>JAUIMM010000036.1:10712500-12112500 GCA_031769625.1 Taudactylus pleione | reverse complement strand
ACCGACACAAAGTCTATGCCATGATTCAGAAAGACCATTGTGTGACCATCAGATATATCAGTGATGAACTGGAATGTAGCCATTGCACTGTAGAAACACTAATCAATGATTTGGGATATCGTAAAGAGTGTGCTAAATGGGTTCCAAAGCAATTAACCAGGGATCATAAGGCCCAGAGGGTGTAAGTGTGCAATAACCTTTTGACCAACTTTGAAGCCAACCCTGAGACGTTTTTGGAAAATGTCATTACAGGAGATTAGACCTGGGTATTACTTTATGACCCAGAAACAAAGGCCCAATCAAAGCAATGGAAACACCCAAGTTCACCTAGGCCAAAAAAGTTTAAATCACAGCGATCCGTAAACAAAGTCATGACCACATTCTTCTGGGATTGCCTAGGTGTTATTCTCATCGATTACTTGGAACAAAACCAATCAATCAACAGTGATCGATACATTATTACACTTAAGAAGCTGAAAGAAGCCATCCGCAAAAAAGGTCCACAATTCGACTGTCAAATGTCATCTTACACCACGACAATGCCAGACCTCACAATTCGATGGCAACAACTGCGGCCATTGCCAAAATGGGGTGGGCAATAATGACAGATCCACCATACGGTCCTGATTTGGCCCCTTCTGACTTTCAGCTGTTTGGCCCTCTCAAATACTGTCTCCATGGTCAACATTTTGAAGACATAAAGGTTGTTAAAAACGCCATATGTTCCTGGGTCAAACACCAACCACTGTAATTTTTTCAAAGTGGATTCACAGCTTGGGTTGAGAGGTGGAGAAAATGTTTGTGGGCAGATGGTGAATTTTTTTGAGTAGAATCATTCTGTTACTAAGACTTCAAAGTATTTTACGGCAAATTTTCAAATCTGTATCTATAATTAAATTTGAGTTGTGAGCATTTAGGCATTACTTTTTGAACAACCCTCGTGTGTGTATATATAATATATGTGTATGTGTGTGCCTTATCAGTACAGACAGCCCAGTTGCTTAACCAGTTGTATGACTCATTGAAAGATATGTGACGTACAGTCGCACTTACTGTGATACACTGGTTACTTATAATGGAGCGAAGCCGGTGTCATGCAGCTCACCAGCCGGTGACTATATATAGCTTGTGGTGCAGGATGCTGGAATAGCAGTAAATGCAGGATAATACACCGGGTCTCTCAGAGCTAAGTGGCAGACGTCACTCTCTCAGAGACTGATGGCCCCTGCACATGCTCTGTAGTGATCAAGATAAATGGGGCGATTCAGACCCGGATGCTAAGCCGCGATCTCTCGCATCCAAAAGGGGCCGGGTATACAAATTCCGCGATCGCACTTGTGTAAGGACGCCTTAGAGAGCAACGGCAGAGCGAACGCACGCTGGTATAAAGACGCCCACTTTTTTTAATTAGCACTTGTCATCTCCAGGAAGTGTTTGATTAATCAGAACCATCGAGAACCATCGGAGCAGCACGCAGCGCCTGAGGTAGACCCTACCCCGCCGCAAGCACTGCGATCACTGCAGGCAGAATTACAACCAAGTGACGTGTACAATGACGTCTCCATGTGAAGTATGCACACCCATAAAACTCAGTTTTGATGCACAGACACGCCTGCGTTCGCAGCACTACTCCCCCGTTCACAAGCACCTTCCCCTGTTACCATCCACAAACGACGCTGTCACTCAAACTAGCGCTCAGTCTTTGTGCTACGAGCGCACCATTCCCAATCGTAGTGACTGGTTCGCTCACGCACACTGCGATGCATATGCATGCTCAGATGGGCGACAATTGCCCATAGTGATCGATCGCGGCTTAGCGTCTGGGTCTGAATCAGGCCCAAAGGCCTGATTTTAGCAGTGCACTAGCATTGGGAATATGTGCATGACCCATTCTGTCCATTGGTCAAAATGGTTGTTGTGATGTAGATCCCAGGCTGTGATCGCTGGGATCACAGATGCAGCAAGGATGTGTCAGACACCTCCTGCTGCATTTGCATTTTTGCAGGACGGAATTGCACAGCCACTTCCGTCCTCTGCTGAATCAGGCCCATAAAGTCCATAAAACAGAATTGTTAGAAATTCTGAATCACCCCATAGTGCACACAAAAGGCCTCTTATTGTAATATTCAAATATGGTCAGATACATAGTCCCTCTGTATTAAAGTCTTGAAAATACCTCATTTATCTTTCCAACTATCTAATCTCCGAGTCTCCTGTAAAACATTGAGGGGGTATCAGCAGAGCGCACAGTCAGAATCCACTTCTTGGCTGTCACAGGAGAGCTTAACATTATTATTATTATTATTATTATTATTATTATTATTATTATTATTATTATCATTATCTTTTATTTATATGGCACCACAAGTGTTCCGCAGAGCCTTACAAAGTACAAGTGAAAAAGCAACAAGTGACTTACAGTACAATACAATGCAGGACAAGGAAATGGTTTATATACATTGCGGCATTAGTGATCATAACACTCAAATAAACAAAAGGGCTTAAGCAACCAAGTGTTACAGTAGGTGCCAGAGTGAGGAGTAGATGACAGTATAAGGAGAAGCACAAGAGGGTAGAGGGCCCTGCTCGTGAGAGCTTACATTCTAAAGGGACGGGGCAGACAAACTGTTTTGACACAGATGGGGTAGACAGGGAGAAAGAAGCAAGAAGCAGCGGGTTAGGATGGTGCTGGAAGACTTCCAGTTCCAGAGGAGGGGAGCAGCATGGGCAAAATCTTGGAGGCGGGAGTGGGAGGAAATAATCAGTTGGCAGGAGAGACGACATGCATTTGTTGAGCAAAGACGGCGGACAGGAGTGTGAAGGGAGATGAGGTCAGAGATGTTAATGGGAGAGGAATGGGTGAGGGCTTTGTAAGTGAGTATAAGAACCTTGAATTGGGTTCTGAGGGGGAAGGAGAGCCAGTGGAGGACTTGTAGGAGAGGGGAGGCAGATGTAGAATGTTTGGAGACGAAGATGAGCCAAGCAGCAGCATTGAGGACAGATTGGATTGGAGAGATAGATTCGATTCAGGGAGGCAGGATAGGAGGAGGTTACAATAGTCCATTCTGGAGATGAGTGGATAAGGGTTTTAGTAGCATCCTGGGTGAGAAAGGGTCTGATCTTGGAAACATTTTTGAGATGGAAATGGCAGGACTGCGAGTGCTGCTGAATGTGTGGTTTGAAGGAGAGGGAGGAGATAGTTGTGCCGTCAATTGATAAAGAAATTGTCGGAAGTGAGGTTATTCGGGAGGGTGGGAAGGATCAGCTCAGTCTTAGACATGTTAAGTACTGGGACATCCAGGAAGAGATAACACAAAGACAGTTGGAGATATGACCATCACCGAGAAACCCATGGGTGAGTGTCCTGCAATATGGAGATAATATAGTCTTCAGGATCAGGTATCTGTAGAGTTTTAGCAATATCTCACTTTAACTACCAAAATACAGGAGCCATTGAGCACCACACACAGATACACAATAAGAAAAGCAGAAGAAGGGGAGTGGACCATACTTGCCTACTGTCCTGGAATAATGTGGGAGGCTCCTGAATCTCGGGTGGTACTCCCGAAGCTGCACCGCGGCCAGTGAAGCGATTTGTGCTGAATTTGCATCATCATAGCCACATACCCTGCTTTATAATGCCAGTAACTTTGGCATTGTATATTGGGGTGGGGCCATGATGATGCAATTTCTCCTACCCACCTATGCTGCACCATGCCGACCGCACACCCCTTGTACACCCCCCCCCAGCTGAGAAGTGACTTTCTGCATTTTTGCATAGGTCCGTGCTACTCTGAGTCAGATGCAACTTGGCTGGATCTGTCATTCTGTGAAATAGGGCATATTGGGGTGTAAACTGGCAACGGGATCGCATGGTGTCACCCTGGTTTATGTGACTGTCATGGGAGTGTCGTGGGCATGAATCAAAAGCTGTGTGATTATTCTGAGTTGTGTGTACAAGGTAGGGAAGCCTGTTTCTGATGGATCTCTTGCTCATAGCATAGGGCTGGTGTGAGCTACCATACTACCTTTTAAACTGGGACACTCATGAATTACTCATGTTCTAGGCCTGATTAAAACCAGGTGAAATCCAGGCTTGAAGTCAGCCAACCACAGTACCTGTGTAATTCATGTGTCCCAGTTTAAAGGGATAGTATGGTAAGCCTAGGCTGGTGCAACTGCATTAACTAAGGATGATGATGGTTGCAGCAGCCAGAATAAAATAAATGGGCAGCACGGATACTTGCAGTAGCAGAGGTAAAACAGGCTTCCTTGGCTACCCACAACTGCAATCATCCCCATAGTGTGCACTGTGGGGTACAGGATTTGTATGGGATCTTTTATTTGAAAAGTTTAACAAATGAATTTGAAAAAATAAATAAATCCTTCTGCTTGGTTATAATATCATACACACAGACAGGATCACAAAGTGCCCCTCCTATGGTCACTATGAGGAGCACTTCTAAACAATTCCAGAGAATATGAAAAGCAGGGGAGACCTGTGACATCACAGAGGTCATTTTTAAATATATCTCTGTACATTTTAATATAGTTTATCATGGAGCTCCAAATAGAGAGAGAGGGAGAGAGAGAGAGAGAGAGAGAGAGAGAGAGAGAGCGCAGTAGGTGTGCATGAATATGTGCGTCTGCATGGTTCATACACTCCCTATTTCCAGTAAAATTAAAAATAATGAAAGAATTATGTTAATGGTTTAATGTACATCGACCACCTATCACCAGCAGAGGCCGCTGTGCACTAGTTATAGTGTTGATGGTCTCCTGCTGTCTGCTTGACAGTTAAAGCGGATGTATGGGAGAGAGATTGCACATTAGTTTCCGGACTCTTTTGCATACGGGGTGAAGAACAAACAATACAAGCAACTTGAAGGATTAGACCAATGTTTCCCAACTACGGTCCAGGTTTTCATAGCCGTACTTGGACACAGGTGACTTTTTTATTACCTCAGTTATTATGATTTAACCATCCAGAGCCGGATTAATGGGTCTATTTACTAAGCAGTGTTAGGAGACAAAGTGAAATGAGATAAGGTACCAGCCAATCAGCTCCTAACTGCCATGTCACAGGCTGTGTTTGAAAAATGACAGTTGGGAGCTGATTGGCTGGTACCTTATCTCTTTTCAATTTGTCTCCTAATACTGATTTGTAAATAGACCCCTAAGGCTTGTGAGGGCCCCAGGGCAACTAAGTTGTGGGGGCCCCTTCAATAAAATTGCCACGGGCCCGCAGCCACTCTACCATGCCCCTTACCTTGGCTCTGGACTCTCAAATGACCAAAGTCGCAGCATACTACATCATGTCCGCGACTCTACTAGGAACCGACTCCTGGCAGCATCGTGTACATAATCTAGTATACTTCCCGGGTACAAATGCAGGATTTAAGGCTCCTATACCTCGCAACGATATAGCTGCAGATCAGATGGATTGGAAAGATATAGCAGCTATATCGTTCCGTGTGTATGCACGCTCCCGTGGAGTCATCCATCGCTTCTCCTGATCTTTCTGCATGTACAAGAGATCAGGAGAAGAGACTGACGATGCCATGTGGGTCGATGTGGGGGGGGCGGCGGCGGCATATCGGGCGGTCAGGTACTGGATTGCTCATTGTATAGGTGTATAGAGGGAGCCAGAGTGGGTGGGCAAAGAGAGAGCGAGAGAGGAGAGACAGAGGGAAAGAGAATGCGTAACACAAACAAACACACTACCTGGCTGCCTTTTTCAGTATCAGGTGGTTTCTGATGAGGACGGATATACATAACAGAATTAGGCCCGCCCCCTACTCATACACCCTCAAATCGTGGCATGATCAGTGAGGGGGCAGGGCTTCGATCATTAGTTATGGCCAGGCAGTCACCCCCTGTAGAGGCAGAGACAAAGCTTCATGCTCCGTCTCTGTCAGGTAAAAACAACTCCATCAGTGTCATGGCTGTGTCTGTGATGCTGCCGGGATCCAGGGAGAAAGCTGGGAGGGACCAGACTCAGTGGCCTAGTCCGGGGCAATGTTTGCTGCTGTGTGGGGGCCCCCAATGTGTGGGGGTCCCTGGACGATAGCCCTGTCCGCCCCATCCATAATCTGGCCCTGTAACTATCTGTGCTCATTCATGGATATCACTAAACCCTGAACAGGTAAGCTCATACTTGCCTACACTCCCGGAATGGTCGGGAGGCTCCCGAAAATCGAGTGGCACTTCCAGCCACCCGGAACAGTAGACAAGTCTCCCACACCTTCCTCCATCCCCAGCACCCCCTTGCAGCCCCCCTCCACCTGCTCGCAACCTCCTGCAGCCACCCAATTATAGAGCGTGAAATCGCGTCATCGTAGACCTGCCCCCCACTTTATAATGCCTGTTTTCTCGGCACTGTATATCGGGGGGCGCAGCCATGATGATGCGATCGTGCCACCATGCCCACTGAACCCCACTTTTTGGACCGCCACGCCCCCTCTCTGATGATTTTTGGCTGCCCCCTCTCCGGAGGAGGGGGCACGAAAGTAGGCTAATATAGGTAAACTGGGTACACACTATTCAATGGTGCGATCCAGTGATGTCATATGCACTGAGGTCCTGATTCAGAGCCGGACGCTCTGACCAGAGCGCTCGCTCTGAATCAGGGCCGTCCTATTTAAATGTGGAGCGGCCTTTTGGACCCTCGCATAGCTGTGCTTATGCGAGCGTCCATGATGATGGTCGCGATGGTCAAGACCATCGCAACCATCGGGCTTGCGACCAGACCCTGCGGTAGGGTCTCGTGGCCGCAAGCCCTGGAGTGATTTTGGCTCTATCAGAGCCAAAATCACTCCCACTGACATCCCACTGACAGCACGTCGTGCGCATGCGCATTGGGGTAACTTCGACCCGCTTGCGAGCATCCTGCGCTCGCGAGCGGGTCTGAATGAGATCCTGAGCAAGGACTGACATCAAGAAGCACTAGTTGTACTGTTATTGTTTTGCCAAAATAGGTGCATTTGCTAAAAGCAGAATGCACTGAGGGCCTCATTCAGTAAGGATTGCTATTGCGTACACAGCTACGAATTCGTACAGAATGCAGCTGCTAATGTATGCTAATGCCTGCCATAGCTAATCTGGCATAGAGACATCCACTGGCTTCTCACATCTGCACTACGTTGCTTACCTGCATAAACATCGGTACCATCGAGGCACATTGGCCAGTCATGCACATTTACAACAGGTCTGACCTGCCGTCGAAACTGCAAGTCTCTTTGCAGGCAGTGAGTACTCCAGCTGCGTGTGTAATTGCAGTGGCTAATTTATGCACACCTATGCAACAGCGTTCAAATGGACGGACACGCCTGCGTTTTTATGACCACTCTTTCGTCACCACCCCCAAACGCTCACAGCCTGTCACTCACTCTGCGATGGCTTCCTCTGTGCGTCAGTGCATAATGGTGGGTTTTTTTCTGATCGAAGTGAATAGTTATGCAACATATCCAATTTAGTACAAATTAGCACACTTATTACAAGTAACAAACAATTACCATACAACATACAAAGTATATACACAACTTTTATCTATGTATTCAGACAACACTGGTGATTCATCATCTTCATAAGATGTAGTTCACCTGGGGAGCTCTCGTTTCACAACGCCCAGGTCATTCAATATATATTGTAGGCACCATGTACTGCAGTCTCAGGTCCATACACTAGCTGAAGGGCTTTTGTCTAGCCCTTGAATTATATACCATAGTCTGGGTGTTGGCTTCCGCATATTAAGCCCATATTAGTTACATACTGGGTATCAAGCAAATGATTGGTACAACATACCATGGACCATTCTTATCTCTTGCACATGTGCAGTAAGCACTAACACATAGCCAGACAAAGAAATACAGTTATGATGTGTCCTAGTATGTCTGGAGTTACACTGTCTCAAAACTCCTTTGTATGGGCTTCGCTCTCAGTAGCCCATAATGCTTAGCATCTCTACACATCTTACAATGGTCATTATTTTTGGAATGTGGCTCACTGTCTGCTAGTAACACCATATAAGCTATGAAGGGCTCATTAGTACATCTACTGCTAATGACAGGTACAAGTAGGCCCCGCAATACATGTCTTGACTGATCCTAAAGGTGAAGCTGACCATTCTGCAAAAGTATGCAGTGTAACTGCATGAATACAATGTCCTTTTCAAATCTTAATGGGGCCCAGCTCAGGTTCTAATACTTGTATGTTATGTAGAAATTATTTAACCCACTGGTTACAGTCTGTAATTGCAGTGCGATCACAGCGCACGCACAGTGCAGCTTATATGCATGCGCAATTGCTAACAATCACTCGATCTGCCTTTGCAGTTGCATAGTGATCCTTACTGAATCAGGCCCTGAGTGTCTACTCTTCCCTATTATATACTGTACCAAATTCCTTCAGATGTGCAGAACTGAAGCCATATTAGGCCTTAAAGGGGGGAATTCAATTCAATGCAAATTGAATAGTGCCAGGAGGGAGCTTTCGGAGCTATTCAATTCAGTTCGCTGTTATGTCGGAAAATGTCGGTTCTCACGACTTAACAAGGGTGTTGCCACCGAGACACCTCATGGGCCCTGGTGCATGAGAGTTTGTGGGGAGTGGCAAAGCACTGCCATACCTGCTCGCAAAACCATTGACTGTTAAGATTGCGTGCACCAAATCAAGAGGCTAATTCAGCATTGTACATATGTGCAATGCTGAATGCAGATTCCCGATTGATGGTAGTCTGCGGGAGCGCAGGTCCTGTTCTGCGAGTGTGCAAAATGGGTCCTGCATTATCGCACGCAGCCCCTGCTATGTCTCTGCCTGATTGACAGACAGAGGCACTTAAGGTGCGGTGCGGGGTTGAAAATGGGGAGTGTAGGCCCCATTTTCCGGGGATGGCAAGGCCAAAGGCTGCGTCCACGGACGCAGTTTCCTGGCCTCACAAGTCAACCAGCCTGAGTAAGCTGAGTGTTACTCAGCTGGCCGGCGGACCAGCGCTGTCCACGGTCATGACGGTGATCCTCGGTTGCAGTGCTGGCATCACAAATGCAGCACGGGGTGTCATACACCTCCTGCTATATTTGCATATTAGCAAGGACAGGATTGCAAAGCTGATTGTGTGCAGCTTTGCAAATTCCGTCGTAAGTTGAATCTCCCCCCAAATGCGGTGTTACCCCGAGAGGGGCTTGGCTTTGCTTCCGTGGCTGACTTTGGCCCCCCCAGACAAACCCGGGCCCAGGTAATTAGTACCCAACCCCCTCTCAGCACCCCTGGGTGTCTTTTCTTCAACTTTACTAACTCAAAGTGCATGAGGAGGCAATGTAAAATACATTTATACAGGGCTGCCAAGATATCAGCCAATCCCCAGAACTAGGCAGGTATTGCCGTGCCATCTTCAGGGGTTGTTTTTGCTTTCCTTGTACTCCTGGACCCCCAGAAAGACCATGGCACATTTTACCCCAACCCTACCATCTAGACACCGCTACATTTATTTTCCTAGCCCACATCCAGCATGTAATGCTTAGTTGCTGTAATCAGAAAACCAGTTTTTATCCAAAATGACACAGAGCACATTTGCAGGAAATAAACCATATTATGAAAGATCCAGCCAACTTTTATGCACTACAATGATTATAGTGGGTGAATACAAATGCGAAATACAAAGTACAAGGTGCCCACAGAATAATCAGTTCAGTTGATTGTTCATCCTACTCATGAAAGCTCCAAGCAAGGCAGCCATCTTTGACACACTACATAGGTTACATTGGGTGGGCTAAGCCTTACATCGAGATGTGTATGAGTCTCAGGGGTATATTTACTAAAGTGCAGGTTTTTATAAGTGGAGTTGTAGCCCATAGCAACCAATCAGATTCTAGCTATTATCTTCTAGAAGGTGCTAGATAAATGATAAGTAGAATCTGATTGGTTTCTATGGGCAACAACTCCATGACTAAAAACCCGCGCTTTAGTAAATATACCCCCAAGGGCAGTTTTCTATTCTCTTCTTGACCTGTCAGCTGCCTTAGACATTGTTGACCATCTTGTCCTCCTTCAAATCCTCCACTACTTTGGGCTCAATGACTGCTCTCTCATGGCTGTCCTACTGTCTTTCTAATTGCTCCTTCTATATCTCCACCACCAACTCTACCTCCCCATTACTTTCTGTTGGTGTTCCCCAAGTTTAAGACCTTTTTCTACTTCATTTCTCTCTCTACACCCCTTTCATCTGTGATCTAATCAACTCATTCAGTCTTTAAAAGCAACTTTATGCTATGATTGTCACCCTAGTTAAGGGTTAAAATAAGCGCTGTACTCATAAATGATTGTAATATTTATAAATGTACAATTTGTAAAGTAAAGAATATGTATGTATATACACACACACACACATATGTATTTAATTGTATTCATGTACATGGCCCTTCTATAATTTATGTATACAGGTACTGTATATCTATTTTGTGTATTTACATGGAAGTTTATATGGTACTTATTTCCTTAGTGGAGATGTGTCTCATTGAAAGGGATACACACACACTAGAAGAAGGGGTGAAGTAATTTAACTGGGAGTGGTTTGGTTCCTGTCAGGAAAAGAAGGGCAGGGACAGAAAGAGAGATAAGAGGAGCTGCCAGCAGACAGAGTGCCCTGGAGTGCTCACCCCCCTGTGTCCCAGGTGGCAGCTGAGCAGTAGATAGGCTCCTGAGCACAGGGGGGGTGGATTCGGAGAGGGAGCATGGAAGCTGGTACAAGCAATGATTCCTGCCTTGCTGGAAAGGTGGCTGCCGGTTCTGATGTATGTCAGGAGTGGGTATAGGACAGCGGAACCCTGGCTGACAGCTCTGAAAAAAGCCATCCCCTGGGCTGGTGAGCAGTGGCAATTATGGAAGCTGCTGGCAGTGAGAATGCAGCGGCTGTAGCATCCAGTGACCAGGGGTAGAGAGCTGTAGTGGGAAGGCAGCATACAGTAGCTCTTTGTCAGACAGCTGATTGGCTATCCTATCTGATGAAGGCTCTGATGGGCTTTAGTAAATGGCTGGACCAGCCTTAAGCAAGTCAGCTGCTGGAAGTACTGCTGGGGGCAGGTTGGCAGTGGCTGTGGTGCCCTATAACTAGTGAGTGATCTACTTACACTGCGCTCACCCAGGGATTAGCAGCAGCACAAGTGAGAAGAGTGTGGAGGCATATGAGTGTAATGGGGGAAATGACCCTGGGCACAGTTACAGGAGAAATTTGGGGGAGTGAAGCATGTTTCATCAGTCAAGTTGTACAGATATTGGAGGGATTTCATGCAATATATCTATTTAGCACTACCAGGAATTGAATAGTAGTGATTACACAGGAATGAAACAATAGTTGCTGATTAAATATATACAGTACTTTCGATGTTAATGAGTTGCACTATAAGTCTATATCTGCAGCTAAATTACCAGAAGATATTGGAGCCCATGATAATTACAACATTGCTCCTAGCTCATGGTGCTGGAAGTGTATTAGTAATTGATATTTTGGAGAGGAATACTACAGATCTATATTTGCATGAATCATATATTTCATAACTTTATACTGAGTTTCAAACTGCAAGGGGCTGCTCCTATTAGAGCTGCCTAATTATTTTCCAACTAAAGGAAAACAGACATTGCAAAGAACAATACTTTTGCTGAAACTTAGTGGGCTAAAAAAAGACCCATAAAAGGTAAATACACTCCATAACGGCATTTTAACATATGCCTAAAGGGTCTCGTATATAGAGTATTTTTTGTTAGTGAATTAATTAAGACAACTGTAATGGAATCATATTTGTATAGTTTGTACAAATATTTACATTGTATTGTAGAGCTGTTCACTCTAATTCAATACTAAACAATATTTGAGATATGTTGTTATAGTACTATGATTCAAATGTAAAGTCGCTCTGTAGTGTTTTGGGTCTATTTGCCTATATAAAGAAAAAGTGTTAAGATATATCTAATATTGTCTTACTTACCTGGAGGAGTGACGAGAGGAATCCGAGGTCATCGAAATCCAAAGACACAGATGGTTTGTTATTATAACTGTACAATTGCAATATACACAGTATCCTACACGATAGGAGATAGAGGGTATAGTACTAGGCACTTGGCTTACCCAAGCGAGCCGGGTGAATAGAATACCAGTTAAGACAGCTTGGGTGGAGGCACTGATAGATAAAAGGTACACCATTTAGAGAGGTTAAGGGTGGGTACAGTGGACCATACTTACCGCCTTTTTGCTGCACCTTCCCGGGACGGGACCTGGCTGCTGTCATCTTCGGGGGTGGAGCCTGACTACAGCCGTCATTAGGCCCACCCCCTTTACAGGAAAGCCCCGCAATTTGCAAGTCCATGAGGAGGAGGCGGGGTTAAACGATGCGATTCGTGTAATTTAGCCCTGCCCCCTCCCTACGGACCCACAAATTGCTTGGAAAATCTCCCCATCCTGCCCACTTCACTAGGAAGTGGGTGAGATGTGGGAGATTTGCCTAGTCTTTCGGGGGGTGCAGGGGGTTCCTCGAAATATCAGGAGCCTCCCGCGACTCCCGGGAGAGTAGGCAAGTATGCTGTAGACTATATGGGAGTTAGTAACCTGGTGACCCTTTACAGAGGTTAAAGGGGGGTTACATGATTAAACCCAAATTTAGTTATCCTCCTCAGACACCCTCCCTCTGATCTCTGTCTCTAAGCTATCTCTTTCTGGATGTCCCAGCACTTTCTTAAACTCAACAGACATATCTGTCCATCGGCACAGCCAATGCGATATGTTGGTGAAAGACGACATTCACCGACATATCGCGGGTACACACTGGCCAACAGGCAGCAGATATATTGGCCTATCAATTGATCAGCCAATATATCTGTCAGTGTGTACCCAGCATAAGTGTTGCCATGCCTCTGCACTGATTATCCCATCCCACTCCCACATTCAAAACTTCTCTCATGCTGCTTTCCTCCTTTGGAACTCACTCTTGTAATCTATAAGAATTTCCATCAGACTGCAGCAATTCAAACATGCCCTGAAAACACAACTATTTACTTCCCCATTTTACCCACAACCCTTTAGACTGTAAGCTCTCACAAGCAGTGCCCTCCACCCTCTTGGTTCTTACCCTGCACTCTTCCTGTCTCCAGTGCGCTCCCACTCACAGTCAGTGACTGTCCTGCCTTACTTTTGTTGTAAAATGATTTCACTGTTTAACTATTATTCCTGTACTGATATCTTTATCCCTTGCTATTCTGAGTCATGCATATGCATTGTAGATGTCAAATTCAGACTAATTTTATGCACCCAACATGGGGTAAGTGTAAGTGCCAATGATAATGATGACGCATGTGTTGCAAGGAGAGAAGGGGAACGCTCTGTGCTGTCTCCCTTTTCTTTACATCCGGACACTACCAGAGTCACATAACAGCATAAACTCTGACCGTAACTGGGTGCACTACTGTGCATGTGCAGTTTCCTATGCATCTCCTCTTCTCCATCTTCCATAGCAGATGATGTTCCCCTGAACACCTATAATGGAGACTGTGATTAGGATACAACCCACTGTGTCACCACCGCTGGATGTGTATAAGCCATTGCCACTACTGGCTGTGCTACACTACATGCACTACACCTGCATTAACCCCATATGTTCCTGGCTACATCTGGGCACCTGTTATATGCCTGCATCTGCTGTGAAACCAACATTAACCCTGTGTTACCAGCATTCTGTTATCTGTCAATTAATAAACCACTCAACCTGGTTCAGTTATCCACTGTGTGGATTGACCTCCATCACACACCGCTGATACATATACCAACATCTATAGGTTCTGCCAAAAGGATGCTCTTACTGATAGAAAAGTGGGGCAGTGCAATTGCATAGATGCATGCGACTCCTAGTCATGCATATAGTTGCATCAGTGGTGGCTCTAGCGGTGGGGCTGCAGCGCACTCCAATATTCAAATAGGGGAGTCACGCCAACTGCCACTCCAAACGCTGCCAAACATCGCTGGCCGGGACTCACTGGCAGTTGGTGTGGCTCCCCTATTTGAATATTGGAGTGCGCTGCAGCCCCACCTCTGGAGCTGCCACTGAGTCGCATTAGCATTTTATTTGCATTGCATTTGCAGCAGGATCTAGCATTTACATTACATTCTGTCTGACTTAGAATCTGGATCCAGATATATACTTAGAAAGATGAAGGTGGAGTTACCAATAGAGCAAGGAGAGATATGAGTTCAACTCCAGTTACAATGCTTCATGCCCTACATGACATGCTTAAGATGCATCCTGGAAGAAGCAGGCCAAAATCTGATAAGCCAGATGTTTAATATATAAAATAGGGGTGTGCACCGGCCACTTTTCGTGTTTTGTGTTTTGGTTTTGGATCTGGATCTTTCTTCGTGTTTTGGATCTGGATTGGTTTTGCCAAAACCACCCTTCCGTGTTTTGGGTTCTGGGTTTTGTGTTTTGCATCTGTATTTTTTTTAAAAAAAGCATAAAAACAGCTAAAATCACAGAATTTGTGGGTTTTTCTGCTCCTATGCTATTATTAACCTCAATAACCTTAATTTCCACTCATTTCCAGTCTATTCTGAACACCTCACACCTCACAATAGTGTTTTTATGTCCAAAAGGTTGCACCGAGGTAGCTGGATGACTATGCTAAGCGACACGAGTGGGCGGCACAAGCACGTGGCCCATCTAGGAGTGACACTGCAGTGGCAGACAGGATGGCAGTTTGAAAAACTAGGCCCCAAACAGTATATAATGCAAAGAAAAAAAAGAGGTGCAAGATGGAATTGTCCTTGGGCCCTCCCACCCACCCTTATGTTGTATAAACAGGACATGCACACTTTAACAAACCAATCATTTCAGCGCCAGGGTCTGCCACACGACTGTGGATGAAATGATTGGTTCGTTTGGGCCCCCACAAAACAAGCTGGCAATTAATCTGTCCCTGCACAAACTGGCTCTACGGAGGCAAGATGTCGTCCTCATCCTCCTCATCCACCGATTCCTCACCCTCTTCAGTGTAGTGTACATCCTCATCCTCACAGATTATTAATTCGTCTCCGCTGGAATCCACCACCACATGTCCCTCTGTACGTTCTGGAGGCTGGTCTCCCTGGAAGAGTTGATAATTAATTTTTATGAACATCATCTTCTCCACATTTTGTGGAAGCATCCTCCTACGCCTTTCACTGACAAGGTTCCCGGCTGCACTAAACACTCTTTCGGAGTACACACTGGAGGGGGGGCAACTCAGGTAAAATTGAGCCAGTTTGTACAGGGGCCTCCAAATTGCCTCTTTTTCCTGCCATGCCTACTTGGATGCTGTCACCGATGTAATCTTTTAACAGACAGACGCACGCTTGTCGCTGCTGCTTTGAGGATGCAGGTGCGGCTACAGCCCACACAATTCACAAAGACAGCAAAAAACAGATTTTTTTTATTTTTTGTTGAGTGCACTTTGAGGGTTACACCACCCTTTAACAGACAGGCGCATGCTTGTCGCTGCTGCTTTGAGGATGCAGGTGCGGCTACAGCCCACACAATTCACAAAGACAGAAAGAAAAAGAAGAATTTTTTATTTTTTGTGGAGCGCACTTTGAGGGTTACACCACCCTTTAACAGACAGACGCACGCTTGTCGCTGCTGCTTTGAGGATGCAGGTGCGGCTACAGCCCACACATTTCACAAAGACAGAAAATAAAAAATAATTTTTTTATTTTTTGTGGAGCGCACTTTGAGGGTTACACCACCCTTTAACAGACAGATGCACGCTTGTCGCTGCTGCTTTGAGGATGCAGGTGCGGCTACGGTGCATACATTTCACACACAAACACAGAAAAAAAGAAGATTATTTTATTTTGGTTGGAGCGCACTTTGGGGGTTACACCACCCTTTAACAGACAGGTGCACGCTTGTCCCTGCTGCTTTGAGGATGTAGGTGCGGGTACAGCCCACACAATTCACAAAGACAGAAAAAAATATATATTTTTTTTTTTGTGGAGGGCACTTTGAGGGTTACACCACCCTTTAACAGACAGACGCACATTTGTAGCTGCTGCTTTGAGAATGCAGGTGCGGCTACAGCCCACACATTTCACAAAGACAGAAAAAAAAATCATTTTTTAATTTGTTTGGAGTGTACTTTGGGGGTTATAGCACCCTTTAATGGACAAGCCAGCCGGCCCTTTACTTATGACACAGGCGCACGCTTGGCGCTGCTCCTTTGTTGATGCACGTGCAGCCACAGTGCACACAAATCACAAACACAGAAAATAATTCCTCCACCATTCTGTCAGTGGTGACAGTATCATATGCAGTGACAGGAGACATGTCAGAAATTGTTGCCAGGTCCTTCAGTCCGGACCAGATGTCCAAACTTGGTCCTGCCTGCCCTGCATCACCGCCAGCGGGTTGCTTAGGATACCTAAGTTTTTTCCTGGCAGCCCCAGTTGCGGGAGAAAATGAAGAAGGAGCTGTTGACGTGTCACGTTCCGCTTCAGCTGACAGTGTTTTCACCAGCAGGTCTTTGCACCTCTGCAGGCTTGTGTCGGCCGGAAAGAGAGACACCACATAGGCTTTAAACCTAGGATCGAGCATGGTGGCCAAAATGTAGTGGTCTGATTTCAACAGATTGACCACCCTGGAATCCTGGCAAAGCGAATGAAGGGCTTCATCCACAAGTCCCACATGCCGAGCGGAATCGCTCCGTCTTAGCTCCTCCTTTACTTTCTCCAGCTGTTTCTGCAAAAGCCTGATGAGGGGAATGACCTGACTCAAGCTGGCAGTGTCTGAACTGACTTCACGTGTGGCAAGTTCGAAGGGCTGGAGAACCTTGCACAACACGGAAATCATTCTCCACTGCGCTTGAGTCAGGTGCATACCCCCTCCTTTGTCATAGGTGGATGTATAGGCTTGAATGGCCTTTTGCTGCTCCTCCATCCTCTGAAGCATATAGAGGGTTGAATTCCACAGTGTCACAACCTATTGCTTCAGGTGATGGCGGGGCAGGTTCAAGAGTGTTTGCTGGCGCTCCAGTCTTCGGCACGCAGTCGCTGAATGGCGAAAGTGGCCAGAAATTTTTCGGGCCACCCAAAGCGTCTCCTGCACGCCCCTGTCGCTTTTCAGAAAATTCTGCACCAACAAGTTTATTGTGTGAGGAAAACATGGGACATGCTGGAATTTGCCCAGATGTAATGCCCGCACAATATTGGTGGCATTGTCAGATATCACAAATCCCCAGGAGAGTCTAAGTGGGGTAAGCCACTGGATGATGATTTCCCTCAGTTTCTCTAAGAGGTTGTCGGCGGTGTGCCTCTTACTGAAACCGGTGATACACAGCGTAGCCTGCCTTTGAACGAGCTGACGTTTCTGAGATGCTTCTACTGGTGACGCTGCTGTTGTTGCTGTGTAAGGTGATACATCTACCCAGTGGGCTGCACAGTCATATAGTCCTTAGTCTGCCCTGTTCTACTTGTCCACATGTCCGTGGTTAACCTGCCTAGTGAAGTGGAATCTAGACGGGATTTGGAACCGGGGAAACACTACCTCCATCAGTTGTCTAAATCCCACTGCACTAATGGCGGATACCGGATGCACGTCTAACACCAACATAGCAGTCAAGGCCTCAGTTATACGTTTTGCTTCAGGATGACTGCTGTCGTACTTCATCCTCCTCGCTAAGGACTGTTGGAGGGTCAATTGTTTAGTAAAAGTAGTGGTGTTCCTACTTCCTCTCTGGGATGATGAATGACTCCCAGCAGCAGCAACAGCAGCAGTGGCAGCAGTAGGCATAGCAATGCAGGATCCTCCGGAGGAATCCCGGATAGGAGAGTCAGTCATGCCAGTGACATGGCCTGCAGGACTACTTCCGATCCTGATTAAGGAAAAAATTGACGAGGAGGGAGTTGACGGTGTGGTTTGTAGGCGCTTGGATACAACAGGACAACAGGATTTTAGGTGTCCCTGGACTGCTTAAGGTCTTAGCCAAAGTTTCTGAACTTGACAGTAACTTTTTATGAATGCGCTGCAGGTGCCGTATAAGGGAGGATGTTCCTAGGTGGTTAACGTCCCTACCCCTACTTATTTCACCTTTACATATGATACATATGGCAAGACAGTTGTTGTCCGGATTTGGATAGAAATATTGCCAGACCAAAGAGGTGGAATGTTTGGTCTTCTGCCCAGGCATGACCGTGATGGGCTTTTTCATCCCACGGACAACAACTGTCTCCCCCAGAGCCTGATTTAAACAAACCACAACACCATCAGAATCCTCCTCGCCAACTTCCTCCTCAGCGCCAGCTACACCAGTATCCTCATCCTGTTGTACTTCAACAGTGACATCTTCAATTTGCATATCAGCAAGTGGACTGTGGGTGCTCCTTTCAGCACTTACAGGGGGCGTGCAAATGGTGGAAAGAGCCACCTCTTCCCGTCCAGTGCTGGGAAGGTCAGGCATCGCAACCGCCACCACACTTGGACTCTTCTTGAGGATTTGTGATATCTTCTTAGAACTCACAGGTCTTCGCTGTGCTTTTGCTAGCTTAACTCATTTGATTTTTTTTGCGGGAGGAGGGCTTCCATCGTCATGTGAAGCTGAACCACTAGTCATGAACATAGGGAAAGACCTTAGCCATTCCTTGCCACTCCGTGTCGTAAATGGCATATTGGCAAGTTTACGTTTCTCCTCAGAGGATTTAAATGTTTTTTTTAAGGTCATTTTCCTGAACTTGGTCATTTGGGATTGTATGTGCCCTCTACTATGACATTGGGCATCGGCCTTGGCAAACGACACTTTGGGGGTTACACCACCCTTTAACAGACAGACGCACGCTTGGTGCTGCTGCTTTGAGGATGCACGTACAGTGCACACAATCCACAAACACAGAAGAAAATATTTTATTTTTGTTGGAGTGCACTTTGGGGGTTACACCACCCTTTAACAGACAGACGCATGCTTGGCGCTGCTGCTTTGAGGATGCACGTACAGTGCAGACAATTCACAAACACAGAAAATATTTTTTTATTTTGTTTGGAGTGCACTTTGGGAGTTACACCACCCTTTAACAGATGAGCCAGGTGGCCCTCTACTTATGACACAGGTGCACGCTTGGCGCTACTTTGTTGATGCACGTGCGGCTACTGCACACACAATTCACAAACACAAAAAAATATATATATATTTTTTTTTGGAGTGCACTTTGGGGGTTACAGCACCCTTTAACGGACAAGCTAGTCAGCCCTTTACTTATGGGACACAGGCGAACGCTTGGCGCTGCTCCTTTGTTGAAGCACGTGCAGCCACAGTGCACACAATTCACAAACACAGAAAATAATTTTTTATTTTGTTTGGAGTGCACTTTGGGGGTTACACCACCCTTTAACAGACGAGCCAGCCGGCCCTTTACTTATGAAACAGGCGCACGCTTGGCGCTGTTTTGTTGATGCACGTGCGGCTACTGCGCACACAATTCACAAACACAAAAAATATTTTTTTATTTTGTTTGGAGTGCATTTTGAGGGTTACAGCACCCTTTAACGGACAAGCCAGCCATCCCTTTACTTATGGGACAAACACGCTTGGCGCTGCTCCTTTGTTGATGCACGTGCAGCCACAGTGCACACAATTCACAAACACAGAAAATAATTTTTTATTTTGTTTGGAGTGCACTTTGGGGGTTACACCACCCTTTAACAGATGAGCCAGCCGGCCCTTTACTTATGACACAGGCGCACGCTTGGCGCTACTTTGTTGATAACTGTGCGGCCACAGTGCACACAATTCACAAACACAGAAAATATTTTTTTATTTTGTTTGGAGTGCACTTTGGGGGTTACAGCACCTTTTAACGGTCAAGCCAGCCAGCCCTTTACTTATGACACAGGCGCACGCTTGGCGCTACTTTGTTGATGCACGTGCGGCTACTGCGTACACAATTCACAAAAACAGAAAAAATATTTTTTTTTTGCACTTGGGGGGAGCCCCCTGATGGACAGAGCACTCCCTGGACAACACTACAGCACCCCTTTAGGACTGGGACACTGCACAGGACTTTGGAGTGGACACAACCCCTATGGACAACTGACTGCACAACACAGTCCAGCCAACCCCTATGGACTTTGGAGGAGTGGAATCAGCCCCTATGGACAACAGCAGCACAGCACAACACAGCCAGCCCCTATGGACTTTGGAGGAGTGGACACAGCCCCTATGGACAACAGCAGCACAGCACAACACAGCCAGCCCCTATGGACTTTGGAGGAGTGGACACAGCCCCTATGGACAACAGCAGCGCAGCACAACACAGCCAGCCCCTATGGACTTTGGAGGAGTGGACACAGCCCCTATGGACAACAGCAGCGCAACACAGCACAGCACAACACTACACTGCCCTACACTACACTACACAACACAGCCAGCCCTAACTCCCACCCTCCCTCTTCACTGTCCACAGCCGAGTGAGAAAATGGCGCCGACGTGGGTACCTTATATAGAATCCAAAACCCGCGAGACCCAGAAGGCAGGATGATGACGTTTTGCCTCGATTTCAGATCCGAGTCAGGCGGGAAAAGTCGAGCCTGACTCGGATCGGCCTCGGATCGGGGGGGCTCGGGGGGGTTCGGATTTCAGAAATCCAAACCAGCTCACCCCTAATATAAAAGAAGCTCAACAGCACCAGCATAGACACATGATGTCATGTAACTGACCCCTTAGGTCTCCTATTTAATTACAGTGTTAAATCTTTATAACCACATAAAAATGTATATTTTCTTTTAAAATATTATTCAAGAATTTATCTGTTAAAAATCTTTTCAATCCCTGGAAAATATTATTTATTTCAATACCATTTTATTTACCTCCCTGATGCTCTCCTGCCACGTGTGCTGAGACAAATAAAACTTAATGAATATTAATTCATAAGTAATTAAACATTAATTATTTCTGGAACAGATGGAACAGATGTCTAGTAAATTGTAGATAACCTCTGATATACTATTTCATTTGTTAATTGTCATTTCTCATGACAGGCAAACCATAATTAATGCAGCTTGACATGATACTGTATTTCATGTTAGTGCTTTATTGCTGCTAAAAGGGAAAAAACATCATCGTTTTCACTAGTTAATAATAAAGTTAAAGTAAATCCAAAACACATACAAATATTATAATAGAGATCTACAATAAAAGAAGAAAGTATCTGAAAAGTCAATCCATTATGTGTCGATTCAATTAGCTATGAGCCTATTTTTCTGTTTATACAAAAAATAAAATAGATTTACACTAATATTATATATTATTGTCCTTCTGGTAATTGTCCCAATCATTTTTCTGTTGACCCTGAAGAACTGAAAATATGTATAAGTACCATTCTTAAGCTGATTCAACAGGTTTAAATTCAGGTAAGGAGTGTGGGATAGATATTAATAAAGTAATGTTTTATTGTAGTGAGTAAGGCTTGCCATCTGCCAACAGCTGATGAATAGGGTGGTTGCTCTGAGAAGTCGTCAACTCTGTAATGGTCTTATAAAGGTACATGTTAATGACAATCAAACTGCACACATTACAGTAGCTAAATGAGCTCCATTTGAGAATGCCTTAGTTGTAGCTAACCTTCTCACCATGTGGGATTTAAATTATTTCTTTGTTAGTATTCAACTACCTGAATATTTGAATGAGTAACTTAGAGATGTTCCGTCTTGCTGGCTGTGATCAGTTTGTAACTTTTTTAAACCTGATATAATACAAAGAGAATGTACATTTAATGACTAAGAGGTCTAGTTACTAAACCTTGGATGGAGATAAAGTACCACCCAATCAGCTCCTAGCTGTTACAGGCTGTTTGAAAATTGATAGTTAGGAGCTTGTTGGTTGGTACGTTATCTCTGTTCACTTTATCTCGATCCAAGGCTTAGTAAACAGACCCTAAAGTCTTTGTTCATACATTCAAAATTATGTGTTGAAGGTTGTTTCAGGAAGCCAGGGGTTCCTTGTATTGTTGAGTATTAAATAAAAGCAAATGAGGCAGTTTAACCCAGAGAGAGTACAGTTTAAGGTCTAAATAAGAGAGCTAATTTAGGTACATAAGTACTAGGTCAAAATCCCAAATACAATAACTTTGGATGGAGTCTAGAAAAACATGCTCCTTTCATTAATATAAAGTGCAACTTTCCCACTGTAGATCTGCAAGAAAATCCAAAGCCATATTTACATCAGATGTGATTTATGAATGAATATTAGAACTATCAGAGTTAGTCCAATCTTTAAACTTTTATTATCTTACGGTTCCTGGCCCTTGATCATGGTCTTAATGTGACACTAATAAGGAGCTAAATTGCTTCCGTTAAGGAGGATACCCACAGCAACCTAATAAAAGCTGCTCTCTACATGCTCTGTGGAGGTGTTTGTAGATGGTCTGCAGCCCTGAAAGCAGTTCTAAGAAAACCAATCAGACACAGAATGGCCAAGTTGTTATACCTAGCACAAATTCTTGCCCTGATCAGTATTTATTTTGTATCAAACTCTTAGGCCCACATATAATAGTCTATGTTTTGTTGGCACCAGCTCGATCGCAGTATATCTGCTAGATTTAAAGCTCCAATTAGTTTTTATGCAAAACCATGTTGCATTGGCCTTAAAACTAAGCACTGCCTTAACTCTAGTGACCAGGGGTGTAGTCAAAACTTTGTTGGCCCCATAGCAACATTTTGAAAGGGCCCCCACCCTAATGCATCTAGAGACATGCAGCAGTTGTTCATTGTATGCCCCACAGTAATGCCCTAGTTGTCACGATCTGAGTCAGGACCTGTGGACTGGGCTGATGGGTTGTAGCAGAATAGAGGTGGTAGGATCAGAGGTCTACTTATGGGTGAGACCCATGTGGTAAATGCCTGGTGCCTTCAGAGAGGTCAGTGATACCTGCATGACTCCTAGTCTGCTCCTGGAACCAATTGGGTGGAACTCTACCCCTTACTATGAATGTAGGGATAAGGGACTGGAACTAGTGTTTGAAAACCCAAGGAAAAGAACAGTGAGTAATTCAGGTAATCAGTAGCCCTCCTGGAATCTGCTAACAGATGCTGCAGACTGATTATCAGAGCTGAGTCACTGGAGCCTAAATCCTCTAGGAGGAGCCTAGGTCCACCACCCAGTCCCCAACAACCGGAATGAACCCCGTAGCAGAAACTCAGCACGAACCCTAACACTCTAGGAGAGGACCCACAGAGATGTCCACAAAATGTGTACATGTGTACTATTACATGTGGGTACACACACAAAGATTTTCTGTCCAACCATCCAACTAGTTGATTGGTTGGAATGAAAATCTGGTAAGGTATGGGAGTACATGATGATAAGCAATTTGCTCCTAAATGCCAGAAAACAGATGAAAATGGTCGTCAGACAAGTTTGTTAAATGTTTGATCTAAACAATTTGTTCAAACAACAGTTTTTGTCCATTTTCCGGCAAATTTGGGAGCAAATTGCTGATTGTTATTTGCTTTCATACCTTACCAGATTTTCATTCCAACCAATCAACTAGTTCGATGGTTGGACAGAAAATCTTTATGTGTGTATGCAGCTTAAGAGTCTGACACAAAATAAAGGCCGATCGAGTCAAGAATTTTGAATGAGAAAACTGGTTTGAACTAGGGGTGAGCGGGTTCGGATTTCTGAAATCCGAACCCCCCCGAGCCCCCCCGATCCGAGTCCGATCCGAATCAGGCTCGACTTTTCCCGCCTGACTCGGATCTGAAATCGAGGCAAAACGTCATCATCCCGCCTTCCGAATCTCGCGGGTTTTGGATCCTATATAAGGTACCCGCGTCGGCGCCATTTTCTCACTCGGCTGTGGACAGTGAAGAGGAAGGGTGGGAGTTAGGGCTGTGTAGTGTAGTGTAGTATAGTGCTGCTGTTGTCCACTACTTCAAAGTCCATAGGGGCAGGCTGTGTTGTGCTGTGCTGCTGTTGTTAATAGGGGCTGTGTCCACTACTTCAAAGTCCATAGGGGCTGGCTGGACTGTGTTGTGCAGTCAGTTCTCCATAGGGGCTGTGTCCACTCCAAAGTCCTGTGCAGTGTCCCAGTCCTAAAGGGGTGCTGTAGTGTTGTCCAGGGGGTGCTCTGTCCATCAGGGGTGCTCCCCCCAAGTGCTAAAAAAATAATATATTTTCTGTTTGTGAATTGTGTGCGCAGTAGCCGCACGTGCATCAACAAAGTAGTGCCAAGCGTGCGCCTGTGTCATAAGTAAAGGGCCGGCTGGCTTGACCGTTAAAGGGTGCTGTAACACCCGAAAGTACACTCCAGTCCAAACCAAAAAAAAAATTATTTTCTGTGTTTGTGAATTGTGTGCGCAGTAGCCGCACGTGCATCAACAAAGTAGAGCCAAGCGTGCGCCTGTGTCATAAGTAAAGGGCCGGCTGGCTTGACCGTTAAGGGTGCTGTAACCCCCGAAAGTACACTCCAGTCCAAACCAAAAAAAAAATTATTTTCTGTGTTTGTGAATTGTGTGCGCAGTAGCCGCACGTGCATCAACAAAGTAGTGCCAAGCGTGCGCCTGTGTCATAAGTAAAGGACCGGCTGGCTTGACCGTTAAGGGTGCTGTAACCCCCGAAAGTACACTCCAGTCCAAACCAAAAAAAAAATAATTTTCTGTGTTTGTGAATTGTGTGCGCAGTAGCCGCACGTGCATCAACAAAGTAGTGCCAAGCGTGCGCCTGTGTCATAAGTAAAGGGCCGGCTGGCTTGACCGTTAAGGGTGCTGTAACCCCCGAAAGAACACTCCAGTCCAAACCAAAAAAAAAATAATTTTCTGTGTTTGTGAATTGTGTGCGCAGTAGCCGCACGTGCATCAACAAAGTAGTGCCAAGCGTGCGCCTGTGTCATAAGTAAAGGGCCG
Source organism: Taudactylus pleione (assembly GCA_031769625.1). Classification (NCBI taxonomy): domain Eukaryota; kingdom Metazoa; phylum Chordata; class Amphibia; order Anura; family Myobatrachidae; genus Taudactylus; species Taudactylus pleione. Next base: position 12,087,601 of record JAUIMM010000036.1, on the reverse strand, counting down.
GCTGGCTTGACCGTTAAAGGGTGCTGTAACCCCCAAAGAACACTCCAGTCCAAACCCAAAAAAAAATTATTTTCTGTGTTTGTGAATTGTGTGCGCAGTAGCGGCATGTGCATCAACAAAGTAGTGCCAAGCGTGCGCCTGTGTCATAAGTAAAGGGCCGGCTGGCTTGACCGTTAAAGGGTGCTGTAACCCCCAAAGTACACTCCAGTCCAAACCAAAAAAAAATTATTTTCTGTGTTTGTGAATTGTGTGCGCAGTAGCCGCACGTGTATCAACAAAGTAGTGCCAAGCGTGCGCCTGTGTCATAAGTAAAGGGCCGGCTGGCTTGACCGTTAAGGGTGCTGTAACCCCCGAAAGTACACTCCAGTCCAAACCAAAAAAAAAATTATTTTCTGTGTTTGTGAATTGTGTGCGCAGTAGCCGCACGTGCATCAACAAAGTAGTGCCAAGCGTGCGCCTGTGTCATAAGTAAAGGGCCGGCTGGCTTGACCGTTAAGGGTGCTGTAACCCCCGAAAGTACACTCCAGTCCAAACCAAAAAAAAAATTATTTTCTGTGTTTGTGAATTGTGTGCGCAGTAGCCGCACGTGCATCAACAAAGTAGTGCCAAGCGTGCGCCTGTGTCATAAGTAAAGGGCCGGCTGGCTTGACCGTAAAGGGTGTTGTAACCCCCGAAAGTACACTCCAGTCCAAACCAAAAAAAAAATTATTTTCTGTTTTTGTGAATTGTGTGCGCAGTAGCCGCACGTGCATCAACAAAGTAGTGCCAAGCGTGCGCCTGTGTCATAAGTAAAGGGCCGGCTGGCTTGACCATTAAAGGGTGCTGTAACCCCCAAAGTACACTCCAGTCCAAACCAAAAAAAAAAATATTTTCTGTGTTTGTGAATTGTGTGCGCAGTAGCCGCACGTGCATCAACAAAGTAGTGCCAAGCGTGCGCCTGTGTCATAAGTAAAGGGCCGGCTGGCTTGACCGTTAAAGGGTGCTGTAACCCCCGAAAGTACACTCCAGTCCAAACCAAAAAAAAAAATATTTTCTGTGTTTGTGAATTGTGTGCGCAGTAGCCGCACGTGCATCAACAAAGTAGTGCCAAGCGTGCGCCTGTGTCATAAGTAAAGGGCCGGCTGGCTTGACCGTTAAAGGGTGCTGTAACCCCCAAAGTACACTCCAGTCCAAACCAAAAAAAAAATTATTTTCTGTGTTTGTGAATTGTGTGCGCAGTAACCGCACGTGCATCAACAAAGTAATGCCAAGTGTGCGCCTGTGTCATAAGTAAAGGGCCGGCTGGCTTGACCGTTAAAGGGTGCTGTAACCCCCGAAAGTACAGTCCAGTCCAAACCAAAAAAAAAATTATTTTCTGTGTTTGTGAATTGTGTGCGCAGTAGCCGCACGTGCATCAACAAAGTAGTGCCAAGCGTGCGCCTGTGTCATAAGTAAAGGGCCGGCTGGCTTGACCGTTAAAGGGTGCTGTAACCCCCAAAGTACACTCCAGTCCAAACCAAAAAAAAAATTATTTTCTGTGTTTGTGAATTGTGTGCGCAGTAGCCGCACGTGCATCAACAAAGTAGTGCCAAGCGTGCGCCTGTGTCATAAGTAAAGGGCCGGCTGGCTAGACCGTTAAAGGGTGCTGTAACCCCCGAAAGTACACTCCAGTCCAAACCAAAAAAAATAATTATTTTCTGTGTTTGTGAATTGTGTGCGCAGTAGCCGCACGTTCATCAACAAAGTAGTGCCAAGCGTGCGCCTGTGTCATAAGTAAAGGGCCGGCTGGCTTGACCGTTAAAGGGTTCTGTAACCCCCAAAGTACACTCCAAACCAAAAAAATATATATTTTCTGTGTTTGTGCCTTGTGTGCACTGTGGCTGCACGTGCATCAACAAAGGAGCAGCGCCAAGCGTGCTCCTGTGTCCCATAAGTAAAGAGCCGGCTGGCTCATTTCTTAAAGGGTGGTGTAACCCACAAAGTGCACTACTCTCCAGCAAAAATAAAAAAATATTTTCTGTGTTTGTGTGCGCTTTAGCCGCACGTATATATATCAATATAACATAAATGGAGGACCAAACTTTCTCCGATAAAAATAAAATAGGGAAAGATCAAGAACCACTTCCTCCTAGTGCTGTTGCTGCTGCTGGGAGTTGTTTATCATCCCAGAGAGGAAGTAGGAACATCACTACTTTTACTAAACAATTGACCCTCCAACAGTCCCTAGCGATGAGGATGAAGTACGACAGCAGTCATCCTGAAGCAAAACGTATAACTGAGGCCTTGACTGCTATGTTGGTGTTAGACGTGCGTCCGGTATCCGACATTAGTGCAGTGGGATTTAGACAATTGATGGAGGTAGTGTGTCCTCGGTTCCAAATCCCGTCTAGATTCCACCTGCATCCTCAAAGCAGCAGCGACAAGTGTGCGTCTGTCTGTTAAAGGGTGGTGACACCCTCAAAGTGTGCTACACAAACAATTAAAATATTGTTCTTTTTTTTTCAGTCTTTGTGAAATGTGTGGGCTGTAGCCGCACCTGCATCCTTAAAGCAGCAGCGACAAGCGTGCGTCTGTCTGTTAAAGGGTGGTGTAACTCTCGAAGTGCTCCAAAACATAAAAAACTATTTTTTTAATGTGTTTGTGACTTGTGTGCGATGTAGCCGCACTTGCATCCTCAAAGCAGCAGCGACAAGCGTGCGTCTGTCTGTTAAAGGGTGGTGACACCCTCAAAGTGTGCTACACAAACAATAAAAATATTCTTCTTTTTTCTGTCTTTGTGAATTGTGTGGGCTGTAGCCGCACCTGCATCCTTAAAGCAGCAGCGACAAGCGTGCGTCTGTCTGTTAAAGGGTGGTGACACCCTCAAAGTGTGCTACACAAACAATTAAAATATTGTTCTTTTTTCTGTCTTTGTGAATTGTGTGGGCTGTAGCCGCACCTGCATCCTTAAAGCAGCAGCGACAAGCGTGCGTCTGTCTGTTAAAGGGTGGTGACACCCTCAAAGTGTGCTACACAAACAATTAAAATATTGTTCTTTTTTTTTCGGTCTTTGTGAATTGTGTGGGCTGTAGCCACACCTGCATCCTTAAAGCAGCAGCGACAAGCGTGCGTCTGTCTGTTAAAGGGTGGTGACACCCTCAAAGTGTGCTACACAAACAATAAAAATATTCTTCTTCTTTTTTCTGTCTATGTGAATTGTGTGGGCTGTAGCCGCACCTGCATCCTTAAAGCAGCAGCGACAACCGTGCGTCTGTCTGTTAAAGGGTGGAGACACCCTCAAAGTGTTCTACACAAACAATTAAAATATTGTTCTTTTTTTTCGGTCTTTGTGAAATGTGTGGGCTGTAGCCGCACCTGCATCCTTAAAGCAGCAGCGACAAGCGTGCGTCTGTCTGTTAAAGGGTGGTGTAACTCTCAAAGTGCTCCAAAAAATAAAAAACTATTTTTTTAATGTGTTTGTGACTTGTGTGCGATGTAGCCGCACTTGCATCCTCAAAGCAGCAGCGACAAGCGTGCGTCTGTCTGTTAAAGGGTGGTGACACCCTCAAAGTGTGCTACACAAACAATAAAAATATTCTTCTTTTTTCTGTCTTTGTGAATTGTGTGGGCTGTAGCCGCACCTGCATCCTTAAAGCAGCAGCGACAAGCGTGCGTCTGTCTGTTAAAGGGTGGTGACACCCTCAAAGTGTGCTACACAAACAATTAAAATATTGTTCTTTTTTTTTCGGTCTTTGTGAAATGTGTGGGCTGTAGCCGCACCTGCATCCTTAAAGCAGCAGCGACAAGCGTGCGTCTGTCTGTTAAAGGGCGGTGACACCCTCAAAGTGTGCTACACAAACAATAAAAATATTCTTCTTCTTTTTTCTGTCTTTGTGAATTGTGTGGGCTGTAGCCGCACTTGCATCCTCAAAGCAGCAGCGACAAGCGTGCGTCTGTCTGTTAAAGGGTGGTGTAACCCTCAAAGTGTGCTCCACAAACAATAAAAATATTCTTTTTTTTTTTCTGTCTTTGTGAATTGTGTGGGCTGTAGCCGCACTTGAATCCTCAAAGCAGCAGCGACAAGCGTGCGTCTGTCTGTTAAAGGATTACATCGGTGACAGCATCCAAGTAGGCATGTCAGACAGTCCGTACCTGTACTGGCAGGAAAAAGAAGCAATTTGGAGGTCCCTGTACAAACTGGCTCTATTTTACCTGAGTTGCCCCCCCTCCAGTGTGTACTCCGAAAGAGTGTTTAGTGCAGCCGGGAACCTTGTCAGCGAAAGGCGTAGGAGGTTGCTTCCACAAAATGTGGAGAAGATGATGTTCATAAAATGAATTATCAACTCTTCCAGGGAGACCAGCCTCCAGAACGTACAGAGGGACCTGTGGTTCCAGCAGGGACGAATTAATACTCTGTGAGGATGAGGATGTACACACTGAAGAGGGTGAGGAATTGGTGGATGAGGAGGATGAGGATGACATCTTGCCTCCGTAGAGCCAGTTTGTGCAGGGACAGATTAATTGCCAGCTTGTTTTGTGAGGGCCCAAACGAACCAATCATTTCAGCCACAGTTGTGTGGCAGACCCTGGCGCTGAAATGATTGGTTTGTTAAAGTGTGCATGTCCTGTTTATACAACATAAGGGTGGGTGGGAGGGCCCAAGGACAATTCCATCTTGCACCTCTTTTTTTTCTTTGCATTATGTACAGTTTGGGGCCTAGTTTTTCAATGCCATCCTGTCTGCCACTGCAGTTTCACGCCTAGATGGGTCACGTGTTTGTGCCGCCCACTCGTGTCGCTTAGCATAGTCATCCAGCTACCTCGGTGCAACCTTTTGGACATAAAAACACTATTGTGAGGTGTGAGGTATTCAGAATAGACTGGAAATGAGTGGAAATTAAGGTTATTGAGGTTAATAATAGCATAGGAGCAGAAAAACCTACAAATTCTGTGATTTTAGCTGTTTTTATGCTTTTTTTCAAAAAAATACAGATCCAAAACACAAAACCCAGAACCCAAAACACGGAAGGGTGGTTTTGGCAAAACCAATCCAGATCCAAAACACGAAGAAAGATCCAGATCCAAAACCAAAACACAAAACACGAAAAGTGGCCGGTGCACACCCCTAGTTTGAACAGACATCCCTACTTGGAGGTAGTTGAAATTTTTTGCTTCATCAAAAGGAAAACATGTGGGAGAAAATGTACTAAACTGTGGTTTAGAGGCATAAAACTAAAACCGCATCCAATGTGAGGCAGTTTTTAAACCCATAACCATCCAGTTTCACTATGCGATTCTATATGAGGATTTCCTCTGTCTGAATTGATAGGCATAGACACTTGAAGGGGGTGTGACCTAATTGTTGGAAGTCTGGCCAATCATTTGACGGATAAGAGAAAAATACCAAAAACAAGCACACCCACTACTTCCGGGATAAGTATTTGTAATATTAATATTAATATTAAAAAAAATCTTTTATTTCTTAGACTCGTGACTCAGATGGTAGCGCCATTTTCCACCCCACACTCACACCTACCACAGCTGCTGAGTGTTAACTGCACAACTCCTGGCACTTCTGGCCATTGGACACAAGGAAATACTGTCCAAATATAATGCAAACTCTTGTGGCACTGGAAGTGCCAGACTGGTGAGAGTTGTATTCTGTGCATGTAGAACTAAATAAATACCTGCGGTTTAAGCAAAGCACACTATAGTATTCTTATTCCCTGGTGTTATTTCACGGGAAGTGTTTTTATCACAGAAAGAAGGAGGTAATACACTTTTCTTTTTGTCAGATTATTCCTCAGAAAAGTATAATGTAGCTCTGAGGCATTCTCTAATTCTCTTTTACTTATTTGTTCCTCAGCTGAGGAGAAACTATCATTGTTTGTTAAAGCTGTTTTAAAAGCTGTTTGTATTAATCAAATATGTACTCTCTGACAGAGAGAGGCCCATAAAATCTTTTGCAACTGTAGACATTGTAGCTCATTTACAGCACATTTTGTTTTTAGCACAAGACCGACATTATCTTATTGCGCATGCTAACCAATAGTGCTTATACTTTACCTGTGTCTGTATTACAGGTTTAGCATTTCGCTGAATTGAGCCTCTTTATCATACTTGCCTACTTTTGAAAAATCATTTCAGCGAGATTGTGAAAGCAGCACCGATGAGTGCGGTGGAAAAGTGGGCGTGTACTGATACATCTGAGAGGCGTGTCATAAACCTGACTTACATCCAAAAGTAAACGAGCCCAAAAGCAGTTAGTAAGATCTATTTAACACACTGATATATTACAGAAAGTGCATGTAGCCATAGGGATCACTGTGCCTTATAACAAATGCAGGGGAATGATACTAGTGATCCAATTTGAATGTAAAAATCTCTGTTTATTTTTATATATAACATTCATAATCAGTGGCGTAACTAGGGTATTTGGAGCCCAGGGCAAATTTTAAAATGGAACCCCCCCACTTCACGCACGGTGAAAATTGGGCGTGGTCACAAGGGGCGTGGTCACTGAAAAATGGGGCGTGTCAACATGACACACACCCCTTTCTTGTCACTGGGAACATTTCTTTCCATTTGCACCTTAATGCAGTGCCCCTTATACAGTCCCTCCTATGCAGTGCCCCTAGTAGTGGTCCCCCTTATGCAGGCCCCCAGTAGTACCCCTTATATAGTACTCCCAGTATACAATGCCCCCAGCAGTGGTCTCTCTTATGCAGGCCCCCAGTAGTGCCCCTTATACAGTACCCCCAGTAGTGGTCCCCCTTATGCAGCCCCCGATTAGTTCCCCTTATACAGGCCCCAAGTAGTGATCCCCCATATGCAGTGCCCCTTACACAGTTCCCCCTGTAGTAGTCCCCCTTATGCAGCCCGCCATTAGTTCCCCTTATACAGTGCCCCCAGTAGTGATCCCCCATATGCAGCCCCCCAGTAGTGATCCCCCATATGGAGTGCCCTTTATACAATGCCCCCAGGAGTGATCCCGCTTATGCAGGCCCCCAGTAGTGCCCCTTATGCAGTGCCCCCAGTAGTTGTCCCCATTATGCAGGCCCCCAGTAGTTATCCCCCTTATGCAGTGCCCCCTGTAGTGGTTCTCCCTTTTCAGTGCCCGCTGTAGTGGTCACCCCTGTGCAGTGCCCTCAGTAGTAGTCCCCTCCTTAGTAATAGCCCCCCCAAAGCAGTGCCCCCAGTAGTAGTCCCTTCCTTAGTAATAGTCCCCCCCCGAAGCAGTGCCCCCAGTAGTAGTCCCCTCCTTAGTAATAGTCCCCCGCCCGATAAATATACACTGAAATGAAACAATAAATAAAAGAAAAATGCTTACCTGAATCCACGCTCCGGCTCCCGCCGCCGTCTGCATGTCATGACGTCTCTCCCATTACCCACTGCAGGAGCCGGAAGGGAGCCGGCTTTGCAGTGGGCGCTGCGGCTGCAGCAGTCAATGAGAGTCTATCTGACTCTCATTGGCTGCTGTTTAACACACACATCGCCGCCAGTGCTGGCGGAGATGTGTGTGTTAGAATGCACAGCATGAGCCCGCCTGCCACCCTCCTCCTGGCGCTATTGGGCAAGCGCTCAGGGGGAGGGAAGGGGCTCAGCTGTGCAGCACAGGACCAGCGCTGGGTAACCTAGCGCCGGTCCTGTGTAAATGTGTAGTGCTGACCGCACTCACTGCGGTCGGCACTACACTGGCTAACTAGGATGGGCCAGTACCGTGGCCGGCGGTGGGGGGGGCCCCCCCCCCGCGCCGCCAGTCCCACAGTGCCCAGGGCCCGTGCCCCGCTCGCCCTGCCCTAGTTACGCCACTGTTGCACAGATCACACTGATCTGTGCCGTGCTTCGGCAGAACATGCAGCTCCAAGGCAGCTCTATTGATATCTTCTATTCTGCTCCGTATTCTATTGTGTTTTAAAACACGATTCTTCCGTGAGTTGTATTTCTGTCTATGGAAAGTACTTGTGGGTTGGTTTGATGGTGTATTGACTTCTATTTGGGATTTTCCACTCTTGTTTGTCTTTAGTAAATCTCTGAGTTTCAAAATCAGGGGAAACTTGTACAGGAAGGCAATCTCAGCAAGACACGATTCTTAGTAAATGTACCCCCTATATTGATAGCCATGCTGTACAATATATGAATTACACAGATGAAATTGAAACCACTGAATACCTCACTGACAGGTTATACAGTAAGATGTTGTGCACCAACAGTGATATGTTACTATGCAACACGCAATGGTAATGCCATGTACTGTACATTCCTGTCTATGCTGTCTCAGAGGGAAGCTAAATGTGCAATAATATGACAAATGACTGTAATGTAAGGAACACAGCTATAAAAAAATGCCAAACATTTCCCTTTAAGCATTAACAAAACAACAAAGAGAAAAATCAGAAGAGAATGTGCATAAGATAATGACATTTAAAATGTCAGCAAATATCAAAGTTTTATACCGACATAAATTCTGTGAAAGCTCTGGAAGCAAAATGCTTTGCTCTAAGCTCACACAAGATTATTCCATTACTGTTCTTTCTGTAGCCAAATATAAAACAAATAATATTGAAGAACTATATATTTCTGCACTGACGTCTTCTGCCTGGGTTCAGATGTATTTAATACGGTACAACAGAGCTATATTGTATCCTGGAGCAGCCTTGGAAATCGAGGAATATATCATGCTAAATTACTAGTGCATTAATTGCCACATAGGGCCTCATTTAGAATTGGGAGTAAACCCAGCTAGAGGGCCGGATTCAGAGGTGCACACAATGCTGATGGTTGCGCAGTGGAGCAAGTGTTCGGTCCTGCGCATGCGCAAAATATTCTAAAAAAAAACCCCATGGCGCATGCTTTAGCCTGTGTAAGCACAAATGCGCTATTGTGTACGTGACCACTGCACACTTACCTACTCTCCCGAAATGGTCGGGAGCCTCCCGAAAATCGGGTTGCACTCCCGACCACCAGGAAGACTAGTCAAGTCTCCCGGAACCAGCCGCAGCCAGCCCACACCCCCTGTTGCCGGCCACTTACTATGCAGTCCGGGGGATCAGATGATGCGTGGATAAATCTGTCATTGAAGCCCCCCCCACCCGCTATACAGTACCTGTATTACCGGTTCCGCACAGCGGGGGGCGGGGCCATGATGACGCAATTGAGCCGCCATGCCCCCCACTCCGCCCACCTGCTGTGCTCAGAGAGCTGACCTGGCTATCCCCTCCCAGAAGGGACAGCCTAAAGGTAGGCAAGAATGGACCACAGGCGTAATGGGCATTCCTGGGTGGTGACTGGGAGGTGGCATGAAGTGAATGCAAAAAAAAAGCTGTCTCATGGGCGTGTAATGGGAGTGTCGTATGCATGTCAGTGAAAGTGGCTACTTTTTCAAACACAGAGCTGTAGGCCATGTTTAGACAGAGTTCAGGAGGAGACCCTATACCTGCAATAGCCTGGAAAGACACAGTTAGCCTGGCCACTCAGTCTCTGCATCATTCCGGTTCCTCTCCTGGTCCATGCAGCTGCTGCCTCTCCTCTACTCCATTCTGTCCCCTGGTTCCTGCTGCCTGGTCCATGCTCCTTCCCATGCTTGATACTGCCTCCCAATGCTCCGTACTGCCTCCCCCATGCTCTGTGAAACTGCTACCCTCCACCTGCTACATACAGCTTCATCATGCTCTGAACTGCCTCCAACTGCTCTGTGGTGCTGCCCCCTCCCCCCAAATCTATCCTTCCTTTTTCCCTGGTGCGTGCAGCCTACACCCTGCATCATACTGCCTCCCCACTGCTCCCTGCAGCTGCTACATCTTCTCTGGTCTGTGGTAGGTGACTGACCTCCTGTGGTCCAGCAGCCCCAGTGACATAATGGGGCGGCCAGAGGAAGACAGGAGCCGTGCAGCTTAGAGAACAGTCATGTAGATCATGCAGACTACTGTATAGGTGAGTGTACAGTACATGTGTTAGATTTGCATTTTTCCCCTTGGTCTAGAATTGGCCTTGGTGCATTGGCATGAAAGTGGACATCTCAGGGCTTGCACACACGAGGGGAAGGCTGAAACCAGCATTTGCATATTATCGCTGCTGCGACGCCATATGTGTACACTTCTGAATCAGACTCGGAATATGCAAATTTGCACCTTGACAAAACCATGTTATGCCATACTTGCCTACTTTTGAAAGAGCATTTCAGGGAGATTGTGCAAGCAGCACCTATGAGCGCGGCGGTAAAGTGGGCGTGTCCTGCTACATCTGAGGGACATGCCATACAAATCACTTATATTCATATGTAAATGAGCCCCAAAGCAGTTAGCAATAGTAGTCAATGTTTACTGTTTGAATAAATGTGCTCAGAGGGGGCAGCTGTATTTTTAGAGCTCCATTATTTTGATATATCCAGTCAGTCACAGGCATTAACTGCACTCTGAAAGGGCACTCACTGACAGCCATCTGATCAGTGCAGCGCTGCTGTTACCAGGCTCCGCTCCTCCTGATGCTGCTGCGCACAAGCACACTCTGTGTGCACAGTGCGCCCTGCTGACTAGCGCCGGCCACTGCTACCCAAAACCCCGCGGTGGCCGTTGTGACGTCATGAGGTCCCCTCCGCAGGCCCCGTCCCCGACATTGAGGAATCGCGCATGTGCAGCCCATTGCTTCTAAAAAAAACGGGAGTTTTAGTCAAGTTTGCGGGGGAGCGGGAGGCTTCATTAAAAACTGGGAGCGTCCCTCAAAAATCGGGAGGGTAGGCAACTCTGTGTTATGCTGCAGAGGGGAACAATGTAAAATGTGTGACAGATCTAAACCAGACATACACTGAATGGTTATTATAGTTCAGATCAGCTGATGCACAACAGTTTTGAACAATTATAGTCAGTATATACACATGAGCAATAATGGTTCAATGCTAAAAACAGCAGGATGACGACAGGGATCGTTTGAGTATAAAACATGTTTGATCCTCCTGACACTCACTCTGCTGTTTCCATGCAGTGATCTATGCATTGTATCTGTGCTGTTTCCTACCACTGAAACTCTCACCCTCTCCCCATCAGACTCTCCACCTCTCTACAAAACTTCAAACAGGCTCTCAAGGCCCACTTCGTTATCAAAGTTTCCAGCTCCCATCCTAAACCACTGCTTAATGATCCTTGTTCACTGGCTCTCACCTCTGTCGCCCCTGTCTGTCTTCCCCTTCCCTTTAAACTGTAAGCTCTCCTGGACAGGGCCCTCTTCACTAGTGCTTTTCACCCCCCACTTATATCATAATCTCATCCTCACTGCCTACAATGGTTCTGCCCCCTGCTGTGTATTTGGGTATTATTTATGACTGCTGATGCAGGAATGTTTCTCAACCCTGTCCATGCCCTGCAATGTTTTGTATTCTATGTCATTTGTCTTGTTTATACTGATTTTGTTTACGTACTTTGTAAGTGGCACAATATAAATAAAGGCTAATAATAATAACAATAATTATGCCCATATTCAGTGTATGGATGCACAGTTATTATTATGAGACCATTGCTTCCTTAGCCCTTTGTCAGGCAAATGCAGGGGAGGTTTACAGTTGCCCAGAAACCCTCCTTCCCCACCAGTACAAATCATGACCACAATATAATATCATTTTATTAGAGCTGCAGCCACAAAATGCAGTATAAGGGACAGAACAGAGCTGCTACACATGCCCAGTGGCGGTTTTCCCATCAAGTATGCGTGGAACTGAGCCTGAGCCATCCAAACTTTTTTCTTGGAGTGCCATATAAGGAAAATGACTGTTTGGCGAGCCAAAACAATTTTTTCCTCAAAGCAATTAGATAAGAGTTCTTTACTGATAAGATCTTATATGCCAGCCCAGAGTACCTCTATGTCTTTATACAGCAGCCTCCTTATGTCTTTATATGCCATTCCAGGGCCCCCTTATGTCTTAATATGCCATCACGGAGCCCCTTTATGTCAATGCCAGCCCAGAGTCCCCACTTATGTCTTTATATGCCAGACCAGAGCCCCCCTCATGTACTTTTATGCCAGACTACTGTAGAGTCCACCAGTGGCGGCTCCAGAGGTGGGGCTGCAGTGCAGTCCAAAATTCAAATAGGGGAGCTACACCAACTGCCAGTGAGTCCTGGCCACGCAATGTTTGGCAGCGTTTGAAAGGATAGTTGATGTGGTTCCCCTATTTAAATTTTGGACTACGCTGCAGCCCCACCTCTGGAGCCGCCACTGGAGTCCACCCTTATGTTTATATGCCAGTCTAGAGACACCTCATGTATTTCTATGCCAGCCAAGAGCCTCCCTTATGTCCATATGCCAACCGAGAGTCCATCTCATTTATTTCTTTGCCAGCCAAGAACCTCCCTTATGTTAATATGCCTGTCCAGAGTATGGATGAGCGGATTCGGATTTCCGAAATCCGAACCCCCCTGAGCCAAGCCAGGAACCGAGTCAGACTCAGGTTTTCTTGCCAGACACGGTTTCCGAAACGAGGCAAACGCTGTCGGATTCTCGCGGGTTTTGGATTCTACAAAGGTCCCATGATCGCCGCCATTTTTCTTTTCGGCTGTGGAGTGTGAAGAGTTAGGGAGCTGGGAGCTTTTGGTTGTCACTCAGTGTTGTGTGTTACTTCTTAAATAATAAAGTACTGCTGGCTGGCTACTGTGAAGAGGGAGGGAGCTGTTGCTGATGCTGACCATAGGGGCTGGCTGGCTGATTACTGTTGTCCATACACAATCTTAGGGACTGGCTACTGTTGTCCTTGTTCATATAGGGGCTGGCTGTTGTCCTGTCCATAGGGGCTGGCTGGCTGTAGTGCTGTGTTGTCCAGGGGGTGCTCTGTCCTTCAGGGGTGCTCTCTTCACCCACCCACAGTGTGAAAAGCTGCCCTTCATCAAAAATATTTTACAGGGGCTGTCCTGTGGGTGGTACACTGCCCTTTATCATCAAACTAATTTTTACAGGGGCTGTCTGTGGGTTGTACGCTGCCCTTCATCAAAGTAATTTTTACAGGGGCTGTCCTGTGGGTTGTACGCTGCCCTTCATCAAACTAATTTTTACAGGGGTTGTACACTGCCCTTCATTAAAATAATTTTACAGGGGCTGTCCTGTGGGCTGTACGCTGCCCTCCATCAAAATAATTTTTACAGGGGCTGTCCTGGACAAAAGTCCATGAAAGATGATGTTTTGCCTCTTTCTGAGACCCGATTTTTGGCGGAAAAATCCGAACTAATCCGAGCCTGCACATCCCTAGTCTCTGCTACTGTGGTAACTCTCCTTTTGATAAGGGTGAGAGCTATAGCTTCTACTAGATCGGTGGCTGAAAGAAGAATCATATCTGTGTGGGGGAGAATGATCGGATCCGTGACTGTACAGTCTTTGGTGAGACTGATAATGTGATGGCGAGTAACTGGGTTGGGCCATCACTGCTGTACTGGATCCATGAGGGAGTTCCAACCTATAGAAGTTATTCATCATTGCTTGTCTCTGAAGATTGTCCAGGAGAAGAGTAAGATCTCTGATAGTTTGGAACAGGAGGTGTGAAACTTCAGAATATTTTGTGAACTCCCCATTGCCATCATGCCTGCGGTCATGTGTTGATGGACTGTTTACAGTAAAACTGCCATTTCCTTGTGGTGAGTAGGCTGCGCTATTTGCTTCTGCGGAGCCATGGCTGCTTCAGGATCTGAATTGAATTTTCAGCAGCCTCCTGATTCCATTTAGCAAACTCAGGACCTCATTCTGAGTCTCTCGCTAGCGCTGTGCGCTCGCAAGCGCGCGATGGTTTGCGTATCCATATGCGAACGCTTAGTTCTGCATGTGCACAAACTACTCTGTGTGATCGCAGGCCGCTCGCTCGCCCAGCAAAGACAGCCCGGTGAAATGAGTGACAGGAGAGGCTGTTTGTGGGTGGTAACAGGGGCAGGACACTAATAACGGGGGAGTGGAGGTGCGAACGCAGGCATGTCTGAGTGTTTCGACGCCATTTTAGAGGCGTGCATAAATAACACACAGCGTCATAGTACACGTCACATGCCTGTTTTTTACACTGAAGTCCTCGCAGTGCTTGCGGTAGGGTAAGGCAACCACAAGTGCTGCGATCGCTTCCGATTGTCCTCGATGTACCAATGTTTTAATACACTTCCTGGCGATGACGTGTGCTGGTGGGCAGCCCTGCCTGTGCGATTTGGCGTACGCTGGCCGCTCGCTAAGACATGGTGGGCGTGCTTATGCCTTGGCGAGCGATCGCTTCCCGTGGCGTCACTTTGACAAATTTGCATACGCTGGGGGCGAGCGATCGCATCTAGCAAGAGACTCTGAATGAGGTCCTCATTCCATAGGGAACAGACTCCTCGTGTTTGAAATTGACAAAAGCCAATTTTTTTCGACTTTCCATCCTTGCCCTTTGGAATTTTAACGTTAATTGCAGGACCAGCCTGCAGAAACAGCTCGAACAGGATCTCCTCGGAGGCCCTGGAATTTAAGTTCCCCATGAACAGCGTCCTATCAGCCTCGACGGCTCCCACCTCTCTCCTGAGTCCCGTCCTGTGTGCCCAGCAGCAGAAGTCAATGGGTAAAGCGATAAGTCACCGTGCAGCGTCTTTTGGGGCCTAGTTTTTGAAACTGCCATCCTGTCTGCCACTGCAGTGCCACTCCTAGATGGGCCACGTGTTTGTGCTGCCCACTTGTGTCGCTTAGCATAGTCATCCAGCTACCTCAGTGCAACCTTTTGGCCTAAAAACAATATTGTGAGGTGTTCAGTGTTCAGAATAGACTGGAAAGGAGTGTAAATGAATGTTATTGAGGTTAATAATAGCTTTTTTCCCAAAAAATACAGATCCAAAACACAAAACCCGGAAGGGTGGTTTTGGAAAAACCAATCCATATCCAAAACATGAAGAAAGATCCAGATCCAAAACCAAAACACGAAAAGTGGCCGGTGCACACCCCAGCGGCTGGGCTGCAGTTGTCCTGTGAGCCATAATTTGCCCTCCCTCGATCTGTGAGCTCAATCAGTGAACCGAACCAGAGAGACCAGAGACCTGTGCCAACAAGAAGAGACAGGCTTCTTCATATGAGGTGGGAGAATGTGTGCACAGAAAGCTCAGCTCTGTCTCCTGCTGGTTATATTTTGTATGTATATATTTATTATGGGATGTTTAAATGTTTCCGGAGTACTTATGTTATTTATGTGAGATAAAAATGTATGATAAAGAATGTTTGTTGTTTAAACTTTCCACTACAGCCTATACTATAGATCAACTATTATTTATTAATACCATATTACATACAATATCCACTATATAAGGAGACCAATATGTATATCTTCAAGGCCAGTACTACATTCTCCTGCTGCTCCCCAAGACTTCCAGACTTGCTCGAATGCTTCACAGGGGATGTAGTCAGGAAGCCAGCGGTCAAAATGCCATCCGCCAGCTTCCCAACAGTGAAAGCCCGGCATGGGACTAATGAAAGGCGTCTAATTACTGACACCTATCATTAGCCCCATGCCGAAATGCTGACGCCTGGGTGGTATACCGAACATAGGTAAGCCGGGTGTCGGGAGCTGTTAGCCGCAGGGAGGAGGGTTAGGTATCCCCCCAGGAGAGTTAGGCTAGGGGAAGGGGGGTTAGCGTCAGGCACTACCAGGGGAGGTTAGGGTTAGGCACCCCCCCCGAAGGGTTAAGCTTAGGCACCCCTGGGAGGAGGTTAGGCTTAGGCACTAGGGGGGAGGTTAGGCTTAGGCACCACTAAGGGAGGGATAGGGATAGGGTTAATACTTACCCTGTCAGGATCTCCATCTGCCGGCCTTCTGACGTCAGTATTTCACCCGCCGGGCTTAGGTCTGGCAGTCTAACATACCAATTCCCTTCACAGAGCAGGAGTAGTTTGAAATGGTCCCCACATTCAGAAAAAAAACAATAAACTCAGAAAGTCTGGCCCTGCTAATGGCTTGCTGGCCCTTTGTACATCAGAAGTATTACACACACTGCACTTTCTATGTGGCAGACTATGTAGCATATTTATCAGGTTTTTGCAGGAAAGCGGCCACCACTGTAAAAGACAAGTGTTCCCTACTTATCTGCAGTGGTCCCTCCATTTCTAACCGCAGAAGCAGACCCCTATGGGGCTGTTAAACAATCAGATTTACCGAGCTCCAAAATGCAATGCTGGGGAGCTGTAGAGACAATAATAAAAAAATGTTCCCTGTAGTACACTGCAAAAAAAAACAGCAAAAAGACTTGAATACTAATAATAGAAATTCATATATCTTTGTATATATTCAGTGTATTTTTCATATAGACTGAACAACCATCATCTTACAGGCAACCGTGGGTCCCACCCCCCTCCCCGCTTCTGCCGCTGCATATGTATGGACGAATGGCTGATCGCCCGTACACACTTGCCGATGGACAGATATATCTGCAGATATACCTGTCCATCAGCTGTGCAGTACTGCTGACATGATATGTCCGTGAACGATGTCGTTCACAGACATATCGCTGGTACACACTGGCCGACGGGCACCAGATATATTGGCCGATCATTTGAACGCCCAATATATTTGTCAGCGTGTACCCAGCTTTAGATATATCTATGTATGTGCTCTTATCATTTGTCACAACAGTATGCAATGATATGATCCAGAGTGGGTGTTATTATCGTGTAGCATTGAGGATGCCGGTAAAGAGAAGCCTTGACTTGGCCAGGTGCTTAACCATGTATTTGCAAATATATACAACAAAGATATCTGAATTTCTAGTATCATGTAGTAGTCTTTTTTCTGTTTTTTTGCAGTGTGCTGGAGGGAACATATTTAAATTTTTTCTAGTATAGAGTAAACTCATCCCTTTACAAGCACCTGTGGATAACTATTAAGTTGATCTGAGCAACCACTATTTTGTAGAGCTGTAGAGACAGAAGAGGGATGCAGTTGGAGACACTAGGGGGCTGAAGATATAATGGGGGGCTAGAGAGACAGAAGGTGCCTGGAGAGATACTGGGGGCTGGAGAGACAGAAGGAGGGTGGAGCTGGAGAAAAGTAAATAAATCTCTGCCTATGTCACTGCAGTGATCAGCAGGGCATAGGCATGTACAGGGTCTGGGGAGCCAGTTGAATGTAAGAGACTGGAGCTAGAGAGAAAAAATGGGGCTAGAGAGACAGAAGGGTGCTGGAGCTGGAGAGACACTGGGGGCTGGAGAGACAGCAGGAAGCAGGAGAAAAATTATGCGGCTGGAGTTGGAGAGACACTGGGGGCTGGAGAGAAAGAAGGGCTGACAAGACACTGAGGGTCTCGAGAGACAGAAGGGAGCTGAAGAGACACTAGGAGGTGGATGGAAAAGACACTGGGAGGTTGGAGAGACAGACGGGTGTGGGAGCTGGAGAGACACTGGACAGATAACTGAATGGTAGCTCTGAATGTGAAAGAAACCAGACACAGGTGACTACTTAAACCAATGTTTTAAAGTTAAATAAAAATTTGCAGTGCATGGCTAAAACAAACACTGAATATGTATAAATATGTACAGTAAATGGAGGAAAAGGGACAAGTATACATCAATCTATCAAACAACTGTGTCTAACAGAATGACTAATGTATGAACATAATGATGCAAACAATGCATTAAAGATATAATATAATGGAAGTGTAAAAAGTGTAACATTAAAAGTCTGTCACTGCTGACAATATGAAATAAAAGATACATCAACCACAAAATATGGCTGGCTAAATACTACATACAGTAAGTAATTGAATATTAACAATTAATCAACAGTTTATATCTTTATATTTATATCTCCCATCTTCTCCAAACCCCTTGTTTCTAAGGGTGCTGAGAGCAGTGGCATCACAAGGGGGGTGTGGGGAGTGCGGGCCAACCTGGGTGTCACCCGCCGAGGGGTGACACCAAGGTGCAGACTCCCCCTGAGTGACAGGATCCGGGTGCTGCACTGTAGCATTAAGTGCAGCACTCGGCTCCTGACACTGAAGGAGGCGGCACTGCACACAGGGCAGTCCATTACCGCCGGACGATTCAAATCCCGACAGCGGCTGCCCGACATGGGTGAAAATCCCGATCGTCTCCAGATAAGTATTTACTAACCTCCCCCCCTAACCCTAACCCTCCTTAGGGGTGCCTAATCCTAACCTTCCCCTCAGTGCCTAACCATAATCCCCCATCTAAGTGCCTTAACCTAACACCCCCTTCCCCGCCGCCTAAACCTAAGTACCCCAGAGGGGTGCCTAAGTCTCCCCCGGGGGTGCCTAACCCTCCCTTCCCCTAGCCTAACCCTAGCCTGCCGGGGGGGGTGCCTAACTCTAAGTCCCCCCGGGAGCCCTAAACCTAACCACCCCCCGCGCTGCTGTCCGCAGCGGTGCCCGGCATCACATCGATCGGGATGCCGGGCGCCAGTCTCCCTGCGTTGGTAAAATTACAGATGTCTGTTTAGACGCCTGACATTTAACCCTTGCCGGGATAAAGCTGTTGGGAAGCCGGTCGTCGGGATTACGTCCGCCAGCTTCCCGACTGCATACCCTATGAGGAAACGGCCAGTCAATACAAGGCCGAGAAACACATTAGGTGCTCTCACTTTGACATATTCTGACCTATTTGAAAACTTACATCTACTGCGGATTACCAAGTTGGCTTCCCTGCACCCAGCCCACTGCGGCCAGCAAGGAACATCTAATCGGCTTTCTCACTATACAGCCTCCAGGCAGAGCTTACATCTAAGCCTACATCGATAGCTATTCTTCCCGGCCGGGACAAGTTATGGAGCGCATAGCGGTGTGCATCCTTCCGTGATTACCAAAGACCAAAGTCACAGGCACTATCTGTAAGGACTTTCACATGCTGTTTTGGATTTTTCCCTACAAGTGAGACTTGCACACAGCCTGATATCAGCACAGCCTGTAAAACAACTGACGCTAGTCACATTATTACGGGCTATATATTATTGGGGAAGTATCACTCTAAAGTATATATATATATATATATATATATATCCATTATCTGGCGACTTTTTATTTGAATCAATTGCAAATTTAATTGCAAAAGCAACTGGACTTTTCAACTCACTTTTTTGTCATTCAGTATAAGCATTATTCTGATCATTTACTGCCAACTTATGTTTTTATGTCCTGAGAGTGTTTCATTGTATATGTTTATATTGCTACATGTTATCACTTTGTACAGGAACAACTGTCTAGCTACGGTTGTATTTGTTTGCTTTTTATTAAAAATCCAGGGTCATTAGTCCCTTTTATTTTAACTCTGTATTAGTGTTATTAATATTATTTAGTGACTCCCTTTGGAGGATGAAGTGCACTTCCGGTTCTTTTTTTCTCCAATGTTTGTCTGCTATGTTCAAAGCTGACTCCCTTTTGTTTTATCGCTTTTTCTGCATACCACTTTGCTTTGCAATGTGGAGCCTTGTGTCATACTTTGTGACAAATAAAACATTTGTACTTTTTTTTTTACTTAGTGTCCTTAGTACAGTATATAAGGCAGATGTTCCAGCAATATTGTACACAGGTATCCACTCCTGGAAGCGTAGCAGCTTTGCCCTCACAATATCAGTAGTTAATTAGTGGTATTTAACTTAAATGCCACTACCAGAAAATCGAATTATGTGGTCAGGTTGTGCAACATAGCCAAAGCAACCTCTTTGTTATCTATCTGAACTCCAGTGGACACCAAATGGTGGGTGATGGACAATATCTTATCAATGTATTCATTCGCGTCCTTACACTCACTTAGTTTAGTCCCATACAAAGTGCATCTGAGGTTTAGTCTCCTTATAAGACCTTTATCTTTGTAAGCTGTTTGCAGGGCTACCTACATGTCCTTTGTGGATGCCTTCCCATTGATGATGGAATATACTTGCTTTTCTACAACTAAGCCAATGCTTCCAATAGCTCTATCCACCTCATTGGGATTTGTGTTGTCTCCTAGATAAATTGTGACCTTCCACAGCTTCTCACACTGTAACTGCATTTCTGTAGCATATTCCTAGTAAAGTAGTTCTCTGAGCCTTTCATTTTTATGAAGCTCATACTTGTACTTGGAGTATACATTCTCACTTTAAATACGAAGTTGTAATCCCTGTGAATGTGTCTTTCACAGCCACAGTGCTGAGCCCATAACCTATTAGCAGATGTAGGTGCATAGCGGATGTGAGCAAGGAGTAGTCCACATGATGATTCCAAACCAGAGTAGGTTTTATTGAATATGACAGGATACTGTACATGTGATAGAAGACAAACAGCAATCAATAAGATAAAATATCAATCCCTCTTGGATTAAGTACTATTACAGTCGTACAGCACTGTGATGCTCCAATTACACAGTGACAGTCTTGTGCACATAAGGATTCTTTTATAGAAGCATGTAAACAAGTTTAGCACCTGTAGTCTAGACATCCTGACCTTTATATTTGGTGAATACTATTTACTCATGCATGTGATGTTATTCAGACAGATGGGTCATGCACAATTACACACAGTTGAGATAGCATGTAGCGATTAACTTTTTAACTATATATCATCTTGAATACATCACAAACAAAACTGTATAACTGTCCTGAATGCAAGGTGTAAAGAAAGATATGATCAAGTGGCATAACTAGAAATTGATGACCCTCATTGCAAAACTCCACAAATAAATAAAATAATATTTTCAGTTTTAAGTTTGCATAACTGATACATTTAAAGTGAGCTATTTAAATGTAAATAACAAAACTAGAAAATATATAAAAGTATACCCATGGTAAGCAAAACAGTAATAAGCATATGCATACTGTACATATACTCCTTAGTATACACATATACACCTTTAAGCAACGGCACACGAACAAACATTGCTATGTTGGGCTAGAAAGACATAATGAGAACTACTTCAGGGATTTCATTCAGGATGACCTCCAGGTCCCACCCCCTTCTAAAAAGTAGTCAATAACTTAATTTCTAGTGAGTCAGTAGGAGTGCAGAAAATTCCTGGAGCAGACACTAATTGGATGTTAGAAATCATTATGACTCTGATTTCTCATTCTATTGTTCTTTTGTCATGCTCCTGTCTCTCCTCTGATCACAGTAGTAGGTACTGTAGGTTGACAGTACTATAGAGAGAATATGTGTGCTCTAATAGCACTAGTGCATACCTCCCAACATTCTTCATTTTAGAATTGGGATCCCAAAAAAGGTTACACCCCCATTTTCAGCACTCTGGGGGCGAACCCAGAACAATCCTGGAGATGCTAGGATGCCCCCAGGCTATCCCCGTACAGTAAAGAGAGATGTACACATGACATCTATTCACCTGCTGATGTGAGAGTGATCTCCCCCAACTTCCCCACATTGCGAGACACAGCAGCCTGCAGATGGGATGGAAGGACAGTCCTTGAATAGCGAGACTGACCCACTGAACAGGGCCGGCTTAACAATGGTTGCAGTGGAACTGCAGCTCCAGGCTAACCATTGAAAATATGCCCACAGGACATCAGTGGTTTAAGTAAGGTGGAACAGTACCACCTTACCTACCAGCCACTAAGGTGTCACTGCATCTGTCTGGAAATGCAAGGCAACAAGTCAGTGGGGTGGTCCGCTTCTTCTCCACCAACTGTCAGTGCCTTAAGTAGCTCAGCCTGATGGCTTGCACTCCAATCACAAGCAACAGTGCGGATTTCATATGCTGAAGTTGCCATCAGGATAGACTCTACAGTAGCAGAGCCTTAAGCAGCAGAGGGGCACAAGAGGACTGGGGAATGCAAAGGTAAGTCAAAATACAATAGTTTATCGCTGCGATTCACGGCAATAAGCAGGGCCCCAACTAGGTGGGGGCGGGAGGTGCACATGCATCGGGTGCGCCGCTGCACCCGCTGCTCCAAGCCGGATGGCCGATGAGATTTTATTACCAGCGGATGCCCGGCTCCTTCCCTGCAGCACCGCTTCCAGCTCTCCCCGCGGGCACTATGGGAGAGATGTCATGACATCTCTCCCATAGTTCCGAGGAGCAGCCGGGCGGACTGGATGGCGGCGGACGTAGGAGCAGGGTTTAAGGTAAGTATTGTTTGTTTGTTTTTTGTATAAGCGGCACTTCACAGGCATTACCATATGGGCACTACTACAGGGGCATTACTATATGGGAATTACTACAGGGGCATTACCATATGGGCACTACTACAGGGGCATTACTACAGGGGCATTACCATATGGGCACTACTACAGGGGCATTACCATATGGGCACTACAATGGGGGCATTACTATATGGGCACTACTACAGGCAGAGGCGTCACTAGGGTTGGTGTCACTCGGTACTGTAATGCACGGTGACACCCCCCCCCACAACAAAAAAATCGGGACCATGGAGCGCAGCTCCGCGAACTCTTCCCCCTTACCAGTCCTGCAGTCACACTGTGCTCCTCACGGAATGCCAGGCGCACCCGGCAGGCGTGTCGATGCCACGCCCGATATTCTGGGTAGCAATGCTTAAAGTGGTCCTAGAGATGTGGTGGAACGACCCCCCCCTCCCCCGGCGATTTATCAATAAAAGGACAGCGTGCGCCTAAGACGTGTAGCGCAAAAAAGGGGCGTGATCTTGAAAGAAAGGGACATGGCCATACAATACTATCCCTAATTCAAATTACGCCACACAGTAGCACAATCTTATCCACATTACACCGCACATAGTGCTAGAGATTCACATTACACCATAAAGTAGTGTCCCTTATTTATGTTCTGACACACAGTAGTGCCCATTTCACACAATGACCACGTTATTGACACTTATACACAATGCCCACAGTAGTAGTGCCCCTTATTCAATGCCCCCAGTAATAGTGTCCATTATGCAGTTTCCCCTTTAGTAATACCCCTTTATGCAATGCCCCCTGTAGTTATGCCCAATATGCAGTGCTTCCTGTATTAGAACCCATTATGCAATGCCTCCTATATTAAAGCCCATTATGCAATGCTTCCTGTATTAGAGCCCCTGATGCTGTGCCCCCAGTAGCTCCCCTTATGCAGTGCCCCCTATAGTGCCCTTATACAGTACCCCAGTAGTGCCCTTATACAGTACCCCCAGTAGCACCCCTTATACAGTGCCCCCTATAGTGCCCTTATACAGTACCCCAGTAGTGCCCTTACACAGTACCCCCAGTATTACCCCTTATACAGTGCCCCCTATAGTGCCCTTATACAGTACCCCAGTAGCACCCCTTATACAGTGCCCCCTATAGTGCCCTTATACAGTGCCCCCTATAGTGCCCTTATACAGTACCCCAGTAGTGCCCTTATACAGTACCCCCAGACAGTAGTGCCCCATATGCTGTGCCTTCTATAATGCCCTTATACTGTGCCCCTTATACAGTACCCCCAGTAGTGTCCCCAGAACACCCCCAGTAATGCCCCTTATGCTGTGCCCCCTCCCCTGTGCAATACTACTTACCTATCTTCAGGATGTTCACTCCAGGCTGGCTTCCACCAGGAGGGTTCCGGGCGCGCACCTCCTTCTTCCTCATGCCGCGCGAGTGATGACGTCACCGCGGCCGGCGTCCAGAGCCACACACAGGCACATAGAAATGCTCTGTGCCTGTGTGTGGCTCTGGACGCCGGCCACAGAGAGAGAACTAAGTCACTCCCGGCGGCGGCGGCGGAGTGCAGAACCTCGGTGGAGAGGAAGGGGGTGTGCTGGCAGCAGGTGCGGCCCGCGGGTCTGTATGCTGCTGTTTTTGGTGTCACCCCCTTGAAGGGTGACACCGAATGCGGGCCGCACCCCCCGCACCCCCCTTCTGACGCCACTGACTACAGGGGCATTACTATGGGGGCATTAACATATGGGCACTAAAACAGGGTCATTACTACATGGGTACTACTACAGGGACATTACCTCAGGGGGCATTACTATAGGTGCACTGCTGAAGGGGCATTACAATGGGGGAATTACCAAGGGGGGGGCGCCAAATTACTGTCTTGCTCCGGGTGACAATAAGGAATCTTTATTCGCCCAGATGTACCATTGATGAGTCACTGGCTTCACATTACATCCTCCTTTGCCCCCTCAGATGCACTACTGCACATGCACAAGCTGGAGCCATCGGGGGGAGGGGGGGGGCACACCACCGTCTATATTGCCTCCTGGCACCTAGTATGAACTTACGCCTCTGCTAGTGACAGGTGTAGTCTGCAGACACCAGACTGTGGGTCTCGATAAAGGTGGACTGCCACATGAGGCTTGCTGATATGCGTGTGCTATTTAGTGATGGTATGCAGACTTATTTAGTATGGAATTGCTGACACACCAAACAGTCCAGGTTCTTACCCAGGTGTCAGGTTTATTTGAAGTTTAGTAGTTACTGGTTAATGGTTGCCCTGAATGGAGTGGAGCTTGAGCAGAGCATATATATCACCAGCCGGTGATTATGTAGGTAGCATATATGCGCAGGATGTGCTGGATAAATAGGCCTATATGCAAGATATTCTGGCAGGGCCTCTGGTGCTAAGTGGAACACATTCGTGTCCCACTGTGGCCCTCATACACAGTGACGAGAAGGCAGCGCGCATGCGCAGAAGTATAAATGGAGGCCATCTTGGTAAAGGAGAATGCTTCAGTTATGGGGCATTCATGGAGACAGCACAGTAATGCACTCCATATTTCAACAGGGCTAAGGGCATAATTTGACACACAAAATGTGTGACCACATATTCACATTCACATAATGATGAGTCATTGCAAAGACAATCAGCAGGAATAAATTTCAATTACAATGGCCATAAATAAGCAGATACATTATGTCATTCCCAACATACTCAATTGAAACAAATTGCGCCTTGTACACTAGTAGAAAATCAAGTTGCCAGGTCCGTCTGTCTGGTTTCAAAGCCGGCCTGTTAATCATTATGCCTCACCAATTGAAACTGTTGCATGGAAAAGGGAATTCCCATTAACTTTTTATGAACCATCTATCATCCTGTGGAAAGAATGCATTACTTTTATTTGAAATACTTTAATAGGGAGGAAGAACATTAATCACTATCTTATCAGTAGTGATCTCATTGATTTTATGGGAATTGTAACATTTTTTTTACATTTTATTTTTGGGAAACATTCATTGCAGTTCAAACTAAATCAAAGGCAAACTCTCTTATCTGGCTTATATGCGCCAGATAATTTAATTACAAAAAAGTATATAAGCCTGACCTATATTGGACCAATTGTAGTAGCCTGCGATTTACTGAAAGTGCAGATGTTTTACCGCAGCATTTAAAGTGACACTGCCTTACAGTCAGTGCAGAAAAATCGCTGAGACATCAGCAAAACAGGAAACTATTACATTTGGCCCATGGTCTTACTGAAATCTTCTCAGCTAATTAAAGATATCACTTGAATTTTTTAATTAACACACTAATTAGCAGGGCGCTAATACTTAAAATAATGTATACCAATATATTTAGTGCACAAATTAATTTTATAAAGCTGCAAACCCACCTGTGAACCAGTGTAAGTTCACAACAAAAACAACAACAAAACCAGTCACTAGAAAATGAACGGGTTTTGCGCTAATCTGATATATGTAAAAATTATATAATATACAGTACTGTAATAATGCTGTTCAATACTACCAAATATGGCAGAACCAAGTAAGATCAAGATGCCAAAATAGTTTTTAAATATATTTCTAAGAAGCTCCGGTTCAGGCGTATTTGGAGCCCTGTCGGGAAGCCGATCTCTGCTAAATGCAGCCTGGACTGGCAGTCCCAGGACTGCCTGTTGTATATTTGACTGGCAGGTAGCACTTCCAATAGGAAGCCAAAGTCACAGTGTAGCCAGTGCAGTCACGGACAGCACTGACTACACTGAGTTGGTAGGCAAAATCCACCACTGGAAGGGTGCTGGGCAGTGGCGTATCTATAATGGGTGCAGTGTATGCGGGGCACACAGGCCCCGGATCCAGGAGGCCCCGCACCGCACACACAGCACCCATATTTTTTTTTAAACTTACCTGTCCGAGGTCCCGCGTCGGGTGTCACTGCTGCTCAGAACACCGGAAAAATGGCAGCCGTGGCCATTTTTCCGGCATTCTGCGCATGCGCAGTAGACTCCGGGCACATTCTAGTGCCCGGAGTCTACTAATGATCCGGTGACTGGCCAGCCACGTCAGTCGGCTGCCAGCCACCAGGGAGAGATGAGGGAGCCCCGCACGAGGAGTGCACACGGGCCCCCTCCTCTCTTAAAAAGCCTGTGGTGCTGGGGATGCAGACATGAGGGTGCTGTGGATGCAGACATGAGGGTACAGATGCTGGGATTATAGACATGAGGGTAGAGGTGCTGGGGTTATAGACATGAGGGTAGAGGTGCTGGGGTTATAGACATGAGGGTACTGGTGTTGGGGATGCAGACATGAAGGTGCTGGCGATACAGAAATGAGCTTATAGACATTAGTGTGCTAGGGATACAGACATGAGGGTCATAGTCGCAAGTGTTGGGTAATATTGGGAGATGATGTCTTCTGGGGTAATGTCTGTGGTTTCTATTTCGGCATGCATTACAGGGGAGTGCCGAAAGCCCACACCCCTCCCCCAGAAGATGACACCCCTTTAAAGAATGATAGGAGGGGTGCACGATGATCTTTCTGGCTCAAGGCACCAAAATGTCTAGTTATGGCTCTGTGTCCAGAATGTGTAGAACAAGCAGAGACAGCATTCTACTGTAACACAGATGCACTCTTCTAGCTATATCACTGTGTCTCCTATAGGGAAACATCATATTACAGTCTGGTTGTGTCTGTAGAATGCTTATTCTTTTATTTTTACTTCATTATCTTTATTTATTTTTGGGGGGGTATTTACAATACAACAAATATCTAAAGCCCTGATTCAGATTTGGGAATAGAGTTATGCTGGCCACACATAGCGATATTTTACCCGATTTGGCCGATTCCGACACATTGAAACGACAGATCGTGTAAAATATGGCCAAATCCTGAGTAAATCGTGAGTCCCCACTCACGATCGCGATGCGCGTCCCCGCTGGTCGCACATCGCATCGTCAGATCTGCCGTGCAGTAGGGCAGATCTGACAATCTAGGAGGCGATGCACTGTGAAAGTCTGGATGCAGGAGAGATCGTATGAAGATTGGACACCATATCGTGTGCAGATCGTGTGCAGAGCTGCCGGGGAGAGTTTCAAGGGAATTCGTACACAAATCGTACACATCGGCTGATCGTGTGCAGATCACCATGTGTGTGGCCAGCTTTAGATAAAGCAAGTAGCTGTGTACCTGGGCAATCCATGTTGCAATGCAAGCGGCACAAAATCATAGAATTTTTTGCATGTGGGGTAAATACTGGCTGCTCTTTCATGTAGCCCACAAATGCTGGACAGCTTTAGTGTAAAGGTGCAATTCCACTAGCAGATCAGGGAAAGACGGTACGATTACGATATCGTAATCGTACCATTGTCCCCCTAGGGAGTGTAGTGCCTACACTGAACGGTCAGTCAATCAGTGTAGGTGTATCAATCATCTCCGAACATGGCCAATCTGTCGTTATCGGCAGATTGGACTGCATGTTTGGCCGATGATTGATGTCGGAAACGACCAGCGGGAGCGCGCATCGCTGGGTGTTTCCGACATTTGCTGAACGATTTGCGGCCAATTACTGAGCAATTGCACGATTACGATGTCGTAATCATGCAATCGTACGGTGTAATCAGCTAGTGGATGGGCACCTTTACTCTATTCCCAACTCTGAATCAGGCCCTAAGATGATAAATGCCTGTTAATTGCAAATTGTTTATTACTGATTCTGCACATTGATGGTTAATAGCATTTTCTGTTTATTCCAGACACATTTGCAGTGTACTTGCCGACTTCATTAATTTCCTCTCTGGGAGAAGCCCGCAGAGGAGCTGCAGGTGCATCACTGCAAAAGGTCATGAATCATGCATATTTAAATAAGAGGCTGTGCCAAATGACATGATTATCACAGAATTGCGTTATTACGCCCCACCCCCTACTCACGGATCGCAGATTCCCAGCAAGATTCTCCCTATTCTGCACACTTCAATAACAAATGGGCGGGATGCTTGAGAAGTGCCTTCTCTCTGGGGGTGGATGGTTACCCAAAAAATTGGGAGCCTCCCGGTGGTTCCGGAAGAGTAGGCAAGTATGGTCTGCAGATAGTGATAAACAAAGGTTAGCATGAGTAGTGTATGATAGTTATAGGGTCCAGGTAGGACTTATACATTTATGAAATGACAAACCAGCATATCCATTTGACCTGACCATTGCTCAAGTTATAAAAAACACACTCCATAGTTTATTTTAGGTTCCAAATAAGGCATGCATGGACCTACTGTATGTACAATAGATAAAAGAGAGGTGCACTTAATTATCAATGACAGGTCTGGCTACCTACTAATATAAGATACAAGATAAGAGAAGTGTAGAGCGCTGGTTTAAATAATGAATGACTGTTGTTCTATTGATACAAATTGAATGAGTGTTAATGAAACACACTATATGCAATATAACATAAAAATAAAAACAATCAGCATAGCGTCACAAACTGGTAATAGTATCAAGAATAGAGGTGTACATATAAGTAAGAAAATTCTCCAGTCTGTAGGGGAAAAAGGTACATTCTGTTTATATGATGACAAAGTCAGTTTATTCTGAGATTATTAAAATGTCCTTCTCAAGGATATTGTCCAGAATGTTGTTAACGTCCCACATTGTGGGGATGGGAGCAAGGCAACTAAGGAAAATGACTTACTGTTTCCAACGTCAGTGGCAAACATAGGGTACTAGAGGGGGGGTTTCCAAATCCTTGATTTTACAGCGAGTGTGGCCAGTCCATGAAGAGGGTAGAATTAGCACTTATCCAGCTGTAATATGCATCATACAAAGTGTATTGTGTGTCATAATTACAGCATGTTCAGGACCAGCGATCACAGTAAGCCATTAAATGCGGCAGTAAGGCCACCCTGCCTGAGCTGAATGTTTTTATTGTAGATGTAGGTACCATTCCAGAGCATTAGAGCAAGTCCGGGAGTTTGGGGGAGCAGCTGAATAGCCTAGCACTGCCCTGGACATATATGTACATATTGGGCTATAGCAGCACATCCCTAACAGTTAATGTTTTCCAGATCTCCTAGTTGATGCACAGGTTATTTATTACTAGCTAATACATGTTAAAAGATCCACAGGTGCTAATTATTTCATTTGTGATACTGAGCATAACATGCAGCACTTGTAAAATTCTATTATATAACTATTTCTATTTTCTATTGTGGTCATGGTGTGGGCTGGGAAGGGGGATTTCCAGGCAGACGGAAACCCCCCCATGCGTTTCCCTATGAACGTATTGCCTGGCTCTTATATTCCGATGACATACGTTAACTGTATCAGATTGGGCAGAAAGGAAGACACGTTAACAAGCCACAGATGCGCATTTCAGCTGGCCAGGCCCGAGGTCACGCTGTGGCACAACTCAAGTAGTACAGGGTTCCGACAGCTCAGAGGAGACCAAGCAGAGTGCTCTCCTCCAACATCATCACCTGTAACCAAACACACAAGGTGATATACAAATCAAGACATAGCATAAAACATCAACATTTCAAATGTATTCCAGTACACATTTTTGTAGAAAGACATAGTACACGTGACTCAAGACCTTTGGTCAACATATCAGCAAGAGTCTCATCACTTGTAGCATATTTCACACTGAAGAAGGTGCTTTCTCATTTTGCAACTGGCCGCAAGACGCCATCTTGAAAATGAGATCGCAAGACGCCATTTTGCGAATGGCCGCCTAAGCGCCATTTTAGATAAACTCACATTTTAATACATGTGGCGATGATACTATTAGCACCATGCGATTGCATTTTTCACCATTTCTCATACACACATTAATACGCACAATTGCACTGTTAACTAGTCGCATATTAGCGAATGCATAGGACTTTGTATGAAACCGCTGTTTTATTAGCTTTATGCGCACACATCTGCCCCAACTAGTTAACTAGCGTCCTTATATCAAACCCTGAATACCCACACATTACATATTCACACATAAGGTTCAATAAGCTTTAAAGTGTATGATTTAAGTTGGTTCAGTTAGTTTAAATGCTGAGAAATAAAGGTATTTGATAACTAAGGTATTATACATGCTAAACAAGTCGTGTTTGGTTTTGTACTGATGCGTATTCTTTTTACATTATTCCGGTGTTATCGGTGGGGAGGTCGCATCATGCAAACTCAAGTTATGGATCACAGAGCCTACAAGCAACAAAATGTATATTTCATGAACAACTGTTAGGATGTTGCAGGGGGCGTGAAGAGAAAGATCCCCAGCTGTTAGAGGCAGGGAGAGTCTATTTGAACCAGCCTGTTAAATGTGCTGTAACTGATGCTTCTCCCCTGGGAACCAATGACATCAGCAACAAACTTCCCTATTGTCCTGTTTATTCTGGGGGGGTATAAGCGCTGCGTATGTATACTGTAGTTAGGTCTGTATAATTTCCTTTTGCGCCTAAATTGTGTCTAGATCAATTGCGTGTAACTGTCTGAACTTTTACCTGAATAACACTTGTGCTTTGGAACCACAGATTCCACGTCTAAGTCTTTATTTACGGTATGACTGCGTACGCAAATTAGCGTCATCCTTAGAAGGTATAGGCTGGATATTAGAAGGTATAGGCAGGACATTAGAAGGTATAGCAAGGTGTGTATAGAGGTTCTGATCTAGTACCGTTAGTTGGGGGCTCGTAGTGAAGTCACTTACCTGCTCACACGGTACATACGTCTATCGATATTTCAGCAAAGGGTGGAGTGGCCACATGCAGGGTTTGCATGCTTTGTGCTGAAAGATCGCTATCCATCTCTGTGTGAATCAAAGAAGCTGACTAGAATCCAGGGACAAGAGAGGAAAAAGTTTGTTTTCCTCTGTTGATAGAACCTTACGTTTAAAGGGGTGTCGCAGTGCTGAGTACGCGGCTAAGTCGCAGGTTTGCACACAGCAAAAGACGCACTTTTGTGTACGCAGTTAAAAATCCATTATACGGTTGTGTGGTAGTCGCATTATTGTGTATGTGACTGGTCGCACAATAGCGTATACGTACTTCCGGTTGTGCTGCCACGTGTTTGAACAAAGCCATTGAGGTTTACATTTTTTTCTATTACCAATATCTGGGTTAACGTGTATTTTTCTGCGCAGGAAAAAAGTGTGTAACAGTGAATATTTGTTGAACAAAGTTAAGGGTATCGTATGATCCTTAAGGGCTAGGTGCAAGGGTTAGTCTAGCTGCTCGGTAAGTAGCTTTACTGTTCTATACACAGTAGGTGTACATGTTGTCTTTGTTGTAGAGAGGTGCGTGAGAGTAGCCGACATATAAACTCTCATAGGTGTGGAAGTTGCCTTACTAAATTTTATCAGGGTGTGGAACTTGCCTTTTTCAAATCTTATCCAGGTGTGGAAGTTGCCTTATTAAATCTTATCCAGGTGTGTGGGCGCCGCCGACTTAAATCGTCCACAGGTAAGTGAAAGTATCTTGATTGTCTTTCACCAGTTTAAATCTTTAATGAAAAGCGTAGGAGTTGTCTCAGAATGGGAGCCACACAAACAGTAGAGATGTTAGGCAATGATGTGCTGCTAATGGAGGCGCCGATCGGATCGGCCCGTCATATCATGCATACCAAGTACGGTACTTATGCAATAAGGTATTTTGATTTATGGTTTAATATGACGAGGAAGAGTCTTAGACCGTTTCCCAGAACTGGTAGTTTTGATAAAAATGTGTTAGACAATGTCCGGGATCACATCAGTTTGATGCGCTCCCGAGAGAAAAAGGTTAAATATTTTGAATGTTTAAAACTGTGGCAGCATGAAGGGGATGCGTGGCTTAAAAATGTGCAAATGACGCAAACTAGAAAAATACATCTGCGACGCTAAATTGCAATATGGGCGAACCGCAAAATAGCGCGCACCTGTGGCAAGGTAGCATCGTGGAGAGTATTGCCAACAGTTCACGCTCACCTCCCCCACCTTATGTGGATGGAGGTGCAAGTACAGTTACCAAAAATACCCATAAAAATGTAACAAGCAACTTGTACCCTCTCTTAAGCAACTATAAAGAAAATGTTCATGATGCGGATGATGAGCCTATTGTAATGTCTGCCATTTCCCATGCCATGCAGATGATAGATGCTGCATCACCACAATCACGAGTGGTGCCACCATCTCCATTGGTAACAGCAAGGGAAGTGTTAATGCCGTCTGCATCCGTAGAGGAAGTTGTTCATACCATACGTAGCAGCACCAGACTAAACCCCCAGCCAGGTAATCAGGTCAAAGGTAGCAGCGCTACCGGTCTGCATCCCATTTGGACAATAACTGTTCCAAATGGAAATGCAGATGCGAACGGTATAGTGCCCACGAGGGAAGTGGTAATGCATTGTCCTTGGACAAGAGCAAAACTAAATTCCATCATAAATGATTTCCCCGATCCCAAAAAGGAATTAGCCAAATGTCAAAGATTTTTGAGAAATTTGGGTAGTTCACATGAACCCACCAATAAAGATTGGTGTATGGTGTTAAGGGCCTGTCTGCCACGCAATACCGACGTGACAAAATTTATCACGGATTGTGTATTGGATGGTGACGTTCCCTTAACAGACCAAGTAAACCAAGGTAACATTTCCAGCATTGTAACTCAATTGGGTATTTATTTTCCAGTAGTAGTTAACTGGAACAAAATTTTCACCATTAAGCAGAAAGAGAGTGAAACTGCAGAAGATTATTGCGATCCGGCTCTGCAGGCTATCACCCAGTACACTGGGATAGAAGATATAAAAGATAGAACTCACCACAGGGGAATGATAGTTACGGTACTTGTGGACGGTCTGAAAGAGAGTTTAAAAACTCTGGTTCAGACCTCACATCCTGGGTGGCGGGGACTCACAATTGATACCCTCATAGAAACTGCCATTGAACATGATAAAAACATCTCCAAAAAGAGAGAAGCCCAGAGCGAGAAACTAATGGCTGTCAGTATACAAGCTCTGGAGGGAATGACGGTAACATCACAGCCAACAGACACACTTGCACTTGCACACACACTCACGTCTGAACAAGTATGTGCTCTCACTAACCCCACTCAACAACAAACACAACTCTATCCCACTAACCCGATGCAACCACAGGTCCCAGGCTATCCACCAGCTTCTTATCCCCCACAATACCCTTACCCTCCCTATCCTTACCCATATCCACCAACTTTACCCTCTGCGCAAACCTCACAACACCACATGTCTTCACCCGAAGACCAGCAAATGTTCAGCAGCCACCAGCTCCAATTGTAGCCGTAAATGCTTTATTGGAGAATGGTAGCCAACGCTAGGGGTCAGGTCATACCTGTAGTCTACAGATGGTCAGGTCAACGGGAAGTACTAGGGAAGAACCGGTCATGATGGTTGATGTAGCTGGTACTGAATATCCTTTTCTTGTAGACACAGGGGCGACCAGGTCGGTGATAAAATCTCCGTTAATTTGCAGGTGACCAACGAGACAGTACCAACAATGGGTGTAACAGGTAAAGTGGAACATTATCCTTCAACAAAGTCTACTGAGGTTACTATTGGGCCGTTGCATACCCGGCATTTTTTTCTCCTGGCTGCTGCGGCTCCTACTAACATACTGGGCAAAGACTTGTTATGTAAGATGGGATGTGTTATCTATTGCACCCCTGATGGTGTATTTTTAGATATCCCAGAGAGAATGGTATACGAGGTGCGGGATATGTTATACACTCCTCAAAGGATAATGTATCACTCTACAGTTTTAAATGAAACTCCATCACAGGTAGATGAAATGTTGTCCCTAATTCCAGATTCCCTTTGGACTAAAGATGGACAGGACACTGGATTAATGGCAAACGTAAGCCCAGTAATGGTAAATTTAAAAAACAGAGGGCAAGCTCCAAAAATTCCCCAGTACCCACTAAAACAGGAGGTAGAATTAGGGGTTTTTCCAATAACTGAGCGATTATTACAACAGGGAATTTTAGTCTGTACAGATAGTGTAGCCAACAGTCCCATCTTCCCGGTAAAGAAGAGTGGTGGGAGGGGTTATAGGCTGGTAAAAGACCTTAGAGGTGTTAATAAGGTAGTAGAGAGCCAATTCCCTGTAGTGCCAAATCCAGCTGTCATTTTGATGCAGATCCCACCAAATGCAACCCATTTCACTGTCATTGACCTCTGTTCTGCTTTCTTCTCTGTGCCTCTCCATCCTGACTGTCAGTATCTAATCGCATTTACATACAGAGGTTTACAATACACATGGACACGATTACCCCAAGGTTTCATAGACAGCCCCAGTATCTTCTCCCAGGCATTGCACGACTGTTTACAATCTTTTCAACCTGCCAATGGATCTGTTCTAATTCAATATGTGGACGATTTATTGCTATGTTCTGACTCGTTTATGTCATGTTTGAATGATACTAAACTTTTGTTACTTCATCTCTCACAAACAGGACACAAGGTGGCTAAGGACAAGCTACAGCCATGCCAATCCAGAGTAAAATATTTGGGACACTGCCTAACCCAGGGGTTATGACACCTTACAACAGATAGAATCCAGGCCATACAAAACATGACACTGCCGCAGAATCAACAGCAAATTCGTACCTTCTTGGGAATGTGTGGATACTGTAGAATGTGGATACCAGGTTTTTCTATTTTGGCCTTACCTTTACAGGAATTAGTCTCTTCCTCAAAGCCCGATCGTGTCATACACACAGAGGAATCAGAACAGGCTTTCCTTAATCTTAAAGATAGTCTAACAAGAGCTCCTGCATTGGGAATACCTGATTATGAAAAACCTTTTCATTTGTATTGTACGGAAGCCGATGGTTGTGCTGCAGGTGTCCTTACACAAAAACATGCTGATGACAGTAGGCCCGTAGCATACTACAGTGCCCAATTGGATACAGTAGCAAGATCACTCCCCACCTGTTTGAGAAGTGTAGCAGCTACCACTCTATTGGTGAGTAAAAGTGAGGACGTAGTATTGGGCCATGATATGATTGTCTACACTCCCCATGCTGTATCTGCTCTGTTGAACTCAGCTCAAACCAGACACGTCTCCTCGGCTAGGTTCACCAAATGGGAACTAGCTCTAGTCGCTCCTGCAAATATTACAGTTAAACGTTGCAGTATGCTGAATCCAGCAACATACCTACCATATGTACAACATGATGTACGAAGGGTGGAAGGAGAGGAGTTGCTGGCGGGAGGTGAGTTCGGCAGACATAATGATACGCACGATTGTATGACATATCTGAATCAGACTTTTACTGCTAGACCTGATAAACATGACACACCTTTAGAGAATGTGGATGTAACTTTTTATACGGATGGGAGTTGTCATAGACAAACAGACACAGGTGAATTATGTGCAGGTTATGCTGTTGTAAATGACAGACATCATAGAAGCTAAACCTCTCGGTCCTCCTCACTCAGCCCAGGTGGCAGAGTTAGTAGCACTGACTAGAGCATGTGAACTGGCAGCAGGCAAATCTGCTAACATTTACACTGACTCGAGGTACGCGTTCGGGGTGGTGCACGATTTTGGGGCTCTATGGCGTCTGAGAAATTTTATGACAGCAGCAGGCACACCAGTTGCACATTCCCGACACATAAAACATCTTTTAGAAGCAATCCAACTGCCCAAAGCAGTGGCAGTAATTAAATGCAAAGCCCACACATGTGAGGATGACCCGGTGTCACTGGGCAACAACAGAGCTGATGAAGCTGCAAAATGGGCAGCAGGGTTAACAATGTTTTCTCCAACTGAAACAATTATGTCATTCCAAACTATTGATATGCTGAAATTAATTGAGACGCAAAATTTGTGTTCAATTCAGGAAAAATCCATTTGGAAATCCAAGGGATGTGGGCAAGAGTCCTCTGGGCTCTGGAGGGACGGACATGGTAAGCCAGTAGCCCCCAAGGCATATTACCCCAGCCTGACTGAGGCAGCACATGGTCTGACTCATCTGGGTAAACAGGGTATGTGCAAGTTGGTGAGGGCATACTGGTGCGCACCAGGTTTTTCTTCACAAGCAGAGAAGATAGCAATGTCCTATCTGACCTGCTTGAGAAAGAACATAGGGAAAGCGATCCCTACCGAACTGTCCCACATTCCACCGACTGATGGACCTTTCCAGGTGATACAAATTGATTTCATCCAATTACCACCCTGCAGGAACCTTAAGTATGTATTAGTGTGCACAGACGTATTTTCTAGCTGGGTTGAGGCCTACCCAGTGGCCACTAATACTGCTGCATTTACTGCCAAGAAAATAGTTCAGGAATTTGTATGCAGGTACGGTATCCCTAAAATCATTGAGAGTGATAGGGGCACCCATTTCACAGGTGATGTTTTTCAAAATATGTGTAAGCTGATGGGTATTAATAGCCGACTTCATACCACCTACCGACCGCAAGCCAGTGCCAAGCTAGAGAGGATGAACGGGACTATTAAAAATAAGCTAAGTAAAATCATGGCAGAGACTGGACTAGGATGGTTACCTTTGGTCCTACATAGCATAAGGACCACTCCTAGACCTCCTCTGAATCTGTCCCCATTTGAAATATTGTTCGGTAGACAACTTAATTTGATTATAAGTCCACAGGAAGATCTAAAGGGTAACAATGAGGTAACTGCGAAGTATCTTATATCAATGAGTAAGCAGTTAAAGCAACAGCAGCAGAAACTGAAATTGTTGTCTAATGATATGCCTGAAACGAACTGTCATGATGTTGAACCAGGAGAATATGTAATGATCAGAAATTTCTTGCGTTCAGGTTGTTTGACTGATCGGTGGGAAGGTCTGTACCAGGTGCTGCTGACAAGTACTACATCTTTGAAGGTGGCCGAGAGAGATACCTGGGTCCATTCCACTCACTGCAAAAAGGTCAATCAGCCGGTGGAGAAACAAGTCGGAGACAAAGCTGATAGCGTGGACCTGTCGATCGCGAGCTTGTTCCGGGAGGATTGAACAGGTTGTAGTGAGATACCTGAACTGAGAGAAATTTGCAGGTCTTGTTGTGACAATGGACGGGCCTGTTGTGTTCATTTTCATATTCTCTTTTAGAGTGTTCACCATCCTGTTCAGTCCGGGGATATCCAGTGTCTGTGATGGGGGACCGATTGAGGAAACGGGAGCTGATGGCAGTGCTGATGGAGTGGAATCAGGAGGAGTGCAATGCCAATCAGGGGAGTGTCTGACTAATCTTACTACTGTTATTGTTAAGAGAGCTGTCATTCCGGATACTCGGGGAAGGTGTGGAGGTTTATCGTCTGAAGATTCCTGTATTTGTGAGCTTTGTGGGTCCCTAGTTGATGAGAACTTTATCCAACGGTGCCAACCTAAATATAATCTGTACTGGGGTGGGTATCCTCTAGAGGATTATCATAGCATGGTAGGCAAAGTGTTAAATCAAACTGATTGCTGGGTGTGCTCACATGTGCCACAGGGACAGCATAATGTAGGGTTGGTGCCATTTCCGCTGAATATCACAGAAATTTTAGAATTGCAAAAAGGGAAAACATTGGATGGAAAATTCCTCTCATCCAAACCACCTCATTTCAAACTCTATCAATTCCAAGTAGATAGATCACTTTTGTGTCTAAACATAACCAACCCCAATAAACCCGGGAGTTGGGAAGTGACGGGGAATAATCAGACGATGACCTTCTCACAAAGAGCTGATAATGAGTCCATAAACCATGATCTGCTGCGCTCCATTAAGTCTGGTGGGAAACATTTTAGGTATCGGTATACATTGAGTTCCACCAAAGAAATTATTGGTAAGGTGCCAAATGGTTATTGTGCTAAAATAATACAGCCAGAAACTTGCATGTACCAAATGGAAGAACCAGAAATAGGATTGTTTGCAAGGGAAATGTGCTTAATGATAATGATGCATACCATTCCTTATGTTTGCCCTGATAATGTATATTTCATCTGTGGAAGAAAAGTGTATAAATGGCTCTCCGAAGGTTTGTGTTACCTGGGAAGAGTAGTCCCAGAAGTTATGTCCCTCACACATGTTGAAATGCTGGGTATACATAAAAACACACAGTCACCATATCTTCACACACAATATGAACACAGAGGCAAAAGAAATATGGTACCTGGTGATATACATAAAGCCACTCAGTTAATCAGTGAGACAACTGGCTTTCAAGTTCTGGTCGCATTGGACCCCACCAGGATCGCTCGGGGTACATTAAATTTTAGATATATCCAGGAACTTGCTAAATTAATAGATAATATCACCGAGATGTACGATGACACATTCAGGTATACAGGGAGAGAATTGCAAGTGTACAAGAAAGAACTGGTGCAACACAGGCTAGTGTTGAATTATTTAACTGCTGTTACTGGAGGGTATTGCGTAACATTGGCCACCCAATTTGGAGTGAAATGTTGCACCTATGTCACCAATGATACCAGCGACCCTAAGGAGGTGATAGACCGGAAGATGGATGAAATTCTGCAGCTAAAGTGGGAATTTCGCAAGAACCATAACACTTCAGTGGCTGAAGTAGGGGAGAAGATAGAAGGATGGGTGTCATGGCTGAACCCAGTGAAATGGTTCTCAGGTCTAGGGGTATGGGTCCAGGAAGTGATCGCCAGCATAGGCAAATTCTTAATCCTTATACTGATTGTCATCATAATAATTGGCATATGCGTCCGGTGTGTTCCTATTGTGTTGAAGTGTGGAAAATGTAGAAACAGTGAAACGAAAGAATGAAACTATGATGGTGGTCAGAAATGATAATATGTATACCAAGGTAGATACAGAACTGCATTACAACCCTGAACTAGGAAATACAATCGTTTAATGTATTATATTTAGACATGCATAGAATGTATTATTGAAATGTTATTTATAGAACACCTCAGATAATGTAAACTCTCAATTCCCCTTCAAGACTGCTTTTATAAGACTGGTGCATTCCCACACCTTTCACATGATCTTCCAAGATCCGCGGTGTGCGTATAATAGTAGTTTTATGTCCCCACCCAGAGACACATTATTGATGGATTAAGAACCACCTTGTGCCATCCCATAATAACACCAAATAATATGTAAATGTATGCCTAAATTAAATTCTAATAGCAGATTGTGATAGCATGTTGTTTGCTATCAAAGGGTGGACTGTCGAAGCTGAATAATTGGCTGAGACAAGTTCAGTTTAAAATTTAATCATGGCGACGCCATCTTGCGACTGGCTGCAAGACACCATCTTGAAAATGAGATCATAAGACGCCATTTGCGAATGGCCGCCTAAGCGCCATTTTAAATAAACTCACATTTTAGTACATGTGGCGACGATACTATTAGCACCATGCGATTGCATTTTTCACCATTTCTCATACACATATTAATATGCACAATTGCGCTGTTAACTAGTCGCATATTAGCGAATGCATAGGACTTTGTATGAAACCGCTGTTTTATTAGCTTTATGCGCATGCATCTGCCCCAAGTTAACTAGCGTCCTTATATCAAACCCTGAATACCCACACATTACATATTCACACATAAGGTTCAATAAGCTTTAAAGTGTATGATTTAAGTTGGTTCAGTTAGTTTAAATGCTGAGAAATAAAGGTATTTGATAACTAAGGTATTATACATGCTAAACAAGTCGTGTTTGGTTTTGTACTGATGCGTATTCTTTTTACAGTATTCCGGTGTTATCGGTGGGGAGGTCGCATCATGCAAACTCAAGTTATGGATCGCAGAGCCTACAAGCAACAAAATGTATACTTCATGAACAACTGTTAGGATGTTGCAGGGGGCGTGAAGAGAAAGATCCCCAGCTGTTAGAGGCAGGGAGAGTCTATTTCAACCAGCCTGTTAAGTGTGCTGTAACAGATGCTTCTCCCCTGGGAACCAATGACATCAGCAACAAACTTCCC
Organism: Taudactylus pleione; assembly: GCA_031769625.1. Taxonomy (NCBI): domain Eukaryota; kingdom Metazoa; phylum Chordata; class Amphibia; order Anura; family Myobatrachidae; genus Taudactylus; species Taudactylus pleione. The sequence goes on along the minus strand of JAUIMM010000036.1, from coordinate 12,047,670 downwards.
TATTGTATGTTTATTCTGGGGGGGTATAAATATGTGTGCTCGAACGCTGGTTCTTAGTCTTCGTGCTGAATGCTGTATGACATGGGGTCTCTTGCTGATGCCTATCTCCGGGTCCGGAAGTGCTGCGTATGTATACTGTACTTGGGTCTGTATAATTTCCTTTTGCGCCTAAATTGTGTCTAGATCAATTGCGTGTAACTGTCTGAACTTTTACCTGAATAACACTTGTGCTTTGGAACCACAGATTCCACGTCTAAGTCTTTATTTACGGTATGACTGCGTACGCAAATTAGCGTCATCCTTAGAAGGTATAGGCAGGATATTAGAAGGTATAGGCAGGACATTAGAAGGTATAGGAAGGTGTGTATAGAGGTTCTGATCTAGTATCGTTAATGCGTACACCAACCATGATGTCTGGTGCTGGAAGACAAATGCACCTTTGTTGTCACATGCAATGTTGATGGCGTCAATTGGACTAAGAAGAACTAACTCACACAAAGGGCCATATTCAATTGCCGGCGAAAAGCAGTTATCAGCGATACTTTTTCACCAATGACGTCATCTTCGCCGCTTTCCAGTTATCCCTGTATTCAATTGTTCTGACTATTTGCCAGTGTGAAAAAGTCAATGCATTGGGACCTGGGGGTGCAAATTTCCAGAAACCACCCTGCACCCCTTAGACAGTCCTCAAAAGGTATTCTGTATCAAAAAAATGTTTTTAAAAAGTACCATGGCATACCCAAAAAAAGTACTTTCGTTTTGGGGGTGAAAGAAACCAAAGTTGGGGGACAAACTTCTAAACTAGGGTAATATACTCAGGGGGGGTCCCAAAGTATGTCCCAGGTGTTTTTTTTATTGCAGGTGGTTGCGGCAGGTTGATTTTTCACGATTTTTAAAACTTCACATAAGCCACTTTAAAATATGCTTGCACCCATTTTCATGTACCCCATATTTGGTGGGACTAGTCATTTTTCCCCAAAAAACTTGCTAAATGCTATTCTTCACCCCTTATGCAAAGACGCTAAATGGCACCTACTGAGACCCTTTAAACACCCCCAAATAACTTCAGCAGGGCTATTCGGGGTTACCTATAGTGAACCCCCATGTCAGAGCATCTTTTGGGGGTGTCAGGCTGATTTCCCCAAAAATTACAGCACTTTTCATCTATTTCAGTACCGCCAGCTCCCGTTTTTGCCGATTTGGAATTGCATACGGGGCTAAGCGTGATATTTTTTCCCTCTGAAAAGCGGCAATGAGGGCGAAAAGTCCGGCAAAACTTTTCGCTCCTACTTGAATATGGCCCAAAGTCTCCTTCATCCACAACACCTCTTTGCGTGTTTCTGTGATAACCATATGCTTAACTTCGGTGGAAGACAAGACAACAGTAGGCAGTTTCCTGCTAGCCTAGTTGACAGCTATGTGCCTGCGTCTACCCATGCAAACAGGTATCCAGGTGTCTATCCTCCTCATTTGATCCCCATTTGGCATCACAGAAGGTTTGTAACTCCAAACATTTTATGAACTTTAGATTTAAGGAGCTTGTACCCTTTAAATATGTGGGGATACGTTTTTGTTATGTGTAGCCACTGTGGCTCTTTCCTGCCTGTATTCTGACTGTATCCTAGCAACTAGGATGCTGGTTGCTACGTGCAGCTGCTCACCTGTTTGGAATACCTTGTTACCTGACCCCAGCCTGACGACTCCTGTGATTGGTCTGTCTCCCTTTGATTAGGGATGCTGGTCAGTTCCTGCCTGCCGGTGATATTCCCAAGTTCCTGATTCTAGTGAGCTCGTCACACATTCGCTGTACTCTGTACAGTTCCCAGTCTCCTTGCCTGTTCCTGTGTCCTGGTATCAGTGCAGGTGCAAGGTTTCTAGGTGCCCTAGGCAAAGCTTCACTTACCGCCCCTAATGCCCCAATTCATTCCTTACATTTATTTACATAAAACCACACTTACATGTTCACCAAAGTCTAACAAAACCTATAAAGCACCCCAGCATGTCAACAAACTTATTAGGGGTAGCACCTCTGAAAACGTTTTAGTGGGGCACCCATGACCACTGAACTCTAGCATGTCAACACCTTTTTTGGGAGTGTACTCAGCATGTCAGTACTTTTTGGGGTGCATATAAAGTTAGCAAATCATTATAGTTGTGGAGACCTTTAACTCAGACACATGGGTAATTATTTTGATCCTAGGTGCCCCCCACACATGTCAGTACTTTGGAGGACACCTATGACCCCGTGCATATCAGACATGTAACTACTTTGGAGGTGACATCTGTGACCCCACTAAGTTAGTGGTCAGCAGTAAGTTACAAAGGAACATGTGCCCCAGATCCTCCTGCCAGACCCCTGTGCCAGGATAAGGGGCAGCACCGCAGTACCAAGCCCTGTGAGCCAGCTCATCCCATTATGCCTTCTGCCAACCGGGGCCCTGACTTATCCTCATTCATCTTATTGTTATTATTCTCCCTGTCCCAGGCACCACAAGGGCCCACAGAGACCCCACACCTCCCCCAGCTGCCTCTCACCTGCTGAGGAACCAGTCCTTGCAGATGTCCCCCTCAAACATGAACCGGCTTACATTGTATTGTATGGCTGCCAGCAGACACAGTGGACGTGAGCTGCTCCAGCCATCTTTAATCCTCTATCTTGCCCAGACATCACAAACACCACGGCAGGGGCGGATAGGAATGGGTAACTAGCTCGGGAAATTTCTGGAAGCAGCCCTAATTTGGACTGGTTCGAGTAGGGGGTGGGGTCTGTGGAGGGGCTAGAAACTCCCTCCTTATAGGGCTCGATTCTGAGTGGGACACACAGTCACTGCCTAACTTATGATTTTTGCTGCAGTTGCGTCTACGACTTTATGCTAATACCACTACAAAGCCCTTCCCTGGTGTACAGCTGTGTGCCAGAATGTGCAAGGGTTGAGACGCCCACTTAAAGTGTGTACAGATGCTGCAATTTTGCTTTGTGCATGTTTAGATGCCACCATCTGTCTGAGTATGGCCTCCAGTGTGAGCAATTCAGCGTCTCTGTAAGCAACCACTTCCCGCAACACTCCAATAACACACCCATACTACGTGACATCTGTGTCTGACTAGCCAGTCCCCTGTAACTGCCCAGGATCACCCAAAACATTTCTAATAGCCCTCAATATGTGTCTCCCATAATATCCCTCAGTACGCACAGAACCCCCATTATACCTTTCAATATACACAGCAGCCTCATATTACCTTTAAGTATACACAGCACCCTAATTTTACCCCGGTATACACAGCACTCTCATATTACCCCCAGTATACACAGCACACTCATATTACCCCCGGCATACACAGCTCCCTCATATTACCACCAGTATACACAGCACCCTCATATTACCACCAGTATTCACAGCACCCTTATATTACCACCAGTATTCACAGCACCCTTATATTACCCCCAGTACATACCCGCATAATACACCTGTGCAAACAGCACCCCCCATTTCACCCCCAGTACACACAGCAGCTCCATATTACCCTCCAGTACACACAGTACCCCATGGTACCTGTTTTTTTTTTCATTCCTCCTTTTAAAACAGCAGTGACTCATATGCACAGCCCACTTTGATATGCCCTGATAGTGTAGTGTGGTGCCCTCGGCCCTGTACTGGCTGGGTCATTTGTTTTAGTATATAAGCAGCACAGGCTTGTTACACCTGCGCGATGTGGCCGCCATGGAGGAGCATGTGTCCCTCAGCACAGCACTTCAACAGAGGTGAGAAGCCACCAGTGAGAACGGTAGGGGGCGGGGGCATGCACGGTGACCATAAAATAGCTGAGGTGTGCTGTGCTGTGCTGTGCTGTGCTGTGCTGCACCGATGCTGTTAGTCACCGAGACCGGATGTAACATCTCCAGCCCTCGCCTCCACTGCTGCTCACAGAGAGCAGTGCCCTGAGTAAAGAGGAGGCCAGCCCAGCGGGAAGTGACCCGACAGCCCAATCCGCCCCTGCAGCACGGAGCCGAGCAGGGAGTGCGCATGACAGGTGTCCTCCACTCCAGGCTGCTGGACGTAGCTGCTGCAGACACAATCAACATAATGGGGGCAACAATGCTGCTGCAGGAGAGTAGAGCTGGCCACACATCTAAAGATTATCTGTCCAACCAGCCAACTAGTTGATTGATTGGAATGAAAATCTGGTAAGGTATGAAAGCAAATGACAATCAGCAATTTGCTCCCAGACACCGGAAAATGGACAAAAACTGTTGTTTGAACAAATTGTTTAGATCAAACATTTAACAAACTTGTCTCAATGACCATTTTCATCTGTTTTCTGGCATTTAGGAGCAAATTGCTGATCATCAGTTACTCCCATACATTACCAGATTTTCATTCCAACCAATCAACTAGTTGGCTGGTTGGACAGATAATCTTTAGATGTGTGGCCAGCTTTAGTCAGCCAAATCCTAAACGTAACTGTAATCCCTGGTCTCAGTTCCTGGCGCCCTTAGGCAGATGTCTAAGGCTGCCTAATGGAAGCGCCGGCCCTGCCTGGTATCCTGCATCCTTGAACCCAGCCTCAGTCTTCTGTGTATAGTCCCTGCCAGTCCTATGTCCTGCTGGATTCTGCCCTGTATCAGTGTCCTGTGTCTATCCCAGCTCCATCTCTATGCCTTGCCAAGACTCTCCAGATTAACTTCCTTGTCACCTCCAGTCTGTGTCCAGTCCCAGCGAGTTCCTGTGGGTTCACCCTGCCAGTTCAATCATATCAAGTCATGGTTCTGCTACAATTCCAGCCAGTATCCTGAATAGTTGGCACTGCTTCATCTCCAGCTAGTATCCTATGTTACTGGTTCAGCTACTACTACATCAGCCTGTGTCCTGAATAGCTGGCCCTGCTACAATTTCAGCCTGCATCCTAAGTAGCTGGCCCTGCTACAACCCAGTCTGTATCCTGCATAGCTGGTTCTGCTATACTCCAGCTACAATCCTGAGTAGCTGGCCCTGCTACAACCCTGTTCGTATCATGCATTACTGGTTCTGTGCACATCCAGCCTGTGTGTCTGTGATTATCTATTGCAGCAAAATATATTCACCCTAACTGTGTCTGTAATTGCAAGTGTGCAGCTAATGGTTAAGCTGGCCACACACTAGACCAACATAAGGCCCCCATACATCAGAGATTGATTGCAATTTGCAATCGATTGTGTATAAAAATCTTTCCCTTTGTCAATCGATTGCAGAATTGCCACAATCGATTGAAAAAGGGAAAGATTTTTATACACAATCGATTGCAAATTGCACGATTGCTGCAATCAATTGCTGATGTATGGGGGCCTTTACATACAACCAGCCAACTAGTTGATTGTTTGGAATGAAAATCTAGTAATGTATGAAAGCAAATGACAATCAGCAATTTGCTTCCAAACGCCGGAAAATGGACTAAAACTGTTGTTTTAACAAATTGTTTACATCAAACATTTAACAAACTTGTCTGACAACCATTTTCATCTGTTTTCTGGCATTTAGGAGCAAATTGACGATCATCATTTACTCCCATACGTTACCAGATTTTCATTCCAACCAATCAACTAGTTGGCTGGTTGGATGTAAGTTGGTCTAGTGTGTGGCCAGCTTTACCTGGACCAGTACTCATGTAACAGCTTTGCCACTTTGTTATATCTCCTTTTATTACAGACTGCAACTTGGTTAATCTGTTCATCTAGCAAGTCTAGAAATACAAGTTGTCTAGTCGCACCAGATCCACATTGTACCCCTCAATAAGGGACAATGGTAACCCCCGATATCAATTATAATCTGTTGGGGGGTGCTACCACAGGCAGTAAATATAGAGGGCCTGATTCAGACCCGCTCGCGAGTGCTGAGCGCTCGCAAGCGGGTCGATGGTGCCCAAGTGCACATGCGCACGACCCGAATAACGACGGCCAAGCCGTCGTTATGGGTCTCGCACCAAAGGGGGCGTGCTGTCGATGGTGATTGACAGCACGCCCCCTTTGGTGGGTGTGCCGAGGGCGTGGCTGCCCAGACGGAGGCGTTCCCATGGGAACGCCTACCGTCTGAAGCCGGCCCCACTGACATCACTAGTGATGTCAGTGGGAGTGCTTTTGGCTCTGATAGAGTCAAAAGCACTCCAGGGCTTGCGACAGCGAGACCCTACCGCAGGGTCTCGTCGCAAGCCCGATGGTCGCGATGGTCTTGACCATCGCGACCATCATCATGGCCGCTCGCTATAGCTGTTGGTGGTCACCCACAGCTATGCGAGCGGCCAGGAGGCCGCTCCAAAAAGGGGCAGGGACGGCCCTGATTCTGAGCGAGCGCTCTGTCAGAGCGTCCGGATCTGAATCAGGGCCAGAGTCACAAAGTTGAAAGAAAAGAGAAATGAAATGCCTAAGGTGGTGCACAACCAAAGGCATTACATTTCTCTTTTCTTTCAACTTTGTGCATCTAGCAAGTCTCCCTGCAGTTGGATATCATTCTGTCAGCACTTTGCCTTGCTTCAGATTCCAGTACACACCAGCACCTGATTGCTCGTACAGTAAAGGCTCCAATACATCAGAGCTTGATTGCAGCAATCGTGCAATTTGCAATTGATTGTGTATAAAAATCTTTCCCTTTTTCAATCGATTGTGGCAATTCTGCAATCTGCAATCGATTGAAAAAGGGAAAGATTTTTATAGACAATCGATTGCACCTGGACGGCAAGGTAAGCTCTCATGGGGAGGAGGGGGGCAGGGGGGAGCGAGAGGGGCGGTAGTGCTGCACAGGGCTCACTGCCGTCCAGACACACCCCAGGCTGTGAGTGACCTGGTGCATCCAAGTAACTCCCGGGCAGCTTGGCATGACCCCAGAGTGATGAGTAATGGGGGTGTGCCATGCTTACTGAGTACCTGTATAAAATCAAACCTACTTGCACCACTTGTGATGTCTAGACGTGTGCCAACACTTGCATACATTTAAGTTCCAATGGCACTTTGACAAGGAACTAATTTACTCTATCTCTGCCTCGTTGGATACATAGCTTTTGTTGTTTTTGTACTCTTGTCAAATGGTGTGTGGACTAGATTGGTGTCCCCATACCAAATTTGCTGAGCATTGGGCCTGATTCAGACCCACTCGCGAGCGGCTGTACGCTCGCAAGTGGGTCGATGGTCTGCACTGAGCATGCGCACGACGGAGGGAGCTCCGTCGTGCGCATGCGCCAGACACGACGAGCGAAGGACTTTCCTTCGCTCGTTGTGTCCGATCAAAGGGGGCGTGCTGTCAATGTTGATTGACAGCACGCCCCCTTTGGTGGGCGTGCCGGGGGGGCGTGCCTCCCTGACGGGGGCGTTCCCACGGGAACGCCTCCCGTCAGAAGCCGGCCCACTGACATCACTAGTGATGTCAGTGGGAGTGATTTTGGCTCTGCTAGAGCCAAAATCACTCCGGAGCTTGCGGTTGAAAACCTCAACCGCAGGCTCCGGCTCGCAAATTCGATGGTCGCGATGGTCACGACCATCGCGGCCATCAAAATGCACGCTCGTATAGCCTGTGGGTGGTGACCCACAGCTATACGAGCGTCCAGGAGGACGCTCCATGAAAAAGGAGCCCGGCCCTCATGCAGAGCGTGCGCTCTGCTCAGAGCGTACGGCTCTGAATGAGGGCCATTGCCTCAATGTACTCTTGTTGATCTATGTTAACAGTCCCAGCATTCAAAATATGCACAATCCTCAGACCCAGCAGTTGTTGCACTGGCCCAAGGCCTCTTATACCTCTTTTCCACCAAAAACCCGAGTCCGACCTGGGTTTTCAGACATGGCTCAACCCAGGTCAAACACCGTTTACACAGCACCATCGATCTGGGTTATTCTCAGGTCAGCCCATTCACACTCAACCCGGTTCTGCCCTGCTAAACTTGTGAGGTCATAAAAAGTCGGAGGTGACTGCTCCACAACCACCAATCAGCTCATTTTAGGCATAGGTCGGATAACCCTGGTTGGGCCGTTTACACTGCACCATTACCCAGGTCCATCCTGAGTTCAACCCTGGTAACTACCTGGGTTAGATTGTCAGGTCACTTGACCCGGGTTATTTTTCAGGGACCCTTTTACACTGAGCTGCAACCCGAGTAGACCCAGCAAAAACCCAGGTTTTTGTTCTGGTGTAAAAGGGGTATAAGCCTGAACTTGTAACTCAGCAACAATTTTATTTCAGCTATCTGGATTTCTTGGCCTGCAAGCAATAGATCATGTACGTCATCTATGTACACTACTATGATAAACAAGCTTTCCTCTTTCCATTTGTAGTATAAACAGTGATCAGTTTTAGGAGGTACAAAGTCCATTCTAGCAGTACACTGTTTAGTTTAATGTACAAGCAAAGGCCACTTTGTTTTAGCCCATACAATGATTTCTTTAATAGACATACTTTTCCATCTAGGAATGTATCAACATTAGGGATGAGCGGGTTCAGATTTTCGAAATCCGAACCTCCCCGATCTGAGCCGGGAACCGAGTCCGGCTCAGGTTTTCCCGCTAGATTCTGGCCCTGATTCAGAGCTGGACGCTCTGACCAGAGCGCTCGCTCTGAATCAGGGCTGTCCTATTTAAATTTGGAGCGGCCTTTTGGACGCTCGCATAGCTGTGGGTTACCACAGGAGGATTCTGATGGTGATGTGGTTTGTTTAAATCAGGCATCGGGGGAGACAGTTGTTGTTCGTGGGATGAAAAAGCCCATCGTCATGCCTGGGCAGAAGACCGAAAAATCCACCTCTTCGTTCTGGAAATATTTCTATCCAAATCCGGACAACAACTGTCTTGCCATATGTAGATTATGTAAAGGTGTAATAAGTAGGGGTAAGGACTTTTACCACCTAGGAACATCCTCCCTTATACGTCACCTGCAGCACGTTCATAAAAAGTTACTGTCAAGTACAGAAACTGTGGCTAAGACTGTAAGCAGTCCAGGGACACCTTAATCCCTTTGTCCCGTTGTATCCAAGCACCTGCAAACCACACCAGCAGTTCCCTCCTCATCAATTTCCTCCTTAGTCAGGATCGGAAGTAGTCCTGCAGGCCAATTCACTGGCATGACTGACTCCTCTCCTATCCGGGATACCTTCAGAGGATTGCTATGCCTACAGCTGCCACTGCTGCTGTTGCTGCTGGGAGTCATTCATCATCCCAGAGAGGAAGTAGGCACACCACTACTTGTTTTACTAAGCAATTGACCCTCCAACAGTCCTTTGCAAGGAGGATGAAGTACGACAGCAGTCATCCTGTTGCAAAGCAGATAACTGAAGCCTTGACAGCTATGTTGGTGTTAGACGTGCGTCCGGTATCCGCCATTGGTACAGTGGGATTTAGACAATTGATGGAGGTAGTGTGTACCTGGTAAAAAAAATCCTGGCTAGATTCCACTTCACTAGGCAGGCGATACCGAGAATGTACAGAGACGTCATAAAAAGTGTCCTCAGTGTCGGGTTGCAAATGCGGTTGTACCCAATGTCCACTTGACCACGGACATGTGGACAAGCGGAACAGGGCAGACTGAGGACTATATGACTGTGACAGCCCACTGGGTAGATGTATCACCTTACGCAGCAACAACAGCAGCATCACCAGTAGCAACATCTCAGAAATGCCACCTCATTCCAAGGCAGGCTACGTTGTGTATCACCGGTTTCAGTAAGAGGCACACCGCTGACAACCTCTTAGAGATACTGAGGGAAATCATCGCCCAATGGCTTACCCCATTTAGACTCTCTTGGGGATTTGTGATATCTGACAACGCCACCAATATTGTGCGGGCATTACATCTGGGCAAATTCCAGAACGTCCCATGTTTTGCTCTCACAATAAATTTGGTGGTGCGGAATTTTTTTAAAAATGACAGGGCCGTGCAGGAGACGGTTACGGTGGCACAAAAATTTTTTGGACACTTTTGCCATTCAGCGACTGCGTGCCAAAGACTGGAACTCCAGCAAACACTCTTGAACCTGCCCTGTCATCACCTGAAGCAAGAGGTTGTAAAGCAGTGGAACTCAACCCTCTATATGCTTCAGAGGATGGAGGAGCAGCAAAAGGACATTCAAGCCTATACATCCACCTATGACATAGGCAAAGGAGGGGGTATGCACTTGACTCAAGCGCAGTGAAGCATGATTTCCGTGTTGTGCAAGGTTCTCCAGCCCTTTGAACTTGCCACGCGTGAAGTCAGTTCAGACTAGGGATGTGCGCCGGACCATTTTTGCCGGATTTGGATTTGGTTCTAATTCGTCGTCCGGCTTTGGATTTGGATTTGGATTTGCCAAACTGCGGTGACTGGCTTTGGATTTGGATTTGGATTTGGATTTGGATTTTTTTACAAAAATTGACAAAAATAGCTAAAATCACATAAATTGGTCTTTTTTTTCTTCCTAGAGTATTATTACCCTCAATAACATTAATTTCCAGTCAATTTAGACCATATAACAGCTCATAATATTGTTTTCAACATTATTGGCCAAAGGTTGCAGTGAGCTGACTGGTTCCTAAGCGATAGAGCAGCGGCACAACGACACAGACACCACAGTATAAAGCACATCTATGACACATTGCCACACAGCAGTGGCATAAATTAAAAGTAGTGCACCCACCCAGTGGGGTACGGCCAGCAGAGTCACAGTACTTGTTTACATAGTGGGCTACGGCCCAAGGAGTCACAGTGCACAATCTTATTCACATTACACCGCACGTAGGGCCTGATTCACATTACACCATAAAGTAGTGTCTCTTATTTATGTTACGACACACAGTAGTGCCCCTTTTACACAATGCCCACAGTAGTGCCCCTTTTACACAATGCCCACAGTAGCGGTGTTCTTTACACAATGCCCCCAGCAGTGGTGCCCCTTATGCAGTCCCCTTAGTAGTAGGGTCCCCTATGCAGTGCCCCCAGTAGAATGCCCCCCAGTAGAATGCCCCCCATTAGCAGGCCCCCCCAGTAGTATGCCCCCCATTAGCATGCCACCCAGTAGTATGCCCCCCTTTAGCAGGCCCCCCCAGTAGTATGCCCCCCATTAGCAGCCCCCCCAGTAGTATGGCCCCCCAGTAGTATGGCCCCCCCAGTAGTATGGCCCCCCCAGTAGTATGCCCCCCCCAGTAGTAGGCTGCCCCCAGTAGCAGGCCCCCCCTCAGTAGTAGGCCCCCCCTCAGTAGTAGCCCCCCCTGTAGTATGGCCCCCCCAGTAGTAGTAAGCCCCCCCAGTAGTATCCTTCCCCAGTAGTAGTAAGCCCCCCCAGTAGTATGGCCCCCCCAGTAGCAGGCCCCTCAGTAGTATGGCCCCCCCAGTAGCAGACCCCCCCAGTAGCAAACCCCCCCAGTAGTATAGCCCCCCCCAGTAGCAGGCCCCTCAGTAGTATGGACGCCCAGCGCCCAGTAGCAGACCCCCCCAGTAGCAGACCCCCCCCAGTAGTATAGCCCCCCCCACAGTAGCAGGCCCCTCAATAGTATGGACCCCCAGTAGCAGACCCCCCCAGTAGTATAGCCCCCCCAGTAGCAGACCCCCCCAGTAGTATAGCCCCCCCCAGTAGCGCCCCCGGATCTTTGACAAGTAAAAAAAAAATAATAATAAAACTTACCTGATTCCCCGCTCCCGCGCCGTCTGCTCTGCTGTCACACGCTGCGGAGGGAGCCGGAAGACGGAGCTCATGTGTGAGCTCCAGCCGGCTCCCTCCGTACAGCAGCCAATGAGAGTCTGTGTGACTCTCATTGGCTGCTGTGACAAACACACAGCTGCCGCTGGCGGCTGTGTGTCTGTGTCTGTGTAGGGCAGAGCGCTATCACTGCGCTCTGCCCTACACGCGAGGAGACCTGATGTCGGATTCTCTAGTGAGAATCCGACATCAGGAGGCCGCCGTTCGGCCCCGAATGGGGATCCGAGTCAGGCGGTGAACACCCGAACAGGGTTCGGGTGGACTCGGATCCCCAATGTTTGGAGCAGTTCGGATTCCACAGAATCCGAACCGCTCATCTCTAGTTCAGACACTGCCAGCTTGAGTCAGGTCGTTCCCCTCATCAGGCTTTTGCAAAAGCAGCTGGAGAAAGTGAAGGAGGAGCTAAGACGGAGCGATTCCGCTTGGTATGTGGGACTTGTGGATGAAGCCCTTCATTCGCTTTGCCAGGATTCGAGGGTGGTCAATCTGTTGAAATCAGAACACTACATTTTGGCCACTGTGCTCGATCCTAGGTTTAAAGCCTATGATGGTGTCTCTCTTTTTGATGAACACAAGCCTGCAGAGGTGCAAAGACCTGCTGGTGAAAACACTGTCAGCTGAAGCGGAACGTGACACGTCAACAGTTCCTTCTTCATTTTACTCCCGCAACTGGGGCTGCCAGGAAACAACTTAGATATCCTGACCAACCCGCTGGCGGTGATGCAGGGCAGGCAGGACCAAGTTTGGACATCTGGTCCGGACTGAAGGACCTCCCAACAATTTCTGACATATCTACAGTCACTACATATGATGATGTCACCATTGAAAGAATGGTGGAGGATTATATCGGTGACAGCATCCAAGTAGGCATGTCAGACAATCCGTACCTGTACTGGCAGGAAAAAGAGGCAACTTGGAGGCCCCTGTACAAACTGGCTCTATTTTACCTAAGTTGCCCCCCCTCCAGGGTGTACTCCGAAAGAGTTTTTAGTGCAGCCGGGAACCTTGTCAGCGAAAGGCGTAGGAGGTTGCTTCCACAAAATGTGGAGAAGATGATGTTCATCAAAATGAATTATAAATTCTTCCGTGAAGACCAGCCTCCAGAAAGCGGTGGTGGTGGATTCCAGCGGGGACGAATTAATACTCTGTGAGGATGAGGATGTACATAACACTGAAGAGAGTGAGGAATCGGTGGATGAGGATGAGGACGACATCTTGCCTCCGTAGAGCCAGTTTGTGCAGGTACAGATTAATTGGCAGATTGTTTTGTGGGGGCCCAAACGAACCAATAATTTCAGCCACAGTCGTGTGGCAGACCCTGGCGCTGAAATGATTGGTTTGTTAAAGTGTGCATGTCCTGTTCATACAACATAAGGGTGGGTGGGATGGCCACAGGACAATTCCATCTTGCACCTCTTTTTTTTCTTTGCATTGTGTACTCTTTGGGGCCTAGTTTTTGAAACTGCCATCCTGTCTGCCACTGCAGTGCCACTCCTAGATGGGCCACGTGTTTGCGCCGCCCACTTTTGTTGCATAGCATAGTCATCCAGCTACCTCGGTGCAACCTTTTGGCCTAAAAACAATATTGTGAGGTGTTCAGAATAAACTGGAAATGAGTGAAAATGAATGGAATTGAGGTTAATAATAGCGTAGGAACAAATTTGCTGTTTTTATGATCTTTTCCAAAGAAATACAGATCCAAAACCAAAATCCGGAAGGGTGGTTTTAGCAAAACCAATCCTTATCCAAAACACAAAGAAAGATCCAGATCCAAAACCAAAACACGAAAAGTGGCCGGTACACCATGAAAATTTCTTCTACTAGCTCACTGTTTAAAAAAGCTGAAACAAAGTCCATTTGGTACAGCAGCAAATCATACACAGAAGATACAGCAATGAGCATACGCAAAGTACTTTACCCTGCAACAGGTGATAAGATTTCCCTGCAATCATTGCCTGATTTCTGGGTGTAGCACTTGGCAAGAAGTTGGGCTTTACAGCAAGTTAGAATTCCATTGGGTTTCAGCTTCATGCAGAAGAAGACCCACTTGTTGTTTTTTTTTATAAATTCTATTTATTGTACAGCGAAAAACCAATACAAAAATATACAGACAAAAAAAATAACGTGTTCAAGGTCATACCACAAATTACCATATCTTCACTCAGTCTGCAATAAAGTTTACACAATCAAAACTGCTGTCATTTTTTGTTTTGTTTCAATAAACAGGACAGATGAACAGCCATTGGCAAACACCTACATATGTAACATTATATAAATTAACTAATTACACTTGGATTAAATGAATTCATAATAAATAAATTGAAATACCATACTGTGTCAAAGAATAATTAGGAAAACAATCAGAGCCAAAGTATAAAATATAGTATGAGATTCTTTTCCAAATTTGGAAACCTTGCTACTTAGAAAAGAAAAGGTATAGCAAACAGAGGGACACACTAATATTTCGCCACTTAGGTAAGCTGTCATAACAAAAACCAATTTGTATTTTCAAAGACTCTCCATATCTGTTCCTGAGTTTGGGTCGGTAGGACATCAATATAAACACCCCATTTTTTGTAGAAGGAAATCATTCCCTTTTCAATGGAAAATGTGGCCATGCGACGCTCGTGATAAATAGCCTATAGCAAAGCTAACTTCCATTCCCCCAACATAGGAGAAGACCGATAAATCCAAAGTTGCAAAATAACTTGTTTGCCCACTGTAACTAAAACTGGTAGTAAAGATAATAGGTGGGTTATATCGTGGGCCTCCTAACATGAAGAGAAATCTTCAAAAAGTAAGGCACTAGCTGTCATAGGTAGCCGGACATTAAGATACGTTGACAGATAGTCTAGTAGTTTAGACCAGAATTTCCTAATCTTCCTACAAAACCAAAACTTATGGGAAATTGTGGCATAAGAGGCATTTCATTTAAAGCATGAATCCGTTTCGGTAGGGACCCACTTGTTTTTTAATATTTTGCGGACATTTGGCCTTTACAATAATGGACCACGTATCATTGTCATTTAAAGTTGTAAGCACCTTGTCTATTGCTGATTTCCAATCTTTCAAGTAGCAGCTTGATTGCTTCTGGTATAGTTTGAGATTCACTGCAGACAATAATACTAAACTAAAGCAAGAAAAGGAACGAATCAGTTTACATTAGGGTGCACTATATCCCTTAATATTAATCTAAATTTTCATTAGATAAAATAAACGGATGTTCCACCCATGGGCCGAAGTGGCACGCGGGTGGTCAAATTGGGAGGTTGGGGACCCCCACCGCTGCAGCTGTGCAGCGGTGCCGGACCCCGGCATCATTCAGTGAGGCTCCCCCTAGCCTGATGTTATTTGGAGGCGTGCCATGCGGGCATGCCTCCAAATAACATCACATAGGGGGCGTGACATATGGTAACTAGGTCACACCCCCATTTTAGGTCGCGCGCGGCCTTGCTGTACGCATTGTTGAGGCGCACTGTAGAGAGTGGGCACAGCCAGCCCTAACCCCCCCTAAGCCCTAACCTGGAGCCAGCCCTGCCCTAACCCCCCTTCCCCACACTCTAAACCTAAGTCTCCCGGGGGGGGGTGCCTAACCCTAACCCCCCTCCCCGCAGCCTAACACTCACGGGGGAATGCCTAACCCTAAGTTCCCCCCGGGAGTGCCTAAACCTAACCCCCCCTTCCCCGGGAGACATGCACATACTTATCCGGCCAAGTAGATTCGGTATTCTGGCGGGTTGGGACGCCGACGCCGGTATCTCAATCTCATTCAGGATATCAGCGTCGGCATTATGCCGGGCGCGGGATACTGGCGTCGGTATGTCGACAGCCGACATCCTGTCCATCGGCAATATCACTACATCTCATATAATCTGTAGTATGTGATATTTACGAATTTAAAAGGTCTTGGGCAGAATAGATCTGGAAAGAGTTTGGAAGAGATGAATCTACAGTAGGCAAGATATGAGTTCATTGATCTTATCCATGATATTAATAATGTATAATGAAGACATTGCTGGTAGTCATGCTTGGCTAGCAGGAGCACTTGGTGAATGCACCTGCATGAGATACTGCCAGGTCACACACCACACAACTATTTTTAATGACTTTCTTTAAACTTGAATGTCCCATTTCACAAACAATAAAAGGAATACATAAACATTAAAGTATATAAACACTATGAGCAAACATTTCTTCCACTTGTTGCTTATGGCCTAATCCATGGAACATTATGAATAGTAGAACCAGTAGAGTCTTGGGTGTAAATTTACTAAAGTGCGGGTTTTAGAAGTGAAGTTGTTGCCCATAGCAACCAATCACATTTTACTTATCAATTGTCTAGCACCTTCTAGAAGATAATAGCTAGAATCTGGTTGGTTGCTATGGGCAACAACTCCATTTCTATAAACCCGCACTTTAGTAAATATACCCGTTGTTGTTAGCATTTCTGGCCTTTGGAATATATTGCATGGTAGTAAAGGGGGATTTGAAAGCCTGATTCAGGTTTGGAAATACAGGACCTGATTCGGCAGTGCACACTAGTGCAAACTTCTGAATGCAGATTCCCGATGGTCGGGAATCTGCGCAGGCGCCTGACCCGTTCTGTGCATGTGCAGAACAGGTCTGCGATCCCACAAGCAGACTGGCAGCAGACTGTCATAGACTGACAGTCTGCTGCCGAAACGGAGGCGTGTCGCCGCAGTTGTGGGGTGGAAAGAAGCCAGGATCTCTGACGGAGATTTCCTGGCATCTTTCTCTCATCTGCGGAGGCCATCTTGCGTGATCCCATGGATAACTTAACCGGCCGATGTTCCCGCAGATTATCCGATGCTGCGTTGTACAACGCAGCTCGGATAAGTAATGCTGAATCAAGCCCATATAGTAAGAATGAGCAAGTAACTGTGCATCTTGGTATTACCATGTTGCATTGCTCGAAGGGAGATTTACAACGTGCAGAGAGATTTAAATTTGAGACAAATATTTTGGTTCCCGGGCCCCGCTCCTCCCTATAGGAAGGGGTTCCAGGGTGCCTCCTTACTGACTCCCAGATGGCTTTGCGCATGCGTGACCACAAGTCACGCATGCGCAGAAGCCAGCCACGGGAACAGGTAAGTAGTGCAGCTACTTCTGTAGCTGCACTACTAATCGCGGGGACAGCTGCTTTTCAGAGCAGCTGTCCCCGCAATAATGAACTGCTCCGGTGTTAAGTGTCCCCCACAGTGTGGTAAATACTTCATCATCGGGTGCCTTATGATTAGGCCCTTAAATCTGAATCAGACCCTGATTGCATTAGTTAATGTTGTTACATTGCATCATACACTTTTTGTGTAACCCCCCTCACCCCTGGAAGAGTAGACATATCTCTCATATCCCACCCACTTCCTAGTGAAATATGCAGGATGGGGAGATTTTCCAGGGAATTTTCGGGTGCGCGAGTAGGGGGCCGGGCTAACATGATGTGAATCTCGTCATCAGCCCCGCCCACTACTCGCAGCCCCGCTAATCGCTGCCTTTTTCCTGTAGTGATGATGTATAAAGTCCGGCCCCCGTAGATGTCGCCCCTGCCCCCCCGAAGATGTCAATAGATTCTCCTCCCCGGGCTTAGAAGGTTTGATATATCTCTCCCAGTAAGTGATAAAAACCTGACGGTTAAACTCAACATCATATATTTGTAAACATCTGTATCTCTGTTCCAGCCTTTCAGTGAAGGCTTATATGCATACATTCATTTATAATTTGATTTATATAGCACCAGCATATGCTGTTATGCTTTACAATGGAGAACAAAAACAGTAATAACAGACAAAGAGACAAGTGAGCCCTGCTTGCAAGCTTACAATCTATAGGTTACTGTAGTAGAATAATATACATGACAAGATTCTATAGGGAAAGAAGAATTTGAAACAAGAAGATAAATGCTATACATTGGTCCAGCCAGATTGCTGAGGTTTTTTGGTGGGCTGTATAATCCAGTCACACAGCATCGTTGGCCGTTTTTTATATAAATTTATGCGTGGACTATATAGAGCAGAGCCAGATTAAGACCCTATGGAGCCCTAGACAAGATACTTGTTTGGTGCCCCTTCCTCTTCCAATCCATCCATGTCAAAATGTCTTTCCCATTGGAAATCCTGAGCCCCTTTCTACTATACTACTCTGTTTACAGTACTTAATCTATGGTATATGTGCTTACTAGCTTTTCTCTCACATACTCCTCTGCCCACCAGTTCATCCTTCATATGCCCTTTGCCCACAAGCACTTTCTCACATGACCCTCTGGCAGTCAGCTTTTCCCTCATATGCCTATCGGCCTCAACAGCTTACTCACATCCCTCCAACCCATCAACTTTTCCAAAAATTCCCTCCTGCCCTTCAGCTTTTTCCTTACATGCCCCCTGCCTACCACATTTTTCCTCACATGTAATATGCTTCCTGCCTACTGACTTTTCACTGATATGCTTCCCAACAGAAGCCACATTGCCCCTTCTACTTACCTGATCCTCCACCATGGCTGCACAGTGACCACCAGCATGTTGTGATTACAGATGCACAAGGAAGGACCTACATTCAGCCTCAGAGCAGGAACAGTCCCAGCATGGCAGCATGAACTTACAGCTGTAGGTGACAGGGAGGGAGCTGAAGGGGCACTCAATGGCACCCCCAGGCACCACACATAGACAGAGAGGGTCACATATATAAATAATCACATATATACAGGCAGGGTTACATATAGAGACACACATATATAAGCTGAATTACATATAGAGACAGACAAACACATGCAGGCCGGTTAACATATAGAGACATACATATATACAGACAGGCTTACATACAGACACACACATATATAAGCCGGGTTACATATAGAGACATACATATATACAGGCATGGTTACATATAGAGACACACATCTATACAGGCAGGGTTACATATAAAGACATACATATATACAGGCATGGTTACATATAGAGACACATATATACAGGCAGGGTTACATATAGAGACATACTTAAATACAGACAGGCTTACATACAGACACACACACATATATAAGTTGGCTTACATATAAAGACAGACACACACATACAGGCATGGTTACATATAGAGACATACACATATGTGTACAGGCAGTATTACATTTAGAGACACATACACAGGCAATGTTATATATAGAGACAACATCTAGAGAACTGCATGACAGCTTGAAAAAAATTTGAAAAAATAAAAAAACGGCTAATGACATATGGCCCCCTAGGGACCACAGGGCCCTTGGCGGTCACCTGTTCTGCCTTATGGATAATCCAGCCCTGATATAGAGGGGAGGTAATTCGTAGAATAGCTTACAGAGGTTATGCGGGTGGTGGTTCTGGAATTTGATAAGCTTGTCAGATAAGGGGAGTTTTCAGGGAATGCAAAGTGGGTGCAGCCAAAAAAACAGATCTGCAATCAGGAATGTGCAAAGGAAAGGGGGCAAGTTGGGAGATATTTTGTCATATGCAAAGGGATGTACTGTATGATGGTATAGTTATGTTGATTGGCTTATATGTATGTAGAAGTATTTCATATTGAATTTGGTAAAATACATGCAACCAATGTAGAGACTGACAGAACAGAACAGCAGGGGATGAAGGAAGATGAGACTAGCCACTATACTCAAAATGGATTGTAGGGGGTGAAAGTCTGTTTTGGCAGATAATGAGTGCATGAATTAAAGTTTTTGCCATGTCTTGTCTGATATATGTGCGTATTCCAGACATGTTTATAAGATGTATGTAACATGATTTGGATACAGATTGAGGGCCTGAGTCTGAGTTGCACATAATGTATACGCATCTGCATACATGTTACAATCAGTATGCAAATATGATTCTACTGCAGTACTCTGAGCTGTGTGTATCTTGCAGCTCTGTCTGCAGCAATCTTCAATATCATCAGCATTTACATCTACTCTGTGCTTGGTGCTTGGTTCAGGAGATACAGCATACACATTGCATACACACAAATGATGAATAACTCTGGCAACACACCTACGACACGCCAAGGTGACAGTTCTCTTCCATACATATACCCAATGGCGGGCTGGGCCGGGGGGCAGGGTGCCATGTGCCCCGTGGTCCGCTTTATTGTTGAGCGTCGCGGGCCGCCTCCTCAGGAAGCAAAGAGGCTCTGGTGGCCGCGGTAAGGGGGAAACAATAGACCCCGCGGTGGCTTGCGGGTTGCAGTTCAGATTCCATGCGGACTAGCTGTCCGCATGGAGTCTGCTGGAAATGTCCCTCCAAATATGGCCACCGCCTAGGAGGAGACAGATGCTAGAGGTCCTACTTGACCTCTAGCGTCTGTCAGGGAGCGCATAGCAATACCCGAAGGTGCGCGGGTGACGTCATGACGTCACCCGCGACGTGAAGAGCCTTCGTGTCTGCACCTGCTGGATCAATGCTGATCCATTCAGCACGGCAGCAGGAGTGACAGACAGTCCGGACGACAGCCATGAGAAGTAAGGTAAGTACTGGGATCAGGTAAGTACTGGAGGTGGGGAACCGATACAGGGGCACTACTTTAAGGGGCACAACTACAGGGAGCACAGCATATGGGCACAACTATAGAGGGCACTGCATATGGGCACAGCTGAGGTGGGAACTGCATATGGGCACAGCTACAGGGGGCACCTCATATGGGCTCAACTACAGGCAGCACGACATATGGGCATAAGTACAGGGGCACTGCATATGGGCACAACTACAGGGGGCCTGCATAAGGGGCACTACAACAGGGGTCATTGCATAAGGGGCACTACAACAGGGGGCATTGCAAAAGGAGCACTGCTACAGGGGTCACTGCATAAGGGGAACTGCTACAGGGGGCATTGCATAAGGGGCACTGCTACAGGGGCATTGCATAAGGGGCACTGCTACAGGGGCATTGCATAAGGGGCACTGCTACAGGGGGGCATTGCATAAGGTGCACTGCTACAGGGGGTGTTGAATAAGGGGCACTGCTACAGGGGTGTTGAATAAGGGGCACTGCTACAGTGGGCATCGCATAAGGGGACCTGCTACAGGGGGCCTTGCATAAGGGGCACTGCTACAATGGGAATTGCATAAGGGGCACTGCTATAGGGGCATTGAATAAGGGGCGCTGCTACAGAGGGCATTTCATAAGGGGCATTGCATAAGGAGCACTGCTACAGGGTGCATTTCATAAGGGGCATTGCATAAGGAGCACTGCTATAGGGGACCCTGCATAAGGGTCACAACTACATGGGGATTACTACAGGGGGAACTGTATAAGGGACACTAACTTGATACACACTGTTTACAGGTGATACGCTTTGTTACCAATAATCTGGTTCTATACAGACATAGAAACTGTGCAACCTGTCTTGAGCTGAAACAGACTGGCAAAAGTGGAGGGTTGGTGAAGTAGATCTTTCAGGGTGGGATGTAATGGGTGCTATTAGGGGTATTACTTAATGTGACAATGTGTTGTAAGGACATTACTGTGTGACATTGTGTTATAAGGGACATAATGTGTAAGGGGCATTACTGTGTGGCATGTGTTGTAAGGAGCATTACAATGTGACATAATGTGTTATAGGGGCATTATGGCGTGGCATAATTTAATATCAGGGCATTATTGTGTGTCATTATGTATTATACATGGCATTATTGTGTGGCATAATGTATAAGGGGTATTACTGTGTGGCATAATGTGTAAGGGGCATTACTGTGTGGTATAATGTGTTGTAAGGGGCATTAAGGTCTGGCATAATTTGTTTTATAAGGGCAGGGAGGGAGGCACCTGAAACTTTTTTGGCAGGGGGGAGCAAAATTTACAGTTACGCCACTATGTAGAAAGCTGCATCTTCTCCTGTCAAACCCCTGACAATGAGCATGAAACCCCTGGCAACGAACATGAGATTTTTTTTATTCCCACAATACTGTAATTGGCATAATGTTAAACCACCTTTGTACACAGTGCTGCTCATGGGCCAGTGCTGTGGGCTTGCCCCCCGGTTTTAAGTCTGCCAGCCAGCCCCTGCATATACCCAATTGCCACCAAGAAATGCCCATTTTCTGTATAGCTAGAAACGGCCAAGATCCATCCACCTGTGCATACACAGATATACATATGCACATTGTATACGCATGTGCAGATCCATACATATTCTGAGCTACATACAACTCTGAATCAGGACCTGAATGTGGGGAGCAAAGGACAGTTCTGAGTCATGGATGACACCTAGGCAGCAGGCTTGAAGGGATAATAGGGTTTATTGTCCTGTTGCCAACAGAGATAGAGATGTCAGGTCAGTAAATTTTGTAGTCCGGAGGGAATATTTGTTAACTCTGTTTTTGAAAGACTGAGGGCCTGATTCAGAGCCGGACGCTCTGACAAGAGCGCACGCTCTGAATCAGGGCCTTCCTACCTCTTAGTGGAGCGGCCTCCTGGCCGCTCGCATAGCTGTGGGTGACCACCCACAGCTTATGCGAGCGGCCAAAAAGATGGTCGCGATGGTCAAGACCATCGCGACCATCGGGCTTGCGACGAGACCCTGCGATAGGGTCTCGCTGCCACAAGCCCAGGAGTGCTTTTGGCTCTATCAGAGCCAAAAGCACTCCCACTGACATCACTGGTGATGTCAGTGGGGCCGGCCCCAGACGGTAGGCGTTCCCATGGGCAGCAACGGTAGGCGTTCTCCGTCTGGGCAGCAACGCCCCCGGCACGCCCACCAAAGGGGGTGTGCTGTCACTCACCATCGACAGCACGCCCCCTTTGGTGCGAGACCCATAGCAACGGCTTGGCCGTCGCTATTCAGGTCTCGTGCATGCGCATGACGGAGCTCCCTCCGTCGTGCGCATGCGCACTAGGGCACCATCGACCTGCTTGCAAGCGGGTCTGAATTAGGCCCTGAGTTTTAAGTGATGAGAGACCATAGACATGAAATTGCAGAAAGACATTCAGGGGCACATTTATCATTGTATATTTCAGGTATAATCCCCCAAAACACCAGTTTTCGGGGGTGAAAATCAAATATTAAGTTTCCCCCGGATGTATTAAGGAGGGACCGCAGCAGATATTCCGATACCTGCAATGATTACTCCATTCCCACAGGCAGCCGCCTCCCCATAGGTTTTTATGGAGGATGCGATGCTGCCAAATTTACCAAAATCCGGAATGCAATGCTGAAGATGGCTTTAGCCACTGTAGCCTATGGGCTACACTGCCCATAATTAGCCAGCGGAGGGTTCGCCAGCAATGGCGGCCGCACATGTGCAGTCTGAAAGACTGAGCATGCGCAGCAACCCCAGCAGCTTTTCGAGCACATCGCAGGGACAGGCTCCATAAGGAGCCCATGTCCATGCATGTGCCGGATGATGATACAATTGGGGGCTATGATCGCATATTGCAATGCGATCATGGGCGGTAATGTTGTACCCAGATCACATTGCAATAGCGATCATTAATAAATGGGGGCCTCAGTAACGTGGAACTTAACAGGAGAGTATCTCATGCACTGAGAAGGGTACTTTATATAGATCAAACTTAATTGTGACACTTCCACTACTGAAAACTAGTTCCTTACTCTCCATAAATGGGAGCTGAGCAATATAGGACTGTTAAAGGTAGTGTCATTACTTACTTTATAAGTGGTCAAACACACTCTTACCCAAACATGACATGGGATTTTGGCCCTCATTCAGACCCACTCGCGAGCGGCTGTCCGCTCGCAAGTGGGTCGATGGTCCCCGCTGCGCAAACGCACGACGGAGGAGCTCTGTCGTGCGCATGCGCGAGACCCGACGAGCGAAGGACTTTCCTTCGCTCGGAGTGTCTCATCAAAGGGGGCGTGCTGTCGATGGTGACTGACAGCACGCCCCCTTTGGTGGGCATGTCTGCCAGACGGAGGCGTTCCCAAGAGAACGCCTACAGTCTGAAGCTGGCCCCACTGACATCACTAGTGATGTCAGTGGTAGTGATTTTGGCTCTGATAGAGCCAAAATCACTCCTGGCCTTGCGGTTGAAAAACACAACCGCAGGCTTTTGCTCGCAGTTTCGATGGTCAAGACCATCGCGACCATCATCCTGCACGCTCGTATATGCTGTGGGTGGTGACCCACAGCTATACGAGCGTCCAGGAGGACGCTCCATATTAATGGAGGTGGGCCCTGATTCAGAGCGAGCGCTCTGGTCAGAGCGTCCGGCTCTGATTAGGGCCTTTATTCGTTAGATTAAGGGCATCATAATACAACTCACAACGGATAAACACAATTTCAAAATATCAAAATCATTTTCACTGTTGTAGACAACAATTTTTTGCGGAATAATTAAAAATAGAAATAATTTAAAAATCATTTAAAAATAACAGTATCAAAAGTTAAAAATCAGGCATAAAAATAATGCATAAAAGAAAAATTCAATACTACCAGAGGAAGCAGACTGGTGACGTGAAAACATGTTGCAGTTTTAAGTGAGAATTTCATTTTTCTTATAAATCATTTTCAAGTAAGCGTCACAAGAGATGGGTTCCTGTAACTGATTTCACACACTGCTCTCTACTTCTAACTGCTGCATCACCTGATATCATTATGACACTAACAATAGAGAGGAATATATAGAGCTTTCATACAGTTACAGTATGTCCCTCCCTTTGTCAATTTACTACCCCATATAGACATACAGACACACGATTATGCCTTTGTGACTGCTTCCTGGTTCCTCAGAACTTTTGTCAACATGATAGCAGTGCAGGCTGTCAATGTAGACAGAGTTGTCTTAAAACAAACAAGGAACTGGTATACCTGAGTTGTAGGGACATTTCACCTCAGACAACTTTGACTTTTGCATAGTTGCTAATAACTGCAGGGTACTTATGCCCTCATTCAGAGCCGTACGCTCTGAGCAGAGCGCACGCTCTGAATGAGGGCCGGCCTCCATTTTCATTTTCCCGTGGGAACGCCCCCGTCAGGGAGGCACGCCCCCGGCACGCCCACCAAAGGGGGCGTGCTGTCAATCAACATTGACAGCACGCCCCCTTTGATCGGAAACAACGAGCGAAGGACTTTCCTTCGCTCGTCGCGTCTGGCGCATGCGCACGACGGAGCTCCCTCCGTCGTGCGCATGCTCAGTGCATAACATCGACCCACTTGCGAGCGGACAGCCGCTCGCGAGTGGGTCTGAATCAGGCCCTTAGTTTGGCCCCAAATTAAGCACATGAATGTGATGTTTGTTTAGGTGAATGTTTTGCTCTGAAACAAGTTTGCTGTTGCATGTGTTTGTATATTTATTACCTGTACGAACGGTACTGTACTTTGCAGGATTCTATGACCTGCAATTAGTATTTATTCCATATTTTCCAACTCTCCCTGATTGTCAGGGAGACTCCCTGAAATAGTAGCAATCTCCCCGACTCCCTGATGAGTCTAGGGGGTAAATTTAGTAAAGTGAGAGTTTTTAGAAGTGAGTTTTAGAAGAGATGTTGCCCATAGCAAGATTCTAGCTATTATCTTCTAGAAGGTGCTAGTTAAATGTAGAAACTGATTGGCTGCTATGGGCAACATCTCTATTAAAATTCACTTCTAAAAACTGTCACTTTAGTAAATTTATTTTGGTTATAAGGCACAATGATCCCTATGGATACATGCATTTTCTGAAAAGTATCAGTGTGTTTTCATCAACAAGTAGATCTTACTAACTGCTTTGGTGGATCATTTACATTTGTAAGTAAAGCAATTTTATGACACGCCTCTCAGATGTACCAGTACACGCCCACTTTACCCGACACTCATAGGTGTTCTTTTCACAATCTCACTGAAATGCTTTTTCAAAAGTAGGCAAGTATGATTTATTCTAGGAAATAGGATTTCCACCTAGCAACAGCTAGTGGGCATTTAGACGGCAAACCCCCGAAGATATGTTTAAAGCAGAGAAAGTGATTTCAAAAAATAATTTTCCTGCTGATCAAAAAATGGCAGCTCTACAAATGTGCAGACTGGGCGGCTCGTGCACAGAGGTCACGTGCACACCCCATGTCAGCAGGGCGCACAGCTGCAGTCAGTTTTCAGAAGCTTACTGATGACAATCCTTTACCCTTTTACTGTAGAATTGTAATAAAGAATTATTTGATTGTTAAAAACAGTAGATGAATTTGTAATTGTAACAAAGCTCTTTATTATGAACATCAGAACAATCACTAAAGATGGGTACACACCTATACAATTACAATTTTGATGCAATGGTTCAATCGCCTACACTCCTGACGGGAAGTCCCGACCACAGTGCTGATACGCGCATACACACCTATACAATCATACCTGCGACCATCGATCCCAGGCTGCCAAAATATTGAAAGAAAATTATCGTACCAGCATACAAACTCTTTCAAATCCAGGCTGCTCGCACAGTGGGTGTACTTGAAATTAGCATACTGAGCAGGGATTGGGGCGTGATTATGGGACCAAAAGGTTAAATGTGTATGCATTTTTACTTGCATTCATACATATTTATTACCAGTTACTTATATAGCGCACACATATTCCGCAGCACTTTACAGAGAGAATGTTTGGCCATTCACATCACTCCCTGCCCCAGTGGAGCTTACAATCTATAATATTCCCTACCACATGCGCACACACGGACCAATTTTTGTGGGGAACCAATTAACCTACCAATATATTTTTGGAGTGTGGGAGGAAACCGGAGGAAACCCACGCGAGCACAGGGAGAATATACAAACTCCACACAGTTAGGGCCATGGTGGGAATTGAACCCATGACCTCACTGCTGTGAGGCAGTAACGCTAACCAGTACACCATCTGTGCTGCCAGTTGTGGAACTACACATTCCAGCAAGCCCTGATACAAGGCATACCAATAGGGGGGAAAAAGGCTTGGGGTATAGGTGCTGGGGAAAGGTAGTAAGGTTAAGGGGTCTATTCATCATTACATAATTATCAATGGTAATAATTCTGTTTTGAACTCGCTGCGAGTTCCAAGTAATGTTCAGAGGTATTCATCATGCCTCATTAACTAAAGTATCTGTACTGCCCCGCACTAAGGGCCTGATTCAGAGCCGGACGCTATTTGCGGACGGTCGTTCCAAAAAAGGGGACGGCTATTTAAATTGAGCGCTCGCTCTTTGCGGTTTGTTGACGCCTCTATGTCTGAGCGAGCGAGCGAACGAAAAATGCGCTCGCTATTTTGTAAAGACGCCCCTTTGCCGTTCGCATCACACGTCATCTCCGGTATTTATTAGATTAATCGGGTACATCGAAAGGCATTTGAACTACTTGCAGTGCTTGTGCTAGCTTTTTCCTACCGCTATCACTGCGAGCAGTTCAGGCTAAAAGACAACCAAGTGACGTGGTCGATGACGCTCCTTTACTAATTATGCACTCCTATTAAACGCCCTCTTGACTGTTTGGCACGCCTGCGTTCGGATCTCCACTCCCCCGTTTTCAAGCACCGTCCCCTGTTACCACCCACAAACGGTACATTCTGTCAATCAAATTAGCAGCCCCTCGCTGTTTGCGAGCGCACGATTCCCGACTGCAATAACTGGTTTGTGCATGCACGTTATGACCCATATGTATGCGCAGTTGTGCGAACATCGCTCAGAGCGAACGAGCGGCGGCTTACGAGCAGCTCTGAATCAGGCCCTAAGTGTCTGACAAATTTGGAGCAGCCAGCATAACCAATACTCTATCTTCCAATAATCCAGTCAGATGTGATCTGAAGAACTGAGTTTATTATTTGATAAGGGACCTTGCGTAGATGTACACAGATAGATGCGTATAAACAAGTGTGCACGTGTGTGAGCATGTGTGCGTGATGAGATGAGTGATGATAAGTAATGGTAAAACGGTAAACAAACAATTAAAAGCGATTACTATATGTACATGGGAATGCAAGGCAAACATAAACATAATATGGGATATGCAAACAACATGAAACATACAGTATGCAAAGTACAGGTTGCAATGTCACATAGTACAGCTAACATGCATTACTGACTAAGCAGATTTACAATATGATGGCACAGTTGAAGCTTAGAACTCACCATCGGATGCTGTACCAGGTTGAGCATATATAATGATGACTGTCTGGGACCATGTGAAAAGGAAAATGGATGCTTACAGCTCCTTTGGCCCAGAATGCATTGCTAGACTGCTATGGAATGTTAAGAAGGATAAAATAGATCGGATTTAAACTGCTGCTGTCCTGACCACTAGGTGGGGCTGCTAATGTGAATTTATGCAACATAAGAAACCCTATGCTGAAGGCATGACAGTATCACGTCCGAAAAACTGCTCTTTCTGCCGAGTCAGCTTTTCGGAGTCAGCTCTGCTCCCAGCCTGCTGCTTCTGCCCTGTGTCTCCCCTCTCCCAGCCCGCAGCCTCTGCCTCCCTCCTCTCTCTGAGCTCACCTGTCCACAGCCTATCCCCAGTGTCTCTTCTCCCTCCACTCCCCTGCCCGCAGTCTGTACCCGGTGTCTCTTCTCCCTCCACTCCCCTGCCTGCAGCCTGTCCCTGGTGTCTCTTCTCCCTCCACTCCCCTGCCCGCAGCCTGTCCCCAGTGTCTCTTCTCCCTCCTCTCCCCTGCCCGCAGCCTGTCCCTGGTTTCTCCCCTCTCCCCAGCCCACACCTCCGCCTCATGTCTCCCCTCTCCCTGGCCACACCTGCTCCCGGGCTCTCCCATCCCCCTGGCCACATCTGCTCCTGGTCTCTCCCCTCTCCCTGGTCATACCTGCTGCCAATCTCTCCCTGGCCGCACTAGGTTCCATGTGTAACCCCTCTCCCCCAGTGTCCCTGCAGTGTTTCCTTTGCCTGCTGGTGCCAGCGCTCCCTGCCCCCAACCCGCAGCAAGCCGCCTTCCCTCTTCTGCAGCGAGCTCCCCCTCTGCAGCAAGCCACCCCCTCCCCCTTCCGCAGCAGGACGCCGGTGATACTAAAAGAACAAGCCAGGGAGCAGTGTCAGAGAGCCCCGGAGGCAGGTAAGATAGCGTGCAGGGTGCTGTGGTGGGGAGGAGGGAGGGAGCTATGGAAGACAGCCGCCAAAGACATTGGGGATAGAGCAGGGAGGGATATGAAAAGATCCCTCCCTGCACTTGTGAAGGCTTTTGGTGTGCTGTATGTCATCTGAGAGTGGCATACAGTTTCATTTGAAATATGCTTTTTCGGAAGTTGATGAATTTCATAATTTCGACAACCCCATACTATAGTATGGGGATTGTGGAAATTATCAATGCACATTTGTAACTAGGAGAAATCTGTGATATCTCCTACGTTAGATGAATGATGAATGGCTCTGACACTTAATTTATACTAAATTAGGTGAAAATATAAATTTTCAACTGCTTTTGTATAAATTAAGTGATGATGAATAGACCCCTAAAGGCTGTATGCATTTGCCCACTTGTATTCGCATTCATACACATCCAGCAAGCCCTGATACAGTTTATTCCAATAGGCGAAAAATGGTTGGATTATGTGCTGGGGAAAGGTTGGTGTATGGGCCAAAAGAAAACATACCGAACAAGCGGAAAATGGCCGAATGTGTACATGAAGATGAGCGCGAGATGCAGCATCCTTCCTGACCTTAGTTTAATTATGAACTTCCACAGAGGCGGCCCTGCTTTGGTGTGCAATCCTATACAGTACTTGCAAAAACGGTCGAATGTGCGTACACAGTGCACTTTTGGTCCGATATAGCAAGGATGAATATTAAACATGTGATCTTTTGACCGGTTTTCTTCTGACAAAACATGATTGAAGGTTCGTACACACTCTTCCGATATCGAACAAATGGATCGAATTTGTAAGAACGGCCCGACAATTGTATAGGTGTGTACCCAGTTTAAGTAGCAAGTAAACTGGCAGAATATGAAGGGAGTCCTCAGATGTGAGGTAACTTTATGCTAAGATGCAGAGAAGGAGAACAGTGCAAGTAGTAAACTTTATTTTTACTTTTCTAAGTGTGAATTTTCAAAAGGTTTATAATCTAGGATTTATTTTCTTTATGGTTGTGACCCGTGTTCTTCTTTTGGCCTCCATGAGGTCCTGAAAGTTAGAGTGTAAAGTAAGTTATTTTGTTACACGGTTCGAAGAGTCACCAACAGAAAACAAATGGGGCAGATGTACTAAGCCTTGGAGAGAGACAAAGTGGAGAGAGAAAAAGGGTGGAGGGTTAGGCACTAAGGGGGGAGGGTTAGGTTTAGGGTGTGGAGGGGAAGTTAGGCTTAGGCACTAGGGGGAGGTTAGGTTCGGGCAGCGAGGAGGGATAGTTAGGGGTAGGGAGATGGAAAGGGTTAGCAAACTAACAGACAGGTGTCGGTATCCTAATCCTGTTGGGATGCCGGCTTCTGGATCCCAAGCACGGGCATCTCATACCCAACCCAGCAGAAACAATCCAGCCCCTAATAATAGAGGGTCTAGCAATCTGAGGTTTCTACATGTAATGAATAATTGAGTAATATATTGCCGGATATCTGACGTTAAGGACAGGTAGCTAGAAAGGCAAGATACTATATAGAGATCTGGTTCCTCATTATCTTTGATGACCTTGAATTCATCTAAGTAAGGAATTATGTAGATGGGAAGTTTTGGTGTGACCTTTAAATTATGTGATAACCCTATGGGGTGTGTGTTAACCAGTAACGATACTGGATCAGAACCTCTGCACACACCTTCCTATACCTTCTAATGTCCTGCCTATATCTTCTAATGTCCTGCCTATACCTTCTAAGGATGATGCTAATTTGCGTACACAGTCATACCATAAATAAAGACTTAGATGTGGAATCTGTGGTTCCAAAGCACAAGTGATATTCAGGTAAAAGTTCAGACAGTTACACGCAATTGATCAAGACACAATTTAGGCGCAAAAGGAGATTATACAGACCACAAGTACAGTATACGTACGCAGGCGCTTCCGGACCCAGAGATAGGCATGTGAAAGGTGTAGGAATGCACCAGTCTTATAATAGCAGTCTTGAAGGGGAATTGAGACTTTACATTATCTGAGGTGTTCTATGAATAACATTTCAATAATACATTCTATGCATGTCTAAATATAATACATCAAACGATTGTATTTCCTAGTTCAGGGTTGTAATGCAGTTCTGTATCTACCTTGGTATACATATTATCATTTCTGACCACCATCATAGTTTCATTCTTTCGTTTCACTGTTTCTACATTTTCCACACTTCAACACAATAGGAACACACCGGATGCATATGCCAATTATTATGATGACAATCAGAATAAGGATTAAGAATTTGCCTATGCTGGCGATCACTGCCTGGACCCATTCCCCTAGACCTGAGAACCATTTTACTGGGTTCACCCATGACACCCATCCTTCTATCTGTTCCCCTACTTCAGCCACTGAAGCGTTATGGTTCTTGTGAAATTCCCACTTTAGCTGCAGAATTTCATCCATCTTCCGGTCTATCACCTCCTTAGGGTCGCTGGTATCATTGGTGACATAGGTGCAACATTTTACTCCAAATTTGGTGGCCAATGTTATGCAATACCCTCCAGTAACAGCAGTTAAATAATTCAACACTAGCCTGTGTTGCACCAGTTCTTTCTTGTACGCTTGCAATTCTTTCCCTGTATACCTAAATGTGTCATCGTACATCTCGGTGATATTATCTATTAATTTAGCAAGTTCCTGGATATATCTAAAATTTAATGTACCCCGAGCGATCCTGGTGGGGTCCAATGCGACCAGAACTTGAAAGCCAGTTGTCTCACTGATTAACTGAGTGGCTTTATGTATATCACCAGGTACCATATTTCTTTTGCCTCTGTATTCATATTGTGTGTGAAGATATGGTGACGGTGTGTTTTTATGTATACCCAGCATTTCAACATGTGTGAGGGTCATAACTTCTGGGACTACTCTTCCCAGGTAACAAAAACCTTCGGAACTCGGGGAGAGCCATTTATACGCTTTTCTTCCACAGATGAAATATACATTATCAGGGAGAATATAAGGAATGGTATGCATCATTATCATTAAGCACATTTCCCTTGCAAACAATCCTATTCCTGGTTCTTCCATCTGGTACATGCAAGTTTCTGGCTGTATTATTTTAGCACAATAACCATTTGGCACCTTACCAATAATTTCTTTGGTGGAACTCAATGTATACCGATACCTAAAATGTTTCCCACCAGACTTAATGGAGCGCAACAGATCATGGTTTATGGACTCATTATCAGCTCTTTGTGAGAAGATCATCGCCTGATTATTCCCCATCACTTCCCAACTCCCGGGTTTATTGGGGTTGGTTATGTTTAAACACAAAAGTGATCTATCTACTTGGAATTGATAGAGTTTGAAATGAGGTGGTTTGGATGAGAGGAATTTTCCATCCAATGTTTTCCCTTTTTGCAATTCTAAAATTTCCGTGATATTCAGCGGAAATGGCACCAACCCTACGTTATGCTGCCCCTGGGGCACATGTGAACACACCCAGCAATCAGTTTGATTTAACACTTTGCCTACCATGCTTTGATAATCCTCTAGAGGATACACACCCCAGTACGGATTATATTTAGGTTGGCACCGTTGGATACAGTTCTCATCAACTAGGGACCCACAAAGCTCACAAATACAGGAATCTTCAGATGATAACCCTCCACACCTTCCCCGAGTATCCAGAATGACAGCTCTTTTAACAATAACAGTACTAAGATTGGAAAGACACTCCCCTGATCGGCAATGCACTCCTCCTGATTCCACTCCATCAGCTCCCATTTCCTCAATCGGTCCCCCATCACAGACACTGGATATCCCCGGACTGACCAGGATGGTGAACACTCTAAAAGAGAATATGAAAATGAACACAGCAGGCTCGTCCATTGTCACAACAAGACCTGCAAATTTCTCTCAGTTCAGGTATCTTACTACGACCTTTTCAATCCTCCCGGAACAAGCTCGCGAACAACAGATCCACGCTATCAGCTTTGTCTCCGACTTATTTCTCCACCGGTTGATTGACCTTTTTACAGTGAGTGGAATGGACCCAGGTATCTCTCTCGGCCACCTTCAAAGATGTAGTACTCGTCAGCAGCACCTGGTACGGACCTTCTCACCGATCAGTCAAACAACCTGAATGCAAGAAGTTTCTGATCCTTACATATTCTCCTGGTTCAATATCATGACAGTTAATTTCAGGCATGTCATTAGACAACAATTTCAGTTTCTGCTGCTGTTGCTTTAACTGCTTACTCATTGATATAAGATACTTCGCAGTTACCTCGTTGTTACCCTTTAGATCTTCCTGTGGACTTATAATCAAATGAGGTTGTCTACCGAACAATATTTCAAATGGGGACAGATTCAGAGGAGGTCTAGGAGTGGTCCTTATGCTATGTAGGACCAAGGGTAATGCTTCTGGCCATCCTAGTCCACTCTCTGCCATGATTTTACTTAGCTTATTTTTAATAGCCCCATTCATCCTCTCTACCTTGGCACTGGCTTGCGGTCGGTTGGGGGTGTGAAGTCCGCTATTAATACCCATAAGCTTACACATATTTTGAAAAACATCACCTGTGAAATGGGTACCCCATCACTCTCGATGATTCTAGGGATACCGTACCTGCATACAAATTCCTGAACTATTTTCTTGGCAGTAAATGCAGCAGTATTAGTGGCCGCTGAGTAGGCCTCAACCCAGTTAGAAAATACGTCTGTGCACACTAATACATACTTAAGGTTCCTGCAGGGTGGTAATTGGATGAAATCAATTTGTATCACCTGGAAAGGTCCATCAGTCGGTGGAATGTGGGACAGTTCGGTAGGGATCGCTTTCCCTATGTTCTTTCTCAAGCAGGTCAGACAGGACATTGCTGTCTTCTCTGCTTGTGAAGAAAAACCTGGTGCGCACCAGTATGCCCTCACTAGCAGTTGGATTGCTTCTAAAAGATGTTTTATGTGTCGGGAATGTGCAACTGGTGTGCCTGCTGCTGTCATAAAATTTCTCAGATGCCATAGAGCCCCAAAAGCACCACCTCGAACGCATACCTCGAGTCAGTGTAAATGTTAGCAGATTTGCCTGTTGCCAGTTCACATGGTCTAGTCAGTGCTACTAACTCTGCCACCTGGGCTGAGTGAGGAGGACCGAGAGGTTTAGCTTCTATGATGTCTGTGTCATTAACAACAGCCTAACCTGTACATACTTCACCTGTGTCTGTTTGTCTATGACAACTCCCATCCGTATAATAAGTTACATCCACATTCTCTAAAGGTGTGTCATGTATGTCAGGTCTAGCAGTAAAGGTCTGATTCAGATATGTCATACAATCATGTGTATCATTATGTCTGCCAAACCCACCTCCCGACAGCAACTCCTCTCCTTCCACACTTTGTACATCATGTTGTACATATGGTAGGTATGTTGCTGGATTCAGCGTACTGCAAAGTTTAACAGTAATATTTGCAGGAGCGATTAGAGCTAGTTCCCATTTGGTGAACCTAGCTGAGGAGACGTGTCTGGTTTGAGCTGAGTTCAACAGAGCAGATACAGCATGGGGAGTGTAGACAAACATATCATGGCCCAATACTATGTCCTCACTTTTACTCACCAAAAAAGTGGTAGCTGCTACACTTCTCAAACAGGTGGGGAGTGATCTTGCTACCATGTCCAATTGGGCACTGTAGTATGCTACGGGCCTACTGGCATCACCATGTTTTTGTGTAAGGACACCTGCAGCACAACCATCGGCTTCCGTACAATACAAATCAAAAGGTTTTTCATAATCAGGTATTCCCAATGCAGGAGCTCTTCTCAGACTATCCTTAAGATTGAGGAAAGTCTGTTCTGATTCCTCTGTGTGTATGACACGATCGGGTTTTGAGGAAGAAACTAATTCCTGTAACGGTAAGGCCAAAATAGAAAAACCTGGTATCCACATTCTACAGTATCCACACATTCCCAAGAAGGTACGAATTTGCTGTTGATTCTGCGGCAGTGTCATGTTTTGTATGGCCTGGATTCTATCTGTTGTAAGGTGTCCTAACCCCTGGGTTAGGCAGTGTCCCAAATATTTTACTCTGGATTGGCACAGCTGTAGTTTGTCCTTAGCCACCTTGTGTCCTGTTTGTGAGAGATGAAGTAACAAAAGTTTAGTATCATTCAAACATGACATAAACGAGTCAGAACATAGCAATAAATCATCCACATATTGAATTAGAACAGATATATTGGCAGGTTGAAAAGATTGTAAACAGTCGTGCAATGCCTGGGAGAAGATACTGGGGCTGTCTATAAAACCTTGGGGTAATCGTGTCCATGTGTATTGTAAACCTCTGTATGTAAATGTGAATAGATACTGACAGTCAGGATGGAGAGGCACAGAGAAGAAAGCTGAACAGAGGTCAATGACAGTGAAATGGGTTGCATTTGGTGGGATTTGCATCAAAATGACATCTGGATTCGGCACTATGGGGAATTGGCTCTCTACTACCTTATTAACACCTCTAAGGTCTTGTACCAGCCTATAACCCCTCCCACCACTCTTCTTCACTGGAAAGATGGGACTGTTGGCTACACTAGCTGTACGAACTAAAATTCCCTGTTGCAATAATTGCTCAATTATTGGAAAAACCCCTAGTTCTACCTCCTGCTTTAGTGGGTGCTGGGGAATTTTTGGAGCTTGCCTTCCGCTTTTTAAATGTACCATTACAGGGCTTACGTTTGCCATTAATCCAGTGTCCTGTCCATCTTTGGTCCAAAGGGAATCTGGAATTAGGGACAACATTTCATCTACCTGTGATGGAGTTTCATTCAAAACTGTAGAGTGATACATTATCCTTTGAGGACTGTCTAACATATCCCGCACCTCGTATTCCATTCTCTCTGGGATATCTAAAAATACACCATCAGGGGTGCAATATATAACACATCCCATCTTACATAACAAGTCTCTGCCCAGTAGGTTAGTAGGAGCCACAGCAGCCAGGAGAAAAGAATGCCTGGTATGCAACGGCCCAATAGTAACCTCTGTGGACTTTGTTAATGGATAATGTTCCACTTTACCTGTTACACCCATTGTTGGTACTGTCTCGTTGGTCACCTGCAAATTAACGGGAGATTTTATCACCGACCTGGTCGCCCTTGTGACTACAAGAAAAGGATATTCAGTACCAGCTACATCAACCATCATGACCGGTTCTTCCCTAGTACTTCCCGTTAACCTGACCATCTGTAGACTACAGGAATGACCTGACCCCTAGCGTTGGCTACCATTCTCCAATAAAGCATTTACGGCTATGATTGGAGCTGGTGCCTGCTGAACATTTGCTGGCCTCTGTGCATATCCCTTATGGGGATATCTAGGTCTTCCCTGATGTGGGATCCCTACTCCTTTTACTGTATAGTCTCTACTTAAGTGTCCTGTTTGTTTACAGTTAAAAAAGGTTCGTGTTTCGGGTGAAGACATGTGGTGTTGTGAGGTTTGCGCAGAGGGTAAAGGTGGTGAATATGGGTAAGGATAGGGAGGGTAAGGGTATTGTGGGGGATAAGAAGTTGGTGGATAGCCTGGGACCTGTGGTTGGATCAGGTTAGTGGGATAGAGTTGTGTTTGTTGTTGAGTGGGGTTAGTGAGAGCACATACTTGTTCAGAAGTGAGTGTGTGTGCAAGTGCAAGTGTGTCTGTTGGCTGTGATGTTACCGTCATTCCCTCCAGAGCTTGTATACTGACAGCCATTAGTTTCTCGCTCTGGGCTTCTCTCTTTTTGGAGATGTTCTTATCATGTTCAGTGGCGGTTTCTATGAGGGTATCTATTGTAAGTTCCCGCCAGCCAGGCTGTGAGGTCTGAACCCTAGTTTTTAAACTCTCTTTCAGACCGTCCACAAGTACCGTAACTATCATCCCCCTGTGGTGAGTGCTATCTTTAATATCCTCTATCCCAGTGTACTGGGTGATAGCCTGCAGAGCCCGATCGCAGTAATATTCTGCAGTCTCACTCTCTTTCTGCTTAATGGTGAAAATGTTGTTCCAGTTAACTACTACTGGAAAATATATACCAAATTGAGTTACAATGCGGGAAATGTTACCTTGGTTTACTTGGTCTGTTAAGGGAACGTCATCATCCAATACACAATCCGTGATAGATTTTGTCACGTCGGTATTGCGTGGCAGACAGGCCCTTAACACCACACGCCAATCTTTATTAGTAGGTTCATGTGAACTACCCAAATTCCTCAAAAATCTTTGACATTTGGCTAAATCATTTATGATGGAATTTAGTTCTGCTCTTGTCCAAGGAGAATGCATTACTACTTCCCTCGTGGGCACTATACCGCTTGCATCTGCATTTCCATTTGGAACAGTTATTGTCCGAATGGGATGCAGACCGGTAGCGCTGCTAGCTTTGACCTGGTTACCTGGCTGGGGGTTTAGTCTGCTGCTGCTGCGTATGGTATGAACAACTTCCTCTACGGGTGCAGAGGGCATTAACACTTCCCTTGCTGTTACCGATGAAGATGGCGGCACCACTCGTGATTGTGGTGATGCAGCATCTATCATCTGCACAGCATGGGAAATGGCGGACATTACAATAGGCTCATCATCCGCATCATGAACATTTTCTTTATAATTGCTTGAGAGGGTACAAGTTGCTTGTTGCATTTTTATGGGTATTTTTGGTTACTGTACTTGCACCTCCATCCTCATAAGGTGGGGGAGGTGAGCGTGAACTACTGGCAATACTCTCCACGGTGCTACCTTGTCGCACGTGTGCGCCATTTTGCGGCTCGCCCGTATTGCAATTTAGCGTCGTGGATGTATTTTCTGACAATGTGCTCGCGACGCTAGTTTGCGTTGT
Organism: Taudactylus pleione; assembly: GCA_031769625.1. Taxonomy (NCBI): domain Eukaryota; kingdom Metazoa; phylum Chordata; class Amphibia; order Anura; family Myobatrachidae; genus Taudactylus; species Taudactylus pleione. The sequence continues at coordinate 12,010,151 of JAUIMM010000036.1, read as the reverse complement.
TTGCACATTGTTAAGCCACGCATCCCCTTCATGCTGCCACAGTTTTAAACATTCAAAATATTTAACCTTTTTCTCTCGGGAGCGCATCAAACTGATGTGATCCCGGACATTGTCTAACACATTTTTATCAAAACTACCAATTCTGGGAAACGGTCTAACACTCTTCCTCGTCATATTAAACCATAAATCACAATACCTTATTGCATAAGTACCGTACTTGGTATGCATGATACGACGGGCCGATCCGATCGGCGCCTCCATTAGCAGCACATCATTGCCTAACATCTCTACTGTTTGCGTGGCTCCCATTCTGAGACAACTCCTACGCTTTTCAAACAAGATTTAAGCCGGTGAAAGACAATCAAGACACTTTCACTTACCTGTGGACGATTTAAGTCGGCGGCGCCCACACACCTGGATAAGATTTAGTAAGGCAACTTCCACACCCGGATAAGATTTAGTAAGGCAACTTCCACACCTATTAGAGTTTGTATGTCGGCTACTCTCACGCACCTCTCTTCATCAAAGGCAACATGTACACCTGCTACTGTGTATAGAACGGTAAAGCTGCTTACCGAGCGGCTAGGCTAACCCTTGCATCTAGCCCTTAAGGATCATACGATACCCTTAACTTTGTTCAACAAGTATTCACTGTTACACACTTTTTTCCTGCGCAGAAAAATACACGTTAACCCAGATATTGGAAATAGAAAAAAATGAAAACCTCAATGGCTTTGTTCAAACACATGGCAGCACAACCGGAAGTACGTATACGCTATTGTGCGACCAGTCGCATACACAATAATGCGACTACCACACAACTGTATAATGGCTTTTTGAACTGCGTACACAAAAGTGTGTCTTTTTTTGCTATGCGCAAACCTGCGACTTAGTCGCGTACTCAATACTGCGACACCCCTTTAAACGTAAGGTTCTATCAACAGAGGAAAACAAACTTTTTCCTCTCTTGTCCCTGGATTCTAGTCAGCTCCCTTGATTCACACAGAGACGGATAGCGATCTTTCAGCACAAAGCGGTTGCAGGCAAACCCTGCATGTGGCCACTCCACCCTTTGCTGAAATATCGATGACCGTATGTACCGTGTGAGCAGGTAAGTGACTTCACTACGAGCCCCCAACTAACGATACTGGATCAGAACCTCTATACACACCTTCCTATACCTTCTAATGTCCTGCCTATTTCTTCTAATGTCCTGCCTATACCTTCTAAGGATGATGCTAATTTGCGTACAGAGTCATACCATAAATAAAGACTTAGATGTGGAATCTGTGGTTCCAAAGCACAAGTGATATTCAGGTAAAAGTTCAGACAGTTACACGCAATTGATCAAGACACAATTTAGGCGCAAAAGGAGATTATACAGACCACAAGTACAGTATACGTACGCAGGCGCTTCCGGACCCAGAGATAGGCATCAGCAAGAGACCTCTCGTCATTCAGCATTCAGCACGAAGACTCAGAACCAGCGTTCGTGCACTCATATTTACACCCCCCCAGAATATACAGGACAATAGGGAAGTCTGTTGCTTATATCATTGGTTCTCAGGGGTGAAGCATCTGTTACAGCACATTTAACAGGCTGGTTCAAACAGACTCTCCCTGCCTCTAACAGCTGGGGGTCTTCATCTTCACGCCTCTCGTAGCATCCTAACAGTTGTTTCTAAAATATAAATTTTGTTGCTTGTAGGCTCTGCGATCCATAACTCGGGAATGCATGATGCGATCTCCCCACCGATAACACCGGAATACTGTAAAAAGGATACATATCAGTACAATTCCAAACATGACTTGTTTAGCATGTATAATACCCTAGTTATCAAATATCTTTATTTCTCAGCATTTAAACTAACTGAACCAACTTAAATCATATACTTTAAAGCTTATTGAACCTTATGTGTGAATACGTAATGTGTGGGTATTCAGGGTTTGAAATAAGGACGCTAGTTAACTTGGGGCAGATGCGTGCGCATAAAGCTAATAAAACAGCGGTTTCATACAAAGTCCTATGCATTCGCTAATATGCGACTAGTTAACAGCGCAATGTGTGTATTAATGTGCGTATGGGAAATGATGAAAAATGCAATCACATGGTGCTATTAGTATTATCACCACATGTATAAAAATGTGAGTTTATCTAAAATGGCACTTAGATGGCCATTCGCAAAATGGCGTCTTGCGATCTCATTTTCAAGATGGAGTCTTGTGGCCATTCGCAAGATGGCGTCGCAGCGATTAAATTTTAAACTGAACTTGTCTTAGACAATTATTCAGCTTCGACACCAGGTATCTTAAATATGAATTGAGGTGAGTTCTCCTCTGGCAGCAAATGCTTGTGCTAAGAGGGAGGCAGCCACAATATCTGAGCTGGAAGGAATTCAGAGAAAAGGACAAGAACAGATCTATGGAACTCATTCAGAGGCGGTCGTTAGTTGCAAGCGGTCGCACTGAATCAGGTTGGCCGCTTCTTCCTGAACGGCTACCTCCTTGTCGATCGTAAAGCTGTGGGTTACCACCCACAGCGTAACGACCGACAAGGTTGATGGTCGTGTTGGTGATCACCATCATGACCATCGGGGCTTACGACCAGACCCTAAGGTTGGGTCTGGGCACTCATAAGCCCCAGGGAGCTTTCTGCTCTGATGGAGCAGGAAGCTCCCCACTGACATCAGTGATGATATCAGTGCGGCCGCCCACAAAATGGTAGGAGTTCGTTAAGGAATGCCTCCGTTTTGGAAACCACCCCCCGGCCCGCCTACCAAACGGGGGCAGCTGTCGATCAACATCGACAGCCGCCCCTTTGGTAACGAGCAGCCGCCCCTTTGGAAACTCTTTCGCTCCGGGGCTTGCGCCAAACCATCGAGTCGGTTACGAGCGCATCGGCGCTCACGACCGACTCTGAATGAGGTCCTATGTCCCATGTAGAGGTGTATTTCGGGGGGTGATGGACCTGGATAAGACTAAAGCTGCCCACACACATAGCGATATTTTATCTGGCCGATTCCGACACATTGGAACGACAGATCGTGTAAAATATGGAGAAATCCTGAGTAAATTGTGAGTCCCCACTCACGATCACAATGCGATGCGCATCCCCCGCTGGTCACACATCGCATCATCAGATCTGCCGTGCAGTAGGGCAGATCTGACAATCTAGGAGGCGATGCACTGTGAAAGTCTGGATGCAGGAGAGATCGTATGAAGTTTGAACACCAAATCGTGTGCAGATTGTGTGCAGAGCTGCCCAGGAGAGTTTCAAGGGAAATCGTACACATCGGCTGATCGTGAGCACATTGCTATGTCTGTGGGCACCTCTATTTGGGAGTGAAAAGTCCGTGCTGGTCTTTTCGCTCCACATCAGAGGTTTTGCAGGGATAAAGTATCGGGCGTGTGCCTGCTTTATCCACGCACTTTAAATAGCCGTGGCAGGTGCTTTTTTGCGCCTGTGAAGAAGGGGTGAAGAGTAGCACTTTGTTTTTGTTTTGTTTTTTAAAAACTATGCCCATCAAATTTTGGGTACATGAAAATGGGTGCAAGCATATTTTTAAGTCCCTAAAGTGCATTTTGAAAATTCTTGAAAATGCACCTGCCACTACCACCCGCATTCTTTAAAACACCTGCCACATACTTGGGAACCCCCCCCTGAATTAATTACGCTAGTTTAAAACTTTGTTCCCCATGTTTTATTTTTTTAACCGCAAAATCTAAGTTACATTTTTGGGGTGTCCCGATTTAAAAGAAAAAAAATTCTGACACACATTAATTTTAGGGGCCATTCCCTGCACCCCTAAACCCCAATTTTGCTACCTATCGTGTGGTGAAAAGTTATCCCCGTTTTTTTACAAAGACTTTTCACATCTTTCAAGTCTTTGTAATTGAATACGGGGATAATTAAAATATGTGGATAAATTATCGCCGATAACTGCCTTTTCGCCTCTAATTGAATACTGCCCTAAACCTCGTAATACAGTAGGTGTAAGTAAAGCTTATTCTTTGAGAAAACAGGAATAAGTAGGGAAAAGTCTGAACCATATGCTCTAATAGTGGATTGTGTTAGACCTGAGTAGTATTTGTGTGCCGAAAAGTCTAAGGACCATATTCAATTAGCGGCGAAAACGGCCGTTTTGCACCAAAAAAAAGGCGATATTTTCGCCAAAAAAACGGACGAAAACATAATTGCCGAAAAAAAAACTGGAGATAAGTTTTCTCCATTCCAGACCAGGTGAAAAAAATGCAAAATCCCTATTATGGGCTAAAAATGTGGGGATTTCTTTCAGAACCCTTTGGAAACCCCCCTAATGATAAATGACCAGAAAAAAAATCCTTAAGTTGCGCACTTTGGCAAAAAACTACCGAAAATGGTTTTAATGCATTGGGTCTAATTTTTCGGGGGATGGTATGGATGTGTGAAGTATTTTAAACATTGCACGCGGTTGCAGCAGGCGTTTTTTTTACGGTTTTTAAAATTGCGTTTGTACCACACAAAAATATACTTGCACCCATTTTAACGTACCCCAAATTTACGTGGAACAGTAATTTCCCAGAATCTCTGCAGAAGTGCCGCCTGGAGCATCCTTAGGACGCTTCAGGCATGCATATCGTTGCCCTTAAAGCTGCTCCGGGCATTGCTGAAATTCCCAGCGCTGGTGGCCCCACCCCCTCCATATGACATAACATGGAGGGGGTGTAGCCTGCACCAGGAGGCGGGACCACTGGTTACGGCTCTGTTTACACCCCTGGTGTAGACCCTTTCTCTTGTGTACAGGTGTCTGAATGATGCCTCATACGGGCAGAGTAGCTATGCCTACTATGGGCAGAACTGGTTTGCCTGCTTTGCTTGATACAGGCAATATCAGGGAATTAAGCATACTTACCGACTTTTGTAACCTGCTACCCGGGAGATCCCCGGAGAGCAGACACAGCTGCCCACTTTGGCATGTATCTCCCCATCCTGCCCACCTCACTAATTGAGTAAATGTGTAGTGTTGACCGCACTCACTGCGGTCGGCACTGCACTGGCTAACTAGGACAGGTCGGTACCATGGCACCCAGGGCACGAGCCCCGGCGGCCCTGCCCTAGTTACGCCACTGCCTCCAACCTCAGTGCTGAGAGAAAATCAGAAAACTGGTTGCAGCTATGTGTCTAGCTCACAGGGGGCGGGCACATGCAGTGGCGTAACTAGGGTAGGGCGAGCAGGGAGCGTGCCGGCCCGCCCTAGTTAGCCACCAGTGTAGCGCCGACCGCAGTGAGTGCGGTCAGCGTTACACATTTACACAGGACCGACGCTAGGCTTCCAGCGCCGCTCCTGTGGTGCACACCTGAGCCCGTTGCCTCCCCCTGAGCGCTTGCCCAATAGTGGCAGGAGGCGGGCTCAGGCTGTGCATAACACACGCATCGCCGCCAGCGCTGGCGGCGATGCGTATGTTAAACAGCAGCCAAAGAGAGTCAGATAGACTCTCATTGACTGCTGCAGCACCCACTGCAAGAGCCGGACTTCCGTCCGGTTCCTGCAGTGGGTAATGGGACAAACATCATGACATCATGACGTCTCTCCCATTATGCTGAGCGCGCCAGTCGTGGTCCGGAGCAGCAGCGTGGATTCAGGTAAGTATGTTTTTATATATATTTTTTTAAAACCTCTCAGCACTACTGGGGGCACAACGGGGGAGGGGGGTGGCTACCACTAGGGGGACCTCTACTGGGGTGGGGGCACAATGGGGGGGTGGCTACTACTGGGGGCACCATTATTGGGAGGACCTCTACTGGAGGGGGCTATTACTGGGGGCAGCATTATTGGGAGGACTCTACTGGGGGGGGCTATTACAGGGGGCACTTAATCGGGAAGGGGAATTTCAACTGGGGACCACTACTTGGGGGGGGAACTACTACTGGGGGCATTATAAAAGGGGCCTACTACTAGGGGCACTGCACTGGGTGGACCACAACTGGGGGAAATAACAGGAAGGACCACTACAGGGTCCACTGGATAGGGGGGGTCACTACTGGGGACCTGCATCAGGGGGACCACTACTGGGGTCACTGCATGGGAGGGGGGGACTACTGCTGGGGGCACTATATAAGGGGCTTACTGCTAGGGGCACTGTGGGGACCACTACAGGGGGCACTAGATAGGGGGGGATCACTACTGGGTGCCTGCATAAGGGGGATCACTACTGGGAAAACTGCATGGGGGGGACTACTGCTGGGGGCACTATATAAAGGGCACTGCATAGGGGGGGACTACTACTGGGGGCACTATATAAAAGGCACTGCATAAGGGGATACCACTACTGGGTACACTGCATTGTGGGGACTGCTACTGGGGGCACTGCATAAGGGGGGACACTACATAGGGCACTGCATTTGGGGGGACCACTACTGGGGGCACTGAGTAAGGGGAACTAATTGGGGGCTGTATAAGGGGGACCACTACTGGGGATACTGTATAAGGGGCACTACTATGGGCCTGCATAAGAGGGACCACAACTGCATACTGGGGGTACTGTATAAGGGGTACTACTGGGGTTAAGGTGCATATGGATAGGAATGTTCAGCGTGAAAATAAAGGGGTGTGTCATGTTGACACGCCCCATTTTTAAGTGACCACGCCCATTTTTTTGCCGCGTGCGCCTTCGGCGCGCGCACATATTGGGATGTTGGGGGGGGGCTCCCTTTTCAAATTTGCCCTGGGCTCCAAATACCCTAGTTATGCCACTGGGCTCCTGACCTCCATGCCAGAGCTGCCTGTTCTGTGCATGCCGTTTTTTGATCAGAAGGGAAGTGATTTTTTTTTTGTCACTTTACCTGATTTCAGCATATCTTTGGAGGCTTGACACCTCTGCCCTAGCTCTTGCTAGGTGGCAATCCTCTTGAGGAACAAAAAAAATGGCAATGAAATGCAATCTAATAATTAAGTGATACATATAAGAACATATGTATAAATACAGATAAGATGCCATACGAATGTAAGAGACATTATCCATGATGCATGTTCTCACTGGATTAAGTTTACAGGTGGTGTATCCCAGGGTTTGCCTTAGGATCAATGTTGAATGTTGTTTAATAATTTTGAATTAACAGTACCTTCTCAAGGCTTTCAACTGATATAAAATCATATGTCAGTGTGATAGTTCATACTAGAACATGACCCATTTAGCACTTTCTAAAAGGGTTATGACCTCTATTCAGTATTTAGAAAATATGTTTGTGACTGTGCCACTTACACTATCTACAAATGGCATAAGGGATATGGTCACCCTTGCCAGCAACGGGGACCCAGGGTTCCTTTCCGGCTTCAGCGAAACATTTTGCCAAGTCCCTGCCAAGATGAAGCACAATGCACTTGCGCATACATCTGTTGTGTATGCATATTAACCAGTAACCTGTCTCCGGCCGTGGTAGGCTGCTGGGATCTCAGCAGAAGACACAGCCAAGGAGGTGGAAACATGGGATCTTGCCAGACTGATAAGTGATGTGAAATACAGGCAGCATATTTGTTAGCATCACTGTGATAGTAAACTAAAGAGCATAGCCTAAGTAATAGCATGCAACGCTAATATCCTACAACATGATATTATTATTATTATTATTATTATTATTACAGATGTGTCCTCAATCGTCTTTGCTGCATTCGTGCCAAACAGCCCCTAGCGTCAGGCATCTTTTTTGCGTATTTGTTTGCTGAAAATGCATCTACAGTAAGTCACAATTGTTGCAGCGAGGACGCAACAGCTTTTTTCTACACCAAGTTCCATTTTCACTCAGGTATACAAGTGTCACATATCAAATTAATCAGCAGTCTCCTGGTGCATCCTAGTTGCATCGCATTGCGACTTACAGTAGACACCCAACGTTAGTACAGTTGCACGGGATGTGGTGGCTCACTTCACTCACCCCAGGCATATTGCGCTACATATTGAGGCTAGATGAGCAAGAACACATATGTATATTAAAAACAGCATGGATTTAAGAGGGAAAATGTAATCTTATAAAGCATTAGTGTGGCCTCACCTTAAATCAGGGCCGGCAACAGAAATTTTGGGGCCCGTTACACTGATATCCCTGCCCATCCCCCCTAAACCCCTCCTCCACACAATTCTCCTGCATCTATAATCTATCTATATAGATGCATACAGTCTACATGCATCTATATATACATATCTATATAAATTGACATATATCTCTATAGATAGTGATAGATCGTAATCAATCTTCTGTAATTAATCACCAGCCAAGCTCATTAGTGTATGTCAGACCCTTGCATTACTGAGATCTCAGTAATGCAAGGGTAAGGATACGCCGTCTTATTCATAACACTATCTGCATGTTTATACATTTCAAGGTTCTTCAACTCAAAGCTCAGCAGAAATCAGTCTCTGCAATATAATACATTTAAAGCTATGAATACTTAAAGGCACACACCATCTTGTGACAAGATGGAGTCTTATGCGGATAGCTTAATAACAGATTTATCAATATCTATAGATTTAGATATCTAGATTTACTGTATATATATATATATTATATATATATATATATATATATATATTATATATACATATAGCTCCAGACTTCAGCTCTATATGTGCATAAGTGGTGGGTTTTCTTTATTTATATATATTAGGGGTGTGCACCGGCCACTTTTCGTGTTTTGTGTTTTGGTTTTGGATCTGGATCTTTCTTCGTGTTTTGGATCTGGATTGGTTTTGCCAAAACCACCCTTCCGTGTTTTGGGTTCTGGGTTTTGTGTTTTGGATCTGTATTTTTTTAAAAAAAAGCATAAAAACAGCTAAAATCGCAGAATTTGTAGGTTTTTCTGCTCCTATGCTATTATTAACCTCAATAACCTTAATTTCCACTCATTTCCAGTCTATTCTGAACACCTCACACCTCACAATAGTGTTTTTATGTCCAAAGGGTTGCACCGAGGTAGCTGGATGACTATGCTAAGCGACACGAGTGGGCGGCACAAACACGTGACCCATCTAGGCGTGAAACTGCAGTGGCGGACAGGATGGCAGTTTGAAAAACTAGGCCCCAAACTGTACATAATGCAAAGAAAAAAAAGAGGTGCAAGATGGAATTGTCCTTGGGCCCTCCCACCCACCCTTATGTTGTATAAACAGTACATGCACACTTTAACAAACAAATCATTTCAGCGCCAGGGTCTGCCACACAACTGTGGCTGAAATGATTGGTTCGTTTGGGCCCCCACAAAACAAGCTGGCAATTAATCTGTCCCTGCACAAACTGGCTCTACGGAGGCAAGATGTCATCCTCATCCTCCTCATCCACCGATTCCTCACCCTCTTCAGTGTGTACATCCTCATCCTCACAGAGTATTAATTCGTCCCTGCAGGAACCACAGGTCCCTCTGTACGTTCTGGAGGCTGGTCTCCCTGGAAGAGTTGATAATTCATTTTATGAACATCATCTTCTCCACATTTTGTGGAAGCAACCTCCTACGCCTTTCGCTGACAAGGTTCCCGGCTGCACTAAACACTCTTTCGGAGTACACACTGGAGGGGGGGCAACTCAGGTAAAATAGAGCCAGTTTGTACAGGGACCTCCAAATTGCTTCTTTTTCCTGCCAGTACAGGTACGGACTGTCTGACATGCCTACTTGGATGCTGTCACCGATGTAATCCTTTAACAGACAGACGCACGCTTGTCGCTGCTGCTTTAAGGATGCAAGTGCGGCTACAGCCCACACAATTCACAAAGACAGAAAAAAAAAGAATATTTTTATTGTTTGTGGAGCGCACTTTGAGGGTTACACCACCCTTTAACAGACGCACGCTTGTCGCTGCTGTTTTGAGGATGCAAGTGCGGCTACAGCCCACACAATTCACAAAGACAGAAAAAAGAAGAAGAATTTTTTTATTGTTTGTGTAGCACACTTTGAGGGTGTCACCACCCTTTAACAGACAGACGCACGCTTGTCGCTGCTGCTTTAAGGATGCAGGTGCGACTACAGCCCGCACATTTCACAAAGACCGAAATAAAAAGAAGAATATTTTTATTGTTTGTGTAGCACACTTTGAGGGTGTCACCACCCTTTAACAGACAGACGCACGCTTGTCGCTGCTGCTTTAAGGATGCAGGTGCGGCTACAGCCCACACATTTCACAAAGACCAAAAAAAAAAGAACAATATTTTAATTGTTTGTGTAGCACACTTTGAGGGTGTCACCACCCTTTAACAGACAGATGCACGCTTGTCGCTGCTGCTTTGAGGATGCAAGTGCGGCTACATCGCACACAAGTCACAAACACATTAAAAAAATAGTTTTTTATTTTTTGGAGCACTTTGAGAGTTACACCACCCTTTAACAGACAGACGCACGCTTGTCGCTGCTCCTTTAAGGATGCAGGTGCGGCTACAGCCCACACATTTCACAAAGACCGAAAAAAAAGAACAATATTTTAATTGTTTGTGTAGCACACTTTGAGGGTGTCACCACCCTTTAACAGACAGACGCACGCTTGTCGCTGCTGCTTTAAGGATGCAGGTGCGGCTACAGCCCACACAATTCACAAAGACAGAAAAAAGAAGAAGAATATTTTTATTGTTTGTGTAGCACACTTTGAGGGTGTCACCACCCTTTAACAGACAGACGCACGCTTGTCGCTGCTGCTTTAAGGATGCAGGTGCGGCTACAGCCCACACAATTCACAAAGACAGAAAAAAGAAGAAGAATATTTTTATTGTTTTTGTAGCACACTTTGAGGGTGTCACCACCCTTTAACAGACAGACGCACGCTTGTCGCTGCTGCTTTAAGGATGCAGGTGCGGCTACAGCCCACACAATTCACAAAGACAGAAAAAAGAAGAAGAATATTTTTATTTTTTGGAGCACTTTGAGAGTTACAACACCCTTTAACAGACAGACGCATGCTTGTCGCTGCTGCTTTAAGGATGCAGGTGCGGCTACAGCCCACACAATTCTCAAAGACAGAAAAAAAAAGAACAATATTTTAATTGTTTGTGTAGCACACTTTGAGGGTGTCACCACCCTTTAACAGACAGACGCACGCTTGTCGCTGCTGCTTTAAGGATGCAGGTGCGGCTACAGCCCACACATTTCACAAAGACAGAAAAAAAAAGAACAATATTTTAATTGTTTGTGTAGCACACTTTGAGGGTGTCACCACCCTTTAACAGACAGACGCACGCTTGTCGCTGCTGCTTTGAGGATGCAGGTGGAATCTAGACGGGATTTGGAACCGAGGACACACTACCTCCATCAATTGTCTAAATCCCACTGCACTAATGGCGGATACCGGATGCACGTCTAACACCAACATAGCAGTCAAGGCCTCAGTTATACGTTTTGCTTCAGGATGACTGCTGTCGTACTTCATCCTCATCACTAGGGACTGTTGGAGGGTCAATTGTTTAGTAAAAGTAGTGATGTTCCTACTTCCTCTCTGGGATGATGAACAACTCCCAGCAGCAGCAACAGCACTAGGAGGAAGTGGTTCTTGATCTTTCCCTATTTTATTTTTATCGGAGAAAGTTTGGTCCTCCATTTATGTTATATTGATATATACGTGCGGCTAAAGCGCACACAAGCACAGAAAATATTTTTTTATTTTTGCTGGAGAGTAGTGCACTTTGTGGGTTACACCACCCTTTGAGAAATGAGCCAGCCGGCTCTTTATTTATGGGACACAGGCGCACGCTTGGCGCTGCTCCTTTGTTGATGCACGTGCAGCCACAGTGCACACAAGTCACAAACACAGAGAATATATATTTTTTTGGTTTGGAGTGTACTTTGGGGGTTACAGAACCCTTTAACGGTCAAGCCAGCCGGCCCTTTACTTATGACACAGGCGCACGCTTGGCACTACTTTGTTGATGCACGTGCGGCTACTGCGCACACAATTCACAAACACAGAAAAAAAAATTTTTTTTGATTTGGACTGGAGTGTACTTTCGGGGGTTACAGCACCCTTTAACGGTCAAGCCAGCCGGCCCTTTACTTATGACACAGGCGCACGCTTGGCACTACTTTGTTGATGCACGTGCGGCTACTGTGCACACAATTCACAAACACAGAAAATAATTTTTTTTTTGGTTTGGACTGGAGTGTACTTTCGGGGGTTACAGCACCCTTTAACGGTCAAGCCAGCCGGCCCTTTACTTATGACACAGGCACGCGCTTGGCACTACTTTGTTGAAGCACGTGCGGCTACTGCGCACACAATTCACAAACACAGAAAATAATTTTTTTTTTGGTTTGGACTGGAGTGTACTTTCGGGGGTTACAGCACCCTTTAACGGTCAAGCCAGCCGGCCCTTTACTTATGACACAGGCGCACGCTTGGCACTACTTTGTTGATGCACGTGCGGCTACTGCGCACACAATTCACAAGCACAGAAAATAATTTTTTTTTTGGTTTGGACTGGAGTGTACTTTCGGGGGTTACAGCACCCTTTAACGGTCAAGCCAGCCGGCCCTTTACTTATGACACAGGCGCACGCTTGGCACTACTTTGTTGATGCACGTGCGGCTACTGCGCACACAATTCACAAGCACAGAAAATAATTTTTTTTTTGGTTTGGACTGGAGTGTACTTTCGGGGGTTACAGCACCCTTTAACGGTCAAGCCAGCCGGCCCTTTACTTATGACACAGGCGCACGCTTGGCACTACTTTGTTGATGCACGTGCGGCTACTGCGCACACAATTCACAAACACAGAAAATAATTTTTTTTTTGGTTTGGACTGGAGTGTACTTTCGGGGTTACAGCACCCTTTAACGGTCAAGCCAGCCGGCCCTTTACTTATGACACAGGCGCATGCTTGGCACTACTTTGTTGATGCACGTGCGGCTACTGCGCACACAATTCACAAACACAGAAAATAATTTTTTTTTTGGTTTGGACTGGAGTGTACTTTCGGGGGTTACAGCACCCTTTAACGGTCAAGCCAGCCGGCCCTTTACTTATGACACAGGCGCACGCTTGCAAGTACTTTGTTGATGCATGTGCGGCTACTGCGCACACAATTCACAAACACAGAAAAAAAAATTATTTTTGGTTTGGACTGGAGTGTACTTTCGGGGGTTACAGCACCCTTTAACGGTCAAGCCAGCCGGCCCTTTACTTATGACACAGGCGCCCGCTTGGCACTACTTTGTTGATGCACGTGCGGCTACTGCGCACACAATTCACAAACACAGAAAATATATTTTTTTTTTAGCACTTGGGGGGAGCACCCCTGATGGACAGAGCACCCCCTGGACAACACTACAGCACCCCTTTAGGACTGGGACACTGCACAGGACTTTGGAGTGGACACAGCCCCTATGGAGAACTGACTGCACAACACAGTCCAGCCAGCCCTATGGACTTTGAAGTAGTGGACACAGCCCCTATTAACAACAGCAGCACAGCACAACACAGCCAGCCCCTATGGACTTTGAAGTAGTGGACAACAGCAGCACTACACTACACTACACTACACAGCCCTAACTCCCACCCTCCCTCTTCACTGTCCACAGCCGAGTGAGAAAATGGCGCCGACGCGGGTACCTTATATAGGATCCAAAACCCGCGAGACTCGGAAGGCGGGATGATGACGTTTTGCCTCGATTTCAGATCCGAGTCAGGCGGGAAAAGTCGAGCCTGATTCGGATCGGACTCGGATCGGGGGGGCTCGGGGGTGTTCGGATTTCAGAAATCCGAACCCGCTCACCCCTAATATATATATATTAATTTATTAAAAATACACCCTCCGATTATGCACATATTGAGCTGGAGGCTGGAGCTATATGTAAAATGAGGAAAAGGGGCACTCACTTACCTCCACAAACAACTGCCGGGCCAGTGGAAGTGCAGGGCTGCAAGCACGGCACAGCTTGTACTAGTGTGCTGCCTGTGTGCCCAGTGGCGGTGGTCGGTTCCACTTCCTCCCTCCCAGTCCCCCTGCTGCTCCTCGGTGGATGGACAGTGGCAGTTCAGGGACAGAGGGAACAGATAGGGGAGGCGCAGCCATGCAGCGTCATGTGCAGTGACGTCATGACGTGATATGCACCAGCGCCACAGTGCACTGCCACTCAGTGTAGAGTGGACCTGGTGACAACGGGTTTAACTTTGGCGGGTTTCCAACCAATACACGTGCAAGGCATGGCCACCGGGGGAGGACGGTCAATTTATTATGTACTATTAGCCGCGGCAGATGCAGTTTGTGCTCCTGAGCCCTCTGAACCTCGGGGCCCCTCAGGATCTCGGGGCCCGGCACAGGTGTACCCCCCTGTTGTTGGGCCTCTCTTAAATACATAGTTCAATATTGGGCCATCAATTCTCAAAAAAGAACTGGAATAAGTGCACATCTGGAGAAATTAATGAATAAGGGGTATGGGAGGTCTCAGCTATGAATAAAAAAACTGTTGGAGGTAGATATAGTTACATTAGAGTTAAGAAGAGTAACATGTAATATGATCGCTGTGTGTATAACTATGACAGTGGCCCATAACAAAATTTGAGCAGCAACCAGTTTAGTGTAAGGTATCCACAGAGCATACTTGTCGACTGAATGTCAGGAATACACCCTGTAATAGTGGTGATTTCCCTGATTCCCTAAAGCAGGGGCAGATTAAGAGAGAAGGGGTCCATGTTCACTCTCTATGCGGGTCCCCCCTCTCTCGTTGATGCATGTGCCATAGTCTACTGCCCAGCACAGATCACTGTGAAAATAGCGATGGGGCAATTTTCCCAGTAAGTTCTCTACTACGCATGCACAGATCATCAGGACAGCGTTGTCCACGTCATTTTCCCAGAAATTCGCACTCAGGGCCGTTGCGCCACCCTGCAAACTATAAATTTGCGCCCTCCTTACCTCCATCTGGAACAGGCAGCTACCAGCTGTCTCTCTCTCTCTCTCACTCACTGTACGGCGGGTCCTCCTTCTGACGTTTCGGTGCGCAGCTGAGGCAGCTCCTCCATTGCTCCTCTTCTTGGGCACAGCACACCACGCACAGAGAGAGCGGGTGCACATGTGTGGCGTTGACATCATTGCATATGTTTAGGGTCGTAACTAGCAGGGTGCAATATGTACCACGGCACAGGGCACTTCAGGGAAAGGGCTTCTGCTTGAGCCTGTAAATTTTCTGTTCTCACTTGTAGCTTTCTTTTTATTTTATCTCAGCATCTCCTGGTCGGTCCTATCTCTTCCCTCGCCAAGACCGACTCCCCATCTATCTGACCCCAAGCACCTTCAGTCACATCCTATTTAGCACACACATTTCAAAATACTGTCATACCCAGAACTCAGATCTAACACTGCTCACATGGCAGTCAGACACCTAATGGTGCATACACACGGTCAGATCTGTCAGACGAACGACGAAGGATGAACGATAAACGACGAACAATTTGAATGATTTTACCAACGATTTCATGAACTACGAAATATTTTTGACAGTATTAAAATGAATGAAAATCAACCAAATCTGACTGCAAACACATCAGATGTCAGATATCGTTATCTGACTTACGGGAACGGGAAAATATATATAAATTTACATATATATATATATATATATATATATATTACCAGTTATTTATATAGAGCACGCATATTCTGCAGCACTGTTCAGAGTATATTTGGCGATTCACATCAGTCCCTGCCCCAGTCATGCTTACATGTATATTTCCTACCACATGCTCCAGAGGGTTCATTTTGATGGGAGCCAATTAACCTACCAGTATATTTTTGGAGTGTGGGAGGAAACCGGAGCACCTGGAGGAAACCCACACAAGCACAGGGAGAATATACAAACTCCACACAGTTATATATATATATATATATATATATATAATACACTTGCCCATCTGTGAAATACAGAAAGAAATGAAGAATTGGTTGCGATGAAGAAGATTGAGGAAACTTTTAATCCAGTGCAAAGATGTATAATGTCCGCCTGGTCTTCTTTTCTGCCTTAGTCAGGGCTATCATAAGGCAGAAACAGACGCTGTCATTTGGACATTATACATCTTCATACTGCTGTGAGTAGCTGCCCTACATTCCTATCTGTATTTCATGGATAGGGTGAGTGTATAATATTATTTATTATGGACCTTGGCACCACGTTGAAATACTACTCGTTATGAGTGCTGCAAGTTCCATATCCATATCTCTATAGTTATATACGAGTGTATATATATATATATATATATATAATATATACCTACCCTCCAACATGACCCACTCCATTAGGTACAAAACACTCTGCTCCTGGACTTCATACCTAATTAATGATTGCAGTCACCTGTGGTGAACTAGGTAATTGATGAGAAGGGTGTTTCAGCACAGGTGGCTGCAATCATGAATTAGGTGGGAAGTCCAGGAGCAGAGTATTTTGTACCTAATGGAACGGGTCATGTTGGAGGGTCTATATATATATATATATATATATATATATATATATATATATATATATATGTGCCCGGCACTCCACCTAATGATATTACCACAGTGATACGATATTATGTGTGTGTGTGTGTGTGTATATATATATATATATATATATAATTATATATATTGATATATACAAAAAAATAAGTTTTTATGAGGGAGGATGCAACAGGTAAAGTAATGCTTTCCTAAATCCTTTAATGGGAACGGTGTACACAGGGTTAAAGTGTAGTTTCTCTTTTGTGTCTGGTACTGTACCTTGTGAGATAATGGGTTGCTGCTGGGCAGGGTGTGAATAGAGTACATACAACCCTTTGTACAGTCCTGGCTGGTACTTCAGAGATTACTAAAATAATTCGCAAGTCTGACAATGCAGGGAGACTTATGTCCCACTCAGCAGTGGCAGCCAGTAATATTGTGTTAGCGGGTGTGTCACTTGGGCTGCTGTGTGTACCCGGATATCTGGCTTGCAGCAGGGGCTGGTTGCAGGCAGCTGCAGATCGGGCTCCGGACTCCTACACTCCCGGGACATGCTCTTCTACAGGTACTGCAAAGTGCATACTATCAGCTGCATAGTGTACAACATGGTGCTGCATTGCAGGAGTAGGGAGCTGGCGTGTAAGAAGTGCTTTAGAGCACATCTGCTGCGCAGGAGCAGTGCTGCTTGATGTGTGTTGGTGTGTGACTGTGTACAGAAGAACAAACCTGCATTATACAGGTAGACTACAGTGCCTAATAGACTGGAACGTAATGTGCATTTAGTTAAAAGACAGTGCAACCTTCTTTGGTGTTTATTATGCTCTTCAGATTGGAAATGTCCTCTCTTCAGACGCAAGATGACACCTAAAGTATGCTACACCCTCTGAATGCTATTATTAAGCCCAGACCTCTTTGTGTTATTTAATGGAAAAATAGACAAAAATAATATACAATCCATGATTTGTAAATCGAATTTGAAATTGTATCTGACCTATTGCTTGTTATTGTAAGATTAAAATCACTGGGAGTTGATCAGGGATCATGTGTTATATCTAGGGTTACTAGTCTATAATAGCTCTTTAATCAGTGAAACATATGAATTACACAGGCTCTGTGGCTGTCTGCATTTCACAAGGACTTTAAGCTTAAGCTGGGTACACTAGACGTTTTTTTTAAATGATTTGTCGTTTTTTGACAGATCGGTTCGACAAACGGTTCAAATAGACAGTGTGTACGCACTATGCGCTGCCGACCCCGCAGTGTGTACGCACTAGGCGCTGCCGCGGAGTCGCCCGTCGCATCCTCAGATCTGCCGTACATGCTGCTCAATCTGAGGATATGACTGACGACCCCACATTTGAATGCGGCGGGGAACGACATATTGTGTGGGCGTTCACCAGATTGTGTGGTGTGTATGGACCACACGATATGTCGTTCCGTCGCGTCTGCCGGGTGTACCCAGCTTTAATCAGCCAGAGAATTAGTAATTCAAATGTGTCCCTGATTACAGGTCTGTTATAGCAAGTTATACCCCTTTCAGACCGAAGACCCGGGATATACATGGGTCTATCAACCCATGTATTCCCGGTTTCAGCCCGACCCTGGTAAAGAGACTTCGTCCCAGTTTGTTTGCTTTCACACATAGCAAAAATCTGTGTCGTGCGCGTTCACATGCACACAACCAGGTTTTTGGCTTATGTGTGAAAGGGGTATGAGTTTCACCCTCCCTTCTACAACATTATGTGATTGAGGAAATTGTTATTTGCGTTCTTGCATTGCTATTGTTTAAGACGTTATGTAACTTATATTTTTATTGCAACTTTTCCCCATTCCTCACCAGCGATGTGGCGCTTTGCCAGTACTAACCTGTTACTTGCATACATATGATGTGACAGATCTTTCAGTTGTGCTCTGCTACTTGAATTGCTACACTAAATAGTTTTAAGTAGTTAATAGAAAAAAAAAAGAATACAAAGCACAACAGCATGAATGGCAGTTTGGACATTACAAAATGTGGTGGCAATGTTGGTGAAAGATACTGTAACACAAAAAAATACATTTATTTAGATGTTGCACCAGAGGTGTTTACAACACGTTCCAGCAAGCAGTCACATAGGTTTGAATGAAATTGTGAATAAGTAGACAATATTGTTGTCCATGTAACACATTGGGGGACTAAAAACTGGAGTAAAAATGGAGTTATGTCAAAATGAAATAATCATGACCTTGAAATTTTCAAAGAACATCACATTTACTTCAGAACTTTTTTAGACTTGGAAGTCTATGTACTAATAATCGCGGACCAGCCATGATTATTATCTATCCATATCGCCGGGGATATCTTCATTAATAATCAAAATATCCTTGCCTTGTACAAAGGGGAACTCGCAAGGACAGTGGTTGTGGTAACCGATGTCCCTGCGAGTTATATCCCCGGCAAATTGTAGACGTCTTTCACAGAAGGCTGGCTTGGGCCGGCCAGGGGCTGCAGAGCCTCCATAGGCTTAAAGCAGTTTACACAACCTGAAGATGGTATAAGCTACTGGGGCCAAACTTCGAAAAGCTTCACTTTTTTGGGTTTAGTACATGGGGGTCAGATTGTAGTCCCCATTGATAATAATGAGGACTGCTCAGCTGCAGCGCTAATTAGCTCTTTGCCGGAGATTTCTGTAATCTCCTGCATTGTGCCATTAGTACATAGGAACAATACAGTTTCTGCATAATTTTATGTAAAAAAAGCTTGATACTACAATGAAATTATAAAAAAAAACACAGGTAAATGTGTAAAGATGGTTTTTTAGAACCTGCCAGGTACAGGCACTAGAAAAGCAGGATGACTGCTTCCATACTCATACTAATGGATATGGGATGAGAGAATAATGCCTATGACTTTCTAAAAAAGTGACACAACACATCCACCTGGATGTCCAGCAGGGCTGCAACTAGGGTAGTGCGACCTGTGCCACAGGGCACCGCAGGGCAGGGGGCGCTGTTCAGGCCTGTCAATTTTCTGTTTATTATCATTCTCACTTGTAGCTTCCTCTTCTTTTATCCCCAGCATCTCCTGGCCTCCCCTATCTCTTCCCTGGCCCTTCCCAATGAGGCCATGGCCCTTTTTCAGGTGTGCATCTTATGTCCCTATTTGAAAAATGGGGGTGGGTTCGCCAAAGCTCTTTCTGGCACAGGCCACCAAAAAGTCTAATTCCGCCTGTGATGTCCAGCTCCCCACTCATAGATTTGTTCTCTCCCTTCTTACTTCCCCACCTAGTTATCTAACAGACTGTGACCACAACATAAAGTCTTCTGATAGTTACTCAGCATAGTGGATGGCCGCTCACTGTACAGACACATGAGTCACTGGGTGGAGAGGCCAGAGGCAGTGTAATGTCAATATAATCTGTATTTCTGCAATTGGTGCAGTACTTTTACTTTGCTTGTGTTATAAGGTCAGGTGTAGGGGGGATTATGATATATATTAATATAAGCACATCCCCACCTTATGTTTTTGCTCTATTTGTAAAACACAGAAAAATAATGTAACTAAACAACATGACATTCTATAATTCTGTAAAATATTCTTTCACATATATCCTTCTATTCGGTGAGTAGTGAGGCCATAGTGCTGAAATATAACCTATATTTGTAGAGTAGTGATGTAACAGGCAGCAGTCAGTTATGTACTGTATATGTGTGGGGCAAGTTGCTCTGTTTCAGTTTATAAATTTGTGCCGCTCGCTTTGGAGTTCTGTGATCTGTATAAAAGCACGCAGCGCACAAACATGTGCTTTATTATTTTCATGGAACGCCCCAGAGAGCGAAGCAGATGTGAAAGAAGTGGAATAATTCTATTCTCATTATTTTGGCTATTTGTCATATTTTATTAATAATCACTGATGTTTATTAATGACTATTTTATTTAGTACAGAAACGGTTTTATAGATGTCTTTGAGCCCTATAGTGTAACTTTATGGAGCAATGAATTGATTCTTGAAGCATCTTCTTAGTGTAAAATACACATTTTTATACTGTGCATGCCAACAAAGGATCTTATACTTTCATAGTATGCAGACTTGGCCGCATTTGACACATACCTGTATGGCTCCTTATACTTAGGGGGGAGGGGACATGCCAGCATTGGCCAAGTACAGTAAGTGCAGCTCATGCATGCCACAAACAGATGCTTACACTACACATGGTGATGCTCTGCAGCCGCTTGTGATTGGTTGACAGCAATTTGATTCCTGTCACTGATACCATATAAATTATTTTTGTAGCTACTGCAACCCTTTCACATTATTTAGTTGACATTTACCTGCAGTCTGTGGCAGGAAAGCAGATTCCAATATGATTCTTTAAAGGTGAAGATGACAGTTGCTTGTGTATAAATGAACTTAATAAGTTCTTTCATTTAAGGGCCTATTCATGATGTTAATTATCGGGGTCCAAACGGACCCCGATAATTAACACCCTAATTCGCCACTGCCACCGGATCAATTCATCATTCCTCATTGCTCTGGCGTGGTGGCAGCTGATGTGAAATTAGCTGCCCCCGCAAGCGAATGTTTTCACTGCTCCTTTTGGAGCAGTGACGGTGGTGCGCATGCGTGACCTACAGGTCACGTATGCGCACACGAGCCCCGACGTCCGGCGGAAGGAGCCGGACAGGGGCGGAGGGATCCGAAAGGATCCCTTCTCGCAAGCCGGACTCTCTTCCCACAGGGAAGAGCGGGCGGCGAAGAACAAGCGAGGGTATTCGCCATCTGAAGATGGCAAATACCCCCGCAGTCAAGATCCTAAAATATAATATTTTCAGAGCTTGATTAATTCTGTCCCCATACTAGTGTATGGGGACAGTGGGCCATTCCGAAAACAGAAAGTAAGTAGGAGATATCTGTGATATCTCCTGCTTCACCTTCTTAATGAATGGCCCGAATACTTAATTTTAACAATTGCAGGTGAAAATGTGCTTTTTCACCTGCTTTGTCAAAATTAAGTGATGATGAATAGGCCCCTTAGTATTTACATCTGTATTTAATTGTAATTTACATGGTAAATGTGACGTTAGTGTTTATAATTACCACTGCCCAAATACAGGGAGACTGTCTTATATAGTTAACATTTCATTGTAATACTATATTGTATACAAATTGCACACGGTAACATTAGAATTTACTACTAACACTGCGAAGCCACATTCCCTAGTGCAAACCAAGTGGATATGATACTATTTTATCTTAGCATCTATTTGATGTATATACTACTATTATCCCCATGGGTAGAAATAGCATAGATGCTACTCTTGGATGCACGGTTTATTTTTTAAGTACATTGCTTTTGAGACAAATTTCTTCTAACACTATATCAAGACCAAATAAATTGTATCAGTTGAAGACTGAGATAGTTTATTCAAGATATAAAGTACATTTAATAATGGTTTTTTATCAGTGATATGCCAATTTACATTCTGATAATTTATATTGATTTATACTATACTAGGTAATAACAAATATTAGTTTGATATTTTCTGATATTTATTATGTTAGTTCATTTGTTGTAGAGATAAGATAAATTAACAAAGACGTTCCAAAAACTATTTGCCGCGTTCTCATTTGGTTGCATGGAATTTGGCCACAGATGCTTCCAATCCAGTCCTACGCCATTCACATCACACAGACTATTCATTTAGTAAAATGCATGAAATCCATGGAATAGTCATACAAATGTGGAATAGATGATTATATAGGTGGAATGTCATCACACCTCTACGAAATGGCCTTTTCCGCTGCAAATCTCGAATAGCATTAAATTTCACAGTGAATCCACTTATCTCTGGTTAGTTGGTAATTATTTACTGTAAGGCTATTGTTCACTTTAAGCATTTTTTTTATATTTTATGGCATTGAATCTAAAGTAATGTATTTTTCTGTATGTATTTTTTTTGTATTTGCATACAGGACCGTCCTAATGTATTGTTTTGTGTCTTCAGTATAATTATAAATAGAGATTATAGAACGCTTCAGTCACCTCTGGTTATAAGACTTTTCCTGGGATTAAGGGTTTCTGGTTTTATACATATTGTCCTCTAAGATTTCCGTTACATCACATCCTCTATTGCGCAAATCATAGTTAGTTTTGTTTGACTGTTTTTGCAGTTACAGTTACAGTTACACTGTGCCAGACAAGTATCTATTCAGTCATAAGCATGAGGAGTGGTGTAATGACCATGTACAGGTACAATTTGGGATGCTTTTATCCATAATGTTTAAGACTATTATATTTTTATAATCTGTCACATTACATTATTCCTAAATTCTAAAAAAAAACAACTTTTACTCAGGATATTGTTTTATCTTTCTTACCTCCTTCTGTGTTTTTCGGTAAGATGTTTATATCATTAGGTAATATTGTACAGTGGGCCCAATTCAGAGCCGCTCGCAAGCTGCTCGATGGTAATGCCCTGTGCATGCGCCGTGTCCGGCGTGTGCATGCTTGAGCTCCGCTGAGTGACTGAAGTTTAGTCGCTGCGGGGCTCGCAACAAGACGGGGCTGCTGTCGATGTTGATTGAGAGCTCACCCCGTTTTATGGGCGGGTAGGGGGGGTGGCCGGACAAACACAGGCGCTCCCTTAGGAACGCCTGGCGTTTGTTGGGGGGGGTTACTGACATCACTAGTGATGTCAGTAGCGGACCTCCTGCTCTATTAGATGGTTGCGATAATCGCGACGGATTCCAGCCCACTCGCACAAGCTGTGGGTGG
Organism: Taudactylus pleione; assembly: GCA_031769625.1. Lineage (NCBI taxonomy): Eukaryota > Metazoa > Chordata > Amphibia > Anura > Myobatrachidae > Taudactylus > Taudactylus pleione. The sequence goes on along the minus strand of JAUIMM010000036.1, from coordinate 11,986,975 downwards.
TCACCCTCAGCTTTGCGAGTGGCCGAAGTAAAAAAAAAACACCCAGATTCAGAGCGAGCGCTCGCCAGCAGCGAGCAGCTCTGAATCAGGGCCTGTGTTCTTTGTGAATGGGATGTACTTTGCATATTAGTAAGTGCAGGTCCCAGTACCAATACATTAAATATAATACAAATACGAACCAGTGACGTGCGGTGAGTTCAATGGCTGGGGTGGCACACATGGAGATGGGTCTGAGTGCTGGGAGCCTGTTTCACCCCTTATTTACTGTTACTCTCCCCTCACTACACTAAGCTTCAGTATCCATTGATACCTGCTTCACTGTGTCTTCTCTTGCTGCTGCTGACAGCTCCAACCTCTCTAAACACTGCAGTGCACTTCCTGGTTACATGACACATCCAAGGTGTCCAACAGTGCTTACAATAAACAAAGAAGATGTTTATAAGTTATAAATATCTTCTTTGTATTACTGTAATCATTTTTATATCCTGACTGCATGTCCCTGCTACAAACATTTATTCATCATACTTGCCAACATTCGGCTTCCACGACGGGGGGGGCATGTCGCTGCAGAAAAGGGGCGTGTTGTGGCGATGATGCAGCATTGGGGGCAGAGCATGGACGTGACCACGCAAACGAGTCATTGTGGCCCCGCCCTCTCTACACAATGCTGAGTTTATCTTGATACAAAATATTTTGTCAAATACAAACCAAATTTTTAATCCTAATTTGCATTTTACAGATAACCCGGGAGGTCTCAAATTGTAATCTTATATCTGTAAAATTAGATACAGGAAGTGTTTATTATGTATTCTGTGCAATAAAATCTCAGCCGCTCAAGATTTGGATTTAGATTGACCAAATCCAAATCTTGCTAAAAAAATTAAAATAATAATAATAATAGCGTTTTTCTCCTGTAGGACCAGGGATGTATCTATAATGGGTGCAGGATTTGCGGGGCACTCGGGCCCCTGGGTCCAGGGAGGTCCACACCGCACATCCTGCACCCATACCTCCTAATACTTACCTCTCCGAAGTCCCATGTCGGCTGGAGAGGCGCGACACAGAATGCCTGGAAAATGGCTACAGTGGCCACTATGTCAATGTTCTGTGCATGCACAGTAGGGAAATATCAGGACTCAAAAGGGTAAATTTACTAAAGTGAGAGTTTGTAGAATTGGAGATGTTGCCCATAGCAACCAATCAGATTCTGGACCTCATTCAGAGTCGATCGCTTGCTGCAAGCGATCGCTCTGAATGAGGGCGGCCACTTACTTTTTTCCGTGCCGCCTTCTGGTCGATCGCTAAGCTGTGGGTTTCCAACCAGGGTGATGGTCGCGATGGTCATCACCATCGCAACCATCGGGGCTTACGACCAGACCCTAAGGTTGGGTTTGGGCTCTCGTAAGCCCCAGGGAACTTCCTGCTCTGTTTGAGCAGGAAGTTCCCCACTGACATCATCAATGATGTCAGTGGGGCCACCCCCAAATGGCAAGCGTTCCGACTGGAACGCCTCCGTTTGGCTGGGCACGGCCCGGCCCGCCCAGCAAACAGGGCGAGCAGTCAGACAGCTCGCCCGTCTGCTACGAGACACCTAGCGACGGAGCGGCCGTCGCTAGCCGGGTCTCGCGCATGCACATGACGGAGCCGGCTCCGTCGTGCGCAAGCTCTGTGGGGACCATCGACCCCGTTGCGGTTATATATTCCAACCATGAACTGAAGATGGCTCTTGCCCTCACAGGCAAACCCCGCAAAAGCTTTTACGTTTTTGGAATTTGCTGCATATTGGACCTCTGATTGTAAATGGCCCGATACATTATATATGTGGAAACTAGCGTTTCTGTATGTGTAACGGGCCATTTAGTGATGATGAATTGGCCCCTCTGAGTGAACTGACAAAAGGTGCAAACTAGGTGTACTGTATAACATCTAGGTGTACTGTATAACATCTAGGTGTACTGTATAACAACTAGGTGTACTGTATAATAACAACTAGGTGTACTAGGTGTACTGTATAACAACTAGGTGTACTAGGTGTACTGTATAACAACTAGATGTACTGTATAATAACAACTAGGTGTACTGTATAATAACAACTAGGTGTACTGTATAACAACTAGGTGTACTAGGTGTACTGTATAACAACTAGATGTACTGTATAATAACAACTAGGTGTACTGTATAATAACAACTAGGTGTACTGTATAACAACTAGGTGTACTGGGTGTACTGTATAACAACTAGATGTACTGTATAATAACAACTAGGTGTACTGTATAATAACAACTAGGTGTACTGTATAATAACAACTAGGTGTACTGTATAACAACTAGGTGTACTAGGTGTACTGTATAACAACTAGGTATACTGTATAACAATTAGTTGGTGTACTGTATAACAATATTGAATCCGCTGTCTTTGTTTGTTGTAGGATCTAGTATCACTAAACAATGGAATGGGTAGACCACAAACAATGGGCCTGTTTCAGAGTTGCATGCAATTTTGTCTGCGTACGGATCTCACGATTTTTATTGGACTGTGCATGAGTCAGGGCCTCTATTCACAACTGTGAGATCAGTACGACTCACCCATTGTTGCTCTGTCGTATCACCACTTGCGAATGATAGGATGTTGCTGGGCACCAATGGTGCAATCACTTGTAGGAATATTATTCCTCAGGCCTGTCATAGGCATGTTGACAGAATTGCGGGCTATTCAGTAGTGAGCGTATGCAGAGATCTGGAAGCTTTCATCTCATCCACCATGGTCTGGGAAAGTGCAAATGTATGCGGATGATGATGATGATGATGATGACGACAGTTACATTTACCAGCGGATGTATAGGGGCAGTTCAGGTGCATAGATGCTGCTGATTCTGAATACAGGAAGAAATCTGCATTTTTGTATACAAACACATAAAGTGGCCGTAATTACAGCTGAATCTAGCCCAACGTATATTGGACCTGATTCAGACCAGGACAATAAACTGCGCTCGCTCGCATCAAAAAGGCGCCGGGTATTCTAATAGCATGATCGTGCAGCAAGGCATAAGGACACCCTCTATGTCTTAGTGAGCGGCGGCTGTGCGATCGCAAAATAGTGTAATGCCACCCCCTTACCGCCCGCAACTAACGTCATCTCCAGGAAGTGTTTAAAACCATCGGGAACATCGAGAGCCATCGGAAGCATTCGCAGTGCTTGTGGGAGCACACCCTACCGCAAGCAATGCAAGTACTTCAAGTAAAATTACAGCTGCTGCCTCGTCAAATTACCCACCCATGAAGCACCTTTGCTAATTATGGACGCCCATTAAATGCCGTTTTGACAGTCAGACACGCTTGTGTTAGCAGCACCACTCCCCCGTTCACAAGCACCTTCCCCTCTTTCCACCCACAAATGGCGCTATCTGTCACTCAAAGTATCGTCCAGTCTGTGTACTATGAGCGCACGATTCCCGATCGCAGAGACTGGCTTGCACACGCGCATTGCAAATTATAAGCATGCACATATCGGTCAGTGGGAGCGGCCGCAGCTTAGCGAGCAGGTCTGAAACTCTGAATGAGCTCCATAGTTTCCCCCACCCACATGTATTTTGACTGTGGTATTTGTTTTGCCTTCATAATATAGTCACAAATGCTAATATAGATAGATAGATAGATAGATAGATAGATAGATAGATAGATAGATAGATATCCACCAAGATCATGTGGGATCTGCTGCTTCCCTTTAAAGAGTTTTTCCTCTTCTCACAGGTAATATTGTGTATCTAAGAGATTGGAAATAGAAGGGAGCGCTTCATAGTGTTTAAAAGTTTTAATAAATAAAAAATACATATATTTGAACTTCAAGGCAAAGTATATTCGTACCAACATTTAAATATATATAGGTATATCACCACACTACGTTTGATCCATAGCACAGGACAACTGCTGGTATTCTGTGCTGTCTCCTGACCAAGTGCTGTTTCCACCTCTGCTAAAAGTCGGCACTTCACAGAGGTTTCCCTAGCACTTGCTGCTCGTTCAGCTTTATGGCAGATATCCGGGCATAGACACCTTAGTCTTCATATTCTACTGATGGCTCAGCGTGATGTTTGAGTCACAGGCCACAGCCCTACATGCTTCGTCATAAGACTTAATCAGAGGCTGGCCATTGTGATTCCACAAACTCTCAGGTATTTATCAAAGCTCGGAGAGAGAGTTAAAATTGTGAGAGATGAAGTATTGACCAATCCGCTCCTAACTGTCATTTTTCAAACAGAGGGCCTAATATAAGAACGAATCTTAATACCAGTGGCATTTTTAGTTTAGTATCACTGTGATACAAGCAAAACTGCCACTAGTATTTATCAATACTTACCCCTCCGGTGAGGTCTAGTGATGTTCTCCTCTTCGGCGAGGTCCTCCGCTCAGATGCTGGCAGCCTAATGCTGCCAGTGACGGCCTTCTGTGTAATGCGCATGCACAATGTACCGTTTGTGCACTGTAACTCGGCGAGGACCCGGCAGTGCCTGGAAGGCTTCGCAGAAGCCTGAGAGACAGCGCTTGGTTCCTATTTCCGGCAGTGGGAACAGCATCACTCTCGCCATCTAAAGATGGCAAGAGCGATGCAGTGACAAACAGCGGTAATCTTAGATTACCGCTGTTTGTTGAATACAGAATTGATGACATAACCCCTTTAGTGAGCGCTAAAGGAGTAATGCTTCGTTATTACATGGGACCCACAGTTTGTAAAATGTAAGTTAGAAGCTGATTGGTTGCTACTTTATCTCTCACAATTTTATCTCTCTCCAAACTTTGATTTATGCCATGCCACAAACTACCAATCATGTTTAACTAATCAGTAATTAATATTTATATAGTAATCACTGCGCTAATGATACATTTGTTAATGTTTATAGCTGCTTTTGTTAAATGTGGACAGTCAGTGTAAGATTGTATCCAGGGTTCCGATCTTTGCCATAGACGAAAACGTGCAGTGGAAGGTAGAATATGTTAGTAACTAACTATCCCTATCTACACTTACCTTCACTTACTCACTGCAATTGCCACCGGCTGGTTACCTTCTTGTGCGCGGACGCTCTGTCTCCCGCATCTTTTCTAAAATACATCTTGTTACAGTGTTAGCAATGCTTGGTTCATAGTAAACATGTATAGTGTTTATACAGCATATTCTCATGTTTATTCACCGCATAACTATAAAATAATAAAACTTCATGTTTTTTTCACTATGATTCAGACTTATTTCTTACAGGGCCATTCATCATTCCTGTAATGCAGGAGGGTTAGGGTTAGGAGGAGAAGGAGGTGCCCTGGTCGGGATGCTGAGCATCGAGTTGCCGCTATCTGTCTTTTGACAGGTGGCATCCCGACTGCCGGAATTTCATACCCAACCCAAGTTTAGCATCTGGCAGATAATATGACTATTAAGATTAACTAGCAGCTCTCACATAAAGACTATTAACAAACTGTTGAGTTTTTAAACCAAAGATTCAACAACTATAAGACAATATATATTCCTGACTATTAGGGCTAACTAGCAGCTCTCACAGTCCCCCCACCCCCATGTAATTGGACTGTGGTAATTGTTTTTCCTTCATAAATATAGTCACAAGTGCTATAATTAATATATATATATAACAGTTCTGGTTGGACTAAGTAATTTAATATAAGTGGGTTTGAAGTGGTTCAATGGTATGGAGAGAATGGCAGAAAAGCTTTGGGTAAAGCTGGTTTATGATGTAACAAGTTGGGTATGGGTCCCTGCGGTCGGGATGCTGGCGGTCAGTATGCTGACTACATCCCTGGTGTAATACCCTTTCCAAAGCCATTGCAAATACCTTTGGGCCTAATTCTGACATGTACTGTATGTAAATTCGATATTTATGTACATGTCCAATATTTGCAGATGTGCCCATGCTCAGGAGCCGCATTACACATGTGCAGATCTGTTTCTGAGGATGTCGCTCACAGTGCTCCAAACTCCACAGTATGTTCGACATGTTGCTGGCATTTGGGGGTGGCGATGGGCAGCATTCCCTAAAGCGGGGGCATATCGGAACATTTCTCTGGGCGTGCAGAAGCCCTGGTTCTGACAGCTTGAGTAACCTGAGAGTTACTCAGATATCCAAAGTTCAGGGCTAGAGGAGTCAGAGGAGGACGAATGGTTTCAAAAGGAAATAAGAAATCCCAGGGGACAAAGAGAGGGGGATCCACAAGAGGTGTAATCAATCTATATTCCAAAGAACTATCTGTGAAACAAATGAGCTTACTAACTAGGGGTCTAAAATTCGCCCCATCTTCTAAGCCTAATTTTTTTAATTATTTGTAGAGCCGAATAGGTATATACGAAAGCTATGCCATAAGAGACATTTCGCCATTAAGGGCATAAAAAGAGCTAATATTGAGGGGGACCCCTATTATTTTAGTTAAAGAGGATGAGGAAGCTGTCCATAATTTGGAACCATTATTATTAGAACAGGATTCTACAGTAAAAACAATACCTGTTTTTGATCAGAATGGTCCGAATGAGGTGTCTAAATTTATGAAAAAATCTAAATTCTTTCCACTACAGTATAAGAACTCATGTATAGACGCTTTTTACAAAAAGACTTTGGATGACTTTAGATCTATGTGTGAAAAAGAACAGGATATTTTCAAATTTAAACAGAATGTTTCCCACCAAGAAGTATCAGCAGCAAAAGAACTTTCATCGGATCCAACGATCGTAATTAAAATGGCCGACAAGGGAGGTGCAATGGTGGTACAAGATGTGGGGGATTATTTAAGAGAGGCCACACGGCTCCTATCAGATGAGACCTATTACCACACCCGCCCCTCTGATCCAACCATCTGTTTCCAGAAAAAACTTAGGGTACTGCTTGATGAAGCACTTGTTGATGGAGTGATTTCCAGAAGGGAATTGAAATTTTTGTTTCGCATTCACCCTATTATTTCCACTTATTACCACCTCCCGAAAGTGCACAAAGATATAATTTTCCCACCAGGTCATCCTATTATTTCTGGTGTTGGGTCACTCACCTCAAATTTATCATTTTATGTTGATCACTTTTTACAACCTCATGCTGTTTCTCTGAGATCCCACCTTAAGGATATAACAGATTTTTTGAATTGTCTGTCAACTGTAGAGTGGCAACCAAATTATAGATTATTGACTTGTGATGTCAGTTCACTTTATACTAACATTCCTCATGAGGGGGGAATTGGAGCCACTAGTTTTTACCTTACTGAGGAAAGGGGGGTCTCTGAGAAACAGCGTGACTTTATATTTGTCATCTATTTTGTTTATACTTAAACACAATTATTATTTGTTTGATCACCATTATTATTTACAGCGCACCGGCACTGCGATGGGGACCCGGTTCGCACCGAGTTTCGCCAACCTCTATATGGGTCGCTTTGAGGAGCTACTCATTTGGGGAGGGGGGGATATTCGGTGCAAACCTGGTCCTCTATCAGCGATTTATAGATGATTTATTTTTTATTTGGGATGGTGATGAGGATTCTGTTGATGTGTTTATTAGTTATTTGAATTCAAATGAATTCAATCTCACATTCACGAGCACATGTCACTCAGAAACAATCACTTTTTTGGACATCAAGCTGGATATCATAGACAACTGCATACAAACCTGTACTTTCTGTAAGGAAGTAGATACATATAATTATATTGACTACAAAAGTAATCATAATAGGAAATGGTTGGATAATATCCCTTATGGACAATTGCGACGGATTTGTCGCAATTGTTCCGATAATAAAGTATATGTGGAACAGGCTTCTGTTTTGGTGAAAGCCTTTAGGGATAAGAACTATCCAGAAACAGTAATAAAAAGTGCACTAGACTCAGTGTCAAAATTAAAACAAATTGATTTATTAAACCCAATAGGGAATAAAAAGAAAAAAGTGGATAAAGATGATATTGATAAGTCTAACATTTTTGTTTCCAGATACAACACTTGTGCGTATAAAATTAAAAATATTTAAAAAGAAAACTTTGGGATACTACAAATGGATCCCCTCCTAAAATCTAAGTTACAATTAGGTCCAATGGTGATCTTTAAAAGGCCCATAACCTAAAAAATATACTGGCTCCAAGTTTCTTTAGAAATAAAAATATAAATAAAATTAAAAATATCAACAATGAGAATACTGACATTCATGGTTTTTTGGATCTATCTGTGAAAGATTCAGATAGAAGATTTCAAATTCAATCTTTTATTAATTGTAACAGCACATATATTATTTATTTACTTGAATATTCGTGTAAGTTACAGTAAATTGGGCGCACTACTAGATCTCTCAAGATCAGATTTTGTGAGCATAGGAGGAATATTATCAATGGGTATGCAAAACACAGCGTCCATTTTAGTTTGGTCCATGACAAGAACCCTGGTGGTTTAAAAATCATGGGCATTGAATTTACTGTCCCCACTTCTAGAGGGGGTGGCAGATACTGCAGACTCTGCATGTGGGAGGCATTCTGGATGCACACATTGCATACTGTGTTTCCAGAAGGCCTAAATGAGACAATAGAAATGAATTTTGATTAAGGGGGCTCTTTTTCCATTTCCCCCACTCTTCCCCCCCCTTCCCCCTTTCCTCCCCCCCCCCTTTCCTTGTATTTATGGTGGTTCCCACTTTTTCTGCAAGAACTTATGTGATACTTGTTAAGTCTTCATAGTGAAAGTTAATAATAATATCTGTGATATGTGCATGGGTTAATTTATTGGTCCTTTTTTAGCTACATAGATCCTACTGGTTCTAGTTACCTGTAAATACTATTTATTTGTATATTTCTAGTTCATAGTATTATATTGCATATTATTAATTTATTAGCTTTGTCTCCTTTTCTGTGTACATTGCACTGTTTCCTATAGGCTACAAAGATCTAGCTGTAGTGGTTTTCTTATAAACATCAATGCTATTTACTATTCATCTATATATTAAGCTTTAGAGATATTGTTTAGTTTTAATTTAATAGTATTGTCTCCTTGTTTGTTTGCATTATAATGTATCGAAAAGGCTGTGTCAATTTGTATATTGAATGTAAAATGTTTTCCTTTTTGATGTGCATGATATTGTATTCCAAAAGCTGTGATAATCAGATTGCTGATTGAAACAATTGGTAGTTACACAGATGCTTTTGAATTAATTAGTGAGGTGCAGGATAAATAGGCTGTCCTCGCAGTGGAATGTGACTTTATTGCCTTTTGAAAAACCCCTGTAAGAGGGGAGAATGCGTCCAGGTGTTCTCTGGACTGCTTTTCTATCTCTTGACCATATTACACTGCTGTACCCCATCTGTGGAACCATTGCTTGGTGATTTGCACAACCTGCATATGATTACACACCAGTGTTGCTGAGACACACTGATGGACATTGCTGAGCCTGTTTGTGCAGACCATCATTCCTACTATCTGTTGCCTCCGCTGGATGGAGGATTCCCCACAGAGGCAGACTGCCCAGCCCTCACCCCTTGCGTCCTGATCGGGAGTTGCTGAGGTGCGAACGGCTCACCATCCTGCACGACTCCCCTGCTTGTGAGTCATTGGAGCCACGCATAGTCCCACAGTTAGCCGCCGAAGCGGCGCTGGTCACAGGGACCAACATCACACCTACTTGCTTTAACTTGTCTAGGAGTCGCAGGAGCAGCTGGTTCCTGTGGAGTCCTTGGAGCTTTGAGTCCACCGGGACAGGTGAGATACTGGACTGCGGGTTTGGTCTGGAGACCCCCCGCTATTATATTCACCTTACCAAGATTTTTGTTAGCTCCACGGCTCCGCAATTCAGGGAGTCACTGTACTCCATATCAGGTTCTAACAGAGTGACTATACCTACTATACAGATTGATATAATTCTGGTTGCTAATAGCAACATATGCTGATTACCATCAAGCCTCTACATAGAGTTTTAAACATCTATCTTTTTTCCTATGATATATTGGGAACAGTATGTGTTTAGATTATTAATGTAACACCTAATCTCTTTCTTCAAATCAATGTGCAATGTTCATTTATGTTTTTTTAGTTGAACTGCAGTTAATTTTTTCATATGTTAAATAAAATATTATATTTATAATTTTCACAGCCTATGTTTTATATATAGTGATTAGCGCAGACACCTTATTTGTATTTTGTTCCTTTTGAGGGCGATTTGCAGGTATCCCTCTGGTGTCAGCAGCAAGTCTCTGTTTTAAACAACACCTGAGTGAATAGCGTACCAGATTTTCTTTCTCATCCAATGTTCAGGTAGTTGATCCGATGCTGCGTCTTTGGATGCAGCAGCGTATCACAGCAGCCTGCAGTAGGTATCTTTTTACTAGAACAACAAATCTCTCAAGCTCCCCTTGTCACCTGTAATCAAGGAATTACCTGCAGCAGTAAAAAAGGGGAAAAATTGCTACCCACGCAATAACTATACTAAAAAGTGAGACAACTGCGCTGGTATTATAATAATTCAGCAAAATTAAATTACTTTATAATAATATTATCTAGTGTGGTACCACTTGAAAGTAAATTAAAGAACAATAGTACATTCAGATCATAAAATTTAGCATATACAATTAATACATAAAGGCTCTCATAGATGCAAAATTGAAGATCTTATTACAGTATTCACTAGCAGATAGTGGAACGACAATACGATTCCAACATTGTAATCGTACAGTCGTTCCTCATCCTGTATAGTGCCTACACTGATATGTTGTTCAGTGCAGGCACCCTCATCCCCGAACATGCCCAATCTGTCGTTATCGGCAGATTGACCGGCATGTTCAGGCGATGATTGATGTTGAAAACGACCAGCGGGAGTGCGCATCGCTGGTCGTTTTTGACATTTTCATGCCAGATTTGTGAACGATTAATGAGCGATTGCACGATAACGATGTCGTTATCGTTCAATCGCTCATTTATATCGGCAAGTGGATACGTGGCTTAAGTCATGTATAAAATGTCCTACATCGACAATCTGCAATATTTGTATCATTGGATTACACAAATTAACAATGTATCCAGTCTCTGAAGGGAGTCTTGTAGAAGATATACCGTATGCACTCCGATAAACAGTCGTTTAATTTACTAGCGCTTTGCCTGTATTTCTGGTGAGGTACATATATTAGTATACTGACTTGTGGGTGAAAAGGCCAAATATTGTTTAGGTCAGAAGATATATATGTGTATATCTTGATATATGTAATTTCACCCTTTCCTGCTTATCATAAACTTGGCCATCTGGATGCTGGTTCCGTCTGCAACTAGTTGCTGTGTTGTAATTCCTATGAGACACCGTGCTTGTCTCAGGGTATGCAGGTTCCTTCGGTGCTAAGACAGCTTGCAGAAGAGTGACCTTCTGGGCTGGTGGTCCGTCTGCGGCTACCAATATCAACTGAGCTCACCAGCTCCTGCGGCATAGAAGGAAATCCCCAAATGGCCTACAGTCAGAGAGTGGGAAGGAATGCCCGGCCTGCAGTCTGTCCACTGTAGGTATGTGTCAAAGACGAGACAAAGACGCAGCAGCTGTGCCTTTAGCATCCATCTATTAATCAGACCGTGTATTAATCATGTATTGGATATTGTTCTGGTATAACATTTGTATGGCTTTTGAACTCTCTCACACTTTTTGTGAAACTAGCCAACATTTTCATTTGTTTGAGCTTAAATGGAGCAATATAATAAATGACAAAGTTTTTCTTATAGATTATGCATGTGCAGGGAATTATTGGCTCTATAGCAAAGCTTTGTAATGGTGGGTACACACAGCAAAGATATATCTGCAAATCGAGTGATCTGCAGATATATCTATAAATGATGGTCGTTCATATACACTGAACAACCATCATCTTCCAGACAGCCACGGGTCCCGCTGGCCGTGGGCGCACTGCGACCCCCTCCCCGCAGCTGCCACTGCAAGTGTATGGACGATCGGCTGATCGCCGTACACACTTGCCGATGGACAGATATATCTGCAGATGTCGTTCACAGACATATAACTGGTACACACTGGCCGACGGGCACCAAATATATTGGCCGATCAATCTGTCAAGTGTGTACCCAGTTTAAGGGAATACACAAACCAGGATACACAGACTAATGAGTACTGTGCTCATCTCAGTACAGACAACCAAATAATTAAGCATATTTTTCCAAACCCCAGCCCTAATGTGATACACTTTTAAAAAAAAATGGATTTTTTGGGGGGCTTTGTACTCTGGCTCAAATAACGCCAGTGGTGGATTTTACCTAGGGGCTGCAGCCCTCCCCCCCAGTAAAAATCTGGCATCACCAGTGTCTCCTTCCTCCCCAAGTAATTGCAGTTGTTTGATGTTGGAAGCACTATTTGCTAATCACATGCTGGACAGACAGTCTGGACTGTAATCGGCAATGGGAAGCCACTCCCCTGCCTTTCTGCCCGCTTTAATATGCTTCTAGGAGTTGCAGCCGATGCAGTCCCTAGAAGCCATTGACTTGTGCACATGCTCAAGTCTCAATTTTGTTTTCCCCCTTCACTGTGCTGTAGTTTGTTTTCACAAGCAAGTCACTGTTTTTTGTTCCCCTACAATTTACTCATGGTGCTGCTCAGGCGGACAGCAGCAGCCCCCCTCAAGACCAGAAGTAGGAGCTGCCACTGATTAACTCTCCCATTTACCAGAACACTCTTTAGAATAATGCAAGATGAAGTGAGTTGCAATAGTCCTGTGAATAAATGAGAAGTGTAATTGTGAGGATGAAAATGTAAGAGCTGAAGAGCTATCTACCCTTAATACCTCTATTTTCATCCTAAAGCTGGCCACACAGCTACAGATTATCATTCCAACCATGCAACTAGTAGGCTGGTTGTAATAAAAATCTGGTAATGTTTTACGAGCAAACGACAATCGGCCATTTGCTCCCAAATGCTGGAAAATGGACCAAAACGGTCGTTCAGACAGTTGGTAAAATCAAACCAGCCAACTAGCCTAAATGACCATTTTCACATGTTTTCCAGTATTTGGGAGCAAACGGCCTACTGTAGTTTGGTCCCATACATTACCAGATTTTCATTCCAACCAGCCAACTAGTTGCATGGTTGGAATGAAAACCTTTTAGGTGTGTAGCCAGCTTTACTCTCACGCGCAATACTTAATTTTTAACACTCCAGTCATAAAAATGTGCATGGTAACCACCCTTAATTTCCTAACTACCATAATGGAAGGGATCCAATATGAGCAGAGTTCTTGAATGCAAAAATATTTAGGGAATCAGTACTTTTGTTCTGGTGATGATCAGTGATTGGCTATCAGCTCTTTCTAAATTCTGGTTTCTCGCTGCAATAATTTACCTAGACAAAACCACAAAACATGGGCAAACAAGAATGATGTATAAGCACTCATTAAGATCCTGTAACGATCATCTAGGAACCACCATGTAAGACCCCTAGAGTCAGGCTGGTGAGGTCTTCTACTAATAACAGCTACCCACTATTCCCTTAAAGCTGCTGATAAGAGGATATAAGCGGCTGGAGATTGAATAGGTGGTAATGACAATGGAGCCAAGGTGCAGCTTAGGTGGCAAGTTGCGACCTTCAGGTTCGAGGTACGGCACTGGTGCCGAGGTGCTGCTTTGAGGACCAAGATGCGGCCTTGAGGGCCGAAGTACCGCACTAGTGCCGAGATGCTGCCTTGAGGGCTGAGGTGCGACAAAGGTGGCAGCAGTGCGACCTTGAGGGTCGCAGTGCAACACTGATGCCAAGGTGTGGCCTTGAGGGGTGAGGTGCAGCTATGAGGGCCGAATTAAAACACAGGTGCTGAGATGCAGCCTCGATGGCCAAGATGCGGCTTAGATGGATCGACCTTGAGGGTCATGGTGCTGCACTGGTGCCCAGGTACGGCCTTGAGGGCTGAGTTGGGAACTGGTGCCGAGGTGTGGCCTTGAGGGCCAAGATGCCACCTAGATGGAGAAGGTAGCTAGGCCTCAGGCAGCGCTGCAGATGATGGTATGGTGAGCGGCAGGTGTAGATGACTCTATACAGAAATGGTAGTCGGCACCGAGAGGTGAATGCCACGGATGCGACAAAGCCGTATACTGAGCCTGGATACAAAACTGCTGAGACGTTTAGGAACATAGTAAGGGCAGTACAAGGCATAAACTGTCAGTTTACCGGCAGACAGGGATACCGACAGACTTACAGGAACCAGTATTCACATACGAGGTATAAACTATCACCGATGATGTGGCGCCGGTAAAGACAGACTGATAAAAGATCCTGAAGCAATGAGTTGCGGGTGTACCAATTGATTGACAACTGACAGCTGGGACACTGCACATCTATTTGGCAGATGCAATAGCACCCGTGGCCATCTTGCGTCTTGCTCTCCCAGCAACCGCAGGTGCCATCCCAGTTCGGTGTCCACGTTGCCTGGTGACCGGGGAGGCAGTCTGAGCCTGCGGTCTGAGGATACGGCGTGATGGTAACAAGCTGCGATGGCAGTTTGTGACAGATCCCAGTACTGAGAAAAAATCTATGTCTGACCTACATAACCAGTATTCTACTAATAATATACCCTATTATATATGCTATAGTACATGTGTTTAGGGTATTAGCTTTTATAATAACCTATACATGAGATTCAAAAGTTGAAATATAACCACAGGAGAATATAATTTAAAATAACTCCTGAAAATAAGCAAGGCAACCCTTTACCAGGGGACTAGTGAGGGTGCTGCTGGTGGAACTTATGTTCCAGGCGCCAGAACATGTTGGAGGTGCCAGCTGGGCCGCACATTAGTAATCTCCATTCCCCCACTGTTGTTAATAAGACTGCCAGTGACTGTTTCCTGGCAGGTCATTGCAGTAGTGACAGGCAGGGCCGTTCCTACTGAGAAGTTGAACTGAGGCGCAACCGCATATGGGGCGCAGCAGGATGCCTGTGGGAGCAAGGTAGGTCCATGATGAGTGACTGCTGAGCCCGTGCTATTACAATGGAATACCTGCTGCCAGGACAGAACAATCAGCAGCCTCCCTGGTGTACCTGTTCATCCCCCAGACAATCTGGCTCTTGTCTGCAAATGTTGATGTGTATTGCAGCCTCGGCTGGCTTCTATGACACTTCCAACACTGCCCCAGTGAGGCTGCCTGTCCCAGACACTAACGGGCCCTTTTATCAAAATGTATTTGAGGTAAAATCCCTGAAAACACCAGTTTTCGTGGGTTTACCTCAAATGCTAAGTATCTCCCTGATGATACCTTCTGTGATCCCTCCATTGCCGCTGGCAGCCGCCTCCCCCATAGGTTTCTATGGGGGAAGCGATGCTGCCAAATGTACCAATATCCGGAATGCGATGCATTCCAGATATTGGCCCCGGCAGCTAACGCCATCTGAACATGGCGTTAACCGCTGTAGCCTATGGGCTACAGTGTGCACTATTGGCCGGCGGAGGGATATGCCGGAACCCTCCCAGGCTATGGCGGATGTGCACGTGCAGTCCATGGGACCGGCTGTAGTGGCCGGCCTCTCTCCGGAGACATCGCAGGGACATGTTCCTTAGCCCGGAGAGCGGGGGGTTAGGTTTAGGAACCCCTGGGGGGACTTAGGGTTAGGCAGCCCCCGGGGAAGGTTAGGGTTAGGGGAAGGGGGGGGTTAGGGCTAGGCACTAGGGGGGGTTATGTAATTGTGGCAATATCTGATAGTGATACACTCACATGAAAGATTGAAGTATGGTGAGCAAATATTATAGATATCTAGGTTGAGATGTTTCAGTCCTAAAGAGGACAGGTAGAAGTTGCCCAAAGCAACCAATCAACTTTTAACTATCATTTATCAAGTGCATTCTGTAACATTATAGTTAGTAATTGATTGATTGCTCTGAGCAACTTTTTCACCTGTCCTCTTTAGAAGGTTTGATTATGTTGGCTTTGTTATGAAAATGTAATAGACATAGCTTATATTTATATTTGATTGGAAAGGAATATAGGAACAAATGTAATAACCCAAGATTGTAGGAATGTGATTTCAGGGAGACAGGGGCTGATTCATGTACGCTAACCCAATGGTAGGCGCACATCTCCGATTGTAAGTGGTCTGCGCAGGCACATGACCCGTAATGCGCATGTGCAGTACGGTTCTGCGATCCCACATGCAGAGCCGCAGCAGACTGTCAGTGATTGACAGTCTGCTGACATTTTCTGGGCGGGGAGGGGATGGCGATGGCCTCCATTTCCCTAAATGGAGGCGTGTCGCCGCTATTGGGGGGAGGGAAGAGGCCAGGATCTCCATCGGCTGATGGAGATTTCCTGGCTTCTTTTGTGCATCTGCGATCGTCGGCTTAAATAACCCCACGGTCACTCATTCGGCTGAGGATCGCGCAGATGGTTCGATGAGCTCGGATCGCTATTGTATGCAGGTGTGACGCCTGCTGCTGCATTACCATAAGAGTGCTATCGCACCTGCTACCATGGTAGCAATAGCATCTGAGGCTGAATCACCCCCATAGTCACTAGATTTAAAACGGTCATTAGTTTAAGGCTAAACCAACTTAGGGCCTCATTCAGACCCACTCGTGAGCGGCTGTCCGCTCGCAAGTGGGTCGATGGTGTGCACTGCGCATGCGCATGACGGAGGGAGCTCCGTCGTGCGCATGCGTGAGACGCGACGAGCGAAGGACTCGTCAATCAACATCGACAGCACGCCCCCTTTGGTGGGCGTGCCGGGGGCGTGCCTCCCAGACGGGGGCGTTCCCAAGGGAACGCCTACCGTCAGAAGCCGGACCCACTGACATCACTAGTGATGTCAGTGGGAGTGATTTTGGCTCTGATAGAGCCAAAATCACTCCGGGCCTTGCGGTTGAGAAACTCAACCGCAGGCTTCGGCTCGCAGTGGCGATGGTCGCGATGGTCAAGACCATCGCGACCATCATCCTGCACGCTCGTATATGCTGTGGGTGGCGACCCACAGCTATACGAGCGTCCAGGAGGACGCTCCATAATTATGGAGGTGGGCCCTGATTCAGAGCGAGCGCTCTGGTCAGAGCGTCCGGCTCTGAATCAGGGCCTTAGTTTTTCATTTAAACTAATTATCACTTTAAATTATACTACTCTTCAAAGCACTCTCTTTGAAACCCCCATTAACTGGGAAAACATAGAAATGCTACACATACATGGCCTTGAAATCAATTCAATTACCTCAGTGCTGTGAGGCAGCAATGCTAACCACTGTGATATAATGCTAGCCCTGTGCATGACGTAATCACAATATTCCATGCTATTAAAAATACATATTGTTCTAATATTGGGCTATATTAAAATAAGAAATGTTTTGTCATGATAATAAAGTCCTTTACACACACAGTAGACAATTGTGTGAACATCCAGCATATGATGCTCAATTAGTAGAGCTAAAAAAAAACACATATGGGCTTCATGAGAAATGTCATTAAATAGCACTAATCATTTATGATGATATAATGTAGTGTTCCCTTTGCTCTATTTCTAACATTATTTATAAAGTGTGCATGGATGGCAATCCATTCATTTCATTTAGGACTAAAAAATAAGTAATCTGCTTCTACCACAAATCTTTTAGTAATAATAAATTTCTCTTTCAGTAATATGTACATAGAAAAGCATTGTACCTGTCCCACCTATAACTTACTTATCAGTTTTCAAGGGTAGGGCTAAACCACCATATTAGTGTAAACACATTAAATACACATTCCTAGTGAATGACTGTAAATCCACTTACTGTAAAAGAGGTCACCTATACATTGAAATATCCCAAAGTAGTTACAACCATATGTATTTTAATAATAAAAAAGAGTTAATTCACTTTTTTTTGTTTTGTTTTATTTTATTTTTTGCAAAGTCAAAGTAGTTTGTTACCCAGTTACATGGCATTAACTCACAATGGGATCTATTTATTAACATTATTTTTACTAAAATAAAGTGAAAAAGGGTGTTTTCACACCCTTTTCACATTATTTTAGTTTCACCTGTAGTTATTACAGGGCAATTGGAGTAGAATTAGTAAAATTCTACTCCAACCCCTAGTATCACTTATTTTTAGTAAAGCAGATCGCATTTCCCATAACTGTAATGGGAAATGTGATCCGACCAAAGTTACTAAAAATAAATTGTAAAAAAAAAACGGGGAAAGCCCTGTGATAATAACGCCACCTGGAGGTAGCGTTATCCAGGGTTTCCCCCGGTTACCGGGCTCCCACTCTGCTCTAACGGGGAGAGCAGAGGTGGGAGCCGGTACCAGTAATCAGCTGTGTGGTCTAAACAGACCGCAAGCTGATTGCTGTAAAAAAAAGAAAAAAAAAATTGAAATATTTTTTTTTTACTTACCTGACTCCAGGGACCGGTGATCGGGCCTCCGGTGATGGCTCCTCTCCGGTCAGGTGGTCTCCCATAGTGCCCTGCTGCCCGGTCATCAGGTGATCGGGTACCAGTGCAGTATGGGAGATCACCTGATCGGGAAGCCCGGAGAAGATCACCGGAGGCCAGGAGGATGCAGGTAAGTATAATGAAGGGAGGGGGGGGGGGTCGCGAGGGGGGAGGGGGGGTCGCAGGGGTCCGCGATCGCAGGGGGCGGGGCTTAGCGTCGGTGGGGGGTAGCAGCGACGGTGGGTCGGCATATGCGCGGGCTCTTAGTTGCGGTATTGTTTCCGAAAATACCGCGACTAGAGTGCGGATGGGATCCGCAGGGACAGAGCTTTATCGCAAGCTCTGTCCCTGCAAGGGATTTATAGTAAATCCCTGTGATATTGCCTGAATTCGCAATGCGAATTCACTCGGTAATATCACACTACAATCCGCATTCAATATGCGGATTGTAGTAAATAGAGCCCAGTGGGATCTATGGGGTATATGAACTAAGCCTTGAAATGATATAAAGTGGATAGAGATAAACTGGCAACCAATCAGTCTGTAACATGACAATTTATCACTTTCCAGAGCTTAATACATCTCTCCCACAGTCTGTAAACTGACAATTAGGAGCTGATTGGTTGGTACTTTATCTCTCTCCAATTTATTTCTCTCCAAGGCTTAGTATATATTTCTCTTTGTATCTGCAGACTGTGCAGAACATATGTTCTGTCTACAGGGCCTGATTCAGAGGCGCTCGCAAAAAGCGAGCGCTCGCTCTGAATCAGGTCGGCCGCTTTTTTTTTTACCCTGCCTCCTGGTCACTCGCTAAGCTATGGGTGACCACCCACAGTTTTTGCGAGCGGCCAGGTGATGGTTGCGATGGTCACGACCATTGCGACCATCGGGCTTGCGATGAGACCATTGTGGTAGAGTCTCGTTCCTGCAAGTTCCCGCAAATTCCAGTGAGATTCCTGCTCTAATAGAGCAGAGAGCTCGCTATTGACATCACAAGTGATGTCAGTAGGGCCGCCCTCAAACGGCAGGCATTCCTTCAGGAACGCCCTCGTTTGACCAGCCACCCCCCCTCCCCGCCTACAAAACAGGGCGAGCTGGCGATCAACATCGACAGCCGCCCCGTTTGTAGCGAGCCCCGGAGCAAGTGAATTTCTCACTCGCTCTGGGGCTTGCGCATGTGCATTGCACACACCACGCGTGCCCCACCATCGACCCGCTTGCGAGCGCATAGCGCTTGCGAGCGGGTCTGAATCAGGCCCACAGTCTGCACGATCCATTGTGACTGACATCACAACTGGGCATGCATTTACATCCGCCCCGCCCAGTTGAGCTGTCGATCATCGCTGGACCGTGCAACAAGTGTATGGGTGGGCGGCTGACTGCCCGTACACACAGCAAGATGCTCCAGTATATCTGCAGATATATTGGACATCGGCTGTCCAGTACAGCCAACACTATATGTGGTACCCCAGAAACTGAAAGTACCACTTATGCTAGTATGCCCTAGTGTCTAAATATAATGTAATGTATATGCATGCAGCTCTGCACTGTTTGGCATTACTGACAGTGGATATTGAGGATGGCTGCAGAGACGGGCATGCGGGCAGAACGGACGGTTGATTTCAAAATGACAGTTGGCTGCTCGAGCTCACGGTCCCAACGGAAAGCTTCCAGGACATGCATAGAGACTCACCGGTCATTGAGCAGTGCTGAAGCAGCGTTTGGCCTGGTGAGGGCTGCGCTGGGTGACTTAGTGGAACAATGATGGTCAGCTCTGAGTTGCCGGTAACAGAGCTGGGAGAGGCTGCCCAGTGAGACCTGCTGCCTTCTGGACAACAGTGAAGGGAGGCAGTTTTAAGGACCTGTACGCAGGGCTACTGCGCAGTTCCGGAGGCGAGCTTGACAGGGAGAGAGACAGGGAGAGAGTCACCCTGCTGTTACCTAAAAGAAGGCCCAAAAAGCCGTGGACAGTCGGGAGCTGGTAGTAAGCTGACACAAACCGAACTAAGCCACAGTAACAGTCACTGGCAGAGGAAATCAGACTTAAACTTATCGGACATTACTAGTTAGTGAACAAATACAGAAAGGAGTAAGAGTAAGTGATCACCAACGTATACCAACCCTACCTTTCCGGTAACTAATTGTGCACCAACAATAAAGCGCTAGACTTTTATTGGGGGAACTTTACTTACCTGATTGTTATTAGTGCAGTGTAATACTAAGTTAGAGCACAACGTTAATGGTTAAGTCAGAATATATAGTAAATGTTATGATTGATGTGATTGGAGGAATTGACAAATATACTAACCTTTGGGATTCCACAAGGGAGGCAATCGGGAAGCCGACTGCCTAAATACCGGCAGCCGGCTTCCCGACTGTCTTATCCCGGCATGGGTGAAATGCCGGGCGTCTAGATATAGACGCCCGCATTTCCCCGACGCTGGGAGACCGGCGCCCGGCATCACGATCGTACTGATGCAGGGCGCCGCGAGCGGACAGCCGCGGGGGGGAGAGGGTTAGGTTTAGGGCTCCCGGGGGGGACTTAGGGTTAGGCACCCCCCCGGGAGGGTTAGGGTTAGGCTAGGGGGAGGGAGGGTTAGGGTTCGGCACCCCCGGGGGGGACTTAGGGTTAGGCACCCCCCCGGGGGACTTAGGTTTAGGCAGCGGGGAAGGGGGTGGTTAGGGTTAGGCACTTAGAGGGGGAATTAGGGTTAGGCAATTGGGGGGGAAGTTAGGGTTAGGCACCCCTAAGGAGGGTTAGGGTTAGGGGGGTTAGGTTAGGTTAGTGGATACTTACCTATCCACGATCGGGATTTCCAGCGCTGTCGGGCTTCCGCTGCGTCGCACTCTGCTTCTGTCGGGCTGCCGGCGGTATTTCATACCCATTCCTCGGTCAATGTGTACCAAGCATAAGCCTTGGAGAGAGATAAAGTGGCCAGAGATAAAGTACCAAACAATCAGCTCCTAACTGTCACTTTACAGGCTGTGTTTAAAAAATGACAGGAGTTGATTGATTGATACTTTATCTCCATCCATGTTATCTCTCTCCAAGACTTAGTACATAGACACCCATGTGGCCTATTTATGATCACCAATGGGCAGTGGCGTCCTCACCTTTAGTTGCACCCGGTGCGCGTGTAGAAGCAGGAGCGTGGCGTAGCCGCGCGCGTCGGGGAAAGGGGCGGGGCCTCAGGACAAGCGGGCGGGGCCTCACATGTGGGGGCGGGGCCGCGCACCCGAACCCTGGTTTTAGCGTCTCCGGGGGGGTCCAGGAGGTGCGGGCTGCCCCCGGGGACCAGTGTGTTTGTAGTGCTGGCTCCGTCACTGTGACAGGAGCCGAGTGCTGCACGTAATTCTACAGTGCAGCACCCGGCTCCTGTCACCAGAGGGGGAGTCTGCATTTCGGTGTCACCCCTCGGCGGGTGACACCCGAGTGCGGACCGCACCCCCCGCACCCCCCTTGTGACGCCACTGCCAATGGATGCAAACGTGGGGAACCACTCAGAACCCTTGGGACAGCCCCCCAAAGGACAACTGTGTCAAAAATTCCCAGGGAAAAACATAAGAACATCCCAAAAAAGTACTTTCATTTTGGGGGTCGAAAAAGTAAAACGTGGGGGGACAAGCATAAAAACTAGCGAAATAGCCTTCTTGGGGTGCTGTAAGGAGGAGCCAAGTGTTTTTAGGATTGCAGGTACATGTATGAGCGTGGTTTTTCACGTTTTTTAAAAGTTCACTAAAAATATTCTAGCACCCATTTTCAAGTACCCCAAATTTGACAGGGCTACTTATTTTCACCCAAAAATATTGCTTAATGCCATTCTTCACCACTTGTGCAAAGACACTAATAAGCTATTGAAACAACTTAAGTACCCCAACCAGTTTTATTAGGGCTATTCGGACACATCTACATTGATCCCCAATGTTAGTGCATCTTTTTGGGGGGATCAGTCTGATTTCCTCAATTATGACAGCACTTTCCACCTATTCTGACTTCTGACACTTGCCGTTTTCCCTTGTTTTGTAATTGAATACGGCGAATAGCAGGAATGCGCACAATAAGTTTCCTCATCCAAAACACGTGATGTCGGCGAAAAGTCGGGCAGGCGAAACTTTTCTGCGGGTGCGAAACTAATTGAATACCGCCCATAGTGGCATAGCAGTGGCAGACAGGATGGCAGTTTAATAAACTATTTGATCCTATAAAATAGTTTAATTCATCAAGAACTAATAGTCTAAAAGTAAATGCCTAGTACAAAATATAATATATTGCCAACACACTTCTCCAAACAGCAAATTACAAGCCTCAGGCCAGTACACGTGGTTACTGCCGGAGTAAAGTCTAGCAGAAAACTAGATCACCATTAAACTTACTCCAAACAGCAAATCAAAGGCCCAAGGCCAATACTGGTGATTCAAGCCAGAGTAACAGCCTAGCAAAAAAGATAAATTAATAACTTAAAAATAGAAGAAATTGCTAATTAAAAAAAAAATACCCCCCCCCCCACTTAAATAAATAAATTAATCACTAACCAGCCCTACTATAACATTAACCAGCCCCATACTGGTCAGCCAAGGGCTGTAGTCTCTCGGAAAGTCGGGACCCCCCCAAAAATATTCCCTGCATACCTGGGCGGTGGGTGCGGGGTTAATGGCAATAAACAAGTTAGTAATATTGTTCTTTACAGGCAGCCTACAAGTTCCAGCAAGACTGCAGCAGCATGAAGGCCCTTGTGGAGCAACAAGTGCCCGCATGCCTGGACATTAAGGGACCGCTGGTGCCTGTAGTCCACTATAAACAAAATATATTAATAAAAAAAGACACACACCCTGGGCTACATTTGGTGTTATTTAGAACCTTCCGGAAACCACCATCAATTGACGGCAGCTTCACTGTCAAATTGACAGGTCGGTTTTCATGGCTAAACTGAAACTCATGTCAATCCCCGGCGGTTTCTAAATGACAACACCGCCGTTGCGTGTTCTATTCTATTCTCTATTCTCCAGGAGTTTCTATTGAAATCCCTGTGGAATAGAAGCTAAACAATAGCCAAGTACTGCATACAGTAGATCACTGTGATATGTCCACGCTTCATTATGTTTAAAATTGTAGAACTACCGGTAGTTAAAAATAAAAATGTGTGGGATCCCCCCAAATCAATAACCAGCCCTGGACCTCTGAGCCTGGACTGGTATTGGAAAATAGGGGGACAACAACATGGGATTCCCCACTTTTTTTTCAACATCCAGCACCAGGCTGAACCAGACAAGTTAGGGGTAAAGCTGCATACACACACAACGATTTAGTTAATGAACGATTTTAGTAAACGATTTTCTCCTTTGAAAAAATGAACTAAAATCGTTTACTAAAGTTGTTCATTTACTATGTTCATTTAAATGTAATGAACGATTTTTTAGAACTACAAACGATTTTTGCATATTCCCTTACTGAAAATCGTTGAGTCGACAAGTCTGACTAAACTACAAACGTGAACACGTATGAACGAAAATCATTCATCGTTTGACTCAGAAAGTGAACGATTTTTACAAACGATTATCGTTAAACGGTATCGTTTCACGATAATCGTTTAAAAAATAGTTGTGTGTGTATGCAGCTTCACGCTTTAGCAGCGAGACATACATAATGTAAATCAGCCCAGAACTGGAATTCCTAATAAAGTTGGGACCCCCAAAAGACATAGGGTCCCCCCTCCCGAGGGACAACCAGCTCTGGGCTGAAAGTTAATATTGTTCTTTACAGGCGGCAAAAATTATAATCATCTTTCTGGCGATGGGGAAAAGGATCAGTTGAAGGCTGCCAGATTTTAGCCTGGGGGGGCATGCACAAAGCACTGGCCCATGAGCAGCAGCCCATCCTTAAAGTAACTGCATTGGGAGTACCTATTTTTCAACCATCAAGGTGGTTATCCCTGTTCTGGTAACACCATCCCCAAAACTGAAAAAGATGCTTCATTCTTTCATTCTTAAAGCATGTGTGTAATACGGCACCATACCTCCCAACATGTTGTCCAGAAGAACCAGAGCAAAAGGGTGATTACTGTCATGATAAGCAGGTTAGACCATGACTGATGGAGGCGTGGCCAGCACTTTGTCATGCTTCTGACATAATTGCGCACCACCCAACCTATTATCTGCCTTCTCCATGTCGCACACTTATTTAACCTGCGAAATGCATACCTCCCCAATTATCAAGCTGATTGAGACAATGCCTCAAATTGGGACTGTCCAGCAGAAATCAGAACAATTGAGAGGTATGCAGTCTGTCAATGCTCATATGTGGATGCAGCGAATGCTGCACAACACACAAACAATTGGGTGGCAGGCAGGCAGACATGGGGAGACAGACAAGATTGAAGTCAATAGACACACGGGAATAGGAGACAGAGATGCACACACAAAGGGATGTCAGAGAGACGGTATACAGCCATTATGTTGACATAATGTCACCAGGATGTCGACAGTTATTATGTTGACATGTGACATATGACATGTCAACATGTTGACATTAGGCTAAAGGTTAGATTCAGAGGTTAGGGTGAGCGTTGGGGTTAGGTTAGGCCTATGGGCCCCGCACCTTTTAGGGGCTCCGCGACAACAGATCAAAATAATATAGATTTTATTTTGAAAGAAAATTACAAATCAAGTTTTCTTACATTGTTTCCAATAGATAGAAACAAATTAATCAACTCAAAGAAATGAAAACTTTACATTAAAGACTCTATATAGAAAATACTGTATTAATGTAATATATTAACATTTTAAAGCACATAAACCGTAGACATCAGATTCACATTACAGTTTGTCTCTTAAAAGCTCATCTTCTGTCAGCTGTCAGTTTGTAAAAGAAATTTCTGTGTGACCTGTGTAAGGTTTATTAAAATTGGTTGGAATAATTAAAAATGTATTAGGAGATAATTTGTGAGAGGGACCCTGAGATTTCGACTACCTAGGGGCCTCCACAGTGTATAATCCGGCACTGGTTAGGGATGAGAGTTAGCTTTAGGGTTAAGGTTAGGAGTTAGGTTTAAGGGTTAGCATTAGGTTTAGGTTATCTTAAAACTGGATTGACAACATTGTGACCATGTAGACATGCTGAATGGGACATGGTGAATGGAACATGCTGAATTGGACATGCTGAATGGGACATGGTGAATGGGACATGCTGAATGGGACATGGTGAATGGAACATGCTGAATTGGACATGCTGAATGGGACATGGTGAATGGGACATGTTGAATGGGACATGGTGAATGGGACATGGTGAATGTCAACATGATGAACATGTTGACATGTTCTCTTTTGACATTATGAATGTTGACATGGTTACTGCCAACCTAATATATAAAACCCAGAGGGACATATGGAGATGCTGTTACACATACAAAATTAGAGACAAGGAGACAAAAGCAAAGAGGAGAGAGAGACAGTCACATGATAAGTACCTGCACTGGATTACAATCTAGTGCAGTGGTCGCCAACCTTAATTGGGGTGTAAGCTACTCGAGACAAATTATACCTCCTGAAGAGCTACTAAAATTATAGAAAAAAACAAAATCTGTCTAGTAACTGAACAATTGAAGGTCATTTAATAAAAATGAAAAATTATTTTCATAGAAAACAATGCATTTAATTAATATATAGATATTGTTGCAGTTTGTAAATAAAATTTAAGAACAGGCACAATTCACTGTTAATTACCAGCTCCAAGGTGGTAAGCGCAGTAGAGATGCAAAAGATATAGGCAGGGCTGCTGTGTGATTTTCCGGGAGAGCTGGACAGAAGTGACTTGCGGTGTTTTCCACGTATTGTGCCGCTCCACCGTGGCGTCGACGCTTTTGGTGGAAACACTGGGAAGAACGTCAGGTGATCATAGCAGCTATGGCAATCACTTGACTCGCTTCCTCGTGGCTCCACTCACGGCGTCAATGCCATCAGAGGTCACTTCCACCTAGTGGGCTCCTAGCTGACTCGGCAGTACTGCAGCTAGGCAATCTACCCTCCAAGTTGATACAGCAGTACTGCAGTTAAGCGAGCTACCAAAATTAAGACTGGTTGGAGACCACTGATCTAGTGTAATGTTCTGGTCAAATTATACCTGCGATTGATTGTTTATTTTACATTTTATATTTTTTTCAACGGTATACAATGCTATTAGACATGGGGGTGCTACCAACAAAAATACCAGTCACAACAGAATAGACACAAAGTTGGTTAGTGGAGACTTATATGGGGCACTGCACTTTATGTTTAATTTATATGTAAATATTAATCTTTATTTAATTTTGTAGTTGTGCTGCCAAACCACCAACTTTTCAAAATGGGAATACAATGGCTGTTCTCTTTTTTATTGACAGTAAACTAAGAAACAATTAAAACCCAGAAATGTGTTGTTCTTTGACTAGGCCTCTGCAGGGCCTTAGAGATCCATCCCAAGCCCGGGGGAAGGGGGCATGGCCTAACCATGGGATGCATAGCCACGCCCTCTAAGAAAAAAAAGAAAACCTATTTTTCGGCGCTGGGGAGGTGGGAGCTGTGAGCCCCTCTGCCTGACGCAAATCCAGGGGGGGCATGATTAGTGTGAACGCATCCCCCTCACAGACAGAGGACAGGAGACTGCTGCTGCTCAGCAGCAGCAGTGAGCAGTCTTCCACTGCAGCCCAGCACACAGCAGTATGTGCTGGGCTGCTAATAGGTAAGAAGGAGGGGCAGCGTCAGACCCAGGCCCCAGCCAGGCCCCTCCAACAAGCCTGGGCCCGGGTGATTAGTACCAGCTCCCCCACCTCTCTGCGCCCCTGAGCCTCTAAGTCTTTCTCCATTTCTGGCCAATCCGTTCACAGTTGAGAGAAAGGCACACCCATGCTGCTTGCCCCCTCAAAGACAATCTTCAGGCCAGGAGCTGTTTTGCGGTGCGTAAATCAGCCTATCCAATAGAGAAAGCAGGCAAGGGAGAAGAAAGGCAAAGAGAGAGGGCGAGGCCACTCGTCTGTACTCATGGAAACTTTATGGCTGTGCACTTTGAGATACTCCCAAACCAACAGCATTTTCCCCAGCATGGGAGTGGTTAACGGCCTTGCTGGGGAAATGGTTCTTTGGAGATGCCAGTCTTAGGAGGGAAACTAGAGAGAGGCTGTTGGGGACGGAACTAGAGAAGCCCAGGGAGTCCTGCACAAGACTGGTGGGGGAATAGGCATATTGTGAGCAGAGGCTGGTTTTCTGGACACCCGTGATGTCTGAAGAGAGCCAGTGAATGGAGCTGTGCTGCCTGTGAGGATACCCAGAGACATATTGGCCCATGCTGAGTGCTTACAGATGACCGAGCCTCTTGAAGAGTCTGACAATTGGAGCTGTCAGCACCAAAGAGTCTGCTATTGCTGCAGAGGGACACAGTAAGTAACCATTGCCAGAACTGACAGATTTACAGTATTCATAGCCAGCATACCCTGTGCATAAGAAGAGACAGGCCTGTACATAGGGAACACCTCAAGAGCTGATTCAATTTTTTTCCGCAACTAGGACAGTCCCAGTGCACACAAGTGCAGGACACTATTATAGCAGTGTGTCACTGCACCTGCTGCATCAGTGACAGTTACCCAGGTACAGCATCAAGCTATATAGTCCCGTATTCAGCGAGGGAGGCAGCATCATACAGCTAACACCAGTGTACCACAGTACATGTTCTGAGCACACTCCTGCATCTCAATATGCATTGATCCCCTGCACCTCCTTTATGTTTATGTGCACCAACGAGAGCCTGGCCAGGGAAGATTAAGGGTAAGGACACACAGAGAGCGACATTGTGCTTCATATTGGTGATTTGCAGTAAGACCTTACACCAGAACAGTTGTTTATAATTATACTCAGAGACATTGTATTGTAATACATTTAGTGTTATTAATAACTTAAACTAGAGGTAGTCATTGCCAGTTAGTAATAGCAAATGTGAAACAAGTATTGTAAATGTCCTATTGTGCAAGTTATAGTGCAACTGCATATATAATTGATATTGGCGTATCCTTGCATACTGTATTTTCTGGCGGATCAGACACACGCGGGGAGGGCTTGATCGGATACCCGTGGTGGCTGCAGGGGGAGTTGTGGCCGGACACCGGAGGAAATGGGGATGGAGGAGGTGAGACACAGCGGAGGTATAGAGAGTGAGGGAGGGAGGGAGAGTCATGCAGCAGTGAGGAAATCCTTATGGGGAAAAGTATTACTTTTCCGAAAAGCTGACTCCGCAAAAAGAGCAGCTTTTCAGAAGTGATACTTTTGTTAGGGAGGCATAATGAATACCTCCAAATAATTTTTTAAACTCACAGCGAGTTTAAAACATAATTATAACTAGTGATAATTATGTCATGATGAATAGGCCCATTAGAAAGTAAACATGTGTAATTCTTGTAGCTTCATTGATGAGTGTCATAAAGTAACGTTTTCCACTTATGGATTCTACCTCCAATGGTCTACACACATCTGTATGCACTAATTCTAAAGGCACTTGTGCTCTTGATGCAAACTTGGGAAAGGTGCAATATGTTTACTTGTCCTTCACAAAGCTTTCACGTGCTGGATTGTTCACTGACATCTCAGTCACCATGCCATTTTGAAGCTTTGACTTTGCATGACGTCCCAGTGTGTCTATGGTATACAGTTTATTGGTACCAGGTTGCTGGAGCAATTGTACTCAAAGCACCAACCACTGGCAAAATTGGACTCTGTATTCTCTCCTCTCAAATACACTAATGGCAATTATATTAGTTCCTAAGTCCAGCACAATAGTATATCTTCAATGTCTGTGACAATTGCTTTAACTTTCAGGCATATAGTGATTGTCCTTATATTTGTGGCATTTAGGACCTTGTCTCCTATTCTTCTGAATTCTACTGACTCACACAGTATGACTTCAACCAACTTTTATTACAGCTAAATTGCTTTGTGGCTCTTGAATCCATGCACCAGCAGTCCCTAAAGTGGCTATCTGCTGCATTTAAGGCTGAGTCATTCCTGCTGTCACGTTTCGGTGATGAGGTGCCATTTGATACACATGATCTGCAATGAGGCCTTATGTCCCACATGTGACATTTAAAACATCTATACTTAAGCTTTCTGTGCTTTGCACTTTTAGACAGTAGGACAGAATTGTCAGCATTTGTTTCTGTAAGTATTCGCTCTTGAAAATGCAATAATTTAACACATACAGTTTCTGTGGTTCGCTTTATAGTACTAGACTCTAATACCACTACCAGAAAGTTGCACTCTTATGTAAGGTTTGAATCACCATTGCAACTTACTTCTCATCTACTATGTCACCCACAGTCAATTGCTGTTCTTGCATGCATGAAGCTTTGTTGCAAATAATGTGTGCCAGTATGCAATTGCATACTAATACCAGTTTAAAGGGGGAAAGGGCGATTATTAATCATTTTGGTCTGTGCGGATATATTTTTCTATTAAATAATGTGTGCCTCAAGTTAATTATTCTCATAAGCCCTTTATCTTCAGAAGCCATTGGCAGAGTCACCCACATATCATGTGCTGTTGCTTTAATGTGGATGATGGAATATACCTGTGATTCCATATCTAGACCGACAGATGTGTCCACATACATCTATCATCCGTGAGGTACATGTCGCGTTACACATAATGCGTGAGCCCAGTGTGACTCGGTAGCGCCAAGCCTCTTTTGGTGCAACTTTTTACCTTCAAATGTGTCTTATTCACACAGCGATGCAAATGAAATGTACAAGCAGCTTCTGTTGATTAAAATGATATGCAGCATGTCTGTTTTGTGTGTGACTGTGAGTATATCTGCATGCGTAATGCTATCTTACAGGGTCAGTGGCTGTGACACTGTAACGTAATGTTTCGCATACAGAGACACCCGCAGTTGCACACAGAACACAGGCATGCTGCATATCATTTTAATTAGCAGAGGCTGACTATGCATTCTATTCACATCGCTATTCCAATAAGCCGCATTTGAAGGTAATAAATTGCACCAAAAGACGTTTGGCATGACCGAATCACACCACAGTATGGCACGACTAGAAGGGCTGTTTAACGCACAATGAGGCTAGATGTATGTAGAATCTAGATTTGTTCCATAGTGTTCTCTTTCGACTTCTTCAGATCTTGGATTATAACCAGCATTGCTAGTAACTTTGCATAGCTTTAACTGCATCCCCATGGCAAAGTTCCATATAGCATATTCTTTTGCTTCTCTTAGCTATTCAAAACCCATGCTGATCCTGCACTGTACATTCTTCAGCAACCTCTAGAATCTAGCTGATACTAGGTGTAGGGGTGTAACTAGAGCTTTTGGCGCCCAGGGCAAATTGAAAAACGGCGCCCCACCCCCCAAAAAAAATTGTGACCTGGGCCTATTGCCCAGGGTTACTTACAGGAACACGGGCGAAATGCCTGCATATCAGTGCCACAGGCCTAAGGTCTGATTACTCATGGGCCTAGTGTCCGACAGCCTGGTGGTCTCGGGAGGGGTTAATGACGGGACGTCCTCAAAGAGGGTCTACATGTCAGTGGGGAGAAGCTGCAGTGGGGAGCTTTGTTAGCTCTTTTAGTGTCCATCCTGGCTAGCAGCGCCGCCTCTCTTCTCCATCTCCAGCCAGAGCTGCTGATCTTGTTTCTTGATCTCCGCGGCCACCGGAGCTCTTCACAACGGAGCACAACTCCACACTGTACATTGCCCTGGCTGACTGTGCCCCCCCTCTGCCAGGCCTGTCATGGCGCCCAGGGCACGTACCCCGCTTGCCCCACCCTCGTTACTCCACTGACTACGTGGCAATGCCTTGTGTCCCAGAACAAATAAATAACTTGTTATAGATTCCTGTGAACTCCCATTTTCTTCCTTCTTATTATGGATCCTATCGGTATAATAAAATTAAAATCATAGAGACATAAATACTTGTTTGATGAAATGGTGAGAGGGTTCAGTAAGGTTATATTCATTTCTGCAACTTCATCAGAGAGATAGTACTATAATGTGCTTACACACACATATATATATAGTACTTTTAGAGCAGGGCCGGCCAGTACGTCGATCGCGATCTACCGGTAGCTCGCGGAGCTCTCACCGGTAGATTTCGACCAACTTGCTGAAACAACTGGGAACACTGGTTTCTGAAGCAATCATAGACTAAAGTAGCCTCTGATCGCTTCAGAGACCTGCGTTCCCAGTGATGCGGTGCACGTGTGACGTCACCCGTGATGTGAAGAGCCTGCGCGCCTGCTGGATCTAGTTAGATCTAGTCAGCGGCAGACAGCAGCAGCGCTGGAGTGCGGGCCAGTGTGAAGAGAGGTAAGTACTGCACAGGGGAGGGGGCACCAGTACTGGGGGCACAGCATAAGGGGCACTACTAGGGGCACAGCATATGGGGCACTACTAGCAGCATTACTGGGGGGCACTGCATAAGGGGTGCTACTGGGGGCAGAGCATAAGGACACTACTGGGGGCACTGTATTAGGGGCACTAGGGGCACAGCATAAAGGGTTCTACTGGGGGCACTGTATAAGAGGCCCTACTGGGGGCACTGCATAAGGGTCACTACCGGGGGCACTGCATAAGGGTCTCTAAAACAGGGGGCATTGCGTAATGGGCACAACTTCATGGGCATTGCATGATGGACACTAATACAGGGGGCATTGCATAATGGGCACAACTACAGGGGGAACTGCATAATGGGCACAACTACAGGGGGCATTGCATATGAGGCACAATTACAGGGAGAACAGAATAATGGGCACAACTACAGGGGCACTGCATAATGGGCTCTAATACAGGGGGCATTGTATAATGGTCTCTAATACGGGGCATTGCACAATGGGCTCTAATACAGGGGGCATTGGGCATTGCATAATGGCCACAGCTACAGGGGGAACTGCATAATGGCACAACTACAGGGGCACTGCATACGTGGCTCTAATACATAGGGCATTGCATAATGGGCTCTAATATAGGGGGCATTGCATAATGGGCTCTAATCAGAGGCATTTTAAGAGAGATGGGGGTCTCTGTGCAGCCTCCGTTTGGGCCTCCTCCTCTCTGTCAGCGCAGTGATCACTGTATATTCTGGCTTCATGACAGAATCTATTGCGCATGCGCAGATCTCCGGGAACATGGCGCCTGCGCCTACTTTCCCGGGGACATCTTTTCTGCTCATGCACAGATCACTGGGAAAATAGTCAGCGCCATTTTCCCGGTGAGTGTTTGCTGCTCTGCATCGCCGGTCCAGAGCTGCGGAGCAGCATTTCGGAATCTACACAGAGGTAAGCATAATTTTAACTATGGGTGCAGGGTGTGCGGTGTGGGGCCCCCTGGACCCAGCGGCCTGTGTGCACCGCACACCTTGCACCCATTATAAAGACGCCTATGGCTCCAATACAGGGGGCATTGCATAATGGGCACAACTACAGGGGGAACTGCATAATGGGTACAGCTACAGGGGGCATTGCATGAGGGGCACTACTACTGGGGGCATTGAATAAGGGACACTACTACAGTGGGCATTGCATAAGAGGCACTACTACAGTAGTCATTGTATATGGGCACAACTGTGGGCATTGCGTATAAGGTATAAGGGGCACTACTGTGTGTCATAACGTGAATAAGGGACACTACTATGTGGTGTAATGTGAATAAGATTGTGCTGCTGTGTGGAGTAATTAGAATTGGGGATACTATGTGATTTCGTCAGGACAGACCCCACGTCCCTTGCTGCGAGGTCACGCCCCCTTTTTTTGCATGCCACGCCTTTTTTTCGGGCTCGGTAGATCACAAAATCTTTTTAGTCCAAAAGTCTGGCCATCCCTTTTTTAGAGGATTATAATCATCAAACACCTGTGAGCATTAGATATTTAACGATCAATGAAATAGCAAAATACCATACAAATATGATTAAGCAAAAGAGTAGATTGGTGACAATTAATTTGCTGCTTAAGGGAGCAAAATAACTGCTTTCCTACTTCTTATTTTCAGGTTACTTTTTTAAGTTAATCATGAAAAATAAAGGGGTATATTGTATTGTAATTTGTTGTGAATAGAGTAAAAAACCTTTAAACATTATCACATGCTCATTTAAACCAGCTAAAACTTACTTGTTCCACCTTGAAGCAGCACTCAGTACTTGCCTGCCTCATTTTCATCTGCCCAATTTTACGTACAGTGGGCCTGATTCAGAGCTGGACGCTATTTGCAGACGGTCGTTCTAAAATAGGGGCCTAATATTTAAATTGAGTGCTCGCTCTTTGCGGTGTGTTGACGCCTCTATGTCTGAGCGAGCGTTCGAAAAATGCACTCGCTATTTTGTAAAGACGCCCCTTTGCCGTTCGCATCACACGTCATCTCCAGTATTTATTAGATTAATCGGGAACATCGAAAGGCATCAGAACTGCTCGCAGTGGTTGTGGTAGGATTTTCCTACTGCAATCACTGTGAGCAGTTCAGGCTAAAAGACAACCAAGTGACGTGGTCGATGACGCTCCTTTACTAATTATGCACTCCCATTAAACGCCCTTTTGACCGTTTGGCACGCCTGCGTTCGGATCTCCACTCCCCCGTTTTCAAGCACTTTCCCCTGTTACCACCCACAAACGGTACATTCTGTCAATCAAATTAGCAGCCCCTCGCTGTTTTACGAGCGCACGATTCCCGACCGCATGACTGGTTTGCGCATGCGCATTACGACCCATACGCATGCGCAGTTGTGCGAACATCGCTCAGGCGAACGAGCGGCCGCTTACGAGCTCTGAATCAGGCCCTGTGTTCTGAATTCCCCCATACATCAGCAATTGATTGCAGCAATCGTGCAATTTGCAATCGATTAGTATAAAAATCTTTCCCTTTTTCAATGGATTGCAGATTGCAGAATTGCCACAATCGATTGAAAGAGGGAAAGATTTTTATACACAATCGATTGCAAATTGCACAATTGCTGCAATCAATTGCTGATGTATGGGGACCTTTAGTCCCTCTATGTATAAAAACAAGCCTGTGAAAAGTGGATTCTAACGTTTAAAGGATGTACAATTTTTAAGGAGTTTAATTGCTCGCAATAAACAGTAGTGCATTATCTTATGTGCCCCTCTTTTTCATGATTATAAGTATTAGATGTTCACTCATTGAGGATTACAGTAAAGGGGAGATGTGCAACTTTAAACAAAGGACTTGTGTATTAATTGAGCTAGCTATAATATTTAATGGTGTTATTTGAATCTACACAGCTTCTTGATTGAATGTAATATATATACATTAGTATATATGCATAGTGTAGTATATATACACAGTATATATATATATATATATATATATATATATATATATATATAGTATATAAATATATATACAGTATATAAATAAATATATCCAAAGCATCAGGTCTGGCACTCCCCTCTTATGCCCCTCCAAATTACTGGCTTGGGTGCCTTCCTAGGGGTTAGCATACCACAACATAGAAAAAAATAATAGAAGGTGGCACTCCAAGGCTGTATATTAAATGAACAATGTGGTGTTTATTCATTTTGGGGTTTCCTGAGGAAGGGTGAAACCCTGAAATGTATATATATTTCATTTTCACCACTAGGTGTCACCACTGGATTTGTCATTTATGAATACTGAACCTCTTGGATACCATATGAAGAACTCTTGTCCCATAGTAAAAACAAAATAACGTAAACATCACAGCCAGAGGAGGCCAGAACCAGGAAGCTAAGCTCTGAGTGCATCCTAAGGACGAGCCTGGGTGACTTCCAGACTGTAGGGTCCCATTTCAGGCACCCTGCAAGCCAAATACCAATTCCAGTGGTGCAATGACGTGTCTCTGCCTCGGGCATGTACAGCACTGCTTGTTCATCCCTAGTTACGCCCAGAGGCAGATTTAGACCTTATGGGGCCCTAAGCAAGACACCGATTTGGGGCCCCCCTTCCTCAAACAATCCATAAGACTATATTTTCTTTTTATTCAACTTTTCAAAACATAAAACATTACTGACATTACAAACATTAAAAAGAAACATAAAAACACAGTACACACAAACACTAAACACACACACACAACTCATACCATCAACCCATATCATAGACATAGCAAAGAAAAAGTAAACTTTTTGCGTATTTTCAATAAAATTAATTAATGTATACATTTTGGGGATATTAATGTACATATAACTAGTGTAAAAATGCATACATGCTTGTTTCTAACAATTGACAAATTTTGACAGAGGGTTATCATTTGTCATCTGCAAACTCTTTGTCGCTTCATTGCCTTCCTATCTGACTCTGAAATGTCTTTATACGATAATTTTCTTTGCATTATCCTTCAATGGTAGCTTACAATATGCTTTGTAGAGTAACAATACCCTTGTTGCCCTTAGAAAAACTGGGCAGCCTGTCACGGAGAACAAAATACTAAACGCCACATGGACAATAGCTGTTCCTCACTTACGGCCAGATTCAATTAGCCACGAAAAGCCGCGGTTTGGCGAAAAGTTTACACTTCTGCAAACTTTTCGCCAAAAAAGCGTATCGTGCTATCCTATTAGCCGCGGCTTTATGCACATGCAAATTTTGCGCAGCAAAACCCTATTTGGGGCTAAAAATTTGGGGTCTTGGTTTAGAACCCCTTGGATACCCCCCCTATCCCTAATGACTAATTACGCAAAAATATTTTTTTCAGTAACTTAATTCCACCTAATAATTACATGTAATTTTTTGGGTCAAAGTGTAAAAAGTGGTAGAAAATGGGTTTAAAGTAGTGTGGTAGGCATAATTGGAGGGGCTGTATGGATGGGACAAGTGTTTCTGTGATTGCTGGTGGCTGCAGCAGGTGTTTTTTTTACTTTTTTTAAAAGTACCCTAAAATGGCAAAAAAATATAGTTGCACCCATTTTATGTACCCCTAAACTGCATTTATTTACAAGCAAAAATCAGCATCCAGGGCCAGGATTAGACAGTGTACCTCCCCTCGCCATTTTTAGCAACAATCAGAGACAGGATCAGACAGTGACATTGTATACCCCCCCCATTTGGAGGAATCAGGGCCAGACTAAGACAGTGACAGTGTGTGCCCCCACCCCTCACCCCCATTTGTAGCAATCAGGGCAGGGCTCATAGCCTCAGCCAGTGACAGTGTGTGCAGTGCCCCCTCCTCCCCCCATTTGTAGCAGGTGGCTGGTAAAGTGCACAAACACAGGGCGCAGCCTTGCAACTGCTGTGCCAGAACTAGCACATACCTTTCTCTGGGCGCATCCCAGCTCCTCACTGTGCGTGTGATGTCATGCATCATGTAGCTTCATCCAATGTACCTGTCAGCGGGCCCCCTGGTACTTGTCGGGCCCTAACCGGCCACCTGGGGTGCCTAGCAGTAAATTCGCTACTGGTTATGCCCTTGGTCAGTGTGTCCTAAAATATTGCCATTTTGTCTCAAGGTTTAATTGATATCATTCCAAAGCTAATATTACACTGAAATTAATTGAAACTTCACTTAT
The DNA here is from genome assembly GCA_031769625.1 of Taudactylus pleione. Lineage (NCBI taxonomy): Eukaryota > Metazoa > Chordata > Amphibia > Anura > Myobatrachidae > Taudactylus > Taudactylus pleione. The sequence goes on along the minus strand of JAUIMM010000036.1, from coordinate 11,950,082 downwards.
CCAACAAGAAATGATATAATGTGAAATATTAGTGGTAGAATGTGCTTGTCTAATACAGAGAAAAAGTTTTAGTAAATACAGGCAGAATTCAAACACGTTGTATTGCTGTTCTACTCGTATATGTCTTTTTAGAGTTACATTTAAGGAGCTAATTGGCAACTCCCATTGAAGTGCCTGACTGTATGTACATTGGGCCTGATTCAGAGCAGGTCGCTATTTGCGCTCGGTCGTCCAGAAAATAGGGGTGGCTATTCAAATGAACCGTTCGCTGTTTGCGGTCTGTTCATGCCTCTAGGTCTGAACGAGCGAACAAAACTTGCGTTCGTTTTTTGGGAAACTACGCCCCCTGGCCGCTCGCATCCTACGTAATGTCCGCTATTTATTAGATTAATCGAGTACATCGAACAGGGTATGAGCTGCTCGCTATTCTTGTAGTTGGTTTTTGCTACCACACTTTTGCGAGCAGTTCTGTCTCTAAAATAACCCAGTGACATGGTCAATGACGCTGCTGTTTTAAATATGCACACCCATAAAACGCCCGTTTTGACCTTTAAGCACGCCTGCGATTGGATCTCCACTCCCCGTTTTCAAGCACCTTCCCCTGTTACCACCCACATACGCCTCATCCTGTCACTCAAATTAGCAGGCATTCGCTATTTTGCGAGCACATGAATTTTGGCTGCACTGACTGGTTCGCGCATGCCTATAACGATCCGTACGCATGCGCAGTTGGGCAAACATCGCTCGGAGCGAACGAGCTGCCGCTTACGAGTGGCTCTGAATCAGGCCCATTGTGTTTTATTTTGTTGTGTTTTTTTATCACATATATTTCAGCACCTGACATATTGTTATTTTAGAAAATCAAACATCTTATTGATGTTACTTTAGATTTACTTTATTATACCTGGAAACGACACCCTACAGAGTGAGGAAGCACTAGAATATTTCCAGCGGCGGCTCTAGACAGAATTACTACTGTACATTTGTGGTACCCCATAGTTATGGGGTTACCCCTTTTAGCCAGTTAGGGGACTTAAATACCCTGCAGACCCCTGTCAGTTTTTTTTTTGTACTAAGCTAATACAGCAATATGGATCCCATAGAAATATATAGTGAACTGTGGCTGACCCTGCTCTCCCTGAACCCAACTGAGCATGTGCAGACAGGGAGGTAGAAAGTGCCCCTTGGTCAGCAACCAATTTTTGCGGGAAAATCCTGCCCAACTAATTGGTAGCCTGGGTGTCCAGGCAGAGATCCTTGTAGGCGGCCTGTTGCTGGGGGTTCCCTGTCCACTCATAGAAGCTGGACTGGCAGGGAGGAGAGGATGGGAGAGCTTATAAAATACCATCCCCAGGGCTGTCTGAGCTCTGTCTGTGAGGATTTCCTGTGGAGTGCCCTTGGATCTGTGGAATATGAGGAGAGTGTGTTCACCCCTTGGTTGCCCTGGATTACAATTACTGTACTCTGTAGCAGAGAGGAGTACCCCACTGGAGTGTTATACCAAGCCCTTACAAGTGCCTTACCGTGGATTATAATTACTGTACTCTGTAGCAGAGAGGAGTACCCCACTGGAGTTTTAAACCAAGCCCCTACATGTGCCTGAGGTGTAATTACACTCACCCTGAAGGCTAAAGAGCCCAAATGAGCCCATTCCTGTTGCTTCTCCCTATTGTAATCATCACCTGTACCCGGCAGCTCCCTGCAAGACCCCGAAGGAGAGAGGCCCCATTCGCCTGCCGACTGCCCAGAGAAGTGCCTGCATCCCGGAGCTCCCTGTGGATGAAGTACACTGGCTCCTGGAGAGAAGAGGAGCTGTCCAGGAGAAGGACCTGTCGCCTTCATCATCGAGGGATGTTCAGGCGGAGGAAAAGGTTCCGCGAGTGACAAAGAGGACCATCGGCAGAAGAGAGGACAGCCCCTTAGGAAAAGGCTCAAGGACCCCTGGGCTGCAGTAACTTCTCTGCCAGACAGAGCCCTGAGAAGGGAAATTTCCCCTGCAAGCATCCCTGTGTACTGACATCTGAGGACTGCTTCTTGGAGTTCTGGTGCAGTGCTTAGCATCCCGGAGCTCCACTGGATATCGGAGGAGGCTGAACAGCCACAGCAAGGGGTGAGATAACAACAAAGACTCCCTGTACCTGCTCCTTCCCCTGCCTTGCTCCTAGCCATACCCGTCTAGTTAATCACCCTGCCGGGACTCACCTTTTTCCCCTCCACTGGGCCCAGAGGTAGTTTGGGGTCCTGCTTCACCAGTTACACTACCCCTAGTTAGATTGGGGATTAGGAAGTCATTTTGGGGAGCAGGTCAGGTCCTTAGTTTGTATTATCCAGCTGTGTGTGGGAAGTTAGGGATAGATTTCCCTCTCCTGTTGCTGTTCTTAGATGTCTCATTGAAGTCCGGGACAATTAGTCTGCTGGTTTGTGCAACAGGGAGGAAGTGTGGGATAGGTTACCCCTTCTGTCCACCAAGAGTCATATTGGTGGTTATTTTTCTCCTGTGAACCTCCAGCTCATGTCTGGGAGGGGACATGATTTATTTGTGTCGGTTCATACCTGATGCAACCATATGGGATGTCAACTGTTGCTGTGAATCAAATGCAAATGTGTATTTATTCTTGCTGTTATTTCATAAATTGCTGATCTTTACAAGGCATTGTGCATTTTTGCTGTTAAATACTGTAAATGCTGGTTTCTTTAAGCAATGCATATGGCATTTCTGCAAAGTGTAGTTCTGCTCCTCTATAGTACTGTTTGCCACCATTGAACTGTATTGCCCTAGCTCTGCAAAGACTGTTATCAGGGCCGGATTAAGTTCTGTGGGGGCCCCTGGGCAACAAATTTGACAGGGGGCCTATCAGTGATCCAAATATATATATATATATATTGGGGTATGGTTCGGCACTCAATATTCTTCAAAAAGAGATATGTAACCTGGGTGCTCGCACAAAAAAGGGTATAAGTGTCCAGGGTGTGCTGTCATGTAACAAGACAGACCACAGCGCGTCACTCCAGGATTTAGAAAATGAAACTGTTTAATCAACGTTTCAAGGCTCTACCGGCCCCGTCGTCAGGAATTCCTGACGACGGGGCCGGTAGAGCCTTGAAACGTTGATTAAACAGTTTCATTTTCTAAATCCTGGAGTGACGCGCTGTGGTCTGTCTTGTTACATGACAGCACACCCTGGACACTTATATATATATATATATATATATAATATATATATGTGCATGTGTATATATATATATATATATATATATATACAGTCAGGTGCATAAATATTGGGACATTGCCAGAATTTTCATATTTTAGCCTCTATTCACCACCACAATGGCTTTGAAATGAAACAAACAAGATGTGCTTTAACTGCAGACTTTCAGATTTAATTTGAGGGTAATTACATCCAAATCAGGTGAACGGTGTAGGAATTACAACGGTTTCTATATGTGCCTCCCATTTTTTTAAGGGGCCAAAAGTAATGGGACTGTCAACTCAAAAGCTATTTCATGGACAGGTGTGGGCTATTCCCTCGTTATTTCATTATCAATTAAGCAGGTAAAAGCTCTGGAGTTGATTCTAGGTGTGACATTTGCATTTGCTGTCAACTCTCAATATGAGATCCAAAGAGCTGTCACTATCAGTGAAGCAAGCCATCATTAGGCTGAAAAATCAAAACAAACCCATCAGAGAGATAGCAAAAACATTAGGTGTGGCCAAATCAACTGTTTGGAACATTCTTAAAAAGAAAGAACGCATTGGAGAGCTCAGCAACACCAAAAGACTCGGAAGACCATGGAAAACAACTGTGGTGGATGACAGAAGAATTATTTCCTTGGTGAAGAAAAACCCCTTCACAACAGTTGGCCAAATCAAGAACACTCTCCAGGAGGTAGGTGTATATGTGTCAAAGTCAACAATCAAGAGAAGACTTCACAAGAGTGAATATAGAAAGTTCACCACAAGATGTAAACCATTGGTGAGCAACAAAAACAGGAAGACCAGATTAGAGTTTGCAAAACAACATCTTAAAAATCCATTACAGTTCTGGAACAACATCCTATGGACAGATGAGACAAAGATCAACTTGTACCAGAGTGATGGGTAGAGAAGAGTATGGAGAAGGAAAGGAACTGCTCATGATCCAAAACATACCACCTCATCAGTGAAGCATGGTGGTGGTAGTGTCATGGCATGGGCATGTATGGCTGCCAATGGAACTGGTCCCCTTGTATTTATTGATGATGTGACTGCTGACAAAAGCAGCAGAATGAATTCTGAAGTGTTTCGGGCAATATTATATGCTCATATTCAGTCAAATGCTTCAGAACTCATTGGACGGTGCTTCACATTGCAGATGGACAATGACCCGAAGCATACTGCAAAAGCAACCAAAGAGTTTTTTAAGGCTACAAAGTGGAATGTTATGCAATGGCCAAATCAATCCCTGACCTGAATCCGATTGAACATGCATTTCACTTGATGAAGACAAAACTGAAGGGAAAATGCCCCAAGAACAAGCAAGAACTGAAGACATTTGCAGTAGAGGCCTGGCAGAGCATCACCAGGGACTGAAACCCAGCGTCTGGTGATATCTATGCGTTCCAGACTTCAGGCTGTAATTGCCTGCAAAGGATTTGCAACAAAGTATTAAAAAGTGAAAGTTAGATTTAGGATTGTTTAGTTTGTCCCATTACTTTTGGCCCCTTAAAAAGTGGGAGGCACATATAGAAACCGTTGTAATTCCTAAATCGTTCACCTGATTTGGATGTAATTACCCCAAATTAAATCTGAAAGTCTGCAGTTAAAGCACATCTTATTTGTTTCATTTCAAAGCCATTGTGGTGGTGAATAGAGGCCAAAATATGAAAATTCTGTCAATGTCCCAATATTTATGCACCTGACTGTATATACACACACACACACACACACACGTAACACATCCACAGTGTGTGTATAATATATACATATATATATATATATTTCATTTAATATTGTGCCCACCCAACCCCACAACCAGTAGCACCACCACACATATAAAAAAAAACATTATTTGACTCACCTTCCAGGCTCCAGGCGAAGGCAAGCACATAGCAGCAGACCCGGGGCAGCAGCTGCAGCTCCTGTATATTCACCTCCGCGGTCTTCAGATGCGGCCATCGAGGAAGTGGGCTGGCGTGGGGCTGTGCAGCGCGACCTTTGACGTCACGCCTACAGTGCCGTACAGCCCCACCGCGCAGCCTGTCCGCTTTCTGAAGCAGCGCTGCGCTCTGAGTCTGAGCTAAAGTGCTCAGCGAGCGCTGTCCGCCTGCAGTCACCGGTGACTGCCAAGGAGGACCGCAGCGGAGACAGCTAAATGCTGTACTGCACCGGTCTTAGTAGGGGAAGGGCAGTAGTGGCAGGGGACAGGGTGTGGGGGCCCCCTATGCGTGGGGGCCCCTGGACGACCGCCTCTGTCGTCCTTCCTTTAATCCGGCCCTGACTGTTATTCAAGTGGCCTGCTGGCAAACAAGTAAAAGTTGTCTGCTATATAACCAAAAGTGTAATTTCTGCAAAGTGTACCTCTGCTCATCTACAGTACTGTTTACCGCCATTGAACTTTATTGCCTCAGCTCTGCCAAGACTGTTATTCAAGTGGCGTGTTGGCAAACACATAAAAGTTGTCTGCTATATAGCCAGAGTGTCATTTCTGCAAAGTGTACCTCTGCTCCTCTACAGTACTGTTTCCTGCCATTGAACTGTATTGCCTCAGCTTCAAAGGCTGTTAGTCAAGTGGCCTGCTGGCGAGCAAGTAAAAGTTGTCTGCTATATAGCCAGAATGTCATTTCTGCAAAGTGTACCTCTGCTCATCTACAGCACTGTTTCCCGTCATTCAACTGTATTGCCTCAGCTTAGCAAATACTGTTATTCTAGACCTATAGTGCTTTTAACTATTCACATTGTCATTCTGTTATAGTTAATAATTGTAAGTGTACTGGTTTGTTTGGCTCTCATGTAGCTGGCCATGTTTGTTTTACCTTGTCTCTTGTCAAAGAAACTGTGAACCATTATAGCCCAAATAAACGGCTTTGTTTTCGAAGAACACTGTTTTCAGCCTCTGTGTCTGCAAAAAAGGGGTTGAGATATACTTGCCTCTCTGTGTGTCCGGTGTGTCCTTACCACTGGTAAAAAGAAACTGACCACACAAGAAAACACACTATAGATCCTGGTTATCACACATCACTATACCTGGAGACACTGGTTCACTGCCGCCCTATTACAACGCTGCAGTTGGTGAGGTACCTAGTTTGTTTTGGGACCCTGTGTGTAGACAGGAGGAGACAGTCGGATGCCATCAGAGTCAGTCAGTGCCACAGGGACAGGTGCTTTATGGGTCAGGCTCCAGACATTGCACTTGAATAATACATTGTTACTCTACCAGAGGGTCATTTACTTGGTAGAGCTGGACCACGGACTGGTGGCCAAACTAGGAACCTCATTCAGAGTCGGTCGTTGCGGCCACACGGTCATACGCCACCGATGTTCGCTAAACTGCGCATGCGTAAAGTTCGCAATGCGCGTGCACAAACTAGCTGCTACGATCAGAAATTTCTCTCTCCTTGAACACAGCCAGGTCGGTAGTTTGAGTGACAAAATGAGGCGTTTGTGGGTGGTAACAGGGGAAGGTGCTTGAAAACAGGGGAGTGGAGATCCGAACGCAGGCGTGCCTAATTATGCGAACGGCGTTTTATGGGAGTGCATAATTAACAAAGTAGTGTCATGGCACACGTGACATGGGTGGTTTGTACACTGACCTGATCGTAGTGCTTAAGAGAGGGTATGGTCAACCTTAAGCTCTACGACCAGTTCCGATGGTTACCGATGGTCTCGATTAATACTTATATGGCCGGAGATGACGTGTAATGCGTACGAGAAGGGGGCGTATTTTTTGTCTTACGGCCGCATCCTCCCCTTGGTCGGCCAGCTAACGATCCAGTCTTAAGGACGCAACTTGCAAGTGCATCATTTGCATATCCGGCCCCTTTTCCCTTACGACCGTGCGGCCGCAACGACCGACTCTGAATGAGGTCCTAGGTCTCTACCCCTGCATTACCCCAGTGGGCCCTTCGTGCCCCAGTCCGACACTGGATTCCTCAGAGGGAGACTGGAGCAGGAAGCGCCATGGCAACAGTTGCTGACAGTGAGTGGCAGAGGTTCAGACCTATCCTATGGGAGGGGAATGCCTGGAACTAACCCTCCAATAGCCCTTTCTGTCACCGTGCTCCTCATATACCCACAAAAGGCTGCCCTTCAGCCCAGCCAGCACCAGGTACACTGGGAGCTGTCCAGAAGGCACTAATGCTGAAAGGATAGTAAAGTAACCATGAGTACTGACAGTGTCCGGCATGTCTAACACCATTTTGACTAAAGAAGGGGCAAATAATATGCAAAAGCTGACAACCCTAGTTGCAGCCTAATCCTAACCCACCCCTAACTGCAGCCTAACCCTAACCACAGCCTAATCCTAACTTCACCATAACTGCAGCCTAACCTACTGTAACTGCAGCCTAACCCTAACCGCAGCCTAATCCTAACCCTACCCTAACTGCAGTCTAATCCTAATGGCAGCCTAATCTTAACCTCACCATAACTGTAGCCTAACCTAACTACAGCCTAACCGCAGCCTAATTTTAACTCTACCCTAACTGCATCTGAGCAGAAACTATACGTATATACACATATAGATATATATTCATATACATATACACAATTTCTTATCAATTGATGGCACAACTATCTCCTCTAGCTCCAAAGTGCGTTGTCTTGGAGTTATCCTGGACTCCTCCCTCTCCTTCAAACCACATATCCAGAACCTCTCGCAGTCCTGTCGTTTCCATCTCAAAAATATTTCCAGGATCAGACCCTTTCTCACCCAGGATGCTACTAAGACCCTAATACACTCAATGGTCATCTCCAGATTGGACTACTGTAACCTCCTCCTATCTGGCCTCCCCAAATCCCATCTCTCTCCTCTCCAGTCTCATCTTTCTCTCCAAATACTCTACCTCCCCTCTCCTGCAAGCCCTCCACTGGCTCCCCTTCCCCTTCAGAACCCATTCAAGGTTCTCACACTCGCTTACAAAGCCCTCACCCATTTCTCTCCCATTAACATCTCTGACTTCATCCCCCTCATCTCCTGGCCGCCCTCTTCGTTCACAACAAATGCACACGGCGGTGTGCCAACTGATTACTTCCTCCCACTCCCGCCTCCAAGATTTTGCCCATGCTTTTCCCCAACTCTCTCCCTCTTCCCATCAGACTCTCCAACTCTCTACAATCCTTCAAACGGGCTTTCAAGACCCTGTACTTCATCAAAGCCTTCCAGCTCTCATTCTACCTTGCTGCTACATGCTCCTTCCTCCCTGTCTACTCCATTTGTGTGACGCCTGTTTGTCTGCCCTCCCCTTTAGAATGTAAGCTCTTGCGAGCAGGGCCTTCTTCCCTCATGTGCTTCTCCTTACTTTATTTTCATCTACTTCTTACTCCGCACTAGGGCACCTAACACTTTGTTTATTCATTATTTACCAGTTATTTATATAGCGCACACATATTCCGCAGCGGTTTACAGAGAATAGTTGGCCATTCACATCAGTCCCTGCCCCAGTGGAGCTTACAATCTATATTCCCTATCACATACGCACACACACATACGCACTAGGGTTAATTTTGTGTTGGGAGCCAATTAACCTACCGGTATATTTTTGGAGTGTGGGAGGAAACCGGAGTACCCGGAGGAAACCCACGCAAGCACAGGGAGAATATACAAACTCTGCACAGTTAGGGCCATGGTTAGAATCGAACCCACGACCTCAGTGCTGTGAGGCAGTAATGCTAACCATTATACCGTCTGTGCTGCCCTTGGTTGCTTATGCTCTGTTGCTTATTTGGGGGTTATGGTCGCCAATGTAGCAATGTATATTATCCATGTCCCTGTCCTGCATTGTATTGTATTGTACTGTAAGTCACTTATTTGTTTATGTACTATGTAAGGCGCTGTGGAACACTTGTGGCACCATATAAATAAACGATAATAATAATAATATTAATAACCAATCAGCTCTGAATTGCCTTTTTAAAACATAGCCTGTAAAATGACAGAAGCAGAAGCTTATTGGTTAGTAACTGTACTTTATCTTTCTCCACTTTATGTCTCTCCAAGCCATGATAAATATCCCCCTATATAACCTAAATAATACTTTGACCAATACTAATTTTCTTTTAAGGTGAAGTTTTTAATTGTAAACTAAACATACCTATCACTTCATACTTTTTGGAATTGTACAGCTGCTTAAAACATACCATAACTGCTCACTAAGGGGTCTATGTACTAAGCTCTGGAAAGTGATAAATTGGAGAGTGATAAACTACCAGCTACTCAGCTCCTAACTGTCATGTTACAGGCTGTGTTTGAAAAATGACAGTTAGGAGCTGATTGGTTGGTAGCTTATCACTCTCCAATGTATCACTTTCCAGAGCTTAGTACATCTACCCCTCACTGTTTATGGCCATGTCAATTTTATGTACACACACTAGTGTATGTCTGAAAGCAAATCTCTTCCCCCTGTTACCCTAGTTTGATCAATTACAGACATCTCATGCATTATCATCCTCTTACTGCACTTGTGAAGACATTTGTTGTTATTTGCAATGAGATCATTTATTCAACATGAAAATTCTACTAATAGCTACTGATTGATTCCATACAAATCTCTTATATATTAAAAAAAAGATGTAAAGTGTTTGTATTAGGTATACCTCATATCCAGGAGTTATTTCTCAGTTAAGCCAAAACTATATTTAAATAATTTTCTGCCACATGTCCAAGGGTAAGCACACAATGACGGACAAGTCACATAAATAGTTGCTTTAATTTGTTTACCTTGTGAACTTGAAACCAACTTTTTAAATGCGACCAGTTATTGTATATTCATATTTTTTTTTACAGATGTACACAGTGGAAAAAGAAGAAAGAGTGACCATCACATAGGCTGCGACCAGAGACCAGCTTTCTTTTTTCTTGGTCAGGTAAGTTATCTTATTTGCCCAGGTACAGCCATAGTATTGTCTGATAATGTAAAATCAATCACCTGGACCAAATGGATCTATATATAGAGCAGGGTTACTGCATAGTTGATTTTAGTTATAGGCTGCGTAATTTTGTGGATCAATGTTCTGCTGGCTCCCCTGAGGTGTGGAGTCTCCTAGGTTATTGGTCTTTGCCAGTAACCCTTTCAAGCATGTGATAGACTTTGCAGTGAGGCACTTACAGGTTGCAGGTCCAATACTCATTAGGCAGATGCTGGTGTCAGGCAGATCTGAATACTGAGGATGAGGCACCAACGAGACTAGAGATGGTGTAGGGCTCAGAACTGGCAGCACTGGTGTAAGGTCAAAACAGGCAGAGAATTCAGTGTAGATGGACAGACATTAGTGATCAAGGATACATCCAGCAGATAGGGGGACAGATAAAGAATGAGGGATCATAATGTAGGCACATGCTTATACAGATAGGACCAGGGAGCTGGTAAAAGGTATTTTATGGACACTGTAATGATTAGAGTTTCCAGACAAATATATATTTCCACTGAAATAAATAGAAGCAGACACACAAAGATACCTCTCAGTATTTTCAGTATGAAAATCGATACAGGCCACACAAAGCACTCATTCTGGGGTATATTTATCAAGCCTTGGAGAAGGATAACATGCAGAGAGATAAAGTACCAACCAATCAGCATCTACAGTGCCTAGCAAAAGTATTCCCCTTAGCTTTTTACCTTTTTCAGTACATTACAACCTGTGATTTTTTTTATTTTTTTATCTGAATTTTATGTGATGGATCTGCACAAAATAGTCTAATTTGGTGAAGTGAAATGAGAAAACTATATATAAAAAAGAATATTTATAAATAAAATTCTGAAAATTGGCATGTGCATATGTAATCACCCCCTTTGCTATGAAGCCCCTCAAAAGTTCTGGTGGAACCAATTACCTTCAGAAGTCATATAATTAGTGAAATTAAGTCCACCTGTGTGAAATCTAAGTGTCACATGATCTGTCAGTATAAACACACCTTTTCTGAAAGGCCCCAGAGGCTGCAACACCACTAAGAGGCATCACACCATGAAGACCAAGCAGCTCTCCAAACAATTCAGGGACAAAGTTGTTGAGAAGTACAATTCTGGGTTGGGTTATAAAAAAATATCCAAATCTTTGATGATCCCTGGGAGCACCATCAAATCTATCATCATCAAATGGAAAGAACATGGTACCACAACAAACCTGCCAAGAGAGGGCCGCCCACCAAAACTCACAGACAAGGCAAAGAGGGCATTAATCAGAGAGGCAGCACAGAGACCAAAGGTAACCCTGAAGGAGATGCAGAGTTCCACAGCAGAGACTGGTGTATCTGTGCATGTGACCACAATAAGCTGTGCACTCCATAGAGCTGGGCTTTATGGAAGAGTGGCCAGAAAAAAGCCATTACTTTGTGATAAAAATAAGAAGACATGATTTGAGTTTGCCAAAAGGCATGTGGGTGACTCCCCAAAAGTATGGAGGAAGGTGCTCTGATCAGATGAGACTAAAATTTAACTTTTCGGCCACCAAGGAAAAAGCTATGTCTGGCGCAAACCCAACACATCCCATCACCCCAAAAACTCCATCCTCACAGTGAAACATGGTGGTGGCAGCATCATGCTGTGGCAGGGGCGGATCTATATTCTTGCTTTGGGGGGGCAGTGTGTGTGTGTGTGTGTGTATGTGCAGTAGTGGCAAGGATGTGTTTTCCACCGTGTCAGCGATCCATCCATCATCATGGATCCTGATGGGACCCCTGGGAGTGAGGTACGTGTCGCCTGTGTCCTCAGATTCCTCATTAATCCGGTTTTAGTCACCTGTAGGAGGGGGACCTTGTGTGTCATATCAGGGCCGGTTCTAGACCAAGTAGAGCCCAGGGTGTAAATTCCTTTGGTGCCCCACTTAAAAGGACAAAAAAATCAATACTGTTTTTGTGTATACTAAATAAAAACTCACCTTACCTATATGGTGGTTTCTCGGCAATGGGGAATGTCTGAAGAAATTGATCCTCCATGGGCAGACAGTGTCCTCAATCAGTAGTCACTATTCACGTTGAAGATCACATGGTCCGGAAGATGCCTGTTTGTGTAGGAATAAAATCAATGTCATCATCATACAACAGAAGTTCAACCAGAAATGTGCCCCCTGTGTCCCCTCCATCCTCCTGCCCCCCTGTTTTCCCTCCAGCCCCGTCATTCCAGCCTCCAGCCCTCTGTGTCCCCTCCAACCCCGTCATTCCAACCTCCAGCCCTCTGTGTACCCTCCAGCCCCCTCTTTCCCCTCCAGCACCACATTATTCCAGTCTCCAGACCCCTGTCATTCCAACCTTCAGCTCAGTGTCCCCTCCAGCCCCGACTCATTCCAGCTTTCAGCCCCCTGTGTCCCCTCCTGCCCCCAGTCATTCCAGCATCCACCGCTCTGCGTCCCCTCCAGTCCGCCGTCATTCCAGTCTCCAGTCCTCTGTGTACCCTCCAGCCCCCATCATTCTAGCTTACAACCCCTTATCATTCTATCCTTCAGCCCCGTGTCCCTTCCCGCCCCTCATCATTCCAGGCTTCAGCCCCCTGTGTCCCCTCCAGCCACCTGTCTTTCCAGCCTTGTGTCCCCTCCAGCCCCCCAACATTCCAGCCACTTGTCTCCCCTCCAGGCCACTGTCATCCTGTCTCCCCTCCAAGCCTCGTTCAGCCTGTCTCCCCTCCTGGCCCCTGTCATCCTGTCTCCCCTCCTGGCCCCTGTCATCCTGTCTCCCCTCCTGGCCCCTGTCATCCTGTCTCCCCTCCAAGCCCATGTCTTCCTGTCTCCCCTCCTGGCCCCTGTCATCCTGTCTCACCTCCTGGCCCCTGTCATCCTGTCTCCCCTCCAAGCCCCTGTCATTCCAGACTCCAGTAATTCCAACATTCAGCGACCCAACATTCCGGCCACCTGTCTCCCCTCCAGGCCCCTGTCATCCTCCCCTCCAAGCCCCTGTCATCCTGTCTCCCCTCCTGGCCCCTGTCATTCCAGCCTCCAGCCCCGAGTAACCTTAACAACCAACCCACTTACCTTCATTTCTGAAGCCGGACTGCTCCTTTTTCTTCCAGTTCAGCGTCCTACTGCTCCTGCTGCTCCTGCTCCTCAGGCTCTTCTGCTCTTCCTCCTCCTATTCCTGAACACTTGACTGAGCACTTTACACGTAGCATGTGTCCCTGAAGAGAGCCGGCTGGGTCAAGTGGGCATGGCCTAATCGCAGGTCCACGCCCCCTTATGGAGGAAGGGGAAAAACATTTTTTTTTTGCAGTTGTGTTATGGGGGGCAATAGCCCTGATCGCCCCCCCCCCCTGGATCTGCCACTGTGCTGTGGGGATGTTTTTCAGCAGCAGGGACTGGGAAACTGATTTGAGTCGAGGGAAAGATGGATGGTGCAAAATACAGGGATATTTTTGAGCAAAACCTGTTTCAGTCTGCCTGTGATTTGAGACTGGGACGGAGGTTCACCTTCCAGCAGGACAATGACCCGAAGCATACTGCTAAAGCAACACTCGAGTGGTTTAAGGGAAAACTTTTAAATGTTTTGGAATGGCCTAGTCAAAGCCCACATCTCAATCCAATTGAGAATCTGTGGTCAGACTTGAAGATGGCTGTTCACAAGCGGAAACCATCCAACATGAAGGAGCTGGAGCAGTTTTGCCTTGAGGAATGGGCAAAAATCCCAGGGGCAAGATGTGGCAAGCTTATAGAGACTTATCCAAAGCGACTTGCAGCTGTAATTGCCGCAAAAGGTGGCTCGACAAAGTACTGACTTTAGGGGGGTGAATAGTTATGCACACTGAAGTTTTCTGTTACAGTATGTTGGCCTAAATGTTGTTTGATTCACGATATAAAAAAACACAACTTCACAGTTGTAGGCATGTTCTGTGAATGAAATGATGCACACCTTCAAACAATCCATTTTATTTCCAGGTTGTGAGGCAACAAAACATGAAAAATGCAAAGGGGGTCAATACTTTTGCAAGGCACTGTATCTACGATATCTGCCATTTTACAGGCTGTATTTGCAAAATGACAGGATCTGATTGGTCTGTACTTTATCTCACTTAAAACACAGCATCATAGTACACGTCACCTGGCTTGTTTTTACACTGAAGTGCTTGCGGAAGGGTATGGTCAACCTCTTAGCGAGTGGATCTGAATCAGGCCCACTGTTCTATGTTCAGATATATTCTGCAATACTAGACTTTACAGTTGATGGTGGTCAATATTACTGAAGCTTTCCAAGGTATAACATTTGTACCAGCAGAGAAAGTTTTAAGCTGCATACACACGGTGCAATCTGTACAACCAACAAATTGTAATATATCTTTCAGTGAAGTCATCCTGCCACATCTCTGACCAGGCAAAGTTGACAATATCGCACAAGTTGGCCTGCATGTACGGACGATCATAGATATCGTTATCGTTTATGCGGGAACAGGCATCGTTGGTCGATCACTGCTTAAAAATTAACGATATGAATGATATATCGTTGAACGTTATCGTTTATATCGTTCATAGATATGGTACCGTGTGTACCCACCATTAGTTACACCACTGATATTTTCTTCTCTGTTGTAAATTTGTTATTTTATGAAAAGGGTAAAGAAGAAGTGAGCCAAATTATTTCTATTCATCACCTTACTGTGAAATTAATCTTACGCATTGCAAGGTGTAATTTTCCTTATCTGTTCTGTCTCATCTAAATGTCTCACTTTAAAACTTTGTCACACAAATGATTCATGCAATAAATTATTACATTGTAGTCTGTTCTTCTTTTGAGGAGCACATGATAATTCAAAATGATAAGAAATGTATCCTAAAGTTTCATTTGAAAACTCTGGTTGTTCTGCCATACGAATGCCAAGCAAACCATACTTTCACTATGATAGCGGGGTGTCATTTGCCAAATTGTAATTGCACCAATCTGTATTTGTACAGGTGCTTTTGATTTCATGACAGCTTGGACAGAGATGAAATTGTGAGAGATAAAGTACAAACCTATCTGTACCTTTACAGGCTGTGTTTGAAAAAATGACAGGAGCTGATTGGTTGGTACTTTATCATTCACATTTTTATCACTCTCCAAGCTTTCATGAATATCTTGCTGTGTAATAAAATATGCATGTTGCCATAATACTTATCTATCTGTTTTTTTCCCCACAAGAAGACAAGTAGATTATAACTTTAAAATGTACCTAGGGCTATTAAAATGAGCAGAATTCTCTTTAAAATATATAACTATTTTGTCTGCTTACAAAGAATAACTAAAATGTGTGTACACAGGGCCGTAGAGAGCCGGCCTGGGCGCCATTACTGTTGGGGGCATGGCCTAATAGAAGGAGGCATGGTCATGTACTCTTAAAAACCTTATTTGCTGTGCGTTGGGCAACGCTGTGAGCCCCTCAGCCTGGAGCAAATCCAGGGGTGGAGGAGAGGAGACTGCTGCTGTTGCTCAGTGGCAACAGTTTCCCTGGTCTCCCACTGGAACCCAGCAAACAGCAGAGTGTGCTGGGCTGCTGACAGGTAAGAGGGAGGGGGCGGCATCAGACCCGGGCCCCCATCAGGACCCTCCAATTAATACCCAATCCCACCCTCTTGGTGTCCCTGTGTGTACATACTGTCGAATTAAAATAAAACTTGAACTTTTATTTATGTGCTATGATAGCTTTACATACCTCATCCCAATTTGCAATCCTTGCATTGAAGCAAGAGCCAGAAAAAGTGATCAGAGGGTGAAGTGTTACACCACAGGGTATGCGTTTATGATGCCGGCGGTAGCTATGCCGACCGCCGGCATCTCCACTACAGAATCCCGGCGAGGGTTAATTAACCTACGCCGGGAGACCGGCACCCGGCATCCCGACCGAAGGGATGCTGGGCGCCGAGCGCAGACAGCCGCGCGGGGGGAGGGTTAGGTTTAGGGTCCCGGGAGGGAACTTAGGGTTAGGCACCCCCCCCGGAGGTTAGGTTTAGGCTAGGGGGAGGGAGGGTTAGGTTTAGGCACCCCCCGGGGGGAACTTAGGGTTAGGCACCCCCGGGGGGACTTAGGTTTAGATGGCGGGGAAAGGGGGGGTTAGGTTTAGGCACTTAGAGGTTAGGCACCCTAAAGGAGGGTTAGGGTTAGGGTGTAGATTAGGTTAAATAATACCTACCTTTCGCACGATCGGGATTTCCTTCCACGTCGGGCTGGCGCTGCCGGGATTTGAACCGCCGGCCTGTAACACATGTATTCCCACCACAGGGGTCTTTTTTCAAGCAATCTAAAAAAAAAAATATTTTCAGCAAATCACAGATCTGACAATCTTGAAAGGCTAATCATTTTACTAATAACGGTCACCAAATTGGCTGATTGTCTTCATATACTTCAAGTCTATAGACCTGATTGCTGATATTCAACACGATGGACAACCTGATTTAGTGATTCTATGAATTTTTTGATCGGAACCGTCAATCGCTGGACCCCTTACACTGCCGATTGTTTGGAACAATCATCTTCAAAACTCCAAATTGCCCAATTAATCGCAGATGTACAGTATGGGGACGTTTACACTATTGTACTAGGTTTTAAGACCCTTTTATATTATGTTTTCATTCTGTATTTTATATTGACGTGTATTACAGCTAAACGTACAGTATCCTAGTAGACATTTGTCCATCAGATCAAATCCTTAAAATGGAAATCTATCTGATCCACTCAATCTGAGTATATATTTGTCTACTCCTGAGATTACCACTGATTATATTTTTTCTTCAGTTACCTTTGATTCAATAATTTAATTAATTAATATAAATAACTTTTTAATTCAATATTGTGATTTAGCCAAGATCAATTAAGGTAAAGCTATATGATGATTATGGAGTATAAAACACATTAACATATATGTTGTGCTCCTTTTTATTTTGTTGCCCAGGTAACTGTGAATTAACTGTTTTTATTTTCCAAACTGCACTACAAAAATGATTGGATGCTATGGACAGCACTAACTTCCCTACAAAGTTAACCGATGAACAGTTTTTATAACTGTCAGCTAACAATGCTTTTTTTTTCTTGTAAATGTTTTTTATTATAAATGTTTTTTTATTCATTCTAAAGCAAAACATTTACAGTAGGCAAAGGTGAAAGGGGTTATTTTATATCATGGTGCAAAGATCAATGTAGGTTCAGTGTGTGATTGTGAGTTTCATTGTTATTTCCCTGGCACTAGTCCATTTGCTCAGGAAGGATATGATTAAACAGACAAATAGATAAACCGTGCTTAAGGTCGATAGTTTCCAAACATGTATATTCTCTGTATGTTAGGAGCCTCGCTGCAATGTGCAGAAGATGTGGGATATCTTTATCTGGACCTTATAAATTTAGAGCTGTTAGGGCTAAATTTACTAAGCGGCGAGTTTGGTGCCTGAAACCGTTGCAGATTGATGGCAGTTTTCATGTCAAATTGCTAGCATTTAATAAAGGTCAGTTTTGATGTTTAAACATAATCCATCATCGATCCCTGACAGATTAGAAATTACAGCCAGCAATGGCGGGTTCCAGGGGCGAAAATACAGTCCCCTTCCTTCTTTGCTGTACATCCCTACTATGTGGCATAATGTGAATGTGCCACTACTGTGTGGTATAATGTGAATAAAGGGTACTACTGTGTGGCAAACTGTGAATAATGGGCACAATTGTGTGGCATAATGTGAATAAGGGGCACTACTGTGTGGCATAATGTGGATAATGGGCACTACTGAGTGGCATAATCTGAATAAGGTGCTCTACTGTGTGGTATAATGTGAATAAGGAGTACTCCTATGTGGCATACTGTGAATAAGGGACATTGCTGTGAGGCATAATGTGAATAAGGGGCATTCATGTGTGGCATAATGTAAATAATTGGCACTACTGAGTGGGGGTAACATGAATAAGAGGCACTACTGTGTAACATAACGTGAATTGTGGGCACTACTATGTGGCGTAATGTGAATTGTGGGTACTACTGTGTGGTATCATGTGAATAAGGGGCACTACTGTTGGCAAAATGTAAATAAGGGGCACTACTGTGTGGCATAATGTGAATAAGGGACACTGCTGTGAGGCATAATGTGAATAAGGGGCATTCATGTGTGGCATAATGTAAATAATTGACACTACTGAGTGGGGATAACATGAATAAGAGGCACTACTGTGTAACATAACTTGAACTGTGGGCACTACTATGTGACGTAATGTGAATTGGGGGCACTATTGTGTGGCATGTTAATTTTGAGCACAATGTGTGGCATAATGTGATTTGGAGGCATTATATTACTGTACATATATTTTAACATTGATTGTTTAAATGTTATATTACCGATGTATCTATAACTATATACATCAACTTCGACAAAGCGTCCAAAGTTTTGCCTTTCAAAATTCAAATGTGTGCTCCTGAGTGGTCAGGACCCTGCCCTAAAGAAGTGTAATATTTTAGTGAGACCATAAAAAATAAGCATGATGGACTCCAGCATCTGCCTGAATGGTGAAATCCGGGATTTTACTCCTGGGGCACACCTAGAAGCCTCTGATTGGTCGGTCAGGGCTGTCTGAGGTGACTTCTGATAGGGTCATCAGCGGCAGGAAGCAGTGAGAGACGCCATGAGCAAACGCCATAGCAGAGGCAGTGGATGGCCACCAGATGTTACATGTGTTGCCACATTCAGAGAGCACACCAGAAAGAGAAAAGCAGTGGATTCAGCTGTGACGTCTCATTGGAAGAGGAGGTCCAGGAGCTGTTACTTGTGCGGGGAGAGAAGGAGATAAATCACTGGCACACGGAAGGATGCTATAGTGTACAGAATGCTAAAATGTCAAAAATCCTGTGTAGCAGAGGTGTGAAGAAGATGCAACAGCAAGTACTTAACAAGATAAAATCGTTTAAAAAACAGTACACAAAGGTCCATGACAAGAATCGGAAATGCAGCCGTGCCAGACGCATGGAGTGGCCATTGTACGATTGTGCAATGTAGTTTTTGCCCATAGTGCACTATGCAACCACATTGCTGTCTTCTTCAAGTGATGCAAGCACAACTTCTGCGACAACACCGGACATGCCTACAGAGATTCTGGACTGCAGCCAGCAGAGCCCGCCGGCATTGCAAATACTATATGAAGATTATGACAAAACACACTCTTCTGTTACCATTGTGGAGACAGACAGCACCACCAATGTGACAGCGCTGCCGCAGAGGCAGGGGGCAGAGGCCTTGATTCAGAGCCGGATGCTCTGACAGATCTTCCTGATTTTTAGAGCGGCCTCCTGGCCGCTCGTATAGCTGTGGGGGACCACCCACAGCTATAGCGAGCGGCCAGGAAGATGGTCGCGATGGTCAAGACCATCGCGACCATCGGGCTTGCGTCGAGACCTTTGTGGTAGGGTCTCGTTGCCGCAAGCCCTAGAGTGCTTTCGGCTCTAACAGAGCCGAAAGCACTCCCACTGACATCACTTGTGATGTCAGTGAGGCCGGCCCCAGACGGTAGGCGTTCCCATGGGAATGCCTCTGTCTGGGCATCCACACCCCCGGCACGCCCACCAAAGGGGGCATGCTGTCACTCAGCGCTCGCGAGCGGGTCTGAATCAGGCCCAGAGTCCCAACCTGAGACCCAGGGAGCCAGGCCGACCCTACTTGATAACAGTAAGTTCCCCTGTATTAACATTACTAAAAACCCTATCTATTGCAGTGTTAAGCTAGCATGCAAGAGGAAGGAGGCCGCAAGCACTGATAGGCTTATAGCACTGCTATTTGATTTGATTTTGAATTTATACTAGGATTTGTCTCTGAAATAGTACATAAACACAGTAAAATATTGCGCTTATTCTTACTGGACCCACTCATAACACAGTGAAGGGTGCGACTGTTTATGGGCACTTTGCACAATATGAAATTAGTGATCACTCTCTCACTCTGCACCTAATCAGCAATTAGGGCCTAACAACTTCAACTGTGCCATCTTCATTGATTAGGTGGAGGGTGCTAGAATGAACACTATTAAACCGTATCTGTTGCAGTGTTGAACTAATGTGCTAGAGGATGGTGACATATGGTTGTCATAGCGCTGCCCTTTAATTTGCAATACCTTTTACAATCAAGTGTTGCATACATTACTATAATATTTGTAATGCTTAAAATATTTTTTTTTTTTACAGTGTTTAACCACTTGCCTGGCACGGTCGCATCAAATCCGACCACACCAGGCTGGGCTTTCCCTGACATGGTTGCATCTGATACGACCAGTCAGAAATGCCCACTAGGCGACTGCGGGAAGCTAATCTTCCTCTGCAGCCGCCTACATCAGAGGGACCTCCTGGTCCCTCTGCATCTGTGGCAGCACCTCCAGTGTGTTCCGATCACTGCCAGCCACAGTGATCGGGCACTCGGCAGGACCCCTCTGCTGGCGCGGCTGCAAGGGCAGCCATGTGTTCCATATGCTGTACCTGCGTGACCATCCTCACTGCAGTAGCCGCAGCTGCTGCTGTTCCCTCCGGGTAGCTGGCTGCTGCTTTGTCCCCGGCCCCCCATCTTCTCCAGACAGCTGCTCCTGTGTCCCTGGACCCTCCCCCAACCCCCTCCCCCCAGCGCTGCAGCGGCCTGGTCACAACACTCAACCGGGCGGCTAATCCTGTATCCCCGGCCCTCCCCCCAGCGAGGCTGCAGTATGATAGTTTTAGCAATTGGGAAGCTGAATGTGTATAATGAATGAGATGGATGTATGGAGTGAGAAGAATGTTGGAACTCAGTGACAGTTTTGTGGTGACTGAATGGGAAGATTGTGGGCACGGAGTGGGATGTGTGTGCCACATAACTGCTCAGACTTCAGTTGCATAGACTGCATGTGTGTATTCCAATGAGCACACAATTCTGTGAATTAGCAGCTCCTCCATTTTGTGAGTGACAGCATCTCACTCTGTGAGAATGCTGAATCTGCAGTTAACCACAGGGTGTGATGGCATACCATATCTGTATTACGCAAGGTACACGTCCATTAAGGCATCAGCCTTAATGATCATAATTTCATTGCTTTTTGAAGTTTGTGTGGAACAAATTCAGCAGGTTTTGTGAATTTTCAGATCATGTCTAAGCAGCCTTAATGGGACATGTAAAACCGTAAGGTTTTTTTTGTCTATGGAATTTCATAGCTTTTTTATAATTTATCAACCATCAGGGTTTTGACGAGAAAACCGGGCCACCTGCAGGGCAGTAGGACAACAAATAGGTACACTAGCACGGGTGGAAGAGCAGACAGCACACAGGAGGTGTTTTAAGGGTGCAGAGGGAGAGACAGCTGTGGGGGCAGGCTTCAGGTGTGTGGGGCAGTGGCAGCTTCGGGGGTGTGAAGCAGTGGCAGCAACAGGGCCGTGCACAGAAGCATCAGTGGGCAACAGAGGGACTCACTGGTGCTGGGCATGCACCTGAGAAAATCAAATCAATAAGACACATATGCATGGACATATCAGTGAGATCCATCCATGCATTAATGTGTAATATATAAGAAAAAAATGATGTGCCCCCACAGCACAACCAGCATCGAGCTTTGGAGCCCCAGTGCTGGCTGTGCTAAACACTGGGGACAAACGATGTAGGGGTTCCCTGTATAAAGCACAACCAGCACCATGCTAATCAGAACCAGTCCTGGTTGCCAAAATACAGGGAACAAACGACGTAGGCGTCCCCTAAAAAAAACAGAATTCTCCCATAGAGAATTCCGAGGGAGGGGGCATGGTGTTTAAGGGGCTACACCTCAAAAGTTATTGAAGGTACGGAGCTGAAATTTGGCATGGGCTGGTAGAATTGTCGTTCGGTGCTACATGCCAAATTTCAGGACAAAAACATAAAAAATTAGGACTTGGGAGTAATCTAAATTTCCAACTGTCAGTTTTTTCTGACACTCAATTAAGACCACTTTTCTGCTGTTCTCTATGGTGGATTTTTTCAAAGGCATAACTCAGGGTAGGGGGCAAAATTAGACTTGGGGTTTGTTTTATTAGGTATCTATTGTTCAACGGTAGTTGGTTTTGGGGTTTAGGTAATTGAGAAAGTCACAGTTTTTAAACTATTAACTCACGAATCCGCCATTATAGAGATAGGAAGTTTTAACTTGGTGCACAGCTTCAGTAGGAGCATCTATCAGGTGTACTTACTGTGGCTTCACTTCGGTGCACCAAGATGGCAGGTCAGTGCAAGCAGTAGCGCGGATGGGCTCGGGGGGAGGAAGCAGCCGTAAGTTATGGCCGGAACCCAGGGGGGCAGCAGGCGTTGGCTGTGGCCGGGACCCGGGGGCATTAGTGGTGCAGGCGGAAGGACCCGGGGGAGGTAGCAGCAGGCAGATGCAGGCTTGGAATTGAAAGATCCGTGATACCTGCATCTGTGTATAAATAAACACAGAAGCACGGATGGGATCAGTGAAACCCATCTATGCTTTTGTGATTAAAAAAAACCCTGTGTAAAAACAAAAAAAAAATGGCGTGGCCCTACCCCCCCAAATGACAACCAGCACCGGGCTATGGAGACGCAGTACTGTCTGTGCTAAATACAGGGGACATATTACGTAGGGGTCCCCCGTCTTAAGCACAACCAGCACCAGGCTTTTGAGACCCAGTCCTGGTTGCCAAAATACGGGGGACAAATGACATAGGGGTCCCCTGTATTCAGCGCAACCAGCACCGGACTCTTTCTAGTGGGGGGTGATGCCACAGCCAGGGGAGCCCTTTCACCGGGCCCCCCAGCCGAAGCATCACCCCTAACCGCTACTCAGTCCAGGCCAGGGATCCCTGGAGAGCTGGGGACCCCCCAATAAAGGGGTCCCCCTCTCCAGGGCACCCCAGGCTGATAGCCCGGGGCTATCCCCAGCACCCCTGGGCGGTGGGTGCCGGGTTGATTATGTAAAGTGTGGTGCATATGAAAATATAAATATTGTCTTTTGCAGTAGTACTACAGGTCCCAGCAGGCATCCCCGCAAACTGGTACTTGGAAAACCACAAGTACCAGCAGGTGGGGCTTTACGGACCTGTCAGTATCTATAGTACCCCTGCAAAATAAATATTAAAATAAAAAAAACAAAGATACAGTTTTTTTAAATGTTTTATTTTGCTGGACCTTCATCTGGGGAGCGGCAGCCTTTAAGCTCTTTTTCATGGCTGCCGCTCCCCCAGGACTTCTACGGCGTCTTCAACTGGAGGGCGGAGGCCGCCGCCCATCCAGAGCTTCTACGGCATCTTCAGCTGGAAGACGGCAGCCGTTAAGCTCATTTTCCTTGCAGGCACCCATCCTGGGCTTCCGCGGCTTCTTCTTCCTTCAGCTGATCTTCTCTCAAGCTCCCCGGCCGACGACTGAGTGGATGGCACCTTGCGCTGGCTGTATTTAAGCATGCCGAGGGGGTGGGGCAATAACGTCGTGAGCCGTGATTGGCATGCTGCAGCCATCTTTGAATTTCAAAAATGGCGCTGAGGCGCCATTTTTGAAAATGGAACGCTCGGTTTTCACCATTGAAGTCAATGGTGAGAACAGTTCATTGGCTGAGAGGCGGAAGGCTCGCCTCTGTCAGGCAATGAGCGCTCCGCACCGGGGTTTCTGAACTGACTTATTACAGGTACTCCATTGGATTACCTACTGGAGAAGAGGACAGATTGGCATCAGAGATACATAGGTGAGTATGTGAGATAGTGTGTATGCATGTGTGAGTACATGTGTGTGTGCATGTATGTTTTAATAAAATAACATTTTTCTACGGTGTGTGTGTTGTGTGTTTTTTTTATATTGCTTTTGCTGTGGAACTACAGTTACCAGCAGTCCCGTAATGCCCCACATGCTGATACTTGTGGTTCTCCAAGTACCAGCATGTGGGGGAGGCTTGCTGGGAACTGTAGTTCCACTGCAAAAGACAATATTTTAACTTTACTTGCACAACGCTACACAATCAACCCGGCTATCAGCCTGGGGTGCCCTGGAGAGGGGGACCCCTTTATTGGGGGGTCCCCAGCTCCCCAGGGATCCCTGGCCTGGGCTGACTAGCGGTCAGGGGTGATGCTTTGGCTGGGGGCACCGGTGAAAGGACTCCCCTGGCTGTGGCATCACCCCCCCAATAGAAAGAGTCTGGTGCTGGTTCTGGTGAATACAGGGGGACCCTCTGAAGTTCTTCCCCCTGCATTTCCAGAACCAGGGCCGGCTCAGAGCCCAGTGCTGGTTGTGCTTCATACGGGGGACCCCTATGTCATTTGTCCCTGTATTTCGCACAACCAGTACTGGCTTTCCAAAGCCCAGTGCTGGTTGTTGTTTTTGAGGAGGGGGCCACGCCATATTTTTTTTTTTTTACACAGGTTTTTTTATTTAATTAAACACAGAAGCAAAGACGGGTCTCACCGGGTCTCACTGGGTCCTCCCTGGGTCGTAACGCCTGCACCAACGCCTCCCGTGCTGCCGCCGCACCACCGCCGCTAACGCCCGCTACCGTCCCTGATTCCCGGGCCGCACCCAACGCCTGCTAACCCCTACCCCCTTTCTCCCGCATCCCGGCCGCAGCAAACGTCGGCTTCCTTCCCCATGTACCCGGCCCCCGCTGCCGCCCACAAACGACGGCCATCTTGGTACACCCAAGTGAAGCCACAGTGAATACACCTGCTGGAGGCTCCTACTCCGGCTGCGTAAAAAGTTGAAAAGTCCTGTCTATTCAATGGCGCATTCTTGAGGTAATAGTTTAAAAACTGTAACTTTCTAACTTACTTGAACCCCCAAAAGCACGTACCCTGGCACAATAGCTACCTAATAAAACAAACCCCAAGTCTAAATTCGCCCCCTACCCTGAGTTATGCCTTCCCAAAAAAAAACCATAGACTACAGAAGAAAAGTGGTCCTAATTGAGAATGTCAGAAAAATGTGACAGTTGGAATTTTAGATTACTCCCAAATCCTAATTTTTTAGGTTTTTGCCCTGAAAATTGGCATGCAGCACCGAGCGACCTGCCCCCCTCCGGAATTCTGTATGGGAGAATTTCAGTTTTTTACACGCAGCTATATATATATATATATATATATATATATATATATATTTTTTTTTTTAAATATAGGTATATTATTTTTTAGTTTCCAATTTTGTTTGTTTTTTCATTTTTAACATTGACGTTGTAGGTCATTTTATTTTTATTATGGCAGTCCTGTAATGATTAATATACAGTATACTACGGATGGTCACCGACCATCGATGGTTTGCAAACCATCGATAGTCTATGACAGTGGTTCCCAAACTGTGCGCCGTGGCACCCGGGGGTGCCTCGGGACACTTACAGGGTTGCCTCTCATTGGTGGTCCAGTGCCGGGGCTTGCTGGAGGGGCCCAGTGGGGGCCCGGGTCCAACGCCGCCCCCCCTCCCTCTTACATCAAAGCAGCCCAGCACACGCTGCTGTGTGCTGGGCTGCACTGGGAGACTTGCGCCACACAGTCTTGAAAACGTCCCAGCATTCCATGGGACGAAACGTGTTGACCTTTTTATTATCCCCTTGATACTCTGCTAAAGAGATTGCTGGAGAATGTTTTGGAAAAGCATTCGGGAGAAGCCGGACACTAGTATACAGCAGCCGCACTGACTCTTACTTCAACAGCCGGGATACACAGCCGCGGCGGCTTTGCAGTGCCACCGGCCCCTTTTTACCTTCGGGACATACGATCTCCGCAACGTCTGCACAGTGATATCTCCCCACCTTCACCTTGACGCGGAGCAGCACTCTGGGAATCGTCGGAGAGGTAATTACCTATGAGTGCAGGGTGTGCGGTGTAGGCCCCCCTGGACCCGGGGCCCTGTGTGCCCCGTCCACCCTGCACGCATTATAGATACGCCCCTGGCAAGAGGACACTGAGTACACGGTCCTTGGAAGTTTACTAAGCGTGTCCACTCAGTGCAACATACTAACGGTAATACATTATCTATTGGCTGACCTAAGAGTGGGGAAACATATATCTAGCAGAAACTGCTTGGAGTATATATGGTAACACTGGGACGCCAGAAGTTACCTAAACATCTTAAATTGATCTTATGCCATATTAGAACACTGGACTACACAGTTACCACAGGATTTGCAACAAACTGGATTTATGTGCAAATAACATAGGGCTCTATTTATTATCACTATTTTTACTAAAATAAAGTGAAAAAGGGTGTTTCACATTATTTTAGTTTCACCTAAAGTTACTACAGAGCAATTGGAGTAGAATTTGTAAATTTCTCCTAAAACCCCTAAGTATCACTTATTTTTAGTAATCAGATCGCATTTCCCATAATTGTAATGGGAAATGCAATCTGTGTGCAAGTTACTAAAAATAAATTGTGAAACAAATACATGGGGAGGCCCTGTGATAATAACGCCACCTGGAGGTGGCGTTATCCAGGGTCTCACCCGGTTTCTGGACTCCTGCTCCGCTCTAACATGCAGAGCAGAGCCCGGAGCCGGCCCCAGTAATCGGCTGTGTGGTCTAAACAGACCACACGCTGATACACTGCAAAAAAAATAAATAAATAAATAGTCAAAAAATAATTAATTTACTTGAGTCCAGGGACCGGAGTTCGGGGCTCCAGTGATGTCCTCCCTCCGGTCAGCTGGTCTCCCATACTGCACTGCTGCCCGGTCATCAGGTGACCGGGTCCCAGTGCAGTATGGGATGTCAGCTGATCGGAAGCATGGAGGACATCACCAAAGCCCGGATCATGCAGGTAAGTGCAATTAAGGGAGGGGGGTCATGGGGGGTCCGCGAACGCGGGGGGCAGGCCTTAGCTCCGGGGGGGGGGGGTAGCAGTGGCGGCCGGTTGGTGCATGCGCAGCACTTGTCACTGTATTTTTTGGGAAAATACCGTGATCAGGCTGCGGAGGGGATTCGCAGGGACAGAGCTTTATCGCAGGCTCTGTCCCTGCAAGGGATTTGTAGTAAATCCCTGTGATATTGCCTGAATTCGCAATGCGAATTCAGTCGGTAATATCACACTACAATCTGCATTGCCAATGCGGATTGTAGTAAATAGAGCCCATAGTATCTTATTGAGAAAACTGTGATACTTAATCACTCATTATAGCAAAAGGAATTTTTATGAGAAGCGTTTTTTCTTGTATATATCATCCTATATGCCTAAACATTATTGATATATATGTTGATAGAGTTTAACCATTAACTTGGTGTTATGTATGAAGATTGCTGCTGTATATGTATCGGTTTATATAAATAATTTTTCTCTTTAATATATGTTGATGTTTTGAATAAAATTATTTTTTGGAAGAATTGAACAAGCCTGCTGTATACTAATAGAGAGCAAACCTTCATTGATTCATTTTCTATGAATATAAAGGAACTTGAACACCTGTGCAGTAACTATTTAGTAGATCTTTTTTCCTCTGGTAATATATTCTGGGTCCTAACTAGACCCAAGTTACTTGCAGCAGTTATCAATTACATGATTACATTATATTTTGTTAACAGCGCCAGGAAGGGTAGTGTTTTTCACTACATTTTGTGTGATCTTACCAATATCAATGGTCCACAACCGTAAAATGATGGAATGTCATCCCTTTCTGTTGTGGTAGTCTGTTGGGCTGTCTCTGGGAGCAATTATGGGGATGTGGGTGCCATCAATTGCCCCAGCACACTGTGGATAACCGCGATGCAGGAGCCCAGACACTGTCTCATCCAGTCGCTGCCCCTGGGGTAGGGCAATAAACCGTTGGTACAAGGTATCTAGTATTGCCTTCGTCACTTCACACACCAAAATACAGACCGTTGAGACACCAAACAAGCAGGAGATTGTGCGGCACTCGCTAGGGGTGGCATACCACCACAAGATGATCGCTAGTCTCCTGCTGGGGGCAATGGGCTGTCTCCAGTGGGAGGCCTGCCTGGTAAGTGCTGGAGTGAGGAGTTCCAGGATGTAATTAAAGGTGCCACGCAACATCCTAAAATGTGCCATTAATTGGCTTTCCTGGAACAACTTCACTGTAACCCAGATAACCTCTCCATGTTGGAAATCTCAAGCCCACAATGTGCAAGCTGACTCTCCGGTTACCCGCAATATGGATGAGATGCAGGACATGATCAAGGCTCTCCTCCGGCGTACATAATGTCGACGGTTGGCCTCCCTCTCCACCAAAAACATTCTCCCTTCTCCTCTTCATCTCACACTGTGCAACGAAAAACACTGCGTGTACCTCTGAATCAAGCAGAGCCGTAACTAGACTTTTTGGTGCCATGTGCCAGAAAGAGCATTGGCGCCCCCCTCATTTTTCAAAGGGACATAATGCACCCAAAAAAGGAGAATGGCCTCATGGGGAAGGGCCGGGGAAGAGATAGAGGAGGCCAGGAGATGCTGGGGATGAAATAAGAGGAAGCTACAAGCAAGGATGATAATAAAAAGAAATTTGACAGGCCCAAACAGCGCCCCCTGACCTGTGGTGCCCTGTGCGATGGCACCGTCCGCACTACACTAGCTACGGCAGCGGAATCAAGTCCAATGTCCGGCAAGATGCTAGCAGTAATTCCTAGTAATATTATTATTATAATTTTGCATTTATTTGGCACTACAAGGGTTTT
The DNA here is from genome assembly GCA_031769625.1 of Taudactylus pleione. Taxonomy (NCBI): domain Eukaryota; kingdom Metazoa; phylum Chordata; class Amphibia; order Anura; family Myobatrachidae; genus Taudactylus; species Taudactylus pleione. Next base: position 11,921,375 of record JAUIMM010000036.1, on the reverse strand, counting down.
GCAGCACCTTCCAAAGTACATAAACAGAAACAGTATGATCAAAACATCAAAAAAGAAACTTTAGGTGCCCATCCACTAGGCGATGCGGGGATGACGGCACGATTACGACGCCGTCATCTCCCACGGGGTGAAGTCTGGAGAGGTCTTCCTCCCGGGTTCTCAGCGGTGACGGGCAGCAGTCCTCGGCGGTGATGGGCAGCAGTCCTCGGCGGTGACGGGCAGCAGTCCTCAGCGGTGACGGGCAGAGTCAGCAGGGCACTGGTCTCCGGCAGGCTGCAGGACCCCCTCCTCAGCGGCTCCCAGCAGCGGACATTCCATGGCAGCAGCGTCCCTCTAGACAGGTGAGCGATGTGCTCCCTTCTCTTGGCACTCTGCTTTATGGTGGCGGGTTCATCTCCGAACATGGCAACCTGACGGCGGTCGTCAGGTTGACCACCATGTTCGGGCGATGATAGATGTTAAAAACGGCCAGGGGGTGCGCGCATCGCTGGTCGTTTTTAACCTTTTACTGCCCGATTTGCAGGCGATTACCAAGCGATGGAGCAATAACGACCGTCGTTATCGCTCCATCGCTAGGTTTAATCGCCTTGTGGATGGGCAGCATTACAGTACAAAACATTGCCGAACATGAACAAGGTTTATAAACATTGCTACATCAGCAGTCATAATACTCAAATAAGCAGTGCCGGACCAATCCGAAAGTTTGGTGCTGTTTTTGAAGGGGGGAGAAGATGATGGTGAAGTAAAAGAGAAGCAGATGAGGGAATATGGAGCCACACCTGCAGTGTAAATACCATGCTCAATTCTGAGATCTGAAATGGCAGGTAACAATGCATTGGAAAATAATCTGAAAGATTCTAAACTAGCCTCAATTTGGTATCGACAGACTTCACTGTTTTGCTGTGCAGATGTCCACATGAAGGTGATTCTACTACCACATAAGTGTGGTAAGCAGAAATAATCAGACTTTAAAAAGAGCATTCATGGGTATCACCGACCTCAGTCAACTAGATGTGACACTTCACAGTGTGCACATGAGTGTAATAACTACCATAGGTTCAAGGGGTTCAGCTGCTATGGGGCCGATGGCTGAGGGGGCCCATCTTTCTTGTCAAGGTTACATGTGTTGCATACATTCTTCACCATTGGGTGGTACATAGGGGCCCTTACAAGCTTTTTATATGGGGCCTTCAAATAACTAGTTCCGCCCCTGAGTGTGCTTAATGATAAAGGGGGCATGACTATACGGAAAGCGGTGCAGAGCAGAGGGGAGGAGTACAAAGAAGATGGAGGCAGTTTGTGGCTAGTCCAAGATTATTGGCCAGCCTCAGTGCCCTTGACGAACAGTAATGGTGGAACAGCACAGCTCTCCTATACGCCACAGAGCCCTCTGTCAGCGAGGGCCCCTTACAGGTGTACTGATGGTGGCACTGATCAGGGCTATTATTACTAAATGTGGCTTTTTTGTGTGGTTGAAGCTTTTTATTAGTGTAGAAAAGTTCTCAAAGTATAGTCCCACAGTCCGCTCAGATCCTACCTGCCGACTTTCTGGCTGCTCCTTCCGGGAGGGAGCAGCCAGATCGGCAGGACAGGGGGGGGCGTGGCTGAGACAAGGGGGAGTGGCCAGTCGGGTGACATCACTTGTGGGCGTGGCGTGGCGGAGTCACGCGATCGCGTCAGTTTGGCCCCGCCCCCGCTACACAATGCCGATAAAATAGGCATTGTAAAGCAGGGGGCGGGGCCAAAATGACGCGAATCCCGTCACCGGGGTGCAGGGGTTATAGCTGAAGGTATAGGAAGGGTGAGCGGCAGCCGGGAGAATTGCCTGCCTTCCCGGGAGGTGGGGAGCGGCACCCGATCTTCGGGAGGCTCCCGACCAAATCGGGAGGGTAGGCAAGTATGGCTCAGATCTGGTGTTGAATTCAGGTCTTTTTGCTGAGAGTAAATCATCCTCCAGCTCTCAGCACAGCAAAGAACACCAATAAAGATGCTCCTTAATAAGCCCTTTAACTCAGTTCAGTATTCACATTTCTTTAACTACGGTAATTTTTTAATGGATCGTTTAATCTAGGGTCACCATACTGTTCAAGGAACATCCTCACTCAATTCCTGCTCTTGGCCTGTACAATTTTCTGCTTTCCACAATCTTGCTCTTCAAATCTTTACTATTTGAAGCAGAGCCGTAGCTAGGCATTTTGGTGCCCTGTGCCAGAAAAAGCATTGATGCCCCCCTATATTTTAAACAGGTATAGAGCACGGCGAAGGCGCACGCCAAAATAAAGAGGTGTGGCCTCACGGCGAAGGGACATGGTCACACAGATGCATGAATTCACATTACAGTAGCGTCCGTTATTCACATTACAATGCACAATAGTATTGGTTATTCATATTACATCACAATGTAGTACCCCAACCCCTTATACATGTTACGCCACACAGTAGTACACCAAATATACTTTACGCCACACAGTAGAACCCCTTAAATACTTTATGCCCACACAGAAGTGCACCTTATACACATTATGCTGACACAGTAGTAGTTTTATAATGAGATTCTCATAAATTTAATAAATAATTCCCCCCTCCCTTAACCTCCTCATGTGCATGCACTGTGACTGACTCTGCCGGGGATCAAACACTCTCCCAGTCCCCACTGACACTGTCACACACCAGCTGGTGCCGTTGGCCGCCACTGCCGCCGGATCTGTCACTGTCTTTAGGACCTGCTGCTACTGATGGACACCGTGCTGCTGCCTATCATACTGCATGGCACACCTGATGGTGAGTCACCAACAACTCCCTAGGAACTGTGGGAGCAGTCTCTCTCATCCCAAGAGACAGGGGCAGATTGTGAATGGAAAAAAAGCCCGGGAAATTTCTGGAAGCAGCCTTAATGGGGCCAGGTCTGTTGAGGGGCAGGGTCTGTGGAGGAGGGCAGGGTACACCCTCCTCTAAGGGCCTGGAGGGGCTTTTGCAAGCCACTGAAGAGAGCAGGGCCGGCAAAATAAATGTTGGTGAATGATACAATGATCTATTTGGGGCCCTCCATCCTTCTGCACTAGGTACAGGCAGGGATGGGCAGACCTGATTATAGCTGGTAAACTGCACCTCCCTCTGCCCTCTCTCTCCTCTAACATCACATCGAGCCAGAGGTAAGGTGGGTGGGTGGGATTTTATACTCGAGTCTGCGAGGTTCAGGGTGCCTGGCTCCCTACACGCCCGCGTAACATGTTTAATGGTCGGGCCGGTGCTGGGTACAGGTCAGTCAATTTGAAAGTGTTTTCTTACCTATATGGTGGTTTTGCTGCAACGGGGAACCTCTGAAGACTTTGAGCCTCACTGGACAGTGTTTTCAGGCAGTATTCACTATTCATTTAGGAGATCACATTGTCTGGAAGGTGCCTGTTTATGTAGAAATATAACCAATGTCATCATCGTAACCAGATAATTTATAGTAACAGAAGTTTTTGTGCATGGCAAAATGTGACTTTCACTGATAAAAAAATGTCTGTGTCTCTTCAGGCCGCCCTGTGTTATTCCAGACCCCCCTATGTCTCCATCCCCAAGGCCCCTGTGGCTCTCCAGGCTCACTGTGTCTCTTCATCTTCAGGCTCCCCTGCCTCTCTCCAGGACCCCCTGCGTCTCTACATCTCCAGGACCGTTTGTGTCTCTCCACCCACAGGAACCCCTCCATCTCTCCATCCCCTGGACCCCCTGCGTCTCTCCATCCCCTGGACCCCTTGCATCTCTCCGTCCTCAGGCCCACTTGTGGCTCTCCGCCTCACTCCCTCAGCATCAGTGTGTCTCAGCCTCATTCCTCAAGACCCAGTGCATGTCTCTTATCTCCATTCTCCAGACCCAGTGTGTGTCTCTCAGCTCCATTCCCCCAGACCCATTGTACTGTATGTCTATCAGCCCCATTCCCCAGTCTCAGGGTGTCTCTCAGCCCATTTCCCAGCCCCAGGGTGTCTCTCAGGATCATTCCCCAGCTCAAGGGTGTCTCTCAGCCTCATTCCCCAGCCCATGGTGGCTCTCAGTCTCATTCCCCAGCCCCAGGGTGATTTTCAGACACATTCCCCAGCCCCAGTGTGTCTCTCAGCCTTTTTACCCCAGCCCTTGTGAGTCTCAACGTTATACCCCAGCCCTGTGTTGTCAGCTCCAAACCCCCACCAGCCCTGTCATCAGCTCCAAACACCCCCTCCAGACCTGTGTAATCAGTTCTAAACCCCCCTCCAGCCTTGTGTTGCCAGCTCCAAAACCCCCTCCAGTCCTGTGTCATCAGCACTAAAGTCCCCCTCCAACCCTGTGTCCTCAGCTCTAAACCCTCCCCCCTCCAGCCCTGTGTTGTAGGTTCTAAACCACACCTCCAGCCCTGTGTCGTCAGCTCCAAACCCCCCCTCAAAGCCTGTGTCGTCAGCTCTAAAAACCCCCCTCCAGCCCTGTGTCGTCAGCTCCAGACCCCCCTCAAGGCCTGTGTAGTCAGCACCAACCTCCCCCCCCCCAGCCCTGTGGCGTCAGCTCCAAATCCCCCCTAGCTGCCGCTAACACTTACATGCTGTTCCTCTACTTGGCTGGCGGCTGCTTCTTTTTTTACTGTGTGGCCGTCCCAGCGTCACTGTGCAGGCGGCCTTTTGTTGCAGCATGCTATGCACACTGGAAGATTACCATGGAGATGGGGCCAGGCCATGGAGACTGGAGAGGTTGGAGGCTGAGCTATCAGTAGTGACTGACAGGCTCTGCAAGGCTATTGGAAGGAGCTGCTGTGGCTGGGCATGCGCAGCATCTACCCCATCGACCATTTGTTTTTTACTTTTAGTATGCTTCTACGCAGAAGCTGTGTGTACTAGTGCAGAGCTGAGCACCGATCGCGGGACGGCGGGGGTGAGTGGGCCGCCGGCCACTGTAGGGACTGCACCATTAATATCTGTACAGCTGGGGGTGTCTGGAAGTTAGAAATTTTGGTGGGCAGCAGGTTCCGTCCTCAGAACTGTTGCGCTGTGTGCGGCGGCATCGGCCGCATCACCCTAGTTATGGCCCTGATTTGAAGAGACTCTAGACATAATTTCTAAATTGATGTGCACCTAGGGATCCAAAACTGATTTTTACACTGCATGTCAGCCATCTTTGCTTGCTCTAAAAGAGAGATCCATTCCTAGCTGTTTGACGCGGGTACCTCTCCTGGGGTGTCCGTCTCCTGCACTATGGGATAACTGATAAAATTATGCACAATGTTCTATGATCAGTTACTGATCAATACCAATCAGCTGAGGATCAACATTGCTTGCCATTTTGTGGTAATATACTGTATGCAGTGACTTTAGCCTTCTACAACCAGTGTTTTTTTTCTGATGGTACTCAATGGTACACAGGACTGGCACCTTTTTGTTGGTATACATCTGAATACTTATAGCTAGTTACAGAAATAGGAGAAAATCAGTGAATACATAATATAATACATAATATAAAGTGTCTGAAGGCATGTCTAGAATATAAAATATAATGTACTATAATAATAGACAACTTGGAGACAAAGAAACTTATGAACTTCTTAAAAATGATCCCACAAAAAAATTCCAAAAAGAATTAAACAACCTTCTAGATGAAGGCATGGAGAAAGGAATTCTTAGCAAAACAGAATTTGATTACATACAACAGAACCAGTAGTTTTCTACTTCCTTCCCAAAATTCACAAAACATGCAATAACCCACCTGGACGTCCAATAGTTTCAGGAATAGGATCACTTACCACCAAACTATCAGAATATGTAGATTTAACTCTACAACCACTAGTCATCAAACAACTAAGCTATCTGAGAGATACAACCCAAATTTTGGGAATCCTAAGCAACATTGCTTGGAAAGGAGGTTACTTTCTGGTCACCTATGATGTAAAATCACTTTACACCTGTATAGACCATCGACAAGGTTGTGATGCAATAGAATCAATAATGAAACTCAATCCAGACATACCAGAAGAGCAAATAAAATTTGTGGTCGAAACCATAACATTCATATTGACGCACAATCATTTTTGCTTCAACGGCTCCCACTATAGACAGGTTCGCGGAACAGCTATGAGGACTAAATTTACCCCTAGCTACGCTAACCTGTTTATGGCCAATTGGGAAAATGAGACCATATGGCAAAACAACCCCTTCAGAAAACATATATTAGTTTGGCAACGCTATATAGACAATGTCATTATGATTTGGACAGGGAACTTTGAAGGACTTCAAATGTTCAGCAAGTATATAAATGAAAACAACTTTAATCTAGAATTCACAACAACTTGGAGTAACGTATCCATTGATTTTGTAGACCTAAATATATATACAGAGGGAGACCAAATACAAATACAAACAAAGACATTCACCAAACCAGTAGACATGCACAAATTCATTCCTCCTGCAAGTAACCATCATAACAACTGGATTAGGAGCATCCCTGGAGGGCAATTTAAGAGAATCCAACGGAATTGCTCAAAATTGGAAACTTTTAATGAACAATCAGAGCTATTAAAATCAAAATTTACTGACCAGCAATATAATTCAGAGATCTTAGAAAAAAGCCTTTCAAGAGGCAAAAGAAACAGAGATGACAGATCTTTTAGAATACAAACCAAAGAAAAAGGAAGAAAAGGGATCCTTTTTCATTACCCAGTATAATAACCAACATAAAGACATTGAAAAGATTATTCGCAGACATTGGCACCTTCTCCTAAAAGATGATATTCTGAAAAGCCAACTACAAGAAAAACCCCGGTTTGTATATAGGAGAGCACCAAATTTGAAGCAAAAAATAACGACAAGCTACTTGATGCCTAAAAAGGAAAAGAAAAACAATACAGATATTTGGCTTGGAAAAAGAAATCCTGGATTTTATTACTGCAATAGATGCAAGGCCTGCAAGGTAACAGGTAAAAAACAAACCTTGCCAGTGTGTGACTTCATATCAAATAACACAAAGAAACATTACAAAATTAAAGAAACCATGACATGCGACACGCAAGGAGTAATTTACCGCTTAACATGCCCTTGCAGCCTACAATATGTAGGCCGCACAAAAAGGAATTTGAATGTACGAGTAAGGAAACATATTAACAATATTGAAAACAAGTTTGAGGCCCACAGTCTATCCAACCACTTTAAAAATGTACATAATGGAGATCCAAGCACTTTTACAGTTTCATGCTATTAAAAAAATTAACAAACCCTGGAGAGGAGGAGACTATATCAAAATCATGTCCCAAGAAGAATCCAGATGGATCTATGAACTAAAGACGCTCAAACCAAAAGGACTAAATATTGACTTTGAACTTTCCTATTTCTTGAAAGATTAACAAGACGGCATGTGTGTGCATCAGTAGTGTTTCCAAGATTTTTGGAGATAAAAGACATGGTAGGGGCCGCTACATACATACCTCCCTGATACCGCCCAACTACTTATGAACTTGGAAGCTAAGCAGGGAAGGGCCTGACAAGTAATGTGATGGGACACCTCACATGAACATCAGGTTATGTAGTTAAACCCCATATTCAATGTCCCACTCTCCTAAATTGGGACTACAGGGTGCTAGAAACAAGCCCAAAATTAGGGAAAAAAGAAGGAAAATAATTTCAAGTTATTTAACCATCAATCAGTAATCCATCATTAATCGTATGTACTCACCAGACTACTTTTCAAGAAAAGAACGAGCAATGACCATAAAGGAGCAAAATTATGAAACGGGATAATAAATGATTAACTATCCCATTCAAGGAACCTCAAGACCCCAATTTAAATATCAAAACTTTTCCAATATACAAATTAATAATCCATGTTTTTAAGCATCACGATTGTAAAACACATCAAATAAATTATACATAATCCTATATCAACTGCCCCATATTTTCAGTTATCTAATATTGAGAAGAGGTCCATATTTAACATTGTATTTAATATTAAAAAATCTTTCTATATAAATCAAGTATTCTATATAGTGATTGTAGGTTATAATGCATCAGAGCATTTTAATATTTTAATATTTAAACATTTCAAAATATTTTTATAACCATTTGGATCATATCTAGGTGGATCCATACAATCATGGTTTATTCATGTATTCATGTATTCATGTCAACCATGCTTAGGAAACATCAATCACCATCTGCCTGTTTGGCTACAACAGGCAATCAATGAGTTAAAGAGAAAAGGAGGAGCCAGGGCAAAGACCTTTATAAGGAAATCCCAGGGAAGGACATCACTACACAGCCCTGACGAAGCCCGCATTTGATTGGATGGGCGAAATGCATTGGCCACGCCCCCACAGAATGCTATCCGGAATAAGGGATCCAGCGGTGACACAGGCGTGCACGCTCACCACCGGCTACCCCTCACTCCTAACAGCCGAAGAGAGTGACGATCCGGATGCCATCACGGGACCCACCTAGGTCGGGTCTCCTATTTTACCACCAAGACTCGGGAAGCAGCGTGACGGAGGCAGCAACCCAGCAGACGGCAACACTGAACACAGAGGTAGGAGGTGCGCACACCAACTCACGCTTTCTACAGACTTTTCTGCAAGTCCACATTGCATCTACCCAGAGGGAGAATGAGATAAAAACTCAAGCCACATATTACCACACTTTCCTCTATTTTCAACTTATCATTCAAACTTTCATTTATTCCAAGACTTGACCACCTGTTATGCTGAAGGATTTTTTTACAGCAACTTTTTTACTGTCATTTTAACAACATAAGTTTACATTCTGCATAACAATTGTTTTTAATGTTTGTCTACATCATTTTAATGAATTTTGAAATTGAATATTATTGTCATATATGAAGGCACCTGTTTATGACAGCAGTCTATTTTATTAGTTTATTCAGTGTTGCATTATTTATTGCTGAATATATATTTCCTTATATGTTTACTATTTTCATTTATTAATAAATACATATATTCCTATTTGCGCCTCACACATTATATTTATCAATGTAATATAAATCTTGTATTACTTTGTTACCTTGTTTATAAAAACATAATCATGGATTACCTAGATTTCCTCAGCCAGTCGCAAACACACACACACAGGAACTAGCTAGTTATCTAGCTAATTCTTGAGTTTCCATAAACACGACCCCGCGACCTCCAACCACTTCCAATCTATGTTGGAGACAATGTGTCCAGATTCTTCCACAAATGGGGGACATGCCTGAAAACTCCTCATTCTGGACAATGGTATACTCAATTGTTACAGGTGTAACTGCCTTTCCACTACTCTCACTCTCTGCTATATGTCACTGTCTGACCCTGTTAGATGGATCACTGAAACCTTTAACAAGCTTATTGTGCACATCACCTGTGCAGCGATCTACAATTGGACTGTAATTGCAAACAACCCTCACCTTCCACCTACAAGGAGCTAGTAAATCGCATGTGGTATATTTCTAGGAAGGAATATGTTACTGTCTCCAAAATAATACTGTAGACATTTTTCACACTGTATAGTAACCCTAGTACTTCTACCATAACACCTCCTAACCTGGCACTACTTGAATTGGCTATCACAACCTGGATGGACCCATTCCACTGGTTGGACTATCAGCATGCTTAATTCTCCCTTACACCCCCCACAAACACACACACACACACACACACACACACATCACATGTGCTTCACAGATCGCTGCAACCACCCCCCACACTCCAATCAGCAGATTGCAGTGAATTGAGAACCCTTCCAATCAGTGCCAGATTAAGGTCCACATGGGCCTGGAGCTGAAATGTATCAAGGGCCTATTGTATGCTGCTACTGGGGTGTGACCAGTGTCACAGGGGTGTGACTAGTTATGTGTTATAACCAGTGCTGTGGGGAGTGGTCTGTACAGAGAGTGTGGCTAGCACCATGATGGGCATAGCTAGCGCCTACCTTCAACCATCTCTCCCCTGCATATATATTTGACACCAAACCCCGAGCCACACATATTTTGGTAGGCCGATAGTGGTCAGCTCTGAGCTGGTTGCTGCCTGTACTACACTACCTTACCCCCCACCCTGAAATACCTGTCACCCATCAATTAATATTGTATACAGAAACTCTTACCCACTACCATCCCTCAAACACTAAAATACCCATCATTCACTATCACTCACCAATCCCATATCTGCCCATCTGTAATTACTGTCACCACCACTCCCTCACCCTGTAAATGACACACTGATATAACTCTCACTCACCATCATGCCCCAACCACATAACGGACACAGGTCTGTATGTTCTGTATTGTGTGATACTCCCTCATCTGTATGTTCTGTGTGGTGTGATACTCTCTCACCTGTATGTTCTGTGTGGTGTGATACTCCCTCATCTGTATGTTCTGTGTGGTGTGATACTCCCTCATCTGTATGTTCTGTGTGGTGTGATACTCCCTCATCTGTATGTTCTGTGTGGTGTGATACTCCCTCACCTGTATGTTCTGTGTGGTGTGATACTCCCTCACCTGTATGTTCTGTGTGGTGTGATACTCCCTCACCTGTATGTTCTGTGTGGTGTGATACTCCCTCACCTGTATGTTCTGTGTTGTGTGATACTCCCTCACCTGTATGTTCTGTGTGGTGTGATACTCCCTCACCTGTATGTTCTGTGTGGTGTGATACTCCCTCACCTGTATGTTCTTTGTTGTGTGATACTCCCTCACCTGTATTTTCTTTGTTGTGTGATACACCCTCATCTGTATGTTCTGTGTGGCGTGATACTCCCTCATCTGTATGTTCTGTGTGGTGTGATACTCCCTCATCTGTATGCTCTGTGTGGCGTGATACCCCCTCATTAGTATGTTCTGTGTTGTGCTCCTGACTTCATCTGTATGTTCCATATTGTGCTATCCCAGGGGTCTTCAAACTTGGCCCTCCAGATGCTGTGGAACTATACATCCCAGCATGCACTGCACATAGTTTTAGCATGCTGTTATATCAAAAAGGTGGGCGTGCATGCTGGGATGTGTAGTTTGAAGACCCCTGTGCTATCCCCTCATTTGTATGTTCTGTGTTGTGCTACCTCCTCAACTCCTCATCTGTATGTTCTGTGTTGTGATACCCCCTCATTAGTATGTTCTGTGTTGTGCTCCTGACTTCATCTGTATGTTCCATATTGTGCTATCCCCTCATCTGTATGCACTGTTGTGTCCCACTTTCCAACTCTCTGTGTCCATTACGTCCCCCCTTTGTGTCCATTATTATGTGTCCCTTTCTGTGTCCATTATTATGTGTCCCCCTCTGTGTCCATTATTATGTGTCCCCCTCTGTGTCCATTATGTTCCACTCTGTGTCCATTATTATGTGTCCCCCATCTGTGTCCATTATGTTCCACTCTGTGTCCATTATTATGTGTCCCCCGTCTGTGTCCATTATTATGTTCCACTCTGTATCCATTATTATGTGTCCCCCCTGTGTCCATTATTATGCGTCCCCCCCTCTGTGTCCATTATTATATGCCCCCCGTGTCCATTATTATGTCCCTTCCCCCTCTGTGTCCAATATTATGCCCCCCCCGTGTCCATTATTATATTCCCCCATCTGTGTACATTATTGTGTGCCCCCAGTGTCCATTATTGTGTCCCCCATCTGTCAATTATCAAGTGCCCCCCTCTGTGTCCATAATTATGTCCCCTTTTGTGTCCATTACAGTGCTCCTCACCTCCCCCTTTCTCAGTGTTCTGCTCTTTCCACCCCTCGTAGATCACTTACCCTCTTCTCTGTTCCTCGGCATCAGCTCCTCCTGCGGGCTTACACCTTCCATGGGTCAGCTCCACACTGACAGGAAGGTCTCACTACTGACACGTGCTGCCAGCAGTAGCGCTACTGAAGTCAGGAAGATTCAGTCAGCAGCACTGCCTTCTCAGTCCACCATTGGGTCAATGGCAGCAGCCACCCACCCACGTAGAGCCCTGTGCGGCCGCGGCACCTATATGACGTCACACGGCATGCCGTCACATAGCATAGAGAAGAGGCTGAGGCAAGTACGCGATGCGGGGAGGGCTTGTGAAGCAAAGCCTTCCACTGCACCGCCCTTTGAATGCCTGGCGGCCAGGACACGGAGGACTGGGAGGTGCTTCTGGGTGGGCAGGGGTAGAGGACAGAGGTGGTTGTTGGGGCTATGGGTTGAATGGGCAAGACCTCAGAAGGCCACTGTTGGGGACAGGAAAACATTTTTTTCTTGTCTCCATCATATCTTCCTTGTGGGCCTATTGTCATGGGAGGGCCTGGAGCTGCAGCTCCACCCGCCCCATTGTGAATCCGGCCCTGCTTCCAATCATAGCTCTATGTCAGCGGCCACTCCATTCATAGACACAGATGGTCATCACAGTGTAAAGATTTTCATAGAGTTTAGCAGGGGTGGGGCTTATACTGCACATGTGACATGCGTCTATTACCACGTACACAATGGAGAGATGTAGTTCCGAATCGGAATGACACATCGTGCATATCGTGCAGTTTGTATGCACAATATGCGGTCTCCCACGGTTGCATGCGACGGCATCAGGTTTGATGCGCTGCACATTAAACCGCTTCTTGCACATTCGGATGCATGGCTGTATATCAGTGTAGGGCTTTGTGGTAGCATTTGCATAAAGTCACAGACATGTGACCAGCAAATGACGCAAACACAGACGTCGCTGTGTCCACTTCTGAATCAGCCCCAGAGACATAGCTGTCTCCATCTCAGACAAATAACATTAATCTGACAGGGATAGTTTCCAGGTAATCAGAATCCATCCTTCCCCCACACACACCTTGAGGTAAGCATGAATGATGCAGCTCTTACCCGTGGTGGTAGGAGGGAGAGCATATGGCAAGGACTGTACATCTCCCCTTCTCTGATCTCAAATGTGCTAATGTGTAACCTCCCAGCAATAAAGTTGGCTTCTCCGGGCAGATAATAAGATCAAGTTCAGTCTTATTTTTGCTTTATGACCCTTCAAGCTTCACCCACTGCACCAGTATTTAATTAATAAGAGCTGGAGCCATGGGTGTATCTTTGCAGGGCATAAAGCTTAGAATAACAGCTGGGAATGACAGGTATACAGTACATTAGGTATGAGCTGGGGGATGCTGGTGTAGGTTTCGGGGGGGGGGAAACATGTGGCCTTATGGCTGCTACCGTGTTTCCCCGATAATAAGACCTACCCCGAAAATACACCCTACCCTTACTTTTGTAACCCGGTCCAAAATAAGCCCTACCCCGAAAATAAGACCTACCAAAATCCCCATTTTGAGCTGGGAACGCTTCAGAGGCCAGTGTTCCCAGTCATGCAGTGCGCGGGTGACGTCATGATGTCACCCGCGCGCTGAGGATCCTGTACGGCCGCACCTGCTGGATCATGTTAGATCCAGTCAGCGCACAAGGGACATTCCGGACTTCGGCGAGTCAAGTAAGTGCCGTACTGTACTGGTGGGTGGGGGATCAATTACAGGGGGGCTTGCACTGCAATAAGGGAGTCTGCATAAGGGACACTGCTACAGCGGGGGGCCTGCACAAGCGGCACTGCTACCATACAAGGGAGGCTGCATAAGGGACACTGCTACAGGGGGGGGCCTGCATAAGCGGCACTGCTACTGTACAAGGGAGGCTGCATAAGGGACACTGCTACAGGGGGGGGCCTGCACAAGCGGCACTGCTACCGTACAAGGGAGGCTGCATAAGGGACACTGCTACAGGGGGGGGCCTGCATAAGCGGCACTGCTACTGTACAAGGGAGGCTGCATAAGGGACACTGCTACGGGGGGGGCCTGCACAAGCGGCACTGCTACCGTACAAGGGAGGCTGCATAAGGGACACTGCTACAGGGGGGGCCTGCATAAGCGGCACTGCTACTGTACAAGGGAGGCTGCATAAGGGACACTGCTACAGGGGGGGGCCTGCACAAGCGGCACTGCTACCATACAAGGGAGTCTGCATAAGGGACACTGTTACAGGGGGGGACCCTGCATAAGCTGCACTTCTACAAGGGGGCCTGCATAAGGGGCACTGCTGTCAATGTTAATTAAAATAAGACCTACCCCGAAAATAAGCCCTATGGTGTTTTTTTGACCAAAAAAAAAAAATAAGACAGTGTCTTATTATCGGGGAAACACGGTAGTTGCCCAGCACTGCACTAGAGGTACACTAACATATATAACCTGATAATCGAAGGTGCTGACTCTGTAAGGAGACCTCAGTATTGCTATGTAACAAACATACAGTATGCTAATCTCATAATAATAAAGAAAAAAAGATACAGGTAAGAGAATATATATACAAAAGGCGACTTGTGTTCCTCAGCAGTGACAACACTCCCAACAACTAACCCTCTTACCCCTCACAATGTTTATTTGCATTTTAAATATTCATCTTCCATTAAAAGGTTAATCGTTCAGGGTTCTTGTACATGCAAGCATTATGCCTAACTAGTTTTAATGTAATGTTAAAAACTTTCACTCTGTCTACTCTTTAATAACACGTGAGATTTTCCTCCTACAAATATCAGCGGTGTCAACACACTCATAAAATAAATTAACAGTTTCTGATATCCACACAGGTGGTGCATTAATTAAGTGGTAACTTTTTTCGGAATTTTCCGCTTGTAGCATATTTAATGAATTGTGCAAACTTTACAATATAAAACACCAAATGCTTTGGTCTTGTACTGTGCTGATATGGCCCACAAGCATCAAGGTGCACGTCTATTCCCCACCAATGAGAGACACCTCCATAAACTAAGGCTGAGTAAGTAGTACACACTGGAGCGACGGGCATTCGTTCTGACATCGAAATGAATGCTCGTGAACAGTGATTGTGCGTCAGCACTGGACGACTTTAATGAAGGACGTAACGATCACAGTTGCATCATTCATTAACAATGCACTGGCTGCTAGTGATATCGCTAGGTTTGATGTGCAGAATATCAAACCTGGCGACCATCGCTAGCGACCACTGAAGCGCACAATCGCCGGTGCACACTGAGCGATGTTGGTGATATGTTGTTACGAAACGGCATATCGGCACGACATTGCTACAGGGTGTACCCGGCTTTAGTCTGTCCCAGTGTGCTGAGGGTTGGAATAAGCTGAAGAGATGCATAGCACTGGCACAAAAAAAAAGCTGTAAAAAAAAACGATTTAAATAATATCTGTTTGAAACCGCACAAGAGAAAAATATTTTCTTGCAACCTTTTGAAACAAACTGATTTTAACACAATTAGATAAAATGGGGCCTTGGTTTAGGTCACTGGTGGTGATTCAGCAGAGGACGCAGGAGCTTTCGCAGCTGCTAGCACATTGCAGGGACGAACTCCTTTCAAAGCCCATGACCCTGCAGGTGCAATATGTTACATGCCGTCACTATTATTATTCTTAGTATTATTATCCTTTATTTATATGGCACCACAAGTGTTCTGCAGTGCCTTACAAAGCACAAAGACAAATAAGTGAACAAGCAACAAGTGACTTACAGTACAATACAAAGCAAGGCAAGGACATGGTGTATATACTCTGCATCCAGCAATGTGATCAGGGGCGCTAATATCACGGCCAGATCGCATTGCAAATGTGATCATTAATAAATGGGCCTCTACAATAGGGGTGGGCAATAAACGGCCCCCCAGATGTTGTAGAACTACACATCCCAGCCAGGGCCTGCTCCAGCATGAGCCACGCCCTGTACGGCCAGACACCCCAAATCTTGCATGCGGACGAAAATAGGGTGTGACCTAATTGCCACAGACCACGCCCCATAAATGCCGCTATTTGGGCGCGTGCCTGTACGGCACACTTCCCATTTACCGTCAGGCAGCTAGCGAGCGCAGCACTATGTCAGTAGCTGGGCTGCCCCCAGCTCTCACCCTGCACTAAATAGATGCCGCGCACAAGCGCGCTGCATCCATTCTTGTTCCCAGGGGCCAGCACCACCGCACACCTGTGGCGGTGGAGGTGCCCAACATCCCGACCTTCGTCCCGCAGGTGAAACAGCGGGGCAGTGCCCGAAAAACGGGACTGTCCTACTGAAATCGGGAATGGCTGGGAGGGGTGCGCCCTCTATGGGGTGGCGCCCTGTTGGACCGCACTAGTCGAACATGCTTCGAGCCGGCCCTGATCCCAGCATGCCCTGCCACAGTTTTGCTATTTTGGCCATGTTAAAACTGTTGCAAGGCATGCTGGGATTTGTAGTTCAACAACAGCTGGAGGGCCGCTTATTGCCCACCCCTGCTATGATCTCCTTGCCTAGAAGTATGCTGATTTGATTTTATTCTTGGTTTTTAATCTTATAATAGATACGAATTCCTCCTTGTGTCCCTGTTAAATTTCTTATTTTTTTCCTTCAATTTTTTTGTTCAAAGTGAAATCTATAATTTTATATAAAGTGTAATCACTAAATCCCAATAACAAAGCTTTAACCTTTTTGGTCTACTTTAATACAGCGTCTACTTTCATTTTGTCCCTTTTCGCCTTTTATTTAAATCCTCACTAAAAGACAGAGTGGGAGATGTATCAAGCCTTAGCTAAAGATAAAGTGGGTAAGTTGCCCAAAGCAACCTCTCAGCTTGTAACTGTAATTTATCTAGCACAGTCTATGAATTGACAGTTAGGGGTAAATTTACTAAGAATCGTGTCTGGTCTGACTTGAAATACTCACAGCATCGCTGAAGCATGGGTGACTTTTGACAGCTGAAACACTCAAATTTACCAAGCATCGTGTTTTGCTGAATAGTCTTTTTCGGTGGTGTATGTGTTCGTGTTTTACTCCGTGTTCCAAGTGACCACAGCCAAACACACCTGAACATGCAGCCTACACATATCAGTGATAATAAATGGCTACTATTGTTTTTTACAGTGGGACTACAGGTGCCAGTGTGCCTGCACATTGGCACTTGTGGAACTACAAGTTCCAGCAGGCTGCCGGCACCCGTAACCCCACTGTGAAAAAAAATTGTAATAAACCACAAGACACACTGTAGAATGTAAAAGTTATAGAGTATCCCTAAAAAAAAAAATACTCACCTTCCTCTTGGCACAGGTCGATCCCGGCCATAAAAAAACCATTCCGAGTAACCCGCACCATTTCGGACACTGAAATGATGTATGTGTTTCCACATACAGTCAGGTGCATAAATATTGGGACATTGACAGAATTTTCATATTTTGGCCTCTATTCACCACCACAATGGCTTTGAAATGAAACAAACAAGATGTGCTTTAACTGCAGACTTTTAGATTTAATTTGAGGGTAATTACATCCAAATCAGGTGAACGGTGTAGGAATTACAATGGTTTCTATATGTGCCTCCCACTTTTTAAGGGGCCAAAAGTAATGGGACTATCAACTCAAATGCTATTTCATGGACAGGTGTGGGCTATTCCCTCGTTATTACATTATCAATTAAGCAGGTAAAAGGTCTGGAGTTGATTCTAGGTGTGACATTTGCATTTGGAATCAGTTGCTGTTGACTCTCAATATAAGATCCAAAGAGCTGTCACTATCAGTGAAGCAAGTCATCATTAGGCTGAAAAATCAAAACAAACCCATCAGAGAGATTGACAAAACATTAGGTGTGGCCAAATCAACTCTTTGGAACATTCTTAAAAAGAAAGAACGCATCGGAGAGCTCAGCAACACCAAAAGACCCGGAAGACCACGGAAAACAACTGTGGTGGATGACAAAATAATTATTTCCCTGGAAAAGAAAAACCCCTTCACAACAGTTGGCCAAATCAAGAACACTCTCCAGGAGGTAGATGTATATGTGTCAAAGTCAACAATCAAGAGAAGACTTCACAAGAGTGAGTATAGAGGGTTCACCACAAGATGTAAACCATTGGTGAGCCTTAAAAACAGGAAGACCAGATTAGAGTTTGCCAAACAACATCTAAAAAAGCCATTACAGTTCTGGAACAACATCCTATGGACAGATGAGACAAAGATCAACTTGTACCAGAGTGGTGGGAAGATAAGAGTATGGAGAAGGAAATGAACTGCTCATGATCCAAAACATACCACCTCATCAGTGAAGCATGGTGGTGGTAGTGTCATGGCGTGGGCATGCATGGCTGCCGATGGAACTGGTTCCCTTGTATTTATTGATGATGTGACTGCTGGCAAAAGCAGCAGAATGAATTCTGAAGTGTTTTGAGCAATATTATATGCTTATATTCAGTCAAATGCTTCAGAACTCATTGGACGATGCTTCACAGTGCAGATGGACAATGACCCGAAGCATACTGCAAAAGCAACCAAAGAGTTTTTTTAGGCTAAAAAGTGGAATGTAATGTGTCGAAGCTGAATAATTGGCTGAGTTCAGTTTAAAATTTCATCGCGGCGACGCCATCTTGCGACTGGCCGCAAGACGCCATCTTGAAAATGAGATCGCATGACGCCATTTTGCGAATGGCCGCCTAAGCGCCATTTTAGATAAACTCACATTTTAGTACATGTGGCGATGATACTATTAGCACCATGCGTTTGCATTTTTCACCATTTCTCATACACACATTAATACGCACAATTGCGCTGTTAACTAGTCGCATATTAGCGAATGCATAGGACTTTGTATGAAACTGCTGTTTTATTAGCTTTATGCGCACGCATCTGCCCCAAGTTAACTAGCGTCCTTATATCAAACCCTCAATACCCACACATAAGGTTCAATAAGCTTTAAAGTGTATGATTTAAGTTGGTTCAGTTAGTTTAAATGCTGAGAAATAAAGAGATTTGATAACTAAGGTATTATACATGCTAAACAAGTCGTGTTTGGTCTTGTACTGATGCATACTCTTTTTACAGTATTCCGGTGTTATCGGTGGGGAGGTCGCATCATGCAAACTCAAGTTATGGATCGCAGAGCCTACAAGCAACAAAATGTATATTTCATGAACAACTGTTAGAATGTTGCAGGGGGCGTGAAGAGGAAGATCCCCAGCTGTTAGAGGCAGGGAGAGTCTATTTGAACCAGCCTGTTAAATGTGCTGTAACAGATGCTTCTCCCCTGGGAACCAATGACATCAGCAACTAAATTCCCTCATTTCCTGTTTATTCTGGGGGGGTATAAATATGTGTGCACGAACGCTGGTTCTCAGTCTTCGTGCTGAACGCTGTATGACTAGGGGTCTCTTGCTGATGCCTATCTCCGGATACTTGGATCTGTATCTGTACTTGGATCTGTATAATTTTCCTTTTGCGCCTAAATTGTGTCTAGATCAATTGTGTGTAACTGTCTGAACTTTTACCTGAATAACACTTGTGCTTTGGAACCACAGATTCCACATCTAAGTCTTTATTTATGGTATGACTGCGTACGCAAATTAGCGTCATCCTTAGAAGGTATAGGCAGGATATTAGAAGGTATAGGCAGGACATTAGAAGGTATAGGAAGGTGTGTATAGAGGTTCTGATCCAGTATCGTTATATGCAATGGCCAAGTCAATCCCCTGACCTGAATTCGATTGAGCATGCATTTCACTTGATGAAGACAAAACTGAAGGGAAAATGCCCCAAGAACAAGCAGGAACTGAAGACATTTGCAGTAGAGGCCTGGCAGAGCATCACCAGGGATGAAACCCAGCGTCTGGTGATGTCTATGCGTTCCAGACTTCAGGCTGTAATTGCCTGCAAAGGATTTG
The DNA here is from genome assembly GCA_031769625.1 of Taudactylus pleione. Taxonomy (NCBI): domain Eukaryota; kingdom Metazoa; phylum Chordata; class Amphibia; order Anura; family Myobatrachidae; genus Taudactylus; species Taudactylus pleione. The sequence continues at coordinate 11,901,742 of JAUIMM010000036.1, read as the reverse complement.
CAACAAAGTATTAAAAAGTGAAACTTAGATTTAGGATTGTTTAGATTGTCCCATTACTTTTGGCCCCTTAAAAAGTTGGAGGCACATATAGAAACCGTTGTAATTCCTACACCGTTCACCTGATTTGGATGTAATTACCCTCAAATTAAATCTGAAAGTCTGCAGTTGAAGCACACCTTGTTTGTTTCATTTCAAAGCCAATGTGGTGGTGAATAGAGGCCAAAATATGAAAATTCTGTCAATGTCCTAATATTTATGCACCTGACTGTACATCTCTTCCCTGGTAAGTTACGGTACCCACAAGGTTTCCGTCACTTGCCGGACTGCCAGCTAGTCAGAGGCCGCTCAAGAGTAAGTGGCCGCTGATTGGCCTGTCTGTTAGCCAATCAGCGTCCACTTACTCTAGAGTAATGGGGCATGACAGTGGGTGCCCGACGTATGAGACATTGCATTTCCGAAGATGTGCAGCCATTCGACATTCCTCGATCTACGGTGTCACATTTGTACCGGTTATACTTCATAGAAAGCTTTAGCACCCATCGTGGAAAACTCATTGGCCGACCAAGGGTGCTTAATAATTGTGACCAGTGGCGTCTGGCCAGAATTGTCCGTGGTAACAGACAAGCGACACTGGCTCAGATCACATCCACATTCAATGCAGGAGGTACCAAACACATATTCATCAGGTCAGTGCAGCGTTCTTTAGCTTCAGAGCCGTAGCTAGACTTTTTGGTGCCCTGTGCCAGAAAGAGCATTGGCGCCCCCTCATTTTTCAAAGGGACATAATGCACCCAAAAAAGGGGAATTGCCTCATGGAGAAGGGCCAGGGAAGAGATAGGGGAGGCCAGGAGATGCTTATGGATGAAGTAAGAGGAAGCTACAAGTGAGAATGATAATAAACAGAAATTTGACAGCCCAAACAGCGCCCCCTGACCTGTGGTGCCCTGTGCGATGGCACCGGCCGCACTACCCTAGCTACGGCCCTGTTTAGCTTCCATGGGATTTGGGAGCATTAGACCAACCAGAGTGCCCCTGTTAACACTACGACACCAGACTGTTATGTTGCAGTGCTTGATGACCATTTGCAGCCCTTCATGGACTTTGTGTACCCCCACAACAATGGAATATACCAGCAGGATAATGCACCATGTCATCGCTTCCAAGTTGTCCAGAGTTGGTTTGAGGAGCATTCTGGAGAGTTCCAGCAAATCCATTCGCACCAAAGTTCCTGCACCTACAAATATCAGGGAGCCGTGGGAATCTATCCAGATGGCATGGGTCAACATCTCTCCAGAGGTCTTCTGCCCACTTGTCGAATATACGCCATGTCGAGTTGCTGCACTTCGGCTGGCTAGAGGGGGTCTAACATGATACTAGGCATCTATCTTTGGCACTTCAGTGTATATTATTAGTAATCTGCTGTGGATTTAAAACATTAAGATTTTTTTATGAATATATGTATAATTAGAGTGAATGCTATATAATAAAACAGATTTTGGGTAATGTTTATTTCTATCTGACTTGACTAAATAACTTAAGCTTTCCAAGCACTGCTAATTTTTGTTTGTCTAAGTCTAGAACAAAGCTTATGTTCTAATATCATAGCACTAATTGTTTTTCTAATATGGTGACAGAGGGGTGGTCGGAGAAATGCATGTGTGTCAGTGGATTTGAATGCCGTTGCATGGGCGTGCATAAATTAGCCATTGTGATGGCATACACAGCTTGTGCTCCCACTGCATGCAATAAAGTTAGCAAGGTCAGGGCTGCTGTAATTCTGCGTAAGGGACCGATGGTACTCGATGTTACCGATGGTTTCGCTATTTTGCTAAGTATTACGGATGTTCCTAAATTTGATGTGGGTGTCCTAATGTTTGGCTGCGACGGCATTTCGATTGCAATTATTAGCATATTTTCGCAGTGAGACTGCGTGCGATTACGGAGCTGTGATCGCAATAGCGAGCCATACTGAATCAGGCCCTAAATTAATATTCTCCTATTTACAAGGTTTTAAATATATTTTTAGTAGTCCATAATATGCAATCTGCACCAATGCCAGTGCTGTCTATTCTTCTCTGCATTGTTTTGTGCCTTGTGGCCCCTAGAGGAACCCTAAGACAAGATGTAGTCAGGATCCCGGTGGTGACCGTCCCGGTGGTCAAAATACCGGCTTCGGAATCCCAATGGTCAGAATCCCAACGGTGAGTATTATGGTTAGGGTTAGACACTAGGGGGAGAGATAGGATTAGGTTGCGGTACGGGACAGTTATGGCTAGGCTGCCAAAGGAGATGGATACGGTTTGATAATCGCGATACTGCTGCTGGTATTGTGACCATCGGGATGGTCACTACCTGGATATCTTATCCAACCCCCTAATACAGCTATGAGTTAGTACAGGTACAGAGAAAGTGATATTCTCCAGGTGTTCACCCTTGTTAACTCTCCTTCATGTTTCTGTTTCCCTGGTGGAATAACTTGGAATTTCGTGGGGAGGAGTTTCAGGGTTTGGCCTATAAGCCATTCAACAGCATGTGCATGTATTTTACAAGAGTAAAAATAATATTTATCAACGCTAGCGTATATATTTGAATACTATAATATTCTGTCTGCCCATCAATGGTATAATTTTTTATTTCAGTTTTATATATATATATATATATATATATATATATATATATATATAAAAATGACTGCAGTCATATATATATGTTTTTATTTATGTATATCTATGTGATGACACATAAAGGGACATGTGGGGCGCTTTGATGGCATATAAAGTGGGATGAGTATGATAGCATATAAAGTGGCATGTGGAGGGGTCTAATGGCATATAAAGGGGCATGTGGAGGGGTCTGTTGACATATAAAGGGGCATGTGGAGGGTTCTGATGGCATATAAAGGGGCATGTGGGAATCTGATGGCTTAAAGGTACAACGGAGCTCTGATAGGTAAAATGTTGGTAACAATACTGTGGTTTTGACCATGCCCCCTGTTTGGGCACCTGAAAATATAAAGGACCATGGTGAAATACCATGAAATTTATATTTTGTCGAATAACTTCTTTGTATATATGCAACAGTGAGTGTCCCATTTTCTTGGTAATTCTAGTATCTCAGAAATCATACACTTCTCAGAAATGAATTTCCCCTGAATAGCTGGTAAAGCATCTGTTGTATAGTCACTTCAGCTGCCTCGCACTAAATTAGAAATCTGAGCTGTGTAAAAACGTTTAGAAAAAACAAAACAATCGCTATATCCCCCACACACCTCACCCACTCCAAAAAAAAAATAAGATTAGGAAACTCTATGGAAACATTACTTGATTTTAAAAAATAAATTTAATGTAGAACTTTTTTTGCTAAATTAAATAAAGGTATCCACACACTACACTATATGATCTTAATAGTGACTAGATCTGTCATTACACATACCTACACAGTACACACATACACACACACATATACATACTGAGCAATCAGATTGATAGTCACATCTAGGGATGGCCATCGACCATCGATGCTTAGCAGCCATTAATGGTTTGACACCAATGGTTGATGGTTTAGCCATTGATGATGGAGATCAGATTCTTCTCTGCCATCAAAGGCAGTGAGGTAGCGATGTGTTGTTGTTTTTTAAGCTGGTGGAGGAGGCACAAAATTTGCCTTGCCCCTTTTTCTGATTGGCCAGCAACACTTGCAGGGTTGTACATCGATGGTTGAAACCATGGTTTTCTAGCAATGGTTTCATGCCATTGATGCTAAGCACTGGTGGCACAATCATTGGAAATCAAAATGCCTGGCATTCAGCAACAATATACCGTAGAAATCTGATATCCAAATAAATAGTACATAAAATCGAGCTGGGCAATTAAAGGGCCATATGGTCTCAGAAAATGAGCAAAGGAATATATTCCAAAGTTTCAGGTTATTTTACAAAACAGTGATGTCAAAATTGTAAACAGTGGCAGATTAAGATGTTCCAAAGCTTCTTAGGCTACGTACACACCTATAGATATATCTGTCAAATCTGTCTGGTGGCAAGGAAAATCTGGTCCGCTTTCCAGTGTTTGGAAGCAAATTTCTATTGTTATTTGCTCCCATACATACCAGATTTGTCCTCTCACCAGAAAGATTGGGGATGTGTGTGTATGCAGTAGGGGTGTGCACCGGCCACTTTTCGTGTTTTGTGTTTTGGTTTTGGATCTGGATCTTTCTTCGTGTTTTGGATCTGGTTTGGTTTTGCCAAAACCACCCTTCGGTGTTTTGGGTTCTGGGTTTTGTGTTTTGGATCTGTATTTTTTTTTAAAAAAGCATAAAAACAGCTAAAATCACAGAATGTGTTGATTTTTCTGCTCCTATGCTATTATTAACCTCAAAAACCTTAATTTCCACTCATTTCCAGTTTATTCTGCACACCTCACACCTTACAATAGTGTTTTTATGTCCAAAAGGTTGCACCGAGGTAGATGGATGACTATGCTAAGCGACACGAGTGGGCGGCACAAACACGTGGCCCATCTAGGAGTGACACTGCAGTGGCAGGCAGGATGGCAGTTTGAAAAACTAGGCCCCAAACAGTACATAATGCAAAGAAAAAAAAGAGGTGCAAGATGGAATTGTCTTTGGAATATGCCACCCACCCTTATGTTGTATAAACAGGACATGCACACTTTAACAAACCAATCATTTCAGCGCCAGGTCTGCCACACGACTGTGGCTGAAATGATTGGTTCGTTTGGGCCCCCACAAAACAAGCTGGCAATTAATCTAGCCCTGCACAAACTGGCTCTACGGAGGCAAGATGTCGTCCTCATCCTCCTCATTCACCGATTCCTCACCCTCTTCAGTGTTGTGTACATCCTCATCCTCACAGAGTATTAATTCGTCTCCGCTGGAATCCACCACCACAGGTCCCTCTGTACGTTCTGGAGGCTGGTCTCCCTGGAAAAGTTGATAATTCATTTTTATGAACATCATCTTCTCCACATTTTGTGGAAGCAACCTCCTACGCCTTTTGCTGACAAGGTTCCCGGCTGCACTAAACACTCTTTCGGAGTACACACTGGAGGGGGGGCAACTCAGGTAAAATAGAGCCAGTTTGTACAGGGACCTCCAAATTGCCTCTTTTTCCTGCCAGTACATGTACTACTGACATGCCTACTTGGATGCTGTCACCGATGTAATCCTTTAACAGACAGACGCACGCTTGTCGCTGCTGCTTTAAGGATGCAGGTGCGGCTACAGCCCACACATTTCAAAAAGACAGAAAAAAAAGAAGAATATTTTTATTGTTTGTGGAGCACACTTTGAGGGTTACACCACCCTTTAACAGACAGATGCACGCTTGTCGCTGCTGCTTTAAGGATGCAGGTGCGGCTACAGCCCACACATTTCACAAAGACCGAAAAAAAAAGAAGAATATTTTTATTGTTTGTGGAGCACACTTTGAGGGTGTCACCACCCTTTAACAGACAGACGCACACTTGTCGCTGCTGCTTTAAGGATGCAGGTGCAGCTACAGCCCACACATTTCACAAAGACAGAAAAAAAAGAATATTTTTATTGTTTGTGGAGCGCACTTTGAGGGTTACACCACCCTTTAACAGACAGACACACGCTTGTCGCTGCTGCTTTGAGGACAGTATCATATGCAGTGACAGTAGACTTGTCAGAAATTGTTGGCACGTCCAGTCCGGACCAGGTGTCCAAACCGGCCCTTGACTTATGACACAGGCGCATGCTTGGCGCTGCTACTGTGTTGATGCACATGCGGCTACATCGCACACAAGTCACAAACACATAAAAAAATAGTTTTTTATTTTTTGGAGCACTTTGAGGGTTACACCACCCTTTAACAGACAGACGCACGCTTGTCGCTGCTGCTTTAAGGATGCAGCTGCGGCTACAGCCCACACATTTCACAAAGAGAAAAAAAAATAAGAATTTTTTTATTGTTTGTGGAGCGCACTTTGAGGGTTACACCACCCTTTAACAGACAGATGCACGCTTGTCGCTGCTGCTTTAAGGATGCAAGTGCGGCTACAGCCCACACAATTCACAAAGACAGAAAAAAAAAGAAGAATTTTTTTATTGTTTGTGGAGCGCACTTTGAGGCTTACACCACCCTTTAACAGACAGATGCACGCTTGTCACTGCTGCTTTAAGGATGCAGGTGCGGCTACAGCCCACACAATTCACAAAGACAGAAAAAAAAAGAAGAATATTTTTATTGTTTGTGGAGCACACTTTGAGGGTGTCACCACCCTTTAACAGACAGACGCACGCTTGTCGCTGCTTCTTTGAGGACAGTATCATATGCAGTGACAGTAGACTTGTCAGAAATTGTTGGCACGTCCAGTCCGGACCAGATGTCCAAACCGGCCCTTGACTTATGACACAGGAGCACGCTTGGCGCTGCTACTGTGTTGATGCACGTGCGGCTACATCGCACACAAGTCACAAACACATAAAAAAATAGTTTTTTATTTTTTGGAGCACTTTGAGCGTTACACCACCCTTTAACAGACAGACGCACGCTTGTCGCTGCTGCTTTAAGGATGCAGGTGCGGCTACAGCCCACACATTTCACAAAGAGAAAAAAAATAAGAATTTTTTTATTGTTTGTGGAGCGCACTTTGAGGGTTACACTACCCTTTAACAGACAGATGCACGCTTGTCGCTGCTGCTTTAAGGATGCAGGTGCGGCTACAGCCCACACATTTCACAAAGAGAAAAAAAAGAAGATTTTTTTTATTGTTTGTGGAGCGCACTTTGAGGGTTACACCACCCTTTAACAGACAGACGCACGCTTGTCGCTGCTGCTACCGGACGCACGTCTAACACCAACATAGCAGTCAAGGCCTCAGTTATACGTTTTGCTTCAGGATGACTGCTGTTGTACTTCATCCTCATCGCTAGGGACTGTTGGAGGGTCAATTGTTTAGTAAAAGTAGTGGTGTTCCTACTTCCTCCTCTGGGATGTTGAACAACTCCCAGCAGCAGCAACAGCACTAGGAGGAAGTGGTTCTTGATCTTTCCCTATTTTATTTTTATCGGAGAAAGTTTGGTCCTCCATTTATGTTATATTGATATATACATGCGGCTAAGGCGCACACAAACACAGAAAATATTTTTTTATTTTTGCTGGAGAGTAGTGCACTTTGTGGGTTACACCACCCTTTAAGAAATGAGCCAGCCGGCTCTTTACTTATGGGACACAGGCGCACGCTTGGCGCTGCTCCTTTGTTGATGCACGTGCAGCCACAGTGCACACAATTCACAAACACAGAAAATATTTTTTTATTTGGTTTGGAGTGTACTTTGGGAGTTACAGCACCCTTTAACGGTCAAGCCAGCCAGCCATTTACTTATGACACAGGCGCACGCTTGGCACTACTTTGTTGATACACGTGCGGCTACTGCGCACACAATTCACAAACACAGAAAATATTTTTTTTATTTGGTTTGGAGTGTACTTTGGGGGTTACAGCACCCTTTAACGGTCAAGCCAGCCGGCCCTTTACTTATGACACAGGCGCACGCTTGGCACTACTTTGTTGATGCACGTGCGGCTACTGCGCACACAATTCACAAACACAGAAAATATTTTTTTTATTTGGTTTGGAGTGTACTTTGGGGGTTACAGCACCCTTTAACGGTCAAGCCAGCCGGCCCTTTACTTATGACACAGGCGCACGCTTGGCACTACTTTGTTGATGCACGTGCGGCTACTGCGCACACAATTCACAAACAGAAAATATTTTTTTTATTTGGTTTGGAGTGTACTTTGGGGGTTACAGCACCCTTTAATGGTCAAGCCAGCTGGCCCTTTACTTATGACACAGGCGCACGCTTGGCACTACTTTGTTGATGCACGTGCAGCTACTGCGCACACAATTCACAAACACAGAAAATATTTTTTTATTTGGTTTGGAGTGTACTTTGGGGGTTACAGCACCCTTTAACGGTCAAGCCAGCCGGCCCTTTACTTATGACACAGGCGCACGCTTGGCACTACTTTGTTGATGCACGTGCGGCTACTGCGCACACAATTCACAAACACAGAAAAAATATTATTTTTTTTAGCACTTGGGGGGAGCACCCCTGACGGACAGAGCACCCCCTGGCAACACTACAGCACCCCTTTAGGACTGGGACACTGCACAGGACTTTGGAGTGGACACAGCCCCTATGGACAACTGACTGCACAACACAGTCCAGCCAGCCCCTATGGACTTTGAAGTAGTGGACACAGCCCCTATGGACAACAGCAGCACAGCACAACACAGCCAGCCCCTATGGACTTTGAAGTAGTGGACACAGCCCCTATGGACAACAGTAGCACAGCGCAGCACAGCACAGCACAACACTACTCTGCACTACACTACACTACACTACACAGCCCAGCCAGCCCTAACTCCCACCCTCCCTCTTCACTATCCACAGCCGAGTGAGAAAATGGCGCCGACGCGGGTACCTTATATAGGATCCAAAACCCGCGAGACCCGGAAGGCGGGATGATGACGTTTTGCCTCGATTTCAGATCCGAGTCAGGCGGGAAAAGTCGAGCATGACTCGGATCGGCCTCGGATCGGGGGGGTTTCAGAAATCCGAACCCGCTCACCCCTAGTATGGAGCCTTGACGATTGATAAGTGTAAACCAATTCATCTGCCCAATGTGCCGGGCTTGACAGCTCAAATGAGCATTTAAATAGCCGGGTCCTGCACCATGTGTACAGGTGATCGGCGGGTTGCCCTTACACACCAGCAGATGGCTGATATATCTTTCAGATATATTGGCCATCTGCTATGCTGTACTGCAGATCCGATATGTCTGTGAACGACGTCGTTCACAGACATATGCGCTGAACACACCTGGCGATGCACTATAGATATATCACCCGTTCAAACGAACGGGCGATATATCTATCAGTGTGTACCCAGCTTTAGTCTCTTTCTACTGTTTACTGCAGGCTTGCCTACCCTCCCGATTTGGCCAGGAGCCTCCCGAATATCGGGTGCCGCTCCCGACTCCCCGGAAAGGCAGGCAAGCCTCCCGGCTGCCGCCTCCCCACCTGACTAATAATAGAAACCCCAACCCCCGCAGCAGGGGGTGGGGGGGGGAATCGCATCATTGTGGCCCTGCCCCCTGCTTCACAATGCCAGTTTTTCGGCATTGTGAAGAGGGAGCGGGGCCACGATTACGCGATTGCGCGGCCCCGCCTCCAATGCAGCATCATTACCCGGCCACCCTGAAGGAGGGAGCTGAATGTCTGCAAGTATGGTTTACTGCTTACACTGGTTGCCGCAACATTGCTTCTCTGATACTCAGGTGCTTAGCAGTACTATCAGGAATGTAAGGACTCACTGATCTGATGCTAGGATTGGTCAAAATATAGACTGGGTGGACTATTGACTATACTTACCAACTAAATAATTAGCACCACGTGTGGATCTTTTAACATGTTTCAGCCAGTAATAAATACAACTCTGCACCAACTAGGAGATCTGGAAAACATGCACTGTTAGGAGTTCACTGCTATAGACTATCAATACAGTGGCGTAATTTCATCCCAGGTGCCCGGAGGCAATATAAATGTTGGTGCCCCCCCCCCCCAAACTAAAATGTACTACCCCCCAGCACCTATGCCAGCCCCAGCTGCCGCCGCCCCCCTTATGCAGTTCCTTTTATATAATGCCCCCAGTAGTGGTCCGCCTATGTAGTGCTCCCCAGTAATGGTCCCCCTATGCAGTACATCCAGTAGTGAACCCCCGGTAGTTGCCCCCAGTAGTGAGGCCCCTTGTAGTTGCCTCCAGTAGTGAGCCCCCGGTAGTTGCCCCCAGTAGTGAGGCCCCTTGTAGTTGCCCCCAGTAGTGAGCCCCCTGTAGTTGCCCCCAGTAGTGAGGCCCCTGTAGTTGCCCCCAGTAGTGAGGCCCCTGTAGTTGCCCCCAGTAGTGAGCACCATGTAGTTGCCCCCAGTAGTGAGGCCCCTGTAGTTACCCCCAGTAGTGAGGCCCCTGTAGTTACCCCCAGTAGTGAGGCCCCTGTAGTTACCCCCAGTAGTGAGGCCCCTGTAGTTGCCCCCAGTAGTGAGGCCCCTGTAGTTGCCCCCAGTAGTGAGCACCCTGTAGTTGCCCCCAGTAGTGAGTCCCCTGTAGTTACCCCCAGTAGTGAGGCCCCTGTAGTTACCCCCAGTAGTGAGCCCCTGTAGTTGCCCCCAGTAGCAAGCCCCTGTAGTTGCCCCCAGTAGTGAGCCCCAGTAGTTGCCCCCAGTAGTAGGCCCCTGTAGTTGCCCCCAGTAGCAGGCCCCTGTAGTTGCCCCCAGTAGTGAGCCCCTGTAGTTGCCCCCCAGTAGCAGACCCTGTAGTTGCCCCCAGTAGCAGGCCCCTGTAGTTGCCCCCAGTAGTGAGCCCCTGTAGTTGCCCCCAGTAGTAGGCCCCTGTAGTTGCCCCCAGTAGTAGGCCCCAGTAGTGAGCCCTTGTAGTTGTCCCCAGTAGTAGGCCCCTGTAGTTGCCCCCAGTAGTGATGGCCCCCACCGCGCGCACACACACACAAAAACAAACACTTACCTTTATCCCCGCTCCAGTGCTGCTGCCGTCCATCCCTGGTGTCTGCTCCTCGGCACTATGGGAGTGACGTCATTATGTCACTCCCATAGTGCACTGCGGGACCCGGAAGACGGAGCTCACTCCTGAGCTCCGTCCCCGGCGTCCGCTCCTCGGCACTATGGGAGTGACGTTATGACGTCACTCCCATAGTACACTGCGGGACCCGGAAGACGGAGGGAGCTCCGTATTCCGGCTACCGCCAGGAGGATAGGAGCTGGGCGCCCACTGGTAACACACTCAACGGGCGCCCGGCAAATGGAGGGTGCAGGGGTGCGACCACACCCCTTGCACCCTCCGTAGTTACGTCAATGGAGGTGGAGCGCCGATCAGCGGCGCTCCTTCTCCATGCAGCTCCTGGGGACAATGGAGCCAGGTGCCCCCTTCAGGGCTGACGCCCGGCGGCAAATGACTCCATTGTCTCCGGGAGTTCCGCCAGTGCATCAATAGGGTTACTTATTAACACTGTATAATAATACACTATCCAGTTCATAAAAAGACCAATATGTAATTTATGTCAAGTGCAGAGCTAGGTTTTTCTGCTGCTCCTCCAGACTCCTGGGTGTAAATTTACTAAGATTCGAGATTGGTGATTTTCCCGTTTTTAATTTCTCAAATTTACTAAAAAGTGAGTTTAGCTGAAAGTGAGTTTTACGATATTGATGCAGATCGAGATATCTCCCCCGAGTTGCAAGTGAAGATGAGATTACTCACCTGAGATTGCAGTGTTTCTCTCTGCAAATCTCTCCCAAGCTAGCAGCCTGCACATATCAGTGAGATATGTGAAGGCTGCTTGTGTGTAAATCCTGTAAAGAAAAGGTTACATTTTTGTAAAAAAAAAAAAAAAAAGACGTAGGATCCAACCCGAAAGCATAACCAGTCCCGGACGTGTCAGACAGTCCTGGTTCCAAAAATTCCGGGGAACAAAACGAGTAGGGTACTGGTTCTGGTTTTAAATATAGGGGGGAAATATAGGGGGGAAAACTTGCGTAGGGGTCCCCCTATATTTAAAACCAGCACCGGACCCGAACCGACCATTGTGTAATACCACAGCCAGGAGACCCTATTACCGGGTCTCCAGGGCCAAAGTATCCTCACCCGAAGCTGGTCAGGCCAAGCCGGGAATCTCGGGAGGTGGGAGCCCCCGAAAAAAGGGGTCCCCCCTCTCCCAAAACCTCAGGTTTTGTCAGAAGCCCGGGGCTCTTGCCCGTTAAAGTGTAAGATAAAAGTAAACTATTGTATTTTACAGTGGAACTACAGGTGCCAGCAGGCGGCCAGCACCCGTACCTCCACTGTAAAATAAATAGTTAAATAACGACACGACACACACACCATATACAGTAAAAGTTTATTACACACCTACCTCACTCACACATACCTACTGCCAGATGTTCGCGTCCCCTTGTCCCATGTAAAAATCTGTGTGGAATGACCTGCAAAAAAGTTCCTATACTCACCTCCATCCTCGCGTTGGTCTCCGTAGCATCCAGGGGGGTCTTTGCAATAAAACAAACCGAGTACCCGATCCATATACTTACCATTAGCGGTGTATATGTGTGACCTGACAGTTCCCACCGCTAACCAGCTCCTGACTAATCAGTGAGAACTGTCAGGAGCTGCCAGCCAATCAGCAGCCGCACTACAGTTAGCGGCTGCTGATTGGCTCCGGCTCCTGACAGTTACCACACGGCCTGGTCAGTGTGTAAGGGGCCGGAAGCCAATCAGCAGCCGCTAACTGTAGAGCGGCTGCTGATTGGCTCTGGCTCCTGACTCATTCGTGGAAACTGTCAGAAGACGGAGCCAATCAGCGGCCGCACTACAGTTATCGGCCGCTGATTGGCTGGCGGCTCCTGACAGTTCTTAATGAAGAGTCGGGAATCGGGAGCCGGTTAGCGGTGTATATAGTCACACATATTTACCGCTAATGGTAAGTATATGGATCGGGTGGCGGTTTGTTTTTTTGCAAAGACCCCCCTGGATGCTACGGAGACCAGTGCGAGGATGGAGGTGAGTATAGGAACTGTTTTGCAGGTCATTCCACACAGATTTCTACATGGGAACATCTGGCAGCAGGTAAGTATGTGTGAGTGAGGTATATGTGTATTAAACTTTTACTGTATACGGTGTGTGTGTAGTGTCTTTTTTAACTATTTATTTTACAATGGAGGTACCGGTGCCCTACCCCTAACCCTCCCTCCCTGCACCCTAAACCTAACTTCTCCCCCTAGTGCTTAACCCTAACTCTCCCCCACAGTACCTATCCCTAATACTAACCATAACCCTCCCCCTAGCCCTACTTCTTATAGTCGGGATCCCGGCGCCGGGATTCTGACTAATGTTGGAATTCCGGCGTCGGCATTCTGAGCGTCGGCATCCCAACAGCAAGGATTTCAACTACATCCCATCCACATACATAACAGCAATACTCCTACACCCAGCCACATTCCATCAACACCTCTACATACACACATTACAGCAGTACCTCTCCATACACACAAACACCCCCTCCCCCATTACAGCTATATGTGTATAAGTGTATATATTTAAGAACACATGGCAGTATATATATATATATATATAATATATATATATATGAAAATAAAAAGTCAGTGATTGCGCATGTTCATAAAAACACACTGTCCATAGATAATATATCAACTCTCATGAGTCCAGCAATAAAACACCAGTTTTGGGTAAAAAAGTACTTGTTTTTTTCATGTAACACCAGGTCCCAATGATAACGGACCGCAGCTCACCACAAGGGAAAGACCGGATACCAAGTCCAGGATTCTGTTAATATAAAGGGAGAGGAGAGCGCTCCATGGTGCAGGTAAAAAATTATGGTTTTATTTAAACAAACAATGGGTGCATTACAGTGTCGGCGCTCAGTGGAGCCGCCCGTACCTGAAAACAAACTGTGTGGGCTGGTTACCACATGATGTGTTTTAAAATACTCCACCAGAAGTAATCGGCGCTAGCCCAAGAGACCGCCGGGCTCACACACCCTGCTGCTGGATACTGCAAAGTAGACCACACCCGGTTGGACCACGTGCAGCTGGGAAGACGCTTGTACCAACTGGGGATTCCTAAGAGATACGTCACAGAGGCCCTGCCCTAACGAAATCCATGACGAAACGCGTTAGGGCGGGGCCTCTGGTACGGGCGGCTCCACTGAGCGCCGACACTGTAATGCACCCATTGTTTGTTTAAATAAAACCATCATTTTTTATCTGCACCATGGAGCACTCTCCTCTCCCTTTATATTAACATATATATATATATATATAAAACACCCTGTCACTAAGCAAGCCATCTCTCATGCTATATATATATATATATATTTATATATATATTACATAAACAATAATTGTATCTTTGAACATTGTCACTCACATCAGCACTTCTTGTTCTTTTATTCAATTTGCGCTCTGGAGGAACTTTTATCATGCTATTCTGAGGTAAAATTGTGCCCAGGCTGGCAGCCGGATCTCACGCCCCAGGGACACCATTTCTATGCAGGTGAAGCAGCAGTAGAACAGACCCATCCCTCAGCATTTTGGGGTACTTAGCCCTCTTCCAGCCTGTAATAAAGGAGAGGAAGTCCCTACCGGACTGCATGGCTTCCGTTCCGCCCTCTCTGCACTACTGCAGGCGCGTCCCCAGCCAGCGGGCACCACATAACAATACTGGGGCAAATCGGAGACGTAGCTATGGAGGAAGTAACTGGGACTGTGGGCTGTGGAGGTGGAGCCGAGATGGAGCCGCACTGCCTGATGCATGCTGAGGCTGTCACACAAACTCTGCTCCACATCTGCAATGCTCCTCCTGATTAATGAAAGAATCCGCTCCCCCTCACGGCAGCCAGCGCCACGGCTGCATCAAGCAGTAATGGGCAGGTTGGATACCGGCCCAAAAGCATTCACAGTGTGTGCGACCCCAGGGCACATGGCAGCCGGCCTCAACCCCCACCGATCCAGCCCGCCCCTGCACTCTGGGGCCCCCCTAGGACCGCGGGCCCAGTACAGTTGTGCCCCTAGGCCCCCTCTGTTGCCATGCTTAGTGTATGAGTGTTTCTACCCAATCCATCCTGAACAAAAAGTGCAGTCTATTCTGATGTAGGGGCATTTGGGGTGGAGTGCTGTCCAACCAACCTTGTTTTTTTGCCTGCAGTACTTACAGCTAACAAAGGCCCTCATTCAGAGCCACTCGCTAGCGGCAGTACGCTCGTTCCGAGCGATGTTCGCACATCTGCGCATGCGTACGGTTTTTAGTACGCATGCGCGAACTAGTCAGTGCGGCCGAAAATCGTTGGTACGCAATATAGCGAGGGCCTGCTATTTTGAGTGACAGAATGAGGCGTATGTGGGTGGTAACAGGGGAAGGTGCTTGAAAACGGGGAGTGGAGATCCGTTCGCAGGCGTGCTTAAAGGTCAAAACGGGCGTTTTAAGGGAGTGCATAATTAATACAGCAGCGTCATTGCCCACGTCACTTGTTTTTTTTTAACTCAGAACTGCTCGCAAAATAGCGGTTGAAAACACCAACCACAAGAATAGCGAGCAGTTCATACGCTGTACGATGTACTCGATTAATCTAATAAATAGCGGACATGAGGTATGGTGCGTGCGGCCAGGGGGCGTTTTTATCAAAAAAACGAACGTATGTTTTGCTCGCTCGTTCAGACTTAGAGGTGGGAACAGACTGCAATTTGCGAACGGATCATTTGAATAGCCACCCCTTGTTTTTGAACGAACGACCACAAATAGCGAACGGCTCTGAATGAGGGCCAAAAGCTTTTAGCTTTCCAGAGTCATATGCATGCTTGGTCAAAAATTCCCAAGATTGCCCATTTTGGATTAAAAGGAACAAAATTTACAAGTTTGGCCTACCTACGGAAAGATGCCTTGCATAGGTCGCTGGTCCGGTGGGAACTGATGACTGGATTCAGCGCGAATTGCGTCATCAGTTCCCCCCGGACTGGCCGCCTATGCAAAGTGAGAGCGGACCCTGGTGAGGGGTGTGGGCGGGTGACCCCGCCCCCGGCTACACAGTGCAGTGAGGGGCGGGGCCATGATGACGCGATTACGCTGTCACGCCCCCCGCCCACAAAACCGCATCACACCCCCCATGCTATGCCGAGCTGGCTGCCTCCTCACGGAAGAGGCAGCCAGATTGTCGGCAAGCCTGGCCCAGAGGCAGTGATAGGTATCCGCTTCCTCTTGGTGAGATCTAGGGCAGCAATGATTATCTGAAGTTACTATTTGGAATCGTGAATGTGGACAGGGCCATGAAAGGTTAGTGTTAGGTTTAGGGTGAGTTTAAGTTAAGGCTGCGGTTAGAGTCAGGGTGGAGTTAAGGTTGAGGCTTGAAATATGCTACAAACGCTATGTCGACATTCACAATGTTGGCATTATGTCCATGTAGACTTTCATAATGTCAACTTTCAGATCATGTCGACATTCTGAATGTTGGAATTTGGTATCACACCCGAAATTTAGAACTCTGATTAGAGGATTGTTAGAAATTGATCCTTATTTATTATTGTATTAGGAGTTTTACATATGGGCATTAAAAAACTATGGATTCTAAAAGCATAGAAAAAAACTTACTTACTTTTCACTGCGAGTGATCCCATAGCTTTCTCCATTATATTTTACTGAGCACTAGCACTTGGGAATCAAAATCAAAATTGACGCAAAGCAAATGCTTGCCTGAAAGTACGTGTGTTTATACACTTTCTGTTTCCATAGTTACTCCCTGGCAATGAGATGATTTTGTAACAACAATCTACCAAGTAGTCACACAAAAAAATAGTACCTCTCATTTTTATGTGTGAAATGCATACATAAATTGAGATTACTTATATCTATTTAGTTTTCAATGGGCATAACCATGTTAATTAACCTAAAGGCAAACACTTTTAATTAAACAGTGGGCCTGATTCAGACCCGCTCGCAAGCGCTATGCTCTCGCAATCAGGTCAATGGCCGGGCAGTGCGCATGCGGCTGCACGTGTGCGAGCCCCGGAGCGAGAGTGAAATCACTCGCTCCGGGGCTCGCAAGAAAACGGGGTGGCTGTCGATGTTGATCGACAGCTCGCCCCGTTTTGTAGGCGGGGAGGGGGGGTGGCTGGCCAAATGGAGGCGTTCCCGAAGGATGGGCCCCCTCGGGCGATAATATGCTCCTGAGAACTGTATAATAGTCTGGGGAAGGGGGTTGTGTGCAGGAGCCCCTCACAATTCCATTCAGTGGCCCCCAGTATCCTTTGCCGGTGGCCATCTTTCAGGTGATATTTTCAGAATGCTATATGGAGTTCGGGGGGTGGCATTGCTATGCACACAGTGTAGACTATTCTGAGTGCAAGGCTTGATACAGAGGCGTTCTAACATAGGCCAAGGGCAGTAAGATGTGTTTGTGCAATTGTAAACACAGCCGTATTATTCAAAGGTAGTCTGGGACTGGCAGCAGATGATGTTGGCGGTCCCTAGCAAAACCGCTTGTTTGCAAATACTTAGCTGACACTGATTGGTGGTTTGTTGGTTGCTCGGGCATGTATTATGCATTTATGTGGTTGTTTAAGCAAAACTTTTTTTTTTTTTTTATTAGAACATGAGATTGAAATTGATTCTGCTGTATTGGAGAGTAAATAAAATCATGTACGCAATGTATTGCTGGATTAAATCAGGCATATTGTTGCATATGGTTTCAATTGCAACATTCTGAATGTGAATGGATTGCATACCGAATGCTAATGGGACTATACGCATGTCCTAAAGTGCATGCATCTATACAAATGTTTTTTTTTGCGTATGTAGGAGCAGCCATCATTATCATCACTTTTATCTACCCCATGTTAGGTGAAGGAAATCCATATGAATTTGGCGTCACATGAATAGTGAGTAAATCACCCCCAACTCACTCCGTTCTCTTGTGTGTGTCTGGATTATTGCCGCCCACTTACCACCCAGACAGGACCATTTAGCACCTGCAGAGACACAGTCGAAGTCAATGCGACTCTGAATCATGCGTACATTCTCATAGGTGCATGTACAGCCTGGGATGCATGAGCAGTAAGCGAGAAAAAGAAAAAACTACATGCAGCCAAATGTGAAGTTGCATGTGACTCAGAATCAGGCCCAATGTTACTCTTAAGCTGGGTACACACTAGAGTCTAGACGATATATTGGACAATTTCTTGTTTTAGGACGAATTGGACATACAAATCGTCCACATCGTCCATAGTGTACGCACTTTTGCGTGCTCCCACACGCGATTCGTCGCATCTTCAGAGCGGCCTGCAGTGCAAGCCAATCTGAAGATCTGGTGGCAGACAGCATGGTTCTGGATGTGGCGAGGGAACGATATAGCGGGCGGTTGTACACCGGATTGTGCAGTGTGGATCAACCGCACTATATATCGTCCAGTCGCATCTGCCATCGCTGGGTACACATATCATCTAGTGTGTACCCAGCTTTTGGGAGGGATGTACTACGCATCGTGTTAGCGATGCAGTACATCACGCCTGTCTTCGGGTACATACCGCCGTTCATTACCACGGTATGTACAAAGAATATCGCAAAGACAGCTCTCCCGATAAGAGCTGTTTTTTGTGACGCTGACAGGCAGAGGGACTTCCGTGTTTAACACCCAGAAGTCCCTCTGGCGTCCAGAAGGCCGCGGGGCTCATGGGAGGGATCCGGTCGGATATCTCCCAAGAGGGAGCTTCCCCAAAAGAAGCCCATAGGCTTCTATTGGGTTCCCATCGGGACGAAGCATCGGAATGCATCGCTTTCTCATGCTTACTGTATTTGGGGAAAGAGGTAAAACCCCCGAAAACTGAATTTTGGGGGGTTTTATGGGTTTTTCATGTTTAGTACATCCCGGCATTTAGTACATTAAATGCAGTGCATTGCGAAGCAACACATCCTCACCGGTGCACATATTACAGTCTAATACGTAGGCCATTCCTTGCTAACTTTCACCTCTTTGGGGTTCGAGAAAAAATACTGAAGTTACCGTTCGACAAGTGCCTCCGCCCAACCATTCCAGAGTCACTTTGTGGGTATCACATTGAATAGAATACCCCCCAAACATAGAATTCTTCACCTTATTGATTTTATGGTGGAGTAAGAAAGAGAGAAAAAAAACAGAAGTGAGAAGGACAGGGGCATTTGTGTGTAAAACAGAGTGACAATTCAGCAGAGGGGGATATTACTTGTTATGTGATGTGACAACTTTGGGAGATTTGCCAACAGAGCAGAGTTGAATCTTTATTTCTCACTTTTTCGGTGCAAACAAATATGTTGTAGATCTGAAATTTTGCATGCAGCAGGGCAGCTGCTCATACAGTGCATTCTCCATTGCACAGAAAGAAGGCATGATTATTTAGATTGTAAGCTTCTCAGGGCAAAACGCTCGCATTGATTGTAGTGGTTGCAGATCACAGCTGCATCTGTTGCTGCACACATATATAATAAATCCCGTTGTCCGAGTGAGCAGGTAACGTGCGGTGGAGTCAGGACAGACACACTGTCACACACAGCTCCCCGGTCCACTCAGTCACGCTGCAGGTTGCAACAAGTCCAGATAACACATCGCTTCCACATAGGTGGACTCCGCCCTCGCTGACATCACTGCATTCACTGAAGCAAGGGGGCGTGGTCTTAAGTTCTTCGTCGAAATGTCATTGGCTGAGAGTCCCGGAGGCTCGGCCCAGTCTGTAGGGAGTTGTCCTTCTGAGTACTGTAGTTCCCTTCCCGATGCTGTTGCTGATGCTCAGTGTCTCAGGCTACAGGTTATTGTTCCTGTAAGTTACCCTGGTGGTGGTGGTGCTACTCTTGCTGCTGCTAAACACTGTACACTGAACACTGCCCACGAAAGGCAGCACAGGCCGGCACTGACAGCAGGATGGGCTTCCAGCAGTCACAGGGGCTTCAGGTAACATCTTATATATGTACTTTGCTTACATTTGGTATGTGATCTGCCAGTGTATAGTCACAAGGATAAGTGTTCCTAATGCTTCATACTGTACATGCTTACACAATCTAACATCACATTAGTATATAAGTCAGCCATCACATTTGGAATATAATTTTCTACTTTGTGTTCTTCACAACTGTAGTAGATTGGGGTAAAACAAATGAGAATTTAAACTGCTGACCAGAATATTCTTGAATACTTTATATATAAGAATACATGTTGCTTATACCCTGACCAGATTTGTTTGCAGTTATGTGGCATGTTAAACTGTTTATTAAATTCTGTGGGATTATGTTTAGCGGTTCTGTCTTTGTTTTATAGTTTTTGTTGTAGTGTCAGGGATCTGAGAAATGATCCTGTCTTTATACCATGAGGATATTTAGCACAAGACACTGAGAAATGCCTTGTGAAAGGTTGTCTGACCTATTTGGAAAAACCAGTTCTACTGATCATCAAGACCAGCGGATGCAGTTGGTTTTCTTTTTTCTCCTTGTTTAATGGCTGTCATGAAAGGGATTACACAGATTTCCACATGCAGCGATGTGTTCACTTTGTAAAATAAACTTGAGGTGTCACAGTATATTTGTCAAGGTAGCATCTCAGGAAATGTAATAGTCTTTCACTGGAGACACTCAAACAGGCTGCAATAGATGATTATTATTAAAATGATTAATTTTGGGAGAACATTTCAAAAGTCAGTCATGTACAGGTTAGGAACTATAAAGGACCTCTTACATTACGATTGGCTCCTGAAACAGTTGTTTTAAATGGTTCTTCAATAGGAATTTAGTTCCCAGCGATGTGCAGCTGCTATGTTTGCCTGTGCATATACCTGAGACTTTTATAAGCCCAAAACTGCTCATCTTTCTGCGCACTTCCATTTGTGTGAGGGGAAATCGGTGCCAGCAAGGTGCCAGCATACTGAAAACCCACACAGAGGACTTTGCGGACATCACAGAGAATTTATTTATTTATTTATTTCATTCTTTATTTAGAAAGCTCATAAAAGAGTAACAGAAAAACCCAAATATAATGAACAATGTACATGAGCCTTTTTTCAATAAAATAAATAGTGATAAGCATGTGGGGGGAGTGGATCAGCAGAGGGGGTGGGAGGGTATTGGGGGGGGGAATTGGGAACAGGACTATCAAGAGAAACAAAATACCATAGAAAAAGCCAAATGCTGGGCAAGAAGTGTTATAAGGTAGAAAGAAAAACATGCCAGTTGGAGAACAGGAAAGGAGAATATTCAGTCAGTTAGGGAAGTTTGCATAGGGAAGACGGAATAGGGGGATCAAACTCAACCACCGCGCATGAATCACATATGGGTAGTGAACGCAGGGAGCAGAGGTAGTGAAGTGTTGTCATGCGAGAGCCTTTTAGCCCAAACTAGAGAAAATATATGGCGTCTATCATGAAGATAGTCATCACAGAGAATTTAATACCTCTCAAAGGTGCAGATTATGGGGCATATGTATCAAAGCTTGATGTGAGATATATATCACCAACCAATAAGCTTCTAACTTACATTTTGAAGGCTGTGTTTAAGAAATGATAGCTTGGAGCTGATTGGCTGGTGATATATATTTCACAATTTTATCTCACATCGGGGCACATTTATCAAAGATCATTTGAGGTAAATTCCCCGAAAACAGGTGGTTTACCTCAAATACTTAGTATCCCCCGAATGTATGAAGGAGGGACCGCAGCAGGTATCTCCGATACCTGCTGCGATCCCTCCATTGCCGCCGGCAGCCGCCAAATGTATCAATATCGGGAATGCTTCGCATTGACCCCAGCAGCTAACGCCATCTGCAGATAGCGTTAGCCGCTGTGTCCTATGGGCACTTACCGCATTTGAGCCGGCGGAGGGATCTGGCCCGGAATGCGCTCCGGCCACATTGCAGAGATGGGCTCTTTTCGGAGCCCGTCTCCGTGCATGTGCCGGGTCATACATTCGGCCGGTATGATCGCATTTTGCAATGCGATCATGGGCGATACTGCATGCCCTGATCGCATTTCCTTAATAAATGGGCCCCATCAAGCTTTGATACATATGCCCCTTAGCGCAGCTGTAGCTCTGTCCTGAGCTATTCTGTTACTGCCCGCAACCCCACACGGTATGCACTGTATGTGTTAAGTGCACCCTCTGGTGCTTATCCCGCAGGGTAGCGGACAGTTATTGAGATCAATACAATTAGGTGCAAGTTGGGTCCTGCAAGCCGTTCTCACGGTAACATGCACTGCACAGTTCACATTCAATCCAATTCCACATTCACAGTGATATTTCAGAGGAAATGCACGTTTATTTTTTTGTGCGCCCTCCCCTGAGCATGTGAAAAGGTAGGGAAAATCTTTATTCTAAGGTACAATGTCAGGACACAGTGCAGAACCTCTGTTACGCCCCTCATACTGGGAAATCCAGCAATACGATCGCTTTCAATGGAAAGCGGTCGGATTATGAATGAAAGTGACTGAATTTGATTGAAAAGAGTTTCTTGTAATCATGTATTTAAATTAAATTGCCTTACATTGCACAAACACTTTTAGGGTCCTATGTATCAAAGCTTGATGAGAGAGAAAGTTGTGAGTTATAAATCACCAACCAATCTGCTCCCAACTGTCATTTTTCAAACACAGCCTTTAAAATGTAAGTTAAAAGCTGATTGGTTGGTGATTTATAGCTCACAATTTTCTCTCTAATCAAGCTTTGATACATAGGCCCCTAAATATCTTTCTGCTCTGTCAGATCAGAATGGTACATTTAAGAGGTAAGAATCCCCCTGCTGCATAGCATGAAGTTGTCCCAAAGTAGAGTGTCACGTGCTTGGCTTACATGACACTCTGGGACGACCACCTAGGCCAAATATATCAGGCTGCTGCTGAGACCTCTGTCTGCATCGCTATATGGTTATGTGGCTGTGGGATTGCTACCTAGAGCTGTCATCAGAAATTATTGGGCCCAGTACAAATGAAACAGGCACTTGCCACCCATTTTTTTGTTTTCCTTTGCTCAATATTTGACTCCACATCCCGTAAAACACATCCAAGTTACAAAATAAGTTGTTATTTTGAGCAAGTATTTGAGTATAGAGAGAAAGGACAGATACTGAAATGTTATACTGAAAATGTAATACAATAGTGAAAGAAGTGATACTATGCAGTGATCCATACATATAGAATAAGATTGGGAAGCTAGTTTCCCCATATTTAAGTTACTGGGCCATTCATCATCAGGGGTCCTTGTTCTCCTAGCCCCACTCCTTCCTATGGGAAAGAGTTCTGGGGATGCAAAGAGGGATCCAAGCGGAACCCTCCGCCGCCTACTCATTGACTCCCTGGCAGCTTTGCGCGTACATGACCTCGTGTCACGCATGCGCAGAAGCTGACCACGGGGACAGGTAAGTTACGCTGCTACTTCTGTAGCAATGTTGCTGATTGCTGGGACAGCTACTTTTCGGAGCAGCTGTCCCTGCATCGGAGCAATGATGAATTGCACCTGTGTTAAGTAGCCCCCGATGATGAATAGGCCCCTAAGAATTGTTTCATGTATACAGTATAGTGTTCCCTCTAGCTCCGGCGGCAGGCAGGGCGCCGGAGCTAGAGAGGGCATGCGACGCTGCGTCCCGCGGGTGAGAACGGCTCCCGCAGGCTGTTAGGGCAGGGCGCTTTTTGCCCTCCTCCTGGAGGGCAGGGTGCTTTTTGCCCTCCAGAAGGAGGGCAGGGCACCGCGCCCCGCTAAAACAGCCTAGCGGGAACACTACAGTACATGAGCAGTGATGAGTGCAGACACCCATGTATACAGTACATGACTCCCATGTATACAGTGCATGCACAGTGATGAGTGCAGACCCTCATGTATACAGTACATGAGCAGTGATGAGTGCAGACTCCCATGTATACAGTATATGCGCAGTGATGAGTGCAGACTCCCATGTATACAGTACATGTGCAGTGATGAGTGCAGACTCCCATGTATATAGTACATGACTCCCATGTATACAGTACATGCGCAGTGATGAGTGCAGACTCTCATGTATACAGTATATGCGCAGTGATGAGTGCAGACTCCCATGTATACAGTACATGACTCCCATGTATACAGTGCATGCACAGTGATGAGTGCAGACCCTCATGTATACTGTACATGAGCAGTGATGAGTGCAGACTCCCATGTATACAGTATATGCGCAGTGATGAGTGCAGACTCCCATGTATACAGTACATGTGCAGTGATGAGTGCAGACTCCCATGTATATAGTACATGACTCCCATGTATACAGTACATGCGCAGTGATGAGTGCAGACTCTCATGTATACAGTATATGCGCAGTGATGAGTGCAGACTCCCATGTATACAGTACATGAGCAGTGATGAGTGCAGACTCCCATGTATACAGTACATGACTCCCATGTATACAGTACATGCGCAGTGATGAGTGCAGACTCCCATGTATACAGTACATGCACAGTGATGAGTGCAGACTCCCATGTATACAGTACATGCGCAGTGATGAGTGCAGACTCCCATGTATACAGTACATGCGCAGTGATGAGTGCAGACTCCCATGTATACAGTACATGCGCAGTGATGAGTGCAGACTCCCATGTATACAGTACATGCGCATTGATGAGTGCAGACTCCCATGTATATAGTACATGACTCCCATGTATACAGTACATGCGCAGTGATGAGTGCAGACTCCCATGTATACAGTACATGCGCAGTGATGAGTGCAGACTTCCATGTATACAGTACATGCGCAGTGATGAGTGCAGACTCCCATGTATACAGTACATGCGCAGTGATGAGTGCAGACTCCCATGTATATAGTACAGGACTCCCATGTATACAGTACATGCACAGTGATGAGTGCAGACTCCCATGTATATAGTACATGACTCCCATGTATACAGTACATGCGCAGTGATGAGTGCAGACTCCCATGTATATAGTACATGACTCCCATGTATACAGTACATGCGCAGTGATGAGTGCAGACTCCCATGTATACAGTACATGAGCAGTGATGAGTGCAGACTCCCATGTATACAGTATATGCGCAGTGATGAGTGCAGACTTCCATGTATACAGTACATGCGCAGTGATGAGTGCATACTCCCATGTATATAGTACATGACTCCCATGTATACAGTACATGCGCAGTGATGAGTGCAGACTCCCATGTATACAGTACATGCACAGTGATAAGTGCAGACTCCCATGTATACAGTACATGCGCAGTGATGAGTGCAGACTCCCATGTATACAGTACATGCGCAGTGATGAGTGCAGACTCCCATGTATACAGTACATGCGCAGTGATGAGTGCAGACTCCCATGTATACAGTACATGCGCAGTGATGAGTGCAGACTCCCATGTATACGGTACATGAGCAGTGATGAGTGCAGACTCCCATGTATACGGTACATGAGCAGTGATGAGTGCAGACTCCCATGTATACAGTTCATAAGCAGTGATGAGTGCAGAGTCCCATGTATACAGCACATGAGCAGTGATGAGTGCAGACTCCCATGTATACAGTACATGAGCAGTGATGAGTGCAGACTCCTATGTATACAGTACATGAGCAGTGATGAGTGCAGACTCCCATGTATACAGTACATGCGCAGTGATGAGTGCAGACTCCCATGTATACAGTAGATGCGCAGTGATGAGTGCAGACTCCCATGTATACAGTAGATGCGCAGTAATGAGTGCAGACTCCCATGTATACAGTACATGAGCAATTGTGAGTGCAGACTCAAAATAATGTATTTCATAAAATTTAAATTTATTTTCCTCTCTAACAATTATGTTCTGTGCACACCCATTTCTATTTAATAAAGGTCCCTTGATACAGCATTTCTGCAATTTGCAAGTCTATTTTTATTTACTAAACTTCAGTAGTTGTCCTGTCAGTGACTCAGCAGAAAGAGTCCCCTTAAAAACTTACACTTGTCCACATACATCTACCCTCCATGTGCTACAAGTCGTGTTGCACTTGTCCACATACATATATCCTCCGTGCGCTACAAGTCGTGTTACACTTGTCCACATACATATATCCTCCGTGCGCTACAAGTCGTGTTACACTTGTCCACATACATCTACCCTCCGTGCGCTACAACGGTTGTGACACTGTAATGTAGCGTTTCACATGCAGATACGCCGGCAGTTGCACACAGAACATAGGCATGCCGCATATCATTTTAATCAACAGAAGCTGCTTGCACATTCTATTTGCACCACTATGCGAATAAGTTGCATTTGAATGTAAAAAGTCGCACGAAAAGACTCTCAGCGATACCAAATCACACCACGGCATGTCGCGACTAGAAGGGCTGTTTAATGCGGAAGGAGGCTAGCTGTATTTGGACCCATCTGTACACTGAACAAAACTATAGCAGATAAAACACGGGAAGAGGAAGTGCTTCTAGACAGCAGCAACTAATATAACTTCCCAAAAACCATGTCCTCTTTACACCATAGGCTGCATCTGACAGAATTAAATGTAACAAATATACAGTCAGGTGCATAAATATTGGGACATTGACAGAATTTTCATATTTTGGCATCTATTCACCACCACAATGGCTTTGAAATGAAACAAACAAGATGTGCTTTAACTGCAGACTTTCAGATTTAATTTGAGGGTAATTACATCCAAATCAGGTGAACGGTGTAGGAATTACAACGGTTTCTATATGTGCCTCCCACTTTTTAAGGGGCCAAAAGTAATGGGACAAACTAAACAATCCTAAATCTAATTTTCACTTTTTAATACTTTGTTGCAAATCCTTTGCAGGCAATTACAGCCTGAAGTCTGGAACGCATAGACATCACCAGATGCTGGGTTTCATCCCTGATGATGCTCTGCCAGGTCTCTACTGCAAATGTCTTCAGATCCTGCTTGTTCTTGGGGCATTTTCCCTTCAGTTTTGTCTTCATCAAGTGAAATGCATGCTCAATCGGATTCAGGTCAGGGGATTGACTTGGCCATTGCATAACATACCACTTTTTAGCCTTAAAAAACTCTTTGGTTGCTTTTGCAGTATCATCGGGTCATTGTCCATCTACACTGTGAAGCGCCATCCAATGAGTTCTGAAGCATTTGACTGAATATGAGCATATAATATTGCCCGAAACACTTCAGAATTCATTCTGCTGCTTTTGTCAGCAGTCACATCATCAATAAATACAAGGGAACCAGTTCCATTGGCAGCCATACATGCCCACGCCATGACACTACCATCACCATGCTTCACTGATGAGGTGGTATGTTTTGGATCATGAGCAGTTCCTTTCCTTCTCCATACTCTTCTCTTCCCATCACTCTGGTAAGTTGATCTTTGTCTCATCTGTCCATAGGATGTTGTTCCAGAACTGTAATGGCTTTTTTAGATGTTGTTTGGCAAACTCTAATCAGGTCTTCCTGTTTTTTGTGGCTCACCAATGGTTTACAACTTGTGGTGAACCCTCTATATTCACTCTTGTGAAGTCTTCTCTTGATTGTTGACTTTGACACATATACACCTACCTCCTGGAGAGTGTTCTTGATTTGGCCAACTGTTGTGAAGGGGTTTTTCTTCACCAGGGAAGTAATTTTTCTGTCATCCACCACAGTTGATTTCCATGGTCTTCCGGGTCTTTTTCATGTTGCTGAGCTCTCCGGTGCGTTCTTTGTTTTTAAGAATGTTACAAACAGTTGATATGGCCACACCTAATGTTTTTGCTATCTCTGTGGGGTTGTTTTGATTTTTCAGCCTAATGATGACTTGCTTCACTGATAGTGACAGCTCTTTGGATCTCATATTGAGAGTCGACAGCAACTGTTTCCAAATGCAAATGTCACACCTAGAATCAACTCCAGACCTTTTACCTGCTTAATTGATAATGAAATAATGAGGGAATAGCCCACACCTGTCCATGAAATAGCTTTTGAGTTGATAGTCCCATTACTTTGGCCCCTTAAAAAGTGGGAGGCACATGTAGAAACCGTTGTAATTCCTACACCGTTCACCCGATTTGGATGTAATTACCCTCAAATGAAATCTGAAAGTCTGCAGTTAAAGCACATCTTGTTTGTTTCATTTCAAAGCCATTGTGGTGGTGATTAGAGGCCAAAATATGAAAATTCTGTCAATGTCCCAATATTTATGCACCTGACTGTACATTTATATCTTAAAGGGGCCTTGGGGTGTAACTTCGCTCAGGTCAGGCATATCTTAAGCCTTGCGCTTCACAAAAGTTTGATGCTGTTATAAATGCATTCTGAAGAAATGCTCCACTTACACAAAGACCCTGTACTACTGTACCCAGAGTATCTTTTTATAGAAGGGGAAATTCTTGTTAGTTTATTTTTCACTAAATCTGCTGTAAACATCTGGACATAAGTCACTCTGCACACAGAACTTTCTCATACATAACTCTATTGGGACTGCATATTTTTCCATTTAGTTTATGTAGTTTAACTAATGCACGCCACCTTTCATGCCAACTGATTACTTCCTCTCACTCCCTCCTCCAAGATTTTGCCCGTACTGCTCCACATCTTTGGAACTCTCTCCCTCTCCCCATCAGACTCTCCACCTCTCTACAATCATTCAAACGGGCTCTCAATACCCACAACTTCATCAATGCTTTCCAGCTCTCATCCTAACTTGCTGCTATATGCTCCTTCCACCCCGTCTACCCCATCTGTGTCTCATCTGTTTGTCTTCCCTTCCCCTTTAGACTGTAAGCTCTTATGAGCAGGGCCCTCTACCCTCTTGTGCTTCTCCCTACTTTACTCATCTACTTCTTACTCCCCACTAGAGCACCTAACACTTGGTTGCTTATGCTCTGCTGCTTATGTGGGTGTTATGGTCGCTAATGTAGCAATGTATATTATCCTTGTCCTGTATTGTATTGTACTGTAAGTCTTTGGTCACATAATTGTTTATATATTTTGTAAGGCGCTGTGGAACACTTGTGGCGCCATATAAATAAATGATAATAATAATAATAATAATAAATAGTTTTAAGTACATGCCTTATGTAACAGTTGTAAAGTTCAAACTGTTGTCTCAAGTAGCAAAATGACTATTTTGACCTTGTACTAAGCCTAACACTATTTGAACAAAAGAATCTGGAAAAGTTTGTAGAACCTTTTCTTATGTGAACCCTGACAAGCAACAACTAAAAAAAACATTTTACTTTAAAAGAATAAATATAAAAAAAAACACACTCTGGTGAAGCATCATCTTCAGTACTTTTCCATTTTTATGGTTGGAAAACCGGTGTGTCCTGAACTACAAATGTGCCACAGCCCTTAGTCTGTGTATAGCATAATTCTGGATTCTGGAAAAAAGAAATCACGGTTACAGACTTCCAATAGAAAAAAAACACAGGGAAGTCATGGAAAGACATTTGTGAGCCTTCAGTGTGACCTCTTCATGTTTGTTTTATCATTGATCCATCATTAGTGGCACAGGTAATAAGAAAAAAATGAACAGACCTGAGAGGCTTAAAATGATCATCTCTGGAAACATTATAATGTTCAAATGTATTAAAACAACAAAAATGTACTTTCATTTTTGAGGAATACAACTCAAGCTGGGTATACACTAAACAAAATATCAGTTGTACAGTCGTCGAACGATAAATCATTCAGTGCATTGTGTGTTTATTGGTGAACAATGTCTTTCACAGATGTATCACATCGGGCAGGCAGCACGGCAGGTGCAATATATCTGAAAGATATATATTTCACATTTGCTTGTGCGTTTACAGACAACCGACCGACCCATATGCTGGCTACAGGAACCAGTGGCAATGACATCACAACATATTTAAAATAAATGCTCGACCAGTTGTAATGTTGATCAGACATATTGAGTGGCTGATTGGAAAGTGTGTATGCTTACCAAAATCAGTTGCACAGTTGCTGGGTACGTTGGTCGGTGGCGCCATGGGCCAAGTATGTAGCCCACATTAGACAGAGAAAAAATCCTCCACAGGAAGAACGATGATCAATTGTCTGCTCATTAAATTATCCAGGTTAATTTAATAGAATTTAATTCATAAATAGTTATAATTTTATTTTGCAGATGCTGTCAGAAAAAATAATCACATTGCAAATCCTCCTGTCCTTCACAACTGAAGACAATTAGTAGTGTTTATCTTCCACTTGTATTCTTATTACGTGCCTGATTGATTATTAGCGTTCTAGCTAAGACATAGGGAGGTGGGAGTAGACTATTTTTAGTCGCTAAGCAAAAGACATAAGTATTTTTTTTCTTGCAGATATTTTCATGGTTTTTACTTTGAGTCTTAAAGCAGAAATTCCATAAAAAAATGATGTAACATAAATCACTGCGGCAATCTATACTAAGAATCTTGATGTTTACTATTTCACCTTGGTTTGTAACTTAAGGTTACTATTACCAAATCATAATTCTTCAGATTTACCACAGTATTGTTTGACAACCAGAGCAACCAAAGCCACATGATGCAGTGAGCAGAGATCCCTTGGAATTCCCCTCTGATTTCTGCTTACACTGTGACCTCCTCCCCCTTGTACTGACCCCCTCTGTCTTCACATGACATGCTGACAGTTTGAGATTCTATATCAATTTAGCAGATTGACCATGACTGTGTCTACCAGCCGGACAATGTAGTTTATGTCTGCTCTGATCACAGTTATATCCACCCCTGCTTCTAATCCTTCTTATGTTACATGACATGCTTAGAGTTGTGACCCTGCGGCACACCAGAGAAGTATTCAAAAGGTGATAATGCTTGGTAGGAGGAGAGCTATGAATAGTGCATGCTTTAAAGCTACTTAACTTGCTATTTAAAGAGAAAAACCCTTGTGACATCTCACACATAATTGAATTGGTCCTATGGTGTTTCCTTACTTTATTTTTATTATATTTTTTAACTGACTTCTATTATAATGTTTTACTATTCAGGATTCTCATATTAATATAGGGCCTGATTCAGAGATGGAACAGTAGACACAACAGCTGCATATTTGGATGCAGCTGCTGTGGGAAAATATGCTAACGCCTCATCTTATGTAAATAGGCTCCCCCTGCCAGCTTCTGTGATCCGCTGCTGCATCTGAAGGCGCAGTATCAGATCATCTGTGTGAACCTCGTCATCCGAGTAACCCTCAGGTTACTCAGGATGGCTGCTGTGTTCACGCTGTCGGGGCCATGAAATCTGCAGACCCTGGCCTCGGCATGTCTACATAAAGGGGGTGACATTGCTCCGTTTTGTAAAATGCTGACCGTCGCCGTCCCACCCCAAATGGGTAGAGGGCACTGCGATTTCTCGAGGTATGCATGTCTACATTGCTTCTCTTGTATATCAAGATAAAGTTATTTGAAAAAAAAAGTTCCACATGTAACAATGTCAGACGTAATGCATCTTCACTCTCATGATGTACTTCAGGTTCACCATGCAGTGTATTAGGAAGAACACCTGCAACATTGACGATTTGCGCAGTGTGCCTCTTGAGATTTATCCTCCTGTCTACACACCTGCTGTAGGTGCCCTTCTAGCATGCTTATTTCCAAAGAATGTAAAATAGGAGGGGAAATGTTTAGAATGTGATCCCATTCCTTTCTATACTACATTTTATACTGTGCAAAATAGATGGTGGTAATGGTGCATACACATGGGATGATCGTCAATGATAACGATATCGTTGAATGATCTCCCGGGTGTGCTGGATGATCGATATCGATCATCATCCAGCACACCACCAACCCACGAACGATGGCCAACGACCTGCAATCAACGATTGCGGTTCCCTATAGTAACTTGGTCGATATCGACCAGGTTGACCTGCATGCACGGTCGATTGACGATATCTTTATAGTCCATATGTGCCTGCGCATTGCAGGTCATTTGTGGGTTGGAGGCAGTGAAAAATGCACGATATGAATGATAATGATATGATCGATATCGTTATCGTTCATATCATGCATTTTAATCGTACCGTGTTATCGATTCCTAGCTATCGACTCCTACCTACCTATACCTTCTAAAATTGTCGCTATGTAGCTTTATGAGTCGCACAAGAAATAAATGCTTTCAGACTTTGAGTGTGGCTCCAAAGCACAAAAGTTATTATTCAATATAAAAACAGATGGTTACACGCTGTGATCTAAATACAATTAGCGCAAATAAATTATACAGACCCAAGGTACAGTCATTACATATGCACGCGCACTGGACCCAGATACTGGCATCAAAGTAGAAACCTCCGTCAACATCAAAGCAAGCAGACTGACATCCAGGTTTAGAGAGCCCACAAATATACTCTAGCAGAGATACAATAGAACAGTTTGGCATGATTCCATTGATTCTTCCTGGTTCTTCTGTTACAGTACAGTTCATAGGTCAATTCGTATGGACGCAATCCAGCCTCCAACAGCTCTTTGTGTCCTGTTTCCCACTGCATAATAAATCTAAGCTGGCTACATTAAAGAGTACATTTTAATATTTAACTTTCTATGGTCCATAGTTTGCAGACGCATGTTGCGATCTTCTCACTGATGATACCGGAAATCTGCAAAGACACAGTGGATCAGGACAACACCAAACATGGTCTGCTTACCATATACTAAACCTTAGATATCAAATTACATTTATTTCACAAGATTAATAATACTGAATAAACCTTGAATATTACACTTTAATGTTAGGGAACCTTTTCATTTAAGCGTGCAGTGTGTAAGTATTGGGGAATTGAGAAAAGACGCTAGTTAGCGCTGTGCGACTACGTGTTTGTGGAGTACACCATGGTACGTGTTTTGCAGGGTTAATCATCTTCTATGTTTTAGTGACTGTGTATGATGAGGAGTTTTAACTTCTTTCTATTGCGTGGGAATCGCACGACGCTATATAATAGCATCGCCGTATGTACTTATAATGGGCCAGATTCACTAAAAATGGCGCTGGGCGGCCAATCGCAAAATGGCGTCTCATTGCCATTCGCAAAATGGCGTTGTGCAGATTTAATTTTAAACCGATCCTGTCTCAGCCAATTATCCGGCTTCGACAGTGTGTACTCACCTTAAGGCCAAGTTCATTATGAGTTTCAAGCATTCTTTTTCGCTTTTGCCAGAGTGCAGCTAGAAATCTGCTTCTCCATCAAAGTACAAATGAAAGGTGCACACTGTATAAAAAAATATAGTATCCATTAAAGTATAGCTCAGAGCTGGTACATAATAAAATGTATTACATAAACAGTAGGGAACGCCCATAATCATTAGCACAAATAAAAGTGTGTCTATGCAACAAGGAGGGTATTAGATAAGTCTCAGTGTGTTTGCGCACGCTGAGGCCCACTGTCCTCTCTCTCTAGTGTATGCTTGGATAAAAGGGCCGGTGCACCTGTGTTCTGAAAAATAACACGTTGCTAACATAGAAAAGTGTAAGCCACGATTATTGACGTGGAGGATAATTGTACCTTTTGTTCTTCTATTTGCTGGGTCTTTTGTATGTGCCTGTAAAGAGCTGCCATAGAGACAAGTACAGGAAAATAGGTGTTTTTGCTTAGACTATCACAAGGCCTCCCCTGTCACATCTCTGTTCACATAGTAATATTACTGCAACTGTGCAGGTGGACATTGTACTGTGCACCCTGACCTTTACCAGTCAAAAACAATATTTGTATGAGTTTCAGCAACTCACTATAACTGCATGGCACAAAGTTACATCACACATTTCTGGGAATTACTGAGATAATACAGAATGGCATAGATTGGCTGGAGAGCCAGTCAGGTGTCTAACATTAGTGCACATCAGGTGCTGATTTACACTTCTTGTTATAAGAAGGATTCAAGAGCTAAATTGTTTTGTATATGTAGAGTTGTAAAGTCACTAACAGCTCTTGTTCTATTACATCAGTGGTTCTCAAACTTGGTCCTCAGGACCCCACACAGGTCACGTTTTCTAGGTCTCCTGGCAGGTGCACATGTGTATTCATTACTCACTGACACATTTTAAAAGATCCACAGGGGGAGCTAATTATTTCACTTGTGATTCTGTGAGGAGACCTGGAAAACATGCACTGTCTGGGGTCCTGAGGACCAAGATTGAGAACCTGGGTATTACATAATCTAGTTCTCAATGGATCCCATCTCCCATCCATACATTTATGTGTCCCCTGCTGCCCAGCTGCTGCGTTTCCCTTCTTCCCTCCCCCAGTGGCCTGGAGACAGCTCTGCATCTGAGCTCCTGCAACTTTATGCTAATGCCGCTACAGAGCCCTTCCCTGGTATACAGCCATGCGTCTGAATGTGCAAGGACTGAGAGGACCACTTGAGCGTCTCCAGATGCTGCAGTTATGCTTTGTGACTCTTTATATGCAACAATCTACCATAACGGGAATAAAATACCAGTATACATAAAGATATTGCTTAAAGAGCTTTGACATACTGTATATTATGTATGTCCTGTAATGGCCAATACAAAAACTTTCCCAAGTCAGCGGACCCCAGGGGTGAGGTCAGATACTGTATCTCTGGTGTATCATTCATTTATTGAATTCAACTTTATAGTGGACTAATGGTTTTTAGGTTTTATGTTAGGCATGGGTTGGGTACAGGATGCCGGCGCTCAGGATCCCGACGGTCAGAATCCCGACTCCGGCATCCCAACAGGGTTAGGATGCCAACACCTGCAGGTAAGTATCCTAACTATACCCCTGCCCCTAAACCTAACCCTCCTCCTTAACCCTCTCCCTAGTGCCTAAACCCTAACCCCAATACTTACCGTCGGGTTGCTGGTGGTCAGGTTGCTAGTGCCGGGATTCTGATTGGTGTCGGGATTCCGGCACCAGCATTCTAAATGCCGGCATCCCGACTGCTGGCATATAAACTACATCCTGTTAGGCCTATATGTTTTTAACGCCATTCACCAAGATTCATTAAAGAAGCAATGCAAACATGTTAACTTCCCTTCTATGTGATGGTAATATTACTGTATGTTCAGTATAGATATGATAAATATCCATGCTGGGCCCTCATGTCTCAGAAATAAGGACAGAATTACTGCAGCATTTACTTTCTGCTAATTAACATTGAAGAAGTCATGAAGAATGCATTAGCATAGGAGGCTATGAGAGCTCAGTATTTAGGGGCATATAAAATAAAGTCATACTGTTGGTTAAGTATAGGGTCTGTGTCTGACGTATATATGAGATAGCTGTCTGTTGGAGATTGTGGTCTGATGTGTTCATGACTCATGTTTGTGCATAGAATAAGACAGTGTAGTATTGGATCTTGCAGCTATGAAGGAGTTCCATTTATAGTCATTAGCATAGCTCATGTTGCTATGTGATTGTCATTGTCTAGAAGCCATAGCTTGCTAACAAGCTGCATTTTCTAATAGCTGGTTTACATTATCATTTTCTAACAATTTGTTCATTTGGAATTGTTCTTAAGGTTTCATAATTTCATATTAGTACTCATACGAGTTCATCTCACAGCCAAAAGAAGAGTTTCTAAAAGTTGACAACTTCTTCCCTTTTCAACCAATAGCATTTAGTCATCACTTATATATAATTACATATAATTACTAACATCACCTACATGGTTGTGATGCATATTTGCTCTATCTCCCAGTATGTCCAGGAGAGTCACATTTTGGGGAGCTCTCCCAGATGCCCAGCAGAGAAAATATGCCTCTCACATTCTGCTCACTTCACCGGGGAAGGGAGCAGTCCAGGTGCTTGATGACGCCATTTGTGGCCCTGCCTCTGCTTCTCAATGGTACAATTGTGCCATTGGGCAACTGGGGAAAGGGCTGCAATGACACAGCTAAACGCACTAAGGGCCTGATTCAGACCTGCTCGCGAGCGCAGGACGCTCGCAAGCGGGTCGATGGTGCCCTACTGCGCATGCGCAGGACGGAGGGAGCTCCGTCGTGCGCATGCGCGAGACCCAGCTAGCGACGGGGTAGCCGTCGCTCCGGGTCTCGCACCAAAGGGGGCGTGCTGTCGATGTTGATTGACAGCACGCCCCCTTTGGTGGGCGTGGCGGGGGCGTTGCTGCCAGACGGAGGCGTTCCCATGGGAACGCCTACTGTCTGAAGCCGGCCCCACTGACATCAGTAGTGATGTCAGTGGGAGTGATTTTGGCTCTGATAGAGCCAAAATCACTCCAGGGCTTGCGGCAGCGAGACCCTACCGCAGGGTCTCCGTCGCAAGCCCGATGGACAAAAGTCCTGGAATGATGATGTTCGTCCATGTAAGATGACGTTTTGCCTCTTTCTGAGTTCCGTTTTTTTGGAGGGAAAAATCCGAACTCCACGTGCAAACTCGAACCTATCCGAGCCTGCACATCCCTAGTTTAAAGTGGCCGAGAGGAAGTTAATTGTTTTGGGCGACGATCGCTTATCACGGATCTCTACTAGCACCCTCCTGGGGTACAAGCCAAAATCCCCCAAAGTTGGCTTTTGGGCACCTTAACTGGCACTTTGCATGGGAGAAGCAGCTTTACGCAGCTAATCTCGCTTTACGCAACTAAGCCCCACGACCAGTACGGGGCTGATCGAACAAACAATTGCAAGGTAGAACAACCACATTGGGCAACTAAACCTTTCCATGGTGACAGCAGTCTGAAAAATGGCTGTTAATCTCCCCTACCAAGAAGTCTACGGCACCACAGTTCACAAATTGCATGTCCATAGGACCCAAAGAGTAGCTTTGTGGCGAATATGTCATGTCCAATGCAAGCGGAGCATCAGGTGATCTTGTTATAGGTTGTTTAAGATCTTTGAACTGCAAGCTCTGGGCGACCTGTAAGAGTTTCAGCATGTCGACGTCCTCAAGGCTGGCCACTAGGTTTGTTTGGTGTTAACAATGCAAGGTGAAGTGAATAATGGAATAACAAAGCAGTCGTTGATTGAGGTCGAAAGGTGCGCTGATATACAGTATGTGGCTGCAAATAACTGATACAGTTTCTTGACCACCCAGCAGGTCATATATTACAGGTCAACAAGCAGGTGCACAGGAAGAGTTCACCAACTGTCACATTTTCCAGAGCACAGTGGTGATGCATTGTAAATAGCGGACGGACGTTTTGCCACATAACTCCGAAACAAATCAACCAATTAGGTAAATATATCAACAATAGGTCAAACCACCTGCGCCTCAGGACTGCTGCTCAGTACACGCCCAGGAGCACCAAATCCCCAAATTATACAAACAAAAACATGGGTGGTCCAAAAGTAGCGCTGTCCACAACTCAAGATATGTGTGTCCCCTTTTCGTCAATTTTGAAGATATGGTATGCTCAACAGGGAAAATAGAAATATGGTCAAAAATATTATTCAAAGTAAAGATTAAATTTCTGCAGCAATAGGTGCTAATATCATCCAGATAACTCACCCCAAAGCAGTGAGATGCATGCACAAATAGGTATCTTTTGTGTATTCTTCTTTATCACACCACAACCAGTCATGTAACACTGTATGTCCCCTTCTGGGTTTCAACTCACCTGGGAACAGATGTCAGTATTCCCCAAAAGGTTTCTTTTATGTAGATTCCAGTGTACATAACAAAATTCCCAAAAATAAGGCCCAGAAGAAAATATTGCTGAAGTGGATTAGTATCCAATAAGCATTTATTCGTAAGTCAACAAAAGTTACAAATTTATTTCCAAACAAGAAAAAAAACAAAACAGAAGAGGTTCTATCCTCATATGGGGATAAACACCAACCACCCATGTTTTTGTTTGAATCAACCAATTACAATATCAATATTTTTCTGCAGACCAAGGGCCAGATTCAGCAGCGATCGCAAGTGCAAAAACATAAACAGAGTGAGCGATTGTTTACCATTGCGCATGTGTATAAGCCGCACTGTGGACACACCAGGCTTTAACCTCAGCTTTCTCCACAGTGCCAGAGTAAGTCCCACAGCCGGGGGATCCGTACACGGCAGTTTGGAGCACCACGGAGCAATATCCAAACGTAGGTTAGTAGAGGATGATTCTAAACAAACCCACTGCTTCTCCCGGGAAATCCGATACCAATCCACGACTCAATGAAGAATAGTAGCCTGGTGGTAAGCTGATTTGTGTCGGAACAAGACCTGATGTTTAAATCTCGGCTTCCTGCCACTCCACACAAAATCCTGAATAACATTGTGAACTATCGATAAATATCGGGCGGGAAGTCTAATAGGTACTGTTTGGAACAAGTATAGCAATCTAGGAAGTATATTCATCTTTACTACATTCATTTTACCTAACCAATAGAGGTTCTGCATATGCTAGCGTTCCCGCTAGGCTGTTTTAGCGGGGCGCGGCGCCCTGCCCTCCTTCTAGAGGGCAAAAAGCACCCTGCCCTCCAGGAAGAGTGCAAAAAGCGCCCTGCCCTCACAGCCTGCGTGTGTCGTCTTCACCCGCGGGATGCAGTATCCCGCTGGTAAAGAAATGTGCGGTGACCCAGTCACCGCCGGAGAATAGACGCCGGGTGCATGCACCCGGCATCTATTCTCCCTTTCTGCAGCGCTTGGGGGCTGCCCGGTGTATCCGTAAGTGCCGGGCACGACCCCCAAGTATGACAAAAAGGGGACGCGTCTTATAGACACGCCCCTTTTCATGACCACGCCCTCTTTTCCGGCGCGCACAAGGTTGCCCTCTCTAGCTCCGGCGCCCTGCCCGCCGCCGGAGCTAGAGTGAACACTATATGCCATTGTGAGAGATCTGAGCATATCCTCTTCAGAAGGGGGACATGGTTCAAATTACACAATCTAGATAAATTGCGGGATATCAATATGCCCGGGTATTTCAAAGCCATGAGAAAGGGAAAGGAAGCCTGGAGTGGCAAAACAGTCTCCATAGAAGGCAGTAATATTCAGTGCCGTGGACTTAGGAGCTCATTCAGACCCACCCACAAGATGCGATTGCTCGCTGGCAAAAAGGGCCAGGTATTTAAATTAGGGATGTGCAGGCTCGGA
Source organism: Taudactylus pleione (assembly GCA_031769625.1). NCBI lineage: Eukaryota > Metazoa > Chordata > Amphibia > Anura > Myobatrachidae > Taudactylus > Taudactylus pleione. Next base: position 11,863,193 of record JAUIMM010000036.1, on the reverse strand, counting down.
TAGGATCGAGTTTGCACGTGGAGTTCGGATTTTTCCCTCCAAAAAAACGGAACTCAGAAAGAGGCAAAACGTCATCTTACATGGACGAACATCATCATTCCTGGACAAAAGTCCAGGAATGATGATGTTCGTCCATGTAAGATGACGTTTAGCCTCTTTCTGAGTTCCGTTTTTTTGGAGGGAAAAATCCGAGCTCCACGTGCAAACTCGAACCTATCCGAGCCTGCACATCCCTAATTTAAATTAAGCGCTCGCACTGCATCGCGTAAGGACGCCCACTATGTTTTAACGAGCTACGGCAAAGTGCGCTCGCAAATGCCTGAAGACGCCCCCTTGCCACTCGCAACACCACGTCATCTCCGGGAAATGTAGGATTAATCGGGACCATCGTGAGCCATCGTAGCTGCTCGCAGCCCTTGGGGTTGCCTTAGCCTGCCGCAAGCACAGCGATCAGTGCTGGCTGAAATACATGCAGGTGACGTGTACAATGACGCTACTTTGCTAATTATGCATGCTCTTTAAACGGCGTTTTGGCGGACTGACACGCCTGCGTTCACACATCCACTCTCCCATTCCCAAGCCCCTTCCCCTGTTACCACCCACAAACGGCACTATCTGTCACTCAATGCAGTGACCTGATAGTGGCTTACGAGCAACCCAAAATCAGATCGCAATGACTGGCTTGCGCACGTGCACTGCGAATTATACGCAAGCGCAGATGGGCGAAAATCACTCAGCGAGCGATCGCTCCTTATCAAGCGGGTCCTTAGTGTAATTAATTTTAAAATTTGAGAGTCGGCTGAAGCGGTCAAATTCCCCCATGAGAATTGGCAGAGACGGTTTGGTTTTACTCGGATATGTTCGGATCTCAAAAACGGCATCTTATTGGCTAACGGCTATCTCATGTTTTGGATAGCCAATAAAATAAATCCGAACTTGCGATAATTTTGATGAAAAGAACCGAGTAAATCCGAACTGGCACATCTCAAGTTATTACCACTAGCAAGTCGTCTGCAAAGAGAGCGAGACGATACTCCTGAGAGCCCACTGTTAAACCAGTTATATTTGGATTGGCTCTAATCGCCCTCGCTAATGCTAATACAGAGCACAAAATTAAGGGTGATTAATGTGATCTGTGTAGAAAGAGCTACAATGCAGCAGTTGCAGCTTTTTTCCACACCAAGTCCCGTTGTGCTTCATTTACAGACTCAGTCACACACAGATATACAAGTGTCACGTATCAAAAAACTCCATGCAAGGAGAGTAGAAGGGAACCTGGTTACTTAAGCCAGGCATCTCGCACCGCATGGACTATTGATGTTAGGTACATGAGGACACATCCTGTAGTAGATAATACTGACACTTGAACAGCGATATCCAAAGCAGATTCTTAACCAGCTTCAGAGTTTCCTTGGATAAATGTTTTTAATGTTAGTGACCCTGCAGGTCACATACAGGCAGTGTTGGTGATTAAGGCCCTGGTATCGAAGCCAAATCCATGTCAGAGCTTGAAGAGTTAGTAACTGGAACAGGCCCTTTCTCCTTATTCCGCGTATCCACTAGCAGATATTAATGAGCGATTGTACGATTACGACATCGTAATCGTGCAATCGCTCATTAATCGTGCACTATAATGTTGGAAACGACCAGCGATGCGCGCTCCTGCTGGTCGTTTCCGACATCAATCATCTCCTGAAAATGCCGGTCAATTTGCCGATAACGACAGGTTGGCCATGTTCAGGGATGATGGAGGGTACCTACACCGAACGACTAATCATTCAGTGTAGGCACTGCAGGGGATGGGGAACAACGGTACCATTACTATGTCGTAATCATGCTGTCGTTACCCCATCTGCTAGTGGATGTGCGGCTTAACAAGCAATATTGATTGTAACTTAGAAGTCATATGGCAATTATGTTATGTAAACTAAAATCAATTCCTCTCCCATTAGAGACCTTTCCTCCTGGCGCTGCCAACAGGATTTGTTTGCTTTTAGCCATCACCAGACAGTAGAAAAGATGTGTTTCATAGTTTCAAAGCAGACTTGCCTCTATGATCTATTCTGTAAACATGTATTAGAACAGACAGCCTATAAACATGTCACATTTATTTTGTTTTAGACATCACAGTTTCTTCTATAATCTTAGCTGTTTTTATGAGGTTACCAATCTTCCAGGTACATATATGGATAATTATAAGTAATGTAAATGAATATCCCATGTCCTGCAGGATCATACTCACTGACTTCTGGAAAACTTTCAGGACATCTTCAAACTCCGAATTTCTACCACTTATACAGTAATGAGTATGGAAATTATTTTATAATGTTGGAAACTAGTTCTGAGTTATCACATGAGATTACTGCCATGACCTGCAGCCGTCTGGACAATCTACATAAATAGCTAATTTGATTAGTGCCTAAGCCTAAGGCATAATCATAGCAGTTATTCCAATGAATGGCATGTTTCTGACAGAGTCGCTTAGCTCCTACAACTGGCTGCACATATAGTAGTGGAAATGTAGTGTATTTATAAATATTATTTCTATTGTGTATATATATATATATATATATATATATATAGATAGATAGATAGATATTACTCTGCTGCAGTAAAATGAAATATGATCAATAGATTATAAAAGAAAAGTGCAACACAGAGACAAAATGATGATGAAAACTGATATAATTATTGCTTGCTTTCAGTGTGATTTTATCTATTAATTGAAAAAACAGACTTTTATGAATTAAATAGCATTGACCTCTGTTATAGTGCTGCTTTTTGTAGCTTGAGAGTGAGATGGAAGATTATTTCTGAGCTGTCAGCTTTCTGATAACCCTAATGTTAAAAGAATGGGTAATGGCACAATCGAGGATTGTCTTTATTCAGACTGTTTAGTGGTTTTGTGTATATGTCGGATGTAGTCTGGAACCCGACGGTCTAAATGCCAACCGCCGGCTTCCAGACTGCTTTATACTGACTAGGGACGAATGACAGGCGTCTAAATGTAGATAATAAATGTAAATTTGCCCGACGTCGGGAGACCGGCGGCCGGCATCACGATCGAGCGGTTGCCGGGCGCCGCAGCGGACTGCTGCGGGGGGGGGAGGGTTAAGTTTAGGGCTCCCGGGGGGGCTTAGGGCTAGGCATCCCCGGGGGAGGTAGGCTTAGGCAACGGGGAAGGGGGGTTAGGTTTAGGCACTTAGAGGGGGGGTTAGGATTAGGCACAGGGGGGGAGGTTAGGGTTAGGCACCCCTAAGGAGGGTTAGGGGGGTTAGGTTAGTTGATACTTACCTTTAGGACTATCAGGATTTCCAGCACTGTCTTGTAGCCGCTGTCGGGAATTGAACCGCCGGCCGTGCGCCCGGCGGTAACACATCACACCCGTATATATGTGGTTATGTTTACAGTCAGTACCCATGATCCTCCTTTTACAGAACTGTTGAATACCAAGGCAAATTCTATTGTTTAATTCTATTTAAATTATATTATTTTACATTTACATAATAATTGTTTGTTTTTTAATTGAGTATATTTATTGAGATTTGAAGTTTATGCCCACAAGAATACAATAATCAACATATCCGGTCAGTGTACAATTATAGAAGGAATAACATAATGCACGCTAAAGTTGGGTACATATTTAGACGATGGATTGGTCATTAGATTTATACACAGCTCGATATGTCTGGGCTGACATCACAACTGTGCGGGCATTTAAATTTGCCCACCCAGTTGAGAAGCCAGTGCCTGCGGTCCCTGCAGCATATGTACGGGTGAGTGATGGGTCGTCTGTACACACACACACAGATGTGTGTATGGCTTCGGCTGGCTGTCCCTAATTTATGGCATACCTGGATCCCCAAACAAAAACTTCCCCCTAACTACACTATACTACCTAACTCCCAACACAGAAAATATGGGGGCAACTATACACTCATATACCCTAAGGGCATGGTACATCCAGCCTAGGATCAAAGGGCCAACAAAGAAATTCCCAGAAGCAATAATAGAAAAAACTCCGAACCTACAAAACGAAACAAACTGTATTTGAACAGGAAAATACAAAGGATAATAGGACGGATCAAGTCCTGGAGACAATTGAACATCAATGGATGATAAAAAACATATATACCGTTTATAACAGTATGAAAACATGCAAACAGAAAATAAGGGCACATAGCAGAGTATCAATAAGACAGAGTAAAAAGCAAATAAAGGTGATAACGCAAATATATTTGAGTTATAAAGGGGATCATTCCTCCCCAGGTACTGTAGAAAAAACATGCTGCATCATTCAGGAAAAAGTCAGAGAAATGATAATGGCCTCCCGCAACCATCCATAAATGAGCAGGAATATTCATAAAGATAGAAAACCAGAGATCACACAGACGGCCTCATACCTGGGCAAGTTTAAAATAAGACTTCTGTACCCAGGGATGTGCAGTCATTGTAGGCAAGGGAGACAGAGCCTCCGTGTCTCTCTGTCTGCCTCTCTCCTACCCTGTGTCCCCTCTACCACATCTCTCTGTTTGCTTCATCCTCTCCCTGTCTCTCCTCCTTTCCCTTTGTCCTTCTCTCTTCCTCTCATTCGGCTCCATTGCTCATGCACTAGACAGACCTGATAGGCCGTTGTATTCATATACATACCAGTATTCAATATTGTTAACATAAATAGTAATAATAGCATTATGATGCTATCTATTGACATTTGAGTTTATTTTGAAATTGTATATGTGCTTTTAGAATATAAAATATTATTTACAGCATTTGTGCTGTTCCTGGGATTGCAGGGTTCCATGGGCTGTTTGTATATCTAGAAAAGGTTATCTAGTAGGTCACTGATTGACTTTAATATACAGTACACATTTGTGATAACGAGCTGATGTATGATTGTAAACATGGAAATTATCTAGGTGGCTTCAGTTGCCAAATGTACTGCAGTTGACTTGCCAATACCTCAGTTGGATTCACATACAGAAGTAATATTTTCAGAGCTTTCAAGGTCTGGCAGAGTCCCAGTTATGGTCACAGATGCAATATAGTTGAGCATTCTGTGGCTGGAACCCAAACGTCCAATTTTTTTCCATGACAAATTTGGATGAACTAATGAATTAGAATTCCCAAAAGCTATGATTCCCTCCTGTTTGATCACTGCCTTAATGAAAAAAATATCCATTAATGACTTAAATCAAATAAGTAAATTTTTTATTTCCCCATACCCTTGAAAAATAAATTTTTGTTGTAGATATTATGCAAATTAATCTACATGATGATTAATCTAGATACCTTATGTTTCTAAAGTTGTCTGATTATTGGAAACATTTTGCAACACTAAAAAACAGAGTAAGGCAAACAAATGAATAAACTGGAGCACAGAGAGCTGAGTCACACATTGCGCCTGATGTGATTTCATTCATTTCTTATATTCGTAGTCGGTATTAGGAAATTTAGATGTGAGTTGACCATACAGCTGCAGATTGCTCTGCCAATTGATACAATATTTGCACACCTGTTCACAGACTAAGATATTCAATATGGAATAGTCTTGATTGAATTTAATCTATGAGAATAAGATATCTGGTTGGTGGGCACCCAGAAGCAGTGGCGTATCTATAATGGGTGCAGTGTGTGCGGGGCACACGGGTCCCCCGGGTCCAGGGGGGCCCCGCACCGCACACACTGCACCCATATTATTTTAGACTTACCTGTCCGTGGTCCCACGTCGGTATCTGCGCCGCGGCCAGTTTTCCGGTGTTCTGCACATGCGCAGTAGACTCCGGGCACACTCTAGTGCCCGGAGTCTACTAAGGCTCTGGTGGCTGGCTAGCCGCATCAGTCGGCTTCTGGCCACCGGAGAGAGAGGAGGGGGCCCAGCACAGGGAGTGCACACGGGCCCCCTCCTCTCTTAAGACACCCCTGCCCAGAAGTGGTAACTGTGTATCTTGCACAGACCTAGACATGTTATTGTTGAGACAGACAACTAGATTACAGTGTAATTTGGCTGTCAACATTTGTGGTTTAATTATTCATAAATCTAGTCATTCAGCAATTTGGACACAGAACTGGATTGTATACTATGACCACCAGTTATAAGTGAGATGTAGTTATGAGCGGCCACCGGTCTCAATGTCAACGCTGGAATCCCGACAAGGGAGTTAAGATAGGCGTCGAAATACTGAAGCCTATCTTAATCCCGACGCTGGATTCCAGGAGGACGAGTGCCCGGTTGAAAGGTAAACCTGGGCGCCCCTAGTGTTAGCCAGGGGGTGGAGGGTTAGGTTTAGGTAAGTTGGTGGGGTCAGCGTTAGGTTTTTTTGGGGGGGGGTTTAAGGTTAGGCACCCGTAGGGAGGAGGATTAGGGTCAGGCACCTCAGGGGGGGGGGGGGGGAGTTAGGGTTAGGCACTAAGGTGGGAGGTTTTGGTTTAGCACGAAGGGGGGAAACTTAGGTTTAGACACTAAAGGGGATGGTTAGGGTGCTCGGTGGGGAGGGTTAGGCTTAAAGACGGGAGAGTTAGGGGGGGAAGGGGGGAGTGTAAGTTTACATACCTGACCCCTGTCGGGATACCAACCCGATCGGGATGCCGCTGTCGGTATTGTGAAAGGAGGCATCCAGACAGCTGACATTATATACCCATTCCGTTATAAGTAACTCGGACATTGGAGACTTTGGAATTTCTTTGTGAAGCGAAGTACATCAAAGATTTGGGGATTTGGGGGAGCCTGTAGGTCACCATTTAGTTTGCTTTACTTTAACTGACAAGGCAGCATTCTGTAAATTAATTTAATGTAATGTAATTTAATTAAACAATTAGAGGAGAAGCCTGTGCAGAAGTCTGCAATAGGCGTAGTCTGTGGAAGAGAATGTTTAGCAGCTCGACAGGACCGGAGAGGGCAGACAACTCTGGATATACAATTACAAAAATACACAAAGAATGTAAAGTGATGATAGGATCAAATTAATGTGAAATATATTTGTTTAAAATAGCCATTGAACCAAAATAAATCCAGTGAACCAGTTTATATGAGAGATATATATTTTTTTACGAATAAAAAAGTATAAATAAAAATATCATAAACATATTACAAAAGAAGGTAAACAAATACACAATGTATACAATATATGCGTACACTAAAAACTAAAAATATGTATTATCAATATACAGTATCATATCTGATAAAATAAGACACTTAGAAGAAGACCCTCCACCCATTATAGATATGCCAATGGTTGTAGACCATGACATCAATCAATATCTAGATATAAATTGACATTACATGTTACCATATAACATTGTATTATGGGGCCTATTCATTAAACGTAAAAATTCAATGGAGATAATTAGCTTTAGAACTCTCATGGAGTTCTAGCTAATTATAGGTGGAATTCATCATTCCACCTCTCCATAAGTATCTATTCCGAAAAGCTGTCATTTTTGCGATGACAGCTTTTCGGGAAATAGATACTTTTCCCTCTCTACACTACCTTATCGCATCTGGAAACAGTGCTGCGCATGCGCTGTTACATCTGTAAAACCAGCGCATGCGCAGCACTGCCTACAGATGCGGTAAGTTTCGTACCCCCCCCGACCCCCCCCCACCCCCCTCCCCCCTCCGCTCACCTCCCCCCCCCCCCCGACTTACCTGTCCGTGCAGCAGCCTCCGGCTCCGTCCTGCTGGTCTGTCATGTGGTTTCCCTGCAGACCACGTGACAGATTAGAAAAAAACTTTCTTGTGCTCTGCTGGGGAGCACACATGACAGACCAGCCTCCGGAGCCTGAGGACGGAGCAGAGCGCCGGAGGGACTCGTCGGGGGACCTGCACACGCTGATACAGGTTAGTGGATTCTGCTATTCGCCACCTCACAGTGGCGAATAGTAACTGCATCAAATTCCGAAAATTTATAATTTTCGGAATTTGATGAATACCATAATTTCCACATCCCCATACTAATGTATGGGGAGTGTGGAAATTAACGCAGGGGGACTTAGCAAGGAGATATCTGTGATATCTCCTGTGTTAAGTCTGTTCATGAATACCAAAATAACGTTATTTAAGGAAAATGTCCTTAAAAACGTTATTTTAGTGTTGATGAATAGGCCCCTATATACAGTATATACTATGTTTCTAGGACTGATGTCGCAACCAGAAATCATTGTTGAATGATTATTGGTCAAATGGCTCTGTTATTCACAGTTACCATATAGCATATATTGTATACATTGTGTATGTTTTTACCTTCTTTTGTGTTTATATATTTTATTTTTATGGTGTTTTTATTTATACCTTTTTTTATTCAGCATTGATATGTTTCATTTTCAAACTTGTTCATTACATTTATTTTGGTTTAATGGTTATTTTAACCAAATATATTGCACATTACTTAGACTCTATCAAAACTTTACATTGTCTCTGTATATTTTTTATTTATACCTCTTTACACCAAAGTGCCGGGTCATATCCGGGAGTTGGAACACTGTTCCAATCCTGATCAGACCCGGCACAGAACCCTTTCATACTGCAGTGCCGACCCAGGATATTCCCGTGTCGGCGCCATTCACACCGGAGCCGGGTCTGCAGTGTCCCGCGTCTTCAGTCCTGCAGTGGATGCTTGGAGATGATGTCAGGTTGTGCAGGTTCGGGGATGAGGGAGGGTGCCGGAACTGAACAATATCGTGAATGATATCGTTCAGTGTGGGTGTTCAAATTAGTTAATGACATTGAGCACATCACTGCCGGGGAAACACTAGACGATATCGCTCATGGAGTATATTGTCTAGTGGATACGCGGCATTAGTCCCAATCCACGTTTGCTCGCACTTATATAAGTGATCTCCACTTCATAATAATGATGTAAACTCTGGATTTTACATCGTTATTAATATATTTTGTGTGTTTCTTGTAAATACACTAGGGCTCCCTGAGATATAAATTTGCGTCCAAAGATGCAGCAGCGATGCTTTTAGTGTACAAATCTGAATCGGGCTCTCTGTGTATTGGAGCGTACACACGGTCAGATTTGTCAGACTTGTCAGATTTGTCAGATGAACGACTGAACGATTAAACGATTTGAACGATTTGGACGATTTGACCAAAGTTTTGAACGATTTGAACGATTGAACGATTTTTAACTGCATTAAAATGAATGGAATCGTCCAAGTCTGACTGCAAACCCATCAGATGTCAGATATCGTTATCTGACAAACGGGAACGCGCATCGTTGATCGTCCATCGTTCAGGCATGTCAGATATGAACGATTTTTCATCAGATATGAACGACTGAACGATTTTTAAATCGTTATCGTCCATATCTGAAGAAAAAATCTGATCGTGTGTATGCACCATTAAACTGCTACTGCATGGATCTATATGCTGTGCTGTATTCACTGCAATTCAAAATGAACAGGGCTCCAGAAACTGCTTGTGTTCATGAGACCTTTCAGTTAAAATAATATAATACAGTAAATAATGTTTCCATAAAAAAATCCTGGATTTCAGATTTTTATTTTCAAAAAATAAAAAACAATGTAAGTTTTGTAACCCTGACAGTTATTTATCTACTCGCCTCTTATGTCACATAATAGGGAGTTATTAGGTTTATGTTTTATTGTGTAAAATACGTGCCCCCATATTGTGCTATATACAGTATGTATGCAGATTTAGGGCTCGATCCAATTAGGTGTGAATTGCAAGTAGCGAGTTTGTTTCTTTAAACTCGCACACATCGCAGCGAAGCTCGCTCCCAAGAATTCTCCAATCCAATTAAAAATGCCTATTCGCACTACTCGCAGCGGAGGGGTGCGAATTGACTGCCAGTTGAGATTTGCGAGAAATGCATGAAAATGTGGGGAGACCATCCTGGAACCCCCAAAATGGATAATTTCGTTAGCAGGACTGTATAGACCGCTGTTTGTGGCCATTAGGAAGTTACTGTAGGTTTTGAAATTGTGTCAAATGGCTGATTTGTGCTTTTTTTTAAATGCAAGAAAATGATAAAAAAACTATTTTTTTCGTTTAATCTCAAACAAATGAAACGAAAAATGCAAAAAAAAAGTAGGAAAAAGAGTGATTTTGGAAAAATGCAAAAAAATATATAAAAACAATTATTTTTCAACTAAAAAATTATTGTAATTAAATTTGGGTTGCCTAATCTACCGAAAAAAATAGATTTTGGGGTAATTTGAGGAAATTTTTTTTTTTACCCCCAAAAATGATGTAATTATTGGACTAAATAAGCTAATTAGAAACTTCCAAATGCCTAATTGGTCATTAGGGGGGGGGGTGTCCAAGGGGTTCAGCACAGTGTCCCCGCATTTTAACATTAAACTAAAGATTGTCCTTTCCATCTCTCACCCTCAGGGAGTTGCGAGTGGAAAGTTGCGAATTCAGTCTGACTGATCAGTGCAAGTTTCTAATTGGATTGCAAAATGAATTCGCTATGCGAATTCGATGTGAAACTCGCATCTCGCAATTCGCACCTAATAGGATTGACCCATTGCAATCAATACGCTTGTAGAAGATGAACAGGGTAAGGACTGGCAAGCATAGACCAAATATTATAAGGGAGTGTTATTGCGACTGACATAGACCTGGTCACAGAGGCTTATACACCAGTCACAAAATATATATCTTGTGGCTGCTGGAGGGCTGGTGCAATGAGACACAAAGATGATGATGATGATGATCAGTAACATCGGGATGCAATCGAGAAACCGGCTGACGTGATCCCGCAGCTGGCTTCCCGACTGCTTTATCCCGGCGTCGGTTAAATGACAGGCGTCTATATCTAGACACTTGTCATTTTCCCGACGCCGAGAGACAGGCGCCCTGCATCCCGATCGTAGTGATGCCGGGCGCCACGAGCGGACAGCCGCGGCGGGGAGGGTTAGGTTTAGGGCACCCGGGGGGGACTTAGGGTTAGGCACCCCCCAGGAGGGTTAGGCTAGGGGGAGGGTTAGGGTTAGGCACACCCGGGGGGGACTTAGGGTTAGGCACCCCCCCTGGGGACTTAGGTTTGGGAAGGGGGGGTTAGGCACTTAGGTTAGGGTTTGGCACCCCTAAGGAGGGTTAGGGGGGTTAGGTTAGGTTAGTTTTTACTTATCTCAGGACGTTCGGGATTACCAGCACTGTCGAGCTGTCGCCATCTGTTCAGCTGTCGGGCTGCCGTGAATCGAACCGCCGGCCATGCGGCCTGCGGTATTTCATACCGTTTCCGTAACACCAGCTATCTGTTTTTATGTTTGACTGTGGATTGGCCTCTTTAGCTACTAGAACTAAATTTGTAAGTGTGACAGTTACACGTATTATTAGAAGTCACGGCCATCTATTTGCAGCACATAAATTATATTTCCATTGGTACTGCGGCAGGTAAACAAATCTCATTCAGTCTTTAAAGGAGAAAACAACAGATGTCTTTAACTTTATTTTGTTTTGTATTTGTATTCAATTAGATTTTTATGGCAAATGCGACTTTAGCATTTATTTAAAACTGTCAAGACACCATTCTTTTGTGTATACAGTATGATACGCCATTATATTATTATATTGTGTGCGAATAGCGCAATGCAACTTTGGAATTTACTATTATCAGTTGAGCCGCATCTCTGTGCTTTCTCTACGCTATCCTGGGGCATAAGTATACACTCTTGTCACTGACATACAGTACATCTGGTGAATATACTAATATTGGAGTGCCGTGATGCATCATGAGATGTGTCTGACTGATCATATGTATTGTAGATGCACTATTTCATGCATGTGTCTTTTCCTGTTTACGTTGGGGCAAATTGAACCATTTCAAGCCTTTATGCCATATATTGTCAAAATATTTTTCAAGATCAACCATCAGTCACAATGCAGATTACTGTTGTCTGCATATGATAAAGCAAAGCTGCTATTTTTATCCAGTCACTATATTATTTAATATAGTTGTCAGTTTTGTAGAGGAATATCAATTTTTATGTTAAAATCAAAGTAATTGGCCACAAGGTCAGTTTGTAAGGTTGTCAGGTAAATGTGACTCATGCCTGCACTATAGGTTCTCTAACTTTCTGCACTAGGTGATTCTGCTGATGAGTATAGTGCCAATGCTGGGTATGCCAAGACTCCTTTACATCACAAACAAGACAAAAATGAGCAGTGTTTAAGGAGATAAACTGAAAAAGTACAGATGTGTCCACATACATGTATCCTCCGTGCCCTAGAAGTCGCATTACACATAACTCATGAGCACCATGTGACTCAGGACGTCTTCTCGTGTGTCTTTTCCCTTCAAATGCGTCTTATTTGCATAGCTTCTGCTGATTAAAATGATATGCAGCATGCCTATGTTCTGTGTGCGACTGCAGGTGTATCTGCATGCGAAACGCTGCATTACAATATCAGCGGCTGTGACGTAACGTTTCGCATGCTGATGCACTCTCAGTCACACATAGAACATAGATATGCCGCATATCAATTTAATCAGCAGAAGCTGCTTGTATCCTATTCACATTGGTGTGCGAATAAAATGCAATTGAAGGGAAAAGTCACAAAAAACACGTTCGGCACTACCGAGTCATGCCACTGCATGGCGCGACTAGAAGGGATGTTTAACGCGCAAGGAGACTAGATGTATGAGAACACATCTGTATTTACATTGTTCTAAAGTGGCAGGAGGTTCAACTTTGTTGTTTACAGATTTGCATTGTGTCCATATTCAGATTTTTACATCTCCTTGCAAACCCAAGTGCACTTTTAGTTTGTCGAAGAGGTCGCCCTAAAGTCCATAATGTACAAACCCCTAATTTTGGGTCCCTGTCTGTCTACAGAACATAACCTTTTTTTAGAGGTTCTGTGAATAGCTGTAGCCATTTAAGGAACAATTTGTCACAATCTTAAAGTACGGTATTTTAGAAAAAGTACAGTGAGCCCTATGTACGATAGCATATGTGTGGTCCTGGCATGAGCTTCTCCATCATTTGTGCTGATCATTTTCCAGAGATAGCAGTGTCCATAGGAAGAGTTCAGATCGGTGTATGATTGGTCAGATCGGTGTATGATTGGTCAGATCAGTGTATGATTGGTTGGTTGGATGGTTCATATATTATAAAAAATGCAATTGTTTTGATCATACTACGTATCACTGTGCAGAAGATACTAGTTGACAGATGTATTTACCTTTGTTACATTTCCTTATTATTTTCATATAATGCTAATTATTTTGTTACAGATCACACATAGGAAAATAGTGTTTGTATTCAGAACTATGCCTTATCTATGTTGCTAACAATTGTAAATTGAATTGCTAAATGTGTGTGTGTGTGTGTGTGTGTGTGTTGCTCCATCTATTCAAATAATATAAAAAACTATTTTAAAAGTACGTTCCATTTACTATCAAGTGTAATTAGGCATGGCATACTTACAGACACACAAACCTCAGCAATGTCTAAAGCTACGTACATACCTATACATTTATCGGGCTGATTTTGTGATTCCCGACCTGTTCTCAGACATTGTAAGAGTCTGTACGTTCCTCCAATCATGGTTTATCGCATGAAAACAGGTCGAGTCTGAAGATCTGATCTTATGTTCTTCTGAAAATTCATCAGTCATGTTGGTCTTATGTTGGACAAAGTGTGTACAGAGGGCCTGATTTAGACCCGCTTGCGAGCGCATAGCACTCGCAAGCGGGTCGATGGCTGGGCAGTCGCGTGCGCGCTGCGTGTGAGCGAGCCCTGGAGCGAGTGAGAACTTCACTCGCTCGGGGCTCGCAGCAAAACGGGGAGGCTGTCGATGTTGAGCCCCGTTTTGTAAGCGGGTCGGGGGGGTGGCTGGCCAAACGGAGGCGTTCCCTGCCGTTTGGGGGCGGCCCTACTGACATCACACGTGATGTCAGTAGTGAACTTCCTGCTCTATTAGAGCTCAGGGAGTTCACTGGGGCTTGCGGTGGACGAGACCCTACCAGAAGGGTCTTGTCGCAAGCCCGATGGTCTCGACCATCACCTGGCCGCCTGCTAAAGCTGTGGGTGGTCACCCACAGCTTAGTGAGCGGCCTGGAGGCCAGCCAAGAAAAAAAACAGGCCGCCCTGAATCAGGCCCAGAGTCGCAAGCCCTTCAGCAGATGGTTTTGTGAGATCAGGATTGTAAGGTAGAATGTAAAGGAGTGTACGCATGAATCTGCATGCTGATCGGGACTTTCAATCGTAAGTGGAACTGTAAGAGCCATCGCATCTGAAATATGATTGTATAGGTGTGTACCCAGCTTTAGAGAAAACTAATCAAAATGTCTGTGTCATTTTTGTCTGTTTTGTTACATTCCAGACTCTTAGCGAGTGCAGATATATCTCTAGATGATGGTCGCTCATATATACTAAACAACCATCATCTTCCAGGCAGCCGCGGGTCTAGGAACTATTACATGACACCGTTTATGTAAACACGGAGGAACACCGTTTATCCCATTAAATACATGTAGGCATTCAAATATCTCACAGTGTATTCACAACGATATCTGGCTTCCTCCCCAGGGGAGGAAATATAATCCCGTTCTTCCCCTGTGAAGGGACAGGGGAAATGTCCATCGGACACCCGCAGCAGTGCCTACTCTGCCTGATGCAGCCGACTTGTAACTTTAAAATATCCCATTGGACAGACATGCTGGATGATTCGGCTTGTTGGACCGATCGATCGGTCGCTCACATGCACAGTACAGTTACCTGGGCGATCCGCCGGATCACCCAGATGATTGTATAGTGTATGCCCAGCATTAGTTATGTCATTATAGAAGTTAATATAAGCAATGCAGCTGGAATATTATTATGCAGTCATCACTTAGGGGTCTATTTACTAAGCCTTGAAGAGAAATAAAGTGGATGGAGATAAAATACCAAACCAATCAGCTCCTATCATTTTACAGACTGTTTTTGAAAATATGACAGGAGCTGATTGGTTGATACTTTATCTCCGTCCACTCTATCTCTCTCTAAGACTTAGAACATAGGGCCTGATTCAGAGCCGCTCGCTCTGAATCAGGGTGTGTTTTTTTTCTCTCCAGGCCGCTCGCAAAGCTGTGGGTGACCACCCACAGCTTGTGCGAGCGGGCTGGAGACCGTCGCGATTATCGCGACCATCAGGATTGCGACGAGACCCTGTGGTAGGGTCTCAGCTCCCGCAAGCCCGAGTGGGTTTCCTGCTCTAATAGAGCAGGAAGTCCACTACTGACATCACTAGTGATGTCAGTAGGTCCGCCCTCAAACACCAGGCGTTCCTAAGGGATCGCCTCGTTTGCCTAACCACCCCCCCTACCTGCCTACAAAGCGGGGCGAGCTGTCACTCACCATCGACAGCCGCCCCATCTTGTAGCGAGCCCAGTAGCGACTGAACTTCAGTCGCTCGCGAATGCGCACGCTGGACGCGATGCATGCGCAGACCATAAACATCAAGCCGCTTGCGTGTGCTGTGCGCTTGCGAGCAGCTCTGAATGAGGCCCATAGGCCCCTAAGTATTTATATTAGACAAATACAATGGTAGCTCTTTCAGAGAGTTATATTGTGGAACTACAATTTAGAAGGGAAGGCACATTGCTGCATAGTAACAAATGAATGAGATTTGGGTATAATATGTATTTTATATATATATATATATATATATATATATATATATATATATAAAAGAGGTTTTATACCCTCCCAAGGCTATTCTAACTCATTACCAACACTCTCTGCACAGTTCACTATAACATACTCTTCTATATTCAAACAACGGTTACTGCTAAACCATCGTTGTTACACAACTGTATAATATAGCCTCACTAAGCATTATTTTCCCCATTGCATTTCTTTCCCAAGTGGCAATATGCACTATGCAGCACTTAACCTCATGTACCTAACTCCTATTTACTTACAGGTTGTAAGCTTGTGAGCTAGACTGCCTGGCCTCACTGACACTCACTCTTGTTTTTTTACTGTGTTTGTTCCAAGTAATATACAGGCACTATATATATATATATATATATATATATATATATTTTCCAGGGTGTCCACACTCCAATAGCAAGAATACCGGCGAGGTGCTCAATTTAAAGGCAGTAAACTGTCCATTTATATACAGAGAAAATAATCGGCACTCACCGGATATATGAAAAAAGACTTATTTATATATGCAAAAACAGGTTTTGGAATACCCATAACAGCAAGGTACAGGGGTTCAGTCCAGTCAACACACATATATATATATATATATATATATATATATATATATATATTTTGATAATATATAAATACTTTATTTGATACATATATTACTTTTTCTTCCTCTGGTTTATGCTTAACATGATAAATAACTTTTTATAGCAGGTGATGTTTATTTAGCTCTATGTTTTAGTCATTTAATTGACAAATAGTCCACCTGTACCATGGTATGCTAGGCCGTGCATTGCACTGTGGCAACAGATATCAATATCCTGTTAATATGTATTAGATTTGATTGAGATAACATTGTTAAGGCTTTGTTTTAATAATAAGATATTACATCTTGTTTAGTCATCTGTTTATTAAGAAGTTAAATAAACGTTCAGGAGGTAGCTGGGTCCTGCCTGGAGAATGCTATGTTCTGCTGTCACTGTATCGAGCTGACAACATACAGTATGTTAAACTGTGATTTAAACTTGCTATACTTGCAAATTGGTCAGATCTGGCTGTTTAGTGCTGAGGACAAGTTAACAGATCTCAGGGGTGCTTGTTAATGACTAGTGGTTTTCTGAAAAAGTCTTGGATATCATGCACATGTTTGGGCCCTAAACAGTGATATTGGACTATTATCACCACTGGTTTTCAATCATGATCAAATCTTTATCATTGTAGGTGTCCAATTAAATTTATATACGTGGCCCTAGTACATTAATAAAATAATATATTTCCTTTATGTCATTTTATTTATTTATTTTTCTTCAAAAAATATAGACAATAATAATAAAATATAGAATATTAAACCAAATTCATTTGGTTTAAAGTTTATTATTGCATTATGTGTATAATAGGATACTTCAAAGGCAAAGGAAACACATGTTCTCCCCTTCCCTACCCACTCTCATCTTTAATTTCTAAAAAATTAGTTCTTCACATTCCTATCCTCCTATTTCAACTCTATGTTCCTTTGATCCTGTTCCCTCACAACACCTCTATTCTCTTTCCATCAATGATTGCTAGAACCTAGATAATAATAATAATAATAATAATAATAATAATTTTATTTATATAGCGCTTTTCTCCTAAAGGACTCAAAGTGCTTTACATTTACAGTACAAAATACAAAATAAGCTTAAACAAGGGACATAAGTGAAATGCTTGGGTGAATAGGTGAGTCTTGAGTCTATTTTTGAAGGATTCTAGAGTGGAGGCCTCTCGAACTGTGCGGGGAAGTGAGTTCCAAAAGGTTGGAGCCACAAAACTGAAAGCTCGACCCCCAGACGAATTCCGTGAGATTCTAGGTACTGTTAATAGTCCTTCGTCAACAGATTGCAGTAATCGAGTGGGACAGTAAGGAATCAGAAGCTGCTTCAGGTACCCTGGGCCATTGTCATGAAGGGTTTTGTAAGTTATTAATCCAATCTTGAAAGCAATTCACCATCTGACAGCAAGCCAGTGAAGGGAGTAGAGAATGGGTGTTATGTGGCTGGAACGGGGCTGGTTGGTTAATAGCCTGGCAGCTGCGTTTTGTACCATCTGCAAGTGGTGTAATTCTTTTGCTGGGAGACCGAGGTAGAGGGCGTTGCAGTAGTCTAGGCGTGATGATATAAATGCATGTATGACTAGATCACCTCTCAACCTGTCTCTTGAACTTGTACTTTGCCTTCCATCTACAAAGATCTTCAAACATGGTTTTATCTCTTTGATTATCAATAAACCATCTCTGTAGCTTGTGTACAACCACCTGTACATACCACTTTTTCACCGCTCACTCTCTTTTCGACCCTTTGCAATTTGACTTCTACAGTCTACACTCCACCAAGACTGCAAGTGGCCAATCGGTCACTTTTCTTTACTCCTCTTAATCTGTCTGCTGCTGCCATTTTTGATACAGTTGACCCTCTTCTACTTAACACCCTCCATTTCCTTGGTCTGCGCCTGGGTTTTTCAACACTACTTCAGTGTTTTTACTATTGGCTCATCTTCTCGTCACTCCCTCTCTCTATTTTGGTGTTCTGTAAAGCTAATTTTGGGACTTCCTGCTCTTCTCTTTCTCTGCATTGTTTTTTTGAACAAATATACTCCTTTTACCTCGACTATCACTTCTATGCAAATAACACAAATATCTACTTCTCCTTCCCTAACCTCTCATCTTCTCTTTTATCCTGTACGTAAAATTGATTCTCTTTCATCTTCACTTGGATGTCCCAATGCTACCTCATCATCTTCCCCTCTCCTGGTGTAACTACTCCATCCTCTCAGCATTCTCTTGGATGACAATATCTCAAACTTACCCAAACATGTTTACACCCCATCTCTTCTTCATTCAAAACATTGTGCTTTCTCACTCTGGATATTTCCAAAACCCTTATCCATTGTTACTTAGTTTCTCATTATCTCCCAACTTGATTACTGCAACCTCCTACTATCTGACCTTCCCATCATCCCATCATCGATCTTTCCCCTCTACAACATGTTGTAAAAGGCCTCTGCAAGACTGATATTTCCCCACACATGTTGTTAATGCCTCTGCATGACTTATATTTCCACTCCACATGTACTGCAGGACTCTTTTATTCTTACACTGGTTTATTCAAATGAAGCTTATCACTCGCTCTTTCAAACCAAAGTCATCTCCTCCCATATGTCTCTGATCTCGTCACGATACATACACTCCTGATTTCCCTCTTCAATCTGCCTCTGACCTATGCCTGTCCACCTCTGTGGTAACCCACCTCTCACTCCTTCCTCAAAGACTTCTCCCATGCTTCTCATCACTTATGGAGCTCCCTACCCCGCCTGTTTGGACTCTACCCCAAGCTTTAATCTTTCAAACGCTCTAAAAAACCCATCACTTCATTATAGTTTATCCTACAACCAGCTGATACTTCTCCGGTTATATTCTGAGTCCTATTAGCTCTTGTTTTCCCATAATTGTCCTCTCCTTCAAGACTGTAACCTCTCATGAACAGTACCTTCTCTACCCATTGTCTCAGGTCTGCTGTTTACCTGTGCTGTTTTTATGTTTACCTGTGCTTTGTTTACCTGTGCTGTTTTTATGTGTTAGTGTATGTTGTTTACAATTAAATGATGATGATGTATAATGTGTATGTATTTATGTATATTTATGCCAGAAAAGGTTTGCAGTGTCTTATAGAAATAGCACAAGAATTAAAGTGTACCCAATATACATGAATATAATTTAATATCTAAAAAATATAAAAAGGACCCTAACAGTCTAATCTAGTAATGAAAGACCTGCGTAGTTAGAAAAGAGGAAATCAAGTATAGCTGAATTAGTTTAAAGCGAAAATCACACCCACAGTTCACGCTCCTTCTGTAGACATAAAACCGTGACTGTGTCACTGATACTGGGACTGTTGGAAAAGTATTTCATAGTACTTTTAATCCCTGAATAAGGATTATTGGGACCTATTTTTACTTGTGCTGTTTTAATGTGGGCTAATCAGGGCTTTCAATTACAGCTTGAAAAGTCTTGAGAGGGAAAGATTTTGGGTGGGAATAAAGAACTGTCCTGGGAAAACCAGACACATTCCCGGAGCAGAGAACCTTTCAGATCACGAAGCTACATGCTGGAGATTTGCCTATCGGTAATCCGTGGTGTAAAATCACTCACACCTACTGGATCATGTATATGTTTTTAGTGAAAGAAATATACCTGATTATAGGGATTGTTTGCTTAAAGCTGAATTCCTGGGTAGAGTGATAAAAAACAAATCACACTTGGTTGTAAATGAAACAAGCACTTACATTGTTTGTTTGTTTCCAAACATTTCTAATGACCGATTCAACACACATTTCTATAACAAGCTACTTGTTTTTTACCAAAAACATTTACAAATCATACACTTATATCACACTTTAATGTATATTTTATTTATTGTCATTTCACTTTTTCTGTAATATTATTTATACACAATGTGCATTGGTTTATGGTGAACTGCCCACCAGCTCAGTGTCATTGCTTAGAACTACTACCACCCTGTTCCTGTGGCCCCTGCTCCTAACCCGCTTCCTCATTATCCCTGGCTTGTATCCCTATTCCTAACCCCCGGCGGCTATACATAAAACCAGACCATGACTGACATCAATTTACAACCGGTAATTGTATCCATTAAAAATTGCCACCCTATTTAATAAACAGCTGTATAGCAGTTATCTTGCATGGAGCTATCTGTGAACGATTGTTGCCATGTATTTGAAATCTAAATTATTTTATTGGTTTACACTCAATATCCTTATCACTCACTATGAGTTTGCATAATATTGGTCTTGATTCATAGCAAGACCAAAACTTCTCATTTGTTGCAAAACACATGATAAACATCTGAAATTTCTTAAAACAAAATATATAAATATAATTATGCAACATTTTAAAGTTTAAGAGGTTTTGGTAAATGTATACACTATTATTCATGTTCTAAATAACAACCTTCTGCTCTGCTATTTCTTATCCACTGTTAAACTACTTGCAGTTGACAGCTGGATTATTATATCAGCATATATTATACATTTCTCTGGAAACAACATACATGGCATACACTCTCATAAGTATCTCTTGCATTTCATTGTGTCCAGTTGTGTTTTATTGTGTTGTGTGTGTATTGATAATTGTACATATCTGTGTATTGTCATCAGAGCCCAACCTTATTTTCTTTAGTGTGACTTTATCTTTTGTAAAGTATTCTGTTGGCTTGTTTTATTTGTTTAGTACAAAGGTTAAATGGTTGTCTTTGGAAGTGATATTCTCTTGAGTTATTGTTACTACTCTCTGTGAGATGTTATCAGGAGCTGAATGTCAATTGGATATATTATTGCTACAAGAGCCACTCCTTTTTCTTTTACATGAAAAAAAACATTGCTTTTGATAAGAGAATACCATTTGTGAATGCACTTTGTATATGCTGGAGGTGGGCAGTTGCTAGTATGGAATAACATTTGACTGTCAAATTGGATTAATTTATTTTTGGTAATGGTAGGACATAGACCCTCATTCAGACCCGGTCGCAAGCGCTGAGCGCTTGCAACCGGGTCGATGTTTTGGCCCTGCGCACGCGCAGCGACCGCACTGCGCGTGCCCCGGAGCGAGAGAGAAATTCTCTCGCTCCGGAGATCACTACAAAGGGGCAGCTGTTGATGTTGATCGACAGCTCGACCCATTTTGTAGGCGGGGCGGGGGGGGGTGGTTTCACAAACGGAGGCCGTTTTGTGGGCGGCCGCACTGACATCAGCAGTGATGTCAGTGGGGAGCTTCCTGCTCGATCAGAGCAGGAAGCTCCCTGGGGCTTGTGGTTGCCGAGACCCAACCTTAGGGTCTCGTCGCAAGCCCCGATGGTCGCGATGGTCTTGACCATTGCGACCATCAACCTGGTCAGTTGCTAAAGCTGTGGGTGGTAACCCACAGCTTAGCTAGCGACCAGGAGGCCACACTTGAAAAGTCAAGCGGCCGCCCTCATTCAGAGCGAGCGCTCGCTTCTTATGACCGCCTTTGAATGAGGGCCATAGTCTAGATATGATCTTGTCAGATATATGTAGCAGTCACGTGCTTGTGCAAAGAAGTATCCTCGGGTTCTTTTATGAAGATGCCTCCAAAAAGAAGAATTTACATCACTTTGATGAGCAATTTACAAACATCTGGACTCAGCCTTAAAGTTCCAAATTTGTTCTAAAAAATAATTTTTTTTATTTTTTTTGAAACTAAATAAATTAACAAAAAAGCTATATTTTAATAATAAAGCATTTTTCTTTTCTGTGGGCACCCCTGGCTAAAGTCATCCTGAGTTCGCATTACCAATGGCAGGACAGTAACCCAGCTATTATAATTATGGCTCCGTATGCTTTGGGAAGTAATGCAGGAGTGCCCCGGTGAAGCAGATGCCGGGGAAGGTCAGAATGCAGGCGCCGGAATCCTGAAGGTAAGTAGCGGGGTTAAGGGGAGGGTTAGCTTTAGGGGTTAGGGTTAGGCACTATGGAGTTAAGGGGAGGGTTAGGGTTAGGCACTAAAGGGGGAGGGTTAGGATTAGGGTGCAGGGAAGGCGAGGTTAGGTTTAGGCACTGGGGGGGGAGGTTAGGTTCAGACGCCGGGTAGGGAGGGTTAGGATTAGGGTAGGGAGAGAGGGAGGTTAGGATATCTACCGACAGGTGTTGGTAACCTAACCCTGTCGGGATGCCGGCATCAGCATTCTGCCCGCCGGGATCCTGAGCATCGGCATCCCGAGTGCCGGCGTCCCGTACCTATCCCCTGGTGAAGGCCACTTCTTGCGATTATCCAGCAATAGCCTTTACTTCTTGGCGGGGTCTTTGATTAATAGGCACAAGCCCTAAATCCCATTTTCACGGGATTTAGAGAATTTAGCTTTTGATAAATAGACCCCCGCAGGGCTTGAACATTTTTTCTATAAAATCTAGGAGCCAGGGTGAAAGTGTAGGAGCCAGACCACTGCCCCCCCCCCCCCCCCCAAAAAAAAGCAAACAAAAAAATAAACTACAAATTAAGGAGCACAGTTCTGTGTGTTATGCAGCTGTTACACACACTATACTAGTTGGCCACAGTTGAATGGATGTAGTAAAATGGAGGCCCTCCGCTTTTCACAACTCCCCTGCTCCACCCCTCTTTCCCCCCCCAGAAATAACAGACCACATTTGTACATAAACAATGGTGCCAAAATGTACTACCCCCCGGCAAATCCCCCCCTCCTCCCCAAGGCCATATTACTGAGCACCTACCCCTCGAGAAACCAACCTCCACAGCCACACCACTAAGGGGATACCCCCGGCAAAGCACACCTCTGCAGCCACATTGCTGTGCAGCTACTAACCCCCACAGCCACACAACTAAAGGGGTGCGCTCATGCAAAATACCCCTTCACACCATCCCCCTTGGGTCACACCACTACCCCAACGAAGCCGCAATCCCCGGCAACGCATAGACCCTCTTACTGGAGAGCTCTATGCAGCCAGAGTTAGGTGCCAACAAACAGCCGGGACGGATGGCAGAAGTCAGCGCCGGCCGGGACAGACAGGAGAAGGAGGACGGCAGAAGTAAACGCTGGCCGTCGGGATGGACAGGAGAAGGAGAACGGCAGAAGTCAGCGTGGGCCAGACAGAAGGAGTCAGCACAGGCCGGGACATACAGACACAGCAGTCACCGCAGGTAACACTCAGCACATGCACTCCTGTGCATGAAATGCCCGCCGCAATACTACAGCAGACATGCTCACGAATCTCCGCTGGGGCTGACAAAGGTCTGCTTCCTCCCTCCCTGTAAAATCTGGTCGCCAGGCAGCATAATATGGTCGCCATGGTGACCAGGCCCCCGGGATTTGTCGAGCCCTGCCATAATCCATCTCCCCTAAATTTTTGGATAAGTAAAAGGTGTGCTCATAGATACATTTATGTGCTTCAGGGAGAGGCAGAGGAACAATGCTTACATGGGGCATCATTTATAGTTAGGAGTAAATCTAGAAAAAACAATTCTGCACCATATTTGAGGATACGACGAACGATGCACGGGAGCACGCAATAGTGTGCACACACTGGACGATGTGCTCGATTTGCCGTTCCGATTCGCCTCATAACAACAAATTGTCCAGTATATCGTCTAGTGTGTATCCAGCTTATTTTTAAGGGTGAAAGTGTATCTGTATTAATAGCTATTAGTTATGCTTTGTGCAATGTCAGAAATGTTGTAGGGGAGGAAGAGAAGGACTGAACACTCCCCTTGTAACTATGTACGACAGACGTCTTCATGTATATGAAGCTCACATGGCTTGAAATATATATGGGTATAGTGTTCTTAGATAGACAGATTTTTTGATAATCTTATCACCTGAGAGATACAGTGTGTCTGTAATTACATGCATTCAGTGACGAATGTTACACCTGATACCAGGTACAGATTATACGAGAAAAGTATGCGAGCAATGATATCATACCATAAAAACACATCTCATACACATATTTTGTTAGGAATGGGTACGTAATCCCGGCAGTCGGGATGCCTGCTGTCAATATACCGACAGGGCATCCATATATGCTCAGGATACTTACCCCCCCATCTCCCCCTAACCCTCTGGTTGTACATCCTAACGCTAACCCTCCCTCCACCCTACCCTAACCCTCCCCATTAGTGCCTAAACCTACCGCCCCCCCCCCTTGGTGCCTAAACCTAAACACCCCCCTCCCGGTGGTGCCTAACTCACCCCCGGGTGTACCTATCCCTAACCTCCCCCTCCTCGAGCCTAACCCTAAACCCCCCCATGATGCCTAAACCTACCCCCCCCCCCTCCCCGCGGCTAAGTCCTAACCAGCCCTGCTGTACTTGCGCTCGGCATCCTGGCTGTCGGGATTCCAGCGTCGGGATTTCACCTCCTGACGGTATTCCGGCGCCGGTCTTCTAGCCGGGTAGTGGCATTCCAGCGCCAGGATTTCTTCAGCCAGGATGCCGCACATCTGTATTATAAACACATCCCATTTTGTTATACTGGACACTGGGATGTTCTAGCTGCTGATTTTACTACAACATGTACTATGTTTTTTCTTGTCTGAAATATAAAATACAGATTATGTAACTAAGCAACTGTGGTTATTTACCACTTGAGCAGAAAGTGCCTTCATCCAAAATACGAAAGAGGTCAGAAATAACAAATTTCCTGCTGCCTTTGAGTTTGTGCTGTTTTTTTTTTTCAAGTAATTTTTTTTTTTTATTGAAGCACCATGAAAGCAAAACATACATATTGTAACTGATATCACAACAGCTGATCATTGAATAAAATGAACAGTTACATCCAGGGGCGTAACTAGACCTATGGGGGCCCCATAGCAAAATTTTCATGCCCCCACCAGTTCTATGTACTGTAAAATAGATGTACAGGAGACTATTTATTCATGCTTTTACCCCAAACAATGATGCAGAAACTGCCCTGCTCTTTATAGGCCGGATATCTCCACCTAAACCACAAAGTATGTGTGTTTGGGGGATGTGGGGGGAGGAGTATGTCATAATGGTAGAGAGTTTGGCAGTATGGGGGGGAGAGATTCTGGAAGTATGAGGGGGGACTGGTAGCAAGGGGGAGTAGTATGGAAGTATGGGGGGGAGTCTGGAAGCATAGAAGGTGCAGTATGAGTTGCAGCAAGAAAGGGGGTGTCTGGTAATAGGGAGAGGTTAAGACAGGTAGCAGGGAAAGATTACTGTCTGTGGTACTTAAGACAGGAGGGGAAGGAGGGGTGTTCTGGAATTAGGGAGGGAGGGAAGGGGGTGTCTGGAGGCAGGGTGGGGGGGCTAGTGCAGGGTCTCTGGAAGCAGGGTAGAGGTAGGTGGGTGGAATGATGTATGAAGGTAGTGAGGGTGTGTGAGGGGGGTTCTGTTTAGGGGCAGGGGGTGAGGAGGTGTCTGGAGGAGGGACACACACATACACTGTTCCTCACAGTAAGGGTTATCACAGACTGTGAGCATTACACTGACCTTGTCTATATGAATAACGCTGGGGGTCTCCTTTGTTTGTTGCCTGGGAAAATGGGAGTGATGCGAGGTACCCCAGGGCAGGTGAGGGGCACTGCCTCAGTCCCTGCACTTTGCTCAGGGGACAATCACGATGTCAGCCGCGCGCTTTGCCTCTGTATTGGCGTCATTGTGTGACTGCAGCAGAAGACGGGGTGGGCGGCTGAGCTCCGGGGCCCGTGATGGGGAATCAGGTAAGTAGAAGGGTGGGCAGAGGGACTACAGTAGACTGTGACACTGCACCTCCCAGTCCCAGAGCCTGGAGAAAACTAAGATTTATGAGATGATGATGTCATCATCTCACGAGACCAGAAGCTCCGCAGCAGGAAAAAGTAAGGCGGAAGTAAAGTGCCGGTGCTGGTGACCTGGCACCAAAAGAGTTAAAAAAACAAACTTGGGAGGGTGCAGGGGGTTTCTTGCGGTAGCGGTGGGCCCCCTAAGCCACCAGGCCCCATAGCAGGCGCACCCCTTGCACCATCCATAGTTACGCCACTGGTTACATATAAAGAGGTACACACAGATATTTCAGTAATACAAAGTCTCCGTTGAGACCGGAAGCTTGTAGAATATAAAACAATGATACTTGTTGTACTCTTATCCATCGTTTTAAGGTTACATATATCATTCCAACAACCTAAATTAGAAAGGAGAGCAGCCACGGGAACAAGACGCCAAGGGGGGAGGATGGGGGGGGGGGGGGGGAAGGAAGGGGAAGGGGGAGGCTCAGGTGAATAAAGTATAATCCCTTAAAAGTCCAACCTAATTGGAGGATCCCCAGATATTATTCGAAGTCAATACCATTGAGTGAATTTCAATGATTCATACATTCTGTGTCTCTCTGCTAAGGTCAGAGTTCCAATAGAGTTTGTGCTATTTATGTACAAATCTCTGGAATTATTATAGCAATGTTATGCACAATGGAAATCCTATCATACCTCACAGTGATCTGAAAATTATAGCAAATGTAAGGAAAAGAATCAGATCAAGAAACTGAAGTCCATAGTGTGCAAAGTACAGACTTTCTCCATGACTGTATGTCACACTAAATGGCCTATATATTAACATTAAGCGCTAGGGGGATGTAGTTACGAGACCGGCGGCCGAGATGCCGCTGGTCTCAATACCTACACTGAAATCCTGATAAGGGACTTAAGATAGGTGTAGAAATACAGACGCCTATCCTAATCCTTTTAGCATAATATTTTAATAATTGTTGCGGCAACAGATTATATTCTGTAGTATATACTTTTTATATTCAAATTTTCTGTTAATTTGTGTAAAGGATAAAAGTTCATGGACACAGCCACATAATGAGTAATCATATCTGTGCTGATAAATAGCGAACTCAGCTGTGGATAGTGAACAAATGCTTCATCTAACGGGCACACACTACACACCCTGCACCCACAATACTTACCTCTCGGTACGCCACAGATGTCAACCGGAACATGGCAATGGGTGCCATGTTTCCGGAGATCTGCGCATACACACTACAGAAATCACCTGGAAAATGGCGCCCGCACAGTGTCAGAGTCTACTGGGGACATGCGCCAGTGAGACAAGCAGGCCTTCATGGAGACTACACACGTCCCCACGTCTCTTCAACCGCTCCTGTAAATGAATATATTGTAATAGTCAGTGCAGGAGATGATAAGTACATGAATTGTTGTTTGCAGTGTCTTGTGTGAGATGTGTGTGGATTCTAGAAATATTTCTTAGCTATAATGTGATTTGTCAACAGATTGAATGTAGGTAGCAAAAGACTGTTCCAAGTCAATGATGACACCTAGGCAGCGAGCTTATTACATTTCACTACACAAATTCATTTTAGATAGTAGAAAACTATTCAGAAGACATTTTTAGTTTTAGCCCCTGCCTTTTCTGTGCTACTTTCCCTCTGACTACCTGAAATATAGAGAGTAGTAAACATGTTATTGTAGAGTTTGACAGTAAGGTCATTTGAGTCATCTGCATAAAGTCTGAGCTGCTTTGAAGTGATTTTTTTTAAGCAAATCTCTGTTTTCTATAGTACATATTTAAGTACGGTATACAGTATATATATATCATATCTGATACAAGTAGAACACCAGGAAAAGCAGGAAGACAGTCCTGGGCTTCAGCCTAGACCAAGTTATGGATCCTTTCCTTTTTTTATTTAAAAATGAAAGAAAAGAAATTCAGCCTTGATAGGTTTCTTTTGGTATTTGATTTAAAGCTTTCCATGCAAAGCAGCTGAAGACAGGCTACTTAGAAAACAGTGTAAACATTCATGTAAATCTTACAGTTCTATTTTTCTTTTTTCCCAACAGGCCCCTGTGTTAACAGGTTGTTAGTGCACAATATGTCACTGAGACCACCAAAGAGATTAGATTCTTCTACACTAGAGAAGATTGCCGCCGACATGAGCAATCTGATTGAAAACCTTGACACCAGCGAGCTCCACTTTGATGGGGAAGAAGTGGACTCGGATATCATAAGTGATTCCAAAGCCAGCGGTAAGTTTGCTGCAACTTACATATATCATGGAATCACTTCTATGTACTCAAATCCTGTGGTTTCTAAAAATAAAAAGTAAATCTGTCTTCTAATTTACCAGAGCCCAGAGATGAACTCTTGGCAATCTTGTGAGTTCTGGGCCCATATGTAATAGCATGCGGTTTGTGGTGCAGTATCAACCTGGTTTTGCTTCAAAATAACTTGCCGCTTTAAATCTGTTGGCTGTATCGGCAAAATTACACGGATTCCCGCAAATCACAGACTCTTATACTGACAATGGTCACTAATTTTTTGGAAGTTTATTTCTATACGTACATTTGATTTACTGTGTATCGGTAATGTCACTTTGAATTGATAGGCTGCATTTATTGAATATTGCTTCAATTCACAAAGTAGCTGCATTCACTGCATGTTGGTGATTCTATAAGGAGGATTTCTCCCAGGGTTACATACTCCATTGTTATAAGCCTTTTTATTATATCATGTTGTCAAGGGAATGATAGTTATGAAAATTATATGTATACTACCACGTAGCAGAGATGACATTTGATCTTCAGGCTCACTGGAACCCCTGGTTCCCACACTTCCCAATAGTTCCAGTCTTCATTGGGCAGTCTTGATTTCATCTGGCAAAGTAATGTGGCCTACCAGCAATGAGTGGATCAGTGTATAGTCACTCTAGGCTAATCTTTTCTAATCAGTGGAAAGCATTTATTTTACTAGGAAGAAATACATTCAGAGTGAATTATTGTTTTCACTTATATCCTGGATATATCATATACAGCTGTGATCTAGTTACAGAGAGAAGGCAAATAGCATTACAATTAAACATGTTTACTGAGCTGAATAACAGAAGTCTTGAAAGATCTCAGACAGGCTGCAGTTTTAACTGACTCTGGGGCCGATAGGTCAAGGATAAAAATGCAGAAACTATATATCCTGCATTAGATTGACTAACGCTGCAAACCGCTGACCGCCCGTACACATGCAGCGGCAGCCTCGGATCTACCCCCTGGCCAGATGGACCTGTGGCTGCCTGGAAGATGATGGTCATTCAGTGCATACGAACGACCATCATCTACAGGGTATGCAGTCGGGATGTCGACGGTCTAAATCCTGACCATTGGCATCCCGACTGTCTAATTCCGGCAAGGGTCTAATGACAGGCGTCGAAATCCCGACGCCTGTCATTTTACCTACGCGGACAGCCGTGGGGTGGGGGAGGGTTAGGTTAGGGGCTCCCGGGGGGGACTTAGGGATAGGCAGCCCCCCCGGGAGGGTTAGGGTTAAGCTAGGGGAAGGGGGGGTTAGGGTTAGGCACCCCTGGGTTGAGGTTAGGGTTAGGCACCACCCCGGGAGACTTAGGTTTAGGCAGCGGGGAAGGGGAGGTTAGGTTTAGGCACTTAGAGGGGGGTTAGGGTTAGGCACTTGTGGGGGGGAGGTTAGGGTTAGGCACTCCTAAGGGAGGGTTAGGGTTAGGGGGGTTAGGTTAGTTTATACTTACCTTTAGCTAAGTCGGGATCTTCACCTCTGCCGGGCTTCCGTTGGGATTTGAACCGTCCGCCAGTAAATCATACCGATCCAAGGTATGCAGTTGGAATGCCGACGTCTAAATACCGACTGTCGGCATCCCGACTGTCTATTCCCGGCAAGGGTCTAATGACAGGCGTCGAAATCCCATCTACAGATATATCTGCAGATCACTCGATCTGCAGATATATCTGCTAGTTGTGTACCCACCTTTAGCCCTATGGATTGATTATCACCAGGAAGGGATCAGAAGGTACCTCCCCGGGAGCCTCAATGCTCTTCCCTGGCAGGTTATGGCAAAGTGATAATGCACATGCCATAAGGCTGTGCATGCACAGTATCAGAAAAGGCAGCAAAGTGATATTGATTACTATAACTAGTGCCATTATCTTAAATTGCCACACGGTGTCTAATGTGGTGCAGATTATCACCAAGGATCCCTGCAAAGAGTTATGGGCTATGCTGCTAATGCCATAAAGGTCACGGCCCCCCTTCTGAGTACAAGATCAGCAGGGATGAACTGACTGAAGTAGTTGCATACAGAAGGAGGTGCGGGGCACATGGCACAAGTAAGTGCACCAAGCACCAGGAGTATGAGGTGGAAATCCGGATTCCAAGCGCTAAACACAGGATGAGGTAAAACTAGATCCCGGGCCAGACGAAGTTGCACATTGCAGGGCAACTAAGGCTGACTCTCTACACCAGACTGTTGCACAGAGCAGGTTTAATTGCCCATCAGGAGGATCAGGGTTCACAGCTAAATGTCTTCAGCAGTCATTTGAGCACAAATATAAAATAGGCTTATCCTCTGTACTGGCTCGTGAGAGGAGGAAGATACTGATGTCAGATATGTATTTTTTTTTTAATCAATAGATTACATATAGTTTAGCCTTTGTCCCATATAACATGGTCATTGTTTTATCATTATTTTTTTTTTAAAAAGCAATTAATATTAAATGATAAAATTTTTCACATGAGAGGAATCCGATTTTTGAAGAAAGGGAAGTTAGTAAATAGTATCATCCACACACACACACATATCAATGAAGCGATAACTGTAGGCGATTTATAAGTACGGAAAACAGTAGTGGCCCCAGAACGGAGCCTTGAAGGACCCCACATGGAACATTTAGAGCCACTGGTTAACACACCTGGAATCCTGATAATTAGGATTAAAACCATTTTAGCGCATGGATCCCAGTTCCTGAGTACTGAGATTTGCTTAATTAGTGTATTGTGATGAAAAGGATAGAAATATATTGCAAAAATATAGGACTATTGCCGCAGCCAATTGTCTGTGTTCACTTCCACAAAATCATTGCAGATTTGTTATAGGGTTGTTATTACTGTGGTTGGTCTGAAAGCCATATTGTAACAGACTAATGAACATTGTTTGTTTTTTTATTTGTAAAAGCAAAAATCTAAAAAAAACTTTTTACACATTGTCATTATGGGGTATTGTGTGTAGAATTTTTAGGACAAAAATTAATTTATTCCATTTTGGAATAAGGCTGTAACATAACAAAATGTGAAAAAAGTGAAGCCTGTGAATACTTTCTGGATGCACTGTATTAGGTAAATCTGTACCTGAGTGATAGGGGACTGAAACAGTGAATAAATCTTACAGAGAAATATAGTCATGGACACAGGGACTGCACGACTTCCTGTAAATGTTCTGCAGCCGTGAGATATTTTAATTTCTTAGAACGGATTCCTTGACAGCTTGCTAGGCCAGTAAGGTGTCAAGGAACTTGTTGACTCAGGCTTCCTTTCCATATTCTACAAAATATAAATGAAATTTTAAAAAAAGTGAAATATATAAAAATTTAATTAAAAAAAAGGAAAAATGCTTTAATATTTTTTCTAAATATTTTTATTGTGGCTCAAAATAAAAGTAAAAGCAGGTACAAGAATATTGACAGTGAACAAAGTATGCAGCAAGGTGATAGCAAAATACACTGACACTTTTATGCACAGTCCGGTTGGTTAAACGGCATATAGGAATCGATAACTGAAATCCGGAAAGTCCAGTCCCATTTTCATTTAGTTCTAACTTTCCTTAAACAAACCACAAATAGAATCAGAGATGACCTATGGACATCACCATGTGCCAATATTCAGAGAAGCAAATCCCCCCCTCCCCAAAAAAAGTTCTAGCATTACATTGTTATCAAATAAAGGTTATAACAGTAAAACCCAAACTAGAACTAGAACAAAATAATAGTAATAAGAACAGCCACATAGCCCTAATGAGGTCAGTAGAATCCATAGAAGAGGTCAGTAGAATAATAATGTGAGGGTACACGACATAAGGGAGTGGGTACCATCATCTGGGAGACCCAGCAGCAAAATAATATAACCAAAGTTGGAAGCTGTCCATTTAAGAGTGAGGTGGAATAACATGAGGTATATTCAAAACACTTTTTAAGTGCTACTTTAGTATTTAATGGGAGAATCTGCAAAAATGTTTTTCTACTTTTCCCTACATTGGAAATTCTGGTATCTGGTATCAGTTTTATTGTAAGTTATACCCCTTTCAGACATACCGAGATTCCCGGGAATTTGGCCTGCCTCGGCCAAATTCCCGGGTTGCCGTGTATGTCTGAAAGGTACCTACCCGTGAACATGTGACCCTCCAATCGACCAGGAAAATTCCCAGGACTTATGTCTCAGGAAATTACCCTGCTCATGTCTGAATGGTGCTACCCTGGAATTTACTCCCGGGCTTCACTAAACAGCTCCTGATTGGCCGGCCACGGCTGCTTGCTGCATGGTGATGATATCAGCAGCAGCCGGAGAGAGACAGGAGAGATGCTGGCCATATTACACATATTGCAACAGAACCGCGATCTGGAATTGGTGAGGAGAGGGGACAGGAGTGGCAATAAAGACCTTTATTAAATAAAACTTTGTTTTGAAAACACAAATGTTTTGCCATCATTTTTTTTAAGTTACACTGTTGAATTAATGTTGCATGACGTCATTAATGTGTGCCAGAAAGCTTCCACTTTAAATGAGAAAACTGTGATTTTCTGTAGAGAAAACAGAAAAAATCGGCTTATGTCTGAAAGGGGTCTATCCGGGAATTTCCCAGGTAGAAGCTGTAATGTGAAAAGGGGGGTCTCGACCAAATATCCGGGAATTTGCACAGGAGAAATTCCCGGGTCTGAGCAGGAAATTTCCCGGGTTGTATTTCTGAAAGGGGTATTAGGCCCTCATTCAGAGCCGTACGCTATTTGCGTTCGTTCGTTCAAAAACAAGGGGTGGCTATTCAAATGATCCGTACGCACATTGCAGTCTGTTCACACCTCTAAGTCTGAATGAGCGTGCAAAACATACGCTCGTTTATTTGTTAAAAACGCCCCCTGGCCGCTCGCACCATACGTCATGTCCGCTATTTATTAGATTAATCGAGTACATCGACCAGCGTATGAACTGCTCGCTATTCTTGTGGTTGGTTTTTGCTACCACAAATTTGCGAGCAGTTCTGGCTATAAAATAACCCAGTGACGTGGTCAATGACGCTGCTGTATTAATTATGCACTCCCTTAAAACGCCCGTTTTGACCTTTAAGCACGCCTGCGATCGGATCTCCACTCCCAGTTTTCAAGCACCTTCCCCTGTTACCACCCACATACGCCTCATTCTGTCACTCAAAATAGCAGGCCCTCGCTATATTGCGTACCAACGATTTTCGGCCGCACTGACTGGTTCGCGCATGCGTACTAAAATCCGTACGCATGCGCAGATGTGCAAACATCGCTCGGAACGAGCGTACTGCCGCTAACGAGCGGCTCTGAATGAGGGCCTTAGTTAGGTAATGTGGTTTCAGTTAATAATATACATTATTATACTTGTTTTGATGGTCTGAGTTATTTTCTTACTTTATCTATTTTTAGAAAGATTCATTAATTGAATGTTAGAGATTATTATTTGTCATGTGCTCACTATTCTATTTCCAATCAAATAACATATCTAACTGGGATGTCCAGTTTAATTGAGGAATGTGTTTTCTCCGTTACTAATACTTGTAATTTATATAATAATACTATTTTTTTCCTTAGGTGTCTGCATTCCTTTCTCTGCCATTTACAAAACAATTGGGTTTAAAGAACCCGACCTCCAAACATTCTTGACAGGATGTCCTATTAAGGTCAAGGTTCTAGAGGTGGAACGTTTTGCTTCATCATCTTCCTCAAAGGTCAGTATATATGTTCTTATTTTGTTTTACTAGATAATAATGACATGCACTGAAGTTATAGAAATGTGTATTAAAAGATATGTAAGGTATATAATATCAGTTGACACAGCAGCAACCGTCATGCATGGATTAATGGATGGTGCATGACATATTTATTAAATGTTTTAATCTGATTATTTTACAAGTGTGATGTGTAAACTGGTAAATGAAATTAAATAAAACGTTGCTGTACCATATATAATGTTGCAAAAAAAACATTGATGGTTGTAAACCATCGGCTGTTGATGTCCATCCCTAGGTTATATATCTTGCAAACACTGCACATTGTGTCAGAAAACCCCTGTTCAGTTTGTTTGAAACAGGAACCCCCCAAAGAATAACTTCAAATATACTTAAAAAGCCCATATCAAGAGTTGGCAGGGGCCTACCAGATATAAAATATTACAGCACAGTTTGCACACATATTAGCTACTTTTGCCCCACAGAGAACGATTTCTGACTGGATATAGAATCTGATTATCTGAATAGGTCTTGGGGTTTCTGTAAACTACATACACCTCACCCTTGATACTTGCGACCAAAATTTGCTGTTAAGCTCTGGATCAGGATTCATTTAAATTTAATCTTTAACTCCCATGACGCCCATCTGGGACAACCCCCACATTCATCACAATACTGTCCACTAATAGATATACTGGACCCAAGCTGACCTTAAGTATCCTGCTGACTTTGTCTACAAGGGCAGTGGTATATCCCCCTCAAATATTCAACATAAACGACATTCACAAATACATAGACCAAATAAATTCATCCAAATACAGTATGTGTCCTCTCTCTTCATATTAAGGTCTTACTGCCATCCTCTGTGTCAGGGTATTTTATCCCTACTCTTTGGCTTCTATTTGACTCCTGCCAGATGGGGAGGCCTGGGAAGATACATAGAGCTCTATTTCAACAAAGATCAAGGAAACACCCTACAATGTGGATGGTACTATTCCCCAGAAAGACTTAGTAGGGTGTTTTCTAATACTGGCCGCGATTCAATTGAATGCGATGTTGAATACCCCCAGGAGGGAGCTATTCAATTCAGCACGCTGTTAAGTCGGAGAATGCTGGTTCTCACAACTTAACCTGGGTGTTAGCGCCGCGCTAAGCCGTGAAACAGCCACGCGGCTGGCACTTTTGCGAGAAGAAATCCTTTAGTCCGAACCAAATATGGCATTGAATTGAATTGCTAATCGATTGTGATCGCTATCCTGGTGCAGCACTACATAAGGACACCCACCTTACCTTACACACATCCGTAATGATTAGCAAGACTGCAAAACCATCTGTAACATCGAGTACAATCGCAGCCTCACGCACACTTGCACAAGGTCAGACCTTACTCAGGAATTGCTAACCTCCACGCACGCACTGTGTACTCGAGCTGCGCATGGCATCACAGTGGATAATTTATGCACGCCCCTGCAGCGGTGTTCGAATGCACTGGCACGTTTGCGTTTCGCCGACCACACCCCCGTCACCACCCACAAACAGCACTTCCTGTCAATCACTCTGCGATGGGTCTGCGTAGTTGCTGTCCCGGTCGCAGTGACTGGTTAGTGCAATGCTATGCATGAGCTTGCGCAGAACACACTAATCAGCGTGCGTAATCGCAGTTGTGATCCTTGCTGAATCAGGCTCTATATCTGCAATATTGCTGCTTGGGAAAGAATGATATATTCGGGAAAGAAGACATGCCTTGAGGAGGTTTGGCGCTTTTGAGATATATCCAAACTCAGGCTTACTGGATGAAACATCATATCTAGGAACCTGTGATCCACTTACATACTGTATCTACAATAAAATATATTAATCTTAGCCTGCAACCGCCCAATTTTCCCTCTTACCCCATTGCCTATCTTCTCTCCCTTTATTTTTCACAACCTCCACAGTGATAAAAATGAGTAACATTTAGTATTATTTATATCCAATATTTATTTAATCTCATATCCATTAAATTTGACTTTGTAAATCAAAGCCAATTCAGCAGGTATCATATTGTTCTTGCACTGTTATGATGTCCTTGTTGACCTGATAAAATAATAATATAAAACAGTAGAAAATAAATAATACTTGAATAATATTGGCTTTCATTTAATTTAACTATTTACAAGTATACGTAGTTTTAAAATACATAACCATCACAAATTATGTGATATTAAATATTACTTCTTTACATACTGCGATTATTTATATAGGGAATAGGTATCTAAATTATTGCTTTCTAAATAATTAAGGGCAATGTGTACTGTACTAAACTCAGATAATGTCCATTAATAGTGATGTGCGATTAGATAATTCTGGGATCCAAAATGGAATTCAGACCCGGTCGCTAATTATCGCTAGGGGCGATAATCGCACATCTGCGTATGCGTCAAAGTACGCATGCGCGAACCAGTCACTGCGGCCGAGAATCATGCGCTAGTAGTACACAGACTGGACGCTACTTTGAGTGACAGATAGCGCCGTTTGTGGGTGGTGACAGGGGAAGGTGCTTGTGAACGGGGGAGTGGATGTGCGAACGCAGGCTTGTCTGAGCGTCAAAACAGAGTTTAATGGATGAGCATAATTAGCAAAGTAGCATCATTGAACATGTCACTTGGTTGTTTTTTAGCCTGAACTGATCGCAGTACTTGCGGTGGGGTAGGGGCTACCTCAGGTGCAGCGTGCAGATCCGATGGGTCTCGATGTTCCCGATTAATCACACACTTCCTGGAGATGACGTGTGCTAAGAGAGAGAGGTGGGCGGCATTATACTCCTGCGTACGCTCACTGCCGTCTCCCTCTAAGACATAAAGGGCGACCTTAAGCCACACAGTGCGATCGCGGGGTTTGCATACCCGGCCCCTTATGGCAGCGAGCGAGCGCAGCTTAGCGACTGGGTCTGAATCAGGCCCTTAGTGCATATATGGGATACTACAAGTTATGTAGATAATAGATGTCACTAGGGAGTTCTGTGACCTGTAGCTGCCTAGTACTTTTATATAGGCAACACAATGCAAGGTGACTTCTAATATCCATCATCTTTTACAGTAGGGGGTGTATTATCCTGATTAAAAGCAATAACAACATAACTCGCTGTATTATATGTAATTAGGGGAACTTTATCTGCAATATACATAGATTCAGAAGTAATTGATCACTATTGATTTTGTTTGTGGTGTTTAATTTCAGACATCGGTTCTGAACATTTACACAATTGAACTGACCCACGGGGAGTTCATATGGCAAGTCAAGAGGAAATATAAGCACTTCCAGGACCTCCACAGAGAGCTGCTTCGGTATAAAGCTTTTATCCGAATCCCTATTCCTACCAGGAGGTACGTTTTCACTTGCTGAATGTAATGGTTGAAATACAAGACTGGAACTGAGGCTAATGGTTCTTACTTTCAGCCACACAGTGAGAAGGCAGACAGTAAAGAGAGGAGATGTGAGGCCGATGCCAAGTCTTCCCCGGAATGCAGAGATTGTCAGAGAAGAACAGGCTTCAAGTAGAAGGGTAATTATATCACAGGCTGTAAGCCGGACTGTAGTATGAGGAGAATACATAACTGTTTCTTTCATGCACAAATTTAAGGCATCAGTTTAACAGTGAAAGATAAGCTATACAGTTTTCCTTCTGAGACTTTGGAGACATATGGCCCGATTCAGAGCTGCTCGCAGCAAGTGTCCGTTCGTTGCAGATGATGTTCGCTAATGTGCGCATGCGTGTAGTTCGCATTGCGCATGCGCAAACTAGTACGAGCGATCGGAATGTACTCGGTCGCCCTACCATGACTGCCCAGTGGAATGAGTGACAGGAGAGTCCGTTTGTGGGTGTTAACAGGAGCAGGGCAGTAGTAACGGGGGAGTGGAGTTGCGGACGTAGGCGTGCCAGAGTGTTTCAATTCCGTTTCAGAGGCATGCATAATTAACAGGCAGCATCACGTCACCTGGTTGAATTTTACACTGAACTGCTCGCAGTGCTTGCGGTAGGGTACAGTCAACCGCAAGCGCTGTGGTCAGATCCGATGGTTCCCGATGTTCCAATGGTTGTATATACTTCCTGGAGATGACGTACGGAAGTGGGAGGCTAAAGACAGGCTGGTGGGCGTCTATAAACACAAAGTGATCACTCGCCAAGACATAGTGGGCGTGCTTATTTCTTGCTGTGCGAGCGGATGCCTTGATATCACTTAGCTGAATTTCCATACGCTGGGAGCGAGCAGCCGCATCTAGTGAGTGGGTCTGAATCAGGACCATAATCCAGACATTTGCAGATAACGATAGAGTGGATTGAAAATATAAACATGAGTGCTTATGTGGCTAATAGCACTGAAGCATTATGGCATCCATAACACTCAGCAGTATGGGAGAGAGGTTTGTTATAATGCGGCAAGTTTGTTACAATGCGGCAGGTTTGTTATACTGTGCCGGGTTTGTTATAATGTGCCAGGTTTGTTATAATGCAGCAGGTTTGTTATATGTGCCAGGTTTGTTATAATGCGGCAGGTTTGTTATAATGTGCCGGGTTTGTTATAATGTGCCAGGTTTGTTATAATGTGGCAGGTTTGTTATATGTGCCAGGTTTGTTATAATGCGGCAGGTTTGTTATAATGTGCCGGGTTTGTTATAATGTGCCAGGTTTGTTATAATGTGGCAGGTTTGTTATATGTGCCAGGTTTGTTACAATGCGGCAGGTTTGTTATACTGTGCCGGGTTTGTTATAATGTGCCAGGTTTGTTATAATGTGGCAGGTTTGTTATAATGCGGCAGGTTTATTATAATGTGGCAGGATTGTTATAATGTGGCAGGATTGTTATAATGTGGAAGGTTTGTTATAATGTGGCAGGTTTGTTATAATGTGGCAGGTTTGTTATAGTGCGGCAGGTTTGTTATAGTGCGGCAGGATTGTTATAATGTGGCAGGTTTGTTATAATGTGGAAGGTTTGTTATAATGTGGCAGGTTTGTTATAGTGGGGCAGGGTTGTTATAATGCAGCAGGATTGTTATAATGTGGAAGGTTTGTTATAATGTGGAAGGTTTGTTATAATGTGGCAGGTTTGTTATAATGTGGCAGGATTGTTATAATGTGGCAGGTTTGTTATAATGTGGCAGAATTGTTATAATGTGGAAGGTTTGTTATAATGTGGCAGGTTTGTTATAATGTGGCAGGATTGTTATAATGCGGCAGAATTGTTATAATGCGGCAGGATTGTTATAATGCGGCAGGATTGTTATAATGTGGCAGAATTGTTATAATGTGGAAGGTTTGTTATAATGTGGCAGGTCTGTTATAATGTGGCAGGATTGTTATAATGCGGCAGGTTTGTTATAATGTGGAAGGTTTGTTATAATGTGGCAGGTTTGTTATAATGTGGCAGGATTGTTATAATGCGGCAGGTTTGTTATAATGCGGCAGGATTGTTATAATGTGGCAGGATTGTTATAATGCGGCAGGTTTGTTATAATGCGGTAGGTTTGTTATAATGCGGCAGGTTTGTTATAATGCAGCCTATCTCTAGCTTAGGCATGTTTTAGAAATCCTGCCCACACTTTCCCCCATGGAAAGTTATTTGTTTCTCCTGGTAATATTAAAATGCCTTAAAGCTGCATTACCACCTAGAAAAATATGTTCCAGAAGCGGCCCCTAGCCCCTACCTACATGCAGTTACTTTTTCCTGGAAACCTACAATTTTCTCACATACGCAGCCAGTACTTTATAACATTAAACTCTTGTTTTCCACGTTCCCTGTTTTTATTGGGCATGTACAGTTAGTAGCAGGGCAATATTGTGTTGTTTTTATAAGATGGGCATGGCTGGCCAGACAGATATGAATCATAGCATTTCAAAATGGAATAGGGGATATCTCTGCAATACTCACCTGGTTTTGCTCACAAGTGCACAAATGAGATGTTACTTTTTGCATGAAATGCTGCATTTAGCTGAGTGGGGCGGAGGCTGTGCATTTTGGTGATGTAAAAAGACCACTATATTAAGTGGGAAAAAGGAAACTGAAGATTGTGACAACTGAAATAGAGGAAGCCTTAATGTCTTCTTACTGTTACGAGTTGTTATGTTTTAAGCGAGGCTCCAAACATGAGCTGTTTATTTGATAAAAGATGAGTTCACAAATGTTATAGTAGTCCGTGCTTTGGGGTGACATTTTTGCAGCCATGCACATTTCCATCTGAGACTACTGAAAAGCTCTGCGCAATGCATCTCTGCAGCTGGGCCATGAAATCGCAGATGGAGGTGCCCTCTAGAGTGTGCACATAGCTGAAAACAACTTTCTTACAATATTAAGAGCATGGCACTTCTGCTGTGTTCCCGGCTGTGTGTGGCCGCTCTGTAGCCACAAATCTCACCTATCACATCTCACACCAGCAACATTTGCATTCAGTGCTCATGCACATTCTCCTATTTTTTATATTGCAGAAACAACTGGAAGATTACTTAACAGCATTATTAAAAATGCCAATGTACCGGAATTATCACGCAACAGTAAGTGACAATTGTATTCATTTTTAGTCCTTTAGCCTTTAGAGTCTATTCCTTTAGATTTATTGCTCTTCTTACAGCCTGTCTCCGCATTACTCATTGTAGATTTACATGCCAAAAAAAATGAAGACTGTGATCATTGTTAAACTTACTTGCTGTGATTTTATATAGAACCAAATGTTTAGTTCTAGTTTAAACAAAATAAACAGCATAACTAACTTAGGGCCTGATTCAGCAAGGATCGCAACTGCGATTATGCACGCAGTCGGCCGATTGTTGCGTTCTGCACGTGCGTATGCATCACAGTACACGAATTCCTGAGTAAGATCAGAGCTTGTGTAAGTGTACTTGAGGCTGCGATGGTACTCGATGTTACCAATGATTTTGCAGTTTTGCTAAGTATTATGGATGTGTGTAAGGGAAAGTGGGTGTCCTTATGTTGTGCTGTGATGACATAGCGATCG
Source organism: Taudactylus pleione (assembly GCA_031769625.1). NCBI lineage: Eukaryota > Metazoa > Chordata > Amphibia > Anura > Myobatrachidae > Taudactylus > Taudactylus pleione. The sequence continues at coordinate 11,822,289 of JAUIMM010000036.1, read as the reverse complement.
CAGATGATTAGCATGTCTTCGCAATGAGACTGCGTGCGTAATCACTATTACAATTGCAGTTGTGATCCGTACTGAATTAGGCCCTTAATCCATTGTTGCTCTTTACTATATGTTCTGCTTACTGAGAAAGAATCACTACACTATGAATCGCCAAATCCATCTGCAGGTATGCAATAACTGTCATATAATTCAGGCAAAGGTAGGAGTGCCACACAGTCTGTTTGGAATGTCTGTGCTTTTAACCATGTAATCTATGTGTTCTCTCCAGTGATCGTTATCATAACGACATTTCCGGTTGAGAGAACAGGACAGTTGAGGCTGTGGGCCTGATTCACTACGGATTGCAACTGCGATTGCAATAGCGATTACGCATGCAGTTCAACTGCGATAGTATGCTAATCCATTGCGATCGCTATGCCGTCTGCAAAGACTGCAAAACCATCGGTAACATCGAGTACAATCGGAGCCTCACGCACACTTGCGACCTTACTCAGAAATTGTTAACTTCATCGCCCACTATGAGTACACAAGCTGCGTAAGGCATTGTAGTGGATAATTTATGCCCCTGCAACGGATTTCAATGCACTGGCAAGCCTGCGTTTCGACAACCAACTCCCGTCACCTCCCACAAACTGCACTTCCTGTCAATCACTCTGCGATGGGTCTGCATAGTCACTGCGATCACAGGATCAGATCCGCTCGCTAGATGCGTTTGCTCACACCCTGCGTATGCAAATCCAGCGCACGCCCAGCAAGGCAGGCGATCGCACGGCAAGGCATTAGCACGCCTACTATGTCTTGGCGTGCGTTCACTTAGTGTATGCAGATGCCCACCAGCCATTCATAAGATGCCCACTTACGCACGTCATCTCATGGAAGTGCATGAAAACATCGGTACATCGAGCACCATTGGATGCGATCGCAGCGCTTGAGGTTGACTATACTATGCCGCAAGCATTGGGATCACTTCAGTGTGAAATCCCACCAAGTGACGTGTACTATGATGCTGCCTTTTAGAGGCAGGCGTGCCTCTGAAATGGCGTTGCAATACTCAGGCACGCCTGCTTTCGCACCTCCACTCCCCCGTTTCCAATGGCCAGCCCCTGTCACCACCCACAAACAGCTTCTCCTGTCACTCACTCTGCTGGGCAGTCTATGCGCAGCAAGCGATTGCTTCCAGAGCGTTCGCACTGGTTCGCGCACGCGCATTGAGATACATACGCATGCACAGATGGCAACTATCGGCCAGCTACGACCGATCACATCCTAGCGAATGGGTCTGAATCAGCTCCACAGTCCCAATCGCAGTGGCCGGTTCGCGCACTGCTATGCATTAGCATGCGCATAAGGCAACAATCATCTGTTTGCGTGCGTAATCGCAGTTGCGATCGGTAAAGAATTAGACCCTTTGTCAGTATGTATAATAGTCCACTGTTGATCTTTTATTTAAGAAGAAATTGTATAACGTGCCCAAACATTAGTTTCCTATATATGACAACATTTATGGAATATTCTCCACCTCGTGATGTAGGAAACCGTCAGCCAGACTCAGAAATGGTACAGGCATGTCACATTGCAACATCCTGAAAACTACGCCATACCATGCCTCATTTAGGTGACAGTCCTGATACTAGTGAAAGTGACATGTAAATGCTTTGCCTGGCTACTTGTGAATGGCAGCAACTTGAGGAGACAAATTTAAATACTTATATCCAATTAGTCACAGCTTGGATAGAGCATATTGCAAAAATACAGACAGCAAGGTAAAAAAAATGTATTTATGAAAACTAATGCTTGGGCATGTTATATAGTTACATAGCTAGTATGGTTGGAAAACAAACTGGTCCATCAAGTTTAACCTCTCACCTTTGTACTGAGCAAGCTTTCTTTATGTTTGTTTGCTCCACAGAGAGAATTCATTGATGTAAACCAGCTATCGTTTATCCATGATCTTGGACCAAAGGGCATGTAAGTTTTATATGGTTAGTTTACACGGCTGTTTTCTGCAGCATTTTGAGGGTTTGATTGGTTGTCCAGCAATCAATTCAGTGGCCATTGAAGATACTTCAGGCAGCATTCATATAGAATAAAGCTCTACATCCTTAACAGGAGGAATTCAGGATGGGATCTTGCCTATTTCATAGTACTTAAGAAATTTATGCATATGTTCCATATATTTAAATAGTGTACAAATACTTTGTAAAATAAAATATAATTGGGAAAAAGTTGGAGTTTTGACATGATGCATTATTTTGTTATGATACAAATCCTGTTTGTCCAACAGTGCCTTGTTATGGAATTAGTCCCTTTATATTGCTGTAAAAGTATAGTTATTAAGGCCCCTATTTACTTCAATCCACATTTCAAATGCAGATTGTAGTGTGATAATTTCACCTAGAGCTGACGTCTCTCCATTCACCCTCTGCGGGAGCCGGAAGGCAGAATTCAGGAGTGAGCTCCAGCTTCTGCCTACCGCTGCAGGGAAGGAGCTGCCAGGCGCCAGCTGGTAACAAAATCTCAGCGGGCGCCCGGCAAATGTAGCAGGCAGCGGCACCTCTCCGGCGCAGGGCCGGCTGAGCGCACTGTGCCGGCCCTGAGTATATCTCTAGGACATCTCTTTATAGCAGATGCATATCATAACTCCACAATAACAACTTACTAAAACTGTGGGAAACCTCATCACAGTAACAACATACTAGAACGCTCTAATATCTCTTTGAAGTCATTACATATTAAAATTCTACAGTGTCTTGTTACAGTAGCAACCTACTAGAACTTTTATGTGCCTCATTACAGTAGCAACAAACTAAAACTTTGTAGTACTGTACCTCATTGTAATAGCAACATACTAGAACTGTGGAGTGTCTTTTTAGAGCCACTGCATGCTAGAACTTTGGTGTGCCTCATTACAGTAGACACTTGCTAGAACTTTGATGTTCCTCATTACAGTAGCAATCTAATAGAACTGTGGAGTGTTTATTTAGAGCCACTACATGCTACAACTTTGATGTTCCTCATTACAGTAGCAATCTACTAGAACTGTGGAGTGTTTATTTAGAGCCACTACATGCTAGAACTTTGATGTTCCTCATTACAGTAGCAACCTACTAGACCTGTGGAGTGTTTATTTAGAGCCACTACATGCTAGAACTTTGATGTTCCTCATTACAGTAGCAATCTAATAGAACTGTGGAGTGTTTATTTAGAGCCACTACATGCTAGAACTTTGATGTTCCTCATTACAGTAGCAACCTACTAGACCTGTGGAGTGTTTATTTAGAGCCACTACATGCTAGAACTTTGATGTGACTCATTACAGTAGAAACTTACTAGAACTTTGATGTGCCCAATAACAGTAGCAATATACTACTGCACTGTCTAGAGCTGCTACGTAGTAGATCAGTTGTGGTGTTAATTTACAGTATCAACATGCTAGAACTCTCGGGTATTTCTTTTGAAGTAGCTATATACTACAACTCTAGAGTGTCTCATTTCAGTATCAACATACTTGAACATTGCGGTGCCTCATTATGGTAGCAACATGCTAGAACTCTGAGTTATCTCTTAGCATCTTAGCAGCAGAAATATATTATGACACCGCAGTGTCTCATTATAACAGAAACATGTTAGCAGCAACATACTAGACCAATTGGGCATCTCATTAAAAGCACATCATTAAAAATGACATCATTTTACCCTCTGATGGCTTACTCACAATCTTTGTGGCAAAATGTTATGGTCTAGGACTCTAGGTAAATATTGCAATATGTTTTCTTTCAGAGAAGGAATGATCATGAAGAGATCTGGTGGCCACAGAATACCTGGCTTAAATTGCTGTGGACAAGGAAGTGCTTGCTACCGATGGTCAAAGAGGTATTGAAAGTACTGGATAGAAATGTGGGGTTAGCCCATACTCTATAATGGCTTATTAGAATGTTGCAACAGGGCATATAAATCTTGTTGTGTTATATCTGGAATAGGCCGTATATAGACACTGCAGCCATTTCTGAGAAACAGTTCCTATATTGATTTGCCAGTCTATACTGTATTTGTTGCATTTAAAAGGAAATATTAGAGATGGGTGAAGCGATTTGTCCTGTTCTGTAATCTGTATGAATTTAAGCATTTTTAAAGTTTATTTGTGATTTGGTGCAGAGTCACCTAAAATTCACTGAGTAATTTAAGGCCTTGGAAGTCATAGGCAAACGCAGGGGGGGTTTCCGTCTGCCTGGAAACCCCCCCTCTCTAGCACATACTATGACCACAATAGTAATATAATAGAATGTTACTAGTGCTGCATGTTCTTCTCAGTATCACAAATGAAATGATTAACACCAACTGTGGATCTTTCAAAATGTGTCAGCCAGTAATAAATATACCTGTGCACCAACTAGGAGATGTGGAAAACATGCACTGCTATGGACCATCAATAGGGTAAATTATTAATACTGTATAATAATACACTATCCAGTACATAAGGAGACCAATATGTACATATATGTCCAGGGCAGTGCTAGGTTCTTCTGCTGCTCCCCCAGACTCCCAGACTTGCTCCAATGCTCTGGAATGGTGCCCACATCTGAAAAAAAACATTCTGCTCAGACAGGATGGACCTTCTGCCGCATATAATAGCTTACTGTGATCACTGGTCCTGTATATACTGGAATTATGCAACACAATATACTTTGTATGTAACATATTAAAGCTGGATAAGTGCTAATTATACCCTCTTCATGGACTGGCCACACTCGCTCCAAAATCAAGCATTTGGAAACCCCCCTCTAGAAATCCTGCATTTGCCACTGGAAGTATAAGGCCAATTACAATGTATAGAGAACAAACACTCCAGTCATCAAACTTCAGGATGTCTGTTACACTATAGAAGTAGCTTACATCTCCTCTGTAGCTTATTCTCCCTGCACTGTCCAAGGGGAAAATGTGTGCGACTAATACTGTGACTGTGACTTGTGGCATGCACTGTTTAGGCCCCCATACATCAGCAATCGATTGTGGCAATTCTGCAATTTGCAGATGATTGTATAAAAAAATCTGCAATGTATGGGGTTCACAGATTGCAGATTGCAACCAAAAAGTGATTGGAATTGTTAAATCAGATCGTCCAATATGTTGGATTTCACAGATGGATTGGGGCTGTAGATTGCTAGTGTATGGAGATGATCAGCAGATTTGCAGACCGTTACTAGTAAAATGATGGGCCTTTTAAGATTGACAGATCTGTGTTTGCAGAAAATGATCTGCTAATCACTGAAAAAGATCTGTAATCTATGGGCGCTGATTGCTAGATTGGGAAATCCTAAAATCGGGCAACAAATCTTCAAATTGTTCAATTGTGGTTTTCAGATTGCTGATGTATGGGGGCCTTAACATGGGCACTTCAGTCAATGGTATTTCAATTTAAGGACATGTGGGCTTGAAATGCACAACAAATAATACATTAGTGCCTCAAGAGTATCTTCTTAGGTAATGTGAACTAATCAGCAGCATCACATTATTGACATTATTATTACAGTATGTTGATTCACTTATATGTGAGTTTATCTAAGTTTTAAAAAACAGTGTGTCTGCCCTAAGGAAATAATGAGATGTATTTACTAACAAAGTGATAATGTGCAGAAACCATAGTAAGCAATGATCAATTACTCTGTGTTGTAGTGTACGTTAGATAATAAAAGCCATTATATTCACTTCTGTTCTGTGCTCACTTGGGATATAGCAACATTGCTTAAGATGGGTATACACTGGGAGATATATTGGCTGTTCAATCGAATGGCCGATATATATCGTGAGCGCGTCGGCAGGTGTGTACCGCTGATACGGCTGTGCAGCACAGCAGATGGCCGATATATGCAGATATATCGGTGCATCTGCTGGTGACGATTGCCCGTACACATGCTGCAGGGACCCGGTGGTGAGTGACAGCTCAACTGGGCGGGCAAATTTAAATGCCTGCCCAGTTATGACGTCAGGCCTGACACATCTGGTGGATGAGCGGGTCGGCCAAACGGCGGAACCGTCGACCTAGTATATACCCAGGCCCCATACATCTAATGAGCGATTCCACATCCCCCGATCAGACCGGAACCGCTGATCCGCCGGTCGGAAATGACCGGTGGCCATTGATGGTTGCCGATCCGTCATAGACAAAGTACCGTGATTTGGTGGCTCGTCCACAAGGTTCCACTAGTTTGGCACTGTGATCCTCTCTCTTGCTGTCACTGGATGTTTGGAGCTTTCAGTGGTGCGTACTCCCTGGCTCTAGGACATATTGGACCAGAGGTAAGTGAAACTTATTAAGTGTACTCACCTTAAAGGTACAATTAAAGTTTGGGGGGAGTTATCCTTTAATTAAAAGTTCCCTTTTGCAGGTGGTTGGTTGTGAAGGATTCTTTCCTGCTGTACATGAAGATAGACTCGGGTGCCATTTCTTTTGTTCTTTTGGTTGATAAGGAATTTAACATAAAGATTGGAAAAAAAGACACAGAGACCCAGTATGGGCTACGCATAGACAATCTCTCCAGGTGAGCTGAGATCATTAACCTGTCTATAATTTATTAACAAGAATGGAATTTTGACACTGTACAGTTTGTACTTACATATTAAGGGCCGGATTCTGAGTGGTATGTAATACAAACGTATTTCTAGCCACACGCTGCGGATGGACTGTGAATGAATTGCAGATAGAAAACGAATGCGTCTGTGCGCACATACCAATGCGTACACATCTTTCTGTGATTGCACCACTCCCCTCTTCCATACAGGAGAGGAGCATTATTTATTATCATTGGCACTTACACCTTCCCTATGCTACAGATGTGTCCTAATACATCTTTGCTGCAGTCGTGCTAAATAGCCCACCTTGGCACGCCAAGTCCTGTGAGACCCTGCTTGCGTTGGTGTCTTCTTTGCGTCTTTTTTTTGCTGAAAATGTGTGTAAGGGGCCTATACATCATCGATGTTGAAGTATTCACCTTGCCGTGGGGGATACTTAATACCGGAGCAATTAATCCGAAAAGCAGCTGTCTCCACGATTAGTACATACCTGTCCCTGCGGCCAGCTTCTGCGCATGCGTGTCCTGACGTCACACATGCGCAAAGTCGCTGGGAAGTCAATTAGGAGGTGGCTCACATCCCTCTTCGCGTTTCCGGAACTCCTTCCCATGGGTGATCGAATCGCATTGCCCATTTTCAGCAAAAAAAGGATGTCCAACGCTAGCAGAGTAGGATGGGACCTGGCAGCTCACTCACACCAGCAAAGTCGCTCTGTGTGGTGTATTGAGGGTAGATGTATGAGGACACAGCTGTAGGTGCAAGAGATCCGTCTGAATTTGGCTTCCAGAATGCATACAGACAACCCCACCCACCTACCACACACCCCAACACACCTATAAGTTGTGTTTACATTGATGCCCACAGGAATACCCATTTAGTGGCTACAGAGAAACAGCAGATATGTGCATACAGCGCTGAATCATTTGTATGTTTGCAAAAATACAAAGTATGCAAAAAATTGCTACAGTATATACTACAGTATAATCTGTCCCTATGTATTCTATTTTGTGTAATACTTTTATGCTTAATTAATTTGTTTAGAAGTTTCTTAATAAAATCAAAATCAGATTTGGGCCCATTCAATTCATGTATATATTGCACATAAGCATGCAGCATGTAGCAATGGGTTGGGTATGAAATACCAGCAGGGTATATATACTAACAATCCCCCTTCTCACCCTTACCCTCTCTTCTTGCACCCTAACCCTCAACACCCCACACCTTAACCCTAACCGTCCCCGTTAGTGCTTAAACCTAACCCTCCCCCCTTTGTGCCTAAACCTGACCATTCCCCCTTAGTTGCTATCCCCCCCCCCCCCCCCCCAGGGGTGCCTATCCCTAATCTCCCAGTGGTGTCTAACCCTAATCCCCCCCCGAATGCATATGCCCTCCGTGGTGCCTAAACCTAACCCTCACCTCCCCTGTGGCTAACAGCTAAGAAGCCCCGGTGTACCTTCGTTCGGGATGGCGGTTGTTAAGATTCCGGCTTGAGGATCTAGATTGGCGTCAGGATTTCGACACCTATCTGTAGTCCTGGGTTGGGCTTTCAACACCGGCATTTCGTCCGCCGGCATACTAACTACATCATTGTAGCAATATAAGGATTTTGAAAACCATTAGGTTCTATGGCTGCCAAAGAAGACCGCATCAATGTGCTTTTCTACCTTAAATTACATGTCAACCATTTGAATGTACACAGAGAAAATCTGTAATTCTTGGATGTTATTGCTAAGGAATAAGATTCTTTGAGTCTATCTTTAATTATTAGCAAGTTAATATACAATGTTTTCCTAGCTGTAGAGTTTTCGGGTGCTCAGCAGCGATTTTGTTTGTTGTTACCAAGCTGCCTAACATTGCATGCTGTCTCCAGAGCCAAACTGCCGGAGTTACTAATCAGGGGGTTATGTGCTGAAAGCTCGCACTGCATCCCAAACTTGTTTTTACATTAAACCTCAAATCGCCTTTACATGAACCTCTTAGTTTTGGAAAGCTTTGCATTCTGTGTAATTCGCTGCAAAGGTTTAAGAATTCAAAATATTTCTTTGGCAGCGTAATTGTGGTTTCACAAACTATTAACGTGCACTTATACAGGCAACCAAAAAGAGAAAATAATCATTTCTATTCAGATAATCTAAATTCCTATAGTCCCTTGTTTCTCACAATTTGTATTGCTGGAGCAGTTGAGCTATATTTGAATCAACCTGGAGGATTCAGTTTGTTTCTTGTTGCATAAGATCTAGCAGCACAGAAAAAGGTCCCTTAGTTGACAAGAATATGTGCAGGATTTTTTTTAATTTAACTTAAATATAAAATTTATTATACTTACAATATAAGTTATGGTATGCAGAATGATTCCAGATAATACAGATACTTAAGGGGTAGATTTACTAAAGTGCAGATTTTTAGAAGTGGAGATGTTGCCCATAGCAACTAATCAGATTCTACTTAACATTTATCTAGCACATTCTAGAAGATAATAGCTAGTATCTGATTGGTTGCTATGGGCACATCACCACTTCTGAAAACTCTCACTTTAGTAAATTTACCCCTTATACTTCACAGAACATGCATGTAGCCATAGGGATAATTATGCCTTATAACCAATGCAGGGAAATTATACTAATGATACCATTTGAATGTATATATCTCTGTTCTTTTTATTTAAATATATATATATATATATATATAGCAGGGCCGTAACTAGGGTAGTGGGGCCGGTGCCATGGCACAGGGCACCGCAGGGCAGGGGGCACTGTTTCGGCCTGTCAATTTCCTGTTTATTATCATTCTCACTTGTAGCTTCCTCTTCTTTTATCCCCAGCATCTCCTGTCCTCCTCTATCTCTTCCCTGGCCCTTCCCCATGAGGCCGTGGCCCTTTTTCAGGTGCAAATCTTATGTCCCTTTTTGAAAAATAGGGAGGGGGAGGGGGGCGCCAATGCTCTTTCTAGCACAGAGCACCAAAAAGTCTAGTTACGGCTCTGTATAACAGCTTCATAGTGGGGGTAAAGTGCAATCAGGGAGATTGATAGACTCTTCAGGGAGTCAGGGACATTGCTACTATTTCAGGGAGTCTCCCTGACAATCAGGGTGATTTGGCAAGTACCGTGTGCTATTATTAGAGGGCCCGAATATTTGCACACAGGCCCCCTTGTCTTAAAGTTTCCTTGCTTGGACCTCCTCCAGTCAACTCTAACTATTGGCTCAATCCAATTAGCCGCGATGATCTCGCGGGTGCGAGTCATCGCGTCAATGGTCAAACTTTACAGCAGCCCGGAATCGCTGAAAGTGCTTGCAGCCTCATAGGGCTACAAGCAAAATAAAGTAAATTCAGGCACAGAGCGGGCCGCGAAGGGTGCAAGGTGCCGGTCTATTGCCAGCGTTTTAACACCGTTGCAACAACAACTTGCACCCTTCGCATATAATTGGATTGAATCCATGTCTTCCAGCGTTGGTGAACTAAATAAAGTCCATCAATTCTGCTCAGTGGAGCTCAAAGGATGTAGTGCTGGTGCCAGGTGCAGTTATGCTAGTTTCATTGCAGGCCTAACAAACACAAATGGGCTACAGTAACAGGAAGGATCCTGGCAGAGGGAACCGAAGTATATAATGTACAATATGGGATGAGTTTATGAAGAGCTTGCCCAAAGGTGGAACAGTAAGAGATATTGGCATAGATGGGTGTACAGTATGTTGAGTCACTCCTGCACATATTTGCCATAAAGAGGCATAAAACCATCACTTCTATTTTAAATGAAGACAACTGCATATGTTCTGTTACAAATGGAAATAAATAAATGTATAATGTAATATCACTAATAGCACTTGGCATTTTTCCCCTATTTTTTAAACTGTATTGCCCATAATTGGAAAAAACTCTATTGTTTTATGTATTTTTACAAACCCATCTTAAAGAAGTAGTAAAAGCCTTGGTTTCTCATCCCTGGGAGTTGCATCTTTCCAAAGTTACTTACCATGTACCCAGTTGCCTCCCACCAATAGACCATGGTGCTCTCTAACCTTGCACAGTTCCATGCATTCAGCATTTTGGAGGCTGTGACTCTATGAGAATACAGCAGTTGGAGGAAAGTGGTAGCAGTAACTCAGAAACTACAGAGAGAGATGGGTCTTCCGTAAAAAATATTTATTGTATATAAAATATAAAAATATATTTATGGTAATTCCACTGGAATATTTTGGTGTCTGCCTATTCTCTCTGGCATTTTATTGTTACAATTATTAGTAATTTTGAAAAAAAATAATTGTGTAGTATAAAGATATTAAAATAATTTATGTTTTTTTTCTCAAAGGTCTTTAATCTTAAAATGTAACAGCTACCGACATGCCCGCTGGTGGGGTCAGGCTATTGAAGAATTTGTTACAAAGCATGGGAAAAACTTCCTTATGGAGCACAGATTTGGCTCATATGCAGCAATTCAAAATCACACTCTCTGCAAATGGTATGTACCTGGAATAACAACACTGTCACTTTAGCGGATTATAATCTATGAAGAATGCGCTCTTTGCCTGTTAGTCAGTAAGATTCTGAAAATATACACTGAAGTGCTAACAGTCATGGGATAGCAGTATGTAAAGGTAATGGTCACCGTACTGTGACTTCTTGGAAATGCCCAGACCTGCATCAACTGTAATATGACATCTCGTGAGTCAGTTTGAACAACAGTTAGGCTGCTCATGGCAAGACGACATGATGTTTATGATAGACAGTGCACAACGGAAGGGACATTCCATTTATGAAGATATGCGGACATTCAACATTTCTCGACCTACGTTGTCATGTGTGTACCGGGCATACCACATGGAAGGCATTACTATCCACCTTGGACAGCACAGTGGGCGACCACAGGTGCATACATTTCATAACCATCAGCGTCTGGCTGGAATTGTCCATGGCAACAGACAAGTGACACTGGCTCAAATCACATCCACATTCAATGCAGGAGGTACCAGACGCATATCCAGCAGTCAGTGCAGCGTTCTTTAGCTTTCATGGGATATGGGAGCAGAAGACCCACCAGAGTGGTCTGATGAGTTACGCTTCCAGTTGTTTTGAGCTGATGGTAGGGTTCAGGTCTTCCATCCATTTGTGGAATCATTGCCACTTCAAGTTGCTGCACTTCGCCGGGCTAGAGGGGGACCTATACTAGCAGGACCGGCCCTAGCCAAATTAGTGCCCTAAGCAAGATTTGGGAAGGTGCCCCCCATAGGATCCTGAAAAAGCATGTGGCCTCACAGAAGGGGCATGGTCTCGCTGTGCTTTGGCCCCTTCCCCATTGTGTTGCGCTCCCAGCACCCCTCACCCAGCACAGATCACAGCACAGCACACATCACCTAGCACAGCACCCTTCTACCAGCACAGTATCCCTCAAATAGCTCCCCTGTACCAGCACAGCACCCCTCACCCAGCACAGCACCCCTCACCCAGCACAGCACACCTCTCCCAGCACAGCACACCTCTCCCAGCACAGCACCCACGCTGACCACTAGCCGTTGTCCAGGTGCCCCATCCCCACAAACCGCCTCTGCCTGCTCACTGTTTGCTGCTGACAGGCCCGATCGGAGCTGTTAGCTGAGCTCCGACCATGGATGCTGCACAGTGACAGTAGCAATTGCAATTGTATGTCCCTGCCTCAGCAGTACTAGGCATTTGACTACTGCTCCCAGCATATTCTTGCTGCAATTGTAATTGTATGTCCCTGCCTCAGCATTAGCAGTAATGTTAAATTAAGTAGTTTATCAATGCATATTATCTGTAGCTGATGGTTTGGAATATAGTTTTTTGTTTTTGTGTCCTTTGTTAGCTTTTAGTTATATAGACCCAGATGCTAGCGTAATGGTATGTGCTATTTGTTTGTTTAAGGTAATTTATTGCTGGCAATTCTAGTGGGAGTGTTTTGGGGGTAGTTAGTAATCAGTGGCCTCACATGCCAGATCTCCTATGTAAGGTTCATAGTAAGGCTGGTTAGTCTTTGGCTGGTGCCCTATCTTAGAAGTGCCCGATTTAAAAGTGCCAATTAAATTTTAAATCAATTATTGGAGTTATATCAGCATTACACAGAAGTGAAACAGAGGGAAACCCTCTGATCTACAATCAAGCAGCAAGCCAAACATTACTTGGACAAAGTGGAATGAACAATTGTGAATTCACATTCTCCATACTACTAGCTCCTGAGGATACATAACCAGGACTTTAATCACTGAACTCCCTGTCTGGTGGCTGCATAAACCTGGTGCTTCCCTTCCTACTATTGCTGCTGGCTCTGTGCTTTACATATAATCCTAATGTAAACTTATCTGTGCTATGTCAGTTTACCTCTATGATAATGTACTTTTACCTTAGCTCTGTTTCTAAGTCTTATATCATCTAGCTCCAACCACTGTATATTTTATTATTTAACTTCTGTTCCCACCAAATCTCCACTTTTATTATACTCAATAATAAACTTTTGTTTTACATACACACTTTTCCCACACTGTACTCTTACTTACATTTCTGGAAATCTGCACTCTCTCTTACATTCTTTCTTCATTCCTACTTTCAACTTTTTCTTTCCTTATTCACATCATCCTTACCATGACCATGTTTTCTTCAACTCCCACCGTCACTCAGTGTCTACCTAATCTTTTGTCCTGCCCCTTGCTTCCACCTTTATCCTTTCCCCCTTGTCTCCTCCACTTCCTCTTCCCCTTATCACCTCTCCTCTGTTTACCTTCCTCCCCATCTTCTCCCATTACTCCACTTTCATTCTCTTATACTACACTGGGGTCCTACTACCTCACTGCTATTCCCTCCTCCCACCCCCCTCTCCATGTCACTTCACCCCACATCCATCCACATATCATTAAGCTCCCTTCCTGCCCACCTTCTGCTGGCTCCCCTTCTAGCACTGGAGACCGCACCATCGCTACACTCTATTCATCTCGGTCCCCCAAACTAATCTCACCTCCACGCTATAGCAACCCTGATAATCTTATCCAAATTTCTACAACAAACTCTGTCCCTCTATCCTGTGCCCTCTGGAATGCCAGGTCAGTCTGTAATAAACTGGTCCCAACCCATGACCTTTTCATCTCCAACTCCCTGAATCTCTTAGCCATTACTGAAACCTGGATTTTACCCTCTGACACCACTTCTCCTGCAGCGCTCTCCTCTGGGGGCCTCACCTTTTTCCACACCCCACGACCTGGGGGTCGCCATGGTGGTGGTGTTGGAGTCCTCCTATCCCCTGGTTACTCATACTAACCCATACCCTCTGAACCATCCCTTACATTCTCTACATTTGAAGTCCATGCTTTACGCCTCTTCCACCCAGTACACCTCAGAGTAGCTGTCATTTACCGTCCCCCAGGCCCTCCCTCCAAGTTCCTTGACAACTTTGCTTCCTGGCTCCCTCACTTTCTCTCCTCAGACCTTCCCTCCATTATCCTAGGTGACTTCAATATTCCAATTGATATCCCCACAGAATCCTCTGCCTCCAAACTACTCACCCTCACATCTTCACTTGGTCTCTCCCAATGGACCTCCTCACCCTCCCATGTGAGTGGCCATTTGCTTGATCTGGTCTTCACTCACCGATGTGATATTTCTGATCACTCCAATTCCCCTTTCCCACTTTCTGACCATCACCTTCTCTCTTTTAACCTGTCCCTCTCTCCTTCCCCTTCTCTACCTCCAAAAGCCACCATCACTAAGCGTAACATTGACGCTATCGACACAGTTTCCTTTTCTTCCCTGCTTGACTCACTCTCTCACCTATCGTCTCTCTCTCCGGTCCTGACCAAGCCTCTTCCCTATACAATGCCTCCCTTACTTCTGCCATGGACTCTGTTGCTCCGGTGATCACTACTCACACTTGCAGATCTACTCCTCAACCCTGGCATTCCAAATGCACCAGATACCTGCAAAAGTGTTCACGAACCGCCGAGCGACAGTGGAGACGATCACGCTCTATGGCAGATTTTCTCCATTTCAAATTTATGCTCTCATCCTATAGTGCTGCTCTCTCCCTCTCTAAACAGTCATATTTCAAGATCCTCATCTCCTCTCAGTCCTCTAATCCCCAGCGTCTCTTCACCACTCTCAACTCCCTCCCTCGCCCACCCCCTCCTAGTCTCCCCTCCTTGCTCTCTGCCCTTGACTTTGCTAACTACTTTACATCTAAAATTGATTCCATACATCAGGACATCATATCCAACCAGTCCCCCAGCTCTCCACCTCCTCCTTTCCCAGATCACCCCTCCCAATCAACTTTACCAACTCTTGCATCCTTCTCCCCTGTATCTGGAGAGGAAGTCATGGCCCTCATCCGGTCCTCCCCCTCTTCCCCCTCCCCCCTTGATCCTATCCCCTCCCACCTCCTCCACTTCCTCTCTCTTTCTGCCTGCTCCCATCTTGCCCACCTCATTAACCTCTCCCTCACATCAGGCACTGTTCCTTCTTCATTCAAGCATGCCCTTGTCTCCCCCATTCTTAAAAAAACCTATGATCCTAACCTTCTTTCTAACTACCGACTTGCCTCCAAACTCCTTGAGCGGATTGTCTACAAACGCCTTCCACTCTTCTTTCCTCCCAGTCCCTCCTTGATCCTTTTCAGTCCGGCTTCCGTTCTCTCCACTCCACTGAAACTGCCCTCACGAAAGTCAGCAACAACCTCCTTGCTGCCAAATCCAAGGGCCACTACTCTCTTCTCATTCTCCTTGATCTCTCTGCTGCTTTTGACACTGTGGACCACCCTCTCCTGCTGCATATCCTTCACTCCCTTGGTCTACGTGACACTGCCCTCTCCTGGCTGTCATCCTACCTCTCTGACCGATCTTTCTCAGTTTCCTCTCATGACTCCTCTTCCCCCCCACAGCCTCTTACAGTAGGTGTTCCTCAAGGTTCTGTTCTTGGACCTCTTCTATTCTCCCTCTATACTTCCTCTCTAGGTGAACTCATCAGCTCTTTTGACCTCCATTATCATCTCTATGCTGATGATACTCAAGTCTACATTTCCTCCACTGATCTCTCCCCCTCTCTTCTGACTCGTATCTCCAACTGTCTCTCTGCCATCTCTTCCTGGATGTCCCAACGATTTCTTAAACTTAATATGTCTAAGACAGAGCTGATCGTCTTCCCACCCTCCCACATAACCTCACTTCCCACTATTTCTTTATCAATTGATGGTATAACTATCTCATCTAGCCCCAAAGTGCGCTGTCTTGGAGTTATCCTGGACTCGTCCCTCTCCTTCAAACCACATATCCAGAACCTTTCACAGTCCTGTCGTTTTCATCTCAAAAATATTTCTAAGCTCAGACCCTATCTCACCTAGGATGCTACAAAAACCCTCATACACTCACTGGTCATCTCCAGATTGGACTACTGTAACCTCCTCCTATCTGGCCTCCCCAAATCCCATCTCTCTCCTCTCCAGTCTATCCTTAATGCTGCTGCACAGCTTATATTCCTCTCCAAACGCTCTACAACTGCCTCCCCTCTCCTACAAGCCCTCCACTGGCTCCCCTTCCCTTTTAGAACCCAATTTAAGGTTCTCACGCTCACTTGCAAAGCCCTCACCCAATCTTCCCCCATATACATCTCTGATCTCATCTCCCTTCACTCTCCTCTCTGCTCTCTTCGTTCAACTAATGCACGCCGCCTTTCATGCCAGCTGATTACTTCCTCCCACTCCCGCCTCCAAGATTTTGCCCGCACTGCTCCCCACCTCTGGAACTCTCTCCCACTCCCCATCAGACTCTCCACCTCTTTGCAATCCTTCAAACGGGCTCTCAAGACCCATTATTTCATCAAAGCCTTCCAGCTGTCATTCTAACTCCCTGATACATACACCTTCCTCCCCATCTGTGTCACCCCTGTTTGTCTTCCCCTCCCCTTTTAGAATGTAAGCTCTTATGAGCAGGGCCCTCTAACCTCTTGTACTTCTCCCTACTTTAGTTTCATCTACTTCTTACTCACCACTAGGGCACCTAACACTTGGCTGCTTACGCTATGTTGCTTATCTGGGTGTTATGGACACTAATGTAGCAATATATATTATCCATGTCCTGGTCCTGTATTGTTTTGTTCTGTAAGTCGCTTGTCTACAACTTGTTTATGTGCTTTGTAAGGAGCTGCGGAACATTTGTGGCGCCATATAAATAAATGATAATAATAATAATAATAATAATAAAGTAGCAGCCGCCATAGTCTCTGCCCAGCCAGCAGCAGGTGCTCAGGCCGTGCCTGCACCAAACCGGCTCTGCTTGGGTGCCCCTAGGCATTTGCTTAGTTTGTCTATGCCTAGGACCAGCTCTGTATACTAGGCATCTATCCCATGACGTTTGGCACTTCAGTGTATAGTTTGACACGCTGAAAAGGGAGTGTAACGATGTGCCAGCGACTGGAGGCTGGAGTAAGAATAAATAGGAAAACCTAAGATATACATATACGTTAAAAATGCATTTACAAATACATCAAATCTATCTGCGTCGGTAACAAAGCAAGGGGAAGTTGTTGGTCAAGTCATACATATGTACACACATATATGTAAATGCTTCTAAATTACTTATTGTATTTACAGTATGCAGCTATTTAGATAAGTGTACGTTTTAGACTGCATAGGCGGCGGTGCGTTAGACACACTGCAATTTAAGATCACCTGTCTATTTCTAACTTGTCAGGGTTACAGGTTCCCTGACCTGCCTTATGCAGACCACACCTTAGCACCTCACGCAGCCGTATAATCAGCTCCCCAAAGGGACCCAAACTACAGAACATGAACAGGTGGCAATCCATGCAAAATGCATTTTATTAAAAGTGCAATTTTAGACCTGATCTCCAGCATCTTAGAACTGGTAAAAAATAGAAGTGTTTTATAGAGGTAAAATGGGCGTGTGCCCCTGCTCCAACAAGCACTGACCGTACAGATAAGCCCTCTCCTCCATTTATCTTCATTTGTTAAGTTGCATACACACACAACGATTTTTTGAACGATTATCGATAAACGATATTGAATATCGTTCATCATTGAAAAAATTGTTCACTTTCTAAGTTAAAACGATGAACGATTGTCGTTCATGCGCGTTCACGTTTGTAGTTCAGTCAGACTGACCAACTCAACTATTTTCATTAAAGGAATATGCAAAAATCGTTTGTAGTTCAAAAAAATCGTTCATTACATTTAGTAAATGAACGATTTTAGTAAACGATTTTCGTTCATATTTCCCTTGAAAAAATGAACGAAAATCGTTTAATAAAATCGTTCATTTACAAAATCATTGTGTGTGTATGCAGCTTTAGTCTCACTCTGGAAATTGAAATACTTGTTTGTACTGCTGTGTAACATTAGGCTCACCTGTGCTCCTGCTGCATACTGACCCTCATTCCTCACAGCTCCACCTAATGGCTGGTACAGGCGGCTGTTCATTTGCCAACACAAACCCTGGCACTTTGTGTAAACCAAAGAAGTTGTTGCCTTGCGCCTCAGCTGTTTTGTGCTTTGGAAGTGACGACAATGGTGTTAGTATTACATGGCTGACTCTGGGTCTGATTCATCATGGATCGCAGTTGCAACCGCATACGCAGATTGGTCGATGGTGAGTACTGCGCATGCATCGCAGTGCTCATGTGTGAATTAGCATTGCGACCACCTATGCTGATACAAAGCCATCACAGAGTGAGTGACTTCAGGTCAGCGTTTGGGGGTGGTGATGGGGAGTGGTCAGAGAAATGCAGGTGTGCCTGTCCGTTTGAACGCTGTTACTTGGGCATGCATAAATTAGCCACTGCGATGGCATACGCAGCTTCAGTACTCACTGCGTGCGACGAGGTTAGCAATTTCTGAGTAAGGTCAGATCTGTTGTATTTGTGCGTGAGGGGCCGATGTTACTCGATGTTCCCGATGTATACACAGGATTGCAAGGTATTACAGATGTGCAAAAGCTGTAGTGGGCGTCTCTATGCTGGCTTTGTGATTGCAGTCATTAGCATATTTTCGCGGCATACCTACGTGCGTAATCGCAGCTGTGATCGCAATAGCGATCCGTAGTGAATCAGGCCCTCTGGGTCCACTCCTTTAACAGATCAGCACTGACATTAAACTTTTCTTTCTGTGCATTTGGTGATTACGGAATGTATTCCCTGCACAGTAAATAACGACTCATCTGTAAAGCATATCACTTGTAACAGCCCATTTCAGCTAAGGTCATACCCACAATTTGCATTCTTATTACTATAGTTGACTTATGGGAAGAACTGAAATGACCTCTTTTGTTGCTGTATGTCATTTCTGTGTAATTGCATGGTGATGCCATTGTATAGCAGCAATAATGAAACACGACAACCTGGAAGAATCAAACAGAGGTGGACCCAGAAATAGTTAACTCACCTATAAACTACATACAAAACATCTAATTGTGGATTATTCTGGTGAAAAAGTACAAAAAAAGAGTGTTTTCCCTACAGTATACTCCCCTATTAGAGGTTTGGAAACATATATGAACGTATATAAAAGATCTCCAGCAAGTTATCCATGTCCTCCTGTACAATCATGTGCTCAGAAAACAATGTACCATATCCAGATTTCGTAGCCCAGAGTGTCTTAAAGATGCTCCAGGCAGCTCTACAGACTGAAGGGTGACTGCCCGGAGCGTCCCTTGGACACTCCGGACGGCTCTGCAGTAGCGCTGCTGGCTGCAGGAAGCCATTCTATGGAACAGTGATGGTGCCGCCCCTAGGGCACTGCACCATGTGCCACGCCCAGTGCTACCATTAGAATTCTGAGACCCGGTACTGACAAAATAGGCAGCCCCCCAGTGGGTTGGGGCAGAGGTGGGCAGAGCTGTGTGTAATGTGAATGGAGCTACATCGATAGTGGGGCATTTCGAATATGGCGCTGGCCGCGAGCCAATCAAAGCCCGCGGATCGGCAGCCAATCAGGAGCAGCCGCTGCCAGTGCAATCCTCAACTCTGATTGTGGCCAGCACAATATTTTAAATGCTGCCAGCACTATTTCTCCTTGGCTGCCGGTGCTATCCACACAGCTGCCGTCTGGGCCCCCCTCTCGCTCCAGTCCCAGCAGTCCTCCCCTGATGGTGGCCCTGGCCACGTCACAGGATGCACACCCCTAGTTACGGCCCTGTGGGGCATTCTTATGTAGGGAAAGGTGAGTGAGAGCATGTGGCCTGTGCAGGCCAGCATGTTAGTGCATGTGCCCTTGTGGTGAGGCATGTCTTTTACACCTAGTGTAGGGCAGGTGCACATATACACTAATGTTGTCGTAGTAAAGCAGGTGCATGTGCCCTTGTGGTGAGGCATGTCTTTTACACCTAGTGTAGGGCAGGTGCACATATACACTAATGTTGTCGTAGTAAAGCAGGTGCATGTGCCCTTGTGGTGAGGCATGTCTTTTACACCTAGTGTAGGGCAGGTGCACATATACACTATTGTTGTCGTAGTAAAGCAGGTGCATGTGTCCTTGTGGTGAGGCATGTCTTTTACACCTAGTGTAGGGCAGGTGCACATATACACTAATGTTGATGTAGTAAAGCAGGTGCATGTGCCCTTGTGGTGAGGCATGTCTTTTACACCTAGTGTAGGGCAGGTGCACATATACACTAATGTTGTCGTAGTAAAGCAGGTTCATGTGCCCTTGTGGTGAGGCATGTCTTTTACACCTAGTGTAGGGCAGGTGCACATATACACTAATGTTGTCGTAGTAAAGCAGGTGCATGTGCCCTTGTGGTGAGGCATGTCTTTTACACCTAGTGTAGGGCAGGTGCACATATACACTAATGTTGTCGTAGTAAAGCAGGTGCATGTGCCCTTGTGGTGAGGCATGTCTTTTACACCTAGTGTAGGGCAGGTGCACATATACACTAATGTTGTCGTAGTAAAGCAGGTGCATGTGCCCTTGTGGTGAGGCATGTCTTTTACACCTAGTGTAGGGCAGGTGCACATATACACTATTGTTGTCGTAGTAAAGCAGGTGCATGTGCCCTTGTGGTGAGGCATGTCTTTTACACCTAGTGTAGGGCAGGTGCACATATACACTAATGTTGTCGTAGTAAAGCAGGTGCATGTGCCCTTGTGGTGAGGCATGTCTTTTACACCTAGTGTAGGGCAGGTGCACATATACACTAATGTTGATGTAGTAAAGCAGGTGCATGTGCCCTTGTGGTGAGGCATGTCTTTTACACCTAGTGTAGGGCAGGTGCACACATACACTAATGTTGATGTAGTAAAGCAGGTGCATGTGCCCTTGTGGTGAGGCATGTCTTTTAACCTAGTGTAGGGCAGGTGCACATATACACTAATGTTGATGTAGTAAAGCAGGTGCATGTGCCCTTGTGGTGAGGCATGTCTTTTACACCTAGTGTAGGGCAGGTGCACATATACACTAATGTTGTCGTAGTAAAGCAGGTGCATGTGCCCTTGTGGTGAGGCATGTCTTTTACACCTAGTGTAGGGCAGGTGCACACATACACTAATGTTGATGTAGTAAAGCAGGTGCATGTGCCCGTTGAGGTGAGGCATGTCTTTTAACCTAGTGTAGGGCAGGTGCACATATACACTAATGTTGATGTAGTAAAGCAGGTGCATGTGCCCTTGTGGTGAGGCATGTCTTTTACTTCTATGTAGGGCAGGTGCACATATACACTAATGTTGTCGTAGTAAAGCAGGTGCATGTGCCCTTGTGGTGAGGCATGTCTTTTACACCTAGTGTAGGGCAGGTGCACATATACACTAATGTTGTCGTAGTAAAGCAGGTGCATGTGCCCTTGTGGTGAGGCATGTCTTTTACACCTAGTGTAGGGCAGGTGCACATATACACTAATGTTGATGTAGTAAAGCAGGTGCATGTGCCCTTGTGGTGAGGCATGTCTTTTACACCTAGTGTAGGGCAGGTGCACATATACACTAATGTTGTCGTAGTAAAGCAGGTGCATGTGCCCTTGTGGTGAGGCATGTCTTTTACACCTAGTGTAGGGCAGGTGCACATATACACTAATGTTGTCGTAGTAAAGCAGGTGCATGTGCCCTTGTGGTGAGGCATGTCTTTTACACCTAGTGTAGGGCAGGTGCACATATACACTATTGTTGTCGTAGTAAAGCAGGTGCATGTGCCCTTGTGGTGAGGCATGTCTTTTACACCTAGTGTAGGGCAGGTGCACATATACACTAATGTTGATGTAGTAAAGCAGGTGCATGTGCCCTTGTGGTGAGGCATGTCTTTTACACCTAGTGTAGGGCAGGTGCACATATACACTAATGTTGTCGTAGTAAAGCAGGTGCATGTGCCCTTGTGGTGAGGCATGTCTTTTACACCTAGTGTAGGGCAGGTGCACATATACACTAATGTTGTCGTAGTAAAGCAGGTGCATGTGCCCTTGTGGTGAGGCATATCTTTTACACCTAGTGTAGGGCAGGTGCACACATACACTAATGTTGATGTAGTAGGGCAGGTGCACATATACACTAATGTTGATGTAGTAAAGCAGGTGCATGTGCCCTTGTGGTGAGGCATGTCTTTTACACCTAGTGTAGGGCAGGTGCACATATACACTAATGTTGTCGTAGTAAAGCAGGTGCATGTGCCCTTGTGGTGAGGCATGTCTTTTACACCTAGTGTAGGGCAGGTGCACACATACACTAATGTTGATGTAGTAAAGCAGGTGCATGTGCCCTTGTGGTGAGGCATGTCTTTTAACCTAGTGTAGGGCAGGTGCACATATACACTAATGTTGATGTAGTAAAGCAGGTGCATGTGCCCTTGTGGTGAGGCATGTCTTTTACATCTAGTGTAGGGCAGGTGCACATATACACTAATGTTGTCGTAGTAAAGCAGGTGCATGTGCCCTTGTGGTGAGGCATGTCTTTTACACCTAGTGTAGGGCAGGTGCACTTATACACTAATGTTGTCGTAGTAAAGCAGGTGCATGTGCCCTTGTGGTGAGGCATGTCTTTTACATCTAGTGTAGGGCAGGTGCACATATACACTAATGTTGTCGTAGTAAAGCAGGTGCATGTGCCCTTGTGGTGAGGCATGTCTTTTACATCTAGTGTAGGGCAGGTGCACATATACACTAATGTTGTCGTAGTAAAGCAGGTGCATGTGCCCTTGTGGTGAGGCATGTCTTTTACACCTACTGTAGGGCAGGTGCACTTATACACTAATGTTGTAGTAAAGCAGGTGCATGTGCCCTTGTGGTGAGGCATGTCTTTTACATCTAGTGTAGGGCAGGTGCACATATACACTAATGTTGTCGTAGTAAAGCAGGTGCATGTGCCCTTGTGGTGAGGCATGTCTTTTACACCTAGTGTAGGGCAGGTGCACATATACACTAATGTTGTCGTAGTAAAGCAGGTGCATGTGCCCTTGTGGTGAGGCATGTCTTTTACACCTAGTGTAGGGCAGGTGCACATATACACTAATGTTGTCGTAGTAAAGCAGGTGCATGTGCCCTTGTGGTGAGGCATGTCTTTTACACCTAGTGTAGGGCAGGTGCACATATACACTAATGTTGTCGTAGTAAAGCAGGTGCATGTGCCCTTGTGGTGAGGCATGTCTTTTACACCTACTGTACGGCAGGTGCACTTATACACTAATGTTGTCGTAGTAAAGCAGGTGCATGTGCCCTTGTGGTGAGGCATGTCTTTTACATCTAGTGTAGGGCAGGTGCACATATACACTAATGTTGTCGTAGTAAAGCAGGTGCATGTGCCCTTGTGGTGAGGCATGTCTTTTACACCTAGTGTAGGGCAGGTGCACATATACACTAATGTTGTCGTAGTAAAGCAGGTTCATGTGCCCTTGTGGTGAGGCATGTCTTTTACACCTAGTGTAGGGCAGGTGCACATATACACTAATGTTGTCGTAGTAAAGCAGGTGCATGTGCCCTTGTGGTGAGGCATGTCTTTTACACCTAGTGTAGGGCAGGTGCACATATACACTAATGTTGTCGTAGTAAAGCAGGTGCATGTGCCCTTGTGGTGAGGCATGTCTTTTACACCTACTGTAGGGCAGGTGCACTTATACACTAATGTTGTCGTAGTAAAGCAGGTGCATGTGCCCTTGTGGTGAGGCATGTCTTTTACATCTAGTGTAGGGCAGGTGCACATATACACTAATGTTGTCGTAGTAAAGCAGGTGCATGTTCCCTTGTGGTGAGGCATGTCTTTTACACCTAGTGTAGGGCAGGTGCACATATACACTAATGTTGTCGTAGTAAAGCAGGTTCATGTGCCCTTGTGGTGAGGCATGTCTTTTACACCTAGTGTAGGGCAGGTGCACATATACACTAATGTTGTCGTAGTAAAGCAGGTGCATGTGCCCTTGTGGTGAGGCATGTCTTTTACACCTAGTGTAGGGCAGGTGCATATATACACTATTGTTGTCGTAGTAAAGCAGGTGCATGTGCCCTTGTGGTGAGGCATGTCTTTTACACCTAGTGTAGGGCAGGTGCACATATACACTAATGTTGTCGTAGTAAAGCAGGTGCATGTGCCCTTGTGGTGAGGCATGTCGTTTACACCTAGTGTAGGGCAGGTGCACATATACACTAATGTTGTCGTAGTAAAGCAGGTGCATGTGCCCTTGTGGTGAGGCATGTCTTTTACACCTAGTGTAGGGCAGGTGCACATATATACTAATGTTATCGTAGTAAAGCAGGTGCATGTGCCCTTGTGGTGAGGCATGTCTTTTACACCTACTGTAGGGCAGGTGCACTTATACACTAATGTTGTCGTAGTAAAGCAGGTGCATGTGCCCTTGTGGTGAGGCATGTCTTTTACATCTAGTGTAGGGCAGGTGCACATATACACTAATGTTGTCGTAGTAAAGCAGGTGCATGTGCCCTTGTGGTGAGGCATGTCTTTTACACCTAGTGTAGGGCAGGTGCACATATACACTAATGTTGTCGTAGTAAAGCAGGTGCATGTGCCCTTGTGGTGAGGCATGTCTTTTACACCTAGTGTAGGGCAGGTGCACATATACACTAATGTTGTCGTAGTAAAGCAGGTGCATGTGCCCTTGTGGTGAGGCATGTCTTTTACACATAGTGTAGGGCAGGTGCACATATACACTAATGTTGATGTAGTAAAGCAGGTGCATGTGCCCTTGTGGTGAGGCATGTCTTTTACACCTAGTGTAGGGCAGGTGCACATATACACTAATGTTGTCGTAGTAAAGCAGGTGCATGTGCCCTTGTGGTGAGGCATGTCTTTTACACCTAGTGTAGGGCAGGTGCACATATACACTAATGTTGTCGTAGTAAAGCAGGTGCATGTGCCCTTGTGGTGAGGCATGTCTTTTACACCTACTGTACGGCAGGTGCACTTATACACTAATGTTGTCGTAGTAAAGCAGGTGCATGTGCCCTTGTGGTGAGGCATGTCTTTTACATCTAGTGTAGGGCAGGTGCACATATACACTAATGTTGTCGTAGTAAAGCAGGTGCATGTGCCCTTGTGGTGAGGCATGTCTTTTACACCTAGTGTAGGGCAGGTGCACATATACACTAATGTTGTCGTAGTAAAGCAGGTTCATGTGCCCTTGTGGTGAGGCATGTCTTTTACACCTAGTGTAGGGCAGGTGCACATATACACTAATGTTGTCGTAGTAAAGCAGGTGCATGTGCCCTTGTGGTGAGGCATGTCTTTTACACCTAGTGTAGGGCAGGTGCACATATACACTAATGTTGTCGTAGTAAAGCAGGTGCATGTGCCCTTGTGGTGAGGCATGTCTTTTACACCTACTGTAGGGCAGGTGCACTTATACACTAATGTTGTCGTAGTAAAGCAGGTGCATGTGCCCTTGTGGTGAGGCATGTCTTTTACATCTAGTGTAGGGCAGGTGCACATATACACTAATGTTGTCGTAGTAAAGCAGGTGCATGTTCCCTTGTGGTGAGGCATGTCTTTTACACCTAGTGTAGGGCAGGTGCACATATACATTAATGTTGTCGTAGTAAAGCAGGTTCATGTGCCCTTGTGGTGAGGCATGTCTTTTACACCTAGTGTAGGGCAGGTGCACATATACACTAATGTTGTCGTAGTAAAGCAGGTGCATGTGCCCTTGTGGTGAGGCATGTCGTTTACACCTAGTGTAGGGCAGGTGCACATATACACTAATGTTGTCGTAGTAAAGCAGGTGCATGTGCCCTTGTGGTGAGGCATGTCTTTTACACCTAGTGTAGGGCAGGTGCACATATATACTAATGTTATCGTAGTAAAGCAGGTGCATGTGCCCTTGTGGTGAGGCATGTCTTTTACACCTACTGTAGGGCAGGTGCACTTATACACTAATGTTGTCGTAGTAAAGCAGGTGCATGTGCCCTTGTGGTGAGGCATGTCTTTTACATCTAGTGTAGGGCAGGTGCACATATACACTAATGTTGTCGTAGTAAAGCAGGTGCATGTGCCCTTGTGGTGAGGCATTTCTTTTACACCTAGTGTAGGGCAGGTGTACATATACACTAATGTTGTCGTAGTAAAGCAGGTGCATGTGCCCTTGTGGTGAGGCATGTCTTTTACACCTAGTGTAGGGCAGGTGCACATATACACTAATGTTGTCGTAGTAAAGCAGGTGCATGTGCCCTTGTGGTGAGGCATGTCTTTTACACATAGTGTAGGGCAGGTGCACATATACACTAATGTTGATGTAGTAAAGCAGGTGCATGTGCCCTTGTGGTGAGGCATGTCTTTTACACCTAGTGTAGGGCAGGTGCACATATACACTAATGTTGTCGTAGTAAAGCAGGTGCATGTGCCCTTGTGGTGAGGCATGTCTTTTACACCTAGTGTAGGGCAGGTGCACATATACACTAATGTTGTCGTAGTAAAGCAGGTGCATGTGCCCTTGTGGTGAGGCATGTCTTTTACACCTAGTGTAGGGCAGGTGCACATATACCCTAATGTTGTCGTAGTAAAGCAGGTGCATGTGCCCTTGTGGTGAGGCATGTCTTTTACACCTAGTGTAGGGCAGGTGCACACATACACTAATGCTTACGTAGTAAAGCAGGTGCATGAGCTTTTGTGACAGAACACCTCACTTCTTCAGGAAAAGTCATTCTGAAACATCTCATTTGATTTGCAGATTGCATTATTTTATTTAGAAATGTAACTATATTTATTCTGATTTATTTTAGGTACGTCAATGCTAAGGTATATTTTAATGACGTGGCAGATGCTATGGAAGCAGCAAAAGAAGAAATTTTTATTACAGACTGGTGGTTGGTATTGATTTTACAATAACTTTAACTCTATACATTTTAAGTTATATTCCACAATTGATACAGTTGCATTTTATTGTTATTTATGTATTTATGTATACTGTCTTCTGATGGGAAAAATAAGCATATAAATATTTATTTTTATTTATTTTTTTTAACAAATTTTTATTAATGATTATAGAGTAATTGTTGACAATCCGGAGATAAATTAAGTATAAAAAAAACCATTGTCACTACATCAAAGTAACATATAGATATTTCTAACATCTACATCTGTTCTAGATACTCCAACTAACACCATACCGGTGTACTTGTAAGGCCTCCGGACTGAGGAGGTGGGATGTGCGGCTCAGTGACTCATGTCATTGTGGCTCTGCCCCATTTACACAGCAGGGGCGGGGCCATGGCAACGCAATTTACTGCAAATCATGTAATCATCCACCTCACATCCCCCCCCCCTCAATCCGGGAGATGGTCTATTCCCCTGGGAGCGCAGGAGTAATTCGGGAGTCTGTATGGCCAATTTTAGTGCTGCGGGGAGGCAAATAAGTTGTGAGAAATAGATTTGTAAAGCACCTTATAAGTAGATGGGGTTAGGAGTAAAGATATGAAGTGTACATGCCATTTAGGCTGATTTAGCTGTGGATATATATAGTGGTTAAGTCCATCACTGTTGCACATTTTTATCTAAAAGTATGAAACCTATGCTCATGTATCCAAATACCCATTTTTATTTCCTTTCCAGAAGTGAATTGTCATGTTGCTTTCAGCATCATTTTACAGAAGAACATTTTTATTTAAATTTACTAAGCTAATTTTTATGACACTGAAGATAATCTGACTCTTAAATACACAATAACATTCGTTGATTACCAACTGCACCCCTGCTATTTGGTAGTTACCTGCTAGAACAGGGAATGGTTTGTGGCTAGTGGTATACATGGTAAAGTTAAAGGAGCATTACATTCAAAACTAAGAAGTTTATGTATCAAGCAGTGAAAAGTGTGGAGAAGTGATAAGTGGAGAAGTTGCCTATAGCAACCAGTCAGCTCCTACCTATTATTTTATAGACTGTACTTGATAAATGCTACTTCATTGCTGATTGATTGCTATGGGCAACACTTTTCACCGCTTGATACATCAACCCCTATATATCATAGATAAAATACGATTCCAGAAATTTGGTTTCTCAGTGACCAACATTTATGTGATTCGGTGGCTCTTGTACTGGTCTTGTACTCGTTCCTGTTGGCAGTGTTATGTTGATGGTGAATACTGAATCTAAATACAGCAGGTCATTTACTATTAGCCTGTACTTCTTGTCAGTTTTATCCCCTTTACAGTTCTATGGAACCCTTGTGGTGCCTTATTAAAAAAAGATAATAGTAATTTACGCAGTTCAAAACCAGCTTTGCCCAACAGTATGCCTACATTTACCCTAGATGATATTTTACACGACTCGCCCGATTTCGACACATCGGAACGACAAATCGCGTAAAATATGTCCAAATCGTGAGTGTCTACTCACGATCACAGTACCGATCCGCGTACCCGCTGGTCGTACATCGCATCTTCAGATCTTGGCTACTGCAGGTAAGATTTGCCAATCTCATACACGATTTGGTGCAATAGATAGATTTTGTGCACGATAGATCTTTAGTCACATTGGACACTTTTTAGCACCACATCATGTCCTGGAGAGCCTGGGAGCTGCCAGGGAGAGTTCAAGGGTTATTGCTCACTATATCGCATCGTGAGCACATCGTCTGGTGTGTGCGCACCTTTAGTTCTTGAAACAAAATAGCTGCAAAGTGCATTACTCTCTTGCTGGTATATCTGAGAGGTTTTTATTGTTAAATAAATGATCTCATCTCTTTATGCAGCTTCTGACGCTATTTTTCTGTTTGGTTCACTTACAATAGACAAATGTGAGCCCTGTAAGATTCCTAAACTTCTACAACTTGATGTGAATCTCTCTAACGTTTAACTTCAGATATAGGACCTGATTCAGACCCGCTCACAAGCAAGCGGTCGCTCGTTGCAAGCCGGTCGCTATTAGCGCTCGCTCGTTCAGAAAAAGGGGGTGGCTATTCAAATGAACTGTTCGCTCTTTGCGGTCTGTTGCCGCCTCTATGTCTGAACGAGTGAACAAAACATGCAGTCGTTTTTTGGATAAAAACGCCCCCTGGCCGCTCGCATCATACGTCATGTCCGCTATTTATTAGATTAATCGAGTACATCGACCAGCGTATGAACTGCTCGCTATTCTTGTGGTTGGATTTTCCTACCACAAATTTGCGAGCAGTTCTGACTATAAAATAACCCAGTGACGTGGTCAGTGACGCTGCTGTATTAATTATGCACACCCATAAAACACCCGTTTTGACCTTTAAGCACGCCTGCGTTCTGATCTCCACTCCCCGTTTTCAAGCACCTTCCCCTGTTACCACCCACATACGCCTCCTCCTGTCACTCATATTAGCAGGCATTCGCTATTTAGCGAACAAACGATTTTCGGCCGCACTGACTGGTTCGCGCATGCGTATTACGATCCGTACGCATGCGCAGTTGGGCAAACATCGCTCGGAATGAACGAGCGGCCGCTTACGAGCGGCTCTGAATCAGGCCCAATGTTCGCTAATGTGCACTTGCGTGTAGTTTGCAGTGCGCGTGTGCAAACTAGTACGAGCGATTGGAATGTGCTCACTCGCCCTGCCATGACAGCCCAGTGGAATGAATGACAGGAGAGGCCGTTTGTGGGTGGTAAAAGGGGCAGGGTAGTAGTAACGGGGGAGTGGAGTTGCGGACGTAGCTGTGCCAGAGTGTTTCAATGCCGAGGCGTGCATAATTATCAGGCAGTGTCATAGTACACATCACCTGATTTATTTTTACACTGAAGTGCTCGCAGTACTTGCGGTAGGGTACAGTCAATTGCAAGCGCTGCGGTCTGTTCCGATGGTTCCCGATGTACCGATTTTTGTATATACTTCCTGGAGATGACGTACGCTAGTGGGCGGCTAAAGACAGGCTGGTGGGCGTCTATAAACACAAAGTGATCGCTCGCCAAGACATAGTGGGCGTGCTTATGCCTTGCCGTGCGAGCGGCTGTCTTGACGTCACTTAGCTGAATTACCATACGCTGGGAGCGAGCGGTTGCATCTAGCGAGCGGGTCTGAATCAGGTCCATAGTTGTGTATTTTATTTCTAATTGTTTTGATTCAAGTAACAGACACTTTTAATTATTTTTGCAACAAGACTTAAAAAAAAAAAAAGCCTAGGAAATGTTCTGTCTAGCTGTACGGACATCTACAAATATTACTTTCCCACATCTTGAAACTAGTCAGTATCTCAGGGACAAGAATGTACGAGTGTTTGGATAACACAGCCTTGTGAAGCCACAAATTCTTACAGACTGTTTCTCAGAACTGTGGCTGGACGATGGCGTCTATGAGATGGCAGTTGTCCAATTGACCTTGTCCATAATCACTCACATGACCTGAAATGAATGTTTATAAATCACCACTTTGTCCAAAACAGCACAAAGTTTAGGAGTACGGGGAAAACATTTTTCTGCTGCAGGGAACCTAATAAAGTCTATGGTTATAGATTCTGCCAAAAACATAAAACAATAGTTCAGTTCTTCTAAAAGTAGAATGTTTCCCATATTTGTGTTTATATTTTGTCACTCACACATACCTGTAAAATACTGCATGTTGCATGCACAGTTGGCATACGGATGTAAACCAGCTTTCAGTAACAATGCTATGAAGTCACACACCTATCATTTAAAAACTAATTAGACATGGTTTAGCATGCCCAGTGACATTACTTCCTTTTGTCATTCAGGTAAATTTAGAGCAGCACTTGAAAAAACCATAAATATAGATGACGAGTCAGTTCTCCCCGTCATTATAAATTACAGCGTAGCTAAAATATAGTGTAGCATTTTATAGCATCCTGTTTATGAGGAGGATGTTCACACTTTTCTGAGTTTAAAAGTGTTCTAGTCTCATTTTTTCCCTTTGTATTTAATGGGAATATTTAGTCACCTGTTTAATAATATCATTATTATAATATTTTATTTCCTATGAAAGATGTATTAAGTGTGCAAGCAGAGCTCACAATTCAGACATTTTTGTTGTATCTGATTTATAATACCCTTATCTGTTCTTAGAGCCCTCTTATCAGTCACATGTGACAATACTTTTACAGTACAGTAAACTGGGGAGTGGCATGGAGTGGTTATTACATCAGTGGGGGCTGTGTGAAATAACAGTGTATTATGTTACGCATACAACAGACTGCATCTTGTCTATCTGCACTGAACAACTTTTATTCTATCTGCATGACATCAGTGCCTCTTTATCAGACACCCTAATTCAGCACACTCTGGCAAACAAAAGGGCTCTATAGATGTCCCACCAAACTCAGGGAGCTCTAGAGCCTCAAATGCCAAACTACAATCTATGGCTACAAAAGCTGCAAGGGACAAACACGCTGGTAACAGAACATACTGACAGCTACGTAAAAATGTATTACAGCTGGTAGGAGGCGTAGCCAAGGGCCATAAGGGCTTGTTAATACAAGAGCTTGTTACAAACACAAAATGACAGTGAACAACCATATGGACAATGCAAGCCTATGGTACCACCCAATTTTTGTTTCTATGGCTAAGCAGTGAAAGTCCGGAGAATTCAGATCTCAATGGATTGAAGAGAGAAAAAAAAGCTGCCTGTAAACGAGCTCTACACTGAGTATATAACAGAGCGCAGGCTAAGAGGTGGCAGACACAACTACCTAAAGCTGGGTACACACTATACAATGTGTTTACCCAGCAACATAACAATGTGATGCAATGATACTGTGTACAGAGGCGCAGTATGTCGTTATATCACAGCAGATGGGACGATGCATGCAGCATATATCGTACAACAGATTGTATAGTGTGTGCCCAGCCTATGTTTGCTCATAGGGGTAATGCAATAGGTTTAGATTTAGCAAAACTGGTGCAATTCCAGTGTCATTCCTGCGAGTTTTAAGTATGTAATAGAATGAGATATGCTGCAAACTCACCAGAATGGTGCCTGAACCAATCTTGTCACTATAGTTATCTTCCATATGTTCCTAATAATAAAGATATAATTCATCCAATGTAGTAGTCAGCGAGTTGAAATACAGATGTGTAGCCTGAATACGCCATGTAGCATGATATGCCTGGCATGAGTGAACCGCCTGGTCTCGTGAGACTCTGTTATTATCGGGCATCTTTTTTGCATCTTTATTTGCCGAAAATGCATCTAAGCCGCAATGGGATGTGACTAGGATGCACGAGGAGACTGTGCTATTTAATGTGATATGTGACACTTGTATATCTGTGTGTGACTGGGACTGTGCTGATTCATGTGATATGTGACACTTGTATATCTGTATGTGACTGAGACTGTGCTGATTCATGTGATATGTGACACTTGTATATCTGTGTGTGACTGAGACTGTGCTGATTAATGTGATATGTGACACTTGTATATCTGTGTGTGACTGAGACTGTGCTGATTAATGTGATATGTGACAATTGTATATCTGTGTGACTGAGACTGCTGATTCATGTGATATGTGACACTTGTATATCTGTGTGTGACTGGGACTGTGCTGATTCATGTGATATGTGACACTTGTATATCTGTGTGTGACTGAGACTGTGCTGATTCATGTGATATGTGACACTTGTATATCTGTGTGTGACTGAGACTGTGGTGATTCATGTGATATGTGACACTTGTATATCTGTGTGTGACTGAGACTGTGCTGATTAATGTGATATGTGACACTTGTATATCTGTGTGTGACTGAGACTGTGCTGATTAATGTGATATGTGACACTTGTATATCTGTGTGTGACTGAGACTGTGCTGATTAATGTGATATGTGACACTTGTATATGTGACTGAGACTGCTGATTCATGTGATATGTGACACTTGTATATCTGTGTGTGACTGGGACTGTGCTGATTCATGTGATATGTGACACTTGTATATCTGTGTGTGACTGAGACTGTGCTGATTCATGTGATATGTGACACTTGTATATCTGTGTGTGACTGAGACTGTGCTGATTCATGTGATATGTGACACTTGTATATCTGTGTGTGACTGAGACTGCTGATTCATGTGATATGTGACACTTGTATATCTGTGTGTGACTGAGACTGTGCTGATTAATGTGATATGTTACACTTGTATATCTGTGTGTGACTGAGACTGTGCTGATTAATATGATATGTGACACTTGTATATCTGTGTGACTGAGACTGTGCTGATTAATGTGATATGTGACACTTGTATATCTGTGTGTGTATACAAGTGTCACATATCACATGAATCAGCACAGTCTCAGTCACACACAGATATACAAGTGTCACATATCACATGAATCAGCACAGTCCCAGTCACACACAGATATACAAGTGTCACATATCACATTAAATAGCACAGTCTCCTCGTGCATCCTAGTCACATCCCATTGCGGCTTAGATGCATTTTTGGCAAATAAAGATGCAAAAAAGATGCCCGGTAATAACAGAGTCTCACGAGACCAGGCGGTTCACTCATGCCAGGCATATCATGCTACATGGCGTATTCAGGCTACACATCTGTATTTCAACTCGCTGACTACTACATTGGATGAATTATATCTTTATTATTAGGAACATATGGAAGATAACTATAGTGACAAGATTGGTTCAGGCACCATTCTGGTGAGTTTGCAGCAAATCTCATTCTATTACATACTTAAAACTCGCAGGAATGACACTGGAATTGCACCAGTTTTGCTAAATCTAAACCTATTGCATTACCCCTATGAGCAAACATAGGCTGGGCACACACTATACAATCTGTTGTACGATATATGCTGCATGCATCGTCCCATCTGCTGTGATATAACGTCATACTGCGCCTCTGTACACAGTATCATTGCATCACATTGTTATGTTGCTGGGTAAACACATTGTATAATACTGGTAATTGTGGTCCACAGGGAGGGGGAGGGCCTAAAATAAAGCTTGAGAGTTGTAATGAGTCAGGCATTGCCCCAAAAGTGGTCATCTTTATCTCCTCTCTAAGCTTCTCCAGGAGACCAGGAGAAGAGAAACCAAAAGTAGGTAAGTATGATAGATGGCCTCATGGCAGCGAGATTGATGAAATCTGACATTTGAGGACTACAGTATTAGTTCATATCTGCTGCCTATTTCAACACATCCAGATCCTATTGTACAGCAGCACACAGGCCATTCCACTACAAATATCTCACTGTTATTGTGTTTGAAATTTTATATATATTTTTTAAACAAATAATTTTCAAATCTAGATGTATCAAGCAGTAAAAAAAGAGGAGTGGTGGACCAGTGGAGAAGTTGCACATAGCAACCAATCAGCTTTGAGGTAGCATTTACTAAGTACATTTTATAAATGATCGCTAGAATATGATTCGTTGCTATGGACAACTTCTCCACTCTTCTCACAGTTGTGCTACCACTCTGCCTATGTTAGTAATGGTGTAAAGCTTACTCCAAAAATTTAGCTCAGAGAAATGTCTCAAGTGAAGATAAAACATGTTTGATGGGTTAATTTTGTATATTAGCCTTGCCAGATGATGTAGTGTAATGTATGTTATATTGTTGCATGTTATATTGCTGTTACCTGCCAAACACAATTTTAACAAAATAAAGTGAGTTCTATATGGTCTTTAGAAAAGTAGAGAATACAAAATATGAGTAAACACACAATTTTTATATAAATTAGAGTGGTATACACAAAATTTGTAATCTTTATATCACACAACACAATTCTTGCTCCTCAACATGCAAACCTTAAATATATGTTAATATACCCTTAAGAGTCTTAAAATGCTTAATTCAATTAAAATGTGAGTATTGACATGAATAATTTATTTCCTTATATATCCCTTCAGATGTGTAATATTGTTTGAAATCACAAGCATGGATAGACATCAATGATGAAATGTGCAATTCATCTTTCATTGGCCTCTAATGTTTTGTAAAACATTTTAATTTTAACAAATACTCTTTTTCAAGGCTGAGCCCAGAAATATTCCTCAAGCGACCGGTCGTGGAAGGGAACCGATGGAGATTGGATTGCATCCTAAAGAGAAAGGCGGTGAGTGAGTTTGATTTTGATGTTTGATGTGTAGAACACGATACAGGTTTTAGTCTATTATAAAAATCTCATTCCAGACTTCATTAAAGAGATTAATACTTTTGGTGGTATGAATGTTTCTGCCTTTTAATATATTTTTTATCGCATGATTTGTCAAGCTTACCACTTCTAAAGAGGAACTTCACCCAAAAGTTACAATTTAGAATTGGGTGCAGTTTTCTGTGTTGAGACAATAAACAGCCCTGCTTACTTGGTGCGTGCAGTTTGTCCAATCCATTGGCCGCTTTTACAGGACACAGTAGATAGAGCTCAGAGAGGCATTACAAAGCTCCTCTGCTTGCTACATTCTGTGACATGTGACTGTAGTTTCCGTGGTCTTCCATGGCACTGTTCAGAAATATAAATCATTAATAGATCAATATAGTGAATTAAATTAAATTACTTTTACAGTTGTCTGGATTTTATACAAGTACCTTCTATATTGGGACTGTCATTTCCTTAATCATCATTGGATGGTACTGTTATTCTACTAATTACTCTCCGTGACATTCTATTGACTTTCAGATGTTATAGCATTTTTTCCATGTTTCGGTGGTATTGTTTCTCTTTAGTGGGTGACTGCAGCTTGTCCTTATCTATAAGATGTTGTACTGAATATATTTATATTTTGTATAATTGAGATATGTTTATTTAATAATTTAATTAAAATTATTGGGGGTTTTTTGCCATATTAAATATTAGATTTTATTTTTAATATAGAAATGTGTCTTGATCTATATTAGGTTTTCTGCCCTATCAGTATTTTACGATTCTTCTCTTAGCGCAGTTCAACGTTTTAATTTATAGGGAATTTTTTTTCATGGGATCGCTGCTTGAACTTTAAAAGATCTGTCCCAAAACTTAGTGACAATGAATATATAATATAAATTCCCCATCATTTTCAGTCAGGCCTAGCCATGCTTGTTATTATATTTTTTTATTGCTAACGGTTGTAATGGTTTCACCATGATGATGTAAAAGTAATGTTAATATTATTGAATTGCTTCCTTGCTATTACAGCAACAAGGAGTAAAGATATTTGTCATGCTGTATAAAGAAGTAGAATTGGCATTGGGAATAAACAGCGAGTACAGCAAGAGGACACTCCTGCGGATACACCCCAATATTAAGGTATGACAGATGGCAGTGTCCGGAAATACAGTAATAGGTGTGTTCATTTCCTCAGTTTCTATGAAGCTATGTGTGTATGGACTAGGGGTGAACGGGTTCGGTTCTACTCGGTTCCGTTCGGATTTAAAAACCGAATCTTATTGGCTATCAGCTGTCACAAGTTTTGGATAGCCAATAAGATTCGGTTTTTAAATCCGAACGGAACCGAGTAGAACCGAACCCACTCACCCCTTGTATGGACATATACATACAGTACTGTATGCTGTTTATTCTGCTCCCTGCATGTTCAACTTCTACCTGGTTCAGATCTTTCGGGTCTTGCATGGGGGTTACCACATGTATCTGGAGCACAGAGTGGAGCTTGAAGACAGTGTTGTGTCCAAACAGTCAGACTGTCACTGAAGAGCTGGCATCCAGCAATCGTTGAGTCGCTGATTAGTACATTAGGGCTAACATAGAGTCCAGGAACTGAGGATGGGCTTCAGGCAATAAACTTTTGCTTACCTAGCAGCTCAGTTGGTAGTCACAGTTCCATAAGTAACAGTCACAGTTCTATAGGTAAGGTGCTTGTGGGCTAGGTGATTATTGCAGTCAATTTACTATTATTAATTGCTGCATAAAGGCAATTTCTGAGCTCTACCCTACACAGCACCTACAACTATGCTAAGCCAATGACAGTGCTATCTTTGTTGCTACATGGTGATGTAATTTTATTCTATGGGGCCTATTATTTTGCTTCTCTACTTGTCAATCTTGTATCCATATATAGTAATGAATTTTGAAGAGTTAAAGGTCTGGCAATACTTTAGAGCAGGGGTTTTCAACCCTAATCCTCAAGTACCACCAGCAGGTCATGTTTTGTGGATTACTCTAATCAGGTACAGGTGAGTTAATCTCCTTTGTTAGGTCAGTAATTATCCCGCCTGCTTCCACAGACAGAATTCCACAATATATGACCTGTTAGTGGTACCTGAGGATTGTGGTTGATAACCACTGCTTTAGTATGTAGACAAACAAATGATTCTTCCAAGATGATACACCTGATCAGTTCTGAAAGGAACAGTCTTCTCAGCCTACATCAAATGGGATCATTGTCCAAAACGTAAGGAGGATGTGTCACCTTTACTGCGTGACCTGGACATTTGGCCTGCATGCAGAATGTCTGCCTCTATAGAATCCTGTCCTGCAGTTAGTTATGCATTACACAGGTCTGCTAAATTTAAGGTATTGAAAGCTTTTTTAATAATACTTTTATAGTCTTAATTATACTCCTGTGTACATTAAGAAATAGTATATTAAAAAAAATGACCACATAACATTTAAATATAAGGGGGTTACATAGATTTATAAGAAAAAAAAGAAGTTTAATTGTTTTTGAAATATTTATTGTGAATTGCGAAGTCCACGCCAAAAGTTCCACAATATTCATTACACGTCCGAAATGTTCATCTTTTATTAAATTTCAGGGCCTGTAAAAATGCCTCCCTTCAGTTTAGCATCGGATAGGTTAGGGAATTTGGTGCAAAGATATTTAAAACACTGTGTCTTAATTACATAATAAAATAACAATAAAATCAAACAATAATAACAATAAAACCATAATTATGGAAAAAAATCGTTAATATCTTGTTTTTTTTGTCTTCAAACTTTGTTTTGTCGCTTTTCGCTTATAAGCTTTTTCTGTCGTCTCTGTGTATCATCCAGCAGTAGTGAGCCCTCATGCTGACGTCCCAACGATCCTGGTATCTTCTTTCTACATCTTTAACGTCTTGGTGGAACCGTTAACCCTGTTCTTCACTGTAGTCTCCGAGATTATTCGGGAAATGCTCAATATGGGAATTCAAAAAATGTACCTTTAAACTCATATTGCAGCCAAGGTTTCTGTAACTATTAAGCATTTCCCTGACAATTTCTTTGTAGTTTGGATCCTTGACATTGTCTAAAAATTTTGAAATCACTTGTTTGAACAAAGTCCACGCCGAAAGTTCTACAATATTCATTACACGCCCGAAATGTTCATCTGTTATTAACTTTCTAATGTCAGGGCCTGTAAAAGTGCCTTCCTTCAGTTTAGCATTGGATAGGTTAGGGAATTTGGTGCAAAGATATTTAAAAGTTTCTCCATCTTTAGGCAGTGATTTTACAAATTGATTCATCAGTCCTAATTTTATATGTAGAGGTGGAAGTAAAACTTTATTTGGATCTACTAAACTGGATTTGATTACATTATTTTTTTCCAATTTCTAAACTTTTTCGAGCTGGCCAGTTGTTTTTTTGCCAATGTAAATTTTTAGCTCTGCTATCCCATTCACAGAAAAAAACATGGAAATTTAGTGTAACCTTGTTGCTGGGCAAGTACCATGCATAAAAAATTACTTATTCATAAATACACGTTTTGCAGAAAAACTTGATGTAATATGCAAAATCGGGATTCATTTTCGTGTTCAGAAGCCAAAAATCTATAAGTATCGCATACATTCGTTAAAGAAGCTTTTTCATCGCAGACCTGTGTTATCAGAAGACCAGGTCTGCCCCTAGGTGGGCAGCATAAACTTCTTCCTGATCAGCAATAGCACTAGCAATAGCACAGACAAGAAACAGATTCCACATAATGTATGACTTAAACATAGGACTTTCCAGGAGTCTTTTTTTTTTCAAAGGACTGAGGAAAGCAAAACTTGCAGCAATACCAGGGTACATATCTCTTTCTTTAGAAATCAAAAGGTCAAAAGAAACCAAAGTGATATTTTCTATTTTGCAAAATGAAGTTATTCTGTGTTTCCATGTGCTAAATGATATTTAGAGGCAAAGATCAGGGCACATGGGCAGTGGCGTAACTAGGGTATTTGGAGCCCAGGGCAAATTTGAAAAGGGAGCCGCCGCCCCCCCCCCGTGCGTGGCAAAAAAATGGGCGTGGTCACTTAAAAATGGGGCGTGTCAACATGACACACCCCTTTATTTTCAAACTGAACATTCCTATCCATATGCACCTTAACCCCAGTAGTACCCCTTATACAGTACCCCCAGTATGCAGTTGTGGTCCCTCTCATGCAGGCCCATAGTAGTGCCCCTTATACAGTATCCCCAGTAGTGGTCCCTCTTATACAGCCCCCAATTAGTTCCCCTTACTCAGTACCCCCAGTAGTGGCCCCCCCAAATGCAGTGCCCCACGTAGTGTTCCCCCTTATGCAGTGCCCACAGTAGCAGTCCCCACAATGCAGTGCGCCCAGTAGCGGTATCCCCTTATGCAGTGCCCTTTTATATAGTGCCCCCAGCAGTAGCCCCCCCCATGCAGTTTTCCCAGTAGTGGTCCCCTTATGTAGGCACCCTGTAGTGATCCCCCCTATCTAGTGCCCCCTGTAGTGGTCCCCGCAGTGCCCCTAGCAGTAAGCCCCTTATATAGTGCCCCCAGCAGTAGTGTCCCCCCCTCCCATGCAGTGCCCCCAGTAGTGGTCCCCCTGATGCAGGCTCCCAGTAGTGACCCCCCCCTATCCAGTGGTCCCTGTAGTGGCCCTTCCTATTATTGCCCCCAGTAGTGGTCCCCCGAGTGCAGTGCCTCTAGTAATACTAGGCCCCTTTTAGAATGCCCCCAGTGGTAGTCCCCCCCCAAGTAGTAGTCCCCAGTAGAGGTCCTCTCAATGGCACCCCCAGTAGAGGTCCCCCCCAGTAGTAGCCAACCCCTCCCCCGTTGTGCAGATAGGTTTAAAAATAAATAAATATATATAAAAATATACTTACTGATTCCACAATGCTCCTGCTCCTGTCCGCGATGCCGCTCCCGCCCTCCAGTCCGCCCGGGCTGGCGCGCTCAGCATTATGGGACTGACGTCATGACGTCAGTCCCATTACCCACTGCAGGAGCCGGACGGAAGTCTATTATGTGAGGCATTGCTTTGTTCAGTATCCCCACGTTTGTGTTCTCTCTCTTATGCAGTGTGCTTACCCAGAGTGCACTGAAAACAGAGTGCTATGATCATATCTGTCCATTTTGATTGATTTAGGTGATGAGACATCCAGATCACATGTCTTCCTCTGTCTACCTGTGGGCACATCATGAGAAAATTGTTGTGATAGATCAGTCAGTGTCTTTTGTTGGAGGCATTGACCTGGCTTATGGGCGGTGGGATGACGACGAGCACAGGCTGACTGATGTTGGAAGCGTCAAGCGAATCACAGCAGCACAGTCCTCTACTGCCATAAACACGGTAATTTGCTAAAATAAGCCACCCCTCTTATTCTTTATGGGTTTTATTTCTATACCATTTCAGGTAATCACATAATAATTTGTACTCATTGTCAGTGGTACAACTTTGTCTTTTTGTTTTTCTTTGCTATTGTATATTAACTAATAGTTACACCATTTAATTAAAACACATAGGAGGGATGGGTAAAATGTACTTATACATACTAAGTTACATCAGTACTACGGTGTTATCCCTGGGAGCTGGCATGGTGAAGATCTTTGGTGTAAGAACAAGTTTAAATAATTATTTAAATATATTTCTCTGAATTTCCATTTTTTTGTGATATTTGAAATATAAAAGCTTATGCAATATCCATGCCAGTGGTTTGTGAATTAGGGTGTGTTTCACACATCCACAGAACAGGGCCAAGACTAGGATTTTTGTCACCCGGGGCAAGACAGTAATTTGGCGCCCCCTGGTAATTCCCCCATAGTAATGCCCTCTTCAGCAGTGCACCTATAGTAATGCTCCCTGAGGTAATGCCCCTGTAGTAGTGCCTCCATAGTAATGCCCATATGATAATGCCCCTGTAGTAGTGCCCATAAAGTAATGCCCCTGTAGTGCCAATATGGTAATGCCCCTGTAGTAGTGCCCATATGGTAATTCCCCTGTAGTGCCCATATAGTAATGTCCCTGTAGTGCCGCTTACAGAAAAAAAAAACATTACTTACCTTAAACCCCGCTCTGACGTCTGGTCCGCCCGGCTGCTTTTCGCAACTATGGGAGAGACGTCATGATGTCTCTCCCATAGTGCCCATGGGGAGAGCCGGAAGCTGGAGTTCAGGAGAGGACTTCAGCCTCCAGCTACCACGGCGCTGCAGGGAAGGAGCCGGGCGACCCTGCCGGTAATAAAATCTCAGCGGGCGTTCGGCTTGGTGCCTCCCTGCGGCGCCGGGCTGGAGGACACTGGCGGCGGCACAGGCACCTCCAGCCCCCCCCCCTAGTTTCGGCCCTGCACAGAGCATATAAAGTGAATAAATCAATTCCTAAAAAAAAACATGCAATGAAACCAAAACATTTGACTCTGTAATAGAGATTTAGTTACCTGTGACGTTAGTACCAGCATGCCCGGCTAGCCTCTGTCTGACACCACCAGCTTGGCACTGCACTGTGCCACATCAATATATCCTGCTACATAAAATAGTATGTATTTTATGTGGTGGTTATTTTATGTGGTGGTCATACAAATAATATGTTATACTACTCTGTGGCATTCCTCCATATACCTCTTATATAGACTATATACCTACATTTAGCCTCACCTGCCACTAAA
The DNA here is from genome assembly GCA_031769625.1 of Taudactylus pleione. NCBI lineage: Eukaryota > Metazoa > Chordata > Amphibia > Anura > Myobatrachidae > Taudactylus > Taudactylus pleione. The sequence continues at coordinate 11,780,627 of JAUIMM010000036.1, read as the reverse complement.
TTTCATTATATCCCCCAAAGCTTTACGTGCAATTTTATATTCAATGGGCCAAATGTAATAGGTAGTCTGTTTTGGTAAATTTGCGAGTTTGGTGCTAAACTCACAATTTTTCACAACTCTCCAAGGTAATAGGGTGTCTGTTCACTAAAACTCGCATTTTTCAGAGTTACTAAAACTCTCCATTCTCAAACTCGCATCCAGATGTTTTCACATTGAAAACAATCAACTCGCCCAATGTAATAGAGTGTCTGTTTCAGACTCGCAAAAAAAAAGATTACCAAAAGTCCCCAAATAATAGACCTGCTTCAGGCTAGCGAGTACATCCTGAGCAGGTCAGATTAACACAGAAACATGCACATATCCGTGAGATATGTACATGTTTGTGTGTGTACTTATGTTAAATGTTTAAAAAAAAAAAATCCATACTCACCTCTCCTATGCGTCGATCATGTCCACTGGCAATCCAGGTGTTAAAATAAAAAACCCCGATCCATACGGACTGAGCAATGGTATCATTGATGTAACCACAAGATTAACCTCAATTAATCTTGCGGCTACGATGTAGCGGTTCTCACCATAGACGTTTATGGGGATTTATCACCATAGACGTCTATGGGACACACAGGCTGGCTGCATTTGGCTAATCAGGGAGCTGCTCCGACGGAGATGCTCCCCGATTGGCTGGCGGTCCCTTCACTGACGGGGCACACGTGTGCCCCGGTCATTTACACGGAGCAAAGGTATGTGTACACACATACCTTTGCTCAGTCCGTATGGATCGGGTTTTTTTGCGTTTTTTTATTTTAACCCCTGGATTGCCAGTGGACATGATCGACGCATAGGAGAGGTGAGTATGGATTTTTTTTTTTCAGGTACACCCCTATGGATTACTTCGGATACTAGGTGAGTATGTGTGAGTGTGAGTGTGCATGTATGTTTTATTAAAATTATACTTTCACGGTGTATGTTTGTTTATTTACGTATTTCTTTAGTTGTGGAACTACAAGTGCCAGCGGGCCCGTAATGCCCCGCATGCTGGTATTTGTGGTTCTCCAAATACCAGCATGCAGGGGAGGCTTGCTGGTACTTGTGGTTCTACAACCAAAGACAATATGGAAACTTTAATTTGACACTTTACACTATCAACCCGGCACCCAGCGCCCTAGGGTGCCGGGGATAGCCCCAGGCTATCAGTCTAGGCCTGGGGTGCCCTGGAGAGGGGGACCCCTTTATTGGGGGGGTCCCCAACTCCCCAGGGATCCCCGGCCTCGACTGACTAGCAGTCAGGGATAATGCTTTGGCCAGGGAAACCGGTGAAAGGTTTTCCCTGGCTGTGGCATTATCCCCCTGCTAGAAAGAGTTCGGTGCTGGTTCTGGAATTTTCAGGGGACCCCTACTTGTTTTGTCCCCTGATTTTCCAGAACCAGGACCAGCTCAACAAAGCCCTGGGCTGGTTCTTAATATACAGGGGCCCCCTACGCATTTTGGCCCCTGTATTTTTAGAACCAGAACAGGCTTTATAAAGCCCGGGGCTGGTTATGCTTTTGGGGAGGGGGTGCACTTTTTTTTTTTTAACACACACAGAAGCCATCACGGATCTCACTGATCTGTGATGGCTTCTCTAAAACTCGCACCTTTTAATGCTACTCGCATTAAAAGGTGTCAGTTTACATAGTCCTAAACTCGCCTGCACTCGCAAATGCCTCGAGCTGAAAAGTTCGCAGGCTATTGAATTTGCGAGTTTCAGTACAAACTCGCACTTTTCAAAAGTGCGAGAAAGTGCGAGTTTGTACTGTTACTAAAACTGACACCTATTACATTTGGCCCAATATGCTTATAAAGCTTTATGTGCAAGAAATGCATGGCCCGTATAGTCAACCTATGTCCATATAGTATCTCATACCACCAGGTCTCTAATATGTACAGCCATGGGCAAAGGTTTTGAGAATGACACAAGTATTGGTTTTCACAAAGTTTGCTGCTTCAGTGTTTTACCAAGACCCACAAAGTCTGACAAACTCCAAGCATTGATTAGACAAGAATGCGTGGCCATCAGTCAGTATATGGCCCAGAAGTTGATTGACAGCATGCCAGGGCGAATTGCAGAGGTCTTGAAAAAGAAGGGTCAACACTGCAAATATTGACTCTTTGCATAAACTTAATGTAATTGTCAATAAAAGCCTTTGACACTCATGAAATGCTTGTAATTTTACTTCAGGATACCATAGTAACCTCTGACAGAAAGGTCTAAAAACACTGAAGGAGCAAACTTTGTGAAAACCAATACTTGTGTCATTCTCAAAACTTTTGGCCATGGCTGTACATATACTGTAGTGTGATATGTCCCCATGTATTATATGGAAGCATATGAGACTACACGATGAAGCCTAATGTCTCTCAGGTGTGCAGGATCCATAGGGGAAGCAGCCTTGTACCTGTCTGTACTTTTCCCAACCTGGATATGGGGGGTCAGTGGCAATGCTCGGAATGCTGTGAATTACTGATTAGATGACAATATTGATTGCAGTGCAGTGGATGGTATAGAGCACTGCAGTAAATTAGATGGTTATAACCGGGTGACAATGATGACCTCAGTGAATTGGGTGTAATATGATGATTAGTAAACAGACTGTGTTGTTAGGTCCTGTCGGGCTCCAATCAGGCTCTGAATGGTAAAGACCAGTCTCAGGGGAAGATCAGCTTCCAATTACAGACCAACCAAGCTGAAGAAGTGGTGGATAGCTCCAAGATTCGAGGATTGGGAAAATCCAGAAAGTTCGCTAAGTTCAGCCTGTACAAGCAGCTCCACAAAAACAACCTCCAGCATGCAGACAGCGTCAGCAGCATAGACAGCCAGTCACGTATGTACTTCCCATTTATTTATTCTGTTATATCCAGTTTATTTTCTGATCTCTTTGTTTGCATCATACAGCACAATCAGTCAATTGACCACGTTTTTAATGTTTGAATAATGCGTGAAACCCAAAGTTAATGTAAAGCATATGGTAAATAGCACATAGAGCACCTATGGTTTTAAAACAGAAAATTGGATTCCCCGTTATTCAAGAAGTTTACTCAGCTGATAAAAGCCAGATCTTACTTATTTGGTCAAAGCACAGTTAAACATTTATTTATGTCTTGTACTTATTGATAAAAGCTAATATCTGATTGGTTGCTATGAATTATAGCACAAATGCGAATTATATTAATAAATAAGCCTACACTGTAATTATGGGGAAACATGAGTTAGTACATTCTCTTCAGGAACCTATTATTGATGTATTAGTATGAGAGAGAAAATATTCCTCACCAAGCGCCTTATTCTGAGTTGGACATTGCAGCGTCCATGTGTGCGTCTTGTGCCTGTTTCTGTGACTTTATGCAAATGCCGGCACAAGCCCTCCCTTGGTGTACAGCCGTACGTCTGACTGGTCAAGGACTGAGAGGACCACTTCCATCATCTTTAGTGCTGAAATACCACTTGGTGCATATTTAGATATAACCATCAGTCATACAATTGAAACTAACACCAGCCCCGTGCTAGGTGCAGATTCCCTCTCAGAGTATGGCCTCCAATGTGAGCGATTAAGTGTCTGAGGACCTCATTCAGAGCCGCTCGCTATTTGCGGTCATTCGTTCAAAAAAAAGGGGTGGCTATTCAAATGAACTGTTCGCTCTTTGCGGTCTGTTCACGCCTCTATGTCTGAACGAGCGAGCAAAACTTTCGGTCGAAATTTTGAAAAATACGCCCCCTTGCCGCTCGCACCATACGTCATGTCCGCTATTTATTTGATTAATCGAGTACATCGAACAGCGTATGAACTGCTCGCTATTCTTGTGGTTGGTTTTTCCTACCACTATATTGCGAGCAGTTCTGACTATAAAACAACCAGGTGACGTGGTCGATGACGCTGCTGTATTAATTATGCACACCCTTAAAACGCCCGTTTTGACCTTTAAGCACGCCTGTGTTCTGAATTCCACTCCCCGTTTTCAAGCACCTTCCCCTGTTACCACCCACATACGCCTTATCCTGTTACTCAAAATAGCAGGCATTCGCTATTTAGTGAACTAACGATTTTCGGCCGCACTGACTGGTTCGCGCATGCGTATTACAAACCGTACGCATGCGCAGATGTGCGAACATCGCTCGGAACGAACAAGCGGCCGCTTACGAGCGGCTCTGAATCAGGCCCTGAGTTCACAATCACTATAAGTGACACACCTGCAACACTCCCATAACACACCAATGAGATGGACCATCTCTGTGCATCCACTTCCCAGTCACCTCCCAGGAACACCAAATACATTTTCAAGACAATTCAACTGCGACGCTGTGTACACGCCATCTTAGACTTAGACTCATGTGCAGAAGAATAAATCGCTTAACTGCATCCGACATCAGCATTGTATCCGACTCAGGGATCTATTTACTAAGCCTTGGATGGAGATAAAGTGGACAACGATAAAGTACCAGTCAACCAGCTCCTAACTGTCATTTTTCAAACACAGCCTGTGACATAGCAGTTAGGAGCTGATTGGCTGGTACTTTATCCCTGTTCACTTTATCTTCATCCAAGGCTTAGTAAATAGACCCCTCAGGTCCTAAATGGGCTTCAATATCCACATTTTGAAATTATCTTATTAAACATATACATGATGTATTTTATCTGTACTCTAATGAGTGTCTCCTTTCCAATGAGTGAGGTGGGGATACTCCTATTCGCTGTACGGAGGCCCCAAACGTTCAGATTCATTCTTATGCACCTTGAAGTCAGAACTTTTGCCCTACTACTGGTGGTAGGTAATACAGGTGGAGTAAACATAGTGATGTCATGCTGATTTGCTGCCAACCATTGCGTCCCCAGATAACTGTAATCAGTGGTGAAACAGACCAAGCATCTTTCATATAATACACCTATAATCACACCATTCAGACTCCTGTACAGGGTCGTTGTCCCACTTGCACCAGTTGTGATTTGGTGCCTACACCTCCCTGTGAGTGTGCAGAAAATGTTTTCAGTCTACAAAGAGCCCATTGTTTGTGGTTACAGTATAAAAAGAGCCTCTCCCTTTCTGCAGGCATTACCTCAGAGTATACTTACAGTAGTCAGCAGAAATTATTCCATAATTGTAAACCACATCGGAGGTTGTTTCATTCCTTGAGTGATTCTGCGCAAAAGTTCACTCATTTTCAGACTGGTGAGTGAGCTTTATTACGTAGCATGGTGGTGTGTGGGTGCACGTTACTAATATCCTGGACTGCTTTTTGGTGAGTCTTATTTTATGTTTTTTTCTGCTTATCACAGAAATTTGAATTTTGAAATTGCTCCAGTACAACAGATCACACACTACATTCCCTTTGTAACTATGGGCTCCATCCAGTCACCATTTGTTTAGGCAGTGTTATGTAAACTTGTATTTACTGCACATTTTTGTTAATGAATCATCTACTTAACCTAGATATACAGGCCTACATTTATAGAGAAGGTGTTATGTACTACATAGCAATCTGCCTACATACTGTATGCTATACATATAGCGGCTGAACATGAACATCAGCCGCAATGTGTATCGTAATTTACTCTCCACTGCTGACTGCCCCCTGGCAGGTGCCATCACCCTCACTGTAATTGCTGGTGGGTATTTCATGCACATGCAGATACCTATAACTAAACCTTGTAACACAATTATCACTGTTACCCTCATTGTCTTGAGTGCTGCTGTCTTTGCAAGACAACAGTGCTCTATGCAAAACCAGCGGAACATCTACAGTCATACAGTATTCATGGCGCTCACCATCACATACATGGCACTCAGCATAATGTACATGGCGCTCACCATCACATACATGGCACTCACCATCACATACATGGCACTCACCATCACGTACATGGCACTCAGCATCACTTACATGGCACTCACCATCACATACATGGCACTCAGCATCACATACATGGCACTCAGCATAATGTACATGGCGCTCACCATCACATACATGGCACTCACCATCACGTACATGGCACTCACCATCACGTACATGGCACTCACCATCACTTACATGGCGCTCACCATCACGTACATGGCGCTCACCATCACGTATATGGCGCTCACCATCACGTACATGGCACTCAGCATCACATACATGGCACTCAGCATCACATACATGGCACTCACCATCACATACATGGCACTCACCATCACGTACATGGCACTCAGCATCACTTACATGGCACTCACCATCACATACATGGCACTCAGCATCACATACATGGCACTCAGCATAATGTACATGGCGCTCACCATCACATACATGGCACTCACCATCACGTACATGGCACTCACCATCACGTACATGGCACTCACCATCACTTACATGGCGCTCACCATCACGTACATGGCGCTCACCATCACGTACATGGCGCTCACCATCACGTACATGGCACTCAGCATCACATACATGGCACTCAGCATCACATACATGGCACTCACCATCACATACATGGCACTCAGCATAATGTACATGGCGCTCACCATCACATACATGGCACTCAGCATCACATACATGGCACTCACCATCACATACATGGCACTCAGCATCACATATCTGGCACTCAGCATCACATACATGGCACTCAGCATCACGTACATGGCGCTCACCATCACGTACATGGCACTCACCATCACATACGTGGCACTCAGCATCATATACATGGCACTCACCATCACATACATGGCACTCAGCATAACGTACATGGCGCTCACCATCACATACATGGCACTCAGTATCACATACATGGCACTCACCATCACATACATGGAACTCAACATCACATACATGGCACTCACCATCACATACATGGCACTCAGCATAACGTACATGGCGCTCACCATCACATACATGGCACTCAGCATCACATACATGGCGCTCACCATCACATACATGGCACTCACCATCACATACATGGCACTCAGCATAACGTACATGGCGCTCACCATCACATACATGGCACTCAGAATCACATACATGGCACTCACCATCACATACATGGCGCTCATCATCACGTACATGGCACTCAGCATCACATACATGGCACTCACCATCACATACATGGCACTCAGCATAACGTACATGGCGCTCACCATCACATACATGGCACTCAGCATCACATACATGGCGCTCACCATCACATACATGGCACTCAGCATAATGTACATGGCGCTCACCATCACATACATGGCACTCAGCATCACATACATGGCACTCACCATCACATACATGGCACTCAGCATAATGTACATGGCGCTCACCATCACATACATGGCACTCACCATCACGTACATGGCACTCACCATCACATACATGGCACTCAGCATCACTTACATGGTACTCACCATCACATACATAGCACTCACCATCACGTACATGGCGCTCACCATCACGTACATGGCACTCAGCATCACATACATGGCACTCAGCATCACATACATGGCGCTCACCATCACATACATGGCACTCAGCATAACGTACATGGCGCTCACCATCACATACATGGCACTCAGCATCACATACATGGCGCTCACCATCACATACATGGCACTCAGCATCACATATCTGGCACTCACCATCACATACATGGCACTCAGCATAACGTACATGGCGCTCACCATCACGTACATGGCACTCAGCATCACATACGTGGAACTCAGCATCATATACATGGCACTCACCATCACATATATGGCACTCAGCATAACGTACATGGCGCTCACCATCACATACATGGCACTCAGAATCACATACATTGCACTCACCATCACATACATGGCGCTCACCATCACGTACATGGCACTCAGTATCACATACATGGCACTCACCATCACATACATGGCACTCAGCATAACGTACATGGCACTCACCATCACATACATGGCACTCAGCATAACGTACATGGCGCTCACCATCACATACATGGCACTCAGCATCACATACATGGCGCTCACCATCACATACATGGCACTCAGCATAATGTACATGGCGCTCACCATCACATACATGGCACTCAGCATCACATACATGGCACTCACCATCACATACATGGCACTCAGCATAATGTACATGGCGCTCACCATCACATACATGGCACTCACCATCACGTACATGGCATTCACCGTCACATACATGGCACTCAGCATCACTTACATGGTACTCACCATCACATACATGGCACTCACCATCACGTACATGGCGCTCACCATCACGTACATGGCGCTCACCATCACGTACATGGCGCTCACCATCACGTACATGGTGCTCAGCATCACGTACATGGCCTCCGCATCACATACATGGCACTCACCATCACATACATGGCACTCAGCATAACGTACATGGCGCTCACCATCACATACATGGCACTCAGAATCACATACATGGCACTCACCATCACATACATGGCGCTCACCATCACGTACATGGCACTCAGCATCACGTACATGGCACTCACCATCACATACATGGCACTCAGCATAACGTACATGGCGCTCACCATCACATACTTGGCACTCAGCATCACATACATGGCACTCACCATCACATACATGGCACTCAGCGTAACGTACATGGCGCTCACCATCACATACATGGCACTCAGCATCACATACATGGCGCTCACCATCACATACATGGCACTCAGCATCACATATCTGGCACTCACCATCACATACATGGCACTCAGCATAACGTACATGGCGCTCACCATCACATACTTGGCACTCAGCATCACATACATGGCACTCACCATCACATACATGGCACTCAGCATAACGTATCTGGCACTCAGCATCACATACATGGCACTCAGCATCACGTACATGGCGCTCACCATCACGTACATGGCACTCACCATCACATACGTGGCACTCAGCATCATATACATGGCACTCACCATCACATACATGGCACTCAGCATAACGTACATGGCGCTCACCATCACATACATGGCACTCAGTATCACATACATGGCACTCACCATCACATACATGGAACTCAACATCACATACATGGCACTCACCATCACATACATGGCACTCAGCATAACGTACATGGCGCTCACCATCACATACATGGCACTCAGCATCACATACATGGCGCTCACCATCACATACATGGCACTCACCATCACATACATGGCACTCAGCATAACGTACATGGCGCTCACCATCACATACATGGCACTCAGAATCACATACATGGCACTCACCATCACATACATGGCGCTCATCATCACGTACATGGCACTCAGCATCACATACATGGCACTCACCATCACATACATGGCACTCAGCATAACGTACATGGCGCTCACCATCACATACATGGCACTCAGCATCACATACATGGCGCTCACCATCACATACATGGCACTCAGCATAATGTACATGGCGCTCACCATCACATACATGGCACTCAGCATCACATACATGGCACTCACCATCACATACATGGCACTCAGCATAATGTACATGGCGCTCACCATCACATACATGGCACTCACCATCACGTACATGGCACTCACCATCACATACATGGCACTCAGCATCACTTACATGGTACTCACCATCACATACATAGCACTCACCATCACGTACATGGCGCTCACCATCACGTACATGGCACTCAGCATCACATACATGGCACTCAGCATCACATACATGGCGCTCACCATCACATACATGGCACTCAGCATAACGTACATGGCGCTCACCATCACATACATGGCACTCAGCATCACATACATGGCGCTCACCATCACATACATGGCACTCAGCATCACATATCTGGCACTCACCATCACATACATGGCACTCAGCATAACGTACATGGCGCTCACCATCACGTACATGGCACTCAGCATCACATACGTGGAACTCAGCATCATATACATGGCACTCACCATCACATATATGGCACTCAGCATAACGTACATGGCGCTCACCATCACATACATGGCACTCAGAATCACATACATTGCACTCACCATCACATACATGGCGCTCACCATCACGTACATGGCACTCAGCATCACATACATGGCACTCACCATCACATACATGGCACTCAGCATAACGTACATGGCACTCACCATCACATACATGGCACTCAGCATAACGTACATGGCGCTCACCATCACATACATGGCACTCAGCATCACATACATGGCGCTCACCATCACATACATGGCACTCAGCATAATGTACATGGCGCTCACCATCACATACATGGCACTCAGCATCACATACATGGCACTCACCATCACATACATGGCACTCAGCATAATGTACATGGCGCTCACCATCACATACATGGCACTCACCATCACGTACATGGCATTCACCGTCACATACATGGCACTCAGCATCACTTACATGGTACTCACCATCACATACATGGCACTCACCATCACGTACATGGCGCTCACCATCACGTACATGGCGCTCACCATCACGTACATGTCGCTCACCATCACGTACATGGTGCTCAGCATCACGTACATGGTGCTCAGCATCACATACATGGCACTCACCATCACATACATGGCACTCACCATCACATACATGGCACTCAGCATAACGTACATGGCGCTCACCATCACATACATGGCACTCAGAATCACATACATGGCACTCACCATCACATACATGGCGCTCACCATCACGTACATGGCACTCAGCATCACGTACATGGCACTCACCATCACATACATGGCACTCAGCATAACGTACATGGCGCTCACCATCACATACTTGGCACTCAGCATCACATACATGGCACTCACCATCACATACATGGCACTCAGCGTAACGTACATGGCGCTCACCATCACATACATGGCACTCAGCATCACATACATGGCGCTCACCATCACATACATGGCACTCAGCATCACATATCTGGCACTCACCATCACATACATGGCACTCAGCATAACGTACATGGCGCTCACCATCACATACTTGGCACTCAGCATCACATACATGGCACTCACCATCACATACATGGCACTCAGCATAACGTACATGGCGCTCACCATCACATACATGGCACTCAGCATCACATACATGGCGCTCACCATCACATACATGGCACTCAGCATAACGTACATGGCGCTCACCATCACATACATGGCACTCAGCATCACATACATGGCACTCACCATCACATACATGGCACTCAGCATAACGTACATGGCGCTCACCATCACATACTTGGCACTCAGCATCACATACATGGCACTCACCATCACATACATGGCACTCAGCATAACGTACATGGCGCTCACCATCACGTACATGGCACTCAGCATCACATACGTGGAACTCAGCATCATATACATGGCACTCACCATCACATACATGGCACTCAGCATAACGTACATGGCGCTCACCATCACATACATGGCACTCAGAATCACATACATGGCACTCACCATCACATACATGGCGCTCACCATCACGTACATGGCACTCAGCATCACATACATGGCACTCACCATCACATACATGGCACTCAGCATAACGTACATGGCGCTCACCATCACATACTTGGCACTCAGCATCACATACATGGCACTCACCATCACATACATGGCACTCAGCATAACGTACATGGCGCTCACCATCACATACATGGCACTCAGCATCACATACATGGCGCTCACCATCACATACATGGCACTCAGCATAACGTACATGGCGCTCACCATCACATACATGGCACTCAGCATCACATACATGGCACTCAGCATCACATACATGGCACTCACCATCACATACATGGCACTCAGCATAACGTACATGGCGCTCACCATCACATACTTGGCACTCAGCATCACATACATGGCACTCACCATCACATACATGGCACTCAGCATAACGTACATGGCGCTCACCATCACATACATGGCACTCACCATCACATACATGGCGCTCACCATCACATACATGGCACTCACCATCACATACATGGCACTCAGCATAACGTACATGGTGCTCACCATCACATACATGGCACTCAGCATCACATACATGGCACTCACCATCACATACATGGCACTCAGCATAACGTACATGGCGCTCACCATCACATACATGGCACTCAGCATAACGTACATGGCGCTCACCATCACATACATGGCACTCAGCATCACATACATGGCACTCAGCATCACATACATGGCACTCACCATCACATACATGGCACTCAGCATAACGTACATGGCGCTCACCATCACATACTTGGCACTCAGCATCACATACATGGCACTCACCATCACATACATGGCACTCAGCATAACGTACATGGTGCTCACCATCACATACATGGCACTCAGCATCACATACATGGCACTCACCATCACATACATGGCACTCAGCATAACGTACATGGCGCTCACCATCACATACATGGCGCTCATTCTGACAGGAGACATTTTATATGAAAAAAAAACACAATTTCCATGCGCATGAAAGGCCAAAACGTCACATCAGTCATTTGCCCCCTACAACAGAGGTGGGTAGCCCCCATCATTGCAGGCAGTGGGACATGTTTAATGGCAGGCTGGAGTCTGCCCAGATTTGCACTGGGGGGTATAAGTATTCTGGAATAATAATAAAAATCTGTTTCAGGGTCAGACAGGCTATACAGTACAGACCTTTTAAGTAGATGTCCACCAGTCATACTTTATATAACATTCCATACCCGCATATGATAAGCACTATAGTTGTAGGTGGCATGGCTGCCTGGAACCCTGCGTTTCCTAAGCCGTGTGATAAAAATAAAACTTCAGAGTTGGAAAAGAAATGAGAAGAAACACTATTGTTTTATAACTGTTCATTGTATAGAAGTGACACAATATATCGTCTTGAACACTTTCCCAGATAGTTTGTCAGTGAGGCTAAATCTCATATGCCCTGCAGTGTTTACTTTGGTATAAATATTGTGGGTAATCTTAATGCCGAGTCTAAAGCCTGTGCTAATTGTGCTAGTGGTGGCTCTTGTTGAACATCTTGTAACTCAACACAGATTTCATGTAAGTGCTTTTCATGCGTGCGGCTTTACTATATTGGTGTTGGCATATGATCTTCAGCTTATTACTGAACAATTTATCTCATGCAGTTAAATTGTGAACTGCTGCTGTTTACTTGTTTGCAAGTCTAACCTCATTGTTATTTATATAAACCTTAACATTAAGTTTCAAACATGGACGGAGAACTAAATTTTACTTTTTCATTAAAGGTCACTGTGATCCGAGAAGTATATTTATCATTAGCTTGACAAAACAATAAAAAATAATTTGACAAACCTTATCACATTATGCACAGTGCTGATCATACTGTATATTTGTGCTGTTTGCAGACAGGGGATCTGTCCGTAGTTTACAGACAGGTGTGGGAGAACTTCTTGGGGAAACCCGATTCTGGCATGGAAAAGACTATTGTAACTTTGTATTCAAAGACTGGGTACAGCTGGATAAGCCCTTTGATGGTAAGTTACTGCGCCGTGTATGATTACCTTGCTAGATTACAGTTTTGTTACGGTACAAAGTCCCAGGTTCATAATGTTATTATCAAAGTGTATTGCACCTTGTTAGCCAGTGATAGAAGCAGGGAAACGTGGAGCTGAAGAGATGCTGTAACTAATCCAAATGAGCTGGAATGCTTGCCATACTACCTAGTTCTTTATTATTATTATCCTTTATTTATATGGTGCCACAAGGGTTCCACAGCGCCTCTCATAGTACATAAACAAAGGAGCTGGAATGCTTGCCATACTACCTAATTCTTTATTATTATTATTATTATCCTTTATTTATATGGTGCCACAAGGGTTCCACAGCGCCTCACATAGTACATAAACAAAGGAGCTGGAATGCTTGCCATACTACCTAGTTCTTTATTATTATTATTATCCTTTATTTATATGGTGCCACAAGGGTTCCACAGCGCCTCTCATAGTACATAAACAAAGGAGCTGGAATGCTTGCCATACTACCTAATTCTTTATTATTATCCTTTATTTATATGGTGCCACAAGGGTTCCACAGCGCCTCTCATAGTACATAAACAAAGGAGCTGGAATGCTTGCCATACTACCTAGTTCTTTATTATTATTATTATTATCCTTTATTTATATGGTGCCACAAGGGTTCCACAGCGCCTCTCATAGTACATAAACAAAGGAGCTGGAATGCTTGCCATACTACCTAATTCTTTATTATTATTATTATTATTATCCTTTATTTATATGGTGCCACAAGGGTTCCACAGCGCCTCTCATAGTACATAAACAAAGGAGCTGGAATGCTTGCCATACTACCTAGTTCTTTATTATTATTATTATCCTTTATTTATATGGTGCCACAAGGGTTCCACAGCGCCTCACATAGTACATAAACAAATGAGCAAACAGCGACTTACAGTACAAAACAATGCAGGACACCACAATACACCACATATTTAAACACACAAGTTCAAAGTAATTACATTGTGTTATTTTTGATACATGTGTGATGTCACCTATTTTACTAACACGGATGCATAGATATTGATCAGCAGATCTGTCAAGTTGTTGATATGTGAGCAGGAGATTCAAGTCCTGATCCAGCTCATATATTGATGGGAAGTGAGGACTATTTGATGATAGTGGAGTCTTAGTCTTATAAAGAGTTAATTGGGCTTTGATCAGATGTTGAGGAGTCTATTTATAAAGATAACACAACACTGTGTCTGTAATAAAGACAATAATTTTGTGATATTTTATTCCAGCTGCCTCCTGTTTCCTATTCTGAAGTTCCCATTAGCACAGTGACCCATGGGTCATAAATGATGTGGTCACTGCTGCACAATCTGTGTAATAGAGTCACTGTTTGCCCTTTTCCCCCCATACAATCCTGCATACATAGGAGATGTATGCTAATCACACAGCCAATATGTCTGTGTATGCAGCGGCTGTGTGATAATATGGTAATTCCACAGGAACAGTGTTGTCACTAGGGGGGTGCAGATTGCACCCGGTGTCACCCTCCGAGGTGGTGAACCAAAATGCCAGCTCCTCCTTCTCAGTGATCAGGAGCCAGGCTCCCAGTCACAGAGGAGGAGTCGGCGGTGCGAGGGGGGGAGCCCTAAATCTCCGAGGGTGTCTATTTGCTGCACTGGGTGTCACTAACCCCAGTGACACCACTGCACAGCAGAGCCGTAACTAGACTTTTTGGTGCCCTGTGCCAGAAAGAGCATTACCCCCCCCACCCCCTATTTTTCAAATAGGGACATAAGAAACGCAGCTGAAAAAGGGCCATGGACTCATGGGGAAGAGATAGGGGAGGAGGCCAGGAGATGCTGGGGATAAAAGAAGAGGAAGCTACAAGTGAGAATGATACTAATTAGGAAAATGGACAGGCCCAAACAGCGCCCCCTGCCCTGCGGTGCCCTGTGCCATGGCACTGGTCGCACTACCCTAGCTACGGCCCTGGCTGCACAAGAGGTGTCTTGTGTGAATAGCGTCCTCCTGGCGGCTTCTCTGATCCTCTGCTGATTACGAAGGTGCAACATTGGATCATGTGTGTGATCATTGTCATCTGAGTAACCCTCTGGTTACTAAGTATAAATGAGGAATACAAGCCAGTGAAGCTGTGTCCTAGGATGCAGCCACTGGCTACAGCACGCCCATAAAATGGGGGTTATAGAATGTGTGTATATGTATCGCCATGGGTCATTACAAAAGCAATCTGTTATGTAGTGGCTAAATAATGGGTTTAATTGTGGGGTGAAAAGTATTTTTTTATGCAATTTAATAATTTTCACTATTACAGTGGTAATGAGATCCACAAAATGATTGTGCAAAAGCAGCATGTTATAATGTTATACAAGCACAAAGGCTTTCACAATGTATGTTTTATCCCATTCTATCATTAACAATACTTATTTATATAGTTTCAGCAAACAATATAGCACTTTACATTTGGGAACCGACACAGTAATTAAACAAGACTGGTTATTAACAGAAAAGGGGTAAGAGGACAGCACCCGCCAGCTTACAAGCTATAGAAAACAGGAGTTAGGTATATATTGCATATTGGCCAACCAGATTGCAGTGACGTGATTGGAGAGCCTGTATGATACAGTTACACAGCGCTGCTGGTTTGGGCTCAGAGGGATGATAATAAAAACATAATAAATGTTAGTTTTGAGAGAACTGTGTACAGGGGTGGTGTTTGCATAAAAGAGTTGTGGAGGTTAAGAAGGAGGTTTGGGAATTACAGAAAATTTCCTGAAAGTTCGAGTTTCCAGGGAAATGCTTGAAGCTTTGGGGCCGGGAGTCTTGTTCCACAGAGTTGTCCACTTTAAGGCCCGTATTCAATTTGAGGCGAAAAGTCCAGACTTTCCGCCTGCTGGACTTTTCACCTCCTTCGCCTGTTTTCCTGGCGGAAAAGTATCGCGCGCGTGCCCGATATTCCCCGTATTCAATTTCAAAGGACACAAAAACGGGACCCGGTGAAACTTGGAGCAGCGAAAAAAAAACAGGAATTTTCTGGAAATCATCCTTGGACCCCCCTAAAGATGTCCAGACATGGGGGATCACTATGGGTACCCCCGTTTTTGCATGCTGAATGGAAGTCAGGTTTTGAAATACCCGCGGCAGGTGCAGAAATGCGGCTTTGAAGAAGGTGATGCAGAAGAGCATTTAGCAATTTTTTGGGGAAAAAATAACTATGCCCATCAAATTTGGGGTACATGAAAATGGGTGCAAGCATATTTTTAAGTCCCTAAAATGATTTTTTTAAATTCTTCAAAAATGCACCTGCCGCTACTCCCCGCAATGAAGAAAACACCTGCCGCATACTTGGGAACCCTTCTGTATTTATTTTAGCTATTTTAGCAGTGTGTTCCCTAATTATTTTTTTTTTAACCCCAAAATTTGTAAAAAAAAATTGGGATGTCCCGATTTTTTTTTTTTACTTTTTTTGACATACATTATTTTTAGGGGTCATTCCCAGGGGTGTAGGCTATTTTCTTTAAGCCTGCATCCCTAAACCCCAATTCTGCACTTTTTTTCGCCAGCTAAAGGCTGGAGAATACTTTTACAAAGACTTTTCATATCGGGGATAATGACAATAGACGAAAATGAGATAACAGGTTTTCGCCTGAAATTGAATACGGGCCTTAATCTGAATGCTCAAAGTAAATAATATAAACAGTGCTTGACTGGTGGAAATGGAGCAGCCTCTTAGCTATTATGTATATTTCTGAATTTTTGTTAATCATTGTATATAAACACATTTAAGCATACATAAGCATGTCCACAGCATGTGATAAGAGATTGGATGTTACCATATTAAGTTCTGTGTGGTCAGGTCAGATTGCTGTGATCCGAGCAGGGAATTCAAGATGCATTGGGCTATGTATACTGGGCTAGGGCTAAAGGCCAGATTACATTATTTTACATTTTGTAGGAACAAACATGTTTAACATTATATAAGGATAAACATATCATATTGATGACTGGTAGTAAGGGCATTTTATGAAGCATGCTTTTGGTATCTGTATGGCTTATATAATCTAATACTCATCATTATGATGTTATATTATAATATCTATGTGTGGAACTGAATGCATGTGCCTTTAAAAATAATGATACTTTGGGGTATATTTACTAAAATGCAGGTTTTTAGAAGTGGAGATGTTTCCCATAGCAACCAATCAGATTCTATGTAACATTCACCCAGCACCTTCTAGTGGATAACAGCTAGAATCTGATTGGTTGCTATAGGCAACATCTCCACTTCTAAAAACCCACACTTTGTATCTTTCCCACTGGTATCTGTATTTTGTCACTATATGATAGTTGTTATTAAATCATTTAAAAAAAAGTTAATGATCCTTAATTGCATGGCCCAATTAACATTTCCTATACACAATTTAAAATTTAAATCCAGCGTTCTATTTACATGGGATCCAGTGATCCACCCGATTTGGGCCCAAATGTATAGCCTGTGATTTGCAGGCAGTTTCGACCTTACTTAAAAAAGTAAAAAACGATTTCCGCTTTAAATCTCGAGGCTGCATGGCCGAAATTTGTCCACTTCCCACAACTCACAGTCTATTACATCTGGGCCACGGTGTCTGCTGTGGTAGAAGAAGCTGTCCAGTCTGTCCTGTTCTCTATTCTGTATACAAGTACTGTATGTCAGCATTCACCTCTCTGTTTAGACTTCATTGACAGATACCAAACCCCTAGGATGCCCTGGCATGACATTTCTTCTGTAGTACACGGAAGAGCAGCACGCGATGTTGCACGGCATTTTATTCAACGCTGGAACTTCACAAAGGTGTGTGTTTCATTGGTGTTCTAGTGTACAAAGTCTGCTCTATATCTTCTGCTATTAGATTGTATGCCTTATTACTTAAGTTATTTGATCTTCTGTCTTAGATCATGAAGCCTAAGTACCGTTCCCTTTCCTATCCGTTCCTGCTGCCAAAGTCTCACAAGACAGCCAAGGAGTTACCCTACCAGGTTCCTGGGTCAGTGCATGCCAGCGCACAGGTAGGTGTGGTGTCAGGCAGACTATCCTTTTCCAAACTTCACACACTGACATGAAAACTGCAGAAAGTCATCAGTGCTTATTGCAAAGGAGATTAAACGCATTATTGCATTTCTGCCTGTCCTTTCCTGGTTCATTTACTACGTGATAATTACATGTAACCATAAGCTTTACACAGAGGAGGAACTATGAAGATATAGACCCAGTGTTTCACATTGTAAGAGAGTTGCGGGAAATTGTGATACATCCTCTTGAATCATCATTTGTGCACATAGTTTCCAGTGTGTTTAAGGTGTGGTAGTGCCTGGACTGCAGTAACTGGAAATGGCAGATGGATCACTAACATGAAAACCTTATTGATCTAAAGCTCCTTTTGAAATATGGTATTCTTTCTTTACATTGCATCCGGAAAGTATTCACAGCGCTTCACTTTTTCCACATTTTGTTATGTTACAGCCTTATTCCAAAATGGAATAAATTCATTTTTGTCCTCAAAATTCTACACACAATACCCCATAATGACAATGTGTAAAAAGTTTTTTTGAGATTTTGCTAATTTAATAAAAAAAAAAAACTTAAGAAATCACATGTACATAAGTATTCACGGCCTTTGCTCAATACTTTGTTGATGCAACTTTGGCAGCAATTACAGCCTCAAGTCTTTTTGAATATGATGCCACAAGCTTGGCACAACTATCTTTGGCCAGTTTCACCCATTCCTCTTTGCAGCACGTCTCAAGCTCCATCAGGCTGGATGGGAAGCGTTGGTGCACAGCCATTTTCAGATCTCTCCAGAGATGTTCAATCGGATTCAAGTCTGGGCTCTGGCTGGGCCACTCAAGGACATTCACAGAGTTGTCCTGAAGCCACTCCTTTGATATCTTGGCTGTGTGCTTAGGGTCGTTGTACTGCTGTAAGATGAACCGTCGCCCCAGTCTGAGGTCAAGAGCGCTCTGGAGCAGGTTTTCATCCAGGATGTCTCTGTATATTGCTGCATTCATCTTTCCCTCTATACTGACTAGTCTTCCAGTTCCTGCCACTGAAAAATTTCCCCGCAGCATGATGCTGCCACCACCATGCTTCACTGTAGGGGTGGTATTGGCCTGGTGATGAGCGGTGCCTGGTTTCCTACAAACATAACGCCTGGCATTCACGCCAAAGAGTTCAATCTTTGTCTCATCAGACTAGAGAATTTTGTTTCTCATGGTCTGAGAGTTCTTCAGATGGATTTGGCAAACTCCAGGAGGGCGGCCATGTGCTTTTTACTAAGGAGTGGCTTCCGTCTGGCCACTCTACCATACAGGCCTGATTGGTGGATTGCTGCAGAGATGGTTGTCCTTCTGGAAGGTTCTCCTCTTTCCACAGAGGAATGCTGTATCTCTGACAGAGTGACCATCAGGTTCTTGGTCACGTCCCTGACTAGGGCCCTTCTCCCACGATCGCTCAGTTTAGACGGCCGGCCAACTCTAGGAAGAGTCCTGGTGGTTCCGAACTTCTTCCATTTACGGATGATGGAGGCCACTGTGCTAATTGGGACCTTCAAAGCAGCAGATATTTTTCTGTACCCTTACCCAGATTTGTGCCTCGAGACAATCCTGTCTCAGAGGTCTACAGATAATTCCTTGGACTTCATGCTTGGTTTCTGCTCTGACATGCACTGTCAAGTGTGGGACCTTATATAGACAGGTGTATGCCATTCAAAATTATGACCAAACAACTGAATTTACCACAGGCAGACTCCAATTAAGCTGTAGGAACATCTCAAGGATGATCAGTGGAAACAGGATGCACCTGAGCTCAATTTTGAGCTCCATGGCAAAGGCTGTGAGTACTTATGTACATGTGATTTCTTAGTTTTTTATTTTAATTAAATTAGCAAAAATCTCAAAAAAACTTTTTACACTTTGTCATTATGGGGTATTGTGTGTAGAATTTTGAGGACAAGAATTAATTTATTCCATTTTGGAATAAGGCTGTAACATAACAAAATATGGAAAAAGTGAAGCGCTGTGAATACTTTCCGGATGAACTGTATAACAGCGCAGCATCATACCCTGTGTTTCCTGTAAATGAAAGGCTAATAAGAGTTAATTCTTACTCTAATGGCACCTTCACCCTAAAGAGTTGCTTTGACAATTTGCAGTTTAATTTGGATTGTATTTTTAATGCTTTCAGGTCCAGGTTGCCCAGTGTAGGAAAAGCAGTGGTCAGGTCCTGTAGGGATAGTACAGGACAGATGCATTGTAGACATAAGAGCCAACTTTTAAAAATGTTTGTGTGATTACCCCACATCTCCTACCATATGACTTAAATATCCCATGCATAGATTTGGGTTGTGTTTGCTGAAGCACTCTCAGCCCCCTTAGAGCTGGCTCCTATGATTGTACACTTAACCCCTTTACACAAACTGATGTTTTCTGGTGTAATAACTCATGCTGACATTTGTATACATCCTAATAGATTGTAGCATGTGTGGTGAATGCTGGGCTGTGCATTGGTTATAATGGTCCTGCATTGCACTATTCAGTACCTGTTTGATATGATTAGCCCATAACTGCTGATGAGACCAGCTGATGCTCACTCACAAATTTGTCAGCAGCCTTATACAAGTACAGACACTGCTCAGTCATTATGGCATGTCCGTAGTCCCTTCTTTCCCGAACCCCTTTCTACAGCTACCAGGGTCTATATTCCTATAATTCCATCCACTTGGCCACACGTAACCCCCCCTTTCCTGCCCCCCACTCCTGCATCTGGACCTGCCGGAGATTTTGGCTGGCATGACTGGGTGTGTGGGACAAGAAGGACAAACATATATTTGTTTCCATGAGGTTTAGGAAAATAACTTTGAAGCATGACACCTGTGACACATGAATGTACCATTGTTTTTCTCAGAACAAATGTACAAAATTCATTGTTTTCAAAATATATTCCACACATTATACAAAACAGTACTTTTAAATTCAAATTATGTACATGCTTACCCCAGCTATGCAAGTTGTGATCATGTTCCTCATAGCTTCATTTACTCAGAGCGGTACAGTGTAAATTTCCCATTACATTAGCCTGCAGCATTTACACAGTGCAGTAACACACAAATATACTCACTATAATAATACAAAGACACACACACAGTATAGTAACACACATACCCACTCACTATAATGGTACAAAGACAAACACATTGTACAGTAACACACAAACACACTCACTGTAATAGTACACAGACACACACAGAGTGCAGTAACACACAAATCAACTCACTATAATAGAACACAAACACACAGAGTGGAGTAACACCTGAAACCACTCACTATAACAGTACACAGACATACACAGAGTGCAGTAACACAGTAACACACTCGCTATATTAGTACACAGACATACACAGAGTGCAGTAACACAGTAACACACTGACTATAATAGTACACAGACAGACAGAGTGCAGTAATACACAAACACAGTTACTATAATAATACACAGAGTGCAGTAACACATGAACCCACTCACTATAATAGTACACAGACATACACAGAGTGGAGTAACACCTGAAACCACTCACTATAATAGTACACAGAGTGCAGTAACACAGTAACACACTCACTATAATAGTACACAGACACACAGAGTGCAGTAACACAGTAACACACTCACTATATTAGTACACAGACATACACAGAGTGCAGTAACACACTGACTATAATAGTACACATACACACAGAGTGCAGTAATACACAAACACAGTTACTATAATAATACACAGAGTGCAGTAACACATGAACCCACTCACTATAATAGTACACAGACATACACAGAGTGGAGTAACACCTGAAACCACTCACTATAATAGTACACAGAGTGCAGTAACACAGTAACACACTCACTATAATAGTACACAGACACACAGAGTGCAGTAACACAGTAACACACTCACTATATTAGTACACAGACATACACAGAGTGCAGTAACACACTGACTATAATAGTACACATACACACAGAGTGCAGTAATACACAAACACAGTTACTATAATAATACACAGAGTGCAGTAACACATGAACCCACTCACTATATTAGTACGCAGACACACACAGAGTGCAGTAACACAGTAACACACTCACTATAATAGTACGCAGACACACTCAGAGGGCCTGATTCAGTAAGGATCGCTTTTGTGTTCGCAGCGGCAAATTTACACGGAACGCAGCTGCTAATGTATGCTAATCCCTGCCACATCTCAGCTGGTATAGAGACGCCCACTGCTGCTTTCTCACATCCGTACTACCTCGCACTCCTGCGTACACATCGGTACCATCGACGGACATCGGCCCGTCACGCACAATCTATGCCAGGTCAGACCAGCCGTAGAAAGTGCAAGTCTCGTCGCTTGCAGTGAGTACTCAAGCTGCGTATGCAATTGCAGTGGGTAATTTATGCACGCCCATGTAACAGCGTTTCAACGGACAGACACTTTTGCAATTCTCCGACCACTCCCCCAAATGCTCACAGTCTGTCAATCACTCTGCGATGGATTCTTCTGCGATTGCAGCGCACGCACAGTGTGGCTTATTCGCATGCGCAGTTGTTAACAATTGACTAATGTGCTTCCGTAATTGCAATTGCATATGCTGCTGAATCAGGCCCAGAGTGCAGTAACACACATGAGCCCACTCACTATATTAGAGAACACAGACACACACAGAGTGCAATAACACAAAACCCCACTCACTATAATAGCACACAGACACACAGTGCAGTAACACACTAACTTACTCCCTATTATAGTACAGAGTGCAGTAACACACATGAGCCCACTCACTATATTAGAGAACACAGACACACACAGAGTGCAATAACACAAAACCCCACTCACTATAATAGCACACAGACACACAGTGCAGTAACACACTAACTTACTCCCTATTATAGTACAGAGTGCAGTAACACACAGCACACAGACACACACAGAGCAGTCATTCACTTGTCCATGCCTTAATAGTAGGCATATACCTTCACACCCTGAACAGCCAATTCACAGTAAAGCAAATATTAATTTCTGCGGATCATGAGCGAGAGGCAGTTCTGGGCTGACACCCAGTGCAGGGAGATGTTTCCCAGTCATAGATCAGCGGGTGTCTCCTCCACGTAGAGAAGAATCGTCAGCAGAAAAACACTGTGCTTGGAGACAGATGGAGAGACCCGAGCAGATGGAAGGAGGAGACTTGCCTTGTATTCCTGTTTTATGCAGGATGTTGGAAAATATTATATTTAAATATTGTCCTCCCCTCTAACAGAGCTTGGGGAAAGCGTAATATTTTATGAACCGCACCAAAATAAAGTAATGTCTATAGAGTCAGTGCTGTGTTTATTACTATTGCTAGGCAGCAAGACTCATCACTGCCACTGTGACTTATCTTATTTCTGCTTCGCATACACTGGACTAGCTCCATCCACTCTCTCTCAGTCTATGAAGTAGTAAGGAACATAAGCCTGTCTGAGAATCATACCAAATAAGTAACGTTGCACTTCCTAGGTACAGCATAGTGATGCATAGAACTGAAATGGTCTATATAGGTGTATGCAATATATATTCTGGCTTTAATCTCACTGCTAAGATGATGATGTATTGTATTTTGTGATGACCCATTCATGAAAGTTTAGGCAGCCTTAGCTGGCCCCAGCGCCATGGTTCTTCCTAAGTTGTGCAGTGTAGAGAATTTTAATTTGGTTTGTTATTTTATTAATATGTATATAATCAAATGCTCATGTATTTTATTGTTAACTAGTTAGCAGCCCATCAAAATGACGGGACATTGTCGCACCCGTGAAATGTCCCGTCGGAGTTCTCAAACTGGTCACTTTTCGGTAATTTCAGCTCGGGGGCCTGTGAGTAGAATTGACAGCGCCAGAGGCTGTGTGCCCCCGAACATAGCAATAACTGAACTGCTCCATCAGGCGCCATCTAGTGTCCGCCGGCATGCAACACACCTGAATTCCCCCCATAGAGGTGAAGAGCAGCTTTAGCCTTTCATATAGTATACAGATAAATGAAATAGTAAATATTCTTTTTTGTGCATCTCATCATGTGACCATTTTTTCAGAATATGTCTATGCGTCAGAAATAAAGTATAACCCTATATCCATTGCGCAAACTCCTTTCTCAATTTTGACTTAAAATTCGGATGAGTTTTCTTATTTGGCTGCCAAATGTTTACTGATATCTAACAAGGTATTTTATTTCACATAAACACGTCTTGTCAGCACGGGTTGTACTTTAACTTCAAGGTACTATGAAGAGAGCATATATATTGCTATAAATATTCTTTTAGCTTCATCTTCATGTCAGTATTATGTGGATATAGTCCATGTTTACTCCTTGTCTAGCTTACTGTATGCATGCAATAATATGTGCACCCTTGTCACCTATCTTTCTTTCTTTCTTTCATAAAAGCAGGGCAGATCAGGGAGTAAAAGCAGTCTCAGAACAGTTGTTAAATATGACACAGAAGAAACTGTTACAGAATGTACAGAAAGGCTTTTTATATAAATATATTTCTTTATGACTTCATCAATTAAGACATATTGAAAAAGTTTTCACATGGTGTTAGTGTGCCTTTAGATGCATCATTGTGCTTGTAGTGCCTGGGGCTCCTACTTTGTGTAAGGCTTCTTCTTATGCACACTTACATGTATAAATTATCAAAACATTAGTAAATTACAAATGATCAAACTGCTGACACTGCTCAGTTTGCAGCCAGTGAAATGCACCTTAATGTACATTTGTATAGTTAGTAATATGTTTAGTTAGTAGAATTCTCTTAGAATGTTGACATGCAATACAGCAAGGCATGCTGACGTGTATTGTGGGTGAGGCACTGATAGTAATCCACAAGTATTCCACTTGTACCAGGACACTGCTGTCCCCAGATAGTAATCGGTCTACAACTGTATTACCTCAAATACAGTACATGTGCTGTAAATGCTCTGTTGTGCTATGTATACCACAAAGCTCCCCCTGCTGGCTAGTTGCATGTATTGTATCCTTTTCTCTGACAGTGTAATACAATGGATTTCTTTTTATCTGAAATGTCAGCTTTATGTCCCCATCAGTAGGTTGCCAGAAGGAAAAGCTTAATAGTAACTAAGCCATTAGTAGGTATTTGATTTTCTCCTGAACTTTCTGTATATATGGAAAATTATAGAAGACCATGGGCCTGATTCAGAGCCGTTCGCTATTTGCGGTCGTTCGTTCAAAAACAAGGGGTGGCTATTCAAATGATCCGTTCGCAAATTGCAGTCTGTTCACACCTCTAAGTCTGAACGAGCGAGCAAAACATACGCTCGTTTATTTGTTAAAAACGCCCCCTGGCCGCTCGCACCATACGTCATGTCCGCTATTTATTAGATTAATCGAGTACATCGACCAGCGTATGAACTGCTCGCTATTCTTGTGGTTGGTTTTTGCTACCACAATCTTGCGAGCAGTTCTGGCTATAAAATAACCCAGTGACGTGGTCAATGACGCTGCTGTATTAATTATGCACACCCATAAAACGCCCGTTTTGACCTTTAAGCACGCCTGCGTTCTGATCTCCACTCCCCGTTTTCAAGCACCTTCCCCTGTTACCACCCATATACGCCTCATTCTGTCACTCAAAATAGCAGGCATTCGCTATATTGCGAGCACATGAATTTCGGCCGCACTGACTGGTTCGCGCATGCGTATAACGATCCGTACGCATGCGCAGATGTGCGAACATCGCTCGGAACGAGCGTACTGCCGCTAGCGAGTGGCTCTGAATGAGGGCCCATGTTTTTATTTATTTATAGTCTGTGTAAAAGTTGTGACTGGCAGTATCGGGTTTTTTTTTAAACTGAAAGTTATGAATTTAGGGCCTGCGCAGGGAACAGTTCCTGTCCATGTGCGGATTCCCGCATGTACTGCTGAATCAGGCCCTTTGTTGTTTGTTTGTTTTATTCATAAGCAATAAGGTTACAGCTTTCAGGTGTTGTATACTTGCTGAAAATCACTAATACATAATTATTTCTAGAAATTCTGCATGCAGCCCTCCTTTATTATCTGCAATATGGCACTTCACTATTTTTAAGACTATTATACCTCTTTACACTAAATTCCTGGGTCTGACCCGGTATTTGGAACCCAGATCCAGATCCCCTTAAGACCACGGCGCTGATAGATATGCTGGCGCTTAGAGATGACATCATCTCCAAGAGCTGGAAAATCCAGAGCTCTCCCTCCTGTAAACGTGACCTGGTTCGGACGAGCCGGATTACCCGTTTACACTGCAGGGTTACACGGGTCGTTCTAGTGTTAAACCCTGCAAACTACCTGGGTTGGGTTGCTGGGTCACTCGACTAGGGAGTCCAACATTGGCCCCTTTTTACACCTAGTAGCAACCCGGTCTAACTTAGTAATAACCAGGGTTTTAGCTGTGGTGTAAAAGAGGTATTATTTTAATGCTAAGCACACAATCTGCAGCATCACAATGTGTGTTGCTAAAAATAAGCGTGATGCCAAATAATCCAATTATGAATTAGATAAAAAGAAGAATTACTGCGCTGACCCCTGTTATTACATGTGTTTATGTTGACCAGGTGGTACTAAAGTCACAGTAATAGTAACCAGCTCTTGTGCATATGATGTGTCACTGGAATAGTCGTATTTGATAATGATTGAATTCCAGTGACACATCATATGCACAAGAGCTGGTTACTATTACTGTGACTTTAGTACCACCTGGTCAACATAAACACATGTAATAACAGGGGTCAGCGCAGTAATTCTTCTTTTTGTCTATTGCACCAGAGGACTTAGGCACCTCTGACCTACCTGCAGCATACCCCGCTACAAACAACCCCTCCAGTGTGCAAGATTTTTTAGATTTGTATACAATTATGAATTAGACCATTATTGGAGATGTTAAAATGGTATGTGTTCGGCATCCCGGTGGTCTGGATGCTGACGCTTACCTTAACGGCGCCAGAATGCCGAAGCCGATCAGAATCCTAAAGCCGGCATCCCGACCCCCGGGATGCCGAAGGTAAGTAGCAGGTTTGGGGGAGGGTTAGGTTTAGGAGCTAGGCCTAGGGGGAGGGTTAGAGTTAGGCACTGAGGGGGGAGGGTTAGGTTTAGGGGTTAGGCCTAGGGGGAGGGATAGGCACTAAGGTGGGTGGTTTAGGGCACGGGGAGGGGGATGTTAGGTTTAGGCACTAGGGGAGGTTAGGTTCAGGCACCAGGCAGGGAGGGTTAGCATACCGACCACCAAGTGTCAGTATGTTAACCCTATCGGGATCCAGGCATCGGGATTCTGACCACCTGGATTCCGTCTGTCGGTATTACATAGCAATTACGTTAAAATATGTACCTTGAAGATGACCATATTGGAACTTCATCTTCCAGCCATCTCAACAGGCCGAAGAAATTCTGCACCAAGTGACTAGTTCCCTTCCTGTATTATACATCATACATGCCTTGGTCATACTGCACATACCCGGGTAGAAAATTGGCCTAATATTGGCTTCTGAAAGGCCCAAAATGAGCCACTTGTTACTGAATTATCTTATCAAAACTGATGGGATCATTTTAAAATCTAGTTATCTGATGATCAGTAAGTGGGTGATGGTGATAGCAGTAACATGACTTTAATGTGATCCAGCTGAACTAAAATTGATGCTGTAGATTGGCACCATCAGTTGGCAACATGGTCGGACATTAGTCATAAGTAATAACACTGTATTTCTATTTGCCTCACAAAATAATGCAATTTTTACACTTTTAAATATTAAGGAGACATTGGAGCTGATAATGTAGAGATGAACACGCCTACATGGCACTGACCACACCCACCTAGCACTGGCCACACCTCCACTTCTCACAATAAAGCCCATGGTCATTTTCAGCCACAATCCCATGTTGCCTTTAATCCAACCTTGGCTGAGCAGCCTGTGAGTGGTCAGTTTATGACTTTTACTCTACATCTTTCTGCTAAGATGCATCTAAGTGCCCAAATTATTCACATAACTTATTACCAGTGGCATAAGTACTGCAGTGTTACTAACGAATATGCCACTGGTATTCATCATTACTTTACCCCTCCAGCAACGATCGCCCTCCTCAGCGGCGTCTTCTATTCTGTTGCTGGCAGCCTATCCCTGCCAGCGACATGTTTCTGTGTACATGAAACATTCACCGGTCCAGTGCCTGGAAGGCTTCACTGAAACTGGAAAGGCTGCTGCTGGCTCCCCATTGCTGTAATGGGGACTGCACGTCGAGAGCGATGCAGTAACAGACAGTGGTAATTTTAGATTACTGTTGTTTGTTACATATTGAAAGCATGACATGACCCCTTTAGCGAGTGCTAAAGTGGTTATGTACCGCTAATAAATGGGGCCCTCAGTGTCTTCATTTTATAGACTAATGACCATTATTGAAAACACTTTTATATTGAGTCCACTAACTAGATAAATCTTTGTTCATCATTGTGCATTTTTTTCCTTATACCCATGTAATGTTAAATAATACTAGGTTAACATAGAACACTAGAACCTGTGATAAGAGTTACTGTTGCGACATGAAGAAGAACTTGAGTTTTTGCTGTTATCATGCACTAGAATCATGATTGTGAAATGCCTACAGAGATCTCTATCAGAAGTGCTATATCCAGCCCAGTGACTTTGCTGTGCTTCTTATCATTTTAAGTAAAAACATGATATCCTAAAGCATGAAGATTGCTCACACCATGATTCATTTCTGTAGAAAACACAATTAAGTAATTATCAGAGCATAGGGAGAGAGTTGGAGTCTGGGATGTGAGTATTCTGAGTTATTCTCAGTAACTTCATCCATTAAATGTCATTGTTAAACAATACCCTATCCCCATCCTCCGCTATTAGCAAGGTGCAGCTTCCATGCATGTGATCCCACAGCGCAGGTGACCTACTCCCCCCCCGTGCTCTGGCAGCACTGGGTCAGTATCTAGTGCAGGTAATGACTGAGCAGAGCTGAGACTTAAGGTGCCTACACACTAGACGACTCGCAAAAGGTGCAATGTTTTCAATGATTTCCCTTGAACTCCCACAGCAAGTCCCCTGCACTCCCAGACAAACGATATCTCGCATAAACTATCCAATCTGTTAAACAATCTGACCAACGACCTGAATCTTGTTAACGACATTGGCAGATCTTTTCTTGATGTAGGCAAGATCTGAAGATGCGATGTACGACCCGTGGGGAACGGCATCGTGATCGTGAGTGGACAATCACGATTTGGACATAGTTTATACGATTTGTCGTTCCAATTTGTCGAAATTGGGGATATCGTGCAAAATATTGTCTAGTGCATAGGCACCTTTAGGGGGGATGTACCAAAACTTCTAAAGAGTGGACCAGTGGAGAAGTTGCCCATAGCATCCAATCAGCTTCTACCTGTCATTTTATAGAATATACTTGATACAGAGCCGTAACTAGACTTTTTGGTGCCCTGTGCCAGAAAGAGCATTGGCGTCCCCCCTATTTTTTAAATCGGGAGATAACACACCCAAAAAAGGGCCATGGCCTCATGGGGAAGAGCCAGGGAAGAGATAGAGGAGGACAGGAGATGCTGGGGATAATAGAAGAGGAAGCTACAAGTGAGAATGATAATAAACAGAAAATTGACAGGCCCAAACAGTGCCCCCTGCCCTGCGGTGCCCTGTGCCATGACCCTGGTTGCACTACCCTAATTACGACCCTGACTTAATAAATAGTAGCTAGAAGCTGATTGGTCGCTGTAAGAAATTTCTCCACTTGCCCTTTTTTCCACTCTTCAGAAGCTTTGATGCATCTTCTCTTTAGTCCCACTGTATGAATCTGAGCTAGTCCTGATTACCCAGGGTGTTACAGGGCTGCGTTCAGGCACTGGTCCTGATTACCCAGGGTGTTACAGGGCTGCGTTCAGGCACTGGTCCTGATTACCCAGGGTGTTACAGGGCTGCGTTCAGGCACTGGTCCTGATTACCCAGGGTGTTACAGGGCTGCGTTCAGGCACTGGTCCTGCTTACCCAGGGTGTTACAGGGCTGCGTTCAGGCACTGGTCCAGATTACCCAGGGTGTTACAGGGCTGAGTTCAGGCACTGGTCCTGATTACCCAGGGTGTTACAGGGCTGCGTTCAGGCACTGTTCCTGATTACCCAGGGTGTTACAGGGCTGAGTTCAGGCACTGGTCCTGATTACCCAGGGTGTTACAGGGCTGAGTTCAGGCACTGGTCCTGATTACCCAGGGTGTTACAGGGCTACGTTCAGGCACTGGTCCTGCTTACCCAGGGTGTTACAGGGCTGAGTTCAGGCACTGGTCCTGATTACCCAGGGTGTTACAGGGCTGCGTTCAGGCACTGGTCCTGATTACCCAGGGTGTTACAGGGCTGCGTTCAGGCACTGGTTCTGATTACCCAGGGTGTTACAGGGCTGAGTTCAGGCACTGGTCCTGATTACCCAGGGTGTTACAGGGCTGAGTTCAGGCACTGGTCCTGATTACCCAGGGTGTTACAGGGCTGCGTTCAGGCACTGGTCCTGCTTACCCAGGGTGTTACAGGGATGAGTTCAGGCACTGGTCCTGATTACCCAGGGTGTTACAGGGCTGAGTTCAGGCACTGGTCCTGATTACCCACGCTGTTACAGGGCTGCGTTCAGGCACTGGTGTCAGGGAGTTGTAAGAAACACCAATGTTTGCTGGCATGTAAAACTCACATTTACTTGTATAGGGATGGGAGTGTTGTTATTTTAGATTGGGGATTTTTATTGACAAGCTGCTCATGGGAAACCAAATCATATTGTGATGTTTGGAGTAGATACTGTGTCACTTATGTACAACAGTGTATAGGCTAAACTTTTACCCTCTCATTATGTCATGCAGGACACACTTCTGATAACTAGTATGTTGCAGCTGTTTGGGATGTTTCCCTGTGTGAGTCTTTCTTCGTGCAGCTAATCCTTTGTTTCTCATTCCTAGGTGCTCCGTTCTGCAGCAGACTGGTCAGCAGGTATTAAGTACCATGAAGAGTCTATCCACAATGCCTATGTACACGTGATAGAAAACAGCAAGCACTACATCTACATTGAGGTAGGAGCAGTTTGCTTGCTGTGCTGCATTTCTTAACTGACATTTTATATTGATAGCGGAGCTAGCGTACAAGGGGGTGCCTACATTATCATTTCATCCCAGGTTTATGTGGAATAATACTGTCAGCACAGAGGAGGCCACAGACATGTATGATACCTACAGAAGCTTATGTCATTAGGAGTTAGTCAGAAATTCATAATTCACAAATGATTAGCTAGTAAATTATTTTGCTGTAGTAAGCAGCCCAGCACAGGGCGAGACTATTATATTTTATATATAGGTCCTCGGCTGTTCACACTCTTGTATTACTGTTAAAATCAGCCTCATATACAAAATGATCAAAAGATCTCTCTCCTGCTTCTGGAGCCTCCATAGGCTTACAACGGTTTACACCATCTGAAGATGATATAAACTACCGGGACTAACTCCAAAAAGTTTTGCTTTCCCTCTCTCACCTATCTCTCTCTCTCCCCCACCACTCAAAACCGTGCGTTTGCCCCTGGCTGTGTACTAGATCATGATCGCAATGCTGCCGGGTGGCGGTTCCCAGCAGTGTGGCGGACATGAAGTAGTATACTGCAACCGTGCCGGTGAGTAGAGAGTCCAGAGACAAGCTAAAGGGCATAGCAGTGGCTGCGGTGGTCCGTGCCAATTTTACTGGTAGTGGGCCCCCACAGTTTAGTTGCCCCGGGGCTCCCACAAGCCTTAATCTAGCCCTGGTTATGGGTACCCACTTATATGCTCTATCCACAAATTATTTCACCCCTTTTAGTACAATTAGATTACCTTATTGTTGTGGTCTTATGTGAGTGTTCTGCCCATGACAGCTTACCTTGTAAAGGGGAAGAGAGGGCAGGAGAAAAGACAGTAGTGTGATGGGCAGGCTGGGAGAGGACAGGAGACAAGACTGCAGTGTGGTGGGCAGGCTGGGAGAGGGCATGAGACAAGACAGCGGTGTGATGGGCAGGCTGGGAGAGGGCAGGAGAAAAGACAGTAGTGTGATGGGCAGGCTGGGAGACGGCAGGAGAAAAGACAGTAGTGTGATGGGCAGGCTGGGAGAGAGACAAGACAGCAGTGTGATGGGCAGGCTGGGAGAGGACAGGAGACAAGACAGCAGTGTGATGGGCAGGCTGGGAGAGGACAGGAGACAAGACAGCAGTGTGGTGGGCAGGCTGGGAGAGGGCATGAGACAAGACAGCGGTGTGATGGGCAGGCTGGGAGAGGTCAGGAGACAAGACAGCAGTGTGGTGGGCAGGCTGGGAGAGGGCAGGAGACAAGACAGCAGTGTGGTGGGCAGGCTGGGAGAGGGCAGGAGACAAGACAGCAGTGTGGTGGGCAGGCTGGGAGAGGGCATGAGACAAGACAGCGGTGTGATGGGCAGGCTGGGAGAGAGCAGGAGAAAAGACAGTAGAGTGATGGGCAGGCTGGTATAGGACAGGAGACAAGACAGCAGTGTGGTGGGCAGGCTGGGAGAGGTCATGAGACAAGACAGCGGTGTGATGGGCAGGCTGGGAGAGGGCATGAGAAAAGACAGTAGAGTGATGGGCAGGCTGGTGAAACTAATTTTAGCTACAATGTAACAGTTTTAAGTCTACCTCAGTAACAGCAATTTCCTGTTTCACGTCAGGTTCTCTGTAATAAAGTTTTACTTTGAATTTGTTCCAGAACCAGTTCTTCATCAGTTGTTCTGACAATAAAGTTGTATTTAACAAGATTGGAGACACCATCGCCCAGAGAATCATTAAAGCTCACAGGTAATGGTACCCATGTACTTCTCATATTATTGTGTACATTCCCTACCGCATAATCTTATATGCACCAAAACCTTTTCTGAAATAATTGTTTTTGCTTAGTTATACGGAGTAGAAGGGAACAGATACACTACACTATCCTTTCTACAGACTATGAGACACTACACTATCCTTTCTACAGACTATGAGACACTACACTATCCTTTCTACAGACTATGAGACACTACACTATCCTTTCTACAGACCATGAGACACTACACTATCCTTTCTACAGACCATGAGACACTACACTATCCTTTCTACAGACTATGAGACACTACACTATCCTTTCTACAGACTATGAGACACTACACTGTCCTTTCTACAGACTATGAGACACTACACTATCCTTTCTACAGACCATGAGACACTACACTATCCTTTCTACAGACCATGAGACACTACACTATCCTTTCTACAGACTATGAGACACTACACTGTCCTTTCTACAGACTATGAGACACTACACTATCCTTTCTACAGTCTATGAGACACTACACTATCCTTTCTACAGACTATGAGACACTACACTATCCTTTCTACAGACTATGAGACACTACACTATCCTTTCTACAGACTATGAGACACTACACTATCCTTTCTACAGACTATGAGACACTACACTGTCCTTTCTACAGACCATGAGACACTACACTATCCTTTCTACAGACCATGAGACACTACACTATCCTTTCTACAGACCATGAGACACTACACTGTCCTTTCTACAGACTATGAGACACTACACTATCCTTTCTACAGACTATGAGACACTACACTATCCTTTCTACAGACTATGAGACACTACACTATCCTTTCTACAGACTATGAGACACTACACTATCCTTTCTACAGATTAAGAAAAAACTTCTGGCCTTTACGGCTGCCTGCTCGCTAATATTTTGTGCATCTTCAAACTCCCCACACAAACATGGTGACCACGAGGCCATGCTGCAGAGCTAAAGGACCAAGGAAAGATTACCACATATTTTTTCCATTTCCAGTACTATTAGAATAGAAATACAAATATCACAGCCATATTATGCTATAAAACTAAATATAGCCCCAATGGAGCTAAATGTATACTGTGATGTGTTTCATAGAGAAAACAAAAGGTATCGAGTGTACGTAATCACTCCGCTGCTTCCTGGATTTGAAGGAGATATTACTACTGGAGGGGGAAATGCATTGCAGGCCATCATGCACTTCAACTACAGGTGACCTGGCACATCCTAGAGGCAACAAGCTTAGACACGCATGATTTTGTATCTGTAAGAATTAGTATTCTTTAATGAGATTTTTTTTCTTTTCAATTATCTTCCAGAAGCTTATGATGTTGTCTTACTTTCTTAATTAATCTAATGAAATTTGTAATAGAAGTATGTATACTTACATACACTGACAAGTGACTCTTTTACTGTGTGACATTTTTTTTCCTGTTTAGCCTTTTTACAAGATTCTGTGTTTTGGCTCCCTCTAGTGTCCATTTGTGTGCAGACTCAGTTATACATATTTGTATTGTTTCAGCCAGTAATGTGGAAGTAGAGCAAACTATGAT
This sequence comes from Taudactylus pleione, assembly GCA_031769625.1. NCBI lineage: Eukaryota > Metazoa > Chordata > Amphibia > Anura > Myobatrachidae > Taudactylus > Taudactylus pleione. The sequence goes on along the minus strand of JAUIMM010000036.1, from coordinate 11,745,561 downwards.
AGTTTTGGTATATTTTTCCACTGTATGAAAAACAAGTTTATCAAATGTTACACATGCAGAATGTATGCACAATTTTATTTAACATATTAAATTATATATTTAATCATCCCATTCTCATTACTGTGGATGTATCCAGACATGGCTGTTTGCTAATTGTCTCACATTATCATATATTTTTAGAACCATTTGCAGAGGAGAACATTCCATTATTGAACAGTTGAAAGCAGAAAGTGAGTTTTTTATTTATTTAAAAAAAAAAAAAAATTCGACAAGTTCCCATTGTGAATTATTAAATCATTAAAATAAAAACTTTTTTATTTTTTTTTTCAATTTGGCTTTTGTTTTTTATTACTTTTTGTAATTATTACTTTTTATTTGTTTATTCTTATCACAAATAGGAAATTTATGCATATTTGATAACCAGCTTGAAACTGTCTGTTTCAGGCCAACATAGGCTAAAGACCCCCATACAACTGTAATGTATTGGGCCAATTCACTGATCCCCAAACGCCAGGGTCGGTGCATCGGTGAATTCCCACATGTTGGATTTCCCTGATTTGCCGATCACAACAAAATATGATCGTGATCAGCAAATCAGGGATTTTTAACATGAAGAATTTCACTGATTATCGCTGGTTGTCTGTTGTAATTCTGAATGGCGAATCGGCGGTCCCGGTCGGCTTGGTGAAATGGCCGCCTGATATATGGGGCCCTATAGTTTAATTTAGAGATTATTTCTTATGTTTGCTTTTCTTTTTTTTTTGCATAGCTTCTTATGTCTGATTATTACATTTAAAGTATTTATTTTATTTATGTATTATTATTATTATTATTATTATTATTCTGTTAATATTTTCTATATAGGAAATAAAACAAAATAATTGAAGCCCCATAAATGATAGTGTATATATTTTGGGCAATGAGATTAATAACAAGTAAGATACTTACTGAAGCACATTAACAGAATGCAATAACGCAACAGAATTTACAAGTGTTCTTAGGGCTTATTTAGAAAGGCCACAGTTTGTTGTGTCAATGATCCATCACGATGTATGTGAACCCGGTTCAGTATTTCTATCAGATAACAGAGAATAAAGTAGATTACCCAATTAAGTAGCAAAAACTGCCCAGCCAGCTCTGTCAGATGTGTATGGGACTTGACACTTGACCTCCAGGTAGAGTTCCAAACAAGCCAGAATCATGCAAAGGTGTCAAGGCTCAGCTCCTCTGCTTACAGAACAATTCACATATGAAGATCTTACCAGAAACCAAAGTTTGCAAGATTAAAAGTTTACACCAAAAACTGAACTCATAGACTACTAACTGAAATAATGACCACATTATAGATGTATGTTGCCCATAAATTGCAGCCTTGCAATATGGAAACATAGCCTTGCAGTGTGGGGCCGTTTCCTCTGTGGCTATGAGAGTGGCCTAAAGTGACCCATATTGAAAGTGGAAATGTTAGAAATGACGTGGTCATAGAGAAGTATTTTTGAATCACAGAGGAAATGCCCATCGTAAACACATTGCCCATGTATTGTAGGTGGAATTAAATCCATTAAATAATGTGTTTGGAAGTGTGCAGAAAAGCAAAGGAGTAATAGGAAATTAAACTAGGAGGGATGGGTATGGGATGCCGGAGCTTGGGTCAAAATCCCTATACAGGCATCCCAACAGGGTTAGGATACCGACACCTATCAGACTTCCTAACCCAAATCCCCTCCCTACCCCTAATCTTCCCTCCGTGGTGCCTAAACCTAACCTCCCCCCTAGTGCCTAAACCAAACATCCCCCTCCCCACACCCTAAACCTAATCATCTCTCTAGTTCCTAACCTCACTACTTACCTTTGGGATTCTGGCGGTCGGGATGACGGCGTCGGGATTCTGACAGCCGGAATCCCATGTGCAGGGATATTGAACATATCCCAACTAGGAATATTCATGAAAACTGCTGTACAGAAAGGTCCTGGAATGTATAACAAGCAACCAGATACTCTAATGTTCATAAATATCACCAGGTGGGTTTAATGACAACTTGAACATATATGACTGCTGATCTCTAATAATGGGTCCTTCCACCTTGGGGAATTGTGCACACAGATGAGCTAATATATTGCAGGCTGTTACTCATGTTGTCTCTACTGTTTCTTCTAACAAGTGATTTATTATTTTCAGTCGGAGATAGTTGGTTAAACTACATATCCTTCTGTGGTCTCCGAACACATGCAGAGCTGGAAGGAAATCTGGTCACTGAGCTGATATACGTCCATAGCAAGCTGCTTATTGCTGACGATAACACCGTCATTATAGGTAAGGGAATATGCAGGTCTTATCTAAGCTCTCCTTTCATCACTTGCCATAAATATGGTTGAGAGAAAGTTTGGGAAGTAGAATGAATTCTACAACTAATCTAAAATCCTAACTGGTAAAACGACAGTGACAACACAAAATGGGCACACTCTGTGTCTTTGTTGGATAAATCTACCTAACGTCCACTAAGTTTGTTGGCTAAATATGAACCTTTAAACCTTCCACATACAGATGTGTCCTCATACATCTAGCCTCCTTGCGCGCTAAACATCCCTTCTAATCGCGCCATGCCGTTTGGTGACTCGGTAGCACCGTGTATCTTTTTGTGCAACTTTTTACCTTCAACTGCAGCATGCCTATGTTCTCTGTGTGTCTGTGGGTGTATCTGTATGCGAAATGCTACGTTACTTTGTTACAGCCGCTGATACTGTAACTTAGCGTTTCACATACAGACGCACACAGAATATAGGCATGTTGCATATCATTTTAATCAGCAGAAGCTGCTTGTGCGTACGGTGTGAATAAGACACATTTGAAGGTTAAAAGTTGCATGAAAGACGATCTGCGCTACCGAGGCACACAAAGCTCCCGCGTTATATGTGGAGCAACTTGTAGCGCATGGAGGATAGATGTATGTGGACACATCTGTATGTTTAAGGTTTGCAAACTTAAAACTTAGTGACTTATTTACAGAGTATTTGGTTGTAAAACGCTGATGCTCTATAGAGCTTGACTTGGGTTCTTGTATGTTGTTCCTGCGTATCCAAGCCAGCAATATTTACAGTTGTGAATATAACCCCTCCCACTATTCCCTTACTTTCTCAGCCAAGATAAAACATAAGCCATACACATCAATGTAACAGAACCATCAATGATTATAAAAATTAAGCATCTCACAGATATGAGAGCACATTTGCTCTACACAGCAAGATTCACCTACAGAATTGAAGTAGACAGTGGTGGGACACATATTAATATTGACTTACAAAAATTCAAAAACACCTCAGTGTGTTACCAATGTTGTATACGTGGAACAAGCTCTATACCTCCCACTCCCCATATCAAGTCTCAGTCACCTCCTTTCTTTCCACAAATAAAACATTAGTAGCCCACTCTATAGTTTATTATGAAATCACCGTCTCCAATAAACTTCTCATTAACTGCAGACGATAAAAAACTCATGTGGGCAGTTCATTTGTTTCCCCAGTGCCTATTTGAAGTCCTGCTGGTCTCTTCCTCTGCTGTCCCAAATCCCCTCCCACCCCAATGCCATCAGTAACTGCAGGGACATGCAATCTCAAACAGTGAGCTGTATTGGTGACTTTACAGTCGTTGCCTACCAGCCCTGCCCCGCAATTGGTCTAGTAGCCTGCGAGCGACCACTTGGGTTCCACTGACCTAGATCCCACACTAAAGTCTACTTTAACAATGATGTCCTATTTTCTACTATATTGATTGCACATCAGATTACTTTACAGAATTGTGATATACATGAAGCTAATGATTTTGATAAGGTTACTGATGGTTGCGTTCTGCAGAATAAAATAGCATGCTTTAGGAGTGGGCTAACTATCAAAATGTGGCCCATCTGTCTTGAATCAAAGTCAAGTTTAGTAATTAAACTTGACAAACCTGTTATCTGTTCTTTGAAGAACAGAGAGTGATTTGAAATTAGATTTTTTTTTGGCATTTGTACTGTAGAGTCACATATTTAGTACAAAATATTCCTAATTATCTAGATAGTAAGAAAAGAGACAAATCAATTTAAATATTCCTTTTTTTATCAATAACATTTTATCATATAATAGCTCTATGTGACACCATGTGACCTGTGGTGCAATAATAGGGCACCAATATCTCCCAGCTCATCTAGACTAGGATTTCAGAAATAGAGCTTTTGTTAGCTGCAGATAGGATCATACATGACATATTTACTGTTAGAAGCACAGCCTGAATCATTATTTCTCATGTACGCATGCTGGCTGAATGTTCCCATGATGTTCCAGTGCAGCTCTCTTAAAAAGCAAATGATCACCTCCACACTTCATTAGTCAGCCCTAATGGGACTGGTAAAATGGACCATTTATAGTAAAACATAAGTTGATGCTTCTGGTGTTATTTAAAAATAAATAAAATTAAAAGCTGTGAAACTTACAGGTGCTTGAATGTTGTGTTGAGGGAAGTGCTATTGCTGTGCACAGTTTACTTCCTGTACAGCAGAGCAGTCCTGTTATACCACGGCTTTGACTTTGTTATGGCAAATGCTTGTTCTTTCCCACTACTGGTCATTTAGGTATATGAGCTGGTTACTCTGCAATATGGGGCTGGTCTCTCAGGTATATGGGGTTAGTTACTCTGGTATATGGGCCTGGGCACTCTGCAATATGGGGCTGGTCACTCTGCAATATGGGGCTTGTCTCTCAGGTATATGGGGCTGGTCACTCTGGTATATGAAACTGGTCACTCAGGTATATGGGACTGGCCACCATGATATATGGGGCTGGTCAATCTGGGAAAATGGGACTGGTCACTCAGGAATATGGGGCTGGTCACGTAGGTATATGGGGCTTGTCAAACAGCTATATTGGGTGGTCACCTTGGAATATAGGGCTGATCATTAGCTATATGTGGCTGGTCACTTGGGTATGTTAGTTTGCAAGTATTTCTTCCACTTGAGGGTGAATGTGTTTTAATGTTTTATTGATTCACAAAACAATAAGGGGAAATGAACATTGGGAAATACTGTACAAAGGGCAATATAGGGTGAACATATATTACCATAATATAGAATGGTCAATCTAGTGTATGTAACCTGTGTGCCCTATCATTAAGGGGGCACCAGAATAAAAAAAACAGCTTTGCCATGGTTGTCAGATTTTGGGGCCTGATTTATCAATGAGTTTTATCACTCACAACTTGTGATAATACTTGTTGCGTATGATAATGGTGCTCATCAAACAGATGACAGTTGAGAGCTGATTGGCTGGAGCAACAATTATCATACGCAACAAGTTGTATCTCTCATTGTGAGTCATAAAACTCATTGATAAATAAGGCCCTTGGTCAGATAAGTCAGGGTTATCAGTACCATGCAGATCATTTCCCTATTTCTCATCATACAACACAACTCACTCAGGACATTACAGAAAGTTATACGATTGGGCAGAGTCACCAGAATGGATCCAGACCAGGTGTTCTCCAGAAACACTCTCGCTGACCATATATGCAGCTCAATCTTGGTTTTACAAATTACCAGCTTTGATATGAAGTATTATTTCCATTAGTTCATTTTTGGATTTATCAGAATACCAGGTATGCCATTTATTTTAAGTAGGATACTGCTGTACGTGCTGCTCTCCTATTTCTACATCAATGAATTGGGAGTAGCTTTATTAAAGCTTCTAAAACAGATACGTGGATGGGTTACCCATAGCAACCAATCAGAAAATGGGGAGAATTGAATTAGACCCGTTAATTTAAGGGACTGTGTGAAACAGGGTGGTAGCATTAGGCTTTAACACCCGAGGCTATTCAATTAGAGCCCCTCTTTCATCCGAGACCCTTTTTAACACCCATTAAATTAACGTGTTAACACATAGGATCCATGATAAGTTCACAGAACTATGGCCCTGATTCAGAGCCGGACGCTCTGACCAGAGCGCTCGCTCTGAATCAGGGCCGTCCTAGTAAAATTTGGAGCGGCCTTTTGGATGCTCGCATAGCTGTGGGTTACCACCCACAGCTTATGCGAGCGTCCAAGATGATGGTCGCGATGGTCTTTACCATCGCGACCATCGGGCTTGCGACGAGACCCTGCGGTAGGGTCTCGCTGCCGCAAGCCCAGAGCCAAAATCACTCCCACTGACATCACTAGTGATGTCAGTGGGGCCGGCCCCAGACGGTAGAACGCCTCCGTCTGGCAGCCATGCCCACGGCACTCCCACCAAAGGGGGCGTGCTGTCACTCACCATCGACAGCACGCCTCCTTTGGTGCGAGACACGGAGCGACAGCCTGGCTGTCGCTATCCGGGTCTCGCGAATGCGCACGACGGAGCTCCCTCCGTCGTGCGCATGCACATTTGGGTACCATCGACCCGCTTGCGAGCGTCCTGCGCTCGCGAGCGGGTCTGAATCAGACCCTATGTGTTAACAGGGTCTTAGCACCCAACCCGTTAACAGACAATTTTTCTAGGATTTCTTTTCAGGTTGGATCAGACTAGAAAATAATCCCAGTTATGTGCAGCCTGCGGGCTGACTTCAAGGCTAATTTAATAGCCCAGAGGAATCAATTAGCCCGCTGTAAATTTTGCCCTTCTGCTTTACAGGAGGTTTCTGCTCTTCCTTAGCTCACCTTAGGACACCTGCATTACGGTTTGACAGGTGTACCGCCCCAGTCACACTCCCCACCTGCGGTAAATTTTTGCGGCTAATTGAATTCCCCTATGTCTATCAATTTCTAGGATGCAATAGAAAAATGATAGAAGCTGATTTTGCCACTTTTCATTGTGAGACGACTTGGTAAATCTGCACCTGTAGGTCACACGGAGGGCTCTTGCTTTGGAGATAGAGAAGGAACATGATCCCCTTTGCCAATTGTTAAGTTTTATAGCTTTCTCTGTGCTTGTCTTGGTGAACAAAATGGAAGACAAAAGGTTGAGACTGTTCTCAGGAAAATGCAAGTTGAATATTTAGGCAGAGATATGCAGGAAGATATAGTGAATAGCAGACAAGGTGGGATTATTTGCAGGTAGAGGACAGCACACAGGTGAGATGGATGAGAGCTTATTGTAGCAGGGAGAATTTGCAGAAGGATCCTGCTATTGAGTAGATTGGTGCTTATTAAGATTTGCAAAGGATAGCTGCTTGCAGACTAGATGGTAGCAATGTGAGAAATACTCTGGCTGTAGGTTGAAACAGCAGGTGCTTTGCAGAGTTGAACTGTGGATGCTTGTAGCCTGGAAACTGCAAGAGATTGCAAATTGGAGCTGTGGAAACTGCACAGGTTTGCAGATACAGGAGTAGCAAGAAAACTAGTTGAACTGGCAAAGCACGGGTGCCTGGGAAAGATTTATATAGGACACCCTGTACCAGGATTGGATCCTGGAATCATATGAGAAGTAATCCTCCTGTGCATAGTGTCGATTATAATAGTGTCAGCTGACTTCAAGCAAGATGGCGGAGTCCATGCTGCTCTGGATTGCAGAATCAGGGAAATCCTGAAATGACTGGCCAATGGAAACATGGTCGCGACACCCTAATTGCAGCCTAGCCATAATTTGCATGTGTTGACATAGTTACTGTTGACGTTTTGAACATGTTTACATTATGTTGACATTGGCAATGTGGATGTTGACATATTATCTGTTAACTTTCCAAACATGTCGACCTCCTGAATGTTGACATTCAGACCATGTCGATATTTTGATTGTTGATATTCTGAATGTCGGCAGTCTGACCGTATGTGATCTGATGAGACATTAGGTGCCATTACCTTGTTATGCAATCTAGACCTATAACGGTACAGCCATGGTGCCTTAGAGGCTGCTAGCTGCCCATTCTGCCTGCTCAGCATAATATTGTAAAATATGTGGGAAGGAAGCTTTTGGCCTATTTATACAGGTACATGCTAAACTTTTACTTTCTAGAGATTGTTTTAATATTATAAAGCAGTAAAAATATTTCTGGAATTGTATAACATCAGCTGAGAGGATCGGGGCTAGACTGGGCGGCATACATAATACATGTGAGAGCGCTTTAGATCCTCAAAAGGTTGCTGCTATTCCAGTACAAGTGGCACTTAAAGGAATCACCTTTATTTTATGTTTGTTATTGTTTTTTGTAAAATTAATCTACTTCATTAACTGTCTTACGGCTGATACATTAATAGCGGCTATTCGGACATGGTGAGCAGGGCCAGCGCTAGGCTGTGCTGCGCCCAGCGCCGTCCTGTGTTGCCGCCCCTTCCCTCCTCCGCTCCCTCCCCCCTGAGCTTAAATATATCCCATAGCGCTGGGAGGGAGGTGGGCATCTCCTGCGCCCTCCAGAACAGTAGCGCTCCGGGCGACGGACCGGCTTGCCAGTGCCTGGAGCCGCTACTGATGGTGAGCAGTGTTCAGTATTCACTACTGAGAGAGAGGGAAAGGGGCCACAGTAAAGTTGCAGGTGTAATCAGAAACATGAGGTAGGAACAAGCACATTTACAGAGGAAAAGATCCTAACAGAACTCTCAAAACTGAAAGTGGATAAATCAGTGGGGCCAGATGGGATACATCCAAGGATACTAAAAGAGATTAAAGGGGTGCTGGTAACACCATTAACAGAATTATTTAACCAGTCACTAGCTACTGGAGTAATTCCAGAGGACTGGAAAAGAGCAAATGTTGTCCCACTGCTCAAAAGTGGAAGCAAGGAAGAGGCAAGCAACTACCGACCAGTGAGCCTTATGGAGCATACACACGGTCAGATTTTTCTTTAGATCTAAACGATAGCGATTTAAAAAATCGTTCATATCTGAAGGAAAATCTGACATATCTGTCAGATGAACAATTTGAACGATGCACGTTCCCGATTGTCAGATAACGATATCTGACATCTGATGTGTTTGCAGTCAGACTTGGTCGATTCCATTCATTTTAATGCAGTCAAAAATCGTACAAATCGTTCAAAACGTTCAACTGACAGATCTGACAAATCTGACCGTGTGTTTGCTCCATTACACCAGTAGTAGGTAAATTGATGAAAACACTCTTGAAAGAGTCGTAGATTATCTCTATTCCAGCAATTTGCAGGACCCCAAACAGCATGGATTTACTGGGGGGAGATCATGTCAAACAAATCTTATTGACTTTTTTGACTGGATGACTAAGGAAATAGATAAAGGAAGGCCATAGATATACCCTATCTAGACTTTAGTGGCTTTTGACACTGTTCCACATCACAGACTGTTAAATAAACTGGAAAGCATGGGATTGGATACAAAGATAGTTGAATGGATAAGTTCATGGCTGCAGGATAGGAAACAGAGAGTTGTAGTAAACGTAGTGCAGTCTCTAGAGGGAAATGTTACCAGTGCAGTACCTCAGGGATATGTACTTGGACCAGTGCTTTTTAATATCTTTATTTATGACATTGTAAATGCTATTGAAGGGCAACTGTCGTTAACGACACTGTGCACAAACTGCCGGAGACACACGGGACGATGTTCGTTCAGGGCGCACATCGTCCCGTGTGTACGCACCTTTAGGGTTGAGGTAACAATATGTTTAAAAATGGGGCAGACTAGATGGTCCAAGTGGTTCTTATCTGCTGTTAAATTCTATGCTTCTATGAGCCTGATTCAGATTTGGGAATAGAGTAAGATACCTTCACGGAATGGCCGGGAGGCTCCCGAAAATCGAATCGAAAATTTTTACACTGCAATTTATATTTCAGATTGGACACGTGCCTCCCAAATTTAATTCTCTCTGCACATTTTACACCTGCCCCACCTGCAGTGCAGCATGGTTTTACCTGTTACTTGCTCTTTCTTAAGCTGGGCATCCACTATACAATTATCTGTCAGATATCTGTCCAATCTGGCTGGTTGGAATGAAAACCTGGTAATATATGGGAGCAAATGACAATCGTCCATTTGCTCATAAACACTGGACAACAGAAAAAAATGGTTGTTCAGACAAATTGGTTAAAACACATAAATTTAACCAATTTGAACAATTTTTTTGTCCTTTTTTCAGTGTTTAAAACCATATGATCGACTGTCATTTGTTCCCATACATTACCAGGTTTTCCTTCCAACCAGCCAGATTGGCAGATATCTGACCGATAATTGTATAGTGGATGCCCAGCATTACTCCAAATCTGAATCAGGCCCTCTATGCTTTATTATTTAGTACCTATTGTATAGTTTCTCATATGTCGTGCCATGTTTAGTTTCTGTGGTAACCAGTTAGAGGTGATGTGCAGAACATCACCCCATAACTATGGTAACTCAACATCGAAGCTTTTCCTGTCCATATCTAAGGGGTGTGGGGAAAAATCTTTGTGGCTGTTTGTGGTTGAAAGGTGCCAAAGGCACTGACGGAACGCCGGCTCCTCGCACCCATCGCAGCTATTTGATTACTTCCCAAATAAAACATGTTTAAAGATACTTTCAGAACAATTTTCTAACTGTTGTACAGATTCCTCAGCACATAGAAACTTTCCTGAGCCTTACACCGTGCTATCATCCTTTGTGGTATCCATACTGTTGTTTACATTCTGTGCATCAATGTATTTTAAGCATTGTTTAATGACAGCGGTATGCAGGGCACAATTAAAATACATGAGGTTTCCAGTAAAATCCAAATAGTTTGATATTTTAATATCAAACTATTGCAAAACGTAACATATGGATGCCATTTGTTTAAGATCATCTGCATTTTATTACCTTATCTCACACATGGGATTATATAAAACAGGCGCAGGTTCTAGCCTCTTTTATTACTAAATATCACTGAGGCTTCCAGAGCAGCTGCATATAATTCATCCATCTATTATGTTTATTGGGATTGGGCAGAGTACATAACCCTGTGTTTACAAGTCACAAATCAAATAACCTACTGCCTACTTCTAATGAGCTCCATTAAATGGGTCTGACAAAATCACACATTTGAAAGCAATGATTACAGGATAACTACTGTAACTGTAAACATATATTATACTTCATAACTGAGACATTAGCTGCATAAGTTAAATTAATTGTAATATTTATATCAGTTAATATATCAGTAATGTGATTGTGGATGGTTTGAGATAAAATAGTGATTAAGGGGTCTAGGTACTAATAATCATGGTACTGCTGCGATTATTATGTATCCATCTCTCAGTGGATATTTTCAATTTTAATGAAAATATCACCGCTATGTACAAAGGGAAACCGGCATGGACAGCAGTTTGGGTAACCGCTGTCCCTGCGAGTTATATCTCCAACAAATTGTAGAAGTCGTTCACAAAAATGAAAGACTTCTCCGGGGAAAGCTGACACTGCTTCCTGAGCCGAGCGGAGGCTGTGGGAGAGAGATCAATAGATCTCTTTCCTGCACCTGGAGCCTCCATAGGCTTACAGTAGTTTACACAATCTGAAGGGGATGCGGTGACATTACTGGCGGCCGGGACGCCGGGCGTCGGAATCCCAACCCGGGACTAAAGATAGGCGCCGAAATCCCAACGCCTATCTTTAGCCCCATGCCAAAATCCCGACAGTCGGCATCCCGAACGAAGTTAAGCGGGGAATGGGTAGTGTTAGCCATGGAAAGAGGTGGGGGGGTGGGGTTAAGTTTAGCCAACCACTGGGTGGACTAAAGGTTAGGCACCCCCCACAAGAGTGTTAGGGTTGGCCTACGGGGAGGGGGGGTTAGGGTCAGGCACCATCGGGGGAGGTTAGGGTTAGGCACCCCCCAGGAGGGTTAGGTTTAGGCACCACCAAGGGAGGGTTAGGGACAGGACAGGGGAGGGTTGAGAAAATTGCCTATGCCGAGAAACGCGGCAGCGACACACCCCCAGTGACGTCACACTGCTCTAGTTCCATTACCCTGTGCCGCTCACCGCCCATCGCTGTGTGCTTTCCCTGCCGGGCGCACCCGCATCCAAGTGTACGGACTCCAGTGCTGATGCCCGCCGGCTTCACTTAGCGCTGGATTCAGCCCACGGCCACTGCACGCCAGCCTTGGAGGTCTGATTTGTTACCATATTACAGCTCCTGGCCTAACGGAACCACCAGGGAAGCTTATTATCCAAGTACCTGGACTTATTTAATTAAAGTCAATACGCTGAAGATTGATAGCAACCATTTACTTAACACCATTGAGACGTGACTTTTCAACATTTATGGATCTCTGAAATATTGCATCAATTAAAGTGGAGCTATTTGCGGTGTTTTGTGGCACAAAGGGAATATATACCAGGCAAAGATCTTTTTCGTCTACCACCAGGCACTATATTGGCTGATTGACAGAGGGACTTTTTGGATTAGTTCTCTTGTCCAGTAACATTTGGAACTATTTCAGATTCTCTCAGAGGAAGTTTCATTTATTTTAAAATTTTGCAACGTTTGGTTACATTCCATTATTTCGGCAGCCAATTGTATAGAGTGTATCAAGTGTGTGGCGGCCATTCGTTGACCTGTCATTTTATTTACGTTTGTTCATGCATTTTAATATGTATATGTGTATTTATCTACATTCCTACCTTTGACTCCATGTCAATCTGTTTTTTATTAATCTTATTATTTACATTATTGTATATCTAATTATTTATTCACATTATTTATTGTCTGTTTATTATTTATGCCTACTGAACTCTGCGCTTCCTTCCATTGTGTTTTCTGTTTGCATTATTTTTATGAGGGTCAGCTCCTCACTGGAAGCAGCGAGTCCATAGACACATTTTTATATTGATGAATTTTTATATCCTTTTTGCTTAGTGCCCCTGTTTCTCTTTCTTTTTTTCAGGTTTACCCTACTTACCACCTCCTGTCGGGATCTTGATGCACATCAACCCGGGGTTTTTGTTGGTGTAAATGGATACCCGGGTCCAGAGACCCGGGGATCCAACTCGGTTAGTTTGCAGGGTTGGCCACGGGTCGTTATCGTGCCACCCTGCAGCGTAAACAGCGTGATCCGGGTCACAATGACCCAGATTGTGTCGTATGCCGCCCGATTGGACGGCTACAGTGGCGCTTGTAGATGACATCATCTCCAAGCATCCACTCAACGCCGGATGTGCCGGGTCACTGCAGACAGGGCTCCGGGGTGAATAGCGCCGACTCGGGAATATCCTGGGTCGGCGCCGCAGTCTGAAAGGGGTTAGTTCCGGGTCTGATCCGGATTGGAACCCTGGTCAGACCCGGAACTTTGGTATAAAAGAGGTATAAGTGTACTCAGGTAACCCCCTTTAATAAGTGTCAGCTCTTTAAGCAATTCAGAGTCGCATGTTGCCTTTATTCTCTCTAACACTGCAAACATAACCTGTCTACTTACACAGCCTGAGCTGCAGTAACTGCTTTACTTCCTGCTACTCACTTCCAAATTCTCTTCCTGTGGGTCAGGGTTTTCAGGGAGGCTGAACTGTCAGAATAGTAGATTTTCCTTATCTATAGCTAATCTACTAGCCATTATTTAGAGATAGAGATACATGAGGATTAGGGGACCCAGCTGTGGTTCTGCACCATGAGACCTTTAGAATGTACAGAATAAGAGCTTATTATGAGAGTTACATACAACATAGTGAACAAAAGAACTTATACTGTGCAGCTATATTTAAATAAAGAAAATGAACACATACTGAGAGTTACATCCAACATAGTGAATAAGAGAACTGGTACTGTGCAGATATATTTACATAAATGAAAGTAACATATACTGAGAGTTACATCCAACATAGTGAATAAGAGAACTGGTACTGTGCAGATATATTTACATAAATGAAAGTAACATATACTGAGAGTTACATCCAACATAGTGAATAAGAGAACTGGTACTGTGCAGATATATTTACATAAATGAAAGTAACATATACTGAGAGCTACATCCAACATAGGGAATAAGAGAACTGGTACTGTTAGGTGCAGAACTACAGAATGTGTGGCTAAAGCTTTGGAGGCCTGACAGTGCTATTCTGATATTCCCCTTGAGGCTTAGGACTATAGTATTGCATTACCGGGCCCTATACCCAAATTTCCCTTTGGAGCCCTACCATGCACTGTTCTGCCCCTGTGTACAGTGCATTTCACTGTGTCCAGTAAAATAAATAAATAAATAAATACTGAAAACTATACCCTGCATACAGAGCAAGACTGATACTATGCTGTAGTGATCTTTACATACAGTTCCCACTTGTTGAATTTCTTACCCCGCATTACCAGCCCAACCTTCACTCCTTCAAGAAGTACCTGGTCATCTCCTGCCAATCCTGCCCCCTGCTTCTAGTAGCTCTCACTCTGTACCTTTGTCACATGTTTGTCCACCCTGCGTCTACCCATTTGTACATTGGGCCTGATTCAGAGCTGAACGCTCTGACCAGAGCGCTCGCTCTGAATCTGGGCCCTCCTACCTGTTTTAGGAGCGTCCTCATGGACGCTCGCATAGCTGTGGGTTACCACCCACAGTTTATGCGAGCGTCCATGATGATGGTCGCGATGGTCAAGACCATCGCGACCATCGGGCTTGCGACGGAGACCCTGCGGTAGGATCTCGCTACCGCAAGCCCTGGAGTGATTTTGGCTCTATCAGAGCCAAAATCACTCCCACTGACATCACTAGTGATGTCAGTGGGGCCGGCTTCAGACGGTGGGCGTTCCCATGGGAACGCCTCCGTCTGGCAGGCACGCCCCCAGCACGCCCACCGAAGGGGGCGTGCTGTCAATCAACATCGACAGCATGCCCCCTTTGGTGCGAGACCCGGAGCGATGGAGAGCCCGTCGCTCGCCGGGTCTCGCGCATGCGCACGACGGAGCTCCCTCCGTCATGCGCAGTGGGGGAACATCGACCCGCTTGCGAGCGTACTGCCGCTCACAAGCGGGTCTGAATGACCCCCATTGTCCATTCTTTGTGCTATCTCTAACTGTATAATTGCTACATGATTTATATGATGAGCTGGCACGGTGCAGTTATATTTACATACGGAATGGAACACATACTCGCAGCAAGAAAGTTACTATGCATATGGTCAATACTGACAGGTTTTTTTTTTCAGGGACAAATCTTCAAATCTGTTATTGTTTCAGTAGGTTAAATGCATAATTAATGTGAATGTGCAACACATACAATTTGCTATTTACAGTTTTTTACCATTTTCATTGGTTCTGGAGTATAATTATTAAATTAGTTAATAAGTATTTTAGGTTTTTATATTTGGTTGTAGTATAATCTAATTGAAGCATTAACCTAGTAGAAAATACCTTAAGCCTGGTACACACTATATGTTTTCTCGGACAATATGCCCGATTCCGACGGATCGGAACGACATATCGACAAAATCGTATAATGTGTACCCACTATGTTAGGTGGTGCGTGCTCCCGTGGGGTTGTCAGATGCATCGTCAGGTCGTCCCTACATGCAGCTCAACCTGACGCTGCGACTGCCAACACCATGCGGCAGGGGCCAACATATCGGAAACCTGATTGTCCAATGTGTACCGGCCACCCGATATGTTGGCCCGTTGGCAGGAGGTTCGCACGTCGTATCGCTGGGTACACATTTCATATAGTGTATGCCCAGCTTAAGGCTTACCCAATTCAATTCCTGATAGAACTATACAGTAACTATCCTCCCCCCTCCTTTTTCTTTTTTGTTTTCCTTTTCCTTCTTTTTCTTCCTATTCCTTCTTCTTTCTTGCAAGGATATTATTCAATGGTAATTTTTCAAGAAAAAAAACAAACAAAAAAATGTTTGTATCAATGATATTTCTTTGCTTACATATTTAATATTGTGATTATCTCTGTTATTATTATGTGTTCTGTAACTAATATGTAAAAAAATCCAAATAAAAACAATTTGATAAAAAAAGAAAACTATACAGTAAACCTGTTACTGTATGCATGAGAAGAGGTGTTATATAGACACAGTCACATGATCCCAAGATGGCACTGCTGTGTGATTACTGCTGTGCTAATAAGACAATTCATCATTTTCATTCATCCTTTCAGGTTCTGCTAATATTAATGACCGCAGCATGATGGGGAAGCGTGACAGTGAGATGGCTGTTATTATACAAGACACAGAAACTGTTTCCTCCGTCATGGATGGGGAAGTTTATCAAGCTGGGAAATATGCCCTGTCACTTCGGTTGCATTGTTTCAGGTACAAGTCTAAGGCAATAAATGGAACTTTCTGTAACCTCTCCTTGGCATGACATTTTTACTGGTTGGCTCAAACACTTACGCTGTAAGACGTCTATTGACTAATGGCTGATAACATGAGTTCATCACCAGAAATAATGAATCTGTATGGTTTCCCATACCTGATTTTTGTGCTGCTTATATCTTGTGGTAGAGATGAGCTACAGAAATGCTGTGCATTAGCTAACAGTGATTCTTACAGTGGTGAATATATGATGCGTTTTCTATTCTAGGCTTATTCTTGGTTGCCTCAATGACCTCTCAGTCAACATACAGGACCCTGTCAGTGACAAGTTCTTCAAAGAGGTTTGGGTGGCAACAACCGCTCGGAATACAACCATTTTCGACAAGGTGACAGTTTTATTTTGGTTGGTTATTTTAAAACAATGGTGTAACATAGACAGGCACACCTTTAGGGGGTTACCATTCTCAGCATCTAACTGCCACTTTACAAGCTATGGGTTCTATGTACTTGACCTTGGAGAGAGATAAAGTGGCTAGAGATAAAGGACCTCATTCAGAGCCGGTCGCACAGAGCATGCGGTCGGTCTGAATGAGGGGAGGACCTCTTGAATTTTCAAGACTTCCTCCTTTGCGGTGGTAGGGCTGTGGGTTAACACCCACAGCCTTACGACCGCCTAAGGTGATGGTGATGATCGGGGCTTACGACGAGACCCTAGGGTAGGGTCTCCCTTGTCGTAAGCCCCGGAGAGCTTTCGGCTCTGGCCCCACTAGTGATGTCAGTGGGGCCGCCCCCAAACAGTAGGCGTCCCCATGGGAACGCCCCCGTTTGGGCTGCCACCCCCCCCGGGCCGCTTCCAAACGGGGCGAGCTGTCAATCAACATCGACAGCTCGCCCCCTTTGGATCGAGACCCGCTACGAGTGGGTCTCACGCATGCGCACGCCGGCGCCGTCGTGCGCATGCTCTGTGGGGGGCCATCGACCCGGTCCGAGCGCATAACTTTACAGGCTGTCGGGCAGATGTATTAACCGCCGAACCGGCATCAGTGCAAGTTATGTGCGCTGATACCGCTTGTCCCCCATGTATTACTGGGGGGCTGGGTGGTGATTGACAGGGGCGCCTGAATGGTCAGTTCGCCTGACCGTTTCGTCAGCTCCAGCTATCGATGTCGACAGCTGCAGCTGGCGATGCCCTATCCCCACAGCAGGGACAGCGCTGTCCCTGCTGCGGTGGCTGCCAGCTCCGGGGGCTGCACGCGGGATCTCGTGATGCTTGCGAGATCTCGCGCATGCTCAGTGGAGCCGGTTGGGAGTTAAACACAGTGCAGCAGCACTAGGCTGATGCGCTGTGGGCTGTAGCAGGTATCGCGGGAGGGGAGAGTTTTCACTCCCCCTGCTCCAGCCGATGAGATGTTCATACATTAGCTAACAGTGATTCGTACAGTGGTGAAAAATTACAGGAGCTGATGTATGTTTGAAAAATTACAGGAGCTGATTGGTTGGTACTTTTTCTCTCTCCAAGTTTTGATAAATCTCCCCCATAATAATCAGCTACGTGCCTAACTATCATGTAATTTTCATCTTCAGAAATCTGGAGCACAATACTGGTTTACTAGACCTTGGTTAAATAAGATTTTAGAGCTTTCTTTCTCATGTAACAATAGCAGTGATGCTGTCACATACCAACGCATGTTTTACAGTGATAATAATGATATCAGTCAATCAGATTATCCATTTCATACACCTCAATACAAGATTCAGCTAAGAGCATCACTGCCATTGTGAGATCGCTGTCACTCTGACAGTGTATCGTGAGAGGAGTAAGAGGGTTGTATTATGATTTAGCCGGAAATTGTATTCCAGTGTTATTCCTTTATATCCAGGTAGTTTCCCTAGCTGTCTGTATACCGGCTTACACAATGGCCAGTCAGTGAGAAAGTACGTTATAGATCCAGGGTTATGTTTGTGTTGTATTCTCTCTGTGATATTGGTAAAAGACACTACCTTGGTTAATCACTAGATATTGACAGCAATGAAGAAATGATGCTGCATATACATAGACTTAGGGCCTGATTCAGAGATGTACTCAATGCTGATATTTATGCAGAGATGTTTGCCCATTGCACATGTGTGTAAGCCGCACTGTACATGTGCAACGATTGTTTTGTGATTACGCTCACAGAGAAGATTCACTCGCAATGTGAGTGACAGATAGTCAGCTTTGGGGGAGGTAATGGGAGGTGGCTAGGCAAATGCAGGCGCGTCAGAACCGTTTAAACCTTGTTTCATGGGCGTGCATAAATTAGCCATTGCGCTCTTCTTCACGGGATGAGAGCTCTCAGCGTGTCAGGAGAGACGCAGCGTTTGAGACAGATCAGACTTCACCCAGAAGCTGCGTGGCTGCTCGATATGCGTCGATGTTCCCAATGTTTACACTGTTGCACGTCATCAGATGGATATGAGAAGGCAGCAGTGGGCTCCGCTAAGCTTTGGAAGACCTTAGTATATTTCCGCTAACGCAATCCGTAAGAGATCACAGTTGTGACTTCATTAGTGTAAATATCAGGATCAGCCATTAGATAACATATCACATTGTGGGCCTGATTCAGACCCGGACGCTAAGCTGCGATCGCTCACTATGGGTGATTGTCGCCTGTCTGCGCATGAGTATGCATCGCAGTGCGAGAGCCAGCCAGGATCAGTGTCAGGGTTCAGCCTAGAATCGGCCGTCTCTTACCTCCGTGCCGGCTTCCCCTGACTTCTCGTGCGGTCAGACGCACCGGAGCGCTGGTGCCGCGCTGAGTATTCTGCCTTAGGCGCTCACGGCGCTTTCATGGTCGGCCCTGTGTCTTGGGGATCGTGGTTCCTGGCATGGGCACCGTCATGACAGTCCTTCTCACATGAAAGCCTCCAACCAATGGTAGTATGTTCCAGGTCAGCTGACACTGGGCCTGATTCAGACCCGCTCGCGAGCGCTGAGCGCTCGTAAGCGGGTCGATGTTGCCCAAGTGCGCATGCGCACGATGGAGGCGGCTCCGTCGTGCGCATGCGCGAGACCCGAATAACGACGGCCAAGCTGTCGTTATAGGTCTCGCACCAAAGGGGGCGTGCTGTCGATGGTGATTAACAGCATGCCCCCTTTGGTGGGCGTGCCGGGGGCGTGGCTGCCCAGACGGAGGCGTTCCCATGGGAACGCCTACTGTCTGGGGCCGGCCCCACTGACATCACTAGTGATGTCAGTGGGAGTGCTTTTGGCTCAGATAGAGCCAAAAGCACTCCAGGGCTTGCGGCAGCGAGACCCTACCACAGGGTCTCGCCGCAAGCCCAATGGTTGCGATGGTTTTGACCATCGCGACCATCATTTTGGCTGCTCGCTATAGCTGTGGGTGGTCACCCACAGCTATGCGAGCGGCCAGGAGTCCGCTCCAAAAAGAGGAGGGACGGCCCTGATTCAGAGGGAGCGCTCTGTCAGAGCGTCCGGCTCTGAATCAGGGCCACTGTCCTCCTATCTGCTGCTACCTCTGGGTATATAGCCGGCCCCAATCCACCAGGAAGTTGCCTGTACAACGATTGTTTTTCCTAGTGTTACTAGTTGAGCGCTCGTTCAAGGTTCCCCTGAGATTTCCTAGTGTTCTCTCTACTACGATTTGACCATCTCTGCCGGAGTGTCCCTCTGTGCCTTCTTCAGTACAACATCTGTGCCAGAGGGTCTACTCCGTGCTATTCTCAGAGCAGCAGTGCAGTTTACATCTCAAGCCTGCGTGCAAAATAGCGTTTCCACTCGGAGCTACAGTGTGCCCTTCACCTCAGCCTGTACGCAAATTAGCGTCTCCCTCCGGAGCATCAGTGTGACCACCACTCTCAGCCTGTGCGCAAACTAGCATCTCCTCCCGGAGCATCAGTGCGACCACCACTCTCAGCCTGTGTGCAAACTAGCGTCTCCTCCTGGAGCACCTGTACTTCTTGTCAAGAAATTATGTATCAGCTTCACAAGTGTGGTAGGCACCTCTACCTGTTGGTGCCTCCAGTACCAATTCCTTGTGTATTTGGGCTTCCCATTGAGACATATCCCTCAGGCCACTGTTTGTGTAGTTCTCTATTCCCTCGGGGCTTAGACACCATATTAAAGGATCACGACCTGCCTGCTGAGTGCAGCAAAACCCATATCCCGATTGGTAGGAGTTACTGGTGAACACCTCCCGGCAGGATAGATACCGCACCTTTGGTAGGGTCTCGCTAACGTCAAAGTCATGTGGAGATCATACATTCAGGCCCCTCGCCTCCGATTCTTTCCTCAACCTCGGACCTCCGCTTCCAAAAACTTAATGGCAATTGTGACAATCAGATTGATAGACTATAAATCTAGGGGAATATCTGATCACTCTCTGCTTGCCCTGGAATTTAGATGTCCAGTGTGGACAAACTTTCAGGAAACTAAACCCATTTTGGCTGATGCAGATGGGGGCTGGATCCAAGCTGGAGACTGCATGGGGGGAATTCTTTCTCATTAACTTGGGTTCTGCCCATAAATCTATTGTTTGGGATACATTTAAAGCTTGCGTGGTACGTGTATCTGAGTGCAAGGCTTTTTCCAGACGTAGAAAATTAGAATTGGAAACTACATGCAGAGCTGTTGAACTGGTCTACTTAAAGGAAGGGCTAGACTCTTCCAGGTTGGTATGGCTGTCTGCACAAAAAGAATGGATTAAATACCTTTTTGCAAAATCCCAATTTAGACTATTGTTTTCGCCCCAGTCCCATTATACACACGTGGCGTGGCTGGATAGTTATTTGGCAAACCTGGTTAAAGCCAAAAGGGTGTCTGCCACTAATATGGAGGTAGCTGACAACCATGACTCAGTCATGTCCTTGACCCCAGATATAAATGAGGTCTTCTTTTCATTCTATTTGTACAAATCGAGATTTAAATGTAGTCAAACAGGTCTTGAGGCTTACTTGTCGGATGTTAACCTCTCCACCTTGACTGTAGGGGCTCAGACCTTTCTTAATGCCCCTTCGATATAGCCAATCGCTCCTTCCCAGAGACAAGGCTCCCGGCCATGGAATTGTTTTAAAAACATACCTTGTTCTATGTACCTCAACTCCTTAAGTCGTACAACAGTTTGTATGATGGGACGCTTTTCCCACATTCTATGTCTGAAGCTCTTGTCTTGCCTAAGCCTGGGAAGGATCTGAGATTTTCTTCCTCTTATCTCCCTATTTCCCTCCTTCCCACAGATGGCTCAGGTAATCACATAAATGATGCATCCAGACCAGGCGGGATTCATGCCCAGCAAGTCCACCTGTGTAAATATTAGGGGTGAGCGGGTTCGGATTTCCCTGAAACCCGAGCCCCCCCGATACGAGGCCGATCCGAGTCAGGCTCGACTTTTCCCGCCTGACTCGAATCTGAAATCGAGGCAAAACGTCATCATCCCGCCTTCCGGGTCTCGCGGGTTTTGGATTCTATATAAGGTACCCGTGTCGGCGCCATTTTCTCACTCGACTGTGGACAGTGAAGAGGGAGGGTGGGAGTTAGGGTTGGCTGGGCTGTGTAGTGTAGTGCTGTGCTGCTGTTGTCCATAGGGGCTGTGTCCACTCCTCCAAAGTCCATAGGGACTGGCTGTGTTGTGCTGTGCTGCTGTTATCCATAGGGGCTGTGTCCACTCCTCTAAAGTCCATAGGGGCTGGCTGTGTTGTGCTGTGCTGCTGTTGTCCATAGGGGCTGTGTCCACTCCTTCAAAGTCCATAGGGGCTGGCTGGACTGTGTTGTGCAGTCAGTTGTCCATAGGGGCTGTGTCCACTCCAAAGTCCTGTGCAGTGTCCCAGTCCTAAAGGGGTGCTGTAGTGTTGTCCAGGGGGTGCTCTGTCCATCAGGGGTGCTCCCCCCAAGTGCCAAAAAAATAAATATTTTTTCTGTGTTTGTGAATTGTGTGCGCAGTAGCCGCACGTGCATCAACAAAGTAGTGCCAAGCGTGCGCCTGTGTCATAGGTAAAGGGCCGGCTGGCTTGACCGTTAAAGGGTGCTGTAACCCCCAAAGTGCACTCCAAAAAAAATAAAAAAATATATTTTTTTGTGTTTGTGAATTGTGTGCGCAGTAGCCGCACGTGCATCAACAAAGTAGCGCCAAGCATGCGCCTGTGTCATAGGTAAAGGGCCGGCTGGATTGACCATTAAAGGGTGCTGTAACCCCCAAAGTGCACTCCAAAAAAAATTTAAAAATATATTTTTTTTGTGTTTGTGAATTGTGTGCAGTAGCCACACGTGCATCAACAAAGTAGCGCCAAGCGTGCGCCTGTGTCATAGGTAAAGGGCCGGCTGGCTTGACCGTTAAAGGGTGCTGTAACCCCCAAAGTGCACTCCAAACAAAATAAAAAAATATTTTCTGTGTTTGTGAATTGTGTGCACTGTGGCTGCACGTGCATCAACAAAGGAGGAGCGCCAAGCACGCGCCTGTGTCACAGTAAGTAAAGGGCCGGCTGGCTTGTCTGTTGAAGCGTGCTGTAACCCCCAAAGGGCACTCCAAACATAATAAAAAAATATTTTCTGTGTTTGTGAATTGTGTGCACTGTGGCTGCACGTGCATCAACAAAGGAGCTGCGCCAAGTGTGCGCCTGTGTCCCATAAGTAAAGAGCCGGCTGGCTCATTTCTTAAAGGGTGGTGTAACCCACAAAGTGCACTAGTCTCCAACAAAAATAAAAAATTATTTTCTGTGTTTGTGTGCACCTTCGCCGCACGTATATATCAATATATCATCCGAGGACCAAACTTTCTCCGTTAAAAATAAAATAGGGAAAGATCAAGAACTACTTCCTCCTAGTGCTGAAGCTGCTGCCACTAGTCATGACATAGACGATAACATGCCATCAACGTCGTCTGCCAAGGCCGATGCCCAATGTCATAGAAGAGGGCACATACATTCCCAAATGACAAAGTTCAGGAAAATGACCTTAAAAAAAACATTTAAATCATCTGAAGAGAAACTTAAACTTGCCAGTATGCCATTTACGACACGGAGTGGCAAGGAACGGCTAAGGTCTTTCCCTATGTTCATGACTAGTGGTTCAGCTTCACATGACGATGGAAGCCCTCCTCCCGCTAAAAAAATCTTAACGAGTTAAGCTGGCAAAAGCACAGCGAAGAACTGTGCGTTCTTAGAAGATATCACAAATCCCCAAGGAGTGTCCAAGTGTGGTGCCGGTTGCGATCCCTGACCTTCCCAGCACTGGACGGGAAGAGGTGGCTCTTTCCACCATTTGAATACCCCCTGCAAGTGCTGAAAGGAGCACCCACAGTCCACTTGCTGATATGCAAATTGAAGATGTCACTGTTGAAGTACAACAGGATGAGGATACTGGTGTAGCTGGCGCTGAGGAGGAAGTTGGCGAGGAGGATTCTGATGGTGATGTGGTTTGTTTAAATCAGGCTCCGGGGGAGACAGTTGTTGTCCGTGGGATGAAAAAGCCCATCACGGTCATGCCTGGGCAGAAGACCAAACATTCCACCTCTTTGGTCTGGCAATATTTCTATCCAAATCCGGACAACTGTCTTGCCGTATGTACCATATGTAAAGGTGAAATAAGTAGGGGTAGGGACGTTAACCACCTAGGAACATCCTCCCTTATACGGCACCTGCAGCGCGTTCATAAAAAGTTACTTTCAAGTTCAGAAACTTTGGCTAAGACCGTAAGCAGTTCAGGGACACCTAAATCCCGTTGTCCTGTTGTATCCAAGCACCTGCAAACCACACCGTCAACTCCCTCCTCGTCAACTTCCTCCTTAGTCAGGATCGGAAGCAGTCCTGCAGGCCATGTCACTGGCATGACTGACTCTCCTATCCGGGATTCCTCCGGAGGATCCTGCATTGCTACGCCTAGTGCTGCCGCTGTTGCTGCTGCTGGGAGTCGTTCATCATCCCAGAGAGGAAGTAGGAACACCACTACTTTTACTAAACAATTGACCCTCCAACAGTCCTTAGCGAGGAGGATGAAGTACGACAGCAGTCATCCTGAAGCAAAACGTATAACTGAGACCTTGACTGCTATGTTGGTGTTAGACGTGCGTCTGGTAGAGGTAGTGTGTCCCCGGTTCCAAATCCCGTCTAGATTCCACTTCACTAGGCAGGCGATACCGAGACTGTACAGAAACGTCAGAAAAAGTGTCCTCAGTGTCCTGAAAAATGCAGTTGTACCCAATGTCCACTTAACCACGGACATGTGGACAAGTGGAACAGGGCAGACTAAGGACTATATGACTGTGACAGCCCACTGGATAGATGTATCACCTTACGCAGCAACAACAGCAGCGTCACCAGTAGTAGCATCTCAGAAACGCCAAGGCAGGCTACGCTGTGTATCACCGGTTTCAGTAAGAGGCACACCGCCGACAACCTCTTAGAGAAACTGAGGGAAATCATCGCCCAGTGGCTTACCCCACTTAGACTCTCCTGGGGATTTGTGATATCTGACAATGCCACCAATATTGTGCGGGCATTACATTTGGGCAAATCCCAGCACGTCCCATGTTTTGCTCACACAATAAACTTGGTGGTGCAGAATTTTCTGAAAAGCGACATGGACGTGCAGGAGACGCTTTGGGTTGCCCGAAAAATTTCTGGCCACTTTCGCCATTCAGCGACTGCGTGCCGAAGACTGGAGCGCCAGCAAACACTCTTGAACCTGCCCCGCCATAAACCTGAAGCAAGAGGTTGTGACGCGGTGGAACTCAACCCTCTATATGCTTCTGAGGATGGAGGAGCAGCTAAAGGCCATTCAAGCCTATACATCCACCTATGACATAGGCAAAGGAGTGGGTATGCACCTGACTCAAGCGCAGTGGAGAATGATTTCCGTGTTGTGCAAGGTTCTCCAGCCCTTCGAACTTGCCACACGTGAAGTCAGTTCAGACCCTGCCAGCTTGAGTCAGGTCATTCCCCTCATCAGGCTTTTGCAGAAGCAGCTGGAGAAAGTGAAGGAGGAGCTAAGACGGAGCGATTCCACTCGGCATGTGGGACTTGTGGATGAAGCCCTTCATTCGCTTTGCCAGGATTCCAGGGTGGTCAATCTGTTGAAATTAGACCACTACATTTTGGCCACCGTGCTCAATCCTAGGTTTAAAGCCTATGTGGTGTCTCTCTTTCCGGCCGACACAAGCCTGCAGAGGTGTAAAGACCTGCTGGTGAAAACACTGTCAGCTGAAGCATAACGTGACACGTCAACAGCTCCTTCTTCATTTTCTCCCGCAACTGGGGCTGCCAGGAAAAAACTTAGGTATTCTAAGCAACCCGCTGGCGGTGATGCAGGGCAGGCAGGACCAAGTTTGGACATCTGGTCCGGACTGAAGGACCTGGCAACAATTTCTGACATGTCTACTGTCACTGCATATGATACTGTCACCATTGACAGAATGGTGGAGGATTACATCGGTGACAGCATCCAAGTAGGCATGTCAAACAGTCCGTACCTTTACTGGCAGGAAAAAGAGACAATTTGGAGGCCCCTGTACAAACTGGCTCTATTTTACCTGAGTTGCCCCCCCCCTCCAGTGTGTACTCTGAAAGATTGTTTACTGCAGCCGGGAACCTTGTCAGCGAAAGGCGTAGGAGGTTGGTTCCACAAAATGTGGAGAAGATGATGTTCATAAAAATGAATTAGCAACTCTTCCAGGGAGACCAGCCTCCAGAACGTACAGAGGGACCTGTGGTGGTGGATTCCAGCAGGGACGAGTTAATACTTTGTGAGGATGAGGATGTACACAACACTGAAGAGGGTGAGGTATCGGTGGATGAGGAGAATGAGGACGACATCTTTCCTCCATAGAGCCAGTTTGTGCAGGGACAGATTAATTGCCAGCTTGTTTTGTGGGGGCCCAAACGAACCAATAATTTCAGCCACAGTCGTGTGGCAGACCCTGGCGCTGAAATGATTGGTTTGTTAAAGTGTGCATGTCCTGTTTATACAACATAAGGGTGGGTGGGAGGGCCCAAGGACAATTCCATCTTGCTCCTCTTTTTGTCTTTGCATTATGTACTGTTTGGGGCCTAGTTTTTCAAACTGCCATCCTGTCTGCCAGTCACTCCTAGATGGGCCGACCACTCATGTCGCTTAGCATAGTCATCCAGCTACCTCGGTGCAACCTTTTGGACATAAAAACACTATTGTGAGGTGTTCAGAATAGACTGGAAATGAGTGGAAATTAAGGTTATTGAGGTTAATAATAGCATATGAGCAGAAAAACCCACAAATTCTGTGATTTTAGCTGTTTTTATGCTTTTTTTTTTTTTTTAAATACAGATCCAGAACACAAAACCCAGAACCCAAAACACGGAAGGGTGGTTTTGGCAAAACCAATCCAGATCCAAAACACAAAGAAAGATCCAGATCCAAAACCAAAACACAAAACACGAACAGTGGCCGGTGCACACCCCTAGTAAATATCTGACATTTACTCACTAATTTGCCTCAAAGGTTTTTGAATCAGTGGAGTGGCCCTTTCTGTGGGAGACTATACAATGTTTTGGTATGGAGCTGGATTTCATCAGATGGGTTTGTCTGTTGTACTCTAATTCAATGGCTCGGGTATCTGTTACTGGGTTCATATCCCCATTGTTCCCTCTATTCAGGCATGCAGCATGGATGCCCCATGTCACCTACCATATTTGCTATTCCAATTAAACCCCTAGCATGTTTGATACTAGTTCATATGGGAATAGATTGTTCCAAATTAGGCTGCAGGACTGACAGTGTCCTTTTACGCTGATGACCTGCTGCTTTTCTTGTCCAACTACAAGGTGTCATTACCCAGAGTTCTCCAGCTGATTAATCACTTTGGCACATTTAATGGGGTAAATGTCCTGCGTCTTCACCTACTGATCTCCCCTTGCAATGGGTTGATCAAGTTATATACCTGGATATATGGATAACTAACACCCCACAAGATTATATTGACCTTAATATAAAGCCACAGATTGATTGCCTTAAGGCACAATCACGGGCAGGGTGTGGGCTTCCTCTTATCCTTACTGGTCGAGTTAGATTGATTAAAATCATTGTTAAGCCCAAGCTCCTCTATGTATTTCAACAATCAGCCATTTAGCTTCCCTAAATTTCCATACAATACACACTCTCACCTCCTCTCCGGTCTGCGTGAATCGCCATGCTCGCACACTGCTTGAATATCCTTACTAGACCCGATGAGATGGGTGGTCTGACATTCCCTTGCATCCACTATTATTATATGCTGGACAATTGGCTCATTTACGGTCCTGGATACAGGACATTGACGGTGAAGCTCTGCATGCTCTTATGGTGGCTTAAGGTGTCTCCCAGTCATACCTCGCTTCAAACACTACTTAGTAGTAGAGAACTAAGATGAGGGATCCCATTATTTAATCAGGCTCTCCATATCTGGAATGAGGTCTATGTAATTTTGGATACTAGTGGCTAGGATCCGGGTTCCCCTCTGTGGAATGCCAGGGGACTGTCAGAGTTAGTGATGACAAAGTTAGTAACGCTGCAGACTCATGCGATTTGGGTAAGATGGGGAACGATCTGCAGTGTGCAACCATATGAAGCTAGAGTGCTTGCCAAACTCCGTTTGGAATTTGGGACCCCCTCTTCCCGGTTCTACAGGTACCTACAATTTCGACACGCCCTTGCTGTACAGTTTGTTGCTGCTTCCCCTTTTATACAGGATTCCCTACCTAAATTTCTGAATACAATTGGCCCTCGTTGGAACCTTTCCTGTTTATACTTTTATGTTATGCAGGCTCACCATTCAGATGACCTGACAGGCCTTAGGCTCACATGGGAGGCAGCTGTAGGACCCCTGGAGGATGAACTTTGGAGAATGGCTCTGGAAAGCTTTGGGGTTTCCACAGCTTCAGTACGCTTTCAGCAGATTCAATTGTTTATCTTACATACAACTCATTATTTTATCCCCAGTACGTTTATGTAGATTTGGTGGCCGTCCCACACCTGAGTGCCCAAAGTGTGGTGATTCACGGGGCACATTCTCCCATCTATTATGGCACTTTCCTGGAATTATATATTTTTTGACACCAGTAATTCAAGCAGTTTCATCCATGAGGGTCTCCTTGTAGCTCCTGGCTCTAACAATGCGTTCTATTGTAGATTGTGGCTGAGGACCCTCTTGACAAATATACTAGTCAATATATTTGGTTAATACTACTATTGGACATGAGAAATTTGTGTATTTGGCTAGGAAGGTGGAATCCAAATTTGACCGTATCTGGTCTAAGTTGCTAGAATCTACTTATGCCCAACTAGATACCCCCCTTCCCTGGCCTTGTTCTTCCTGCACCTCAAGTCCTGGTGGCTGCAGCATTCTAGGAACCACACCAATTTGTGGAAGTCAGTATGAACATAGCAAGAAAAAAAAGACAGTACATTACAGGACATGGACAAGGTCTATAAACATTGCTGTATCAGTCATAATGTCCAAATAGGAGACAGGGCAGCAGAACCATTGTATGCAATGGGGAGGAGATGATGGTATAAGTGAGGGAGGGAAAAGCACATATAGGAAGAGGATCCTGCTCGGGAGAGCTTACAATCTAAAAAAGACTCTATTAATAAATAATAATACACTGTATGTATGATGCAAAATAAGGAAGCAGCACATATTTACCAATCTTCTTATGTTATTTCAAACTAGGTGTTCCGATGTCTTCCCAGTGATGAGGTGCACAACTTTGTCCACTTGCCTGAATTCCTTGCCAAGCCAGCACTGGCCATACAGGACCGCGTGAAAGCGCAGGAAGAAGTGCAGAGGATCCGAGGGTTTGTCGTCCAATTTCCCTTCTTATTCTTATCTGGGGAAAATCTCTTACCATCCATGGGAACGAAGGAGTCCATAGTGCCCATGGAAACGTGGACCTGAAAGAAACTTAACTGAATTAATTTAAATGGCAGAATTCTTTTGTGTACTCATACAAGAAGAGGCTGAAATACATGTAATGAATCTTCCTTTAGGCTACAATCTCTGCCCAGGTTGGCATTTGTTCTCAATGTCAAATTTCAAGTACTTTTGCTAATTATACTACAATGTTCATGTATCATTCTCTGTGCAGCAGATTTTTAATAGCCACTTTATTTAGATTTAACAAATCGTGTATGTTCTCATCCAGTGTGTTTTCTATACAGCCCAAATGATCTGTTTATGGTATAATACATGATCTCTTTATATCTAAACGTTTAAACTGAAGTGGACATGTAATATAACTTGTAGGTGGGATCAAGCATTCTGTGGACAATGATAGTGAATAGTAAAGGTTTCTTCTAGTGAAGATGGAGACAACCTGTGGCTATTCAGATGTTATTGATGTGTCTGGCAGAACATGCTGGGAGTTGTAGTTCAGTAGTAGGCAGAAAGCCTCAGAATTGCTGCCATATCTATATGCAAAATGAAACACTAACATTTCTCTTGGCAATGCTGCTAACTGCATTTGATGCCATGTGCTGACAAATGTTACTGAACAGATGGAAAGTAAGGCCTATATCTTCTCTGTGATCTTTCCCTTTTAAGTTGTATTCCAATAGACGGCAAGCCATGAAATCCAGGTGCCAACTACATCTGCTTGTTAGCGTATGTCAGGGAATACTAAACTTTACTGAATGTCCAAAAAAGGACAACCCAAAGAAGCTGTCTTATAAAAAAAATCAGCTTATTGTCATATACTGTATGTATTTATTGAATTGCACAAGTGGTGTACCTTACACAGCACTGCAGACAGAGGGCACTGCTGTGCAGTAACATTGTTGAAAGTTGAGCCATGGGGAACCCGAGGACAATGCACTGTAAGGGTAGTGAAACTTACATTATAATATAAAATGATGTTTGGCTCCTGGTGAGGGCAAGTCATGATTTTTTGTCATACATTTCATTTATTACTAACAAAAACACGGAATTTAGTATTACTTCGGTCCTTCATTTTAAGTTGTATGTCTAATCTGGTCCATGCTTGAGTCTATTGTGGATTTTTTTTTTATATATATATCTTTGTTTGTAGTTCAAAATTATGAATTTAATTATGGTTTAAAACTGTGATAAATCTCTGATCCCATATTTAATTGATGCTAAATTCCGTTAATCAATAAGCCAGTGCTTTATGGTAGACATGTAATGTGAGATAGATGACATGTATAAATGTATTTTTATGTTAAATATCAAGACAAATATAAAAGTATAATGTAACATGCAGAATGTATTTTCTATGACTGTAAACATGGATCACTTTGTACACGTTAGGTAGAACTTTGTTGGGCTAATGAACATGCGGTTGAATAGACTTAATTTCCTTCTGTGAAGGGTTATCCACAGTACAGCTATGTACACTGCATGACTCTGCCTATCTATGCTAGTCATTGTAATTACATTTTAATTAATTGTTTCAATGACTGTATTTGTTTTAATTAAAATATGGCAACCTGTTTGTTTGCACACTTGAAAGGATATTTCAGTAACAATGGAGCACAACACTACTTTCTTATTAAAGTAAACAGTTTGATCCAGCAGCATTGTAATCCGGGGTGTAACATTCAACCTACACTACATGGCCAGAAGTATGCGGACACCCATTCTAACTAGTGTGTTTGGCCATTTCAGCCACACTCTTTGCTAAATTGGGCTCCAAGCCTACAGCCATGCAAGCTGTATAATCCAACATTAGCAGAATGGATTGTACTGTAGAGCTCAGTGACTTTCATTGGGGCAATATCGTAGAATGCCACCTTTGCAACACATTTCTGCCCTGCTAGAGCTGCCCCGGTCAGCTGTAACTTCTGTTATTGTGGAGAGAAAACATGTAGAAGCAACAACAGCTCAACTGAAGCAGCCACATAACCTGCAGCATATAACTCATAAAAACACTCACCACCGAGTCCTAAACTGCCTCTGTAAGCAAAATTAGCATTAAGAAGAATGTTGGTGTTGCGCTTATAAATGACCGATTCAAATATTAAATTCATTAATAACTGGGCATGGCAGAAAATGTCTGCCATGCCCAGTTATTAATTAATTTAATATTTGAATTGGTCATTTATAAGCGCAACACCAACATTCGTCTTTTGCTTGCCTGAGACTACTTAGGTAATCTCGTTTTTTGGGGTTCCTCACAGACCCTTAGGTGTGTGCAGCTATTTTACATACTTATACATTTATATATAGAATCTGACTGAAGTTACAGTCATATTGGGCCTCATTCTGAGTTGGACACAATGTCGGACATGTTTTTTTCTACTGCACGTGTCCACTAGGCATGCAGAGTCCGTGCACACAGCGTTGTAGTTGCGACTGATGCTTCCAGGCCGCCAAAGCAGTCCCAAACTCACCACCATCTCCCATGCCACAATTTGCAGCCAACACCCTCCGCCCACCACCACCCTCCTCCCATTCATGACAATAAAAAAGCAAACAAAAAAGAATCTTCTGGCCCAGCAGGGCTCTCATGCAGGGGATCCTGCTGTGCGCCCCTAGGCACGTGCACAGTGGGAAATCCAGCACTGCTTTCAAGGTTGTTATCTTTGTCAGCTAATGCGTTTATTCATTTAGTTTGATATGTGATCAATTGCTGAGCTGACTTCGATGATGAAGATCATCTCTTTAGCGTTAGTTATTTTTTGAGCTTCATGACTCATCTGGACGAGTTGGGTACAGGATGCCAGCGCTCAGGATCCTGGCATGCATAATCCCAACGCCGTCATCCTGACAGGGTTAGTATACCGAGACGTGTCAGTAAGTGTCCTACCCCTAACTCCTAACCCTCCCTCCCCGCTGCCTATACTTACCCTCCCCCCTAGTGCCTAACTCTTCCCCTACTCCTAACCTTCCTAACCCCATTACTTGCCATCGGGATGCCAGCGGCTAGGATGCTGGCGCCAGGATTCTGACTGGTGTTGGGATTCCGGCATCCCGACAGCCAGGATTTAAACTACATTCCATCTGGATATGTGTCTTATCAGTTGACTCTGATGGCGACTAGCGCCTTTCATTTGGGAGTGGTCATAGATATGCCGAGATTTCATCTTGTGAGATTTGGGTCCTCTTTTGGGTTTACATATGTTGGCAGAGTATAAACAACCAGAGTTTTCAGGGTTGCTGGACTAATAGCACATAGTGTCATCAGTGATACCTGAAATTGCAGATTTTTTATGTGCAGATTTAGGTATCGGGTCATTTTCTATTAACTAGAATTTTTAGAAAGAGATTTCATATGTTGCCATCTAGTGGCTGACTGTGTGATAGCCACAATGTATTGATGTACCATGGCAGTGGAAGTATTACAGGATAACAGTATAGCTGTTTTTCGCTCTGCAGTTAGCAAAAATGGGATAAGAATTTGCAGAGAGCTTAGTTGTATTCTTGATCGCTCCATCACTGCCTAGCTCTACTTATATGTATAGCTCTCTATTTGCCAATGATTGTTACAGGTACCCTTTGGTGAAGGCAGACGGCCTAATCCCGATTGTGGCATTGTCACCAGCCATACAGTGTAAAGTGTCTCTGCACAGGCTGTAAGTTATACAGCAGAAATTTGTTTACAGACAAAATTGCAACATCTTCAGCGAGACTGTTGCTGTGAATCATGGAAGGTTCAGATATGAGATTCCTGGAGGATACCACTGCACTCATTATAGTATCATTAGGCTTTGGCGCAATCTTGGTTAGTTTGTAAATGGAGGGAATAGGGCAAAGTTTTAGTTCTGTGTGTTGCCTACTCATATATATTACCATACCGCTGTGTTCTGATTTCCAACAACAAATGGATTCTGTAGGAGATACCGTAACTTGCATCCGGGCTGCAAATCAATTTGTATGGCTATTGGCTCACCTCTGGCTGGGGCAGCATAAAGCTTGGGCTGGCCATGAGCTCTCTTATATTGCGGCCATTCACTGGCGACGCCTCCTGCAAGTTGCCATCAAGGTTACATTTGTCATATACAGTACATAGAGTA
Source organism: Taudactylus pleione (assembly GCA_031769625.1). Taxonomy (NCBI): domain Eukaryota; kingdom Metazoa; phylum Chordata; class Amphibia; order Anura; family Myobatrachidae; genus Taudactylus; species Taudactylus pleione. The sequence goes on along the minus strand of JAUIMM010000036.1, from coordinate 11,712,436 downwards.
GATATTCCTTTAAGGGTAGTGACTTTTTTTTATTTAATTGCAAATTTGATGCAGACAAATTAGAATTTTTTTTTATTTTTTCCCTCTTTCACAGAAAAGATAAAATGTCACAGTAATTTTAGGCTGCAGATTGAAACACAGCAATCATTGTACTTGCGACCATCAGTAGCTGGGGGAAGACAATACATTGCCAGAGAACATGAACCATTTACTTTATCAATATTACTTTCCAGTGTAGTTTTCATTTTCAAAGAAAATAGAGCAACTATATACAGTGTTTCATGAAAAAGGCATGTTAGAGATACCCTATATCTACAGTGCATGAATGAGTGAAGTCTTCTAACACTTAATAATCATCCTGTTGATTAAACTATTGATTTGTATTCTAGTACCAGTTAGGACCAGTACCAGGTTTTTCAGTGCCCCATTTTCCATACTTTCCAACTGTCCATCTGTACAGTAGGTGGGACAGTCCCAATATGGGGGCTCTGTTCCTCAATCCCGATTGTGGCATTGTCACCAGCCAGCAGTTGGGGCGGTATGTCCCAAATTCTTCCTCTCTACATAGCATACCATCAGTCACCAAGTGTGTTACATTCAAATGGTGTTTTCATGGGAGGCAAACACTGGGTGGTCCAGGGCATCGTAAGCACTTACCACTCCCCCCTGTGATCGCAACCTCACCCCATGACCATTAAAGATACGCCAATGTACATTCTTATATACTACAGCTGGCACAGGGCCGGCTCTAGGGGTGTTCGACCAGTGCGGTCAAACAGGGGCACCACCCATGAAGGGCACACCCATTCCCAACATCCCGCTGTTCCACCCGTGGGCCGAAGTGACCCGCGGGTGGTCAAATCGGGAGGTTGGGGACCCCCACCTCCGCGGCAGTGCCGGACCCCCGGAGTGATCCATTCACTGATATGAGAGGGCTGGGGGAAGCCTAGCCAGTGATGGAGGGCTGGGTTTTACCCATGGCACGCCTCCAAATAACGTCACTTAGGGGGCGTGGCCTATGGTAATGCGGCCACGCACCGATTACAGAGCGCAGCTTGTCGGGCCGGCACAGGTTTCTCAGACCCCTGGAGCCAGCCCTGGTTTGGCATAATGTTAGTACATGTGTAGTGGTCTTGTTTACCCACAACTGACCAGCATTGCAAGGGTTACTGGGTGGCTCACCACTACCTCTCTGACTCCTTTGTGCTTACCACTACTTCTGTGCTTACCAGTACTCCCAGATCCTTCCTTACCAAACACTATCTCTCTGCACTACCTCCCCGACCCCACCATACTCACCACTACCTATCTGCACTATTCCCCTGACCCCTCCATACTCACCACTACCTATCTGCACTACCTCCCCGACCCCACCATACTCACCACTACCTATCTGCACTATTCCCTGACCCCACCATACTCACCACTACTTATCTGCACTATTCCCCTGACCCCTCCTTACCAAACACTATCTCTCTGCTGTTTGTACTATCCCCCTTGCCCCTTAATACCAAACACTGCACTGCCTCTATGACCCCTCCATGCCCACCATAACCTCCCTTGCCCACATAACTGACTCCCATGCAACGGAGTAAATTACGAGAGAGCGTATTCTATTTTTAGTATATAAAAGGGTCATAAATTATACTAATATTTTCTCCCATTATAGTGGCCACACCCCTTTGCGGGCCACTATTATTGCTTTCCCCTGTGGGCCCTTCATGCTCCAATCCGCCACTGGTGGCAACCAATGTAAAACCGCCGCTAGCCGTAAGAAATGTCCAGTCCACAGTATCACACCCAAATATTACTCTGCGGTCTTCAATTTAGCCAGCGGCAACCAATAGAGTAATGTGGTCACTTTTCTTCACTTTCAATGAGAGAAAATATTTGCTGAAGCTCAGGTGTTTACTCCAATGAATATTCTAACCTCCAATAAGCCAGGCACTCATCTCATGCATATGATATGCCAGGTAGTACATAGAGTTCAGACTTGGCAACAATTGTGAATCATGCAGTCAGTCTAAAGGCCCCCACACACTACGATTATTTAAACGATGTTACCATTTTCGACTGATTGGAACGACAAATCGTTTAAAAACTGTCCATGTGTAGGCTTGATAACGATGCGATGCGCGTTCCCGCTGGCCGTGGTCGGTGATCTCTTCAACATGCAGAAAGATCTCGACTTGTCTTTCACAATTTGGCACGCATTGTTCCGTGCGTATGCATGATGAACAATGTCATGGAAGACGAACGATTTGTCGTCACTTTTCCTAGCCATTCCCCTTCACCATTTCGTGCCAGTCAACGGAGCGACAGAAGATGCATCGTTAATGATTTGCAGTTGGTAACGACCCATCTATATCGTTTGATCGTTTGTACAATCATTCCATATGTATGCACAATATTGTTTGTCAGGGAGTGTTCAGGAGTTCAAGGGAAATCGTTAACGAGATTGTATCGTTACCTACATCGTACCATTTGTACCCACCATGTACCATGTTTCTACTCCTTAGAAGAGGTAAGCTCATGTTCCTTTCTTACCCAATATGATAATACTATTCCATGGTTTGCCTTTGTGATGTATTCATGTCTCCTTTTATTGTGTTGTTTTTAGCTTACCATAACTGTGAGTGTTATGTGATTCCCCCACGATTCATTTTGAATTACATAAAGTTAATTAGGTTTGTCACTGTGATTATAGGAATACCAGTGACATGCAGTCAGAGTAGGCAGGGGAGGCAGAGCCTTCCCTGTCAAACTCCTAAGATTTGATATAAAAATGATTAGAATAATACAAAGAAGATATTTATAACTTATAAACATCTTATTTGATTATTGTAATAATTTTTATAGTTAACATTCAAGTGCACATGCCAACAGTAAAGGATCCTGAGACCATTCATGTGTGGGGTTGCTTCTCAGCCAAGGGAGTGGGCTCACTCACAATTTTGCTTAAGTACACAGCCATGAATAAAGAATGGTACCAAACATCCTCCAAGAGCAACTTCTCCCAACCATCCTAGAACAGTTTGGTGATGAACAATGCCTTTTCCAGCATGATGGAGCACCTTGTCATAAGGCAAAAGTGATAACTAAATGGCTCGGGGAATAAAACATCGAAATTTTGGGTCCATGGCCAGGAAACTCCCCAGACCTTAATCCCATTGAGAACTTGTGGTCAATCCTCAAGAGGCGGGTGGACAAACAAAAACCCACAAATTCTGACAAACTCCAAGCATTGATTAGGCAAGAATGGGCGGCCATCAATCAGTATGTGGCCCAAAATTTGATTGACAGCATGCTAGGGCGAATTGCAAAGGTCTTGAAAAAGAAGGGTCATCACTGCAAATATTGACTCTTTGCATAAACTTAATGTAATTGTCAATAAAAGCCTTTGACACTTATGAAATGCTTGTAATTTTACTTCAGTATACCATAGTAACATTTGACAAAAAGGTCTAATAATACTGAAGCAGCAAACTTTGTGAAAACTAACACTTGTTTCATTCTCAAAACTTTTGTCCATGGCTGTAAGCTCCACAGAAAGAGAGCTTATAGAAGTATGCCTCTGAGTATGGTGGGGCGTGCCTTGAGCACTGATGGACACCTTGGATGTGTCATGTGACCAGGAAGTGCACTGCAGTGTTTAGAGTTTGGAGCTCAGCAGCAAGAGAAGACACAGTGATGCAGGTAGGAGAATCAATGGACACCTAATCTTAGTGTAGTGAGGGGAGAGTTACAGTGAGTAGGGGGTGAGACAGGCTCCCAGAACTCAGACCCATCTCTATGTGTGCCTACCCAGCCATTGACCTCACTGAGGAAAACAATATACAAGCTTTCATTTATGGTATTGTCATTTCCAGATGTGAGATTGTTTTATTCCAATTTGTCTCTCAGGTTTCTTGATCTTCTCCAGCTGACTGATGTCTTTTGTCCTATAGCACCAGTTAGAGCTTCAGTAAATGCGGAGAATATGCCACTGTCTTTGGAGGAATATATTTGAACTCCTGCCATTTTGTACAAAATGTACCTATAAATATTAACTTGCTTTCTCTAGTAGTTATTTGATGAGATGGAATATCAGTGATTCCGTATTTTTACTGAGAATTTACAGGCTTTGCTGCTGGCTAGTCTACTATAACCTCTTGCAGACAATCTTTTGTGGAATTGTAATGTTCTTTTATGGTATGCTCTTTCATCTGGGCAGTTTCTCCTGGCTAATAGGATGCTGCCTTTAGGTAAGCTCTTTTATGTGGGAGGAAGTGTGAACTGTCTGAATAAAGAATACAATTTGTGGCTATTACTTTATCCATGGATAAGATACTGTCTTCATTGGTGAGTTCAAGGAAGTTGACAGATTTCTGCTCAATTCTAAAGGTGAGTTTAAAGTTTACATTCTTTTTGGTGACTTTGTTTATAAACTCCTGGAACTCATTCCTACTCCCATCCCAAATTATTAAGATATACAGTAGGGGCAATTCTGAGGTGAGAGCAAAGAAAAAAAGTAGGTAACAGTGCACCTTAGTAAAACCATGCTGCACTGCAGGTGGGGCAAATGTAACATGTGCAGAGAGATTTATATTCCACTATTTCTCTTATTCTGCCTGCTCCCATCTTGCCCACTTCCTTAATCTCACCCTCTCTTCTGGCACTGTTCCTTCTGCATTCAAACATGCCCTTGTCTCCCCCATTCTTAAAAAACCTAACCTTGATCCTTAAATTCTCTCTAACTACCGACCAATCTCTCTCCTCCCTTTTGCCTCCAAACTCCTTGAGCGTATTGTTTACAACCGCGTCACCGCATTTCTTTCCTCCCACTCCCTCCTTGACCCTTTTCAGTCTGGCTTCCATTCTCTCAACTCCACTGAAACTGCCCTCACGAAAGTCAGCAACGACCTCCTTGCTGCCAAATCTAAGGGCCACTGCTCCCTGCTCATTCTACTTGACCTCTCTGCTGCTTTTGACACTGTGGACCACCCTCTACTACTGCATATCCTTCACTCCCTTGGTCTACGTGACACTGCTCTCTCCTGGCTATCGTCCTACCTCTCTGACCGTTCCTTCTATGTTTCCTCTCACGACGACTCCACCCCACCACAGCCTCTTACAGTAGGTGTTCCCCAAGGTTCTGTTCTTGGACCTCTCCTATTCTTTCTCTATACGTCCTCTCTAGGTAAACTCATCCGCTCTTTTGACCTCCATTATAATCTCTATGCTGATGATACTCAGATCTACTTTTCCTCAACTGATCTTTCCCCCTCTCTACTGACTTGTATCTTTAACTGTCTCTTTGCTATCTCTTGCTGGATGTCCCAGCGATTTCTCAAACTTAATATGTCTAAGACTGAGCTGATCGTCTTCCCACCCTCCCACATAATGTCCCACTATTTCTTTATCAATAGATGGTATAACTATCTTATCTAGTCCCAAAGTGTCTTGGAGTCATCCTGGACTATTCCCTCTCCTTCAAACTACATTTTTAGAACCTCTTGCAGTCCTGTTGTTTCTCAAGAATATTTCCAAGATCAGACCCATCTCTCTCCTCTCCAGTCTGTGCTCAATGCTGCTGCTCGGTTCATCTTCCTCTCCAAACACTCTACATCTGCCTCCCCTCTCTTACAAGCCCTCCACTGGCTCCCCTTCCCCTTCAGAACCCAAGTCAAGGTTCTCACACTCACAAAGCCCTCACCCATTCCTCTCCCATTTACATCTCTGATCTCATCTCCCTTCACTCTTCTGTCCGCCCTCTTCGTTCACTTAATACACGCCGCCTTTCATGCCAATTGATTACTTCCTCCCACTCCCACCTCCAAGATTTTGCCTGTGCTGCTCCTCACCTTTGGACCTTCCTCCCTCTCCCTATCAGACTCTGCACCTCTCTACAATCTTTCTATGCTCTTTTGAGCAGGGCCCTCTACCCTCTTGTGCTTCTCAATACTGTAATTTAATTTATCTCTTACTCCCCACTAGGGCAACTAACACTCGGCTGCTTATGTGGGCGTAAAGGTCGATAATATAGCAATGTTTGTTATACATGTCCTTGTCCTGCTTTGTATTGTACTGTAAGTCAATGGTCACTTACTTGTTTATGTACATTGTAAGGCGCTGCGGAACACTTGTGGCGCCATATAAATGATAATAATAATGATTTGGAAGGGGCGTGTCCTAACTGACATCTAAATTGCAGTGTAAAATAAAGCTGTGCAGCATTTGTGGGCTACATTCAACAGCAGCCAGTATTTCCCCTCAATGCAAAATAATAACTGTATTTCCCTCCCTTACAGTGCTACATGTGTTTTTCCAGATACAAAGTTTACTTTTACTTTTTGCTTAACTCCCAACTCAGAATCAGCCCCATAATCTCTGTATTTTAGTCAAATTGACACATGTTGTATCATGGTATATGTGTCCGGGGGTGCAGATGGGGGCGGGGCGGGTACTAATTGCCCGGGCTTGCTGGAGGGGCCTCATGGAGTCCCGGGTCCAGCGCCGTCCCCCCCTCCCTCTTACATCACAGCAGCCCAGCACACGCGACTGTTTGCTGGGCTGCACAGGGAGACTGCTCGCGGCTGCTAAGCAGCAGTCTCCTATGTCTGTGGGGTGATAGATCACATTGTTCGTGCCCCCACTGGCTATGCACCGGGCTGAGGGGCTCAAAGCACCCCCTCCCCAGTGCTCAGCGCCGGTTCGCTGCAAAAGTGATTTTTTTCTAAGGAGGCATGGCCACACCTCCCACAATTAGGCCATGACCCCTTGGTCCAGCGTGGATGCTGATGCGCCTGTATGTGTCATACACCACCTCCAACCCAGGTATATGCATGTGGGGCCCTGATTCAGACCCGCTCGCGAGCGCTGAGCGATGGTCGCTCCGGGTCTCTTACCAAAGGGGGCATGCTGTCGATGTTGAGTGACAGCACACACCCTTTGGTGGGCGTGCCGGGGGCGTGGCTGCCCAGACGGAGGCGTTCCCATGGGAACGCCTACCGTCTGGGGCCGGCCCCACTGACATCACAAGTGATGTCAGTGGGAGTGCTTTCGGCTCTATTTGAGCCGAAAGCACTCCAGAGCTTGCGGCAACGAGACCCTACCACAAGGGTCTCGTCGCAAGCCCGATGGTCGCGATGGTCTTGACCATCGTGACCATCTTCCTGGCCGCTCGCTATAGCTGTAGGTGGTCACCCACAGCTATACGAACGGCCAGGAGGCTGCTCTAAAAATCAAGAAGAACGGCCCTGATTCAGAGCGAGCACTCTGTCAGAGCATCCGGCTCTGAATCAGGGCCACAGTTCCCATTGCTGTGCACTGTACCTGGAGGTTGAATTTTTAATTGAATATAAAGTAATTCCAGGAAGTATAATTCTAAATAGTTTCATCAAGAAGGTGTTGAATTGTCCATTGACCCCTATGTTGAGTTCTAATAGTTTTAGAGAATAAATAATAAACAAAAATCCATCTTAGTCAAATTTATTTTAAAGTTACAGCATTGAGAACCATTGGCTCTTATTAAGCACATTGGAGAGGAAAATCAAGGATTTAGGGGCCTATTCAACACTAAAATAACGTTTTTAAGGACATTTTCCTTAACGTTATTTTGGTATTCATGTAGCCACTTAGCACAGGAGATATCACAGATATCTCCTTGCTAAGTTCCCCTGCGTTAATTTCCACACTCCCCATACATTAGTATGGGGATGTGGAAATTGTGATATTCATCAAATTCCGAAAATTATCAATTTTCGGAATTTGATGCAGTTACTATTCGCCACTGTGAGGTGGCGAATAGCAGGTGAAACTTACCTGTATCCGCGTGTGCAGGTCCCCCGACGAGTCCCTCCGGCGCTCTGCTCCGTCCTCAGGCTCCGGAGGCTGGTCGGACATGTGTGCTCCCCAGCAGAGCACAAGAAAGTTCAGACAAAAAAAAAAAAAAGTTTTTTTTTTTTTCTAATCTGTCATGTGGTCTGCTGGGAAACCACATGACAGACCAGCAGGACGGAGCAGGAGGCTGCTGCGTGGACAGGTAAGTCGGGGGGGGGGGGGGTCGGGGGGGTACACAAACTTAACGCATCTGTAGGCAGTGCTGCGCAGGTGCTGGTTTTACAGATGTAACAGCGCATGCGCAGCACTGTTTCCAGATGCGATAAGGTAGTGTAGGCAGGGAAAAGTATCTATTTCCCGAAAAGCTGTCATCGCAAAAATGACAGCTGTTCGGAATAGATACTTATGGAGAGGTGGAATGATGAATTCCACCTATAATTAGCTAGAACTCCATGAGAGTTCTAAAGCTAATTATCTCCAGAGAATTTTTAGGTTTAATGAATAGGCCCCTTAATAATATAACTAACAGAATAATTGACTCTGTATACAGGTTTAGTTTCTGATCTCCGGGGTTTATTGTAAGATATATGTATCTGGCATCATCCTGGCAGCCAATATCAAGCAAAATAAGGACACCATTGTCTAGTACCATTTTTAATGGGGCATTGGGGAAATGAATATTACCACCTGGACAGAGATGGAGGAATTCCAATACAGTGGTTAAATACCAGTATGGAAATACAAAATATACACAAGCAATGAAAAAAACGCCATCCAATTTCAGAGTTGAATTCACATTAAGCCAATGAAAACCCGATAGGTAGTGCCTGGGACCGTGAGCAGGATTAGTGTCTTTGCACCTGCACCTAGACTCCTGCAAATGATATAGTTGCATGTGTGTCTCTGTGCCAGTCTGCATCTGTTTGCAGTTACTTACTGTACTTTAGACCGCCACTTTCCAACCTGTCCTGGTGGGCGTGTCAGATTCATGCAAATCTGCATACATGCTAATGAGTGCAGCCTGTCATGAGTGTTTACATAATAAATTTGCATATTTCATGCTACTCAAGTTGGCAAATTTCAAGTAAGCATCGGTCCCATGGTGTGCAAATCCATGTATGACAACATTGCCATAAATCAGCAATAATTTATTTGTTTTTTGTTCTCAGAACTCTCTGGATAATGGATTCCCAGATAGGAGATCACTGACCCGTATATGATTTTATCACAACTGTAGTAGCTATAGCCCTGATGTTCACAGGACAGTCCTGAAGCACTACAACCAAAACCTGGGGCTCCATTTGGGTATTGGGTGTTGAGTTTAGCTGGGCATGCATGAGAAAATTATGGGCATATATAGGAGAATCAGGACATGACCACTTGGTACCTTAATTTGTAAACATACAATGTTTAGAAGGTTTGATTTTATTAACACAGTGTCCCAATCTTATTTTATCCTAGTGCACATGAACATTACCATGCCTCATGCTGGAGAAACTGAAACTCCTTTGTCCTAAGCAGTAAAATGACAAAAAATAATAATATTATAAAAATAAATTTGTATATGTGATTGCAGTTGCAGTATATATATGTAAATGTAAAACCCCTTCTCAGTACGCATTGTGGGCAATACCTGAGAAAGAGGTCCCCGCCCATGCAGACTTTTACTGTCAGTTAGGAATACAGGGGTACATACATGCAGCAATGGTTCCTTGTTAGAATGATTTGGGTGGCAGACCTTCTCTTATAAAAATAACACTTTATGGGCCGTATTCAATTAGGCTCCGAAAAGTCGAAATCGGCGATATGTTATCACCGATGATGTAATTTTCGCATGTTTCAATTATCCCCATATTCATTTTCAAAGATTTTTCGCCGGTGCGGCTAAGTTTTCACCATGTTTTACATGGCGAAAAAAAGAGCTGAATTGGTGTTTAGGGGTGCAGGCTTAAAAAAAATACCCTGCACCCCTGGGAATGTCATTAAAAAATAAACTGTTAAAAAAAAAAAAACTGGACACCCCAAAAAATGAACTTTAAATTGTGGGGTAATAAAAAAAAAATATGGGGAACAGTGGGCCTGATTCAGACCCGGACGCTATTTGCGGACGGTCGTTCCAAAAAAGGGGCCGGCTATTTAAATTGAGCGCTCGCTCTTTGCGGTTTGTTGACGCCTCTATGTCTGAGCGAGCGAACGAAAATTGCGCTTGCTATTTTGTAAAGACGCCCCTTTGCCGTTCGCAACACACGTCATCTCCGGTATTTATTAGATTAATCGGGTACATCGAAAGGCATCTGAACTGCTCGCAGTGCTTGTGGTAGGTTTTTCTTACCGCTATCACTGCGAGCAGTTCAGGCTAAAAGACAACCAAGTTATGTGGTCGATGACGCTCCTTTACTAATTATGCACTCCCATTAAACGCCCTTTTGACCGTTAGGCACGCCTGCGTTCGGATCTCCACTCCCACGTTTTCAAGCACCTTCCCCTGTTACCACCCACAAACGGTACATTCTGTCAATCAAATTAGCAGCCCTTCGCTGTTTTGTGAGCGCACGATTTCCGACCGCAATGACTGGTTTGCGCATGCGCATTACGACCCATACGCATGCGCAGTTGTGCGAACATCGCTCATAGCGAACGAGTGGTCGCTTACGAGCGGCTCTGAATCAGGCCCAGTGTTTAATAATAGCCAAATAGGTTCAGGGCTATTCTACAATAGGCTATTAGCGGCAGGTGCATTTTTGCAGAATTTAAAAAAAATAAATTTAGGGACTTAAAAATATGCCAGTACCCATTTTCATGTACCCCAAATTTGATGGGACCACTTAAAAAAATGAAAAAATAAACCTAAGTGCTCTTCTGCATCACTTGTTCTAATGTCAGGAAAAAACACCTGCCGCGGCTATTTAAAAATGCAGAACACATTCTGCAGGGCTAAACGGGGGTACCCACAGTGATCCCCATGTCTGGACATCATTAGGGGGGTCCTAGGAACAAAACCCGAAAATTCCCGAATTTTTAGCAATACCTTTCCACCGGCTCCCATTTTCGCTGCTTCCTAATTGAATACGGGGATAAAGCGGGCACGCGCCCGATACTCTATCCCCCAGAAAATCAGCAATGTGGAGCGACAAGTACAGCATGGAGTTTTCGCTCCCAAATTGATTATGCCCCTTAGGGTCCCAGATATGGTTACAGCAACCTTGACTCTGAACTGAGCATTTTTCCTCCTTTTAGTTAGGGATTCTCACACATGGGGACTCTCTTGCTTTAATAGGTTGCTCTTACCTGCTGCTGGGTAACGACTTTATCCTTTAGTTGAGGCACTCCAGACTTTTGCCTCTTTTCAACAATAGCTGCTCCTGGCCTCAGCATTGGATTGGCATCATGGCCGCTGCCACGACCCAGCCCATCTTCTTAGTTGGGGAGGGCAGGAGATAACTCCCAGATCTGAGAGGACTTCTCCCTCCTAACTGTCACTCACACTGATCATAACTATTCCCAACTGCAGCAGCCTGACCGCACCAAACTGCTGACTATCACTCTCCCATGTCAGCAATGGGCACAGCCACAAACTCTCTCCAAATGGGGTGCTACATATAGTTGTTGGTTTTTTTTATCTAAGAAGTTTAGATCCCAAGATGTCTTGCCAGGGGTGGATGCCTGGACCTCCTTCCAACTTAAAAAAATGTCTTCCTAACAGAAAGGAGCTGATGCAGAGCTAAAAGCAAGTTTGTATTGTGGATGTATCTTCCGTGTTTCCGCACTGTGCATGTTCCAGAGCTGACAGTACACGACTATGGGGCAAATTCAATTAGCTGCGAAAAGGCGAGTCTGGCGAAAAGCGCAATGATTTCACCTCATTCGCCTGTTTGGACGTGAAGTTTTCGCCATGCGTGTCCCCCGCTTATCTCCATATTCAATTCCAAAACAGGCGAAAACGCGGATAGGCGAATGTATTTAGTAACAAAACTAGCGAGAAGGACAGCATATTATGGGGAAATTAGTCTGTACCTAATAAAAAGCCGCATTGACCCTGGAAATCAATATAGAAGAGTATTAATAGCCTTAATGAAAGTATTTATTGATCTTAAAATGAGTCAAAAGGCTGTTACATTTGCATAAGTGTGGAAAAATTATATAAAGCAATGTTTTTTGAGAAAAATAAGTACCGTAGTTAATTTGGGGTACATATAATTGGGTACTAGTATATATTGGTGTCTCTAAAGTGAAGATTTATAAAAAATCTCCAAAATACACCTGTCTCAACCTTATAGCCCCTAAAAATACCTAGACTCTTACTTTTTACCCATTTTCCAACAAATTTTGCCCCAAAAATGACATCTATTGTGTGGGTGAATTAAGATTATTTTTTTATTTTTTTGCCTAATCAGTCATTAGCGGGGGGGGGGGGTGTCCAAAGGGTTCTGAGCCAATTACCCCAAATATGGATTGTGCACTTTTTTATCCTGCCTTTTGCTGGAGATTTCGCCCGGTTTTGCCTGTGGAGTTTTTGCCTATGGAGTTTTTTGCCTATGGAGTTTTTTGCCTAGACGAAAACTCCTGGGAATAGAATACGGAGATACTTTGAAAACAGGCGAAAAGCTCAAATCGGCGAAAACATTTTGCCAATCTCGTCTTTTCGCCTCTAATGGAATTTGGCCCTATGGGCAATGCTGAGTCATATACAACTCTCCTCTACACTTGCAGCTGAAGGGGTGTACGTTTGTGCTAGTGGGGCCTTTGCACAACTAATTCAGAAAAAGGCATGGTGATAGAATTGCGGGCAATAACATGTGCATAGATACATCTGTTTTCAGTTCTGGGCATGCAATGCAGCCATTCTTTGACCTGGCAGTAGGAGCACCTCTCAAATGTAATACAAGGCGGGTACCAGACTGCTGCACTTTTAGACATTGGCTTAATTTTCCTTTGTGTGTGTCAGATATAGAGAGACTGCCACTCTCTGAATGAGTTATATTACTGATGTTTACAATAACTAAATTCTGGCAAAAAGGTATAACTGCCAATTCTTCCGTGCCTCGCTATTGTCAATGCATCTGCCCCTGTCATAGTGCTGCCCAGGACGTTAACATTCCCCTGGAGTGCGAATAATATCGGAGGCTGGGATTGGGATGCAATGTCTCTATGCCCCGGGGGTACCAGGGATACATATCCAACAAAATCTGACTTTCTGAATTCATGAAGTAATAGCAACTTACAATACATTTCATTCAATGTGTTTTAAATGTGACAAGTAACCTGTGACCAAATGTCCTTTTCCTTTTATAACACAACATCCATGGGGAATAAAGATCACTTCTCTTTAAGAATAGCATATGATTTCCCCCAGGATCCCACAGCCACTTCCCTGTGTAATGAACGCTCACAGAATACTTGCAGGACAGGAATGTTACATTGAAGACGATGCTTTTGTGCTCACTGTTGCTATGGGAATTGATTATGCTTTTTCTAGAAGTGGGGTAAGAAGGAAAAAGGAATATTTAGGGACCTTAGAAAGTGAGATATACATTTAACACTTTGTGGTATGACAGATTAGCAATATTAGAAAAAGGTGTTAATTTGATCAAATACAATATATTACATATATGTCTCTATATATAAAATGGAAGATACATATTTGTCACACCCGTAGTTTTCAATCTCTCAGTGTAGCCAGTGCCAGTAAGGGCTGTGTTTATTATCTTGGCATGTTGAGCGCAATTCTAATGAACAACATAAAGGACTTTTCTCTGTATTAGTAAATTTTTTTACATTGTATTGTTCCCTGCTAAATAGGGTGATCTTTAAGCTTGGTACACATTAAACGATATGTGTACCAATGATGCAACGAGCATCCAACGATGGTGCCTGCGCAGATTCCCGATCATCGGTAGCTAACGTGCACTTCTGAATCAGGCCCACTGTCCACTGTTTTATGTTTTTTGCATTTAAAGTAGTTTCATTTACATTGAAAACACTTCTAATCTATTTACACTGTATTTCACAAAACATCAACATACTGACAAATATCCGGGATGAGAGGGGCGCATTATAACTCTTCGCCCTGAGAGCCATATTGTCTAGTAACTGCACTGCACCAGTCCTTCATTACTGAAATAACATACAACCCTCACAGAATTCATTAATAGTTACTGTAATAAGGCTGTATAAAGCCCACAATCACAATGCAGACATATATATATATATATATATATATATATATAATTATATATATACGCACATACATTTTTCTTAAACCATAAAGCTACTGCAATATCATAATCATATAAGCACTACATATAACAATTTAACTTAGATGGTACAAGATACTGTATGTTTGTAGGTACGGTGACTTTCATTAATGATCTATTCCTTTGTTTTCCACAATTTCTATTGCTACAGTACATACAATTCCCAGGATCCATTATATGATTAGATACTTTTAGTGGAACGCTACATACAGTAACCTCTATTTGCCTATGACATAGTTTAAAGAATATGGAACAAGGCAGTGTTGCGCTAATAATCTAAATATTGGAGTTGTTAAAGGACTAAATATGGCAGAAAATCAACAAACAGATTCAAGACACCAAAAATAATATAAGAATTATCATTCTTTATATAAATTGTACTAGAAAATAGACCAAGTTACAATACAACATATACTAAAAAGTTACAATTCTTCTGCAGGTCTACACAAAGTAATATAATATACATATATAAAACCTCTTAACATACATTAAATGATGTGTACACATAAATAGCTGAATTAAGAGCCTACATAAAGCTGTCTTGTTGAATGACATAAAGATCTCATTGGATTGTAATCCACAAAGATATAAGTATAAATGGATTCTCTTGTATCCACAATTAACAGTTGGAAGACTGAAGCCTTGATTAGGTCTCAATATAATAAGGTAAGTGCTGCTGATTTAGTGAAATCCAAGTCTTATATAAGCACTTACTTAGCTCCGTGTAACACGGCTTAAAGTCCCCGTCTATCCAGGTAGCCCGCTGCACTGATGACCCCCAGGTCTTTTAAAACTGCAGCTTCTCCGCTCCGTATTTTAGATAGCAGGTGCCGTGGTGGAGTGAACCCCAAAAACAGGGCAGGGACGGGTGTGCAGGTGTTATAAGGAGAAGGAGAAATTCTGAGGCTGGTGTTTGAACGCGCCTCTCTCCTTACCTTCCTCCGTGGCAGACCAAGTCCCGGCAGATGTATGGGTAAATGAAAATTCAATTGCTCCTGATTCCCAGAAGAAAAGTGCCAATGTCTGGCAGTATGAAGAACAAGTTTTGGGAATGTATTCCACTAACGCGTTTTGCTTCTATTCCATGAAGCTTTATCAAATGATAATTCTTATATTATTTTTGGTGTCTTGAATCCGTTTGTTGATTTTCTGCCATATTTAGTCCTTTAACAACTCCAATATTTAGATTATTAGCGCAACACCGCCTTGTTCCATTTTTGTCTGATCACCCCTTGGTGGTCTGAATTGGGTGTACACAGGTGTGTGTAGCTGTCTGTTTTTTTGGTTAATCATGATAATTTTTTTTGGTCAATCTGATAATTTTTGTTGTGCGCAGTTTAAAGAATATGACAAGGAAAAGGCAAAATATGGGATTTTCCCATAGACTGAGAGAGAACTATAATTAATGTTCAGTGGCAGAAGTGAAAAGCAAGTGCAGACACATGATGAAAATAGTGCAAACTCTTATGGGGAAGTTACAGAAGGTGATATAATGAGGAAATGGTCACAGCTGATTTAAAAGAAATTTTAAGGGATTGTGTAACAAGCAACATAACAGTGTAATATAATGATGAGCTTAGCACCACAACCTCAGTCAAAACAAAAACCTGCAGTGGTATGTGCAACATTGCAGTTTTAATACCAGATTACTATCATCAGCATATTACTACCATTAGACTCATTATGAGAGTCCACCAATAACAAACACAATCTGAGAAGAAAGTAGGACGAAAAGTTTAGTGTTGTTCAAGGTGAAACAAAGTCTCTGGGGGCAATTCAATTGTTTTTTTGGGCGTGCTAATTAATGAGCGCCCAGTTTGCTATTCAAATGTTCTGGGCACTGATTAATTATCACCCTCTTCGCCAACTAAAAGATGAGGTTTAGCTCTCTAAATTTCTTAATTTCTGGTTAGGGTGCACTATCTGCATTAGTGCGCCTTAACCAGGGTGTTTCAGTCACATTTCTACTTGCGCACTCCTGAGTGCGTGCAGAAATGCCAGCACCGGCGGCTATCGCGCCTCGACAGAGCAACAATAGAATTGCTCTGTCGGCCGTCTAAAAAATAAAGCCGCCGGCAGAACAACTGAATCTCCCCCAGTGAGTCCTGGTACAGGGGCACACACAAAGCAGCATGTTCTTTTTTTCTTCATTGTGTCTCACAACAATACTGATTGCACATAGGAACCGCTCTCCTGATTCTAACAGATGGATGACTCGATTTATAGACAGACTGAGACAATATAGACAATAACTAATCATTATATACAGAAATTAAGTGTAATTAGTGTGCAGTAGTCATCCTTGTGTCTCATAACTACACTGACAGCAGAGTGTGTGTGTGAGGAGGGGAGGGGGGGGGGGGGGAGGTTAGCTCTCCTGATTCCGGGATGGCTCATTCTATAGACAGACATTCTTATATAGTGTTACCCTCTACAACCATGCTGTTACTTCTGCCATTGACTGCTGCCCAACTGTCACTATCAATCTACGGTACAATGATCTCCATTCTGGAACCTTCACTCTGATCATCTTTCTCCCAAATGCTCATGTGCTGCTGAGCACCCCTGGTGCAATTTATGTTCTGCTGCTCCTCAATTTAAAATTAATTCCCTCCGCTTTCACTTGCTAAACAATGCTACTTCATTCTCATTTGCTCTCAGTCCTGCAATCCCTGCTACCTCTTTGCCATCTTCAGTTGCCTCCTCCCCCATCTCCCTTCCCCTCCTCCCTCACTGTACTTAACTTTTTTTTACCCCCATCACCTCAAAAATTGAGTCTATTCACCATGGTGTATTCTCCCTTCAGACTCCTCTTCCCCAATCCTGCACCCCCTCACTAAGACTACCGACCTAGGGTCTGATTCAGCACGGATCGCAAACCTGCATTCGCACGCACCCGGCCTATGTTTGCATTCTGCACATGCGTATGCATCGCAGTGCGTGTGCGCGAACTGGCTGCTGTGATCGGGAACTGATCGCAGTGAGCACACAGAGGACCTCATTCAGAGGCGGTCATTAGATGCAAGCGGTCGCTCTGAATTATGGCGGCGGCTTGCATCTTGTAGTGCCGCCTCTTGGTCGATCGCTAAGCTGTGGGTTACCACCCACAGCTCTAGCGACCGACCTGGGTGATGGTCGCAATGGTCAAGACCATCGCGACCATCGGGGCTTGCGACGAGACCCTAAGGTTGGGTCTCGGCACTCGCAAGCCCCAGGGAGTTTCCTGCTCTGATCGAGCAGGAAGCTCCCCACTGACATCACTGCTGATGTCAGTGGGGCCGCCCCCAAACGGCAGGCGTTCCTTCGGGAACGCCTCCGTTTGGGCCGGCCATGCCCCCTGCCCGCCTCCCAAACGGGAGGAGCTGTCACTCACCATCGACAGCTCGCCCCCTTTGGTGCGAGACCCCTAGCGACGGAGCGCTCGTCGCTATCCGGGTCTCACGAAATGCCCAGTGGGGGAACATCGACCCAGGTGCGAGCTATCTGAATGACCCCCAGAGTCTTCACACAGTGATTGACAGGAAGTGACCGTTTGGGAGTGGAGAGGGGGGATGGTCGGCAGAATGCAGGCGTGCCTGTGTGTTTGAATGCCGTTATAGGGGCGTGCATAATTAAGCCCCTGCGATTGTATACGCTGGCACAGGCTTAGATGGCAACAAGAAGTTTAGCAGTTTGTGAGGTAGGGTCAGGTCAACCACAACTGTGCGAATGGTTCCAATGTTAACGATGTTTTTGCTGATGTGCGGATACATGTCATGGGAAGTGAGCGGCTTTATACAGAGATGGGCCTCTTGGTATAGTGTTGCGGTTGACGTGCGATTGCATTCATTAGCATATATTCGCAGCTAGTGGGTTCGTGCGAATGCAGCCGTGCAATCCGTGCTGAATCAGGCCCTAGTACACCATACCCCCATTTCAAGGATATAAGTGTTGTGCCATCCTCTCCCTTAGCCCCTTCGGCAGTATTCCCTCACACTACCTGTGGGTTTGAACATTTAAGCTATCTTTCATCATTTTAAGTTGGGAATATTTATCTGGTTTCCCCCCTCCTTCTGCCATATTGGTGCTCATACTATTAGGCCTTGTTGTAACCAGCGCCAGAGAATATACTCAAAGGATCCCACCATTGAAGTCAATGGTGGGAACCGCAGAATCACCTTTAGTAACCCTGCGACTCTCCTTTGACTTCAATGGAGGGAGCCATTCATTGGCTGAGAGAAGCGGGGCTGACCTCTCTCAGCCAATGAACGCTCAGATACAGCCTTACAAAGGGAAAAGCCATGTCTGAGCTCTTCATTCGTGGTTGTTACCTGTTGCGTGGTTCGTGTTTTTCGTGTTTTTTTTGTTTTTACAAAGACCATGGATGCCTACATGGAGAAGAGGACCAGTCCAGGTAATGTAGGCGAGTATGTGTGAGTGTGTATGTATGTATTAAAACTATACTGTCACAGTGTGTGTATTGTGTTTATTTAAACATTTATTTACAGGTGAACTACAGGTACCAGCGGGCCCTTAATGCCCCACATGCTGGTACTGGTGGTTCTCCAAGTACCAGCATGCGGGGGAGGCTTGCTGGGACCTGCAGTTCTACTCATAAAGACAATGTTTAAACGTATCTTTTTTTACACTACACTTACACTATCAACCCGCCACCCACTGCCCATGGGTGGCGGGGATAACCCCGGTTATCAGCCTAGGCCTGGGGTGCCCTGGAGAGGGAGACCCCTTTATTAGGGGGGTCCCCAACTCCCCAGGGATCCCCGGCCTGGGCTAACTAGCGGTCAGGAGTAAGCTTTCGGCTGGGGAACCCGGTGATAGGGTTTCCCTGGACGTGACATTACCCCCCCACTAGAAAGGGTCCGGTGCTGGTTGTGGAAATTACAGGGGAACCCTGCGCATTTTTTCCCCTGTAATTCCAGAACCAGGACCGGATCTGAGACTGGTGCTGGTTGTGCTAAGTACAAGGGAACCCTACGCAATCTTTTTCCATGTACTTACACAACCAGGACTGGCTGTGAAATGTCCAGGGCTGTTTGTGTATTTAGGGGGGGGGGGGGGGCACGTAATTTTTTTGAAAACATTAACTCTTCACAAGCTTTTTACAGTAAGATACATGCATGCATCGCACTGATGTATGCATGTATCTGTGTGAAATTTTCATGCTGAAAATGAATGCATGAAGTTCTTCTATTCATTTTGGGATTTGCAGTTCCAGTTTGAGTTCGTTTTTCATTCAATTTACAAATCGAATGTTAGTAAATGAAGGGATCCTATTGTCCTCTATGTGAGAACATAGATGTTTTTCAGAAATTCGATTTCATTTCAAATTCCTTTTTTTGTTCGATTTGACATTTGATTTAGCCTTTAGTAAATCCCTTCATAAAAAAATCGAACCAAAATTGAATGCAAAATCGAACAGAAATCAAAATCGAACCATAGTAAGGCAGGAGGCAGGTAGAAAGCAACAAAGTTTTTAAAAATTAAAAAAAAAATCAGGTAAGGGAGTGATTGTGTTGGAGATACCAGTGGTTCCAAACTTTGTGGAGAGATTGTCGTGTTCCTTTGAGGCAACAAACCATGGCCCTCATTCAGAGCCGTACGCAAACAGCAGTACGCTCGTTGCGTTCCGATGTTGACTAACCGCGCCTGCGTCGGTGTAACACTGCGCATGTGCGTACGGCAGATTGCGAGTTTTTTTGGTCTCGTTCGTCAAATAGCGTACAGGAAGTGACATGTCAAATGTGATTGACAGAACAGGGCGTTTTTGGGTGTTGACGGGGGTGGAGATGGAAAAACGCAGGCGTGGCGAGGCGTTTTTGGGGCGTACATACATTAGCAGATGCGAGCGTAAAATGTGTACGGACCGACTCATACGTCACTGGATGATCCTCTTTCCCTTCAAAATGCTCGCACAGCTTAGGGTCTGGATTACTCGACCACATTGGCGATGGCCTTCTCCTCCATCCCGGCACTCCTCGATGTTGCTGCGATTAATCGCGGGTGGTCTGAACAGCAATTAGTGGTGGATTGAAAACCGGCTTGGTATGTGTTTTGAAAGTAGTTTTTTGTATTAGCACAAAAGCGTACGCAGGTGGAAATCATAGCTGCTAATGTGATGATTACACAATCAATTTACGTACATTTGTGGTAGTTTCTTTTGGGCTAAATTTGTTGGTTAGGGCCTATTGTAACAATAATGTCATCATGTTTTTTTGGTTTTTACCTTTTTCTTTTGGCCTGTTGAATTTGCATCGTTATGTTAAATTTGAAACGTTCCTTAAAGAGCCCTTTTTTTTTTGGGCATGTAAAATGTGGTTTTTGCCAGTTTGTGCCTTTTGGCCCAGGATTAAATGTAATCCATTTTGACAATAATGTGAGAATACAATGTCAGTTTTTTTTTTTTTTTATTGCTCAAACAAAAAATCAAAAAAAAAAACAATTTGTGGCAAAGTTTTTTTGCAGGGTTCATTCCCAAAGTTACAATAATTGGGCCAACATAAAAGATTTATGAAATGTAAAACACAAAATTAAAAACAATTCACAAGAAAGGAGAGGGAAGTTTTGACCAGAAAGGAATATGAGCCAAGCACAGAAGGAGTGTGGGAAAAGTTGCCATTGCTTTCACCGTTTTTTCACCCATTTGGCTGGGGGAGGGAGGGCGCCAGACCGGGTCCGGGATGTCATCGGGCTTCCCTGTCCAGAGGCAGATGTTGTGGCCTCTGGACTAGGCACAGGGCTAGGCACATTTGGAGGATTGGCTGATGTTGTGCCAGAGGTGGAGGATCCTGATGTTCCGGCAGGAAGGGAGGTCGGCTCCACCATGTGCTGGCGAACGACCTGCTCCAGGGCATTGGCGATGCGGATGTTGGCCCTGGTATTTTCCGCCAGGGCCTGACCAATGGTCACATTGGCTGCAGCATTTTGCTCCAGGGCCTCAGCCACCCGTAGCAGACTGGCGTCCATCCTCTGCAGAATCTCCGTATGGAAATCCGATTTGAAATTGAGTTCTGTGAGGAGGGCCACTGCCTGCGAGGGGGATTGCCCTGGACTGGCTTCTGCAGGGTCCTCAGCCGGATGTACTGGTTCCTCCCCTGCAGAGCCAGCAGAAATTCGGCGGCCAAGGCTCCCCTCTGGAGCAGACTCATCCGCCTGTGTCTCTGTTAGGAAAAATGAGAAAAGACTCACATTAGAATCTACATATTGGCCCACTAACATTTCAGAGTTGGTGACATCACAAGATTTACCTGGGACAACATGAGGAGCCGCAAAGTCTGGCATGTCCGTATCCATGTTGGACACGCCAAACACCTCCACAGGCTGCACACACCCCTGTGCCAGCTCTTCTAAATCCGTCAACTCCAATGACACAGGGGTGGGACCCCCACCTGTCCACCTTGCATGCCTAGCCCTGTCCGCGAGTTGTTGCTTTAGGCGATATTTGAAGTCGCCCCATCTGTGGGATAAAATGGAAACCATTATCCTTTTGTTTAAAATGGGGTTTGTTTTTAGGGGGGGCAAGTGTTTACTTACCGCCGTTTGACATCCCGGGCTAGACGGACATAATCACCCACCCTATTGACAGCAACAGCTACCTCTTCCCACATTCTCCACTTCTGGCTTGTACTCATATTCCTGTCTGCCTGTGGCAGGATATCCACACACTTCTGAATCAAAATCTCCATCTCCTTTCTTGTGAAATGTGGCTGCCTTTTTTTTTTTGCAGCTTTGGCCGGAATACTGGGCCCAGCAGCCTCTTCCATGTCATCCTCCTCACCTATTTGTGTAAATATGCAGATTTCTCAAATTCACAACTTGCCCAATCTTATGTTTCAAAATAATCATTGAGACAAAATGCATGAAAGACTTACCGCCTGACTCTTGTCCATTGTTTCCCTGGTCTGTAGCCATGTCTGAGGTCCAAACAAGAAATACACCAGAATTTAATTGTGTTTTCGTGACGTATTTATACATGCGTCCTTATTTTGCGGCCGCATCATTGATTGTGCGTTCCTATGATCCCTCCTTAATTTGTGCGGGAAACGAAACACTATTTATGGCTTGGTGTGTCTCGAGTTGAGGTGGCGTTTTTGGATTGTTGGAGGTTACCTTGGTTGGAGTTTCTTGTTTGCGGATTAAGGAGTTGGCGTTTGGAGTTTATTTTGTTTGCTAGATTTGCGTTTTTATTTTCCGTTCGCTTTTTTTGGTAATTTTTTTTTTGCCTCGTTTCTTGATTTGGTAAGTTTTGTGAAGTATAACTTTGGTTCAATTGGTGTCTCATTGTGTTTCATCTTGTTTTTAATTTTTTGATCCATAATTTCATCTCTTTTAGGTTTTTTTTTATTTCGGACCCAAAGACCTTTTGATTGGGAATCTTATATATTTGCTCTTGGTAAGTCCATTTTTTTACTTGTATTTGCGAACTAATTTGCGCATTTTTCTCTGTTTGTTTATTAACTTGTATTTGCGAACTAATTTGCGCATTTTTCTCTGTTTATTAACTTGTATTTGCGAACTAATTAGCGCATTTTTCTCTGTTTGTATAGTGACTTGTATTTGCGAACTAATTAGCGCATTTTTCTCTGTTTGTTTATTAACTTGTATTTGCGAACTAATTAGCGCATTTTTCTCTGTTTGTTTATTAACTTGTATTTGCAAACTAATTAGCGCATTTTTCTCTGTTTGTTTATTAACTTGTATTTGCGAACTAATTAGCGCATTTTTCTCTGTTTGTTTATTAACTTGTATTTGCAAACTAATTAGCGCATTTTTCTCTGTTTGTTTATTAACTTGTATTTGCGAACTAATTAGCGCATTTTTCTCTGTTTGTTTATTAACTTGTATTTGCGAACTAATTAGCGCATTTTTCTCTGTTTGTATAGTGACTTGTATTTGCGAACTAATTAGCGCATTTTTAAATGCTTATTAATCCTGTAAAATTGTTTGTGGTTGCCCTTTAGCATTTTTGGCTTACATTTCAACCCATTTTGATGTACTGTGTGCAATGTCGTTTTGCTCTTTGCCCAAATGTGTGTTTCGCCTATTTTATGTTTTGTCTAGCACAAAATTTAAAAACATAAATGCACAGACTAAACTTTTACAAATTAATATTGGGATTATTTTCAGTTTGGACGTATCATGACAATACCCCGGCATGTAAGCAGCAATGGATGGTATCATCAAGCTAAGTTGTTCTTAATTTTCTTTTGGGGTGGGTCCAAAGCCTTACATTCAAATCTTGGCATTTCAGGTTGATCTTGGGCGGATTGTTCTGGCCATGTTCCTGGAAGCCGACCAACCTCAATCTCGTCCCAGGCGTAGGCATCGTAGGCGTGCAAGGCCCCAGATATTTCGAACACGTGTCACCCTTTTTGGAATGCCCGATGATGAGGTTTTAAGACTCTACCTTCTTCCTCCCAAAATCATCATAGACACTCTCTCATTAATAGAGAGTGATCTTGAGCGGCAAATTGACAGTCCAACAGCAATACCACCACTTACGCAATTTATGGCGGTGTTACATTTCTGTGCCTCAGGATCGTTTCAAACAACGGTGGGAATAGTGGCGGGCATCTCACAATCCTCCTTTTCAAGGATCCTGAGGGCAGTGATGGAGGCACTTTTCAAGCACCTCCATCATTTTATTAAAATGCCTTTGGATATGGGTGCCCTTAGTGTGGCCAAGGCCAATTTTTACCAAATAGCTGGCTTCCCACACATCATAGGGGTTGTGGATGGTACTCACATACCACTTCAGCCTCCAGCACGGCTGGAGGCAATATTTTGCAACCGTAAACACTATCACTCCCTGAATGTAATGGTGGTATGTGATGCCTCCCTCCAGATCCTGTCCCTGAATGCAAAATTACCAGGAAGCGCACATGACTCCTTCGTCATCCGGTAATCAGGGATATGGCACAAATTAAACAACCTACAAGCTGGTGATGCTTGGCTTCTGGGTAAGTGGAGACCTTTAGTACATAACAATGTTAAACTTGATACACAGTGATCCTGATGTCTATTCTTTTTCACAGGAGACAGTGGATACCCTTGCATGCCCTGGCTGCTCACTCCTTATTTGGCTCCCACACCAGGCCCACAAAGTGAGTTTAATACCGCACTTACAGCCACCAGGCAAGTGGTGGAGTGCTGTATCGGCCTTTTAAAAGTCTGATTCAGATGCCTCCACCGCTCTGGTGGCGAGCTCATGTATTTGCCGGATATGGTTTCGAAAATTGTGGTCCTGTGTGGGATCTTTCACAACATCGCCATAAGGAGTGGTGTTCCAATGCAGCCAGAGGATGCCTTACCTGAGGATGGCCCCCCCGAGGTTGGTCGGAGGTCAGTATGTGGGGGGGCCATACGCGATGATGTGGTGGCCCGATATTTTAGGTAATTATTGACCAAACAACAGTGTGTATACCCAATGTGTTACGGTTTTTTGCCGTTCATCTTTTTTGATATTAATTCTTGCACCATCTTCTGTTTGTTTGCATAATCTTCGCCACTCTCACGATGACTACTTCCTGCTACCCTTCAAAAACCTTTATGTGGAAACTTCTGGAATATATTATGACACCCATATTGCAACGCCATATTTTTGAAATCATGTGGGCATGGACCTTCGTCAACCAGTTCTTGATTTGTTGTGTGTTTGTTTCCTGTTTTTGGTATGTGGTGTATTTCTGATTATCACTGTGTGTTTTGTTTGTGAGTGACCACTTTGTATTTTGATTTCTGTTGTGAATAAATATTTGGAGAGTGTAATTTGTTTCCTTTTTGGGCACTTTAGAAGCAAGTGTAAACAAACTCCCAAACGTTAATTTTACCTAAGGGGTAACCCAGTAATGAAGCAAGTGGAGCTAAAATGTAATATGTTTTCAGGGTACTAACCAACACACCAAGGAATCCTGTACAATCAGTTGCCTTCATAAGATTGTCCTAAGCAGATTGGCCACCAAATAGGAACCTGAAAAATGTTGTAAACTATCATGTTGTCCACCCCAAAAAAGGAAAATGACATTGGTACTGGGAGGGGTTTCTTGTGCCTGTTTGCCTTCAAAATACAACACACAATCTGTAGTGAGATTCTGTGGCAATCCTTGCTTGAAGAGTCTACTTATGTCAGTGTAAAGAATCTTGGATTTACTAAAAACGTATGAGACAGAGCGTGAATTAAAACTGATTTATTTGTAAACAATTAGAAAAAAAAAAAAAAAACGAATTCCTAAGGAGGACCGCCAGATGGTCAAGGCCCTGCAGAAGCCCGGTGACTTGCTCCCGCATACGTGCCACACACTGACAGATTTCTGCCCGACGCCTCTTTTCCTCTGTGGGTGACAAAAGTTTGGGGATTAATAAATCAATAATGAAGCAACATTCTAAAAAAACACAAAACAAGCAAACCAAAACTTAAAAGCTTGTGGCCAAAAAAAACATTACACGGATAAAACCCAGCACCCCAAAATGTCCTAGGCCAAAAATACAAGGGCCCTAAAAAAATGCACACAGGTGTGATATGTGTATGGTGAAATCAGCAGGAACAGGTAAAGACAACCCCCAAAAATACCCTAAGGCGACAGAAAGCCAACAAAAATGGGGACGACACATGATTACATACAAACAGTTTGTGGTGCCCAAAATAAAATAAAAAAACATACCGTTCGGCAAAACGCCAGAGCGAGAAGCCACTCCCTGGACCACCTCGGAGGTGGCTACATTCCCCAAACCTAGGGGCAGGGTGTTTGAAGAATCCTGGGAGGGGGTATTTGGAGGAGGGGCGGATGGAGGAGAGGGGGAATTGGGCTGGAGGGGAAGTAGACCAGAAATCTCGGCCACAGGGTCTGGGGAGGAGGGGGTAATTGAGGAATTGGGGGTTGGAGAGAGGGGCCGGGACCGGCGTCTTGTCTGGCGATGACGCCGTAGTCTTTGCTGTGCCCCTAAAAGATGAAAAAAATATTGTGGTTAGTTTCAACAGGAATCCAAAATTTAAAAAAAAAAAAAAAAAAAATGTACAATGACTAAATAGGACAGACATGAAAACATGCACATGCAGATATGACTACAATGACTAAATAGGACAGACATGAAAACATGCACATGCAGATATGACTACAATGACTAAATAGGACAGACATGAAAACATGCACATGCAGATATGACTACAATGACTAAATAGGACAGACATGAAAACATGCACATGCAGATATGACTACAATGACTAAATAGGACAGACATGAAAACATGCACACGCAGTTAGGGCCCACAAGATAAACTTGAAAACCACAGTCCATAAAACTTACTTTCCTCGATCTGCATGCGAAAGCATGCCAGCAAGCGGGGCGTACGCCGGTGCAGGTCCGACCACCTGCGCTCCAGCTGGCCAATATGTCGGCGTGAGCCGAAGGAGCGCAGGCGGCGACGTACCTCCGCATATGCGGAACGCTTTCGGCTATTTGAGATGGGTGGAGGCTGACTGGTGATCCGCCTGTCCATCACCTCCGTCAGCACCAGCAGTTCGCGCCTGGTGAATGCGGCGGATCTCATGATGGCAATGGTGCTTTTTTAGAAAATTATTTTTAATAAAGCACCGAAAAAAAAATTTGATTGGCTAATGTATTTGGGAAATTAACAGGACAAATTCTATTGGTTAGTGTATGAGTCATGTGTTCGACAGGGCCACAAATCTCTTGAGAGTTATGATAGGCTTGATGCAGTGACATGCGTAAGCAAATTTAAATAAAGAAATTAACCACAGAAAATTTGTGGGGATACAAACAAATAGAACAATTGTTTAATTGGGGCTAACATGTCTTTTGAACAATAAAAGCGAAGGTTTCAGCTGTACGTATTCTGCGAGTAAACACAAACACGGACAAGATTAAAGTTTATTGCATTGTGTTGAAAAAAAAAAAACAATTAAGCTAATTGATACATTGATTGGCATGATACGATTGAGGGAGGTAGGCAGAAAAAACGAGCAGGTAATCGGAATCTGACAGGCCCACTTCCGGTTTGTACTTGTGCGTGTGTTCCCTTCAAGCCATTTCGGGGATGTACGCTCGCTATTTGGCACGCTCGTTAGTTAGAGGAGGGGTCGCCTGAGTTTGGGGCGGATTTTTAGCTGCGTACGAAAATACGAGCGAGTGCTTGAATTTAAATATTTTTTTACGTACGCCGAACGTACGTACGCCCACTTGCGAGTGGGTCTGAATCAGGGCCCATATTTTGTTAACGACCGCTGATAGAGCCTGAGATGAAGGTTTCTTTCAATCCTTCACCAATTGAGTGATCTGCAAATATATCTGCAGATGATGGTTGTTCGTACACACTGAACAACCATCATCTGTGTCTGCCCGCAGGTCCCAGCGTCCAGGGGGCGTGTCCCGGCGGGCAGGGGGAGGGTTGAGTGGAAGGTGAATTGAGGTAACTCATGTTTTAAGAGATAAGACATCTCTCTAAAATGTTTTAAAGCTTGGATACTCCCAACAGACAGGAAAATATGTACCACAGTGGCCTAATTGCCCCCAATAGGTGTGCAGTTTAGCCATATAACAGCAGGTCTACAGTTTATAGGGAGGAGAGCCGGGTGGGCCTGCTCAATATGGATGGAGTATTCTGATAGTGATGGGATCAGAGATTGAGAAAAAAAAATAAAGAATGTAGCTGTCTAGACTCACAAAATCAGGGCCGGCTCTAGGGGTGTTCGACCAGTGCGGTCGAACAGGGGCGCCACCCATAGAGGGCGCACCCCTCCCCAACATCCCGATTTCAGCGGGACAGCACTGTCCCGCTGTTCCACCCGTGGGCCGAAGTGGCCCGCGGGTGGTCAAATCGGGATGTTGGGGACCCCCACCGCCGCAGCTGACGGGAGAGGGCTGGGGGAAGCCCAGCCAGTGATGGAGGGCTGGGCTTTACCCCCAGCCTGATTAACGTCATTTAGGGGGCGTGGCTTATGGTAATGAGGCCACGCCTCCAATTTTGGTCGCGCACAGCACGATTGCAGGGTGCAGCGTACCGGCTCGGTACAGGGTGCTACAACCCTTGGAGCCGGCCCCGAGTCAACCGAAAGTGGAATGTAACCTAGTGTACAGTTGTTGCACCTATACCTGTTCTCAAGGTCCTCTGCCTTCTCTTTAAGAAAACTGCCCTCATGACGGAGGC
The DNA here is from genome assembly GCA_031769625.1 of Taudactylus pleione. NCBI lineage: Eukaryota > Metazoa > Chordata > Amphibia > Anura > Myobatrachidae > Taudactylus > Taudactylus pleione. The sequence continues at coordinate 11,684,201 of JAUIMM010000036.1, read as the reverse complement.
ATTTAAAACTTTTGAGAGCATCACATTGATGACTTTAAAATTAGTATCTGTTTTGGATTCTGTGGCCGCAGTACGCTGAGACAGCTCAGATATATCTTTATGGATGTCCCTAAAGGATTTCTGGATGTCAGCAGTGTATACTGCAGTTGAAGCAGCATACAATGAATGTCAGGTTTAGTGACCAATCCTAAAGTAGTGTCCGTAAATAAAGCAGGGAAGGGTGGAGGGCAGAGTATAGCCATGGCACCTCTTGATGAGTTAAATAGCGTTGGACCCCAGAACGCGAGCCCTTCTTGTACTTAGGAGGTTCTTGGACTTCTCTGCAAGGTTGTTAGAGAAAAAAAGGTAAAATACAGGCATCACACTGGGTTAGTAGGAGCAGGTATTGTTATAGTAACTGCATATAGATGCTCCCAGTGAAATGCAGGGGGCAGGTATTATGGTGAGAGTGGGAGTAGGAGGCAGGGAAGATTATAAAGTGATGTACACCTACAGATATGTTACAGTCAAATAGAAGGATGGCAACAAACGCAACAAGGGTTATATTGCCGCTCCAACAGGTTCAGCAGGGCTGAAGAAATCAAAAGGTAATCCTGATAGTGGAAGGAGCTCCAAGGGGCATGAGCCAAAGGGTAGTGTTTAAAAGCATGCCACGGGCACCAGAAAGTCTACAGGTCCCAGGTGAGAAAAGAGAAGTAGCTACAGAAGGGGGGCTGCACAAAGCCCACATGGCAGAGCAATGGCTGCTGGCTAATGCTGGGTACACATCTATACAATCATCGGGTCATTCATCCAATATTGAGAGAACAGCCATTGGATTGTATAGGTGTGTACGCTGTCCCGATGCAGGACGTTAGCCAATAAACGGCTTTTAACATTCCTGCAACGGTCGGGATCGGGAGGTCGCATCTTATGTACTGTTTAATATTTAACGGTTCGACCTCCCGATCCCATAGAAGCCCGTACACACTGTACTATGGGCCTGATTCAGAGCTGGACGCTCTGACCAGAGCACTCGCTCTGAATCAGGGCCCTCCTCCATTAAAATGGAGCGTCCTCCTGGACGCTCGTATAGCTGTGGGTCACCACCCACAGCATATACGAGCGTCCAAAAAGATGGTCGCGATGGTCTTGACCATCGCGACCATCGGACTTGCGACGCAGACCCTGCGGTAGGGTCTCCCTGCCACAAGCCCTGGAGTGATTTTGGCTCTATCAGAGCCAAAATCACTCCCACTGACATCACTAGTGATATCAGTGGGGCCGGCTTCAGACGGTAGGCGTTCCCATGGGAATGCCTCCATCTGGCAGGCACGCCCACCAAAGGGGGCGTGCTGTCAATCAACATCGACAGCACGCCCCCTTTGGTGCGAGACCCGGAGCGATAGCTTGGCTGTCGCAGTCCGGGTCTCGCGCATGCGCACGACGGAGCTCCCTCCATCGTGCGCATGCGCATTTGGGTACCATCGACCTGCTTGCAAGCGTCCTGCCGCTTGCGAGTGGGTCTGAATGACCCCCTATGTCTGCACATTGTGTACGCGGCTGACAGGAGGTCACACTGGGGACAGACTGCACGGCTGATCGGGACAGTTTTACCCGATCAGCCTGCAATCGAAAAAGTATGTACCCAGCTTTAGATAAAGGACAGAGCATCAGAGAAACAAACTGTAGATAATAATGCCTGGCATGTACTGTAGGTCCAGAAGTCAGGAAGTCAGTCTCATTAATAGAGCAGTCACAGACGGACCTTTCAGCACCACACAGCACCACCACACAGAGGACCTGATTCAGACCTGCTCGCTAGATGCGATCGCTCGCTCCAAGTGTAACCAAATCCAGCGCACACCCAGTAAGGCAGGCGATCGCACGGCAAGGCATTAGCACGCCTGCTATGTCTTGGCGGGCGATCACTTTGTGTATACAGACGCCCACCAGCCATTCATAAGATGCCCACTTGCACACGTCATCTCCTGGAAGAGCATGAAAACATTGGTACATCGAGCACCATCGGATGTACTTGCAGCGCTTGAGGTTGACTATACCTGGCCGCAAGCACTGCGATCCCTTCAGTGTGAAATACAACCAAGTGACGTTTACCATGACGCTGCCTGTTAATTATTAGGGGTGTGCACCGGCCACTTTTCGTGTTTTGTGTTTTGGTTTTGGATCTGGATCTTTCTTCGTGTTTTGGATCTGGATTGGTTTTGCCAAAACCACCCTTCCGTGTTTTGGGTTCTGGGTTTTGTGTTTTGGATCTGTATTTTTTTGAAAAAAAGCATAAAAACAGCTAAAATCACAGAATTTGTAGGTTTTTCTGCTCCTATGCTATTATTAACCTCAATAACCTTAATTTCCACTCATTTCCAGTCTATTCTGAACACCTCACACCTCACAATAGTGTTTTTATGTCCAAAAGGTTGCACCGAGGTAGCTGGATGACTATGCTAAGCGACACGAGTGGGCGGCACAAACACGTGACCCATCTAGGCGTGAAACTGCAGTGGCAGACAGGATGGCAGTTTGAAAAACTAGGCCCCAAACTGTACATAATGCAAAGAAAAAAAAGAGGTGCAAGATGGAATTGTCCTTGGGCCCTCCCACCCACCCTTATGTTGTATAAACAGGACATGCACACTTTAACAAACCAATCATTTCAGCGCCAGGGTCTGCCACACAACTGTGGCTGAAATGATTGGTTCGTTTGGGCCCCCACAAAACAAGCTGGCAATTAATCTGTCCCTGCACAAACTGGCTCTACGGAGGCAAGATGTCATCCTCATCCTCCTCATCCACCGATTCCTCACCCTCTTCAGTGTGTACATCCTCATCCTCACAGAGTATTAATTCATCCCCGCTGGAACCACAGGTCCCTCTGTACGTTCTGGAGGCTGGTCTCCCTGGAAGAGTTGATAATTCATTTTATGAACATCATCTTCTCCACATTTTGTGGAAGCAACCTCCTACGCCTTTCGCTGACAAGGTTCCCGGCTGCACTAAACACTCTTTCGGAGTACACACTGGAGGGGGGGCAACTCAGGTAAAATAGAGCCAGTTTGTACAGGGACCTCCAAATTGCTTCTTTTTCCTGCCAGTACAGGTACGGACTGTCTGACATGCCTACTTGGATGCTGTCACCGATGCAATCCTTTAACAGACAGACGCACGCTTGTCGCTGCTGCTTTGAGGATGCAAGTGCGGCTACAGCCCACACAATTCACAAAGACACAAAAAAAAAAAAGAATATTTTTATTGTTTGTGGAGCGCACTTTGAGGGTTACACCACCCTTTAACAGACAGACGCACGCTTGTCGCTGGTCGCTGCTGCTTTGAGGATGCAAGTGCGGCTACAGCCCACACAATTCACAAAGACAGAAAAAAGAAGAAGAATATTTTTATTGTTTGTGTAGCACACTTTGAGGGTGTCACCACCCTTTAACAGACAGACGCACGCTTGTCGCTGCTGCTTTAAGGATGCAGGTGCGGCTACAGCCCACACATTTCACAAAGACCGAAAAAAAAGAACAATATTTTAATTGTTTGTGTAGCACACTTTGAGGGTGTCACCACCCTTTAACAGACAGATGCACGCTTGTCGCTGCTGCTTTGAGGATGCAGGTACGGCTACAGCCCACACAATTCACAAAGACAGAAAAAAGAAGAAGAATATTTTTATTGTTTGTGTAGCACACTTTGAGGGTGTCACCACCCTTTAACAGACAGACGCATGCTTGTCGCTGCTGCTTTGAGGATGCAAGTGCGGCTACAGCCCACACAATTCACAAAGACAGAAAAAAAATAACTATTTTTATTGTTTGTGTAGCACACTTTGAGGGTGTCACCACCCTTTAACAGACAGACGCACGCTTGTCGCTGCTGCTTTAAGGATGCAGGTGCGGCTACAGCCCACACATTTCACAAAGACCGAAAAAAAAGAACAATATTTTTATTGTTTGTGTAGCACACTTTGAGGGTGTCACCACCCTTTAACAGACAGACGCACGCTTGTCGCTGCTGCTTTGAGGACAGTATCATATGCAGTGATAGTAGACTTGTCAGAAATTGTTGGCACGTCCTTCAGTCCGGACCAGATGTCCAAACCAGCCCTTGACTTATGACACAGGCGCACGCTTGGCGCTGCTACTATGTTGATGCACGTGCGGCTACATCGCACACAAGTCACAAACACATTAAAAAAATAGTTTTTTATTTTTTGGAGCACTTTGAGGGTTACACCACCCTTTAACAGACAGACGCACGCTTGTCGCTGCTGCTTTGAGGATGCAAGTGCGGCTACAGCCCACACAATTCACAAAGACAGAAAACAAAAGAACAATATTTTTATTGTTTGTGTAGCACACTTTGAGGGTGTCACCACCCTTTAACAGACAGACGCACGCTTGTCGCTGCTGCTTTGAGGATGCAAGTGCGGCTACAGCCCACACATTTCACAAAGACCGAAAAAAAAAGAACAATATTTTTATTGTTTGTGTATCACACTTTGAGGGTGTCACCACCCTTTAACAGACAGACGCACGCTTGTCGCTGCTGCTTTGAGGATGCAGGTGGAATCTAGACGGATTTGGAACCGGGGACACACTACCTCCATCAATTGTCTAAATCCCACTGCACTAATGGCGGATACCGGACGCACGTCTAACACCAACATAGCAGTCAAGGCCTCAGTTATACGTTTTGCTTCAGGATGACTGCTGTCGTACTTCATCCTCATCGCTAGGGACTGTTGGAGGGTCAATTGTTTAGTAAAAGTAGTGATGTTCCTACTTCCTCTCTGGGATGATGAACTACTCGCAGCAATAGCACTAGGAGGAAGTGGTTCTTGATCTTTCCCTATTTTATTTTTATCTGAGAAAGTTTGGTCCTCCATTTATGTTATATTGATATATACGTGCGGCTAAAGCGCACACAAACACAGAAAATATTTTTTTATTTTTGCTGGAGAGTAGTGCACTTTGTGGGTTACACCACCCTTTAAGAAATGAGCCAGCCGGCTCTTTACTTATGGGACACAGGCGCACGCTTGGCGCTGCTCCTTTGTTGATGCACGTGCAGCCACAGTGCACACAAGTCACAAACACAGAAAATATTTTTTTTTTTGGTTTGGAGTGTACTTTGGGGGTTACAGCACCCTTTAACGGTCAAGCCAGCTGGCCCTTTACTTATGACACAGGCGCACGCTTGGCACTACTTTGTTGATGCACGTGCGGCTACTGCGCACACAATTCACAAACACAGAAAATTATTTTTTTTTTGGTTTGGACTGGAGTGTACTTTGGGGGTTACAGCACCCTTTAACGGTCAAGCCAGCCGGCCCTTTACTTATGACACAGGCGCACGCTTGGCACTACTTTGTTGATGCACGTGCGGCTACTGTGCACACAATTCACAAACACAGAAAATAATTTTTTTTTTGGTTTGGACTGGAGTGTACTTTGGGGGTTACAGCACCCTTTAATGGTCAAGCCAGCCGGCCCTTTACTTATGACACAGGCGCACGCTTGGCAGTACTTTGTTGATGCACGTGCGGCTACTGCGCACACAATTCACAAACACAGAAAATATATATTTTTTTGGTTTGGACTAGAGTGTACTTTGGGCGTTACAGCACCCTTTAACGGTCAAGCCAGCCGGCCCTTTACTTATGACACAGGCGCATGCTTGGCACTACTTTGTTGATGCACGTGCGGCTACTGCGCACACAATTCACAAACACAGAAAATATATATTTTTTTGGTTTGGACTGGAGTGTACTTTTGGGGTTACAACACCCTTTAACGGTCAAGCCAGCCGGCCCTTTACTTATGACACAGGCGCACGCTTGGCACTACTTTGTTGATGCACGTGCGGCTACTGCGCACACAATTCACAAACACAGAAAATAATTTTTTTTTTGGTTTGGACTAGAGTGTACTTTGGGGGTTACAGCACCCTTTAACGGTCAAGCCAGCCGGCCCTTTACTTATGACATAGGCGCACGCTTGGCACTACTTTGTTGATGCACGTGCGGCTATTGCGCACACAATTCACTAACACAGAAAATAATTTTTTTTTTGGTTTGGACTGGAGTGTACTTTGGGGGTTACAGCACCCTTTAATGGTCAAGCCAGCCGGCCCTTTACTTATGACACAGGCGCACGCTTGGCACTACTTTGTTGATGCACGTGCGGCTACTGCGCACACAATTCACAAACACAGAAAATATATATTTTTTTGGTTTGGACTGGAGTGTACTTTGGGGGTTACAGCACCCTTTAACGGTCAAGCCAGCCGGCCCTTTACTTATGACACAGGCGCACGCTTGGCACTACTTTGTTGATGCACGTGCGGCTACTGCGCACACAATTCACAAACACAGAAAATATATATTTTTTTGGTTTGGACTGGAGTGTACTTTGGGGGTTACAGCACCCTTTAACGGTCAAGCCAGCCGGCCCTTTACTTTTGACACAGGCGCACGCTTGGCACTACCTTGTTGATGCACGTGCGGCTACTGCGCACACAATTCACAAACACAGAAAATATATTATTTTTTTAGCACTTGGGGGGAGCACCCCTGATGGACAGAGCACCCCCTGGACAACACTACAGCACCCCTTTAGGACTGGGACACTGCACAGGACTTTGGAGTGGACACAGCCCCTATGGAGAACTGACTGCACAATACAGTCCAGCCAGCCCCTATGGACTTTGAAGTAGTGGACACAGCCCCTATTAACAACAGCAGCACAGCACAACACAGCCAGCCCCTATGGACTTTGAAGTAGTGGACAACAGCAGCACTACACTACACTACACTACACAGCCCAGCCAGCCCTAACTCCCACCCTCCCTCTTCACTGTCCACAGCCGAGTGAGAAAATGGCGCCGACGCGGGTACCTTATATAGGATCCAAAACCCGCGAGACTCGGAAGGCGGGATGATGACGTTTTGCCTCGATTTCAGATCCGAGTCAGGCGGGAAAAGTCGAGCCTGACTCGGATCGGACTCGGATCGGGGGGGCTCGAGGGGATTCGGATTTCAGAAATCCGAACCCGCTCACCCCTATTAATTATGGACGCCTATGAAACGGCGCTGAAACACACAGGCACGCCTGTGTTCATACCTCCACTCCCCTGTTTCTAGTGGCCTGCCCCTGTTACCACCCACAAACGGCCTCTTCTGTCACTCATTCAACTGGGCTGTCTGTGCTGAGCAAGCACTTCCCGATCTGTCGCAGTAGTTCGCGCACGCGCATTGCGATGCATGCGCAGAATGCAAATATCGGCCAGCTATGAGTGATCGCATCCTAGCGAACAGGTCTGAACCAGGTCCAGAATGTATGTGAATTTCTATTACCAGGTCATCTACTCACCCTCCTGAAATAACATTTAGAAGTTTCCTATACGGCGTCATTTATTTGTATTATTGGAAACTCTAACCGCTTTTATGAAAACCATCTAGTCCAAAATCAGAGAAATAAATTAGAATTGAACTATTGTAGTGTAGAATATTTATATCCAGAAAGACTACAGTAATTCTAGCAGCACCCCTGCACTATGACCTATGTTTCTGCTATCCATACTGAAGGGATTCTGGATTCCCTTTATAAGGCAGCAAATATAACTGGTATAAGAAGAAATAACCAGGCAAGCAAAATGGCGTCCTGCACCTCTGTTATTAAGCCAAGCCCCTTTTATATACAAAGAATAAGGACATATCTATAATATGCAGAATTGCACAGATCTAAGGGATCTGTCCACCACTGATCACAATTGTAAAATGCGTTCAGAAGAAAAAACATGCAGATCTGGTCGCAGCCCCTATTTAGGGGTAGCTCCGCATAGGGAGAAAAGGACAGGTTTTTTTTAAAGCATTTTAGGGTTGCATCCAACTCAGCAACTCAGCAACTTAGCATAGGACACAGTGTGTTTACAAGGTATTATGCTGTAAAAACCTTGATGTATTGGGGTTCAATATTGTTACACAAAGAGGGTCTGATTCAGAGATGGTTGGATATGAAAATGCTAATCTCAGTTTTCCTTTTGAGCAGGAGTGTACGAATGGTGAGACGCCCACTTTCAGCCTGTGTGGTCTCCAGATTTGCAATGGAGATTGTCAATACACTAACATCGACGCAACATCGGTCGCGCCATTAACATTTGCTAAACATGTCCTCTGAAGCAGTGTATTTGCAATTGGGAACCTTTTTGCGATCACTTTAGGCCACCTGTCAGTCACCACCCTGATACACCCAGGGATCGCAAAAATGCCATATGCAATTGCAAATGACATTGATCAAATTGGTTCACACATGCTCAGTAAGGGTTTATGAGACCTTCCATGCAAATGCGGTAGCAAAATATCGCTCAACTGTATAAATATCGGCACTGCGTCCATCTCTATGGAACACGGGGCCTGATTCAAACCCTCTTGCGAGCGGGTCGATGTTTGGCCAGTGCGCTCGCGCACACCAGAGACAGCTCCGACGTGCGACGGCTAGCGACGGGTGCTCCATCGCTCCGGGTCTCACACCAAAAGTGGGCGGCTGTCGATTTTGATCGACAGCTCGCACCGTTTTGGAGGCGGATAGGGGGGGTGGCTGGCCAAACGGAGGCGTTCCCGACGGAACGCCTGCCATTTGCGGGTGGCTCCACTGACATCACGAGTGATGTCAGTGGTGAGCTTCCGGCTCTATTAAGAGCCAGAAGCTCACAGGGGCTATGTGAGCGGCTCAGAGGCCGCACCAAAAAAAAAACAAACGCCCTGATTCAGAGCGAGCGCTCTTTCAGAGCGTCCGGCTCTGAATCAGGCCCACGGTTCCAAGCTGGTCAGACTCGGGATTTACCCCATTTCCAATGTGGCTCCGACCCGGGAACATCCCGGTTTGGCGCTGTTCATACTGCACACAGGTGCAGTGCTGGTGCTTGGAGATGATGTCATGATGCCAGAAACTCCAGATCTCCCCTGAATGCCAGTCTGGAGCATACCGGTGACCAGGGAAGGGGTGAAAAAACCATAACGGTCCAGACCATACGGGGAGGCTGTAATCTCTCCCTCCCCGGTGTCAGCTGTCACAGACAGCTTCCCAATACCAGCCAATCACCATGCGGTAAATGGGTCCCGGGTCGGAGGACATGTATTACCCGTTTCCACTGAGCCTGACCAGGGTTTTACCCGTATCAAACTCTGCTTGAGAACCGGGATTTTTTCCTAGGAGCCTTTTCCACTGAGCCGCTACCCAGGTTTACATGGCAATAACCCAGGTATTTTGGTCAGTGGAAAAGGGGTATAAATCATGCCCAAAGTTTGTAACATGAAGTTAGCTGTAGAGATTGATGGAAGGTATAGATCGTTTGTAGCATGGGCATTTCAAGAGAGGAGGTGCCCGTGTGCAGTTTCAGTCCGGGGCCCCCTCCTCTCTCCGCTGGCCGGCAGCGCACTGAGCTCAGCGTTAGACTCTGGGCACTAGTCTGTGCCCAGAGTCTACAGTGCATGCGCAGGTCACCGGGAAAATGGCGCTGCAGCCATTTTCCCTGTTTTCCATTCTGTGTATGCGCAAAATGCTGGTAATATGGCAGCGGCAGCCATTTTCCATGTATTTTTTACAGCGCTGACACCAGCACCGACGTGGGACTCCGGAGTGGTAAATATAAGTGTGCGGGGTTGGGCCCCCTGGACCCAGCAGCCTGTGTGCACCGCACACCCTGCACCCATTATAAATATGCCCCTGATTTGTAGTATGATTGTGTTAGAACTCATGCCATGCGACAGTTGTAAGATCAATTTTAGTTCAATTAAAATATTGGATAAATGTTACCAGGGTTAATGTAGTGTAGGGATTAATATGGCTGCAATGTGGATAGTACGAACTGTAGTAGTATTAATAGGAGTTTATTGTGATACTATGTGATTAATATTCTGTGAGTTTATAGGGGTATATGCAGAGATAGGAGCAAAAAAAAAAAACAATAAGCAATTTGTAACTTGGTTAAAAAAAAAAACATTATGCACTGCAAATGGGCAGATTTATATTGTGCAGAGAGATTTAGGGGTATATTTACTTACTAGAGTGCGGGATTTTTCGAAATAGAGTTGCCCACAGCAACCAATCAGATTCTACTTAACATTTATCTAGCAGCTTCTAGAAGATAATAGCTCGAATCTGATTGGTTTCTATGGGCAACATCTCCACTTATTAAGAGCCCACACTTTAGTAAATATACCCCCCCCCCAGAGTTTGGAAGGGGTGTGTCCTAACTTAATTGAACATTTCAGTGTAAACAAAACACAAACCTGTCCAATATTGTTTCACTACATGCCAAACCATTGTCTCTGCATCCTGTTTTTGATTTGCTCCTAATTCTGCATAAACTCCATAATGTTTTGGTAAATGTGCTGGTATTAGGTTATATATGTAGGAACTGCATAAGTGGCAGGGTGGAGCATACTTGCCAACTCTCCCTGAATGACCGGAGTGTTTGTGAGCAGCACAGTGATGATGTCATCACTCTCCGCCCACCAAAGAATGATTCTGTACATGCGCAGACCCCATCGGAACCATCGGAGATGTGCGTTCATCCTGAGATGAACGTACAATTCTATATTAGGCCCTCTGTGTGCTCGCCCTTCACTGGGCTCAGTCTCACTGTGCTGAACTGCCTGTCCCTCTCTATGACTCGCCTCTATTTGCCCATCAAGATACAGTAAGTTACTTAACCCATGCCTTTATCCACATCCTAACTAGTTTGATGGGTTTATTGCACTGTAATGTTCCAAAGTTATGTCAACTTGCCTTTACTGTATCATTGATATGTGTAGGTGTTTATACTGACAACACTGAGTGTACAGTCTATATGGTGCCTATAGAATATCATAATACCATGTCAAAATCCTTAACTTTTGTCACATTACACCCTGGAATTGAATGAAATAAAAAAAACAAAATTACAGCTTTATTTACACATTATTACTAGGGGTGTGCACCGGCCACTTTTCGTGTTTTGTGCTTTGGTTTTGGATCTGGATCTTTCTTCGTGTTTTGGATCTGGATTGGTTTTGCCAAAACCACCCTTCCGTGTTTTGGGTTCTGGGTTTTGTGTTTTGGATCTGTATTTTTTTGAAAAAAAGCATAAAAACAGCTAAAATCACAGAATTTGTGGGGTTTTATGCTCCTATTCAATTATTAACCTCAATAACCTACATTTCCACTCATTTCCAGTTTATTCTGAACACCTAACACCTCACAATATTGTTTTTATGGCCAAAAGGTTGCACCGAGGTAGCTGGATGACTATGCTAAGCGACACGAGTGGGCGACACAAACACGTGGCCCATCTAGGAGTGACACTGCAGTGGCAGACAGGATGGCAGTTTGAAAAACTAGGCCCCAAACAGTACATACTGCAAAGAAAAAAAAGAGGTGCAAGATGGAATTGTCCTTGGGCCCTCCCACCCACCCTTATGGTTGTATAAATAGGATATGCACACTTTAACAAACCAATCATTTCAGCGCCAGGGTCTGCCACATGACTGTGGCTGAAATGATTGGTTCGTTTGGGCCCCCACAAAACAACCTGGCAATTAATGTGTCCCTGCACAAACTGGCTCTACGGAGGCAAGATGTCGTCCTCATCCTCCTCATCCACCGATTCCTTGGATAAAACAGGAAAAAGGGATTTAGGTGTCCCTGGACTGCTTACGGTCTTAGCCAAAGTTTCTGAACTTGACAGTAACTTTTTATGAACGCGCTGCAGGTGCCGTATAAGGGAGGATGTTCCTAGGTGGTTAACGTCCCTACCCCTACTTATTTCACCTTTACATATGGTACATATGGCAAGACAGTTGTTGTCCGGATTTGGATAGAAATATTGCCAGACCAAAGAGGTGGAATGTTTGGTCTTCTGCCCAGGCATGACCGTGATGGGCTTTTTCATCCCACGGACAACAACTGTCTCCCCCGGAGCCTGATTTAAACAAACCACATCACCATCAGAATCCTCCTCGCCAACTTCCTCAACGCCAGCTACACCAGTATCCTCATCCTGTTGTACTTCAACAGTGACATCTTCAATTTGCATATCAGCAAGTGGACTGTGGGTGCTCCTTTCAGCACTTGCAGGGGGCGTGCAAATGGTGGAAAGAGCCACCTCTTCCCGTCCAGTGCTGGGAAGGTCAGGCATCGCAACCGCCACACTTGGACTCTCCTTGGGGATTTGTGATATCTTCTTAGAACGCACAGTTCTTCGCTGTGCTTTTGCCAGCTTAACTTGTTTGATTTTTTTTAGCGGGAGGACGGCTTCCATCGTCATGTGAAGCTGAACCACTAGTCATGAACATAGGGAAAGACCTTAGCCGTTCCTTGCCACTCCGTGTCATAAATGGCATATTGGCAAGTTTACGTTTCTCTTCAGATGATTTAAATGTTTTTTTTAAGGTCATTTTCCTGAACTTTGTCATTTGGGATTGTATGTGCCCTCTACTATGACATTGGGCATCGGCCTTGGCAGACGACGTTGATGGCATGTTATCGTCTATGTCATGACTGGTGGCAGCAGCTTCAGCACTAGGAGGAAGTGGTTCTTGATCTTTCCCTATTTTATTTTTATCGGAGAAAGTTTGGTCCTCCATTTATGTTATATTGATATATACGTGCGGCTAAGGCGCACACAAACACAGAAAATAATTTTTTATTTTTGTTGGAGACTAGTGCACTTTGTGGGTTACACCACCCTTTAAGAAATGAGCCAGCCGGCCCTTTACTTATGGGACACAGGCGCACGCTTGGCGCTGCTCCTTCGTTGATGCACGTGCAGCTACAGTGCACACAATTCACAAACACAGAAAAAAATTTTTTATTTTGTTTGGAGTGTACTTTGGGAGTTACAGCACCCTTTAACGGTCAAGCCAGCCGGCCCTTTACTTATGACACAGGCGCACGCTTGGCACTACTTTGTTGATGCACGTGCGGCTACTGCGCACACAATTCACAAACACAGAAAATATTTTTTTATTTGGTTTGGAGTGTACTTTGGGGGTTACAGCACCCTTTAACGGTCAAGCCAGCCGGCCCTTTACTTATGACACAGGCGCACGCTTGGCACTACTTTGTTGATGCACGTGCGGCTACTGCGCACACAATTCACAAACACAGAAAATATTTTTTTATTTGGTTTGGAGTGTACTTTGGGGGTTACAGCACCCTTTAACGGTCAAGCCAGCCGGCCCTTTACTTATGACACAGGCGCACGCTTGGCACTACTTTGTTGATGCACGTGCGGCTACTGTGCACACAATTCACAAACACAGAAAATATATATTTTTTTAGTTTGGAGTGTACTTTGGGGGTTACAGCACCCTTTAACGGACAAGCCAGCCGGCCCTTTACTAATGGGACACAGGCACACGCTTGGCGCTGCTCCTTTGTTGATGCACGTGCAGCCACAGTGCACACAATTCACAAACACAGAAAAAATATTTTTTTTTTAGCACTTGGGGGGAGCACCCCTGACGGACAGAGCACCCCCTTCACAACACTACAGCACCCCTTTAGGACTGGGACACTGCACAGGACTTTGGAGTGGACACAGCCCCTATGGACAACTGACTGCACAACACAGTCCAGCCAACCCCTATGGACTTTGAAGTAGTGGACACAGCCCCTATGGACAACAGCAGCACAGCACAACACAGCCAGCTCCTATGGACTTTGAAGTAGTGGACACAGCCCCTATGGACAACAGCAGCACAGCGCAGCACAGCACAGCACAACACTACTCTGCACTACACTACACTACACAGCCCAGCCCAGCCAGCCCTAACTCCCACCCTCCCTCTTCACTGTCCACAGCCGAGTGAGAACATGGCGCCGACGCGGGTACCTTATATAGGATCCAAAACCCGCGAGACCCGGAAGGCGGGAAGATGATGTTTTGCCTCGATTTCAGATCGAAGTCAGGTGGGAAAAGTCGAGCCTGACTCGGATCGGCCTTGGATCGGGGGGGTTCGGATTTCAGAAATCCGAACCCGCTCACCCCTAATTATTACCCTTAACATGGAAGTGGAAATAACATTTACACAAAACCTAAACAATGAATATAATTTAATTACTAAAATACCTGGTTTGGATAAGACTACAGCTGGCCATACGCCTTTAGATTATCTGTCCAACACTCCAACCAGTTGGCTGGTTGTAACGAAAATCTGGTAATGTGGTAATGTATGGGAGCAAACAAGGTTGTCCAAATGCTCTCAAACACCAGACAAATTGGTTAAATCAAATGAATATAACCTATTTGTCTGAACGTCCTATTTCGTCTGTTTTCCAGTGTTTTGGTCCAGATGGCGGATTGCTCCCATACATTACCAGATCTCCGTTCCAGGTGTATGGCCAGCCGATTCCGAGTCGCATGCAAAAGCTGTGGCCGCCCATCTGCCAGTTTATGCAAATAGCTTACAAACTCCTTTCCTTGTGTACATTTGTGCGGCCGAATGTGCAAGGACTAAGATGCTCCATGATACTGATTGGTGCATCCTTATACGTCACCATCGGTCGCACCATCAAAAATTGACCCAGCTTTATGGCATGTGCAGTGTCTCCATCTGACCATAGCCTCCTATGCTTGCGACACTCCCATAATACGCCCACTGATCAGACCATATATGCATGCACGCAGTCACTGCCCAGGAACGCCCATCACTTTTCCGCCACCATTCTGATACTGAGTACAATCTGAGTAACGCACGCACCGTAGGAATTTTCCGCACATGAGCAGTTGTAAATAATCACTCGACTAAGTGAACATCGGCATTGTGTGCGTACTGTGCGCCTGATGCAGCAAGGAATGCACAGATGCAGACGCACACACCCAACCATATGTTAATAAATGCATACGCACGCAGAATAAACAGACGCCTAGCAAAACACAATACCTCCCACTTCCCTTAACATGCATTCTGTTATACCACGCAAAACAGCGGAAACATCGGTAACATTGAGAACCATCAAACACATTAGCATAATAGTGGTTTACCTGACTCCACGCAGGATGTGTGCCACTTCTGCTTGCAACTAGACCTCAGGTTACGGCCATCGCTGCAAGGGCTTAATTATGCACGCCCCTAAAACGCCGTCCAAACGCACAGACACACCTGCATTTGCCCGTTCACCAACACAAAACGGCACTTCCTGTCAATCACTTTTCTGTGGGTCTGCATTGCTTCTGCACACGTAGTACCCATCGCAATAGCTAGTTCGCGCACTCGCACTGTGATGTATACGCATGCGCAGAGCTAAAACATTGGCTGAGTCTGTGCGTTCTCTCCTGTGCGTTCCTTGCTGAATCAGGCCCTGTGTGCGCCTCTGAATCAGACTTATAATGTGTAAACAAAACTCAAAAAAGTTTCACTCATTTTATTTTCTATGTTGTAATGACAAAAATTAAGGATTTTAACAGGTTCTGATTGTTTTCTATAGGCACCTATAGGCCAATTGGTGCACTTTGTACTTGGCTATGGCATTTTATGAGACACAACGTGAAGAACTCATTTTTTTATAACATGCATTTATACATACTGCACAGCATGGCACTTAGGCCCTGATTCAGAGCCGGACGCTCTGACCAGAGCGCTCGCTCTGAATCAGGGCCCACCTCCATAATTATGGAGCGTCCTCCTGGACGCTCGTATAGCTGTGGGTCACCACCCACAGCATATACCAGCATGCAGGATGATGGTCGCGATGGTCTTGACCATCGCGACCATCGCCACTGCGAGCCGAAGCTTGCGGTTGAGTTTCTCAACCGCAAGGCCCGGAGTGATTTTGGCTCTATCAGAGCCAAAATCACTCCCACTGACATCACTAGTGATGTCAGTGGGGCCGGCTTCTGACGGTAGGCGTTCCCTTGGGAACGCCCCCGTCTGGGAGGCACGCCCCCGGCACGCCCACCAAAGGGGGCGTGCTGTCAATCAACATCGACAGCACGCCCCCTTTGATCAGACACAACGAGCGAAGGAAAGTCCTTCGCTCGTCGCGTCTCGCGCATGCGCACGGCGGAGCTCCCTCCGTCGTGCGCATGTGCAGTGCAGACCATCGACCCACTTGCGAGCGGACAGCCGCTCCCGAGTGGGTCTGAATCAGGCCCTTAGACTGTATATGTATCTTATCAAGCAATAGATTCCATGGGGGTTATTTACTAGATGTGTCCTGCTAGTAAAAACATTGCCCCTTTAAACATGATCAGCAGTGCCAGGTTTTACAACCCGATGTTTAGTAAATAAACTCCCATGAGTCAAGACAAAATCAGGTCACAAACAAGCCAAGGTCAGGAACGAGTAGCAGAGATCACTAGAACACCGAAGTATGGTTTGGGAGCCTATATTTTGGCGGGCAGCGAAGTGCTCCCAGAGACTTCCTTTTATAGGAGTTTCCATAGGATGCCTAATTGATTTCGATTTTGGCGCACCTGGCCCTTTAAATGCTGCATAGAGTGACGCGCACGGCCCTATGGGAGCCACCTGTGCAGTAACCAGGAAGCAGCATGCTACAACTGGGAGGAGGAAGGAAGCGCTGGTGAGCCCGCAGCAGCAGATGGTCAGTGGGATTCACTACAGCAGGTGCCGGCACCTCCCTCTCGTTGCCCTACCATGGATTTCAAAGCCCATTGACATTGAACCTGGTAAGTAATAGCCAGGGTTTAGCGTCCTATGACTGCAACTGGTACTCTGGACGCATTTGCAGTGCGACTTGGCTTGTGCCATACAACTTAGGGGTCTATTTACTAAGCAGTGTTGGGAGACAGAGTGAAAAGTGATTAGGTGCCAGCCAATCAGCTCCCAACTGTCAGTTTTCAAACACAGCCTGTGACATAGCAGTTGGGAGCTGATTGGCTGGCACCTAATCACTTTTCACTCTGTCTCCTAACACTGCTTAGTAAATAGACCCCTTAGACTCATGTGCAGAATTAAAAAATGGCTCAACTGCATTCAACATTGGCAGCGCATCCGACTCAGAATCAGGCCCATTTTTGAAGATTGATTGTTAATGGTAATACATGATATCTTAAAAGAAGGTAAGCTTGCGTGCAATCTTTTTTATGATATAAACATATATGGCCTTGCAGCGGTCCAAGCAGCTATGGGCAACTGGAAACTACCTTTGTGAGATGTTAATTAATGAGATTATAATAATGAGATTATAATAATTAATAAGATTGTTATGGACCTCTATTGTTAGGATCTGTGTTTGTTGTGGACCCGGGGTGGTAACAGGTGCAGACACGGAACAGATTTAAACTGAAAAGTGGATTTTTAATGGGTGAACTTGAAGACATGTACACTGATAATACAAAGTCCAGAATATAGATGACTTGAAACTGAAGTGAAGCAAGAGTGGGTAATGTTTAGGTAGTGGCAGAAATAATAAGAAGTATTTGTAATCCAAATGGTTACTGCGAGGCTGCAGACAAGATATCAGGTTACAAATTGATACTGGTGAGATGAAATCCAGAGAGGTTATGGAGTAGTAGGTTAACTGATGAGTAGCACTGAGATGGCTTAGTGTAGAAACTGGATAGCTGCAGAGAGCTAGGTAACTGGAGACAGTGTAGGGACAGGGTTAACTGCACACAGGTCTTTAGGCAGGGAGAGGGTTAATGGAAGATGCAGGGTGGTTCCAGCAGGAGACTGGGAGCAGGCAGAGCAATGCAGGCTGCTTGGAAGCTGGGATCCAGCAGGAGCACAGGTAAACAAGCAGGTTTACTGTAGCACAGGAAAACAGACAGGTTTACTGGAGCACAGGAACTCTCTCACAGCATATGCTGTGAAACACGTTGCACTGGCAACTATGGGAAGCTCTGGACTCCGTAAAGTACCCAGTGCAGAATCGTGATAGGTCAGAGAGAGTTTGTGACACACACCAGGACTGGAGCAGCTAAGTCACCTGACCTGAGGCAAGATGGCAGCACCCATACCAAAGAGGAATGGAAACACAACCAGGCCTACCCCAGCCAGAATGACACAGTGCCCGCGGAACACCTCACACAGCCAATGCCCGCCACCAAACACCAGCCCCTCTACCGGAAGGACCACGCCACAGCACCCTCACAGGTAATACAATTCATCCCCTATGCCGGGAAACCCTGGTTGTGACATCTATCCTCTAGCACAAGTAATGCAAGAACAGTTACAGCCAATTTGCATTCATATCTGCATCAGCTTCAATGAATGTGGGGCCTACAAAATTACCACAGCTGTAGGCAGTGCTGAGCATGCGCTGGTTTTACAAATGTAACAGCGCATGCAAAGCACTGATTACAGCTGCGGTAAGTTAGTGCAGATAGGGAAAACTATTTCTCGAAAAGCTGTCATCACAAAAATGACAGCTTTTTGAAATAGGTATGGAGAGGAGAAATGATGAATTCCTCTGGTAATTAGGTAGAACTCCATGCGAGTTCTAAACCTAATTACCTCCAGAGAATTTTTAGGTATGATGCACAGGCCCCTGTGTCTCCAATGTAAAATAAGACCTTGTACCATACAATGATCTGAGAGACAGTAATACAATTTTATAGCTACTTACTGCATTGTATTTACCTACAATACAAATAAGGTATGATTCATCATTGTCTCATATTTCTAACACACATGCAAATCGCTAATACAGGATGAGACTTTAGAGACCAAACAAGGGGGAAATCAGTTTCATAATGTTGTGGAGTAATTTAAAAAGTGATTTTTTCCACGCAATAAAGCTTAGATTAACATTTTTTGTTCTCCTTCTGAGTAGCTATACAGTGACTGCTTTTTACTATCTTTACTACACTGACAAACATTTCATGTCACTGTGTGTGAGGAGAATAGTAATCCATATAGTGTATTTTCTGCACATGATAGTGGTAATTGATAAGTCATAAAACAGCAGCTCTGTAGAACTAACACAGCTTTGGATCCACCTAAAACAGTTTGTGGAGCATGATGGCAATCATCCAGAGTAATGGAGCTTTCCTCAGGCAGTGGGGATGAGTTGGAAGGAGAGCAGGGTAAAGACGATCTTAACAAGTTTGCATACCGGAGCACCTTATTTTACAGAGCAGTGCAGCAATGACATTTCATTTTGAGGATGGAGTCTAATCATTTTGACTGTGTAAAATAAAAAAAAAATCTAAAAATGGGAAGTGTGTCCCCATCCTCAAATCTTCAACTGGCTCCAGAGGCACCAAGTTGGAGGAGGACAGGTACAAAGTACCCAGGCTTCCCTTGGGGACCTGTTGATTATTATAATGGTGAGAGGGGATTGGGTTCCATCCCATTTTCCCATTAATGACTCCATCTCTGCCAGTTTGTGTGATGGAAAAGATGATTATGTAGACCATTAGTTACACCCTAGACTGCATGCATTGTACTGGCTATTGCAACAGCTGCACGTCAATGGTGCTGCCAGCAGGGCCCTCCTCCCTGTATGACGGCACATGTAGCACACCCCTAGTTACGACCCTGCTGCATACATGCCCCGGCGTGGGAGGCAGCTCAGGATACCAAAGATTTTCTCAGCTGACTATTACAAGGAGATGATGAGCCTAATGTTCCCTTCTTTAGTGAAAACTAATACCAGGATTTTTAATACTGCACTCTGTAGAGAAACCTGCCTTCACAGCATGCAACACCGTTACATCCTGCTTATAAAACTAAGGGTCCTTCAAATTAGGACTGTCCTGTGAAGAACTGGACATTGGGAGGTATATAATGATTAGGGTCCCATTATACTAAAAGAGTTTTAAACAAAAAAAAGCACAATTTGAAAATAAACTTTCAATTATCTTAGAATACCACATTTTAGTCAAAATTGTAAGAAAAAGCCCCATAAGAAAACCACCCACCTGTGTACTATGACCAACAGTTGCAAAGACTAAAGCTGGCCACACACTAGACCAACTTACATCCAACCAGCCAACTTGTTGATTGGTTGGAATGAAAATCTGGTAACGTATGGGAGTAAATAATGATCAGCAATTTGCTCCTAAATGCCAGAAAACAGATGAAAATGGTCGTTCAGACAAGTTTGTTAAATGTTTGATCTAAACTATTTGTTCAAACAACAGTTTTGGTCCATTTTCCAGCGTTTGGAAGCAAATTGCTGATTCTATTCCTTACCAGATTTTCATTCCAACCAATCAACTAGTTGGCTGGTTGGACAGATAATCTTTAGATGTATGGCCAGTTTAAGATTTGAGTTTGGTCGAGTTTTTTAGTTTTTAAACTCACTTTGCTTCACCAAAACTTGGGTGAGTTTTCCCTTTAACAACTTGCAAATTTACCAAGAAGTGAGTTTAGGTGAAAGTGTTTTTCGATGGTGAAGCAGATCGAGTTTTTACTTCCAAATTGAGAGTTTAGAGGTGAGTTTAAGGAGAGTTTAAGGAGAGTTTAGATGAGATTACTCACCCGAGATTGCATTGTTTTCTCTCTTCCAAACTCACCCGAGCAAGCAGCCTACACATATTAGTGAGATATGTGTAAGCTGCTTTTGTCTTAAGACCTTTAAAAAATGGGTTAAATAATAATAATAAAAAAAAAAAATTAATTAGGGTCCCCCCCCTAATGCTTAACCAGCCCGGACTTCCCAGCCTGTCCTGGTACCTAAAATTACGGGGAACAAAATGAGTAGGGTTCCACCATAAATTAGGTACCAGCACCAGGCTGCAGGGCCAGTCCTGGTTTTAATTATAGGGGTAAAAAAAATTGTGTAGGGGTACCCCTATAAATAAAACCAGCACTGGACCCTTTCTAGCAGGGGGCTGATGCCACAGCCAGGGGAGCCCTTTCACCGGGCCCCCCAACCGAAGCATCAGCCCTGACCGCTAGTCAACCCAGACCAGAAATCCCTGGGGAGTTGGGGACCCGTCCAATAAAGGGGTCCTCCTCTCCAGGACACCCCTGGCCTAGGCTGAGAGCCCGGGGCTATCCTCACCACCCCTGGGCGGTGGGTGGCGGGTTGGTAGTGTAGGTGTAGTGTTAAAAATTGAATTAACAACATTGTCTTTACAGTAGAACTGCAGGGCCCAGCAAGCCTCATTCTGGTACTTGGAGAACCACAAGTACCAGCATGCGGGGCAGTAAGGGGCCACTGGTACCTGTAGTTCACCTGTAACGAAATGTGTAAAAAAAACATGACACACACCGTGAAAATAAAGTTTTATTACATACATACATACACATTCACATACTCATCTTCTTCCAGATGTTCACGTCCCCTTCTCAACGTAAAGTATCCAATGGAAGTACCTGTAAAAAAAGATCCAATGCTCACCTTTTGTCCCACGATGTTCTCCGCAGTAATCCAAATAGGGCCCCGGACGCACTGTAACAAGACGCTCCAGTGTATTGTTTCAGTAACGCTAATGACAGCTCTGGGCTTGAGCTATCAGTAGTGCCGGGCGGCCAGCCAATCAGCGGCGGCTTCCATTAGCGGGCGCTCATTGACTGGGACCCACGTGGGCTTAGCCAATGAGGGGCTCCTCCACGTGGGTTCCAGCCAATGAGCGGGCGCTAATGTTAAGCCGCCACTGATTGGCTGGCCTCCCGGTACTAATGATAGAGATTGGAAACTCGAATCTTAGTAAATTTGGGAGTTGCATCTTTTTCATCTAAAGTACTTCCTAATTTGGCCGATGGTCAGTTTTTTCGAGTTTGCAATTGCACATGAGTTTTAACAGTGAAAAAAGAGAACTCACTTCAAGTTCAAACTCACTCGAGTTTGTCTTTAGTAAATTTGCAAGATGAAAAAAATGCCTAAACTCACGTGAGTTTGAAAACTCACACAAACTCGACCCTTAGTAAATTTACCCCTAGCAGTGTGTTAGAAAATAAACAGAACAATGTACTTAATTGATTTGGAAGGGTTCATACTGAAGGGGTTTGGATTATGACTTGATGTGATGTTTACACTTATACATAGTGACATACATAGCGCACTCCCTAAAGATTTTGCACTTCTCCGTACATTTTTCTTTTCAGAGACAGCTGAGGAGTGCAGGCATACAGGGCCATAACTAGGGTAGTGTGACCGGTGCCATCGCACAGGGAACCACAGGGCAAGGGGCGCTGTTAGGGTCTGTCAAATTTCTGTTTATTATCATTCTCACTTGTAGCTTCATCTTATTTCATCCCCAGCATCTCCTGGCCTCCCCTATCTCTTCCCTGGCCCTTCCCCATGAGGCTATTCCCCTTTTTTGGGTGCATTATGTCCCTTTGAAAATTAGGGGGGCGCCAATGCTCTTCCTGGCACAGGACACCAAAAAGTCTAGTTACGGCTCTGTAGGCATACATCATGATATGTACGGGGAAGACTGTTCAAGCATATTAGCATAAAACTAAGGTGCTGTGCAGTGCACATCGGTTGCAATTTGTAAATGACCTCCAATGTTTCCACTTTTCCTCTATATAAAACTATAAATACAAGCAAATGTGTTTGTAAGACAGAAGGCCCCTTGTGCTTTTATAAATGAGAAGAATTTGTCTGGATATGTGGATCACTGACAATTGTCTTTACTTGTATTGCTGCAGCGTGCCAGGTGATGTCCCTGGAGAAAGTGAGGTAAGAAGAACCAGATCCCCAAAGACAGAGCATGTAGGAGGTAGGTGTCCTTGATGACTGTGGTAAAGAGAGATGTCTGTGCGGGAAGGTGGGCGAGAGGCCATCTTTCACTGATGTTTTGAATGAGGCAAGATAAAAGCTGTGTAATTCTTTGGGTTTGTATGAGCTGTAGGGAACCTTGAAACCTCTCTGGGAAAGAAAAATAATATTTTTGCATGTAGATTAAGTCTTTGTGAAGAAAATACATAGGACAACTCAAGGTCACTGATTAGTTAGGAATTAAGATAGATGAATTCCTGAAAAACATTTTAATACTTGTCTCTCGGAATGACTGCGTCAAAATACTTCATTACATATTTTGTAACTGTGCTTATTAACGTTTAAGTATTTTCTCACAAGGAAGGAATCAGTCAGTGTTATAAATCTCTATTTAACCTTCTTGTTGCCACAGATACAACTCTTACTTCTGCGCTACCACTTCCAGGTAGCCATGGACAGAAGCATTACATTATGTATGCAGATTCCCAATTGTGGCTGATTCCTCATAGAGCGATAGTGACCACCACTACCATATATCAAACCTTCCAATCAATTTACGTACGTAAAAAAAAGGAATATATTCATCACAATGTGTTTATAGATCGTCTATTCTGTAGCGTAATCCATTAACGGGGTAACCATCGATTGGCGATATCTTTTAACCATCGGAGGAAAACCGATGGTCCGTGAGCATGAGCACGTATTCACGGAGGAGTCGCTGCCATCCATGCACAATACAGACATTGATGGACTTTTCACAACTGTCATCACATGAGGATCTGCAAGAGGGGGGTTTTCGCATATCTGGGCCCCCATAGGAAGGAGCAGGGTTATGGGTTTGAACGCCATCTGAAGATGGTGTTGGTTCCTGCAGGCAAACTCAGAATACTTTCAGTTTTTTGGAGTTTGCTGAATACTAGAAGGCCCCAAGCAATGAATGGGACTGTGAATTAAAACATGCGGATAATAGCATTAGTGCATGTGAAATGGGTCCATTAGTAATAATGAACAGGCCTTTAAATGACAATGGATGACCAATAACAATGTATTTCCGACTCTCACTTTATGCAGGAAAGCAGATTTCTAAGCAGATTTCTAGCAATGTAAAACAATATATTCCAATATACAATAATGACATGCAATGAATGATGTGCTGATGCCCTCGTACCTTCATGAAGAAGATAAAATGAGTAAATCTGGAAGATGACGGCCCTAAATAGTAGCAGACTGGACTCTATGAGTGATTTACTGTTTTCATAATTTCAATCTAGGCTCTCTGCACAATACACACAGACTGATGTTAACAAAGGAAACTCTAAAGACCAGAGGGCCTGATTCAGCAGCGGAAGCAATTCTGCGAATTACGCAGATCAGGCGATTATTTGCTATTGCGCATGCTTGTAAGTCGCACTGCGCAGGCATCGCGATCACTTTGTGATTACGTACGCACACAGGAATCATTCGCAAAGAGAATGTCATGTGGTCAGATTTTGGGAGAAGTAACGGGGGTATAGGTGAACGCAGGCGTGTCTCACTGTTTAAACGCTGTTTCGTGAGCGTGCATAAATTAGCCACCGCGATTGCTTTCGCCACAGAGGAGAGCTGCAGAATTTGACACAGGTCAGTCCGGCCGCAGTAGCCGCATGGGTGTCCAATCTGCCTCAATGTTACCAATGTTTACACAGGTACGCAACGTCGAACGCCGACGAGAAGCCAGCAGTGGGTATCCTTATTCTCAGGTAAGCTTTTCAACTATTAGCATATTGTCACAGCAGTGTTCTGTGCAAAATCGCAGCTGCGATCGTCTTAGCATCCCCTGCTGATTCAGGCCTAGAATGTGAACTTTGTAATTTCGAAGATGTACATTTGCACAAAATGCCATGGCCAAAGACTTTGCTGCAGTTACTTTGTCCACTGAAACATTGTTTCAATGTTAACTTGCATGAATTTTAATGATCAATGTCTTTCCATCGCTTAAGCTGGGTACATACTATGGACCTCATTCAGAGCCGGTCGCACAGAGCGTGCGGTCGTTCTGAATGAGGGGAGGACCTCTTGAATTTTTAAGATGTCCTCCTTTGCGGTGGTAAGGCTGTGGGTTAACACCCACAGCCTTACGACCACCTAAGGTGATGGTCGCGATGGTCAAGACCATCGCGACCATCAGGGCTTATGACGAGACCCTAGGGTAGGGTCTCCCTTGTCGTAAGCCCCGGAGAGCTTTCGGCTCTGTCTGAGCCAGAAGCTCTCCACTGACATCACTAGTGATGTCAGTGGGGCCGCCCCCAAACGGTAGGCGTTCCCATGGGAACACCCCCGTTTGGGCTGCCACCCCCCCGGCCCGCCTTCCAAACGGGGCGAGCTGTCAATCAACATGGACAGCTCGCCCCCTTTGGATCGAGACCCGGTGCCGTCGTGCGCATGCTCTGTGGGGACCATCGACCCGGTCCGAGCGCATCGGCGCTAACGACCGGGTCTGAATGACCCCCTATATGATTTAGCAAACAATATATTGTTTTGACACGGATATTTAGTACACGTTGTAGTGTGTAAATCCGATTCGTCGTTAATGACGGCTGTTCATTGCATTGTTTCATCTGCTGTCCTGCACAGCAGATTGGTCGATGCAATGGACGATGGTCTGATTCAGATGGGGACGCAAATGTCATCGCAGCTGCCAGGGCTGCCATCAGAAATTGCGGGGTCTGGTACTGACAAACAAGGCAGGCCCCCTCCCCAGGGGCCACAGCGGTGGGTAGAGCTACACCAGGGGGTGGGACACCAATCTGTGCGTAAACCAGTTTAAAATTTTACAAGGTTTGAGGCTGTGGTTGTTATTATAACATGTCAATCTATCATATAAAATATGAAACTATACGAGAGAAAACTGCTGTAAATTCACACACAAAACCAGAATCAATACTAAATATATTGGAAAGGCAACAATGATTCTAGTATAATATATATATGCACATAGTATGAAATCATACAAACTGCAAAATAACGGCACTCAGGGACAGCAAGTAGATAAACCAGTTGTGTATAATAGATCAAACGTTTTCAGGGCAGCAGCCCCGTCCTCAGGACCATACACATGACAAATACTTGTTATGTGTATGGTCCTGAGGACGGGGCTGCTGCCCTGAAAACATTTAATCTATTATACACAACTGGTTTATCTACTTGCTGTCCCTGAGTGCAGTATATAAATATACTATGTCATATATATGGCCCATATTACAGTATATAAATATATATATATATATATATATATACACACATTATAACATATACTGAAAAATACGGATCCAGATAAAATAAATGCATTGAAATAGCTGGATCCACATAAAATACATTAAAAAAGCCAGACCCACATACAAAACCAGGGAGGGATGGCTGGACTAGAAGTGGTACAGGGAAGGCTGGCTGGACTAGAAGGGGGGCAGGGAAGGCTGGCTGGAGTAGGAGAGAGGCACAGGGTAGGGAAGAATGGCTGGAACAGGAGGGAACATGGCAGGGATGGCTGGCTGGACTAGGGGGTAGAGAAGCACAGGGCTAGATCAGGGTTAGATGTGGTTTGTACCTGATTACTTTAGCTGGCTGAGCTGGCGCAGTCAGCCATCCTGAATCAGCGCAGACGGAGTTTCAAATATATAGAGAGCAGAGAGATAAGGGTGCCTGGGTGGCTCTGACAGTAGTGCTGTATTTCAAATATGGCGCCGGCCGTGAGCCAATCACATCTCGAGGGCCGGCAGCCAATCAGGAGTCGCCGCTCGAGGCCCGGCGGTCCCCCCTGATGGCGGCCCTGGCAGCTGCGATCTCTTACAGATTTTCAATTGCAAAATATGCTAATGAGCCACTCGCTGTCCAATCCTTAGAAATGCCCACTGAAAGCATCTGACATCTGCCGCTCACACACAAAACCGGAAACATTGAATGCAGATCAGGAGGCCATCAGCTTTCTTAGTAAGTGTTATTATCTCCTGATAAATCACACAGTAGTCCCAGGAGACCAGGATTAGCGCAAATGGTGTTGTCATATAGTTACGAATCCGGAATAAGATTCACCTCTGACTAAAGCAATAGTGCTGAGGATTACATGAAGTGATGGGGTCAACTGAAAAGGAAGTCCTTGTCTGAGGTTAGGCTAGTTGCAGCCTTGTGGGCTGATATGAACTTGGCTGGTTGAAATGCGGCAAAAACCGCTATGGTGTTACAAGCAGGTTGTCCACACAAACGGTGAAATGCGGCAAAGACCGCTATGGTGTTACAAGCAGGTTATCCACACAGATGCTGAAGTGCAGCAGAGATAGTTGAGATACTCGCTGGACATGAAGAGCTGGAACACACAGGAGCGTGAGCTCACTCACAGAAAACCGGAAGCTACATACTGAACGCTATAGCCGCCACCGCATCAGAGAACCAGCAGGAGTAAATAGGAGAAGAATCCAATAGGAGCGAGGTGGATGTGATGGAGCAGTCAGGTGGGAGATCTCACAGAGAAGCGCCCCAGCGTCCTTGTCTCCTAGCAACAGATGGACGAGGACTGCTCGGAGCACAGGTGTTCAACAAGACGCCACAGCGAATTATAACAGTAAAGCTGGCCACACACTAGACCAACTTACATCCAACCAGCCAACTAGTTGATTGGTTGGAATGAAAATCTGGTAAGGGATGAAAGCAAATGACAATCAGCAATTTGGTTTCAAACGCCGGAAAATGGACAAAAACTGTTGTTAGAACAAATTGTTTAGATCAAACATTTAACAAACTTGTCTGACCGACAATTTTCATCTGTTTTCTGGCATTTAGGAACAAAAACTGATCATCAGTTACTCCCATACGTTACCAGATTTTCATTCCAACCAATCAACTAGTTGGATGGTTGGATGAAAGTTGGTCTAGTGTGTGGCCAGCTTTAGTCTAAGCTGTTGCAAACATAGCCAGTCTCCAGGCACATAGAGGGCTCTCCTGCTGCAAGCAAGGATGTAGTGGCTAATTTATGGATGCCCGGAAAACAGTGTTTAAACAGTCCGACATATTTGCGTTTCTCTAGCCATCTCCATTACTTCCCCCTAATGCTAACTACCTGTCACTCACTTTGAGGGGTATATTTACTAAAGAGAGAGTTTTTAGAAATGGAGATGTTGCCCATAGCATGGTAAATATACCCCTGAGAGTGAATCCTTTGTGTGAGAGTAATCGCAATTCAAATGCTGCACATGCGCAGTGCGACTTACACTCATGTGCAATGGCTACAAATGCTCAATCTGCGTAAATATCAGCATTGTGCCCACATCTGAATCAGGCCCAGTATGTGTATGTAGGTGCTGGCCAGGGGCTGACTGGCAACTTTTAGCTTGGGGGGCAAATGCATGCAGGTGGCCCTGGCAGAGGAGTAGCATGTAGCTAGGGTGCCCGGAGCACGTGCGTGCTTAGGCGCCCCTCCTCAAGTGTTCCAGGGAGGAGGTGGGTCCATATGGAATTAATGTAAAGTGAAAATAAAGATATGGGGCAGCCCCCTGTAGTGGTGCCCATATGCAGTGCCCCCTGTGCCCCAGGAGAAGACCCCCTTATACAGGCCACCAGTAGTGATCCTCCTATGCAGTGCCCCTTATACAGTGGCCCCAGTAGTGGTCCCCCCTGTGCAGTGCCCCTTGTGCCCCCAGTAGTAAGCCCCTTATATAGTGCTCTCAGTATGGTACCCCCTATGCAGTGCCCCCAGTAGTAGATCCCCCCCTTGTAGTGCCCCCAGTAGTAGTCCCCCCTTTGTAATGCCCCCAGTAGTAATCCCCCCCTTGTAATGCCCCCAGTAGTAGCCCCCCTTGTTGTGCGCCCAGTAGTAATCCCCCTTGTAGAGCCCCCAATAGTGCTTTCCCCCTTGTAGTACCTCCTTGTAGTGCCCCCAGTAGTAGCCCCCCTTGTAGTGACCCCAGTAGTGCTCTCCCCCTTGTAGTGCCCCATACATTAGTATGGGGATATGGAAATTATGTTATTCATCAAATTCCGAAAATGATGTATTTTCGGAATCTGGTGGAGTTACTATCCGCCACATTTACATGGCGTAAGGCTGTAGAAGCGGCATATACTTACCTGGATTCAGCTGGACAGGTCTTCATCCAGCTCGCTCCGTCGCTCTGTCCTCTGGCTCCACAGTGTATTCTCCCTGCGGCTGCTGCTGCTTACGACGGGCAGCGTCTCCCCTCTGTGTTTTCCTCAGTGACACTTGTAAGTGCTCTTTCAATTAACTGTTTATTTACTATAAACAGTTAAATAAAGAAGCACTTTACAAGTGTCACCGGGGAACACACAGAGAGGAGACACTTTCCAACTGAAGCAACATGCAGCGTCGTGCAGAACATAGAAAGCATTTTGCCCCCTCTGCCCAGCTCCTGCCGGCAGTATCCATCCCCCGGGGCACAGCTTTAAACTGCACCCTGTTACAGAGCACGGAGCCGCGGCTGACGGGGAGACGCTGTGTCTGCACCGGCTGCGGCTCCGTGCTGTGTAACAGGTGCAGTTTAAAGCATGGAGCCACTGATGGTGCAGACCCAGCATCTCCCCGCCGGCCGCATCCATATCACTGACTTACCCCACATAAGTAACAGCCGGGCAGGGGGGGTTCAGTGGTCCGTGGCTGCTACCTGCCAGCCTGGCAGTGGCTGCAGTATTGTATATAACAGCCGGGCAGACCTGACTGGGAAGGGGAAGGAGGGAAGGGGGTACGGGGACATACCGTGCATGGAGCGGGCACTGGGGGAGAGCTGGACACGCCGCCGGGGATCCCAGGCACATGCAGTGCAGAGCTGAAGGAGCAGGGAAGACAAGACGGCAGAGGATTCAGGTAGGGAAAAGTATCTATTTTACGAAAAGCTGTCATCACAAAAATGACAGCTTTTTGTAATAGATAGTTATGGAGAGGAGGAATGATGAATTCCTCCGGTAATTAGGTAGAACTCCATGCGAGTTCTAAACTTAATTACCTCCATATATTTTTTAGTAATGATGACTAGGCCCCTCAGTCTCATGGGAGTGGCCATGGGGTGACAGTGGATGCAGCTGCACTCTTACACAAAGACAGCCCCATGAGTAATATGGAGGAGACTATGTAAAGGAGAGAAAGATCGGAGGAATCCCACAGAGGGGGACCTAGGAGGAGAACAAGGGGAAGTGAAAAGGAATGAGATATATAGAAAGAAGAAAAGAAGAAGAAAGAATGAAGGGGGGGAAAGAAAAAAAAAATGTTTTTTTTTTTTTGTGCACTTTGGATGGGAACCGTGAACCGGAAGTCACGGGATGCGTCACTTCCGGTTTCGTCATTTTTGGATCCAGGAGGAACTAATTTACTTCCTGGGTTAAGGGTATATAAGAGAGGTATGGACAGAGACTCTGCATCCTTCTGAAGAAGAGCCCGGAGGGCTTGAAACGCGTTAAGGACGGCAGAGTCAATTTACTGAGGAGAAGCACCCTGGACCCCCAGTACCAGTTACGTTGGTTAGTCACTGCTTGACTTGGTCCGGACGGTCAGCACTGCACCCACAACGCAGTTATACATCTTGGATCTGGTACGCAGGGCTCATGGGCCCCTCTTTTTAAAGACATTATTATACCATGCCCAGTAGGCATTTGTTTGGCTTTATTTAGCCTTTTTAAGATTGATTTATATGTTTGTGTGTTTTAATAAATTCACCTAATCTTTTCAATATTACACTGTTGTGCTTATCTCTCTTTTTACATATTGGGAACTCCCTGGTACATCGTCCCAAGAGAGAACAGGATAGGAAAGTAGCCTATTCATTTTTCATTTTTCGTATTGATTGGCTTAGTTTAGCGCCACACGGTGGTCACACACATGTATCCACTGTTATATTCTATTTTGTATTGTATATTGTATATTTTTTGTCATTTGATATGATGCTTGAATAAAAGTATATTAAGAAAAAAAAATGACATAGGGTCCCCCTCACCTAAAGCTTAACCAGCCCCGGACTTGCCAGCCTGTCCTGGTACCTACAATTATGGGGAACAAAATGAGTAGTGTTCCTCCGTAAATAAGGTACCAGCACCAGGCTGCAGGGCCAGTCCTGGTTTTAATTACAGGGGTAATAATTTGCATAGGGGTACCCCTATAATTAAAACCAGCACTGGACCCTTTCTAGTGGGGGGCTGATGCCACAGCCAGGGGAGCCCTTTCACCGGGCCCCCAGCTGCAGCATCAGCCTTGACCGCTAGCCTCCAATAAAGGGGTCCCCCTCTCCAGGGCACCCCTGGCCTAGGCTGATAGCCCGGCGCTATCCCCGGCATCGTGCCGGGTTGATAGTGTTAGTGTGTAGTGTAAAATCAATGGTTAAATATTGTCTTTAGTTGTGGAACTACACATACCAGCAAGTCTCCCCCGCATGCTGGTATTTGGAGAACCACAAATACCAGCATGCGGGGCATTACGGGCCTGCTGGCACTTGTAGTTCCACAACCAAAGCAATACGTAAATAAACACAACATACACCGTGCAAGTAAAATTTTATTATAACATACATGCACACTCACACTCACTATTATACTCACTATCACACATACTCACCTAGTATAAGCAATACATAGGGGTACCTATAAAAAAAAATCCATACTCACCTCTCCTATGCGAAGTTCACTTCCTCTTCTCCAAGTAGGCATCCAAAGGGTTGAAAAAACACGATTGTACCCTAATCCAAGCCCGACTGAGTAAAGGTATGTGTGTGTACACATACCTTTACTCCGCACAAATGACCGGGGCACACGAGTGCCCCATCATTGAAGGAGCCGCCAGCCAATCAGCGGGCATCTCCGTCAGAGCAGCTCGCTGAGTGGCTGTATGCAGTCATCGTGTCTCCCCATAGACTTCAATGGTGAGAAATCTCCATTGAAGTCTATACTGGAACCCGCTACATTGTATCATTGATGTAACCGCAAGGTTAATTGTGTTTAACCTTGTGGTTACATCAATGATACAATGTAGCGGGCCCCAGCATAAACTTCAATGGAGATTTCTGGATCTGGTTTTAAATATACTAGGGACCTCACGCCATTTTTTTTCTCTGTATATTTTAAACCAAGTCTGGCCCTGCTGCCTCGTGCTGGTTCTTAAATTACGGGGGAACCCTATTCATTTTGTTCCCCATAATTTTAGGAACCAGGACGGGCTGGTTATGCTTTTGGGGGGGGACCCTATGTAATTTTTTTTTAATAAAAACACTTTATATTAGGTATACAGGTAGAAACATACACAAATCACACTGATCTGTGTATGTTTCTCCCAAACTCACAGCTTCTATTTCGCAGTGAGTTTGCTACAATCTCACACGAGATTGGAAACTCGATTCTTAGTAAATTTGTGAGTTTCTTTTTGTTGAGTTTGCAAACTCAGATGAGTTTTAACAGTGAAATAAGAGAACTCACTTTCAAACACACTCGAGTTTGTCTTTAGTAAATTTGCGAGATGAAAAAAATGGCTAAACTCACATGAGAATGCAATCTCACCAAAACTCACACAAACTTGTTTCTTAGTAAATTTAATCCTAGGGGTATTTTTACTAATGTGCAGGTTTTTCAAAGTGGAGATGTTGTCCATAGAAACCAATCAGATTCTACTTATTTATCTGGCACCTTCTAGAAGATAATAGCTAGAATCTGATTGGTTGTTATGGGCAACATCCCCACTTCTAAAAACCCACACTTTAGTAAATATACCCCTAGATATTAAAATGTTACAATAGTCCACAGTGGCATAACTAGGGTATTTGGAACACAGGGCAAGATGAAAAATGGAGCCCTTCCCCCCCACCCATGTGTGCGTGCTGGAAAAGTGGGCCTGGCCACATACCATAAGGGGCGTGGTCACTGAAAAATGGGGCGTGTCAACATTACACACTACCATTTCTTGTCACTCTGGGAGCATTCCTTTCCATTCCATATGTGCCTTAATGCCCCTCATAGTAGTGCCCCTCATGCAATGCCCACTGTAGTAGTGCCCATATTTGCTATGTCCCCAGTAGAAGTGGCCGTTATGCAATGCCTACTGTTGTGCACATTATGCAGTGCCCCAGTAGTGCCTTTTATGCAGTGCCCCCAGTAGTGCCCCTTATACAGAGCGCCCAGTAGTGCCACTTGTGCAGTGCCCCCAGTAGTGGCCAATATATAGTGCCCCCTATGCAGTGCCCCCAGTAGTAGTGCCTTTTACACATAAAATACATAGACACACACAGACAGACAAAATTATACTTACCTGAATCCCCGCTCCTGCGCCTGCCGCCATCCGCTCCTCCGGTCCCTCTCGCCACTATGGGAGAGACGTCATGACGTCTCTACCTTCACCCAATGCTCTGGCCCTGCGTGCAGCAGCCAATGAGAGTCTGTCTCACTCTCATTGGCTGCTAAAACAAACACACCGCCGCCGGGTAGTATGAGTGTACCACACTGGTGCTGGCGGCAGTGTGTTTGTTACTGTGTAGTGCAGATTGCATCAGTTTGGTCCGCACTACACACTAAACACTGACCTGGATGCAGGCCAACGGCACCATCCCCCTCCCCGCACCGCCGTTCCACCGGCGCCCAGGGCGTGTACCCCACCTGACCCCCCTTAGTTATGTCACTGATAGTCCAGGTGGGAGATGATATTTAAGAAATATATGAAGCAATTAATAAGGTTCTAGCAAATAATAATAATATTAAATAATAGTTCGCAACTTATGATTTTTTGGGGCGTAAAATATCATTAGGGGGGCTGTCCAAAGGGTTCTGAAATAAATCCCCACATTTTTATCCAATAATATGGATTTTGTAATTTTTTTCTCCTGCCCTGGGCTGGAGAAAAGTATCCTCCAGTTTTTAGGCAAAAATCGGACGTTTTTTCGCCATTGTTGGCAAAATTGGCTGTCAGATCAGCCGATGTCGGCCTGACGGACGATTTCACCAAAGACGGCGAAATCGCCCGATTTCACCTGTTATTGAATGCAGCCCTTACACGGAAAAGTTGTGCAGTTGTGTGGCACTAATTAGTTACAATTCACGATCATTGTGCTTACTGACTCTATACTACCAATTTATATGCTGTATTGTGCATTTTTATGTTTTATTATATGTTTTAAATCTTTGTTAAGGTGCCCATACACGGTACGATATTGCTGCTATATCGTACCGTGTATGGGCATAATATCGGATAGTGCGCGCACCCATGGGGTCATACCAGGGCTGGCAACATATATCATGGGGCCCGGTACACACATATTTTGGGGGCCCCTTATCCCCGTTTCTCTGCAGCCAGCCCCCCTGTCAGTGCCCCTCCGGTGGCCAGCCCCCTGTCAGTGCCCCTCTGATGGCCAGCCCCCTATCAGTGCCCCTCCGATGGCCATCCCCCTGTAAATGCCCCTCTGGTGGCCAGCCCCCTATCAGTGCCCCTCCGATGGCCAGCCCCCTGTAAGTGCCCTCCGGTGGCCAACTAGCAGCCACGGCCGGTGCAATAATGTTTTTTTAGTTTATTGCGGCGCTGCGTGTGACGTCATGAAGTCAGCCAACACTGCACTAGCAGTGCCATCAAACAGAGGAGCCTCGGCATGGGCATGGTAAGTGTTGGGGGCCGGGGCTGCACTGTGGGAGCTAGTTGGCCACCGGAGGGCACTTACAGAGGACTGGCCATCAGAGGGGCCCCTGGGCCGGGGGGCCCACATCACACACCCTGCACCCATATATAGTTATACTTACCTCTACGCAGTCTCCAGAGTGCTGCTCTGCAGTGCTGGGTCGGTGCAAAAATCAAAGGGAAAATGGCCACTGACACTTTACTGGTGACTTGCATGCGCAGTAGAGATGTCCCCAGGAACAAGGCGCCGCTGCCATTTTCCCGGAGACTCACGCATGTGCAGAAGGTCGGCCCTGGAGAGGTAAGTAACACTGCTACTTTGGGAGCAGTGTTAGAGATACCGGGGACAGCTGCTGTTCGGAGTAGCTGTCTCTGCACCAGAACAATATTGAACTGCAGTGGAGCAATACTGAATAGCTTTGTTACTTAAGTATCCACCTCTTTGTGAGTAGAATACTTAATTATCAGGGGGTGTGGCACAGAGTGCCCCTTATTCACATTACACCACATAGTAGTGTCCCTTATACATGTTACGCTACACAGTAGTAATGAGCCTTACACATTATGACCACACAATAGTAGGGCCCCTTACAGATGCCAATTACAGATTATGCCACACAGTAGTAATGCCCATTACACAGTATAACCACACAGTAGTAATGCCCCTTACAGATTACGCCACACAGTAGTAATGCCCATCACAGGTCTGGTACCGCCATATACATACTAAAGGGGTCCCCCACTCTAATTTTTTTAAGGTGTGTATATATATATATATATATATATATATACTACTGCCCTATTCACTAGAATGGCCATGGCTGATGAACTCTGGCCGACCCCAGCACCTCTGTTTCCCCTGAGGCTGCACTGCCCAGGGAGAAGACCTGCCAGCTAGGTAGCAACCTAGGGAGCCCAGGAAAAAGGCCCACATTGATTGCCCCTCGGTTGAAGGGCAGAGAGCCTGCTGGGCAGGCTGTTACTGGGGCACCCAGTCCAATGATCATTGCCGGACCAAGCCGGGGAGATGGGCTTGAGTAGGCACTTAGGGTTAAATAACAGCTTCCCGGAGCTCTGGGGAGTGTCTGACTGATCTGCAGCTGAACTGGAAATGTGGAGCTGGGGACTGCAGCACTGCGGACACCACGGGGACTGCCCACCGAAGAGGAGGCTGCCGCTGATTTGAAGAGGACCCGACATTGAGGCGAAATCTGCCTGCCTGTCTGCCACTGGACAGGACCGGTCTCCCGTTGAGTACACAGCCGCTGGAGGGGAGACAACCTGCATTACTCTCACCTGCTGGACTGCTGAGTGAGCCCATATTCTCCACTGAAGAGACCACCGCTGGGAAAGCAGCAGGACCCTGGAAGACCTCTCCTGTTGTCAGCTGCTTGGAGGATTGCCCATGACTCGGAGGACCCCTGTGGGGAAGCTTGCCGCCAGGACCAGGGATAGGGGGTCACTGCCATGAGAAGTTTTGAGCCACTGCCACCTGGAGAGCCTCCTATTGTAAGGGAAGATCCCACAAGGGAATGAAAAAGACTGATAGCCAGCTGCTGACGAGGCAGAGGAAAGCCCCAGAAGAGGAGAGCCAGAGAAGGGTCCTGTTGGAAATAGCCATCCTGGAAGAAGAAGACTGCGCTGCTTGTATGGTGCTGGAAGGACCCGCAGAGAAGACTGCCGCTGGGACCCTCACACCTGCCGGAGTGAGGGACAGCCTTCACTGATTGAGCCAGCCTGGCGCATACACAGGTAGAAGACAGGTAGTGGCCGTGATCGCGGGTGGAGGCGGCCGGTTTCACTCACAGGGCACACCACTCTAGTAACGGCCCTGTAAGGTAGCATTTCGCATGCAGATACAACTTCAGTTGCACACAGAATATAGGCATGTCGCAAATCATTTTAATCAGCAGAAACTGCTTGTGAGTCCAATTCACACCGCTTTGCAATTAAGATGCATTTTAAGGGAAAACGTCACATGAGAAGATGCTCGATGCTACCGAGTCGCACGGCGCCCACGCATCATGTGTAGCGCACGAAGAATAGATGTATGTGGACACATTTCTATGGCTCTAATGTTACTCAGAACAGCAGTGTAACTGGCTTCAGTAGTAGGATAAATGCTGTGTGGTATATTACATTGTAACGTGTATGCCAGGCCTAAGGGAATGTTATGTATGTGACTATATAATGTAAAAGAGGTGTCTGCGCTATTTCCAATACAGAATAACCTAAGACTGTATAATTATAAAAATTTATTAAACATGTATTGGTTAAACATGTATAAGAGAACTGCAGTTCAAACTAAAAAATATACATACATTAAGTATTAATACACAGTATAAATGTGCCTCCAAACAATATGACCTGTTGCAGAAATAACTAACACAATGTTACTATTAATGAACTACACAATGTGTCTATGAGACGCTTCAATAGAATATTTGAGACCAGTGTAAAATTCAATCCCCTCTACATACCTAATATGGAATTGATCACATATACATAAGGAAAAGAGAGGCTTTTAGATGTGAAACGATATATTGATGTATAGTCACCATACGAGATTATTTGTGGAATGGGCCACCTGTCCAATGCAAAAGCTCATGCATATATTGTATGACCACAATGCGTTAACTCCGTATCATAAGAAAATCATGAATCAACCTGATTATTGCACAATCCTGCATCACGTTCCGGGTCACAGAGCTCCAGCTTATGTTAAGTTGCTCACAATAGATCCATGTTTTTGGTGTCTCCTTATGGTGGCAACGCTCCAGCGGCACCCAACCAGGCCAGGGAAATAAATGTAACAGTGTCCTTGGATTAGCATCGCTCCAGCGACTCGCAGCCAGGTAATAAAGGTGAATATAGCAATGTCCAGTCTACCATGTGTAGTGGCTGAAACCAGTATGATTGATTATCAGTGGAGAAAATGGTATGGATACCTATTTAAAACCTCTATGCAATCCTGTCTATACCTTCTAAAATCCTGTCTATACCTTCTAAAATTGTCGCTATTTAGTGTAATGAGTCGCAGAGTAAATAAATGCTTTCAGACTTTGAGTGTGGTTCCAAAGCACAAAAAGTTATTATTCAATATAAAAACAGATGGTTACACGCTGTGACCTAAAGATAATTAGCACAAATAAATCATACAGACCCAAGGTATAGTTGATACATGCGCTCGCGCTCTGGACCCAGAAACCGGCATCAGCATAGAAACCTCCGTCAACAGCACAGCAAGAAGACTCAAGACTGGGTTCAGAGAGCACACATATATACTCTTACAGGGATAGGCAATACAATAGAACAGTTTGCAATGATTCCATTGGTTCTTCTTAAATGTGCTTTTGTTACAGGATAGTTCATAGGTCAGTTCGAATGGACACAAAACAGCCTCCAACAGCCTTTGTGTCCTTTTTCCCGCTGCATGCTAATCTAAGCTGATAACATTACAGAGTACATTTTAATATTTTAACACTCTATAGTCCATAGTTTGCAGACGCATGTTCCGATCTTCTCACCGATGATACCGGAAATCTGTTGAGACACAGTGGATCAGTACAATACCAAACACGGTCTGCTTACCATGTACTAAACCTTAGATATCATATAACCTTTATTACACAACATTAATAATTACTGAATAAACCTTGAATATTACACTTTAATGCTATGGAACCTTTTATGTAAGTGTGCAGTGTGTAAGTATTGGGGTTTTGGGAAAAGACGCTAGTTAGCGCTGTGCGACTACGTGTTTGTGGAGTACAACATGGTACGTGTTTTGCAGGGTTAATTATTGTATACATTTAGTGACTGCCTGTAATTATTTGTAGAGGACTTTTAACTTCTTTCTATTGCGTGGGAATCGCACAACGCTAAATAATAGCATCGCCGTATGTACTTATAATGGGCAAGATTCACAAAAATGGTGCTGGGCGGCCAGTCGCAAAATGGCGTCTCATTGTCATTCGCAAAATGGTGTCGCGCAGTTTTAATTTTTATCCGATCCTGTCTCAGCCAATTATCCGGCTTCGACAATGGATACCTGTATGCTGCGACTCCATGTGGTGTGTCGCTTCTCCACTGATAAAAAGATGGCTCTGCCCCAGATGGTGATAGGCAGTTCTCCAAATTCTGGGTTGCCACTAATAGCCACAGAAGTAATGTCCCGTTATTAGGAGGTATACAGGTATGCAAAAAGTATGACAGCAGTCCACTCTAAAGCCTTGACTAGTTTATCCCCACTCTCAGGGGTTCTTTGTATTGGAACTAGCGCAAACACCTCTTTTACAGTTTGCTGTTTTTTTGTGAAGGTTTGTGCAAGACCCCTCTGGTGTCAGCAGCTGGTTCCCATGCTGGACAACATTTGATTTACAGCGCACCATCTATCCTTTTCTTTATGTGACTATATAAGCCCACTAGTAACCAGGAATCCTGCCAAAGTCTTACCACATGCTGCAGGCTGGTATGTAACCTTATGGTAACGTGTGTGCCAGGCATAAGGGAATGCTTTTGTCTTACCACATTTTACTGGCTGGTATGTAACCTTATGGTAATGTGTGTGCCAGGCCTAAAGGAACGTTATGTATGTGACTATATAAGCCCAAAAGTCACCAGGAATCCTGCCAATGTTTCATCACATAATGCTGGCTGGTATCTAACCTTCAGGTAACGTGTGTGTCAGGCCTATGGGAATGCTTTGTATGTGACTATATAAGCCCACTAGTCACCAGGAATACTACCAATGTCTCATCACATATTACTGGCTGGTATGTAAGCTTATGGTAACATATGTGCCAGGCCTAAGGGAATGCCTTTATTCTTACCACATATTACTGGCTGGTAAGTAACCTTATGGTAACGTGTATGCCAGGCCTAAGGGAATGCCTTTGTCTTACCATATATTGCTGGCTGGTATGTCAGCCTCCCCTCTCCTCCCATATAAATGGACCCGTAATGACTGACTATATACTTACAGTTATATTACCACCAGTCAGGCTGTTTATGCGCTCCATTTCTCTCACAGATTCCTCCCCATGAGAAGAAGTGTCCTTTATTTTGAACACGTACAAGTATGCATGTATCATTTCATGCAACAGGCTCTGCAATACATAACATAATGAGCCATGTTATAGTAAGAATGACACAGACATTTGTCGAAGCTGAATAATTGGCTGAGACAAATTCAGTTTAAAATTTAATCGCAGTGACGCCATCTTGCGACTGGCCGCAAGATGCCATCTTGAAAATGAGACGCCATTTTGCCTGCAACCGCTTTGTGCTGAAAGATCGCTATCCGTCTCCGTGTGAATCAAGGAAGCTGACTAGAATCCAGGGACAAGAGAGGAAAAAGTTTGTTTTCCTCTGTTGATAGAACCTTACGTTTAAAGGGGTGTCGCAGTACTGAGTACGCGTCTAAGTCGCAGGTTTGCGCATAGCAAAGACGCACTTTTGCGTACGCAGTTAAAAAGCCATTATACGGTTGTGTGGTAGTCGCATTATTGTGTATGTGACTGGTCGCACAATAGCTTATACGTACTTCCGGTTGTGCTGCCAAGAGTTTGAACAAAGCCATTGAGGTTTACATTTGTTTCTATTACCAATATCTGGGTTAACGTGTATTTTTCTGCACAGGAAAAAAGTGTGTAACAGTGAATATTTGTTGAACAAAGTTAAGGGTATCGTATGATCCTTAAAGGCTAGGTGCAAGGGTTAGTCTAGCCGCTCGGTAAGCAGCTTTACCGTTCTATGCACAGTAGCAGGTGTACATGTTGTCTTTGTTGTAGAGAGGTGCGTGAGAGTAGCCGACATATAAACTCTCATAGGTGTGGAAGTTGCCTTACTAAATCTTATCCGGGTGTGGAAGTTGCCTTTTTCAAATCTTATCCAGGTGTGGAAGTTGCCTTACTAAATTTTATCCAGGTGTGTGGGCGCCGCCGACTTAAATCGTCCATAGGTAAGTGAAAGTGTCTTGATTGTCTTTCACCGGTCTAAATCTTTATTGAAAAGTGTAGGAGTTGTCTCAGAATGGGAGCCACGCAAACAGTAGAGATGTTAGGCAATGATGTGCTGCTAATGGAGGCGCCGATCGGATCGGCCCATCGTATCATGCATACCAAGTACGGTACTTATGCAATAAGGTATTGTGATTTATGGTTTAATATGACGAGGAAGAGTGTTAGACCGTTTCCCAGAATTGGTAATTTTGATAAAAATGTGTTAGACAATGTCCGGGATCACATCAGTTTGATGCGCTCCTGAGAAAAAAAAGGTTAAATATTTTGAATGTTTAAAACTGTGGCAGCATGAAGGGGATGCATAGCTTAACAATGTGCAAACGACGCAAACTAGCGTCTTGAGCACATTGCCAGAAAATACATCCACGACGCTGAATTGCAATACGAGCGAGCCGCAAAATGGCGCGCATGTGTGGCAAGGTAGCATTGTGGAGAGTATTGCCAGCAGTTCACACTCACTGTGGATGGAGGTGCAAGTACAGTTACCAAAAATACCCATAAAAATGTAACAAGCAACTTGTACCCTCTCTCAAGCAATTATAAAGAAAATGTTCATGATGCGGATGATGAGCCTATTGTAATGTCTGCCATTTCCCATGCTGGGCAGATGATAGTTGCTGCATCACCACAATCACGAGTGGTGCCGCCATCTCCATCGGTAACAGCAAGGGAAGTGTTAATGCCCTCTGCACCGGTACAGGAAGTTGTTCATACCATATGTAGCAGCAGCAGACTAAACCCCCAGCCAGGTAATCAGGTCAAAGGTAGCAGCGCTACCGGTCTGCATCCCATTCGGACAATAACTGTTCCAAATGGAAATGCAGACGCGAACGGTATAGTGCCCACGAAGGAAGTAGTAATGCATTGTCCTTGGACAAGAGCAGAACTAAATTCCATCATAAATGATTTCCCCGATCCCAAAAAGGAATTAGCCAAATATCAAAGATTTTTGAGAAATTTGGGTAGTTCACATGAACCCACTAATAAAGATTGGCGTGTAGTGTTAAGGGCCTGTCTGCCACGCAATACCGACGTGACAAAATTTATCATGGATTGTATATTGGATGATGACGTTCCCTTAACAGACCAAGTAAACCAAGGTAACATTTCCCGCATTGTAACTCAATTGGGTATATATTTTCCAGTAGTAGTTAACTGGAACAAAATTTTCATCATTAAGCAGAAAGAGTGAGACTGCAGAAGATTATTGCGATCGGGCTCTGCAGGCTATCACCCAGTACACTGGAATAGAAGATATTAAAGATAGCACTCACCACAGGGGAATGATAGTTACGGTACTTGTGAACGGTCTGAAAGAGAGTTTAAAAACTCGGGTTCAGACCTCACAGCCTGGCTGGGGGGGACTTACGATAGATACCCTCATAGAAACCGCTATTGAACATGATAAAAACATCTCCAACAAGAGAGAAGCCCAGAGCGAAAAACTAATGGCTGTCAGTGTACAAGCTCTGGAGGGAATGATGGTAACATCACAGCCAACAGACACACTTGCACTTGTACACACACTCACTTCTGAACAAGTATGTGCTCTCACTAACCCCACTCAACAACAAACACAACTCTATCCCACTAACCCGATGCAACCACAGGTCCCAGGCTATCCACCAACTTCCTATCCCCCACAATACCCTTACCCTCCCTATCCTTACCCATATCCACCACCTTTACCCTCTGCGCAAACCTCACATCACCACATATCTTCACCCGAAACACGAACCTGTTTTAACTGTAAACAAACAGGACACTTAAGTAGAAACTGTACAGTAAAAGGAGTAGGGATCCCACATCAAGGAAGACCTAGATATCCCCATAAGGGATATGCACAGAGGCCAGCAAATGTTCAGCAGGCACCAGCTCCAATTGTAGCCGTAAATGCTTTATTGGAGAATGGTAGCCAACGCTAGGGGTCAGGTCATACCTGTAGTCTACAGATGGTCAGGTTAACTGGAAGTACTAGGGAAGAACCGGTCATGATGGTTGATGTAGCTGGTACTGAATATCCTTTTCTTGTACACACAGGGGCGACCAGGTCGGTGATAAAATCTCCCGTTAATTTGCAGGTGACCAACGAGACAGTACCAACAATGGGTGTAACAGGTAAAGTGGAACATTATCCTTTAACAAAGTCCACAGAGGTTACTATTGGACCGTTGCATACCAGGCATTCTTTTCTCCTGGCTGCTGCGACTCCTACTAACCTACTGGGCAGAGACTTGTTATGTAAGATGGGATGTGTTATATATTGCACCCCTGATGGTGTATTTTTAGATATCCCAGAGAGAATGGTATACGAGGTGCGGGATATGTTAGACACTCCTCAAAGGATAATGTATCACTCTACCGTTTTAAATGAAACTCCATCACAGGTAGATGAAATGTTGTCCCGAATTCCAGATTCCCTTTGGACTAAAGATGGACAGGACACTGGATTAATGGCAAACGTAAACCCAGTAATGGTAAATTTAAAAAGCGGAAGGCAAGCTCCAAAAATTCCCCAGTACCCACTAAAACAGGAGGTAGAATTAGGGTTTTTTCCAATAATTGAGTGATTATTGCAACAGGGAATTTTAGTTCGTACAGCTAGTGTAGCCAACAGTCCCATCTTTCCAGTGAAGAAGAGAGGTGGGAGGAGTTATAGGCTGGTACAAGACCTTAGAGGTGTTAATAAGGTAGTAGAGAGCCAATTCCACGTAGTGCCGAATCCAGCTGTCATTTTGATGCAAATCCCACCAAATGCAACCCATTTCACTGTCATTGACCTCTGTTCAGCTTTCTTCTCTGTGCCTCTCCATCCTGACTGTCAGTATCTATTCGCCTTTACATACAGAGGTTTATAATACACATGGACACGATTACCCCAAGGTTTCATAGAGAGCCCCAGTATCTTCTCCCAGGCATTGCACGACTATTTACAATCTTTTCAACCCGCCAATGGATCTGTTCTAATTCAATGTGGACGATTTATTGCTATGTTCTGACTCATTTATGTCATGTTTGAAATATACTAAACTTTTGTTACTTCATCTCTCACAAACAGGACACAAGGTGGCAGCAGGGTTAAAAATGTTTACGCCAACTGAGACAATTATGTCATTTCAAACTATTGATATGCTGAAATTAATTGAGATGCAAAATTTGTGTTCAATTCAGGAAAAATCTATTTGGAAGTCCAAGGGATGTGGGCAAGAGTCCTCTGGGCTCTGGAGGGACGGACATGGTAAGCCAGTAGCCCCCAAGGCATATTACCCCAGCCTGGCTGAGGCAGCACATGGTCTGATTCATCTGGGTAAACAGGGTATGTGCAAGTTGGTGA
This sequence comes from Taudactylus pleione, assembly GCA_031769625.1. Taxonomy (NCBI): domain Eukaryota; kingdom Metazoa; phylum Chordata; class Amphibia; order Anura; family Myobatrachidae; genus Taudactylus; species Taudactylus pleione. The sequence continues at coordinate 11,640,608 of JAUIMM010000036.1, read as the reverse complement.
GGGCATACTGATGCGCACCAGGTTTTTCTTCACAAGCAGAGAAGATAGCAATGTCCTGTCTGACCTGCTTGAGAAAGAACATAGGGAAAGCGATCCCTACCGAACCGTCCCACATTCCACCGACTGATGGACCTTTCCAGGTGATACAAATTGATTTCATCCAATTACCACCCTGCAGTATGTATTAGTGTGCACAGACGTATTTTCTAACTGGGTTGAGGCCTACCCAGCGGCCACTAATACTGCTGCGTTTACTGCCAAGAAAATAGTTCAGGAATTTGTATGCAGGTACGGTATCCCTAAAATCATCGAGAGTGATAGGGGTACTCATTTCACAGGTGATGTTTTTCAAAATATGTGTAAGCTGATGGGTATTAATAGTTGACTTCACACCCCCTACCGACCGCAAGCCAGTGCAAAGGTAGAGAGGATGAACGGGACTATTAAAAATAAGCTAAGTAAAATCATGACTGAGACTGGACTAGGATGGCCAGAAGCGTTACCTTTGGTCCTACATAGCATAATGACCACTCCTACACTCCTAGACCTCCTCTGAATCTGTCCCCATTTGAAATATTGGCCCTCATTCAGACCCGGACGCAAGTGACCGTTCGTACGTTCGGTGTACGTAAAAAAATATTTAAATTCAAGCACACGCTCGTATTTTCGCACGCAGACAAACATCCTCCCCAAACTCAAGCGACCCCTCCTCTAACTAACGAGCGTGCCAAATAGCAAGCGTACATCCCCGAAGTGGCTTGAAGGGAACGCACGCACTAGTACTACTCGGAAGTTGGACTGTCAGATTTCGATTAACTGCTCGTTTATTCTGCCTACCTCCCTCAATCGTATCATGCCAATCAATATATCAATTAGCTTAATTGTTTTTTTTTTGTTTTTTTTTAACACAATGCAATAAACTTTATTCATTTCCGTGTTTGTGTTTACCCGCAGAATAGGTACGGCTTAAACATTCGCTTTTAATTGTCAAAATACATGTTAGCCTCAATTAAATAATTGTTCTATTTGTTTTTCAGCCCGCATATTTCCCGGAGTTCATTTCTTTATGTAAATTTGCTTACGCATGTCACTGCATCAAGCCTATCATAAGTCTCAACAGATTTCTGGCCCTGTCGAACACATGACTCATACACTAATCAATAGAATTGCTCCTGTTAATTACCCAAATACATTAGCCAATCATAAAATTTTGGTGCACTTTATCAAAAATGATTTTTATGAAAAACACCATTGCCATCATGAGAGCCTCCGCATTCACCAGGCGCGAGCTGCTGGTGCTTACGGAGGTGATGGATAGGCGGATCACCAGCCAGCCTCCACCCATCACCAACCGCGAGAAGCGTTCCGCATATGCGGAGGTACGGGCCCGCCTGCGCTCCTTCGGCTCACACCGCCAGATCGGGCAGCTGGAGCGCAGGTGGGCGGACCTGCAACGGCGGACGCCCCGCTTGCTGGCATGCTTTCGCATGCAGATCGCAGAAAGTAAGTTTTATGGATTGTGGTTTTCATGTTTGTCTTTGTGGCCCTAACTGCGTGTGCATGTTTTCCCTGTATTTCATATTTATTCATTCTCCTCATATCTGCATGGCCATGTTTTCCCTGTATTTCATATTTATTCATTCTCCTCATATCTGCTTGGCCATGTTTTCCCTGTATTTCATATTTATTCATTCTCCTCATATCTGCATGGCCATGTTTTCCCTGTATTTCATATATATTCATTCTCCTCATATCTGCATGGCCATGTTTTCCCTGTATTTCATATTTATTCATTCTCCTCATATCAGCATGGCCATGTTTTCCCTGTATTTCATATTTATTCATTCTCCTCATATCTGCATGGCCATGTTTTCCCTGTATTTCATATTTATTCATTCTCCTCATATCTGCATGGCCATGTTTTCCCTGTATTTCATATTTATTCATTCTCCTCATATCTGCATGGCCATGTTTTCCCTGTATTTCATATTTATTCATTGTACTCATATCTGCATGGCCATGTTTTCCCTGTATTTCATATTTATTCATTGTACTCATATCTGCATTTTTGGTTTTTTTGGGGGGGGATTTGAAATTGTTTTGTGGCACGGATTTGTGTTGAAACTAACCACAATTTGTTTCACATCTTTTAGGGGCCCAGCGAAGACTACGCCGTCAGCGTCCGGCCAGACGGCTCTCACGGCCACTCTCCCCAACCCCCAGCCAACACTCCAACTCCAGTAATTCCCCTATTCCCCACTCCTCCCCAGCCTTCCTAGACCCTCAGCCTGAAATTTCGGGCCTCCTTCCCCTCCGTCCCAATTCCCCCTCTCCTCCAACCACCCCTCTTAGAATGACCCCCTCCCCGGAGTCGGTCATTACCCTGCCCCGATCTTTGGGGAATGGAGCCACCTCCGAGGAGGACGATGGAGGACCTTCCGTAGCTGGCGTTGGATCTTCCGGTATGTTTTTCTTTGCGGTTTTTTATCGACACAAACTGTTTGTATGTAATCATGTGTGGTTTCTTTTTTGGGGGTTTTTGGCTACACTTTTGGGGATTTGGGCGATTGCCTTTACCTGTTACTGCTGTTTTCCACATATACATATCACACCTGTCGGAATTTGTACATAGGCCTTGGAATTTTGGCCTACACCATTTTAGTTTGATGTGTTTTAATGCTTTTTTTTTTTTTTTTTGGTGGAGTTTGGTTGTGGCTTTTTTTTAATGTGGTTTCACTATTGTTGTATTAATCCCCACACTTTTCTCACCCACAGAGGAACAGAGGCGTTGGGCTGAATTATCTGCCTGTGTGGCCCGGATGTGCCACAATATAATCGGGGTGCTGGTGGTCCTTGACCGTATGTCGGTCCTCCTTAGGGATTTTTTTTTTTTTTGTCCCATTCTGTAAATAAATTGTTTTTTTTGAAGTAACGTTCTGGCTCATTCGTTTTTTCAAAAACACAGATTGTTTACCCTGACATAAGTAGACTGTTCCTGCAAGGATTTCCATTTTTTGACACTAAGAGTGTGTGTTGTATTTTTATGTAAAACAGCCACAAGAAACACCTAACAGTAACAATCTCATTTCCCTTTTTTGGTGTAGTCACAATTAGATATTTCTACATTTTACAGGTTCCTAGTTGGTGTACAAGCTGCTTAGGCCAATCTTACGAAGCAAAATGATTGTACAGGCTTCCTTTTGGTGTTGGTTTGGACCCTGAAAAAAAATTAAATTTTAGCTCAACTGGCGTCAGTACTGGATTACCCCTTAGTCAAATGTAACATGTGTGAACCTGGTTACACTTGCTGGTAACGTTCCAAAAAAGGTACAACATTTCACTCTCAAAACATTTATTCTCAACATAACTGAAAAATCAAAGTGGTCACTCACAAACAAAACACACAGTGATAATCTCAAATACAACACATACCAAAAAAATCACATCAAAAAACAAAAAATCAAGAACTGGTTGACGAAGGACCATGCCAACATGATTCCACAAATATGGCGTTGCAATATGGGTTCCAGAATATATCCCCAAAATGTCCACATACAGGTTTTGTAAGGGTAGCAGGAAGTAGTCATCGTTGGAGTGCCAAAGATTATGTTAAAAAACAGAAGATGGAGAAAAAAATTTAAAAAAAATTAGATGTTCTCAAACAAACCCAACCACATTAGGTATCAACACTGTTGTTTTTTCAATAATTACCTAAAAAATCTGGCCACCACATCATCGCGTATGGCCCCCCCACATACTGACCTCCGACCAACCTCGGGGGGGCCATCCTCAGGTAAGGCATCCTCTGGCTGCATTGGGACCCCACTCCTTATGGCGATGTTGTGAAATATCGCACACAGGACCACAATTTTCGAAACCATATCCGAGAAATTACATGAGCTCGCCACCAGAGCGGTGGAGGCATTTGAATCGGCCTTTTAAAAGGCCGATACAGCGCTCCACTACTTGCCTGGTGGCTGTAAGTGCGGAATTATACTCACTTTGTGGCCCTGGTGTGGGAGCCAAATAAGGAGTGAGCAGCCAGGGCGTGCAAGGGTAGCCACTGTCTCCTGTGAAAAAGAATAGTCAACATCAGGCTCCCTCTGTATGAAGCTTAACATTGTTATGTACTAAAGGTCTCCACTTACCCAGAAGCCACGCATCACCAGCTTGTAGGTTGGTTAATTTGTGCCATATCCCTGATTGCCGGATGACGAATGAGTCATGTGCACTTCCTGGTAATTTTGCATTCAGGGACAGGATCTGGAGGGAGGCATCACATACCACCATTACATTGAGGGAGTGATAGTGTTTCCGGTTTCTAAATATTGCCTCCAGCCGTGCTGGAGGCTGAAGTGGTATGTGAGTACCATCCACAACCCCTATGATGTGTGGGAAGCCAGCTATTTGGTAAAAATTGGCCTTGGCCACACTAAGGGCACCCATATCCAAAGGCATTTGAATAAAATGATGGAGGTGCTTGAAAAGTGCCTCCATCACTGCCCTCAGGATCCGGGAAAAGGAGGATTGTGAGATGCCCGCCACTATTCACACCGTTGTTTGGAACGATCCTGAGGCACAGAAATGTAACACCGCCATAAATTGCGTAAGTGGTGGTATTGCTGTAGGACTGTCAATTTGCCGCTCAAGATCACTCTCTATTAATGAGAGAGTGTCTATGATGATTTTGGGAGGAAGACGGTAGCATCTTAAAACCTCATCATCGGGCATTCCAAAAAGGGTGACACGTGTTCGAAATATCTGGGGCCTTGCACGCCTACGATGCCTACGCCTGGGACGAGATTGAGGTTGGTCGGCTTCCGGGAGCAGGGCCAGAACAATCCGACCCATATCATCCTGAAATGGCAACATTGGAATGTCAGGCTTTTTACCCCACCCAAAAATAAACATTTTTACTTAGCTTGAAAATACCATCCATTGATGCTTACATGCCGGGGTATTGTCATGATATGTTGAAACTGGAAATAATCACAACATAAATATACATCATTTTATGCTGGCCATGTCATTTTCAAAAATTTAAGCAAGAAAAAACAGAAAAGGGGACACACACACATTTGGGCAAAGAGCAAAACGATGTTGCGCACACTATTAAATTGAGGCCAAATGTAAGCAACAAATGCTCCCGAAAAAACACAAACAATTTTAAGGGATGAATAAACATTTCACAAAGCGCTAATTAGTTCGCAAATACAAGTCACAATAGTAAGTAGTAAAAATGCGCTAATTAGTTCGCAAATACAAGTCACAATAGTAAGTAGTAAAAATGCGCTAATTAGTTCGCAAATACAAGTCACAATAGTAAGTAGTAAAAATGCGCTAATTAGTTCGCAAATACAAGTTACAACAACGCCGCGTAATTAAAAAAAAACAAAACACAGATTTCGAATTTGCACAAACAAACGTTACATGTGTAAGGCCAACCAAAGTTGCGTAAAGACAAATAAGAACATTTCCAAAACAGTTTAACAAATGAACTTACCAAGAGATAATATATAAGAATCCGGAACAAAAGGTCTTTGGGGCAGAGCCAAAATAAAACCTAAGAGAGATGAAATGACGGGAAAAACTTATTAGAAAAATCGTCACCAGAACGAGAGACAAATTGACCCAAAGTTAGACTTCCCCAAACTTACCAAAACTGGAAACGACCCAAAAAATTAAAAGGGAAAAAAAACGAACGGAAATCAAAAAAAGAATAAATCCAAAAAAAATACTTCAAAAAACGCTAACTCCTACACCAGCCAACAATCAACTCCAACCAACGTAACCTCCAACATTCAAAAAACGCCACCTCGAATCGAGACGCCCCAAGCCATAAATAGTGTTTCGCTTCCCGCACAAATTAAGGAGGGCTCATAGGAACGCACAATCAATGATGCGGGCGCAAAATAAGGACGCATGTATAAATACGTCACGAGACAAAAACACAATTCTGGTGTATTTCTTGTTTGAAGCTCACACATGGCTACAGACCAGGGAAACAATGGACAACAGTCAGGCGGTAAGTATTTCATGCACTTTGACTCAATGATTAATTAGAAACATAATATTGTGCAAGTTGTGAAGTTGAGAATTCTGAAATTTACACAAATAGGTGAGGAGGATGACATGGAAGAGGCTGCTGGGCCCAGTATTCAGGGCAAAGCTGTCAAAAAGAAAAGGCAGCCACAATTCACAAGAAAGGAGATGGAGGTTTTGATTCAGAAGTGTGTGGACATCCTGCCACAGGCAGACAGGAATATGAGTGCTAGCCAGAAGTGGAGAATGTGGGAAGAGGTAGCCGTGGATGTCAATAGGGTGGGTGATTATGTCCGTCTAGCCCGGGATGTCAAACGGCGGTAAGTAAACACTTGACCACCCTAAAACAAAAAACAAAATCAAATAAAAAGTAATGGTTCCAATTTAACCCACAGATGGGCCGACTTCAAATATCGCCTGAAGCAAAAACTGGCGGACAGGGCTAGGCATGCAAGGGGGACAGGTGGGGGTCCCACCCCTGTGTCATTGGAGTTGACTGATTTAGAAGAGCTGGCACAGGGGTGTGTGCAGCCTGTGGAGGTGTTTGGCATGTCCAACATGGATACGGACATGCCAGACTTTGCGGCTCCTCATGTTGTCCCAGGTAAATGTTGCGATGTCACCAACTCTGAAATGTTATTGTGCCAATATGTAGATTCTAATGTGAGTCTTTTCTCATTTTTCCAACAGAGACACAGGCGGATGAGTCTGCTCCAGAGGGGAGCCTTGGCCGCCGAATTTCTGCTGGCTCTGCAGGGGAGGAACCAGTACATCCGGCTGAGGACCCTGCAGAAGCCAGTCCAGGGCAATCCCCCTCGCAGGCAGTGTCCCTCCTCACAGAACTCAATTTTAAATCGGATTTCCATACGGAGATTCTGCAGAGGATGGACGCCAGTCTGGTACGGGTGGCTGAGGCCCTGGAGCAAAATGCTGTGGCCAACATGACCATTGGTCAGGCCCTGGTGGAAAATACCAGGGCCAACATCCGCATCGCCACTGCCCTGGAGCAGCTCGTTCGCCAGCACATGGTGGAGCCGATCTCCCTTCCTGCCGGAACATCAGGATCCTCCACCTCTGGCACAACATCAGCCAATCCTCCAAATGTGCCTAGCCCTGTGCCTAGTCCAGAGGCCACAACATCTGCCTCTGGACAGGCCAGCCCGATGACATCCCGGACCCGGTCTGGCGCCCTCCCTCCCCCAGCCAAACGGCCGAAAAAACGGTGACACCATTGGCTACTTTTCCCACACTCCTTCTGTGCTTGCCTCATATTCCTTTCTGGCCAAAACTTCCCTCTCCTTTCTTGTGAATTGTTTTTAATTTTTGCATTTTCATTTACCCAAAAATTATTGTTTGCACAATTAATAAATATTGTGGAATGAACACTGCCAAAAATGTTTGAGTTAAATATGTGTATTTATTTTTTGTGGGATACCAATAAATTTACCACAAATGTACGACTTTGTATTCTGACATTATTGTAAAAATGGGTTACATTTAATCCGGGCCCACAAGCCAACAACGTTCAAACTAAAAAATTACACATTGAAAAAAAAGAGCTCGTTTAGGAACGTTTAAAACATTACCTAAGGAGGAAAAATCACCTTGCAAACACAAAATGAGGCACCAAACCTAAACATGATGACATTATTGTTACAATAGTCCAAAAAGAACACATTGCGGCCAAAATACACCCCCACAAATGTACGCTAATTGATTGTGTAATCCAGACATTAGCAGCTATGATTTCCACCTGCGTTCGGTTTTGTGCTATCCAAAAAAACTGCTTTCCAAACACATACCAAGCCGGTTTTCAATCCAACACTAATTGAGTTTCTGACAAGCCATGATTAATCGATGCTACATCATGGAGTGCCGGGACGGAGGAGAAGGCCATCGCCACTGTGGTCGAGTTATCCAGCCCCTAAGCTGTGCGAGCATTTTGAAGGGAAAGAGGATCATCCAGTGACGTATGAGTTGGTACGAACACATTTGACGTTCGCATTTGGTAATGTATGTACGCCCCAAAAACGCCTCGCCACGCCTGCGTTTTCTCAATCTCCTCCCCCGGCAACACCCCAAAACGCCCTGTTCTGTCAATCACATTTGACATGTCACTTCCTGTACGCTATTTGACGAACGAGACAAAAAAAACTCGCAATCTGCCGTACGCACAGTGTAACACCGACGCATGCGCGGTTACTCAACATCGGAACGCAACGAGCGTACTGCTGTTAACGAACGGCTCTGAATCAGGGCCATTGTTCGGTAGACAACCTCATTTGATTATAAGTCCACAGGAAGAACTGTGAAGTATCTTATATCAATGAGTAAGTAGTTAAAGCAACAGCAGCAGAAACTGAAATTGTTGTCTAATGATATGCCTGAAACGAACAGTCACGATGTTGAACCAGGAGAATATGTAATGATCAGAAATTTCTTGCGTTCAGGTTGTTTGACTGATCAGTGGGAAGGTCCGTACCAGGTGCTGCTGACGAGTACTACATCTTTGAAGGTGGCCGAGAGAGATACCTGGGTCCATTCCACTCACTGCAAAAAGGTCAATCAACCGGTGGAGAAACAAGTCGGAGACAAAGCTGATAGCGTGGACCTGTCGATCGCGAGCTTGTTCCGGGAGGATTGAACAGGTTGTAGTGAGATACCTGAACTGAGAGAAATTTGCAGGTCTTGTTGTGACAATGGACGGGCCTGCTGGGTTCATTTTCATATTCTCTTTTAGAGTGTTCACCGTCCTGGTCAGTCCGAGGATAACCAGTGTCTGTGATGGGGGACTGATTGAGGAAACGGGAGCTGATGGCAGTGCTGATGGAGTGGAATCAGGAGGAGTGCAATGCCAATCAGGGGAGTGTCTTTCCAATCTTATTACTGTTATTGTTAAAAGATCTGTCATTCCGGATACTCGGGGAAGGTGTGGAGGGTTATCGTCTGAAGATTCCTGTATTTGTGAGCTTTGTGGGTCCTTAGTTGATGAGAACTGTGCCAACCTAAATATAATCCGTACTGGGGTGGGTATCCTCTAGAGGATTATCATAGCATGGTAGGCAAAGTGTTAAATCAAACTGATTGATGGGTGTGTTCACATGTGCCACAGGGACAGCATAACGTAGGGTTGGTGCCATTTCTGCTGAATATCACGGAAATTTTAGAATTGCAAAAAAGGAAAACATTGGATGGAAAATTCTTCTCATCCAAACCACCTCATTTCAAACTCCATCAATTCCAAGTAGATAGATCACTTTTGTGTCTAAACATAACCAACCCCAATAAACCCGGGAGTTGGGAAGTGACGGGGAATAATCAGGCGATGACCTTCTCACAAAGAGCTGATAATGAGTCCATAAACCATGATCTGCTGCGCTCCATTAAGTCTGGTGGGAAACATTTTAGGTATCGGTATACATTGAGTTCCACCAAAGAAATTATTGGTAAGGTGCCAAATGGTTATTGTGCTAAAATAATACAGCCAGAAACTTGCATATACCTGATGGAAGAACCAGAAATAGGATTGTTTGCAAGGGAAATGTGCTTAATGATAGTGATGCATACCATTCCTTATGTTCTCCCTGATAATGTATATTTCATCTGTGGAAGAAAAGCGTATAAATGTCTCTCCCCGAAGGTTTGTGTTACCTGGGAAGAGTAGTCCCAGAAGTTATGACCCTCACACATGTTGAAATGCTGGGTATACATAAAAACACACCGTCACCATATCTTCACACACAATATGAACACAGAGGCAAAAGAAATATGGTACCTGGTGATATACATAAAGCCACTCAGTTAATCAGTGAGACAACTGGCTTTCAAGTTCTGGTCACATTGGACCCCACCAGGATGGCTCGGGGTACATTAAATTTTAGATATATCCAGGAACTTGCCAAATTAATAGATAATATCACCGAGATGTACGATGACACATTCAGGTATTCAGGGAGAGAATTGCAAGCATACAAGAAAGAACTGGTGCAACAAAGGCTAGTGTTGAATTATTTAACTGCTGTTACTGGAGGGTATTGCGTAACATTGGCCACCCAATTTGGAGTGAAATGTTGCACCTATGTCACCAATGATACCAGCGACCCTAAGGAGGTGATAGACCGGAAGATGGATGAAATTCTGCAGCTAAAGTGGGAATTTCGCAAAAACCATAATGCCTCAGTGGCTGAAATAGGGGTTAAGATAGAAGGATGGGTTTCATGGCTGAACCCAGTGAAATGGTTCTCAGGTCTAGGGGAATGGGTCCAGGAAGTGATCGCCAGCATAGGCAAATTCATAATCCTTATACTAATTGTCATCATAATAATTGGCATATGTGTCCGGTGTGTTCCTATTGTGTTGAAGTGTGGAAAATGTAAAAATAGAGTAAAACAAAAGAATGAAATTATGATGGTGGCCAGTATGAATACCGAGGTAAATACAGAACTGCATTACAACCCTGAGCTAGGAAACACCATTATTTAATGTATTATATTTAGACATGCATAGAATGTATTATTGAAATGTTATTCATAGAACACCTCAGATAATGTAAAGTCTCAATTCCCCTTCAAGACTGCTTTTATAAGACTGGTGCATTCCCACACCTTTCACATGATCTTCCAAGATCTGCGGTGTGCTTATAATAGTAGTTTTATGTCCCCACCCAGAGACACATTATTGATGGACTAAGAACCACCTTGTGCCATCCCATAATAACACCAAATAATATGTAAATGTAAGCCTAAATTAAATTCTAATAGCAGATTGTGATAGCATGTTGTTTGCTATCAAAGGGTGGACTGTCGAAGCTGAATAATTGGCTGAGACAAGTTCAGTTTAAAATTTAATTGCAGCGAGGCCATCTTGCGACTTGCCGCAAGATGCCATCTTGAAAATGAGACGCCATTTTGCGAATGGCCGCCTAAGCGCCAGTTTAGGTAAACTCACATTTTAGTACATGTGGCGATGATACTATTAGCACCATGCGATTGCATTTTTCACCATTTCTCATACACACATTAATACGTACAATTGCGCTGTTAACTAGTCGCATATTAGCGAATGCATAGGACTTTGTATGAATCCGCTGTTTCATTAGCTTTATGCGCACGCATCTGCCCCAAGTTAACTAGCATCCTTATATCAAACCCTCAATACCCACACATTACATATTCACACATAAGTTTCAATAAGCTTTAAAGTGTATGATTTAAGTTGGTTCAGTTAGCTTAAATGCTGAGAAATAAAGAGATTTGATAACTAAGGTATTATACATGCTAAACAAGTCGTGTTTGGTCTTGTATTGATGCGTACTCTTTTTACAGTATTCCGGTGTTATCAGTGGGGAGGTCGCATCATGCAAACTCAAGTTATGGATCGCAGAGCCTACAAGCAACAAAATGTATATTTCATGAACGACTGTTAGAATGTTGCAGGGGGAGTGAAGAGGAACACCCCCAGCTGTTAGAGGCAGGGAGAGTCTATTTGAACCAGCCTGTTAAATGTGCTGTAACAGATGCTTCTCCCATGGGATCCAATGACATCAGCAACTAACTTCCCTATTGTCCTGTTTATTCTGGGGGGGTATAAATATGTGTGCACGAATGCTGGTTCTCAGTCTTCGTGCTGAACGCTGTATGACTAGGGGTCTCTTGCTGATGCCTATCTCCGGGTCCGGAAGCGCCTGCGTATGTATACTGTACTTAGGTCTGTATAATTTTCCTTTTGCGCCTAAATTGTGTCTAGATCAATTGCGTGTAACTGTCTAAACTTTTACCTGAATAACACTTGTGCTTTGGAACCACAGATTCCATGTCTAAGTCTTTATTTATGGTATGACTGCATACGCAAATTAGCGTCATCCTTAGAAGGTATAGGCAGGACATTAGAAGGTATAGGAAGGTTCTGATCCAGTATCGTTACATTACACACAATTAGTTTGTTAAACATGTTTGAGGCTTATGTTTCCAGATGTGAGCTACACCAGATCAAATAAGACAAACACTATACTACTGTATGTACTATTAAGTAATTAGTGAAAACTTTTTTATTGTTAAATTAAATTTTTTATATTCTGAAAATTGTAACTTCATCCCATTATCTCATTCAAATACTTAATGTTGTTAATTACTGTGACCCGCTGTACATGGTAAGGGGGGCAGAAATGAGCGAAGGTGTGAGTGGCACATGGGGGGCATCATAGCATAGAAGCTCAAAGTTGGAGAAGCAGTTGGGCGGTGATGGGGGCAGGACCAGATGGTTTGCATTATTAAGCCCCACCCCTCGCTGTAAAAATGCAGCGATTTCAGCTTATTTGAAAAGTGGGCAGGATGGAGGAAAAGTGCCTACTCTTCCAGGGGGGGGGGGTTACCTGAAAAATTGAGAGCCTTCCACAGATCTCGGGAGAGTAGGCAAGTATGTGGGGCATATAAGGAGGCCAGAAGATTATCCAGTTGATTAAAAAGAAAATAAACATACATTTCCAAGGAGTAAAGGGGTTGGTCTTCACACCCTAATTTATCTGAAATGATGGGCCCGCTAAATATTTATTACCTCTGAAGACATTGCCTCACCTCCCACAATGCATGCAGGACATAACTACCTACTTTTGGTTTCTCCTCTCCTGGAGAAGCCTGGAGTGGAACACAGCTAAGCACTTTAGGGGGTGGTGGCCCAGCACACGTCTTTAGGCCATGTCCACATCATGATAAAATACACAAATCGCAGATCCTGGGGAGGAAGCAGAGCTAAAATGATGTAATTCACTGAACTTTAGTTCCAACCCCTCACTACGGACCTGCAATTCCCGACAATTATCTCCCCATCACTAGGAAGTGGGTGGAATGCAGGAGATCTGGCCACTCTTCCAGGAGAGTAGGTAAGTATGATGTAGGGTGCAAGGATAATCCTGATTCCCACTGTTACAAATATTGATACAATAATTGCAGTCAGGTGCACAAGCAATCATCTGTCATACAATCTTCTAGCGAAGGGTTAGTGCACAAACACAACCTATAGTACTCAAGCAGAAAAAAGAAAAAAAGAATCCCCATATAAGTGCACAAATTCTCGCAAGAATGAACATGAGAATAAAAAATAACTTTTATTAATTGCTTCTAATAACCAACATAGTGGTAAGAATAAAAACACAACAAAATATACATAACAAATTAGAGAATAAAAAGTATAAAATACTGATAAGTGCTCAGTCTGTATGTCTACAATCAATCACAAAATAGTGTGCTGTAATGTATGTGTGATACTATCATTGCATCCAGGTATCACATGAATATATAGGTAATATGAGTTGGGTACAACAATATATCTACCATATACCCACATGCGTCCTTAAATCTAAGAATAAATGTGTATTAATACAGCCGTGTCTATATATCAAATAGAGCTTGAATGCTCTTATCCAGAATATTATCTCAGGAACCACGCTGTCCTCATGGCTTGTATCATCAAACTAGATAGCACATATATGGTGGGTAAATATATAATATTTGTAACACTTATGCGTCTAAAGTGATACACTCTCAAACATATAAGCCACGAAATAGCGCGCACGTGCAGCAAGGTAGCGTTGTGGAAGGTATTGCCAGTGGTTCACGCACATCACCGCCACCTTATGTAGATGGGGTGCAGGTACAGTTACTGAAAAAACCCATAAAAATGTAACAAGTAATTTGTACCCTCTCTTAAGTAACCATATAAGAACATCTCTAAAAAGAGAGAGACCCAGAGCGAGAAACTAATGGCTGTCAGTATTCAAGCTCTAGAAGGAATGACGGTAACATCACAACTAGCAGACACACCTGCATCCACAGCTGCACCTGCACCTGAACAGTTACACGTCCTCACTAATCCTACACCACCACAAACACAGCCCTACCCCACTTATCACACACAACCACAATTCCCATACTATCCTCTCCCTCAATATCCTTACCCATACCCACCACCTTTCCCTCCTGCTCAACCGCCACAACAATCCTTTCATCCACCCCGCTCACAAAAATGTTTTAACTACAGCCAAGTGGGCCACCTAAGTACTGCAAAGTGAAGAATGTAGGACTCCCAAACCAGACAGTAACTGTATACCCTCATAAGGAATATACACAGAATACAGGAAACCTCCAACAGGCACCAGCTCCAATTGTGGCTGTTAATGCTTTATTGGAGAGAGGGAGCCAACGCTAGGAGTCGGGTCATACCTTTGGTCTACAGATAGACAGGTTGACGGGAAGCACTAGGGAAAAAACGGTAATGGTAATTGATGTAACTGATACCCAATCTCTGTTCTGCTTTCTTCCCTGTGTCCTAACACCCTGACTGTCAGTATCTTTTTGCTTTCACATAGGGGGAGGTGTACACTACACATGAACACGGGTGTCCCATGGGTTCATAGACAACCCCAGTATTTTCTCCCAGGCCTTATACGACTGTTTACAATCTTTCCAACCTGCCAATGGATCTGTGCTCTGATACAATATGTGGACAATTTATTGTTATGCCCTGTTTCATTTATACCATGTTTAAATGATACTAAAGTGTTGTGCTTCATCTCTCACCCACAGGACACAAGGTTGATAAGGACAAATTGCAGCCAAGGCAGGCTAAGGTCAAGTACTTGGGAAACTGTCCAAACCCAGGGGCTGAGACACTACCTAGAGCAGTGGCTATTAATAACAGGGTTTAATTGTACAGAAGGTTGTATGATATGGTATCCCTAGAGTATAGGGATACTCATTTCACAGGTGTGGTCATCCAGAAGCATGTGTAAGTTGATGAGTAATAGTAGCACCAGGATCACCCCCAGGCCCCCTCTAAATCTGTCCCCCTTTGAAATAGTGTTTGGTAGACAACCTCATTTGATTATAAGTCCGCAGGAAGATTCGAAAGGTAACAGCAAGGTAACTGTAAAGTATCTTATATCAATGAGTAAGCAGTTAAAACAGCAGCAGCAGAAACTGAAATTGTTGTCACCTGATATGCCAGAAGCAAATTGTCAGGATGTCAAACCTGGAGAATTTGTTATGATCCAAAATTTCTTACGCTCAGGTTGTCCGGTAGATCAGTGGGAAGGTCCGTATCAGGTGTTGCTGAAGGTGGCCGAGAGAGATACCTGGGTCCATTCCACTCACTATAAAAAGGTCAACCAACCAGTGGAGATATGAGGCAGAGTCGGGGCAGATAACTTGAACCTATCGATTGTGAGCCTGTTCCGGGAGGGTTAAAAGGTGCGGTGAGATACTTGAGCTAAAGAAATGTGTAGATCAGTGCTTCCAGCAATGGAGTGGTCTGCTGTGGTCATCCTAGTTCTTTCTTCCAGAGTTTCTGTCCTGATGATCTGTTTGGGGATATCCAGTTTCTGTGATGGAGGACAGAGGATGGAGAGGAGAGCTGAAAGTGATATCAATGAAGTGGAGTCGAGAGGAGGAGTACTATGCCAAATCAGGGGAGTGTCTGACCAATCTTAGTACCGTAATTGTTATGTTATCTGGGAAGAATACTTCCAGAAATTATGACCGTTACGCATGTTGAAATGCTTGGTATTCATAAAAACACACCATCACCATATCTTCACATGCAGTATGAACACAGAGGCAAAAGAAATATGATACCTGGTGATGTGCATAAAGCCACTCAGTTAATTAGTGAGACAACTGGCTTTCAAGTTTTAGTAGCACTGGATCCCACCAGGATCGCTCGGGGAGCATTACATTTTAGATATATTCAGGACCTTGCCAAATTGATAGATAATATCACCGAGATGTATGATGACACCTTCAGGTATACAGGTAGGGAATTGCAAGCATACAAGAATGAACTGGTGCAACACAGGCTAGTGTTAAGTTATTTAACTGCTGTTACTGGAGGGTACTGCGTAACTTTGGCCACCCAATTTGGAGTGAAGTGTTGCACCTATGTCACCAATGATACCAGCGACCCCAAGGAGGTGATAGACCGGAAGATGGATGAAATTCTGCAGCTAAAATGGGAATTTCGGTAGAACCATAATGCTTCAGTGGCTGAAGTAGAGGAAAAGGTAGAGGAATGGGTTTCAAGGTTGAACCCAGTGAAGTGGTTCTCAGGTCTAACTTTTCCATTGTATAGTCTATTTCTGTAAGGGTATATATATGTGTGTTCTGACCCCAATCTGGAGTTTTCATGCTGATGCTGTTGATGGAGGTTTCTTGTTGATGCCGGAATCTGGTCCCAGAGCGCGTGCGTATGTATAACTGTATCTTGGGTCTGTATAATTTCTTTGCGCTAAATTGTATTTAGATCACAGCATGTAACTATCTGTACTTTGCTTGAATAATAACCTTTGTGCGTTGGAACACATTTTCTCAAAGTCTGAAGGCATTTATTTACTGTATGACCGCGTACGCAAATAGCCTCAAGTTTAGAAGGTATAGGCAGGTTTTTAGAAGGTATAGGCAGGAGCGTATAGAGGTTTAAATTCAGTATCCTTAGTAACATCCATGGTTTTCAGCTACCGCTGCCCATACTCTCTCTGCCTGAACTGTAGGAGGAGAGAAGAAATCAATAGCCCCAGCCAGTAAGCCGGAATCCTGCACCTGTGCAATGGATCTGGCAGGAGCCATGAGCGGCACATGCACAAAATGATGGCTTCTAGGGACTGCATGGGCTGCAGCCCCTAGAAACTTGGTAGCATTGCCCAAAAGGCAGAGAAGCGGCTACCCACTGGAAGCACGTTCTCTGCTAATCGCAGCCCGGGGGGAGAAAATACCTCACCCTGGGACTGCCTGTCCTGTGTGTGACTGGCAGGTAGCTCTTACAATGGGAAGCCACTGCCAGTCACAGTGTAGCCAGAGCAGTCACAGACTGTAACTTGCTCACTGAGGTGGTGGTTTATACTGGGGGGATGCGGTAAAATCCACCAATGGATGTCACTGACTGCAGCCCAAAGGTGGGAAATGCAGAAGCACTTGTTTTAGTTGTCCTGAAAATTCTAAATACAAAATTTGTTTTCACCATATGAAAAGTGTTGCCATGGGGCCCCAAGACCCATTAATAACAAGTGCAGCACACTGACAGCTGAAAACCTTCCTGCAAAATTACTCTATGTCTCTTTATGCCTCATCCTCACTGTCACAGCCTGGAGGAAAATCTGCTTACCCAGAAGTCACATAGACCCTGTGTTTTATAGCGTTTGAAATTTTAAATGAACCTCCACTGATAGGTAATTACAAAGTGGTGTCTCTTTCTTTACATGTCACTTATATTTATTACTGAGACGAAGGGTAATGCTAAGCCCCTTATGTAGGTTATAGGGCCGCACATGGGACACTGTGAGTTTTCCATAGATTTCCATCACTGCCCTATGTGTGTAAATAACGAAATATATACAAGTCACCACTTACAAACAGGGCCAGCCCACTTTTTTTGATAAGCGGAAAAAATTTTTTAAGCCCCTTAGTGGAATAAACACTTCTATATATTAGAGATTTGTGTAGACCCCCATGTTTTGGTTCTATTTCATCATCGTGTTTCTGGTTTTGTCAAAACCACCCTCAAGTGTTTTGTTTCGGCTTTGGTTCAGTTTTGGATTCCTTAAAAATCAATGAAAATCAATTGAAAAAAAAAAAACATGATAAAAACAGCTTTATAATCATAATCATTTACATGCACTCCAAATCCCATATTCTGTTTTTAAATCCAAATTTCAAACTGACAGCAGACCCAAGTCTAGACTTGGTTCCACTCGGAACCCCAAAATGTTTTCGAACTGGGACTTGATTTGACTCAGAATCCCTAAATTATGGTGTGTTCGTGTTTAAGGAAAATCGAACCGCACATCATTAATATTTATATGTTCTTAACACATTTCATTCAAATTTGGGCATGCATAACCGACATAAATAGTTGTAGTTGTGTTGTCTAGTTCTAGGTGGAATAGTAATATAAATTTGTGATTCCTTTTTCAAAAGTGTTACAATATGCATCAGACCATACAGAATCCTTAGTAATAAAACACACTGGCGCCAATAGGAGAACAAACACAATTACCTTCACAGGACTTAAAAAAAACATTTAGGCTTCATATGAAAAACAAACACATAGGACCAGCTAGGAAGAAAAAATACATTGACACCGATAGGAGAAAAATAAAACACAAAGGCGACCAAGGAAAAAAGTAAAACATATAAGCTTTGCATAAAAGAAACAAACACATTGTCCAACCCACACTGTGCTCCCCTTCCTTCATCCCACCTACATTGTGCTCCCCATCCTACACTATGCTCCTCTTCCCTCATCCCACCCACACTGTGCTCCTCTTCCTTTATCCAACCCACACTGTGCTCCCCATCCTACACTATGCTCCTCTTCCTTTATCCAACCCACACTGTGCTCCCCATCCAATAAAGTGCTTCCCCCCTATCCTACATAGTGCTTTTTCCTCCCCCTAGCCTACATTGTGCTATTTCCCCATCCCACATAGTGCTTTCCTATGCCCCCATTCCACAAAGTGTTTTCCGTGCCCCCCATCCCACATAGTGCTTCCCCATCCCACAAAGTGCTTTACCTGTCCCCACTCCCACAATGTTTTCCCCTCCCCCACATCCTGCTTTCCCCCATCCCACATAGGGCTTTCCCCTCATCCCACAGTGATTTCTCTCCATCCCACATAGTGCATTTCCCTGGCCCCCATTCCACATAGTGCTTCCCCCATCAAAGTGCTTTCCTTTGCCCACCCCAGGCTCCTCCCAGACAGGCTACACTTACCTGTAACACTGCGGCAGGAAAGCAAAAGACACCCAGGCCAGGGCTGTCTTCCTGCTCCTCTGAGTCTGCTTTTTTGTCCTGTCCCGTCATGTCTGACGATGCTGCTGGCTGAGTGAAAAACAAGCCCAACCCAAACCAATAAAGCCCAAAACATAAGCCCAACCTAATATGATGGTACGCGGGTGGGGGTAATTTAATGAAAACTACAAACTTTATTGTTTATTTTATTAAAATACATATAAAGATTTATTTGAAAAACAGGGTTTCTCTCTGCTCTATGAATAGACCTCATAGTGCGAAGTAAAGTGCAGGGCACTTTGGGCCTGATTCAGCAGAAGACGGAATTGCAAAGCCGTACACAAGCAGCTTTGCAATTCAGACCTTGCTAAAATGCAAATGCAAGAAGAAGAGTCTGACACATCCTTGCTGCATCTGCGATCTCAGCGCTGTGACCGAGGTCACAGTCTGGGCTCACCATCGGTCATGATAGTTGCACCTTTTGGTCAGGCTACGGTAGCTGGAGCTTACCGCAGCCTGGCCAGGTCTTTTCAGCCTGCAAGTCCAGGAAGTCTGCATCCATGGACACAGACTCCCAGAAAATGGAGCAACTCCTAGAAAATGGAGCAACATGCCCCCATTTCCGGGAACGCAGGCTATCCCCACACCGTTCCGCAAATGCCTCTGTCTGTCAATCAGGCAGAGGCAAATGGGAGCCTGTGTGCGATATCGCAGGACGAGAGAGAGAGAGAGAGAGAGAGAGAGAGAGAGATAAATCGATTAGTGAAGCAGTTGTGTAACATGTGCTTACCTTATTAGTGGTACCTGGCTCTCAAGCCCAAAAACAAGCTACCTAAAAAAACAAGCCCAAAAACAAGCAACCATTAAAAAAACTATCAACTTGGAAAAAAAAAACAAGCCCAATTCCACTTATTATAAGCGATCTTGGCAAACTATGCTGTTGGGGGCTGCCTGATGACTGAAGCAGAAAGTTCAATTTAGAGTAGTTCAGACTACTCGGATCACTGGCTGAGAGATCCTAGGAGTCAAAAGACAGCCCCGCCCCCACCTCAGTGCTCTCTCCTATCCAGTGTCCAGTCCCCGGCGGCAGACTGATGCCGACCAGTTCCACAATGCTATAGTCCTGCATGTTGCTGCAGGCAGCTGATGGCCCCCCAAGGCTAAGTTGTATCAGCCCAGGTGCCAATGGCAGTGGCACCCTGTCCCGCAGCCTGCCCCTTTCCCCGGGCCATCACTGTCACTCTGCAAATTTCTGGCACCCTCCACAGGACGGCGCCCTACTCGGCCGCGTACCAGGTGTAATGTTTAGGCTGGCCCTGCTTACAAATGTATGGGCATCACATGAGGTCCACAGCACCATTTACAGGGAAAAAAACAAGATAGTACATGGTATGACAGTACAATACAATAAACAAATAAGACTACAACTCCCAACACAGCTACTTATCACCAGGATAGGTAATTAGGTGCAAGGGGAAGATTTAGCACAAGCTGTAAACTGTTCTAAAGGAAAATGTCAGGACATTTGTCCATTTATTATTATCATTTATTTACAGTCAGGTGCATAAATATTGGGACATTGACAGAATTTTCATATTTTGGCCTCTATTCACCACCACAATGGCTTTGAAATGAAACCAACAAGATGTGCTTTACCTGCAGACTTTCAGGTTTAATTTGAGGGTAATTACATCCAAATCAGGTGAGCGGTGTAGGAATTACAACGGTTTCTATATGTGCCTCCCACTTTTAAGGGGCCAAAAGTAATGGGACAAACTAAACAATCCTAAATCTAACTTTCACTTTTTAATACTTTGTTGCAAATCCTTTGCAGGCAATTACAGCCTGAAGTCTGGAACGCATAGACATCATCAGACGCTGGGTTTCATCCCTGGTGATGCTCTGCCAGGCCTCTACTGCAAATGTCTTCAGTTCCTGCTTGTTCTTGGGGCATTTTCCCTTCAGTTTTGTCTTCACCAAGTGAAATGCATGCTCAATCGGATTCAGGTCAGGGGATTGACTTGGCCATTGCATAACATTCCACTTTTTAGCCTTTAAAAACTCTTTGGTTGCTTTTGCAGTATGCTTTGGGTCATTGTCCATCTGCACTGTGAAGCGCCGTCCAATGAGTTCTGAAGCATTTGACTGAATATTGCCCGAAACACAGTAATATTGCCCGAAACACTTCAGAATTCACATCAATCAATAAATACAAGGGAACCAGTTCCATTGGCAGCCATACATGCCCACGCCATGACACTACCACCACCATGCTTCAATGATGAGGTGGTATGTTTTGGATCATGAGCAGTTCCTTTCCTTCTCCATACTCTTCTCTTCCCATCACTCTGGTACAAGTTGATCTTTGTCTCCTCTGTCCATAGGATGTTGTTCCAGAACTGTAATGGCTTTTTTAGAAGTTGTTTGGCAAACTCTAATCTGGTTTTCCTGTTTTTGTGGCTCACCAATGGTTTGCATCTTGTGGTGAACCCTTTATATTCACTCTTGTGAAGTTTTCTCTTGATTGTTGACTTTGACACATATACATCTACCTCCTGGAGAGTTTTCTTGTTATTTGGCCAACTGTTGTGAAGGGGTTTTTCTTCACCAGGGAAAAAATTCTTCTGTCATCCACCACAGTTGTTTTCCGTGGTCTTCCGGGTCTTTTGGTGTTGCTGAGCTCTCCGGTGCGTTCTTTCTTTTTAAGAATGTTCCAAACAGTTGATTTGGCCACACCTAATGTTTTTGCTATCTCTCTGATGGGTTTGTTTTGATTTTTCAGGCTAATGATGACTTGCTTCACTGATAGTGACAGCTCTTTGGATCTCATATTGAGAGTCAACAGCAACTGATTCCAAATGCAAATGTCACACCTAGAATCAACTCCAGACCTTTTACCTGCTTAATTTATAATGAAATAACGAAGGGATAGCCCACACCTGTCCATGAAATAGCTTTTGAGTTGATAGTCCCATTACTTTTGGCCCCTTAAAAGGTGGGAGGCACATATTGAAACTGTTGTAATTCCTACACCGTTCACCCGATTTGGATGTAATTACCCTTAAATTAAATCTGAAAGTCTGCAGTTAAAGCACATGACTAGACTAGAGGCCAAAATCTGAAAATTCTGTCAATGTCCCAATATTTATGGACCTGACTGTATATGGCACCACAAGTGTTAGCAAGCGCCTTACAAAATACATAAACAAAAGTTGACCAGTGACTTACAGTCAAATACAATACAATGCAGGATAAGGACATTGATAATATACATTGCTACATTAGCGTCCATAACACCCACATAAGCAGCAGAGCATAAGCAACTAAGTGTTAGGTGCCCTAGTGGGGAGTAAGAAGTAGACAAAAGTAATGTAAGGAGAAGCACAAGAAGGTAGAGGGCCCTGCTCGTAAGAGCTTACATTCTAAAAGGGAGGAGCAGACAAACAGGTGTCACACAGATGGGGTAGACGGGGAGAAAGGAACATGTAGCAGCAACTTAGGATGAGAGCTGGAAGGCATTAATGAAGTAGTGGGTCTTGAGAGCCCGTTTGAATGATTGTAGAGAGGTGGAGAGACTAATGGGGCAGTGGGAGAGAGTTTCAGAGGTGGGGAGCAGCACAGGCAAAATTTTGTAGGCGGGAGTGGGAAGTAATCAATTGGCATGAAAGGCGGCATGCATTTGTTGAACGAAGAGGGCGGACAGGAGAGTAAAGGGAGATGAGATCAGAGATATAAATGGGAGAGAAATGAGTGAGGGCTTTGTGAGTGTGAGAACCAGTGGAGGGCGTGTAGGAGAGGGGAGGCAGATGTAGAGGAAGATGAGTCAAGCAGCAGCATTGAGGACAGACTGGAGAGGAGAGATGGGATTTTGGGAGGCCAGATAGGAGGAGGTTACAGTAATCCAATCTGGAGATGACTAGTGAGTGTATGAGGGTTTTAGTAGCATCCTGGTGAGATAGGGTCTGATCTTGGAAATATTTTTGAGATGGAAACGACAGGACTGCGAGAGGTTCTGGATATTTGGTTTGAAGGAGAGGGATGAGTCCAGTATAACACCAAGACAGCACACATTGGGGCTAGATGAGATAGTTGTGACATTAATTGATAAGAAATAGTGGGAAGTAAGGTTATGTGGGAGGGTGGGAAGATGATCAGCTCAGTCTTAGACATATTAAGTTTATTTTTTATAAAGTATTCATTATTAAAATTTTTCCAATTTTAAACATATACAAAATAAAACATACACATAATAAACAAAAAAAACATTCCATAATCAGTATTCCTGAGCAACAAGTAATATATAATAAAATAAGGAAATCATGTTATAAACCAAAATGAACTCAATCATATAAATTATAGCTATAGCTAAGTCCGAGGGAATGCATATCTCGACTCTATCCATCTTGTCCAAATACGGTCAAATTTAGACTCTGCTTTACGGACAAGGTATAAATATCTCTCATGTTCCACAGTAGCATTAACCAAAGAAACCCACTCCTGAAATTCAGGCCCACTAGGAGCCAACCATGATCGAGCCAAACAGACTTTTGCCAGAGCACATAAATTAATCGCAAATTGAGTGCTATAACGGACCAGCTCATCAACTTCTCTAGCCCCCAAACTACAGAATTTTGGCATAAGTACTGTAATAGGAATACTGGTGTGAGACATAGAAGCCGTTACCTTAGTCCAAAAAACCTGAACCACCGAACATTCCCACAATAAATGCCAAAATGTGCCCTGAATAATACCACATTTAGGACAGAGATTAGACTGTCTACCTCCAAAACGTACCAATCTCACAGGGGAGAGAACACCGGCTACAGATTCCCAACCTCTGCGCAATTTGGCTAAACCATCCCATGATGCGATGACATCATATAAGAATATACAATTGACACTGACTTCCGAGGACCTAAAGATAACACAAATTATTTTACTGGAGAATTGGAAATAGAAGGAGGAACATCCTGAAATTGGGCAGTTTGGGCATGTCTGAGTTGCAGAAACCTATAGAAATATGTAGCCGGAAGATTCAATTCTTCCTTTAGCTGATTAAAAGATTTCAAAACCCCATTTAAACATAACTGTCCCACTTTACCTATGCCTCTTGTATCCCAAACCTGTCTAGAAGAAAGAGTGTCCAATTCAGAGAAACAACACGAACACCACAAGGGGGTGTCCGGGGAATCCCATCAAACTGGATTAGCGTATGTACCTCTCGCCATATTTTAATTGCTTGAACAAGTAGGGGAGGACTACTCCTGGAAATCTTACCACTTAGCAAGGCCTGCAGTGGGGTATGTCCTGGCATTGCCCGCAACACAGCTAGAGTAAGTAAGGAGTCACCATTGCAGTCCTGCAACCAAGACCGAACATGAGACAACTGTGCAGCATAGTAGTAGAATCGAAAATGTGGAAGGTCCATACCACCATTCACCCTGGATCTAGTGAGAACATCAATTTTCAATCGAGGCCTCTTACCTGCCCATATAAGAGAAAAAAGCATACTGTTTAATTTCCGAAATATAGATGCAGGAATATATACTGGGGACTGTTGCAATATATAGAGAAATTTGGGTTGCATAACCATTTTTATCAGGTTCACTCTGCCCATAATTGTAAGAGGAAGTTTAGGGCCTGATTCAGACTTGGGAATAGAGAGAGATATCTCTCTCAACTGATCATGTGGGTGAAACTATGCTGCACTGCAGGTGGGGCAGATTTAATATGTGCAGAGAGATTTAGATTTGGGATTTGTGTTTCCAAACTGACATCTAAATTGTAGAGTAATAATAAAGCTGTGAAATTGAAAACAAAAAGTGAATGCTAGTGCACAAATTTCAAATTCCTTGTGTAGATAGAGTCATAAAATATAATGCTGATGATACGTCGTGAAGAACACTTCCTGGAAATAACAGGTTGCTGCAGTTTCTCAATTATCCGTGTGGCAATCGGAAAACAAAGTGCTGAAAAATAATGAGACATGCACCTAATAGTGTAGTATTTTAAGATAAAATAAACTTGTACTCAAAATAGGTAATGTGTGTACCAAAAATTAAACAATTAAAAGCTTATCTGATGTCCAGGTGGTACTTTCAATGGTTAGATTAACCCAAAATGACAACACTTCCAAGTTTTTCCAAGGGGTACTCTTTCTGTAGTAACTTGATTAAGTTAAGTCATTACTTAAGCACACCCTGCTATTATGGTCACAAACAAGAATTAGGAATCATTTATCCTATGAGAAATACCTGATAATTGCTAGGCAGAATCAGGAACAAAGAATTCTGAATTCTTATTCTCTCATAAAGAGATCCTTGCAGACAAAATGTGTCCTGGACATTTGAATAAGCCAGAAGGGATGTAACTTCCAAAATACTTGACCTCTAGGACTATCTACCTCCAAGGACATCATGAGGGGAGAATGATCAGACACCCCTATGGCTTTATAAGTAACGTGACATATTTTGGGATCAGACTGGGGGAAACCAAAGCCAAATCAATTCTAGAAAAAGAATGATAAGTCACGGAGAAACATGAGAACTGCTGTAAACCCAGATGTTTAACCCACCCCAGACTCTCTATACAGCTAGCAAAACCCGATTTCCCTCTAACCAACTGTACATGAGAGGTAACGCGCCATTTGTCCATACAGGGGTCTAGGAGATTGTTAAAGTCCCCTAAACATATTATCGGAGTATTTAGAGATAGAGCCACAAACTTAGCTGCACACTTAAGCACCTCGTAAGAAAAAGGAAGGGGTATATAAACAGCTAATATATATATAAAAGCATGGAATGTATCTTACAATCAAGAAACACATATCTTCCATAGGGATCCGACTTAACTGAATTTAACACAAGGACAGATTTTTTAATTAAAATCGAGACCCTCCTGGACGATGACATGTGGGCGGCATGGTATGCCCAGCTCACCCACAGCCGTCTAAGAGAGAGGAGTCTACTACAAACTAAATGGGTGTCTGTTAAACAAATAATATCAGCGTTATATTGTTTAAGCATCTTCTGTATCAGACAGCGTTTAACTTTATTATTAATTCCACGGACATTCCATGTAAGAAAATTTACCTTAGCCATAACAGAATGGAGAACGCATAACTGTAAATTTCACATTTCCCCCTCGAACCCAGCATACAGAAACACTAAAAAAAATAACACCTAATATAGCACCAAATGTAAAAATAATAAAAAAAGAGAAACAAGCAAAAACTCCCAAAACCCCTAATACTCCCATAACCCCCACCCTGTATACCACCCCCAACATCAGCATACCTATATCCCAAACACACACAAATGATAAAATTAAACTGATTTCAAACCCACAAAGGAGCAATAGAGTGTAGCAGCTACCATGGAAAGGGAGCCCCCCGGCAATAAAAAATAATAAAAAAACAGCACAATAGACACATATCATTAAATCTATACCTCACACATCAAAATTAGAAAAACAAAATATAGAATGTTGGTAAATGACTTGTATAGAACCTGTATCTTCAAGAAAAAAACTGAATAATTATATAATTGCAATAAACATGTAGAAGTACAGGATGGAGCCAATTGACGATTTCCCGGAGCATAACGATCCAGCCAAGCAGCCGCCTCCCGTGGAGTTGAAAAAAATTTAGATTCCCCATCCACCACAATCCGGAGTTTGGATGGGAATAGCATAGCATATGAAAAATTAAGGTCTCTGAGTCTACGCTTAATAGGAAGGAATTGAGCCCTATCCTTTTGGACCTCCATTGCAAAATTCAGGAAAGTAGAAATCTTCACACCATTTCTAGACAAAGGACCTTTAATGCATCCCAGCCGTAACACTGCATCCCGGTCTTTATAATTTCGAAATTTCGCAATAAAGGTGTGAGGTGGAGCACCGGGTGGAGGACGGCGAGCAGGAACACGGTGCGCCCTTTCCACAGCAAATTGTAAGGTAAAAGAGTCCCTGCCATGGGATTCAACAATAGAAAAAAGGTTTTTTTCCGTAGGATCTATGGATATCTTGGTGTTCCCCTCATGGGATAAAGAGAGAAAAATTCTTTGCATAATATGGCAGCAACACTCAAACCCCCACTCAGGAGCACTCTGTCCCACTCAGTGAAAGGCAGAAGCTGTGGCACTGACATGCACGGTAAACTGTAGGAGGAAGGGAAGATGGCCGCCGGACCCGCGAAGCCACGCCCATCTGTGTCTGGAGAATAGCAAACGGGCAGCAGAGGGAAGAAAGGCCCAACAAAAGAACTGCAGGGCACCTCTGGGTGAACAGACCGGAGTCTCACCGTCCTCTCCACCACCAACCAGATCCCAGCGCGCGGATGAGAAGGCTCCAGCCACGCCCAGGACAGCACACAGGCACAGGAACTCAGCGCAGAGGAGCAGGATCTCAGCAGAGCAGCGGCTCACAGCAGTAGCGGCAGTGGTGACCAGGGACCGGAACACTCTCTCAGGTACCCCGAACACTTAGAGGTCTAGTGTGACCTAGATACAGCCAGTCTACTGGGTCAGGATTGCCAGGAACGGATCTTGTGCCAGGGAGCTATCCGGACTCACGTCTCACTCCCTTGCCACTGTAGCCATGCCCCTGGACATATTAAGTTTAAGAAATCGCTTGGACATCCAGGAAGAGATAGCAGACAGTTGGAGATACGAGTCAGTAGAGGGGGAGAGACCAAGGGAGGAAAGGTAGATCTGAGTATCATCAGCATAGAGATGATAATGGAGGTCAAAACAGCTGATTAGTTCACCTAGAGAGGATGTATAGAGGGAGAATAGGAGAGATCCAAGAACAGAACCTTGGGGAATACCTACTGTAAGAGGCTGTGGGGGGGGGAAGAGGAGTCATGAGAGGACATAGAGAAAGATCGGTCAGAGAGGTAGGAGGACAGCCAGGAGAGGGCAGTGTCACATAGATCAAGGGAGTGAAGGATTTGCAGCAGGAGAGGGTGGTCCACAGAGTCGAAAGCAGCAGAGAGGTCAAAGAGAATGAGGCAACAAGGAGGTTGTTGCTGACTTTCGTGAGGGCAGTTTCAGTGGAGTTGAGAGAATGGAAGCCAGATTGAAAAGGGTCAAGGAAGGCTTGGGAGGAAAGAAAAGCGGTAAGGCAGTTGTAAACAAGACGCTCATGGAGTTTGGAGGCAAAAGGGAGGAGAGAGATGGGTCAGTAATTAGAGAGAATGTTAGGATCAAAGATAGGTTTTTTAAGAATAAGGGAGACAAGGGCATGCTTGAATGCAGAGACAGAGCCTGATGAGAGGGAGAGATGAAGGAGGTGGGCAAGATGGGAGCAGGCAGAAAGAGAGAGGTAGCTGAGGAGGCGGGAGGGTATAGTGTCAAGGGGGGAGGTGGAAGGGGGGGAGGACTGGATGAGGGCCATGACTTCCTCTCCAGATACCAGGGAGAAGGAAGTCAGAGTCGGTAAAGTGGATGGGGAGGGGTGATCCGGGAAAAGAGGAGGTGGAGTGCTGCGGGTTTGGTGGGATATGATGTCCTGACATATGGAATTAATTTTAGATGTAAAGTAAGTAGCAAAGTCAAGAGCAGAGTCCGAGGAGGGGAGACGAGGAGGGAGTGGGCAGAGGAGGGAGTTGAAGGTGGTGTAGAGATGCTGTGGATTTCAGGACTGGGAGGAGATGAGGTTGTTGAAATATGACTGTTTAGAGAAGGATAGGGAAGCACTGTAGGATGAGAGCATAAATTTGAAATGGAAAAAATCTGCCTTAGAGCGTGATCTTTTCCACTGTCGCTCGGCGGTTCATGAACACTTTTGCAGGCATCTGGTGCATTTGGAATGCCACGGTTGAGGTGTGGATCTGCAAGGGTGAGTAGTGATCGCCAGATACAGAGTCAAGAGCAGAAGGGAGGCATTGTATAGGGAAGCAGCTTGTTCAGGGCAGTAGAAAGAGGATAGGGGAGAGAAGTGAGTCAAGCAGGGAAGAAAAGGAAACAGTGTTGATAGCCTCAATGTTACACTTAGTGATGTGGCCTTAGGAGGTAGAGGAGGGGAAGGAGAGAACGATAGGTTAAAAGAGAGAAGCTGATGGTCAGAGAGGGGAATGGGGAATTGGAGTAATCACAAATATCACAACGGTGAGTGGAGACCTGATCAAGCGAATGCCCACTCACATGGGAGGAAGTCCATTTGGAGAGGCCAAATGAAGATGTGAGGGCAAGGAGTTTGGAGGTAGAAGATTCTGTGGGGATATCAATTGGAATATTGAAGTCACTTAGGATAATGGAGGGAAGGTTTGAGGAGAGAAAGTGAGGGAGATTGGAAGCAAAGTGGTCAAGGAACTTGGATAGAGGGCCAGGGGGATGGTAAATAACATATACTCGGAGGTATACTGGTTGGAAGAGGCGTATAGCATGAAGTTCAAATGCAGAGAATGTAAGGGATGATTTTGAGGTTATGAGTTGGTATGAGTAACCGGGGGATAGAAGGACCCCAACACCACTACCATGGTGACCCCCAGGCCAGGGGGTGTGGGAGAAGGTGAGGCCCCCAAAGAAGATCTGCAGGAGCAGTGGTGTCAGGGGGTGAAATCCAGGTTTCAGTAATGGCTAGGAGATTCAGGGAGTTGGAGATGAAAAGGTCATGGGTGGGGACCAGTTTATTACAGACTGACCTGGCATTCTGGAGGGCACAGGATAGAGGGACAGAGTTTGCGGGAGAGATGTGCAAGAGATTATCAGGGTTGCTGGAGATGAGATTAATTTGGGGGACCAAGATGAATAGAGTGAAGTGATCGAATGGGTTCCAGTGCTAGGAGGGGAACCTGTAGGAGTTGGGCAGAGAGAGAGATTAATGCGATGTGGATGGAGGTGGGGGGTAGTGACATTGAGAGGATGCTGGGAGGAGAGATTAGCAGTGGGGTGAGAATGAAAGTGGAGTAATGGGAGAAATGGGGGAGGAAGGCAGGTACTACATGTCCCTGAAGACGGGATCCACCCCTTTTTTTAGTGTGAAAACCTAAATGTAACAGTGCAAATTGTTGTATGTAAGGGTGTTTCCAGTGCAAGACCACAATAAAAATTTAATAAAAGGGTAAGTGAATTGCTGTGGGAATAGAGATTGATCATCAGGGTGAATGCAAATGCATGTAGTGTGTGACTAATGAGTTTTATCTGTATAGCATGTGCCTGTGTTATCTGTACCATAACAGTTCGCATGGGGGCTGCTGCCGCCTAGGTTATGCTGTGTGAGGTCTGGAAGTTACAGGATGTGTATGGGCTATAGTGGGAGTAGAGGGGTCTCTGTGGGGTTGGCTGTAGGGTGAGTCGTGTGTGTGTGTGTGGGGATCTGACGTGGTGGCTCTGGGAGAAGGGGACAGTCTGTGACCTAAATTTGGAGGATGTGAGGCTCCCCTGCAGGGTGCAGTTACCTGATAAAACCCATCTCTGCTAGCCCCATGCCCAGTCCAGAGTTCGGCCGATGGGAGCAGAGAGCCGGGTCCCCCACTACCACGTGACACCCGTGAAGACGGAAGGATGGAGGTCTCAGGAAGAATTGAGAGTGAGGTTGATGGAAGCAGAGAGGGCTGGGAGCCATACCCCTGCTACCATGTGACACACGAGAGGAAGGAAGGAACTAGGCCTCAGGCAGCGATTGCATGAGGGGATGCTGCTGCTGCAGTGGCTGATTAAGGAGACGCTGCCAGCGCATCCTGCAGGACGGAATCGGTATGAAATACCGCCGGCGGTTCGATTCCTGGCAGCGGCAGCCTGACAGATGGACAGATCCCGGCAGCGCTGAAAATCCCGATCGTCCTCAGGTAAGTATATACTAACCTAACCTAACCCCCTAACCCTATAGACGCCTGTCATTTAACCCACGCCGGGATAAAGCAATCGGGAAGCCGGCTGTCGGGATCACGTCAGCCGGTTTCCCGATTGCATCCCCTGCAGGACCCGGTCATTTTTCAAATTTGAGTCTCTTTCTGCCTGTAGCACGTAAAAACATGTTATAGAGCGTATTTTGCAATCAGTGCTGGGTAATGGGATGCAAAGGGAATATTCAACGCAAGATGAAACTTGTGCCCAAGAATTATCTCACATAATACTTCTTTCAGTTTTCTATAAGGTTTAGTCTTTAATAATATATTATTTTAATTGTAATAGTTAAGCTGCATATCCACTACATGACTAAAGAACTATTGAACGATAACGACATCGTTATCGTTCAATCATTCATTATGTTGTGCAGTGGACATTGAGGGCCTGATTCAGAGCCGGTCGCAAAAAGCGAGCGCTCGCTCTGAATCAGGGCGGCCGCTTTTTTTTTTAAAACTGGCCTCTTGGCCGCTCGCTAAGCTGTGGGTAACCACCCACAGCTTTTGCGAGCAGCCAGGTGATGGTCGCGACCATCGGGCTTGCGACGAGACCCTTGTGGTAGGGTCTCGTTCCCGCAAGCCCCAGTGAGCTTCCTGCCTAATAGAGCAGGAAGCTCACTACTGACATCACGAGTGATATCAGTAGGGCCGCCCTCAAACAGCAAGCGTTCCTTCGGGAACGCCTCCGTTTGGCCAGCCACCCCCTACCCGCCTACAAAACGGGGCGAGCTGTCGATCAACATCGACAGCCACCCCGTTTGTAGCGAGTCCCGGGGTCCTACCACTGACCTGCTTGCGAGAGCATAGTTCTTGCGAGCGGGTCGAAATAAGGCCCTCAGCCCACACTGAACGATATATTGTTCAGTATGGGAACCCTCCCTGATCCCTGAACCTCAACAACCTGACTATATCATCAGGTTGGACAGCAGGTTTGGGCGATGAGCGACGGCGTCAACGACCAGCGGTCCAGGGAGTCAACGACCAGCACGATTAATGTATAACAATTATCGTTCATTTATATCGTGTAGTGGATATGCGGCTTTACAGTACCCTATGACTATGTATTAGCTACCCCATGACTATGTACATGTACCATAGATAGATAATTTCTGCTCTAATGTTATCATTGTTACCCTGTGGCATACTTGCCTACTCTCCTGGGACTGCCAGGAGCCTCCCAAACATCGGATGCCACTTCCGGCACCCCGCAAGAGCAGGTCCCCTGCAACCCTCCTTGCTCCTGCCGCGAAAGTGGGCTGTCCGGGGGTGCAATGACACGGTTTACATAGAATTGCATCATTATAGCCCCGCCCCCTGCTCAGCCCTGCCCACTGCTTTATAATGCCGGTAATATCACCACCGCTCCGCCTACTTAAACCACTCCCACCCTCCCTGCTGCACCTCGGAGTGGGCTACCAGAATGTCAGTAAGTATGCCCTGAGGTATTAATAATATGGCAGAGACTCTGCATGTAAAACACCCCACATAGGACACGCCACTGACTGGCGTGTGCTCACTGTACATGATAATGAGTAAATATAGCAGACCCGGCCGCTGCTCCTGACTGAAAGCACGTGTGTATGGCCACTGGGATCAATAGGTTCCATCCCTATCAGAGTTTGATTAGTCCCAATGGAGCCCCAGACAAGACACTGGTTTGGGCCCCCTCCATCTTTTCTCTGTATGATAGTAAAATATACATAAATACAGGTTAGAGTAATCCAGTCCCCTCTGTGCACAATGGGCCCAAGACAGGAGCCTAGGTTTACTAATGGATGATCCAGCTCGGATCTCTACACCCATTTACATTGTTTTATTAGCGTGTAAAAATGCTAGTAATAGTATAATTTCTGATGCAAACAGTAAGCGCTATTACAATTTTGTGCCCATTGTGATATGAACAACATAAAACATTAACTATTCAGTGTTGTCAATATTTGGATTCAATTAAACTTTCTAATGATCTAAATGTATAGTTATCTGCACTGTAAGGGCAAGCCTGTTATAATATAAATGTCAACATAGTGCCAGGTGCTGCAGACTATAGTAATAAATGTTATAAATAACGTATTTTTTAGCAGGAATATTTTAGAATAAACTGATCTAGCTTTAAAAAAGAGGAGGGGTTGAAAGAACCAACAATCAGGCGCTGCCTAATAGTGATACAGTGATAAAATATTTAGAAATAAAATTTGAATGCGGCTCTCTAGTAAATGGAGGGGCTGATCTAGCTTTAGCATAGAGCTCCACGCAACGGGTACATCTGCCAACTTCTCTCCAAAGAAAGCATCGTTGAACTCAATAAAGAGTTCCTGGATGTTGGGATTGGGATCTATCAACTCCCAAACCTCATCCACTATGGCAGTGTTTCCCAACCTCGGTCCTCAAGGCACACTAACAGTCCAGGTTTTAGTGATATCCTTGCTTGAGCACAGATGGTTTAACCAAAATAACCGAGGTACTAATTAAGGCACCTTTGCTTAAGTATGCCTATCCTTAAAATCTGGACTGTTAGTGTGACTTGAGGACCGTGGTTGGGAACCCCTGCACTATGGTATGTTCCTCATTGTGCTCCTCTATCCCCATTCTACATTCTAGATCGTGATCCCCCAGCAGTGGCGGCTCAAGGCACTGGCTAGTAGGGCCGTTGCCCGGAGTGCCATAGCCTGAAGGGAAAAGTCCAGCACCCGGCCTGAACATCTCACCACCGCCTGGCTCTAGAAAAACCCACCCACTGGCGGTATTGTTATACGTTCAGGGGGAGGGGGCGACAGAGTGCAGCACAGGGGCACTAGGCGTAGAGAAACCTAGCGCCGGCCCTGTCCCCCAGTAGTTTACTTACCTAAAAAATACCTCCTTCTTGCTGCTGCTGTCTCGGCTCATCTAACCAGGGGCAGATTCGCCATAGGCCTCACTGAGAATATTCCCTGTGGGCTTACGTACCTGCTGGGCCACCTGTCGATCTGAATTTTTTTTTTTTTTTTTTTACATGTGGCCCGTCTGCTAGAAAAGGCATAAGTCTATGGGCACTAAGACCCGGCACAGCTCTGCACGGTGGCATGACCTCAACTAGGCACTTCTGCGCATGCATGGCTTCACACGCTGTCTTTCTCTCCACGTCCTGTGGTGCCTGACGCTGTCTACTTTTGCATAACAATCAGACATCACTGGTGAGGAGCTAGACTGCTGTTTTCACACACTGGGCCTGATTCAGAGCCGGACGCTATTTGCGCAAGCTCGTTCAGAAAAAGGGGCCGGCTATTTAAATTGAGTGCTCGCTCTTTGCGGTCTGTTGACGCCTCTATGTCTGAGCGAGCGAACGAAACATGCGCCTGCTATTTTGTAAAGACGCCCCCTGGCCGCTCGCATCCTACGTCATCTCCGCTATTTATTAATCGAGTACATCAAAAGGCGTCTGAACTGCTCACAGTGCTTGTGGTAGGTTTATCCTACCGCAATCATGCGAACAGTTCAGGCTAAGAGACAACCAAGTGACGTGGTCGATGACGCTGCTTTGTTAATTATGCACACCCTTAAAACGCCCGTTTTGACCGTTTGGCACTGCGTTCGGATCACCACTCCCCGTTTTCAAGCACCTTCCCCTGTTACCACCCACAAACGCCTCATCCTGTCACTCAAATTAGCAGGCACTCGCTATTTTGCGAGCGCTCGATTTCCAACCGCAATGACTGGTTGGCGCATGCGCATTACGACCCATATGCATGCGCAGATGTGCGAACATCGCTCGGAGCGAACGAGCAGCCGCTTACGAGCAGCTCTGAATCAGGCCCTCTGTCTCTGCATGCAGGACTTTGGCCCTGATTCAGAGCCGGACGCAAGTGGCTGCTCGTTCGCTCCGAGCGATGTTTGCCCAACTGCGCATGCGTACGGATCGTAATACGCATGCGCGAACCACTCAGTGCGGCCGAAATTCATGTTCTCGCAAAATAGCGAATGCCTGATAATTTGAGTGACAGAAAGAGGCGTATGTGGGTGGTAACAGGGGAAGGTGCTTGAAAACGGGGAGTGGAGATCCGATCGCAGGCGTGCTTAAAGGTCAAAACGGGCGTTTTATGGGTGTGCATATTTAAAACAGCAGCGTCATTGACCACGTCACTGGGTTCTTTTATAGCCAGAACTGCTCGCAAAATTGTGGTAGCAAAAACCAACCACAAGAATAGCGAGCAGTTCATACCCTGGTCGATGTACTCGATTAATCTAATAAATAACGGACATGACGTAGGATGCGAGCGGCCAGGGGGCGTATTTTTCCAAAAAACAAACGCAAGTTTAGTTCGCTCGTTCAGACCTAGAGGCGTGAACAGACCGCAAACAGCGAACGGTTCATTTGAATAGCCACCCCTTGTTTTAGAACGAACGACCGCAAATAGCGAGTGGCTCTGAATGAGGGCCTTTGCTTCCTGATCGTGGAGAAGTGTTCATACACCAGGTACTCACTGACACTTGGAGGAGCCCCATAGGAGTCACCTATCTCTTTCCAGCACTGGTTCTCACAACAGGCTTCATTCGCTGCTAAGAGGCTGGTCTCAGTGATCCCAACCATTCCTTCATGTGAGTTCTGTGTTTTTCCCCCAAAATTCTTCCTAATCAGTACTGCCATACCACAGCTGCTGTGCAGTTGCCAGTTACACTCTGAGGGCCCTATTTATCAATATTATTTTTACTAAAAAAACTTGAAAAAGGGTGTTTTCACACCTTTTTACATTATTTTAGTATCACATAAATGTATTTAAAGGGTTTTGGAGCAGTTTTCATGAAAAACGACTCCAACTCCTTTAATTCCCATTTCTGTAGTAAGTAGATCGCATTTTCCATACTTGTAATGGTAAATGCGATTTGCTTGAAATGTATCAAGGGGAATTGTTACAAAATACCGGAGGAGAGCCTTGCGATAACAATGCCACCTGGAGAAATAGCGTTAAGCAGGGTTCCTCCCCATTTCTCTGACTCCTGCTCTGTGTAGGCAGAGCAGTGCAGGGAGCGGGCCCCTGTCATCAGCTTTGTAGTCTAAATAGAGCACAAGCTGATCAGTGTAAAACAAAATCATAGTTTAAAAAAAACAAAATCACCTGCCTTGGAACCGGCGATCAGTGACCTCCTCTGAGCGGCGGATCAGCTGAGATGCAGGAAAATGCCGGCAACTGAGATGCACTCCTGCATCTCAACTGACTGCAGCATCAGCTAATTCGCCAGTCAGTGGAGGTCACTGCTCAGCCCCCTGTGCAGGTAAGTGTCCTTTTACACTAGGGGCAGGAGGTCTAGGGAAGCAGCCACAGGGGCAGGGCTAAAGATGGGGTGGGGGCTCAGTGGCAGTGGAGGGAGGACAGTGGAAATGTGACCCAGGCAGAAGGGGGCCATGGTAGAGGCAGAAGAGGGAGTAGTGGTGGCGGCTCTGGTCACCTATATATGAGGCCAATTTCAAAAAATTTTCCAGGGCCACTTGTTCCCAATCCGCCCCTGGAGGCTGCTCAATGTGCCCGAAATGGGAGTGTTGATAAAAAAAGAAAAAAAAAGAAGATGCTGAGTAGCTGCCGTGTCAGGTGCTTTACTTAGCAGGAAGGCGGCGGCGAAGTCCTGCCTGCTCACACGGGGCTTTTGTCTGCGGCACTCCTCTAATCATAGTACATGATGGTGTAGTGTAGTGGTGAGAGGAAACCGCAGGCTCTGCAACTGTGCAACATCGCTGCCGGGAGACCCACCTCCTGGTGTTTGGCTCCACCCAGGAAACCGTGACAGCGGCAGCTCTCCTCCATCCTAGGCTCCCTCACTGTGTATGTGCCTCATTACTACACTGTCCATCCATACAGCATGTCCCACATACATCCCCCCCGGCCTCGCTGAGAGACCCGCTGCACTGACAGGCGCACACCGTCTCCTCGCGGGCGCAGTGACAGGCGCACACCTTCTCCTCCAGGGCGCAGTGACAGGCGCACACCCCTTTTTCTCGGACTCCGGGCGCAGTGACAGGCGCACACCTCTGGCTCCCGGGCTCCGGGAAGCGCCACAGCCGCACGCTGGAATAATAGGACAGGTGGAGCCGGCATAATAAGAGCACAGAGGAGGAAACATGGCGAGCGACTCCCCGGCTCGCAGCCTGGATGAGATAGACCTGTCTGCGCTGAGGGTAAGGAAGGAGCCAGTGCTGGGCTGCTGTGGATGAATGGGAGCTGTCTGTAGCCATGTAGCCGCGTTATCTCTCCATCATTCTCCGACAATTCGCTACTTGTCCTGTCACTGCCTCTGGAATGCTTGTACAGTCTGCATGTACATACGTGTAGGCTTCTATAGGAGCTATGTACGTGTGATGCACGTTATTCCACAGCTGGTGACCTGCAACATTAGGGGAATAATCGCCTCATTCCTGCAAATATACAGCTTTATTCCATTTCTATGTTAGAGTGGCAATGCAATGACCGTCTATTTATGTACAGAAGGGATGTCATAATGTCCCTGTATATATGTACGTGTGTAATTGATTGTAAGATGTAAATAGTGAGATATATATAGCTTGCTTTTTTGACGGGTGTCTGGCTGATGTGTGAATGTATGTTACAGGCTTCGATGCCATGGCCCTTCCTTTATTCCCATGGTCCTATAGGTAAAGATGTGTCTGCAGTCTGGTTGGTCTCTCTCCCCTTTGTATGGCAGCAGTCATCGAGAACTCTGGAAATTTCACCTTTACTCTTAATATTATAGGAACCAGATTGCATTTTAATAGCTGTTTTCTTATCATTTGTTGGATTTCAGATATTGATGTGACATTCTTCTACTATATGCATTGCCTGAGCAGTGCTTGCCTGCCTTGGAGCCTGAAACAATAAGGTGGATGGCATAGTAACCAGGCATTTGTGTTATGCCCTGGGGTCAGAGGTTTGCCGTTAGAACAGGCTATTACCATGCCATTTTGGTGGTTCTTGTCCTTTCTATACTATCAACACATTGATGCTAACCAAGCGTTTCCTCTTCCCATCCAGCATTTCCCACAGCATGCCATCCATTATTATAAGTGGCTGCCATGTTCATTCTTATCTAATGTGCATATGCACTGGAAAAGCATGCAGGAATAGTGCTATGTATTGTGTAGATGCTACTGACAGTGGTCAGTGAATTACCAAGCATCTTAACCCCACGCCTTCTTGAAATGACCTATGCTAATAAAATTACAGCAGTGTCTTACATGTCATGCTTACATGATTTTTAAGAAAATAGTCTCTTTGTATGTCTTGATGTGTCAGACTGTTTCACAGTCAGTGAGATTAAACATGGACAAGGCTAGTCATATTTCTTGAATGAAAGACTGGCATCTGCTCTATTGTACAGACTCTCTGGCTATCTCAGCCCCTTTTAGCATTAATACAGTGTAAAATATTAAGATCCCTTACCATTTACTCCATGGATCCAGAAATGTTGTTACAAATGACCAATTGTTTACTGCATCTCTGAGCACATAGAAAAATACATGGCATTTAGATTAGTGCAGTTTTTATTTGTCAGGGCAGTGCGGATTGAGAATGTAATAGACCTATTTACTAATCTGTGCAGCCTAAAGTAAAGGACATTACCTGGTATCCTGTTGGTGATGGATGGTTTCAGCCTACACTCCTGTTTGCTCTGTAGGACTTGGAAGAATTTATGAGGACTGTAGAAGGTCAGAAACTATAGTGATGCATTGATGGCTTCCAGTTATTTCACACTGTCTGAATCGGGATCAATAGTATATTTGCTGCCTGAGCTGAAAATAAAGAAGTGCTTAGAGTTTTCCTATATTGCCATTCATTAGGTTCTCCCCCACCTCACTGTTTTGCCTTGAGGTTTATCCGAGGGTCAAATGTATAAAGCAGAAATTACCTTGTGCATGTGACCTGTCCATGCAGAATTTCTAGAATACATGTTATCATAGTCTATTTGAATTTTGAACCAGGCCTGTCAGGTATCTTATCTGTAGTCATGTGGGGGTGCCAGAATGTCTGTTTAACCATACTACCTCTAAGGGCCATATCCAATTAGCCCCGAACACTATTCGCACGCT
Source organism: Taudactylus pleione (assembly GCA_031769625.1). Classification (NCBI taxonomy): domain Eukaryota; kingdom Metazoa; phylum Chordata; class Amphibia; order Anura; family Myobatrachidae; genus Taudactylus; species Taudactylus pleione. Next base: position 11,601,897 of record JAUIMM010000036.1, on the reverse strand, counting down.
AATTGTTCCCCGAGACCGGCGAAAAACGGGGATTTTCGCCGATTATCCCGAATTTTGCCATTCTTTTTTTTTTTCTCTTTCTCCCTATCCTATTAATTTGGGCAAAATAATAGGATAGTTCACCCGTTAACACATAGGTCTGCGAGCTTATCGCGACTCCTATGTGTTCTCGACCTTTTTTAGGGCGAAAAAACGGCACTTACCGTGTATTATTTTTCGGGACACATCAGGTCAAGAAAAAAACCCCCTGAGAAGTGCCGTTGTCAAGCCGACTTCGGGGCTAATTGGATAGCCCCGGGCGAGCTAATTAGCCACGGTAATTTACCGCGGCTAATTGGATATGGCCCTAAATGACTTAGAATTACCATGTTAACTTGTGTTGTCCGGTTTCCTTTATTTACATTGCTACTTTTTTTTTATTTTTTTTATTAAAAGAATGTTAGACAAAACTAGTAGGATAAAATGTATTAGTAGCCTATATTCGTTGCAAGTATGTAATGTAAAGATGATCCAATAAGTGGTAGACACCATGATCTATTTCAGTAGACTCACATGTGGCCTCCACAAATGAGCAACATTTTCTGCCATATATCATAGAGGGGAAGGCTGCCATTGTTTGGCCTTGGGTGGCTGGTAGTATAATGGAAGCATAAATTAGTGACCCTTTATAGAAGGAATGCGGTGTTTGGAAATCATGAGCCAGAAGCTATCTTCCTCTTCTTTACAAACTTTACTCTTGCAGTTTGTATGATGGCTAGTGTAGGTCAGTGAGAATGATGGCTAGTGTAGGTCAGTGAGATACAGTAAATAACCCCTCAGAAAAGGTGATTTTATAAAGTGATTATACACTGCTGAGTGTTCTCACTTCATCATAGCAGGAAGCCAAACCTTAGCACCAACCCTCACCAGTACAAATATGAGGCATGGAGGGTCACTTGCCCCCTTTATCCTATCGCCGCACTCTTCTGCCACCATCCTGTGCAGTGTTCATTTGTCACAATATAGACTAAAGTGAGAAGTAACTTCTTGTCAGACCACAGATTGTGACACTGTAGACGGTGGTTAAAAACAAGGATATGCTTATTAGTATGTGTCCTAGTGGTTAGTAATTTACTGTATCTGAGTTGTCTGGATTACCACTGCATGATCGTGAATAACATTTTTGTTTCTATGTAAAGGGGCCTATCCACTAGGCGACCTGAAAGACTGAACGTCTAGCGTTCAGGCCTTCAGGTCGCCGAGGCGTGGTGCCCGCACTGAAAGGCGTTCACTGTACGTCACTCAGTGCAGGAGCGCGACCTCCTATCTCTGAACATGCCAAACCTGACGAGCATGTTCAGTAGATAGTCGGGGTCAGCAAGGACCCAGCGTGCACACACATCGCTGGTCCTTGCCGGCTATCCATTACCCGACTTTGTGAACACTGCGACCAAAACCTCCTGGTTTTGGTCGGATTGTTGACAAAGTCGTGTAATGGATAGACCCCTTAAGAGATTGTCAGCTAATTTCAAATAGCTATTACTGTAACTGCCGTGCTAGAGTTTATCTTTCAGTATATTTTATTACTTATAGAAGAACCACATCCATTGTTTGTAAACACATTTAATGATTTGTTATAAATTATTGTAGTGAATATATTTATTATAGTTTGATTACAAATATCCATATAATGGATTAAAGTGAATAGAATCAGAAGATTTTACAATAATATTTAAGTTGTACTTTCTGTAGTTTTAACTTGGAATCCAGCAAAAAATGTAAAACACTACAATGCTCTCTGTCTTGTGTTATTAGCAGCGTAGTGGATTTTACGGCTGATTTTGACCCTAGATCGTTATTTTTAAACTGTGAATTTGTAATTGTATAACCATATATTTGCAAGTCAGGTACAGTAGGTTTGTTCACATTTTTGTCTGTTACCTGGCTTTTGTATTTTAATAACATGCCAATTTGTAGCCTGTCAACTCTAATTCAAGGGATGTAATCATAATGTTGACTGTAATGATGTCAGCAACATTGAACATGTCGACATGTTCAAAATGTTGATACGTGAAATGCCGACATTCGGCAAAGAGAGAGAGGAGGGTTTGGGTTAGGCCGCAGGAGGCAGGACCAGATTATCAATGGGAGCGCATGTCGTTGCAGCCATAATGCATAACAATTACATTTGTATTTCTAGTTTTCTCACAACATTTTGTAATTTTTATGTATTTAGGGAGACAGTGGGGCTGATAGTGTATAGGGTGTACACACCCACACAGCACTGGTCACAGCTCCTCCCTTTCTCAGTATAGGCCCTTGAACATTTTCAGCTTCCGGTCCATGAGGCCCTTAATCCGGCCCTGACAGGAGGGATAGGTTACAAGAGGAGAAGTTAGGAATAGGCACTAGGGGGAGAATTTGGGGTGTCAGTTAGCCATACTTACTGCCAGGAAGCGGTGCACAATGAGCTGGAAATCATCAGAATGTCACTGTTGGACCTGGGAAGACATCGCTTGAGCCATCATACCGGCCATACCAGGTAAGTTACCACTAGACCACCAGAGATGTTTTGCCCACATTCTAAAATTGTTAATGTCGGCATGCCAAGCATGTTGACATTATGAAAGTTGACAAAATATATTACATCCCTAATTCATTGCTAGTGTAATGCATTCAGGGATCTGTTAGGTTAGACATTACTTTGACAGATGTCATTGATCTGTTACACCATAGAAATTTTTTTAAGAGAGGACCCTAACTGTGAAGGTTCCTTGATTCCACCAGTGAACACATTAGTGATTTGTCCAAGCTCTTTGATCAGAATGCTGGTATATATGACTATGTTTACATCTGGCACAAATGATATTCTAGTAGAGTTATTGTCCCTTTACGACAAAATGGTACTATAATGCTTATTACCGTAAATAACCCTTCTAAACCAATCAATTATGCTAGTGACTGGTTTGCACACCTGCTGTTTTTTTTTCTTTAATAAACAAAGAACCAACCACAGCTAACTCTAGAATTATGACTGCCTATGCATATAAGTATCCACAGAGGTTTATTTCCCATAATGCAAATGTGATAGGCAAATCTAGTGGTGGTGACTGCCATTCATAAGATTTGTGAACCAACAGAAGTACAACCCTGTCCATCACCACATAACTGAACCTAGGCTGGACAAGTAAATGCGATTTACTTCATTTAATAATCAAATTTAAACTTTTGGCCTAAAAATAGGATATCCGGTGATTTAAGAAAGTTTGGGAATCACTTTCTAAAGCGAAAGGTTTTTTTGTTTTTTTAAATGTATTTATTGTAAAGATCAGACACAGCAGTTATACAATACATAGTCTGTGCAATGCAAGGAACATATATAAAGAGGTAAGTAAATATACAAATAACCAGTCCAACCAATTGTATAAAAAGGGAGAGGTAGCATAGAAGAGGAAGAGTACCAGTGAAAGTAACAACACGTATTGTCAAGTGCAGAATTCAGATATATGCAGCTAACCTTTGATGGGTCATAGGAAAAGTTGAAGGCGGAAAGTTAGTACTAGAATTAAAGGTGTAGGGGAGAGGAACCATTATTTCAACTGCCAATGAGCTTAATTAATTTTTTTTTTTAATAAATACCTTTCCTGCCTGTTGTTTACCACATGATAAACATGTCTTAAAAGCTGCAGAATTTTCATTGTTGGAGGACACTACAGCTACAGTAACGTGTTCGTGAAGAATCGTATAACTATACATGTCTTTTTCACATATTTTCCAGATATGTTTTGGTGACATCCATCATCCCCAAGCAAATTCTTAACCTTTTCTACATATAAGCCCTACACTAGAAGCATTGATGCAAGATGCTGGACAGGTAGTCTGTTACAGAAGTAGGACTCCTGGTGGTAGTGGTACATTAAATTTATTTTTAAGACAGAAATGCCCCGCTAACAGTCAATCAGTGTCTTTGAGTTACTGACCTGCCCTTACTTACCACACCACTTTTTTTTTCTTATTTATGGTTTATTTGAGGTCAGCATATAATGCCAATGTTGCAAAAAAAAATCCTCTCCGGTATAAGGCTAGGTGATACTAGAACCTAGATAATATGAATACTTTAGTATAAAGTGTCTTTCTTCTCATATACTATTAATACAACAATCTTTTTTTTGCCATACATACATAAGTACATTGTATGGGGTTTGCGCATGGCAATAGCAGAAGTCCAGACAGCAGAATAGCTCTTGAAGGTGAAGGTAAATGTAGACAATGTAGAAGTACATGGTGACAATGATGGATTGAAACAGGACAGGCAGTTTCAGTATAGGACTGAACACTTTTGCAGAACAGGTCTAGAGACTCTCGATATCAGTAAAAAGAGAGCAGAAACTTTGGAACATGGCTAGAATGCAGGAATATAAGTGCATGATAGGAAAACCTGGAACAGAGGATGGGGGATTAGATTTTAATTTTTTTTTCTGTATGCTCTAGACCAGTGGTTCTCAAACACTGTCCTCAGGACCCATCACAGTTCACGTATTGCAGGTCACCCAGCAGGTGCACAGGTATATTCATTACTCACTGACACATTTTAAAAGATCCACAGTTGGAGTAATTATTTCACCTGTGATTCTGTGAGGAAACCTGGAAAACATGCACTGTTGGGGTCATGAGGGCCGAGTTTGAGAACCTGTGCTCTAGACCAGTGTTTTTCAACCACTGTGCCCTGGCACACTAGTGTGCCGCAAGCGGTTGTCAAGTGTGTCGCTCAGTGCACTTGTACTAGTGTGTTTTATTCCTGTGGAGGCCAATGTGCATGTATTTTTAATGTGGGGGCCATGGTGTATGTTTGCTCACTGGTCGCGCATGCTGTATCGCCGGATGGTGTGCCTTGGCAATTTTAAAATCATGTGTAGTGTGCCTTGAGTTGAAAGGTTGGAAATCACTGCTCTAGACCAAGAATGCATAACCGATGTTGGTGTACCTATAATAGTTGGTGTACGTATGGATAATCTGATGTCTTAAGTGTGGCCCAGCCAGTTGTGACTGACCACCTGCAAAGCTTAGACTGAAACTGTAGGGAGGGCAAAGGTACCCATCCATCTGCGATAGATTGTAGCGATCCTGCGATGCTGCAACCCGGCATCGCAGGATTGCAGAAATCCAACATGTCGGATTTTCCCGATATCACGATCAAAAAATGATCGTGATTGTCTAATCGGGGACATTTAACATGTACAATTTCAGCGATCCTGCGACAGATTGCCAAACATCGATGGTGGCTGGTCAGCGTTTCCACCTGGCAGATCGGCATTTCCAATCGCAGGATTGCAGAAATCCATCGCAGATGGATGGGTACCTTTTAGCCTTTGGGTGGCTTGGGGGTTCTGGTAGGATAAGGTTCAGCTTGACATTTTCTACAGACACCATGGTATCACCTGGATGCTGGGAGTGGGGCAGCTGAAACTGCTAATCAGCGCACTCTGATCACTTGGTAGTGTGTGAGACAGTTGGCCATGCAGTCATCTCCTATTACTGTCCCCTTGAATTGTACACCCTCTAATTCAAATTCCCAAAAGTATCCTATGTAACCCCTCATTAGTGGGACTTTATACTGTGTGGAATACACAATTATACCAAGCACAATTTTCCACATCACAACAGTTCTGTTCTATATACAAATCCCATGGGCCTGATTCTGAGTTGGGCGCTACTGAAAAACTGATCTCCTGGATATCTACAATTTGTGATCGCCAACTGCGCATGAACCACACCATGCTTACACACAAGGACGGAGATCAGATTGACCATTTTGTAGCCGTTTTTACAGCGCCGGACCCCCGCGCCGACGTGGGACTCAGGAGAGGTAAGTAATTCTATGGGTGCGGGGGCCCCCCTGGACCCAGGGACCCGTGTTCCCTGCACCCATTATAGATACGCCCCTGTGTTGTATAGAGCATATCCATAGATATATTTTGCACATGTGTGTATTTAGTAAAGAAGCTAAAATGCAATGTGTTTGAGTTTTAACAAGATTTATGAAGATTTAATTATCTAAAACAACTGCATGAGCAACATAAAATAATCCGTATATTATAGGAGCATCCTATAATGTTTCAAGAATTGACAAATTACATTTTCCCTGAAAGAAAGACTAGGAATCTTTGCACCATACTATGCAATCCACTATTGTCATCTTGTGAGCTATTTAATTGCCTAAGCAGTAACAAATAACTCTTAAACATGTGGTGACAAATCAGTTTAGACAAAGAATTTTATGTTGCACAACTTTGTATAAGCAACAAGATATACAACTTAAATTTTTTTATTTTATTTATGGTAATCAGAAAAGACATGTTTCAAAATTATTATAACTATAATTAAATCATTGATAATTTGGTGGATGCAAAAATGTTTCTAAGAATACAAAGTATTTATTGTCCTGTAACAAAATTTAATCAAAGAAAAGGAACCTTCAATTTGAGTTATCCGTGAAGAGACTATTGGAAGCTTGAGACTCATTTAAATCAATTTAGATCAAAAGAGAATGTTGGTAATGATCTGAGGGCCTGATTCAGAGCCGGACGCTCTGACAAAAGCGCTCGCTCTGAATCAGGGCCCTCCTACCTAAAATTGGAGCGGCCTCCTGGCCGCTCGCATAGCTGTGGGTGACCACCCACAGCTTATGCAAGCGGCCAAAAAGATGGTCGCGATGGTCAAGACCATCGGGCTTGCGACGAGACCCTGTGGTAAGGTCTCGCTGCCGCAAGCCCAGGAGTGCTTTTGGCTCTATCAGAGCCAAAAGCACTCCCACTGACATCACTAGTGAGGTCAGTGGGGCCGGCCCCAGACGGTAGGCGTTCCCATGGGAATGCCTCCGTCTGGGCAGCAACGCCCCCGGCACGCCCACCAAAGGGGGCGTGCTGTCAATCACCATCGACAGCACGCCCCCTTTGGTGCGAGACCCATAGCGACGGCTTGGCCATCGCTATTCGGGTCTCGCGCATGCGCACGACGGAGCTTCCTCCGGCATGCGCACTAGGGCACCATCGACCCGCTCGCGAGCGGTTCTGAATCAGGCCCTGAGTCTATAGATTGTGGGGTAGTCTTAAAATGAATTTACTTTCACATAGTTTTTACCTCTTCAGCTGAGGACGAGTTGGACTCGTCTACAACACATGCATGAAAAGTGCGAAGTATGAGTTGCACTTCACGGCTGAAGTGCATATGGGGGAAGGGAATCCTAAAATTCCTAGAGTTGAGGGCCCTCACAGTCCCAGATCTCCCCCATTTTGACTTTATAAAAGTGAGGGTTGTCCTTAGTTGATGCAGTTGGTCGTCTACACTTTAAAGTGCTATGCCTTCTTGGGCTACAATGTTCATTCAGATTAGTAAAATAAAATGCATTACAATTTTCAACTGCAGATTTTATTATTTAGAACCTATGTATAGAATCCTGCTTTTGCTGTTTTAGAAATGCAAGCTGCTGCCAAAACGACATATTGGGCCTGATTCTGAGGGTGATGCAGCTGCACCCGTGTATGTGTATATTGGAGCTAGCCCGTTAGCGATGCTTCCCTGGTGCACCTCCACGCGCCTGACTGTGCAAGGACTGAGACGTCTGTAGGTGTTGAAATACCGATTGGTCTTGAATCTTGCACCAGCCCTATGCAGGTTCCTCTCCGCATTTGTGTATGGCCTCCTGTGTGAGCTTTGAGTGTCTGTGTACGCAGCCACTTTAACTGACACACCCATAAGACTGACCATCTCCCTGCCTGCTCTAAGCCACCTCCATTTCACCGCTCAGGAACGCCCATTACTTTGCCAAGACCTTTCTGATACAATGTGTCTTGAATACGACAGCGCCTTTGTGTATACAATTTGTGTAACGCATGCTCCATATGAGTTTTGTCAGGGTTTTTTGTGCATGTGCAGTAGCAAAAGAATTGCTCAACTACGTAAACATCGGTATTGTGTGCGGCTCAGAATCCGGCCCATTATTTGTAGCTGCCGGTTAGTAAAAAAAAACACATTTGCCTTTAATTCACTTTCTTGCGATTTCAATAACCAAAAAAAGAAAAACAATAATTTTGGGCAGATTGTCTTTGCTGTGTAATGCTGGGTGCACACTGAGACGAAGCACCGGTCAGATTTGTAAGCTATACACACTTACCAATCTGCCGCTCCATATATCTGGACTGACATCACAACCACCTAGTTAAGATGCCAGCATTGGCGGTCCCTGCAGCCAGTGTACGGGCAGTCGGCAGGTCGCCCATACACTTGGTAAATCTGACCACATCAGAAACCTATGGGGGTTGCGGGGCAGGCAAAAATGGAGGGACAGCAGCAGATATCAGATATATGCTGCCACTCCCACCATAATACATATGGGGGATACTTAATATTTGCGGGTATCTTGTTTTGGGGGAAAACACCACAAATATTAAATTATAAATGGGCCCCTGAGAGTGATGAGAGATAGATGATCTTAGTAGACTCCAAACACCTTGGGGGGGGGGGGGGAGGGGGTCCGTGTTTCCTTACCTGGGGTTAGGAGGCCATTAGACACTACTAGAAAATAAACGTGTGTACAAGACCTGAACTGTCACCTCTTCCAAGATAACAAAACCATTTTGTTTAGTGATACTTTATTTAACTCGGAGAAAAGAATGTGAGCGCTAAAGACAAGTACTATTGGATGAGTTAATAAAAAATGTAATTACAATAAAATTGCATTTGTAAAGAAACAAATGAATGAAGTATCAATCATTCAATAAATCATAGAATCATGGACCAGCAAATCGCATAAATATACAATGTATTCAGTGTGCACTAATGTGACAATTCAAGCTACAATATGGAAGGATCATTCACTAAAATCATAAGTTTAGTCTCCAGACTGGTTACTTTCTAAAGGTACTGTACATGAGTTCAAGTTCCATATTGTGCAATGTATAGGTCACGGAGTTTAAAGTCTATGGACCAAAGATGGTACTCACAAGTGCATGCAGGGATTCGGCAATATCCTCCTGTAGACTTTTAATCTCCAAGCTGTATATGACATGGCATACTGGGGTAGTCCTGATACTGACAGGAGACTGTGCTCACTGAGGTTGGTCAGAGACCCGAATACTTCTCATTAGGTCTTTTGATCCCTGCGCTGCACGGGAGACCAGTGTGCCGGGCTAATCCTTACAATCTGACACGGACAGCGAGACCTATCCACGTGGTCTCTAGGTCAGCTGTATGCTGTGTTGTTCCAGATTTTGGAGTGTGGCGTTAATAGTCAGGATCACCGTGGTAGGTATTAGTAGCCGTGCAATGATGGAAAAGGTCCCTGTTGCTAGGAACAAAGCGACAATGTAGAATAGCTCTATGCATTCTTTTCTCCTGTTTATAGTTTAGTGGTTCTTGCAGACACCACTTTGTGAGCTGCAGACCGTACTAAGGAGTCGGAGGTTGATCCACAGCGCACTATTATATTTGTATACTTTAACTGGGCTGTTCATAAAATAGGACATACACCTTTTTATAAAGCCCCAACTCCATTATTAATTAAAGGGGTAATTTGGTAAGACCAATGCATATTTTGACAAGTTTGTGGACATAAGCATTTAGGACATATCTTTAGAGCAAATACAGAATTAGCAAAATGGCTTTTTCATGTGTTAGACTTTTTCTATCATGTGATTAGGAAATGATATGCAATTCCATGGAGTGCCTTAAGCTGGGTAGACACTATACTATCATCGGGCTGACCTGTCGGATATTGGGTCCTTGGCCCGAGAGTTGTTCAGTGTGTATACTGCACCAGGGCCAGTGGCAGAACTTCCGACAGGGCGCCTGGAGGCATGGATTCCAGACGCCGCCCACAAGCAGTCCCATCATGCCTCCCTGACAGTGCTTCCATTGCTTCTGGGAGTTAAGTTACTGATAGGGGCACGACAGTCAGTCCGAAACCTGTTGGATCCGTCACCGACATAGCATGTGTTGCACGCACTATGTTGGACCTGTTGGAAAGGCATAGTTTGGAGATTAAAGTTATTTTTATATGGAGATTGGCTCAATTCTACATATAAAAACTGTCACCGCAATGATCTGATTGATTGTTTGAAACAAAGCAGGACCTGTGTAATGTGTGCACTTCACATCTGTGGCGGGATGCATAACTTATCGCAATTTTCATTCGATGCCTCCCGCCACTCATCGCATGCATGCCAACGGTAAATACGCCGGTATGCATGAAGAGAAATGCAAAGGACAGCTCTCTCGGTAAGAGCTGTCCTTTGCGATAGAGGGACTTCTGTGTTTATGACCCAGAAAGCCCTCTGGTGTCCTTCTGCACCTGCGTAGAAGGATGTGTTCGCATTCCGGGTCTTGGGGCATATGAGAAATGCGGGCATATGGCATTTTCGTGGTTTGATCGCATTTCTAACATTGGTGCATCCGGTCCCTGGTTTATAGGGATCATTTCGGTCATCAGAATTTGACTAGTTGTCGGCAAATCTATTAGATGCTTACCTAGCAGTAGAAATACTCTATTTTTGTCAGCTCAGCTAGCAACTAATGACTTGTGCATATTTAGTCCTATCAGATGTTACAAACTAAACTAGGAATAAAACATCAGTGTTGAAGACATCTGTGACTTGTTTGTCAAACTACAGTAAAATGACATTGAGGGTCAAATTGAGTTGGGTACATTTTATTAACCTATTATTTTATAGAATTACAGACATAATTATGAATTTATGTAGTCTGCCCCCGAAAGTGCCGGAATTCGCAGCAATAAGGAATCCTTAAATACCGAATGTATCATTACTCTGCTGGGCGATCAGTAGAAGTAATGTGATTGCATCTGCGATCACTTTACTTTCTACTTCAGTCAACTGCTGCGCTACTGCTAGGTGTTGGAAAATTTATTTTTTGGATACATGGTAAACAATATAAATTGTAGTTTTTTTTTTTTTTTAATTGGACACATGTCTAAATAATACAAAGTTTAGATGGCACATTCTTTTGATCAACATTATAGGATAGAAATGACAGTCTTAGGCGTTCCACATATAATAAATATTAAGATATACTAACCATCCTTATCTAAGGAAAATAATGATAAGCACAGGACGGAGGGAATACAGGAAGCATATCTAATATGTAGTGGTCTTTATAGCTTTTTGATCGGGCAGTGCGCCATTCAAGAAGGAGGGCACATCTGCGTGTCCCAAAAGGGACGTGGCTTCCCTGCGGAGAGGTGTGGCCTTGTGACATGCCTCCTTTCCATCATTTTAGGGGGCTGGCTCAGCACTTAGAGATGCTGGGCTGCCCCCAGGTTCTCCCCGCACTGTGAGTTGATAATGATGCTGTGCACATGCGCACGGCATCGATTCGCTCACTGCTCGCTCCCCCCCCACATTTCCCACTCCACAGGACACTTCCAAACGACAGGGATAGGCGCAGCAGCACAGCAGAAGGTGGGGTGCTGTGGGCCCGCTGGCGCCCGGCTCTGATCAGTGGGTCGACTCCAAAAGGGCAGGAAGTGGTGCCCCTTACAACAGCCTACCAGGAACACTAATATGAATGCTAACTAGAGAACTATGAGATCTAGGTGAGGTGAGTATTTCAATTATCCTAAGTTTAAAGAGAAGGGGTTTCCTACTCTGTGCACATGGATTTTAATTATGCCCTTCTCTCATCCTTTATGGAGTCCATATCTAAGCTTTAAGATTTGCCTTCACATGTTGATAGAAGTAACATGTGTCGCCCCCCCCTCCCCTCACAATGTGACATGCCAAATACATTTTTCTTTTCTTTTTGTTAAATAAAGAGCCGGTGGGAGGGAAACTCTATTTCCACTGTGCTGCTATAACTGATTTTGTGTAGGTAGTATTTGATATAAAATACATTTACCCATACAATTGTAATATTGATATGCAGCAAATTAAGACATAGCCAACACCCAATCAAATGGCACTGTAGATCAGTCACCGTGATATTTGAGTTAGCCGATCAAATCATTGCATAAATTGGTGAATGGTAGAATTGCACTTTTTGAAGCCATCACTGAGCGATGTTTCGAAATCTTTTTATGCCTTTCATGTGTCTTGTTAAAATGATGAAGCTAATATTAGGCAGTAAATGAGACAGAAGTTTTGTGTTGAGTTAATAGTTTTTTTTTCTGTTCTTTTATTGAGGTCTACAGTAACCTATTTAACTATATTGACCAGTCTACCTGTGCTCAGAGCTAGATTAAGGATAGATGGGCATGTACCCTGGACCCTCCCCTGTGCCTGCCACTTACCATGAGACGTTTTTTTTCCCTTATTGCAGTATCAAAGTTAGGAAGGAGAAGGAGAGGATGGATCAGCTCTTGACTTTTGCGTAAGACATGAATGATGACACTATGCTCTTACTTTTATACAATAAGGACCTCTGGTGTTAATTGTCTGGAGCCCATATATATTTAATCTAGCAATTCCTGTGCTGGGCAGTGACCCCTATTGTAGTTACAATTTAAAAAAAAAATAGTATTATTTATTAATTGTAATAGGCAAAATTATATGTGACAGAACTGAGTACTTCCAGTGGCTGATGTAAAATAGACACTAGCCTAGCAGCATGTATTTTGAAGCAAAGGACCTTATTGTGATAAAAGTACTTTATTATATTAATGATATTGTAAATTGTCGTGTGCTGTTGAGAAACTGGGTCGAAAACAATGGCAAGAAAAAACACATTTTATATTTGTTCAAATGATGGCTAAAAGTGCATTTTGGTGTTCTTTTCCAAGCGCTTTAAATAAATTAATTGTGTCACGTTTTAATACTTTAGATTGCAGTTTTGAGAAGGAGCATAGAAGAAACTACTCCTTTTTTTGAACTTGGTTTTCAGGTGTTACAGCTGAAAAGTGCATTAACTTGAGACAGGTATGAATAAAGACGACATATTGGTAATGGCTCCAAGTCACCACATGGATAAATCCTCAAGTGAAACAGTAGGTGGGGGGTTAGGTTTAGGCACTTGGAGGAGAGTTAGGCACTAGAGTGAGAGGTTAGGGTTAGGCACCCCTTAGGGGGGAAAAATAGGGTTAGATATACTTACCTTATTAGCGATTGGGATCTTCACCCCTGCCGGGCTTCCACTGTCGGACCCTCCTAAAACCTATAAGTGGTAAACCGCATAATTGGGCATCTAGATACTAAATTCTACAAAAATTAACATTGCAATTCAAGTATCAATACTGCGATCCTGGGATATCCATAGGGGGAATCGAAGCAATAAGACAGTGGCAGTTACCCTACACTATTAGTCTATCTATTGGTAAGTAACACGGGCAAAGTATGTGGACACCTGAACATCACATTTATTTTTTCTTGTTGAACATCTCATTGCAAAATCATGGGCATTAATATAGAGCTTATTACGCCCCCTCCTCCCCGCTGGGTGTTGTGTAAAAGATAGACAATGTCTAGATAGACACCAGATGTTAGACAGGTTGACAGGGACAAAAGGTCGACATCATGAAGGTCGACAGGTACAAATGGTCGACCGTGTCAAAAAGGTCGAAAATAAATATATATATCACCTTAATTTTCACCCTAATCCTCCTTCCTGGTGCCTAACCATCGGGGTAGGTGCCTGACCCTAACCGTCCCTTCTAGTGCCTAACCCTCTGGTAAGTGCCTATCCCTCCCTCCTGGTACCTAACCCTAACCATCGGGGTAAAGTGCCTAACCTTCCGGTAAGTGTATATTTTATGTGTAATATCTACTGCCTAGTATTACATAATACTGGCATTTTCTTTCTGGAAGATCATTTTGATATTTCCATATCTAGCCTTTAAAGAGTTATATAAAGAAAAATGATGATTTCAACTATAGTGAATGCACAGCGTGATTTTAATACAGCATTTTCCAGCAAGCATTGAAAATTGTGATCATTTTGAATGTATGTTTTGTAAGTGCTCTGTAGGAGGGAAAGTCCATTTGTTTTCATTTAACACCTGCTATGAAACGTCATTTGCTATCTGCTCCCACTCGTTTTCTGAGCGGAGCTATATTCCTGGCAGAAAGTAAGTTTGCTGTCAGTACATATATATAATATAATGCAGTTGCCCTTTAGAATCAAATTTGAACATTTCCTCCCAAAGTGTTTCATGGATCTGGGTAGAGAGAGTCTTTGCTGGGAGATGGCACAAGCTGACCTGTGGAATGCAGTATGATAGATGTAACTGATTGGGCAAACCAACATTTCACTCTTCACCTCAGGCTGATGCCAAATTTTGACAGGCTTATCTATCCAATTCAGAAGAAAACAGGATGCACTATAACGCTACTGTTTGAAAGCAGAGCTGATTTAACTATTTGGACAGCATCCCATTAGATAAGTTATGAAGGTGTATTTGATACCACAGTCTAATCCATATCATTGCGCTGTTCCGCTAGGAGACTTATTCCTTCCACATTATATTTATAAAGCGGCTGCATATTTCAAAGCACCATACAATTGGGAACAAACGGTAATAATCTGATCAATCTAGCAAAGAAATACAATAGTTTGGCCTAAAATCCCAAGAAGACAGGCAAGCCCTGTTCATTTTAGAGGAATTAGAGCTTTGTAGTGAAATCCCTGGTTCCCCAGAATCCATAGGTTGCGCAGAATTGTCCACCACAAGTAAGCTGCCGTGACCAGTGCATCTGCGTTGGAAGATGGAGTTGCTGGTTTCAGCACGTCCCTAAAACGCAGGCAATGATTAGGTTGCGACTTCCGCCACTCTGCGACAGGAGCATCCTAGCACATGGGTTTCAGCGCAGTAAAGAATCCATCGGACAGCTGCGACCAAATCTCGACAGTGTCCGAGGCTGACTCAGGTCCAGAGTCTCTAAATCTACACCTTTGAAAAGACATTTAGTAACATACAAACTTATGAGGGACATAACCCATACTGTAATGTTCAAGTTGACAAGTCCATATTAGACCGTCCTCTATTATTACTAACGAGATAATATTCAGATAATGTTATAATATTATGAAACCAATCCTTGATCCCACATCCTATGCTGAAGATTGAGAAGTACTCCTGCTCTGTGTGTGACCAACACCTACAGTAGTTACTGTATCATAAGATTTATGGTGTCAAAATATCCTCAATGAGCCAGAGGTGACATACAGTTAGATCTGTAGTTTTATATTTTATTTAATATATTTACACATTTTCAGT
The DNA here is from genome assembly GCA_031769625.1 of Taudactylus pleione. Classification (NCBI taxonomy): domain Eukaryota; kingdom Metazoa; phylum Chordata; class Amphibia; order Anura; family Myobatrachidae; genus Taudactylus; species Taudactylus pleione. The sequence goes on along the minus strand of JAUIMM010000036.1, from coordinate 11,586,698 downwards.
CTCTGTCCTATTTGGAGTCAGATGGAACTTTGTATGTTCTCTTACCATGAAAGTGGATGTTTCAGAGTGGCAACAATGCGAGCACACAGAACCGCCCTGACTTGTGCGCGTGTATCCAAGCTCTGTGCAGTTTGTGTATACGGGGAAGGGAAGCCTGTTTCTGACTGATCTCTTGCACTAGCAGGGAGCTGGAGCAAGTGCTAATGATGAGAGTCGCAGCGGCTGATGTAAATTCAGTGGGCAGCACGGGTTTCCCCTTGCAGACGTACGAACCCCCACATTAGCCCTACGGATTCTTGCTTTAGAATTGGGTAGTAAATCAGGCTTTAGTTGTCGCCCGCACCTACAGCCACTTTGTGTGCAAATAGGAATCAGCCCATTATTTGCTATCTGTAACTGAATATATAAACAAATTAGGGGCTTATTCAGTTAGGTGCGAAAAGTCCTGGATTTTTCGCATGCCGGAGTTTCCGCCGTCATTGCTGATTTTGCATGCGGAACAGTATCGTGCTCGTCCTCGCTTATCCCCGTATTCAATTCGAAAACGGAACCCGGAGAGTTCGGACCTGGCAAAGTCCTGTCAGATTTGGGGAGATCAGCCTGACACCCCCCAAAAGATGCACGGACTTTGGGGATCACTATAGATAACCCCGAATAGGCCTGCTGAAAGTATTTGGGCTACTTAAATGTTCTCAATAGCTGCTAATTAGCGTCTGAAGTGGTGAAGAATAGCATTTAGCATTTTTTTTGTATAAAATAAGTAGTCCCAACAATTTGGGGTACATGAAAATGGATGCTAGCATATTTTGAAGTTGCTAAAGCGAAGTTTTAAAAATCTGTAAAATTCCACCTGCCGCAAACACCTGCAATCTTAAAAACACCTGGGGCATACTTGGAGACCCCCCTGGAGTCTCTTACGCTAGTTTTTAAGTTTGCCCCCCAACTTTGTACTTTTTCTCTCTCTTTTTCAAAGTAATTTTTTGGGGTGTTAAGGTTTTTTTTGACAGTTTACCTTTTGGGGGATGGTCCCAAGGGTGCTGGGTGGTTCCCACAAGTTTGCACCCAAAAACCCTAGTTCTGCACTTGTTTTTCAACAGGTTATATATTTCCCGGAGATCCTAATAGCGATTGTGTGAGGGCTAAGAACTGGGTGGTATATGGAATTTTAAACTTTGATGTACGTGAGCACTAGTATAAGTAAAGTTGTTTTGATACCATTCTCATGATTGCGCTCTCCTCATTACTTATATCCCTAGAGACTGTGATCCTTGTGGCAAAAGGAGTTTGGAGTTTCAGTGGCAATACCTCTTTGGAAATGGTATCTGGATATATTTTGGGACATATTGCGTCAAAGTGTACTACCTTTTTACTTGAGAGATATATTTATATGCAATCGGACACCCCTGCACTGGTTGTGATGAAACCAACACGAGGTGATCCAGTTGGATCCTGGCCAGGTTTTAAAGGGGTTAGGGTCTCGTTTGGACTCCCTTTGGGGTATGCTGGGCAGAACCTTGACCTGTGGAGCCTGTTCTGTGCCTTCCACTGGATGGATTTGGACAAAAATTTCACAGAGTAGTAACATTGGATCACAGAAGACATACTAGGGGGTTGAGGTCCTGTTGGTCTATGCTGGGCAGCACTTTGACCCGGTAGCCTGTACTGGGCCTTCCACTGGATGGATTTGGATGACATCACATAATAAAACTTAATAACTTTAAGATTTAAACCCGGGCAATGCAATATAAAAACCCCCCTTGCAAATCTTGTTTGCCTCTGTCAAGCTGGTACCGCAAACATGACATTGAGACAGGTGTAACCTAGTGGCCTGCACAATCCAATAGAAATACAAATTTTGGGATGTGGTGGAATGGGGGATTTACAGTATGAATGTGAAGCTGACAAGTGTATGATGATATGTCAACATGGACTAGAACATTTAGGAATGTCTCCGGCACCTTTTTGAAACCATGCCATAATCCAATGAGGTTGTTGTAATAAAGTGGCCACTAAGTGTGGGTCATAGTTATGTATAGATGCAAATCTTAAACAGTTGCTGCACCTGCCATCTGAGTAATCATATGTTGTAAGTAAGGTTGTGGGCTTCCTCTTTTTATAAATACTTTAAAGACACTGTATAATTTCTGTCTTTTTAAATCTGTGCACATCTGTATCCATACGCATACATGCCTCTCAACTGTCCTGGTTCAGGCTGGTCGTTCCTGATTTCACAGATTCGTTTATCAGTCAGATTTTGTACATCTATTGTCTTATGGTCAAAATTAGGACCCACTGCTGCACACGGCAATTAATGGATGTTTGGGGGCGAGGGAAAATAAGGGGCAGCGTACGCTTCAGATGTAATAGAGAAGCTGAAAAGTTGGGAGGTATGCATACATCATTTTGTATTGCTACAAAATAACTTTTCCAGAGTAATAAGCTGTTTAGATCTCTATTTATCGAACCTTACAGAGTAGCCTCTTTTGTGTATATTATTATTATTTTTGTGACGTGGTCTAACCATAGATCTATAAAACAGACATCCCTTCCCTTGAAAAATAATGGAGACAAATGGTATTTAAGAATAAACAAATTTTAAGTAATTGGGGAGATATTTAGATGCATTTTAAAGGATTACAAAATGCCCCTAAAACATTTGTATAGACCAGCACATGTTCAACATTTTCTTAGCAACCCCCACCCCCCTGATACTCCTCTCTTGCTTTCTTCTCCAAACCTAAATATTGGAAATTATAGTCCTAACACTCCTGGCTCATGTTAGTGTAGGGGGTATCTGACCGTAAAAAGACCATATAAAGATAATACATTATTAAATAAGACTGTGGCCAGTGGAGATCTGTAAAACAATTTTAATTTCTTAAAATGGTGAAAACAGAGAGTATACTGATGGACCTTTTGGAAAAATCCGAATTAAGCACCAAGTAATAGCTATACAATTGTCAACCCTTTTATGTGCACAAAAAATATACTAGTTATATAAGCAGTCTCTCATTTGAGTATATATGCACCACATACTGTACCAGCAGTTGGCATGTTCTTTACCAACAGAATGCAATATTTGACTGGGAGACATGCAGGCATTTGTGCTCATGAGCTCTTTGTATGGCTTAAATTATGTTTCCTGACATGCAGTGCGCAATACATGTTCCTGACATTAATGTTAGGAACAAAATACTCTCAAAATACATTTTTATGTAGAACTCTGTCACATTGAAATATGTGACTCCTCACAGGATTCTTTTTAAAGGGCTTTTACAATATGTGTTTAACAAACTCCTCATTCCTCCCACTTTCATGTGTGAGGTATGCTGAATACAGACTGGCTGAAATATTGGCTGTTCAATTGCATGGTGGATATATTGTGTGCACGTCGGCCAGTGTGTACAGACAATATGTCTGTGAACAGACATATTGCGTCATGGCAAATATATCTGCAGATATATCTGCTCATCGTGCTGTGTGTACGGGCAGTTAGCCGACCACCCATACATTTGCTGCAGAGGCCGGTGGGGAGGGGGGGCGGGGAGCGACCCCCAGCCAGCGGGACCCACTGGCTGGGACCCACGGCCAGAGGCAATGATGGTTTTTCAGTGTGAACAACCATCATCTGCTGATATATCTGCAGATCAGTTGATCTGTTTAAGTCAATCACTGCCCAATGTTTACTAGCCAATGTTCAAGAAATGACTGTTTTTTTTTCTTGTTTTTTTTCTGTTCCCGACTGCAAGTCATTTATTGCAATTCAGTTCGATAAAAAGTGTCCTCTATAATGTGAAGTTAAGCTGGCCATACATTAAACGATTTTCGTTCCAACTAGCCACTGTGGTCTGGAAAGGGCCTGCTTCTTAGAAAGGGTATTCATACCATTGGATGTACAGGTTGTTTTTGAAAACAAATAATTTAATCAAAATAATCTGTAAAATCAATGTGGTGGTTTTTGGGGATTTTTTCTTAGATCATACAAAGGAAATGTCTTTACAGGTTGAGTCTCCCATATATACAAATATTCAGAAATACGGAATATTCCGAAATATGGATTTTTTTTGGTATGACTCAGATAATGAAACCTTTGATTTTTGATGGTTCAATGTACACAAACTGTGTAAGGCACAAATTCTTAAAAATATGGCATAAAATTACCTTCAGGCTTTGTGTATATGAAACATAAATGAATTTCATGTATGTACACAAACTTTGGGCCTGATTCAGACCCACTCGCGAGCGGCTGTCCGCTCGCAAGTGGGTCGATGTTATGGACTGAGCATGCGCACGACGGAGGGAGCTCCGTCGTGCGCATGCGCCAGACGCGACGAGCGAAGGAAAGTCCTTCGCTCGTTGTGTCCGATCAAAGGGGGCGTGCTGTCAATGTTGATTGACAGCACGCCCCCTTTGGTGGGCGTGCTGGGGGTGTGCCTCCCTGACGGGGGCGTTCCCACGGGAATGCCTCCCGTCAGAAGCCGGCCCACTGACATCACTAGTGATGTCAGTGGGAGTGATTTTGGCTCTGATAGAGCCAAAATCACTCCGGAGCTTGCGGTTGAAAACCTCAACCGCAGGCTCCGGCTCGCAAATTCGATGGTCGCGATGGTCTCGACCATCGCGACCATCACAATGCACGCTCGTATAGCCTGTGGGTGGTGACCCACAGCTATACGAGCGTCCAGGAGGACGCTCCATGAAAATGGAGCCCGGCCCTCATTCAGAGCGTGCGCTCTGCTCAGAGCGTACGGCTCTGAATGAGGGCCTTTGTTTGAGCCGCAAATTATTGAAAATATTGTATAAAATTACCTGCAGGCTGTGTGTATAATGTGTATATATAACACAAATGCATTCTGTGTGTATATTGGGGTCCCATTCCCAAGATATCTCATTATGATATGCAATTATTCCAAAATACGGAATATTCCGATATCCAAAATACCCTTGGTCCCAAGCATTTTGGATATGGGAGACTTAACCTGTATTATGTCAGGATTGATTGGAGTCCACTTTTATGTACAGTGTTTAAATTTATTTAAAAATACATCTGTCTGAGTGCCCCAATGTTTCATTCATTTTCAAATAGCTCCATCTTGGAGATCAAATACAATTTAAAGCATATTTTAGAAAAGGTTATTTTAAAGGAACAATCCCTAAGAGTATATAAAGTTTCAAAGACTTCATTCCCTTGAGCACTGTCAAACCCCCTTATAGAATAAGAGAAAATATGGCCATCCTTCAAGACCAAGCATCTGTGCGAGAAGGGCACTTTTTAGTCTGGCAGCTCTAATCACTAGATTTCAATGGAAGAGATGAGAGAATGTCTATAGGATAATAGCCCTAACCAGGGGGAGGTCGGAAAAAAGTTAACTCATGAAATCATGCGTAAGTTAACCCACATACCATGTGGAAAAATATATGTTGTGATGAGACCTAGATTTAACTGTTTAGCTTCAGGGCAATGTTTGGTGAAAGCCTAGCACATATTATCCCAAGAACATTCCACCATGAGTCATGGCGGTGGGAGGATAATTCTGCGGGAATGCTTCTCTGCCTTCGGGACAGGAAAACTTGACAACATTGATGGTGCCAGATATAGAAGTGTCTTGGAAGAAAAGGGACATGGGATGAGGGAGAAGGGAATATTACAGCAGGATATTATTAACCCAAAGCAAAACTGTAAATGCCATGCCACGTGTCCAATCGAAGCCTAGACACAGGGCCGTCTCTTCCATTGGGCTTTTTGGGCAGCTGCCCAAGGGCCCGAAGCTTCAAGGGGCCCGCCAGCCCCTATGCAGCCGCGGCCAGTTGTTAAATGTTTTTTTATTAAATCATTGCGGTTCGATCTGCCAGACCCACAAAGCTCCCTCCCCCCCAACCTTCCGGGAGCACTTACTTGGCCGTGACAGCTGCACCCTTCCAACCCGCGCTCCACCTCCCCTGCCCGCTTCCTCAAATCAAATGGCTATCTGCAGATGACGCGCAGCCTGCGCGGTGCAGGTGACATGACGATGTCACGCTGTGTATGACTGAGTGCCCAAGAAGAAGAGTGGAGGAGCCGGAGCTGCGCGCAATCAACAGGACGCCGAATCTCCTCAGTGAGTGATTTATGCAGAAGGAACTTTGTTATGCGGGGAAATTATTTAGTTGGATCGACTGAGTTCTTGTTCCGGGGGTCGGGGGGGGGGGGGGTGTTATGTGTATACTGTGTGTGTATACTGTGTGTGTATGTTATGTGTATACTGTTTGTGTATATGTTATGTTTATACTGTGTGTGTATATGTTATGTGTATACTGTGTGTGTATATGTTGTGTATACTGTGTGTGTATATGTTGTGTATACTGTGTGTGTATATGTTATGTGTATACTGTGTGTGTATATGTTGTGTATACTGTGTGTGTATATGTTGTGTATACTGTGTGTGTATATGTTGTGTATACTGTGTGTGTATATGTTATGTGTATACTGTGTGTGTATATGTTATGTGTATACTGTGTGTGTATATGTTATGTGTATACTGTGTGTGTATATGTTATGTGTATACTGTGTGTGTATATGTTATGTGACCATTTACATTTTGTTCCCGTGAACGGGTGGGTAGGGGCCCCAGAGCATTGCTTTGCCCTGGGCCCTCATTGCTGTTAAGACTGCCCTGCCTAGACATCAATGTATTTGAAAATATCTGTCATTTGCTAAAACTACTGTCCATCAATGGTCCTTTTCTGACCTGATGGAGCTCTAGTGATATTGCAATAAAAATGAGAGAACATTGTACTTTGCAGATATTCACAGCTGGTAGACTTACCCAAATAGACTTACCACTGTAATTGCAGCTAAAGGTTGCTTTACAAAGTATTAAGACAAGGATTTGAATACTTAAGTATATTTTGGGCAAGATTCAATTCAACGCGAATTGAATAGCGCAGGGAAGGAGCTCCCAGTGCTATTCAACTCAGCACGCTGTTATGTCGGAGAATGCTCATTAACGAGCCTATTATCTTGAGTATTTTGTGTGAATCAGTGGCAAGAATTCCTGGATGGAAGTCAATAAAATTTGAAAAATTACCAAGGTGTGAATACTTTTTATTTTATTAAATGTATACATTAAGTACATACTTGTAATTCAGATTCAATTGAAGATTTGCAGTGATCAAAATTATCTCTGAAACAATCCAACTCCACAGTGCAAATGATCCTTTCAATATATATTTTTTGACTGGTCTGTTCATTATTATTGTAAATGGGTGCTAGATTGACAACCCTGCATTGTATAACATGTCCAGCTAGCTTTTAGTATAAATACACCTGCTTGACATAAATGTTCCTGAAATATTCCATACAAGTATTCTTAACCAGACCTTGAAGGGGCATGTAGCTTTTTAATCTGTTAGCTCAAATGTAAAATGAAAGTAGTACTAACAATTCAGGGGATCAGTATGTAATCCCCCCCCAAGTGCCTAAACCTAACCCCCCCCCTTCCCTGCAGCCTAGACCTAAGTCTCCCACGGGGGTGCCTAACCCTAACCTCCCCACGGGGGTGCCTAACCCTAACTTCCCCTAGCCTAACCCTCCCAGGGGGTCACTAACCTAGCCCTCCCACGGCTGCCCGGCTTACCTTCGATCTGTATGCCGGGCGTCGGGCTTCCGGCGTAGGTCTAATGACAGGCGTAATTTTTTCGATGCCTGTCATTAGTGCCTTACCGGGATTTGACAGTCGGGAAGCTGGCGATCGGCATTGCGACCGTCTGTTTCCTGACTGCATCCCCAATTCAGATGCTAAATTTTTTTTTTTTACTTTTCTTTTTTTACTCTTCATCAAATGTGCTCTACAGACTAAAAGCAGGAGGTTACATGTACAGCACACCGGATATCTAAGCAGTAACCCATCTGTGGTGATCGTAGTTCCTGCAGTAACATTTCCTGCCATATGAACTTTACACCACACACACTTTTACTAAGGTATATATGTATGAATATATGATAATGTGTATACATACATATATACTTGGCTCTTCAGTCGCCGCTGCTTCTGATTGGCTGCCGGTCCACGAACTGTGATTGGCTCGCGGCCAGTGCAAGCCAAGTTTAAATTGCTGCTGCATTTGCCCTGATGCTGGGACCCGATGCTCCGTCCCAGCACTGATCAGAGACGTGTCCCAGGGCCCTGCAGGGCAAATCTTCACAGTGTTGCCACTGTTGCTGCATGGAGTGAATAGTGCAGGGGTGAGAGAGTGCAGCAGGCAGTGAGAGGTGCAGGGGCGAGAGAGGGCAGCAGGCAGTGAGAGGTGCAGGGGCGAGAGAGGGCAGCAGGCAGTGAGAGGTACAGGGGTGAGAGGACAGCAGGCAGTGAGAGAGGGCAGCAGGCAGTGAGAGAGGGCAGCAGGCAGTGAGAGGTGCAGGGGTAAGAGGGCAGCAGGCAGTGAGAGGTGCAGGGGTAAGAGGGCAGCAGGCAGTGAGAGATGCAGGGGTGAGAGAGGGCAGCAGGCAGTGAGAGGTGCAGGGGTGAGAGAGGGCAGCAGGCAGTGAGAGGTGCAGGGGTGAGAGAGGGCAGCAGGCAGTGAGAGGTGCAGGGGTGAGAGAGGGCAGCAGGCAGTGAGAGGTGCAGGGGTGAGAGAGGGGAGCAGGCAGTGAGATGTGCAGGGTTGAGATGGAAGCAGGGGCTGAATGGCTAGTACGGAGTCAGGGTGCATACACACCAGGACGATATCTGCACGATTTGCCTGATTTGGACAAATTGGAACGACAAATCTGGCATATCTTGCAGTGTGTATGCCCGATTTGCGAGCTCCTGCGGTTGCATGCGATATCGTGTGATTGGCCGTGCTGCACGTTGTACATATTAATGAAGGACGAAAGAGCGACCATCTTTCATTAAATCTTTTAAGTGTGTATCGGCAATCATGCGATGTCCAGGGTGAAGGCAAATCGCCCTGAATATCGGCACGATTGCCGGTCGTAATAAAGGGTAAATAAAGGAGAGTGAGAGAGACACGGGTGATCAGACACAAAGGAGAGCATGTGGGGAGTAAGAAGGTTATCTGGGATAAAGATATGGGCACATGAGGAGACAGACAAAGGAAACTGGAAAGAAAAGAGAAAGCAGAAGGGTCCCATGGAAGATATAAGAGGTGAGCAAAGTTTGTTCAACATATTCTACTACATAGTGCGAAAAGCAACTCAAATGAATTTCATATAAAAATTTCTAAAGCATCGCTCCAGTCCATCCGTTCCATTCACTCATCAATCACCAATAGGCAAGTCTTGTTTATCAGGATGAAATGAGATCAAGAATAGTGAAGAAATAGTTTTGCTAATCAGAATTATTTGTAGAGATGAGGACAGCAAATGCTGTATATCCCTTGTCTTCACTGCTTTGCAACAACACATAATAACATCATTTTGTTCCTGGCTTTCTTCCCATAGTCTGCTGATTGCAGTGGTTGGTATGATGTAGATGAATTCGTTCAGGTTCTGTTATATCCTAAAACCTATGCATTTGTTCATCAAATTGCTTTATAGCTCCCATTGAAGAGAGAATCTCCTAAACCACAAAGGTCATTATGCAAAATGCACCCGTTGTGTAGCACAAAAAGGACTTTGTTTTTGTAATTCACCTTGAACGAGTTTCAAGGGTTCTGAAACAAATCCCCACATTTTTAATTAAAAAAAAATAGGGATTTTACAAACTTTTTTTTTTTCACCTGCTCTGAGATGGGGAAAACTGCCGGTTTTTGCCTATGAAGCTTCCACACATGCGAAAACTTCGGCAATAGGATTGCACGATATGCATTTTTGTGGGAAAAGTTAGCACCTTTGAACACTTATTGCGGCTAATTGGATATGGTCCTTAAACTAGAAAGTACTTCAAATTAGGTATGTACTGAAAATAGAAGAAATGTAGCAAAGGGGTAACTTACAGGAAGGGTGGTTATCCTATGCATTTCTCTATAACCAAATGGCTACGGAAGCAGAATCTGAATATGGATTATGTTGGTCTTATGACTTGGTGTCTGTAGCTATTGTGGCAAGATCAGGGTAAGGATGCCGTCTCCTGCACTTTCACTCACCAGTCCAGGGTCTTGGTACAGATATCCACAGCTAGTTTTGCAGCATAAAGATAAATAAAACCTAAAAGAAAAGCCTATCCTGTCCGGCTCTATCTAAACAAATGATTCTTCGCTCATTGCGTCCATCTCTCAAAACAGTATTAGCAACAGTACTTTCAGCCAGTGGTGTAATTAGTTATTTGAAGGCCCCATAGCAAAAGTTTGTATGGGCCCCTATGTACCACCCAATGGTGAAACATGTATATACACATTTAACTTTGACAAGGAAGATGGGCACCCCTCAGCTCTGGTCCCCATAGCAGCTGCACACCTTGCACCTACAGTAGTTATGACCATGCTTACAGCCAGTAATCAGTGTCTGCTGCCTGCTCCCCAGGTAGTGGGAGAGTGAGATTAGCAACTGACACACCTTATCAGCCTCTCACAGGTGCTCTAACAATCAATGTTGCCAATTAGCTTCTACCCACCAGACAAAAACCAGGAATTTAGGGCACACACAGCTCCCATTTACAAATTTTCCTGTGCTCTTATGACATATATAGTACAGGACAATATAGTGTGATCTTGAGGTGGGTACACACCTGAAAGATATATCTGCAGATCGAGTGATCTGCAGATATATCTTTAAATGTTGGTCGTTCATACACACTGAGTATGGTCTGGGCTGCCCCCTCCACGTGACTGCCACTGTGTGTGTGTATGTACGGGCGATCTTCCAATCCTCTCAAATCAGGATGAAACTCTCCAAACTCCCGATCATGGGCCAACGGGACAGTCTTAATCAGACTGATCCAAGAAATGTATCTATTATGAGGCAGTTTCTATTCTCCCTTTGTGAATAATTTGGCACCTATTGCCCTTTCCCCAGCTTAACATTGTTAATCATATTTTTAAATACAGTCTGCTATACTGAGCATGAGGTTATCTTCAGGCTTCACTAAAATGCCAGCATGACACAGGATTTGATAACGTTTGACCATATTAAGTCCATCAACCTCTATAGCCAGCAGGAAAATGCCAATGAAGCTCTCCTTATATTTCATAGCTTCTCATGAATAGTATTGAACCTGTATTTAGAATCCATCAGATGCAGACCCAGCTTTAAGCTACTTTACCTGTAGATTTGTTGTGTGTTTTTATGTTGAACTGCTCCTTTAATACAAAATTGATAGCACAGATGGTTACATAACGAACAAAAACATGCTACCCAGATATACTTTAATTGTGTCTCTGGTAATTGCAGAGCCATCCTCATGTCACAGCTTGCTTTTTAAGCTCAAGTGGATGTGTTTTTTGAGCAGGAATTGCTGGAAAGCATTGGGAAATTCAAGACTCTGAAGCAGGAAGTGGAGAAATGTCGTTATAAATATTGTGCTGCTTCTTCCAATTACTCATTTTCCTAACTGTTATGGTTTATTGTTTTGAGATTTTAGATTATTTCCATCTTTATATTTTGTTGTCAATTCTCCCACTTCTGTAACATTTGTATTTGTTGGGAACTAGTGTGTTGGTCACTAGAATTGTCACTTTTCAGGAAGTGTCTGTTCAAGCCGGTAACTTCAATTAATCTAAACTATTATACTTAAGAGCAATTTGATTTTTTTATTTTTTTTGTGTTCTTCAGGTGTAATTTCAAGATGGTCCTTGATTTGTGCATGTCAAAAGGTATAATGTTTACGTGAAAGTGGGTGGATCGGTGAGGGGTTTTATCTCATTGCTGGGAGCTATTTTAAGATTACATTTCGAAAGCTTTCTGATGCTTTCTATAGGTACATAAACACGTAACGATTTTTTTGAACGATTTAACTATAACGACATTATCGTTCCATCATTGAAAAAATCGTTCAGTTTCTGAGTTATGAAGATGAACGATTATCGTTCATGCGCGTTCCCGTTTGTAGTTCATTCTGAATGACCAACTGAACGATTTTCATTAAGGGAAGTTACAAAAATCGTTAGTAGTTCAAAAAATCGTTCATTACACTTTAAAAAATCTGACCGATAATCTGACAGATAATCGTTCATAAAATCGTTGGTAACAAAATCGCTGTGTATGTATGCAGCTTAAGTATTTGTTTTCTTTAAAGTAGAAACTGTGGTTACAAGTTACTTCAGTAGTCCACACCCAGTAGTTGCCGCACACAAGCGGCTTTGCAATTCCATCCTTCTCAGGTGCAAATGCAGAATGTGGGTACAGACACCACCTTGCTGCATTTGCAATCCCAGCACTGCAACCAATGTTTCTTCAGGCTGCGGGAGCTAAAGATTTCTGCGGCCTGACTGGGTGCTGGTCAGTTAAGAGGCCAGGAATCTGTGTCCACCGATGCAGACCCTAGGCTCGTCCCTCCCAGAAAACGGGGTCAACACGGCCTCTTTTCCGGTCGCAATGACCAAGCACGTCCCTGCTCAGCCCCCAAATGCGAGCGAGATAGCAGGACCCATTCTGCATATGCGCAGAACGTCTCCTGCTCAGACCCCTTAACATTGGAGATGTACGTTGACCATTGGATTAAAGTACATCTCTGAATCAGGCCCTTAATCTAGTGATAGTTTGTCACCAAGTGCAGATAATCAATGGGGCTAGGGTTGCTATAATATCCCCTTAATCAGGGATACAAATTAATTCTTCTAGTTCTGTGGCTGATTAAAACCAGGTGAAATGCACACTTGAAGTCGGCTAACCACAGAAGTTGTGTAATTCATATGTCTCACTGATTAAAGGGATATTATAGTAACCCTAGATGGGACTGATGGGATTACAGGCGAGGCTCCAACATAAAAATAGAACCATCATCATGACCACAATATGATGACCAGTCAACCAGTTGACCATTAAATTGGCCAAAATTCTAACCACACCGACAGTACTGGTCACACCTCCACCTCATCGCAGTAGGCCCTTTATCATTGTCATGCCCATGTGACCCTCAATATGGCCCTGACCAAGCATTATGACAAAAATATTATTTCCTACAAATGAAAAAAAAAAAAGAAATAATTTTAGGGTCAAGTTTGAAACTCTGTCAATCCCTAGATACCACTTACTGTTATTTTTTTTTATTTTTTTTTTTATCCGATTTTTATTCAGTACCAAGAGCATTGAAGAAAACTACCATTATATCATTAACAGAAAAAGGAAGGGAGAAAAAACACAATCTAAAGTAACCAATATGAACAGAGTGAGGCAAACAACAAAGAAACAAAAATAAGAAGCAACAAAAAGTTAGCAGGTGGGGAGGAAAGGAAAGTTGGCGAGGAAGGGTAAAGGGGGGGGGGGGGAAGAGAAGCATGCCTATGTGGGAGATTTCGACCTTTTGCTATTCGGTATACTTGTGAAACTTTATAGTACACCCAATTAAACCAAGTGGGGATAAATTCAGAGTATCTATCAAGGGCCGAGAGTGTGATGATATCCTCCATATTCATATACAAGTCGATTGATGTTTCCTGAATACGTGTGGTGACGGGAGATTTCCAGTGCGTCTGGATCACAGTCCTAGCAGCATTGTTTGTGTTTTAGTAGAAGTTTTTTGTATTTTGAGATGGAATTGTCAATGCAATTAAATAGCCAGAACCTGTAGTCAGTCGGCACGTCTGAACCACAAAGTTTCCTGGAGGTGTTTCAATGACCCGGCCACCAAATGTAAAAAGATGAACCCTAGTGAGAACCACAGCATAAAACAACTGTCCGGAATAGAGGGAACTTTGTGAGTAAAACGGTAGGGCAGCTTGCAGCAAGTTTCTATAACAGACGTTCTGTGGGAAAGAACATGAGTAAATTGAAATATTTTTTTTTTACCATTGGGAATTTTCCAGGGAAAATTTACTGTCCCTGTGCCACAATGCTGTACAATCTGGAAGGTTGGGGTGCAAAGTCTAGAAGTTGGTAAATCCGAGAAATCAAGTGACAAATAAGAATTTGAGGTACACTGATTCCACAGAAGTGAGTTGGAGACGCAAGGGGGCATGCTGGGATAACATTGAAATATAATGTCGATTCTGAAGATGTGTCCAAATTGCAGAGGCAGGCAGGTTGAAACACTCACAAAGATAGCCAAAAGAATTAATCCCTGGACCATTAGCTGACCCACTTGCAGCACCCTCTATTCCACATAGTGAAGGCTCCCTTGGACATGGATGGATGGAAATTGAGATGCGCATTACGGAAGTAAGATGGAGAAATTGAGGTAGCAATAGAGAGTAGGTTCCTAAGCTTCTTCCAGCAAGCCAAGGTGAAACCTACTGTAGTGTGGCAAGATAGTGATAGAACTGAGGTCGTAGGTAAGACAGCCGGAGGGAGATTGAGTGAGGCCCCTTCAGTTTGTTTATCAGAGGGTGTGGTCGACCAGGGAACAATGCGAGCTAGGTGCACTGCATAATAATATTTTAGGAATTCAGGCAGCTGAAGGCCACCTTGAGATTTGCACCTAGAAAGGACATTTAGTCTTGGTTCACAAATTAACTCCCTAATGACCCCATTCAGTTCCTTAATGAAACCCAAGGGGATAAAAATCAGGAGACTCTGAAGCAGATATAGCACCTTTGGCAGGGTATTCATTTGATAATGATGATCCTTCTTAAACAAGACACTCTTAAAGCCCTCCACTTTTATGAATATCTCGCCTGACCACCCGAAGCATGGGAGAAAGTTTGTTAAACAGGTCAGCATTGTGATTCAGGATAGAAACGCCCAACTATTTATTATGAGAGGGATGCCGGGTGTTGGGGGGAAGGATTTTTGAAGGGTGTCCACTATGTGAGGAGGAGTGGAATGCTTAAGTGCAGTCGATTTGGAGTAATTGATTTTAAAGTTGGAGAGAATACTAAATCGAATAAATTCGCTGGACAAGCTGGGAAGAGATCATAGGGTTAGAAATAATAGCTAAGATGTCGTCGACAAAGTCAATTTGTGTTTCGACCCTTCAATTAAACAGCTTGAAATGTCAGGGTTGGCACTGATTGCCCTTGTGAGGGCCTCCTTAGATAAGATGGAAATGAGGGGGGAGAGGGGGCAGCCCTGCCTTGTTCCATTAGAGATGGTGAAGTGGTCAGAAAGGCTTACCTACACCTGCGCCGAGGGCCAATCATTGGGCCTGATTCAGATTTTTTGTGCACAGGTCCAGCTGTTACTCAGGATGTCTGGTGTAATCACGCTGCAGAGAAATCTGTGTCTGAGCAAGCATACTCTGTCAATCATGCTATGGCTTAGGGACACAGATCGGCACATGCACAGTACAGATCCTGCGCATGCGCTGAACGGTAGACATCGGAGTTGTACGTAAATCATCGGTTTGCATACAACTCTGAATCAGGCCCATTGCTGTATAACATTTACTTACAAGTAAACAAAACAAATCCTGTTTTTTTTTTTTTTAATCATTGGCCAGGGATTTTGACATACTGCGCACTACTTTTGTAGCTAGGCGATATTTATATAAATTGACTGTAGAAATATTTATTTGGTTGAGTGTCCTGTTAATATCATTACTACTATTGTTTACTATAATTGGTACATAAAGAGGTCATTAGAGTAATGTTGCTGGTACAATGCAGTTCCTGTCTACTTGATTTGTCAGGAAATTGCAAGTTGCTGATAACACTCTTCTTATCCATAGCTGCCATAAGAATGCTGCTCTTCTCATCGTGCCAGGGTAGCGCTGCTCCGTTGTTCAGACTTAAATAAACAGCTAAAAAATGGTCACTGATTGATTTAGAAAACATTGTACCTATAATTTTGTGTATGAAATCTATCTATCTATCTATCTTTCTCACAAGGGCCTTATCTGCCTGCAAATGCCCCTAATCTCATTGTCATCATCAAGCCCGGCTCACCTCAGTGAGGACTGAACCAAAGTAGCATCTTTTTACCATAAATGACTCGCTTTTAAGTATTCAGAATGTATGTATTTTTCTTTCATTTAGGTTCGAACAGCGAACTTCATTGTGTTTTGAGTTCCAAGTTTGTATAGAAAACCATTAAAACTATACAATGTAAACATTTAACCTTGAAACTTGTTGAACATGTTTTGCCTTGGTCACATTTTTAGTCTAGAGTTAGAGAATTTAACACCAGTTTCTGCACTTCAGGCCCATTGTACCTAATCTGTTCAAGAACAACTAGGAAACAAATGCAAGCATATTCCATAATCTCCTGCAAATACGTATTTATATGACCACTCTTTCTCAATGCAATAATTTTAGGGTGAGGCTTGGTTGATACTAGGACACAGATAGAGAGCGAGCATAAATGTGTGGCTAGCATATTTTTACCTTGTATTGGAAGAGTTCCCCCCCAAAGAGCTGTGATCCAGCTGTCTGCTCCAATGGTAGAGTACTACTTTGAATAGTCCCACTTTAAGCAGATGTTGTTGATGTCCCTACTCTAAGGTTCCCATTCATGCAACTGCTTATTGTTTGTAAAGATCCATTTAAGTAGAGGCAGGAGGAACATTAGACCAGTAAAGCCTTTGGTGGGACCTGCTGGATAACTGTTAAAGTAATTGCCTTATACTTTTCTATATTTGTCTCTCGATCATGACCATGTCTATCAAAAATAAATTGTCAGATCTTGAATTTTAGAAAGCAACCTGTCACCTCATTACCCAAAATAACCTCTGAAATATTACTTGAAGCATGCAAGCAAGTGGAAAAGATACATTCCTAGCAGGAGCTGCTCTATTTTTGCCTCTGACAATACTAGTGCTCAGCAGAATAATTTATGACTGAAAAAATCTTTATAAGTTATTCATTCCCTTTCTGAGCTAAGAAGAGTGTAGTGCTCACTCACTGCTCAGTGCTTCCTGTAAACGTCAGTCAGCGAAATCCAGGCCAACCCTGTTCATACTGACACAGATTGCTGAGTTAACACATAAGAGTCCTTCTTTTCCATATAACAAAATACTTTGAGCACAACTGGCTTTTAGTCATTGCCATCATTTTAGTTTACAAGTGCATTATATGTACAGTAGCTATTGAATTTTACCAACCACCTGGTCAGATAACACATACATACAAAAACGTTCTGGTTGAGAAAATAAATACTACGTTATTCCCCTGTGGCAGCCATCACTTACTAGACACTGAGAGTAAATTGGTGATTTTAAATTTTTTTTTTTATCTAAACATGTAATGTGTGTGTGTGTGTGTGTGTGTGTGTGTGTGTATATATGTATATATATATATATATATATATATATATACTCTCCCCCCTCTCTCTCCCCCCTCTCTCTCCCCCCTCTCTCTCCCCCCTCTCTCTCCCCCCTCTCTCTCCCCCCCTCTCTCTCCCCCCTCTCTCTCCCCCCTCTCTCTCCCCCCTCTCTCTCTCCCCTCTCTCTCTCCCCCTCTCTCTCCTCTCCCTCTCTCTCTCTCTCTCTCTCTCTCTCTCCTTTTAGCTGATGCTATCCACCATTTTGTTTTCTCTTTTCAGCCCTCATTATCTAACTCCCTCGTTTTCTCTCACTGCGGTTGGACGTACATGTGCTTTATAGTGGCACCAGATGAATGCGCTCAGCTGTAATTGTAATCCTTCAAACAGTGGTCTTTGCTGTCTTTAATGCTTTTACTGTGTTTCTCACAGTAATGTCACTTTTGTTTGATGTCGCTGCCTCAGTTTGTCTATGAGGAATTATGCCAAGCACTGTACAGTAGTGTATGAGGAAGGTTTTTTCACAGTACTAAAGCAGATGTTCGGCCTTCTGATCTTTCCACTGGCAATTGATCGCCAAAAATATCAGCCCCAGGGTGGTGGTGGTGGCATCGGTAGCTGGCACTGGGGAAAGTAGGAGGGTGCTGCTGTGTTGTGAGAGAGAGGGGCGCTCAAAGGGCACGTGGTACTGTCTGCCTCTAACTGCGCCTATCAGAGACACATTTTGCAGCATTATATAATCTATAACTTTCCTACTAACTAGTTCCTTAACAGTCTGACCCTTCCCATACTTCACACATGTTTTTAACTTTTTACCAATCAAATAAAATGTATTAAACCATGATCAAAAGATTTTTAAAACCTATCTGCAATTAACATCAGATACCATCCTTGCAATGTGCATCAGTCTTCTGTATGCTTTTTTATTCTTTGGCCCCGAACTCCCTCAATACTCTCAAATTATTATTATAAATACTTTTAATTTTCTGAATACTAAAGCGTTATCTCATACAGAGGTGTATTTGATAGGGCAGGTGTTAGCTGGGAGAGGGGGCTATAAAGGTCCCTAGCAGTGGTAAAATACTTGAAATTTGTTTAAAAAAACTGTCATAAGGATACTAATGCAGTATACTGTGCTAAACCCCATATATTTGTCACCAACAAAATTACGTTTGTAATATGGACATGACAAGCAGTGGTTTCTGATTCTTCTAAGACCACATAATGCTGTGTGGACAAATGATATAGATAGATGGATGAATGTGGACAGCTAAGCTGGTGATACACATGCCGTGCAGTGTGTGTGGGTAGCAACAAGATCACCATCCAGCCAGCCCCCTCTTCCCCTTCCACACACACCCCCCACTTCCCCTTCCACACACACCGCTTACTTTGGTGCTTACATTTAAACTGTACATCTAGACACTGTAACCCTGAGGGTGGTTTGCATGTAGTTTGTCCTGGAAGGGTGGGTATTTAGCCCATATTAAAGTTCCTGTATTGGAATTGCACAGACAAGCACATATATCCTTACTATCACTGAGAGGCATTTGCTTATATTTATCCTGCTAGGTTTATGTAAGCTAATATTTCGTATTGCTTATCATAACTAAATAACCTATAAGCAATCTTTACCATGGTTTTAAATACACCATGTAATGAATTCTGTAAATCTCCGGCTATGGGATCTGAATGGCGGCTCAGACTTGAAACACGTTTCATTTTGCAGGAACTACCATTACCTCCAATCATTTATTCATATAATTCCATATGTACATAAAAAGGTCATAAATATTGATGGTTGCTTTTTAAACCGTGCAGAAGCTTGCTAATGCATCTGTGCATTTCTTGGAAATCTAAAGCAGTGATTACCAAAACTGTCATTTCCCATTCTGTTAGATGTTAGTGTTGCTTAGGTAACTCAGGAATAGGAGTGTATGCACAATTTTGGCTCTGTGATTCCTCCATGATTTCTAAATGATTCCTTAAGTGCTTGAAGAGCTGTCGCTTTATGTAAATGGCTATAGCCAAATTATCAGGCCCGGCCCATTCAAGTTAGTGCTACAACATGCATCTTGTTTTGTAAAATCTAATTAATATAGAAAAATAACCTATGTGCTGTGTTTTGATTGGACCAGTATTTCAGTCTATAATGGTTACTGTGAAGTATTTGACTGAACTTATAAGTTACAGTAACTACAATTTTTTTTTTTAATACGTAGTATTTTTATTGCTACCCGCTCCCTTTCTATTTGGTTAGTTGTGTCTACTTAGAAGGTGTTTTATGCTGCCTAGATGTTGACGGCTCTTTCCAGTTGTCAAAGTTTAAAAGAATTAATTGTTTTCTATTGCGCCTGATAAATGACAACTCCTATTCGTATGTGTATTAGTATAGAATCTGTGTAGTGCAAATGCATTTAAATATATCAATGTATAAAATTCAAATGTTGCCTGTGGACAACAATATATCACAATAAAAACAACTTGTAACAGTGTTTCATATATATGGATACAAAAAATCTTGGCTTAAACAACATATATATTTAAATATTTACACTTCCAATACATAAATGCATAAAAATGCTTCTAGTCGCAAAAAGTCTTATTTTTGAAGAGCGAATTAAAGACTTTAGCATAAACATAGGCTTAAATCCCTTTTGCTTATCTTGATGTGTAAGAATTCAAATAATGTCTTAAAGGTGCTACAGAGGGTAAAAAGAGTGAAAGAATAATTTTTATACCCCCTGCAGCACCTTTAAAACATTATTTAAATTGTTACACATAAAGATAAGCAAAAGGGATTTGCTCCTATGTTTATGCTAAAGACTTATTTTGGGAGCACTAATTAAAGGAAATACTTTTTACGACCAGAAGCGTTTTTATGAATATATGTATTTGTAAGAAGTGTAAATAATGAAATTTGAAGTTTAATGTGAAGGTTTTTTTTATATCTATATGCATATATTTATATATTAAATACGGTTTCAAGTTACATGTTTTTATTGTGATATCTTGCTATCCACAGGCAAAATTTCAATTTTATACATTGATTTATTGAAATAAATGCTATTTGCAGACTTTTTACTAATACACATACGAATAGGAGTTGTCTTCTACTGTGCCTGATACATTACGGTTCACAATTAATAATATTTTTCACAATTTGTTCACAATGTTATATAGAACATGGGATGGTAAAAAAAAAAAACCTTGCATAATTCATGGTACTTGCTTTTTACATGCCAGTTCGTGGGGTTCCTGCAGAATAGCAACATGTGTTGGACCCCTGCTGACTACCATACATGACAGACTGTAATCTTTTTTAATATAAGATGAAGTAATGTAGTGCCCGCAATCATTGCATGTGTATATGGTCATTAGCCTTGTGAGTACAAAGCTAATTTGGGAAGTTACTGTGGGTACATTGGGCACAGATAAAGATAGCCAAGAAATGAGATTGCAATTCTGTTCAATGTTGTTTTCTCTAGTACAGTAATATTTAATTACAAACATGACTGTGCTGTGAACGA
Organism: Taudactylus pleione; assembly: GCA_031769625.1. Lineage (NCBI taxonomy): Eukaryota > Metazoa > Chordata > Amphibia > Anura > Myobatrachidae > Taudactylus > Taudactylus pleione. The sequence goes on along the minus strand of JAUIMM010000036.1, from coordinate 11,565,956 downwards.
CTGGTAAAAATCCATGTAGAACTCTCAAAATAATGGGTAATGACATGGACAGCTAGTCACAAGCTATAATGTTGCCAAATAAAGATCAATGATCGTGTCAGTAGGCACAGGAGAAGAACCCTTGCTGGAACATCTTGTTTAATGAATTGCTCCCAACAGGCCTCATGCTACAGAAAATCCCATTTTAAGATTACTGATACTTAAGTCCTGGATAATTTAGATGAGGTTCATAATATTATATTAAATTATAAAGATTCTTTCAGGCTCTGACTTGCAGATGTTTACGGTGGTACTGTATAGTTGAATATTTTGTAGACGGCATGGATGTAAAGGTGCATACACATCGTACAATATCTATTAACGATATAGTTCAACACTATGTTGTTCATATCGTTCATTTTTATGTAGTGAACGACCAACGATACGATGCATGAACAATAACGATATCTATGATCGTCTGTACATGCAGGCCAACTTGCACGGTATTGTCAACTTTGCCTGTTCAGAGATGTGGCAGGAAGACTTCACTGAAAGATCTTTGAAAGATCTCTTTGAAATATATCTTTCAAGTCGTTGGTAGTACAGTTCGTACCGTGTGTATGCAGCTTAACCCTCCCTCCCCGCAGCTCAAACCTAACTCCACCCCCCTGCATCCTAACCCCTCCCCCTAGTGCCTACCTCTAAAGGTGGCCACAGACATAGCGATGTGCTCACGATCTGACATCGTGTATGATTTCCCTTGAACTCTCCCCTGGCAGCTCCCCGGCAATCCTACACACGATTTGGAGTAAAAAGCATCCAATCTGACTTAAGATCTATCGTGCATCTTAACTTTTTAATTTTTTTTCCAGTGCATTGTGTCCCAGATTGTCAGATCTGCCCTACAGGACGGTAGATCTGAAGACTCACGATTTTGGCATACTTTACATGATTTGTCATCACGATTCGTAGAAATTGGCCAAATCGTGTAAAATATTGCTATGTGTATGGCCAGCATTACCCCTAACCCTTCTTTGCCCGAAGTAAAGAAGTCCCTGATAGCATGATTCAGCATGGCTTCTTACTGTACATCACAGAGAGAACAGAACTGTAGTTATTTAGTTATCTTTCTCATTGCTCAAGAGTTTGACACTGAGGAATGTGTTTATGAAACTGCAAAAGCGTTATTACTGCCAAAAATGGAAGGGTTTGCCAGCTTTTTTTGCCCTATACACTTACAATTTTCGCCATATATAACTCGGGCCATGTGTGCTTCCTTGGTTACTTTGCACGGACAATAAACAGTCTGAATTATTTTGCAGCTTAAAATTAGAATGTATAATTTTAAACTGCTCTCTGTTAATGTGAAAAATCAGTAGACCTAGGAACCTAAGAACTGCTCTGTGTCTGTGTCCAAAGCTCTGCAATTGGTCTCATAGCCCTGGATGATAACTGGGTATGGCTGCTGAACTGTGCATTTACACATCCTGGCCTGGGAAATAACAACAAATTATTGTATGTTGTCCATTAAATGTGTGGGACTTTCAATTTGTATGGAGTTTTCTTTTCGTATTTTTTGTTTTTAAATGTGTCATTAAACGCTTATTTTTTAATCTTTTTTAAGGATCCTGCTGGAATATTTGAACTAGTGGAACTTGTTGGAAATGGCACGTATGGGCAAGTCTACAAGGTAAGATATATACATACAAAACTTGGCTTCTTAAGTGATTATCAAAGGTTCCATGAAATTGTAAATGTGTGTACTATTTCTGATGTGGAAATATCCCAAGTGAGTGACTACAGTACACAGAATCCATATTTTAGGAGACTGTCAAATCCACAGAATCCTGAATGAGACATACAGTAGATATGCATATTAAGATTCACTGTTATAATCATTTTGACTCCGACATTGGCTAAATTCTTTAAAGTACTTATTAAAATTTCGAGGTATATGATTTACTCCCCTCCCTATTTGGTCACACATGGCGGCAGTGAGTCCTACCTTTCTCCTTGTACAGTTAGAGTCTACCATATCCAAAATGCCTGGGACCAGGAGTATTTTGGATATCGAATTTTTGCATATTTTGGAATATTTGCATACCATAATGAGATTTTGGAAATGGGGCTCAAATCTAAACAAAGTTGCATCTATGTGTCATACTCGTTTATAGCCTAAAGGTAAATTTATACCAAATTTGTAATTGTGTGTATCAAGCAAAGTTTCTGTACTTACACAAAATTAATTTGTTTCATATACACCTTATACACGCAGCCTGAAGATGATGTTATACAGTATTTGTAATAATTTTTTGCATTAAACATAATTTGTTCAAATTGAACCATCAGAAAGCAAAGGTGTTGCTATCCCCGTCACGCTCAAAAAATTCTGTATTTCGCAATATTTGGATATGGGAGACTCAACCTGTACACTCTCCTTTCTCCCATCACCTCTGTAAAAACCCTTTTCTCTACTCTCACAGCTGACAAATCACATTTCACATCACCATTTATTGCTATGGTCATGATCTTTACCGCCTCTACTTCCCTTTTGTTTCCACTTTACTTACTGGTGTATACTTTTTCTTGGAAACCAAAAATATTGCAGGGTTTGCGTTCATTTGGCACACCTATATTATCTTTCAAAAAAAAAAAAAATCTAAAAAGGAAATTACACCTCATAATTCAAGATCTTTATTTTACTGTATCTCTAGATTTAACCATCTAAGAAAATGGTCTGCATTCCCTCACTTAATATGGATGACCCAATAAATTTGTCTTAACCGCCATTAAATTTTGTGTTAAATCATCTTATCACACAAGGAATGCATCAGTCTGCAAAGCTCCTTCCATCAGAGCAGTCAAATATTTGCAGAACAGGACTGTGGCATATACTGAAGTGCAAATACATGTACTTCCCTGAAAGGAGTACATACAAGAAAGACAAATGCATGGCATTGCTATCTAGCTCCACATAATTAGCTTGCCACTGGTGTGTTAAGGGTCTTTCTGGCTCAGGGTTATAACATGTATGCTGTCATATGAGACAGAGACTAAGGCTAGGTACACACTAGGCGATGTATCGTTCGTCCATCTGGTTGTGTATACACACAGTATATCTGTGAAAAAGGTCTTTCACAGATATATTGCATCGGGCGTGCTGCACAGCAGATGCAATATATCTGAAAGATAGATATTTCACATCTGCTTGTATGTACAACAGACCAACCAATATGCTGGCCACAGGAACCTGCGATAATGACATCACAGCTGTTTTTCCTGGCCATACATATCGGGCGGCTAATTGGTGTGTATGCACAAGGTCGTTTGTGCATGACCTTGTCAAATCCGTAGATTCTCCAAGGTTAGGCGCATATAATGTAGAGCAAGATATTTCACTTCAGACTTTTTCTCCCTCAGATGTGACAAGAGCCAACATAGCAAAATGTAAACTCCTAATCAGAGCAGATCCTAGCATCTTCCCTGGCATTCTGTTAAAATGAGTAATTATCTTTTTATTCTATAAAAATGGGAAGTTTACATGTAAGAGGCGCTATGATTCTACAGCAAATGAATAGAACAGTTCATTTCAGCTTACATAACTAATGATTGGCCTGGGAAGTCCTTTTGTTTGTTTTTTACATTGATGTCTGTAATTATTGATGAACCGCTGTCTGATCTCTTGCTGTTACTAAAATTACTGAACCAGGCTGCCTATTAAGCTGGCCAAAAAATGTCATTCCATTTTGTAATAAAACAAAGAGAATGGTGCCTGCAAATCAGTAAATTACATTATGAACTGTACATTTCGTTTAATTTAAATTTGCCTAGTTAAAATGTGTTGGATTAATATTATTTTTAGAGTACAGTGCACATGTACTCTTCAATTTAGTCTCACAAGAGTTGTGTCCACATATAAGGTGAATAGTTTCAGGTGTACAGATGTTGAATGCTCGGTGACGTATGTAATTATGTAAATTAATTGCTTCCTTGTTTTTGTTTACGGTCAACACGATCAGGGACAGTTTACTATTGGACCCCTCCTAGTAAGGACACTTGATGGAAGGGGGAACTAAAGGACAATTTGATATATGCTCCCAGATGTCCTTGTAGATTAGAACACTTGTTCCAAAACATATGGTCTCACGTGTGAATTGTTGCTTGGATAGGATTTTCTTGACCAAATTAAGGGAAAATAATAATCCTAGCAATATTTTAATTCCAACACTCTTGAAACCTGGATACATTCTGTTTAAAAAAATGCGCGTCTACTAATGTGAAATTTGCTTTATTTCCCCTCCCCCCCCCCCCCCCCCCCCCCAAATGTCTGAATGCAGCCCTAAACTCCATACCTGAAATTTAAGTGGCTATATATGAAGTTGCTAATCCAAAAATTATATATTTAATTGTATAATGAACTAAAAATATTAGAAGAAAGACTGTCATCTTTGGTGTAAAAATGCTTGCTATGGACGACTTGGAGGCAAAGCCAACACCTGAAATTGCTGTTAAGAAAGTACAATAACTCTATACCATGTTCAAATAAAGTGTTCTACAATGGGGAATATACTTTAGAATATATATATATATATATATAAATAACAAATCAAATTACCACTGTAACAGGACAGCAAAATGCCCAGGTGCCCTCCTACAGGTTAATGAATAACCTTATGCAGACAACTGAAAGGGGTACAATGGCAGCACTTACGGGTCCTTTAAAAGAAGAATCACTCTTGTTCAGAGTTTAGAACAAGGATTGACACAGCTTGTCAGAGTGATTATTCTCTTAAAGGACCTGTGAGTGCCGCCACAGTACCCCTTTCTGTGGTGCGTGTGTGTATATGTATATATATATGTGTGTGTGTGTATGTATATGTGTGTGTGTGTGTATATATATATATATATATATATATATATATATATGCAATAAACATACTAGTTTATGAATTGCACCATCAATGTTTTGAACTATTGTAAAAATTATTTTTAGCATGAGAAAAGATCACAATAGAGCTGATTCCGTGACGTAGCTACTGCAATTAATAATTGTGTATTACATTATGTGCGGTGTGCATGTATATGTACAGATGCACCCATGTTCATTGTGGCTGATTGCGGCACAAATGTGCCCGCAAATTGCACTATGCGCTACGCTATGCTATAGCACTTCCCTGATCACGGGAGTGCGTCTTCATTCAATCCTATGGAGACGTAGAAGCGTGTCCCCAATTGCGGGAGTGCCTCTCCCATTATATCCTATGGCGACGCGAATGCGCATCTCCGATTGCGGGAGTCTTCTTGGGCCACGCATGGCACAATTCACTGTGCTGCGCTATGGACAACTATGCAGCTGGGAAGATCTGTGTGTGTGTGTGTGCATTATTTCCCGATGACTGCACACACCTCACAGCGTCAGCGCATGCATGAACTACTTCCATCTGCCTCCAAAATCTCATCACAATGCCACAGCCGTATCACTCCACAAGTGTAAACAATAGCATCATTCACAGAGCTACTGCTGAGAGAAAAGTAGCACATCACTGCCTCACTGACAAAAATAAACATTTCTGACACGGCAGCCCGACAAGGATGAAAATCCCGATCGTCCCCAGGTAAGTATTCACTAACCTATTCTACCCCCTAACCCTCCCTTAGGGGTGCCTAACCCTAACCTCCCCCCTCAGTGCCTAACCCTTATCACACCTTCCCCGCAGCCGAAAAGTAAGTGCCTAACCCTAACCTCCCCTTTCCCTAGCCTAAACCTGACCTCCCTTGGGGGTGCCTGACCCCAAATCCCCCCCCCCCACCGGGGAACCCTTAACCTAATCTTCCCCCCGCGGCTGTCCGTGGTCGTCGCGTTCGATCGGGATGCTGGGCGCCGGTCTCCCGACGTCGGTAAAATGACAGGCGTCTAGATTTAGACGCCTGTCATTTAACCCTCGCCGGGATTAAGCAGTCGGGAACCTGGCTGTCGGGATTAGGTCCGCCGGCTTTCCAACTGCATACCGTTCAGGATGCGGTGGGGGGTTAGGTTTAGGCACGGAGGGATGTTAGGTTTAAACACTATGGGGGAGGTTAGGTACAGGCATCGGGGACGGAGGGGAAGGGTTAGGATACCAACCAAAGAGTGTCTATATCCTAACCCTGTCGGGATGATCAAGTATACTGGATTCTTGTTACCTTCATGCACTCTTCTAAAGTTCAGTGGATATCAAAAGCCTTTACACACCGTTACTATAAAGTCTCTCTGTTTTTCACTTGCATTTTGTTGGTTTCAAGGTCACATTAAGGGCTTGATACAGATGTGGACACATCTGTTCATCCGAATGTGCAAGGACTGAGACTGTAAACATTGTGTTCCTGCTATGCGTGACGCATGCCGTCTATTCACCCAGCGGCGATTGTTAACCACAACTTTTCCCACCCGCGGGACACTGTGGCCCATGGCTGGGAAAGGCTTAAAGCAGGCTGTTTTTAGCGGGGCACCGCTAAAAGGGCAGGGCACTTTTTGCCCTTTTAAAATGGGGCAGGGCGCGGTGCCCCACTAAAACAGCCAAGCGGGAACAGTAAACATTTGTACTGACTGGTGCGTCTTTGCATGCCACCATCAGTTGCTTCATTGAAACTTGCACCAGCCCTATGTATGGCCCCCAAAGTGAACGTTTGTACGCCTGTGTACGCAAACTCTTCAGCAACACGCCCGCGACTCTCCCATAAGAAGGACCACCTCCATGCATCTGTTTAGCCACCACCTAATCACCACTCAGGAACAGCCAGCACTTTTCCAAGACATTTCTGATGCCGTGCATCTCAATCGCAACAGCGCCTTTGTGCGTACACTGTGTAATGCGTGTGCCATAGGAATTTTTAAAGATTTTTGTGCACGCACAGTAACAAAATCTTTCAACTCCATGAACAAAAGCATCATATGTAGAAAGCCCTAAGGATGAAAGTCTGACATGTTGTATCTTGATGTCCGCTTTTACAAACGTCAATTTCCGGGTGTGTAGGTTTTCTGTATCCACTATAAATAACTTGTGCATTTATTTTGTCGGAAGAGGTCAGGTGAGATGAAGGGACTATGTAGGGACCATGTAGCATGTTCTTACTGTTGCATTTGTCAAGTCAACAACCCCACTTATCTACAATAACAATACAGAAAACATGACATGGAGAAAGGTCAGATTTATCTTGAAATAATAAAATTAGAGAGGTATGAAATATCACCTAGAACTCTATATGGCTGCCTGCACCCACAAACCAAACAGGTTTAGATGGGGGCCAACAATAAGCCCATCACCAACAACTCAAGGGGGCATATCCAATTGCAAGCGCAATTTTAAAAACCCTCCGTCCGCAAGGCTTTTCCTATTCAATTGATGGGTAGAAAATCAGTTGCAGAAATGTCTATAGGAATCACTGCTGCTATTTTCTTGTAGCCCCAGTGCAGGTCTAAAAAAATAAAAAATCCTTATTTTAATCTAAATATGTCTGGGACCCCTTCAGCACTCCTTTGACACCCTCCCTCCCCCCCCCCCAATGACTAATTAATCAATTTGGAAGTTTTTAATTAACCTAAATGGTCCAATAATTACATATTATTGGTTGTTAAAACCAATAATGGCTTCAAATTACCCCAAAATAATAATTTTTGTAAATTTTTGCACCCCAAATCTAATTAAAGAATTTATTGAAGCAAAAAATATTTGATTTATCAACTTTTTTCTTAATATTTTTTTTTTATTATATATATAATTTTTTTTAACTTAAAAAAAATGCCCAAATCAGCCATTTAATGCATTTTTAGAAAATAATATATTTTTCTTTTTTTCTTTGGGACAGTAATAACCATTATTATTGTTCCCCAAGGGTACAGGCTGTAACCCATTTCTTTTCATTTCCCACAGGTATTGCCCGAAAAAAAATGTGCAACTGTTTTTCTTTTCATATTGGATACAACAGGTATCAGGAGCATGCGCATACTGCAGTAATAGAAAAGTAGTATTGCCTGTGTACAGTTTTGCAGGGAAAACCTTGTGGTAAAAGATATGTAACAGGGTATCCAAGCTTCCCTCCCGATGACACACAAAGGCCTATGTGGTCAGGTGTTGCTGTTGTCCACGGTAGGATAAAGGATAAAATCAGCCTAATCCATGTATCGGTGGGACGAGCGCCTCAAGAACTACCTCCAGACTGCCACTGCTACCGTTCTTTCCCACAACGTAAAGCCAACAACTAATACCGGGTGGGAGGGAATTTCCACAAGAAAAAAGATTCCAAGGGGTAAATTTACTAAAGGTCAGTTTTAATTTTTTGTTAGTAAATGTGCGATTTAGCCCCTGAAACACAGCGTTGATGCTGTTCAATTTTAATTTTGTCTATTTAAAATTGACCTTTAGTAAATGTACCCCTAGGACCTTAGTATAGATGGATAACAAACAAACCTCACTCACAACAACACCCCTAACTAAAACCCATTTGCAAAACTGTGCAGCAACCAAGAAACACTGTTTAATTGCCAAACTGCTGGAAAGTGTGTATTCCGACCCCTCCAGGCAAATAAAATGCCATGTGTACTTTTCTTACTATGTGCTAACTTGTTAATGAGCTACACCTATATTTTTTAATGCAGGCAATAATGTCTATCCACTAAAATCATGCAGAGAATAATACATATAACATTATCCATTGTATCGATGTAAACAGAAGTTTTTCTGAATCACATTCTATTACGTCATTTAACAAGTGATCTTCTAAATCCTGACTTAATGCTGGTAATAATGCAATGACCTATAATGCATGTGCTATATTATCCTTTCCATTACAACTGGAAGAAAAAGACCTTGGAAAATGTATTGAATTGAAGTGGTCAGTGACTAACCACCTCACTCAGATGAAGAATAATGTGATGCAGTAGCAGCGGTATGCAGTTGGCTCGCCAACAATCACAATGTCGACCAGCACTAGGTTGAATGCAGCCATCAGGAGGGCGACTAGCATGGATTGCTACTTAAAGCCGACCTCCCGATGCCTGCCTTCTGGGGTCCACATAGTGCTTGTTAACATTATGATTGTCGCCAAGATATATAGTAGCAAGTGAGGTAATGTCTTTATGAAGGTACAATAGGGCAATCGTATGCTTTTATACTGAGATGAAATGGAAGTTCCTCTTCTCTAGCCCCCTACCAATACCACCATAATATTGTCTAGGTTTATGCAGAACGGTCCTTTCATTCACCACTACATAATCTTTGAATAAATGGAAAATAAGCATTGTGTTATACTTCCATAGTAACCAAGCTAACAGAATGTCCAAGAATAGCATCGTGTATTATCTTTATTTGGACTCTGAAGGGAAGTATGGTGAAGGGGCCTGTGGAACAGTGAATCTTGAGATCCCATGTAGAACCCAGTTTTTAACTAACACATTCTGGTAGCTTTAAATACTGTATCCTCATATATCATTAACATTGTGGTTTACTACTTTACAATAGCAGCAAAACGCGGATGTGATTGTGAATGGGGCTAATCATTGGTCATCTTACTCATAGAACTTGGAGAGCGGCTGTTGTACGAAGCAGCCCTCCAATTTCATGGAGAAGGCTGGAGCGACAATGTTCTGTTCTCCCTCTAGGTGGTGGTGTATATTTAAATGCACAGTAATCAATTACTGAGATTTTACCCACAATAAGTAATAGTTTATGAGGTCCCATGGGGAAAATGTACTACGTAATACATCTGACATGTTCCTAGTATGTTAGAGATCATGTTGCTATAGAAAGCAATATCTACCCAGCTAACCTGCTTTTCTCCTATTTTGCATTAGAAAGAGCTACTGTAAGGCTATTGAAGGCCAGGAGAAGTAACATAAGCAATCAGCAATATCTTCTTATATATACATTTATTTTCTTTGACCCAATGTGAGCTAAAGTCTCTGCATTGCTACTAAATGGAGCAAGTGGCATGGAAAGCCCAGGCACTTTTCTTATCGTCTACTATGATAATCTTTCATCTTAGATTCTCTACGGGAGCAATAGGAACAGATGCTGGTGTCAATACTGTATAAATACGCAGGGGTATATTTTCTAAAGTGAGAGTTTTTAGAAGGGGAGATGTTGCCCATAACAACCAATCCGATCCTACTTAACATTTAACTAGCACCTTCTAGGAGATAATGGCTAGAATCAAATAGGTTGCTATGGGCAACATCTCCACTTCTAAAAACTCTCACTTTAAACCCCCTAGTCACTTGCATTCTAAATGAACGTCCATAGATCAACACTGAGTATTGGCGGACTCTTATAAGTGAAGCAAAGTAAAGTCAGGATATTCCTCCAGTTACATTGTTATGTTTTTATTGTGACAAAATAAACTAAACATTTACTTCTGTGAAGATAAAGAGAAGTCAATGTTTACTTTCTGGATGCCTTTTCTTAGAATACCTTTTTCTAAGGCAAGTTGAAACGTCAACATAGTTTCTTGGCATTAAAACAATTTGCATTCCACTGTAGAACTGGTTTGCGTTACTTTCTGTACACTTTATCCTCATATCAAGATAATCCACCATGAAACGTATTTTACTTGTATCAACTGTGATACTCTACCTTTAGTAAGTGTGTTGGTTGAGATACAACAATCTTTTTTATTTTCCATATTTATCCATTTCCTTAATTTTATGTACGTAATTAAGTTGAGGTCTGTTTCTTGCTCTGAAAGTAAAGTGAACATTGTTCCTCTTATTTAATTTTGTTCAGTAGCCTTTCTCTGAGCGATGTTCTCAATAGCAAATATAAGTCATCATAGGCATTAACAAATAGAACTTGTGTATGTACTTCAAATTTCTTAGAAATGCCACATGTCCCATGCCCTCAATAAGATGTACTGTTCTTGGAAAGTTGGATCTACCAACAATCAATACATTTGCGGTAGTGCCTCTTCTGTTCATCAGTTGGTAGTATACAGAAACCATTGTTTGTTTATTAGCGTTCTGCTGATACTTGTACTGACCTGTTCTCTTTTTTTGGGGAAGGATAAATATAAACTAACCTTGTGATGAGTGGAAGTATGTGATGAGTAGAAGAATCCATAAACTAGACCTTATTCGTTACGTATCGCAATTGCAACCGCGTACGCAGATCGGCCGATGGTGCGTACGGCACATGCGTATGCACCGTAGTGCGTGTGCACAGGCCAGTGTTGCGATTGCACTGTGATCACATACGTTGATACAAAGCCATCTCAGAGTGAGTGACGGGACGTCAGCATTTGGGGGTGGGGGCAGGGGAGTGGTTGTAGAAATGCAGGCGTTCCTGTCCGTTTGAACGTCATTTCCTGGATGTGCATAAATTAGCCACTGCGACGTCATTCGCAACTTGAGTACTCACTGCGTGCGACGAGAGTTGCAATTTCTGAGACAGTCTGACCTGCTGTAATTCTGCATGAGGGTCTGATGTTACCGATGTATACCAAGAATTGCGAGGTCTTACGGATGTGAGAAAGTGGTAGTGGGCGTCTCCATGCTGTTCCAAACATTAGCATATTTTTGCAGCAGAACTGCATTTGTAATCGCACAAATATCCATGTGATCTCCTTCAGTTAATGATGAGCATCCATTGTATAGCATCAGCTCACATTACTTTTAATGTAGGCAGATACAAAGTTCATAATTTATAAAACAAAACTATTTTGATAGAAGGAAACTGTAAACTAGTAGTATTACTTTTTAAGCTGCTTACAGTACTAAATTCCTAGGAATAGAGCTAGAAGAAAAAAAACAGTAGTTAGTTGGTTTGACAATTATTTAATACAGGGATGGCCAGACTTTTGGATTTGGTGATCTACTTTAAAGGCCCAAAATGTCCAAAAAGGTGGCGCGGTCTCATGGTAATGGGTGTGGGGACTTTCCCACCAAAATCAGGACAGTTGATTCTAACTCGCTTATAAGAAAAGTAATGTTGCTTTTAATAAAAGATCCAAATATAATAGTTAAAACACATAGTATAAACACAATAAGAATACAAATCTCTATAGTTGTATATTGCATTAAACACTGTGCCATAAAATGCTTAGGATCACCATCGAGGGAGTCCTGCTCATGTATAGAATGTTGCAAAATCTTTCAATTAGATTTCTATAACAAATTATTGGGAAAGCATTGTTCCTCTTGAAAGTATGTAGCAAGACCAATATCTGTTCAGAGACAGTTGATGTTGCTTGCATATATAAGCCACTCAGATGTACATCATTACTAGTAATGTAACATTCTCGCCAGGTCTCGAGTAAGTTGTATAATCCACCTTCAGTGGACAAATTGTGTCCAATGGAGAAATGGGTAGCTGGCCAGGCTCCCTTTTATCTTCCGTGATTGAAATATGTTGTGGCAGGTATCTATTGAACCTATTGGGTTGCTTAAGTCTAATTATTAACCAATAAGGTTCAGCCTGATTCCTCTTGGGTATTGCTGTCACATGTGAAAGTCAACAGAGACAGCCGTTGCTTTAGTTAGCTTCGGCTCAGCTAGCCAATGAGAATCAGTCTGATTCTTATTGGCTGCTGCTGGACGTACACCACGATCTCTTGGTCGAGTGTCTGTGGTCGACATGTTGATCACGAGCGAGGCTTTGGCCACCCCTGTTGTAATTATTTTTCCTATGTACTTTAGCTGAGTAATCATCGCAAGATCATAAATGTAGAAGTAATAAAGACTACTCCGAGTGTGATAAAGGCCTATACTGCATGTGGTCAAGATGAAAATAAACTCTCAAGAAAATAGCTGAAGTGTGTGGTGACTTACCTGTGTCTTGGCATATTAAATTTTTCATCTGTAATTTCTAGTTTCAAATCACCTCTTTAAAATGTAAATGATTTTTGCTAGGATATAAAAAATTGTGATAATTAAATATTGGAGAAGCCCTGCCCAGCATGGTAAAAGCTCGTCATGCATTGTACAGTGAATATAGGCTATGAGCATGCTCCATGCTTTACTTGGTCCTGACTATTTTTACAGACACCATCAAGTATTTAGTAAAAGCCCTGGGTTGGTTGATGTTGGTATTCTTGGTATATTATCTGTACTGTAGCCTGTCTGTGTTTATTCAGCGGAAAAAGAAAAAAAAAGTATTAGTATGGGTGTAAATGTTAGAAATCCCTGTTTTTCAGTATATTAACAAAATAAGCCCTCTGTATTCATTAGGTTAAAAAAAATACTCTCTAAATAGTTGTTCTATTTGTTGTTCTTTTTGCACACTTATTTCCATTTAGTGGCTCAGTCTGTACCAGCATATTACTTACCCGTTCTGCATTAGGCAGGATAATTGTGTTTTGAGTGGACTGTCCAGACTGCTGTGACATTGATGAGGTGTGTCCATTCATGTGCATCCTGCAGTCAGCAGCTTCTGAGTGCACAACTGTAGGGGTGTTATTTGGGGGAGGAGGAATTTGGTAAAGCCCATTATTAGTGACTTGACACCCCCTGACTGGATTTTTACAATGCGCACAGTACACTGTTGGAGGTATGTGGAATAGCAGGGGAGAGACTGTTCTTCTCAGTCTGAAAGCTGTGCTAAATGTATACAAGGTACAGGGAATGTCCTAGCCACAAGCATTTTCTCTGAACATACTCTGTGATTATGCATGGCCACTTATGTGTTTAAAACAGGTTGGATGTATGAAAATTGAGTCATATTGAGGTGCATTTCACACTGCAGTTTTCCTGTAGTCTTGATTGGAGCATCACATAAGTACTCAATGCTGTTTGGAGGAATGTTGTTCTTTCTCTAGCAGATTTTCAGTCTGAGAGGCTATACATTTCCTCCATTCCATTCCCCTCATCAAGATGTTGCTCTGCCTCTTGTCCCATGCATTTAGATAATGCACATAGAGTATACAGCTCCTGAAATACTGTTGCTGAAATACACTTTCCATCCCTGCCCACTGATGATGATACTACGGTAGCCTGATCCTAGACCAACATATAAATGCTTAGGATTTTCCTTACAGTATATGGCGGTTCTTGGTACAGCTGATTGGCATTGCTAACCCATGGGACATTTTGTTGTGTTTGGGAATTACGTTGTTTTCCTCTCAATCTCATGGCACCCTAATCCATATGAGCAACCACAGTTGTATTACAGTAACGTGTTTAGAAAATGCAATTTCCGCAAAATATTTCACACTAACTTTAGTAAAAATGAAAACCTTGTCAATGAATACTGCATATGTTTTCACTGGTTGTGTGTCTTGTCTTTATTTCTCTTCTGAGCAATATCTTCAGTTCCCAGGCTTTCCTTTAAGCTGGAGTGGTGTAGCGCCTGCTGAGCCCTCTTGTGTTGTACACTGCAGGCATTCCATGCACTAAAAACGGAAGAATAGGTCACTGCTGTCCTAATTCTCCTTTTGGCAGCAGCTAATAACCACTGCTTTGCCATATCTGCTCCATGTACAACAATTCAAAGTAATCTTTGTAGTTGTTTTAGACAAGTTCATGCCTTTTTTTAATAAAAAAAAAATGAAAAAAAAAACCATAGCAATTTATCTTCAGACAAAGAAATCCATGGCAACAGAGTTCCTTCATTCCTTGAATTGCTTATGCTCCTGGTTCCTTAAAATATAATATATTGTCCTGTTGATGGGTAGTTCATGCTGATGAACTGTTAGCATGACTACTGTACATTTGACCTTGAGCAAATGGCCAGTATGGGAGAAATATTTAAAAAATAATAATAAAAATAAACGCTTAACTAATTACTAATAAGCAAATACAAAGTCTCATCTTTGTTCCATGTTGTACAGTAACTCATGGGTTGTTCACTTCGATCTGTGCTGTGTTGCTATGCTTTGCATACACTGGAATAATAGTGCATTTACAGTTAGTAAAAACCACAAATTGTGTGGTCACGCTCCCCGCTCTGCCCCTAATGCCGAGTAATATCCTCGGTCGCTCCCCCTTATGCCGCTCCACGCCCCCGGCTATGGCGACCTGGCTGCCCCCACCCTTAGAGAGCAGCAAGAATGTCGGCAAGCATGACTTAATGTATAGGAATAGTTATAGTATAGGAAAAGTCTTTTACAAAGTTTTTTTAGATTCAGCCTAGTATCGGTTTAGCTATTGGATGAATTCAATTAGATTTTTTATTTACAAATAGCAGTGCCTACCCATCATTGTCGAGTGATTTATTCCTTTTATTCAATTATGTTGAATGATTATTAATTTTATTTAATGATACAGGATCAATGCTTAAAGTATTATGGGGACTCTCTCACCTGGTTATCAGTGAGAACAGTCAGTCTACCTGCTTAGAGCCGTACAGGCAGTGTGGTGGTCATGCCCCTCTCCTCTCCTTCAGTCCTCTCCTGCACTGGGGTCCTCTGGAGCCTGTCAGTCACAAGCTCCGCCCCCCCCCCCCCAGATTTCACAAGGAGCTGCTGCTGGAAGAAGCCCAGTAAGTTATCTCTGTAATGGCTTCCTGATGAGGAGAAAGGATTGGTGTGTGTGTGTGTGTGTGTGTTATCAAGGAACAGTTCAGTGAAAACCCAATGAAAATCGGTTCAGTAGTTCTCCAGTTTATCGTATACATACATACAAATGAACGATTTAATATGACAATCATATTTTATGTCATGGACCTAGATTAAGCCAAGTATGATTAATTGCCTTCCTTTTTATAACCTCAATATAAATCTGAAGAAAGATTTGACAACTTGCTGAACTATTATAGAGCTGAAAGTACCTCCACTTGCAATAATGGAATAGTGTATTTCCCATGTTTCAGGTTGTGAACACTGTTACTGCTATCTTTATGGTGGAATGGTTGAAATGTTCAGCCTAAATCCAAGCATTCATTATGCAATTATCGGCCCAATAAGATGATTATCGGCAGATCTGGCAAATAATTGCGTATTGTATGGCTGCAACCAATCAGCAATGATCGGCCAGTCGGCATGTGAAATCTTCCAAAATGCTCGTCTGATTCCATCATTGGTCGGCCGCATCTGGCAGTGTAAGAGCTGCTGTAGCCGACCACCCAACATTTATTTCCCTTTGAAAACAATTGTTTCTAAACAAGTGAATGACAAATGCAGGACCTGTGATTCATTCATTAATGAACATTCATTCACTTTCTGTTGTATTTGGCTGCAGCAATGCCAGGACACACATTAAATTATATAATGCATGATGTTTCCAGGGAAAATAAGCTAGATCACTGGCCCTATTATTGTGACAATTGTGGATAGTGGTGGTCTTTTACTGCACATTTTAACAATAAACAATGACAGACAATGTTGAAGTTACACACTTGGTCTTAGTGCCTTTCAGCAAAAGAGCGAGTAATAAATTACTAGGTCATGGACACAACACAATTTTGTCCCCCCCTCTAGCATTTAGCTTCCATCAACCATTAATTATCCACTCCCAAGAGTCATGATTTAATGGTATGGGTCTGTATAGAGTTCCCCTTATAATTGTTTTACATCAGTACCATTATTATATTTAGATCTAGCTCTGCAGTGAGAAAAGATCAGCAGTTTTGCGGTGGTGTTCACCACAGGTCAAATGCTACTCTTCTTAACAGTCTAGTTTCTCTTCTTTTGTCGTCTTTCTAGTGGTTTAAATCACAAAGTTAGACTGTGTGACCTGCACAGTGCTGAGTAGCAGCTGAGACTGGGATGTAGTTCTAATATCGATGATGAAAAAACAAAGGCAACAGATATGATGTCAACATTGTTGAAATATCAACATTGAGCACATCGGCATCAACAGAATGTTAACATGTGAAATGATAACATTCTGCAGGGGCCGTATCGTTAGGGTAGGGTTAGGCTATGTGGTTGGAAAGTGAGTGTTTGGGTTAGGTACTAGGCGTTGGGTTAGCAGTTAGTGATACTCACTGCTGGAAGCCTGTAGCAACACCCAGAAGTCGACGTCTGCTGACAGCCAGACCCGGAAGACTGCTCTGGAGCCGCCGAACAACGCAAGTCACCACTAGACCAGCAGGTGTATTTTGTTGCCATTTTAAACATGTCGACATTCTTATGTTGACATTATATACCACACTTGCTTAGACCGTGAATGATGCCTTCTCACCATTTTGACTAGATTATCTTTTTGGGCAGTGTAAACATTTCATGCTAATTATGTTTCCTAATGAAATGTATGGACTGCTTGTAAGGACCTCATGAGAGACTTCTTCTATTCTCTGCTGCAGGGAATATTTGCTAATATTTTAATCACGCATTACAAGTGAATAGCCACATTGTAGACTGTTAATGGTTGCAAACACTTGCATAGGATAAATTGTGGCCAATTCCGGCTCGTCAAGCTGTAATTTTTATGTCTGTGTAATTACTAAGCCAATGTCGGTTATACTTTAACATATATTTTCTACACTGTCTAAGACTAATTTAAAATTTACTGTGGTCTTTATATTTATTGGGAACAAATGAAACTTCAATAGAGTTCCTGTCAATAAAATGGTTATTGCACAGCTGAATTTAGCATTTGTTCTGTTATTCTAACAGAAGGGCTTATGGTGGTGTAGGATTGGTATGCACGTTTGGTGCCTGATTCAGATTTGCATGCGAGTCAGCCGATTTGCATGCTCTGAATACAGATAAAAATGTGCATTTATTTTAGAGTTCGCCACATCTGTGTCCATCTATCTGCCTCCATCTATCCTCTTGTGAAAATGGCCATCATCACTATATGTACGCGTTTGCACCCTCTGTCTAAAATCAGATGGATCTCTACATATGCTCACCTCTGAGTATCCCGTAAGTCCCTCAGAACACTTCTCCTGCTTGTGGATACCCAATCAGCCACAAGAGGAGATGCACACAACTTGCACATAGGTGCATATATTTGGCAAATCCCACCACCAAACATTGTGTTGATACGCTCACACAGAAACTACAGTGTAGCTTTATGTCTGATTGAGAACAGAATTCAAACTTGCCTCAGATGCTCTCCATCCTCACTAACATGCAGCTAAGCCTGCTGCGTGAAGGAGCGACTTTCAGGCAGTGGGCATGAATCAGAGATTTCCGCTAATGCTATTGCAGCTGCGATCTCTCATGGACCGCAATTGCTAAAATATGCTAATGACTCCAAAGCTGACATTCACTGCTGCCTTCTCCAATACGTGCCACAGCATAAACATCAGGAACATCGATGCAGATCAGGCAGCAACGCAACTTCTGAGTGAAGTCTGGCCTGTCTCAAACACTGTGTCTCTCCTGACATGCTGAGAGCTCTCATGCTGTGAAGGTGACCTCAATGGATAACTTATGCACGCCTGAAACGGCGTTTGAACGGTCCGACACCGCTGCGTTATTATAACCACTTCTCCACTACCCCAAGTGCTATCTACCTGTCACTCACTTTACAAATGAATCTTTTGTGCAAGCGTATTAGAAAATCAATTGCTGTGTGTGCGCTGTGCGGCTTTCGCACATGCGCAATGACTAACAATCATCACTCAATCTGCTTAAATATTTCCGTTGCGTCAGTCTCTGAATCAGTGTACTTGCATTTCCGCCAGAAACCAGGTAACTGCGAATGAACCTTTGAGGCAGGCAGAGCACCCGGGGGTTCACGTCAGTGTAGCGTATTGAGCTCCACCAATCACTGGCTCAGACAGATGGATGGACCCGCCTGGTGCCATGGTGCTGCTCCTGGTGTGTTAGTGTAGCGGCCTCTGCCTATATACACAACCTAAGGCTACCAGCTGTCCTAATGCAGGCTGGGAATGAGTGACTAAAAGCACTTGTGTCTACAGAGTCACTGCCAACAAAGAAAGCCAGCGCTGCGATACCAACATGGTTAAAATGCTACTTGCATGATAAAGGTGGTCAAAGCCATTTTGTTTCAGGTCATTGTACAGATTTGACCACATACACCTATCCTTAAATTCGGTTAAATAGACCCGTTTGGTGCACCAAAGACTTTGCTACTAAACTGCACCATGTGTCCCACAACATATATCGAATATGCGTCTCACTTATCATGACTTATGCAATAAAAGTGCAATACCCTGGGCGCTGGTGTAGCACGCAGCTGCTTTGTGTGACTTGGACACTAACCTGAGTAAAAAGGCGAAAGACTGAGGACTATTATGAGTGAGCCATGCATTGCTGGGCTTAATCCGTGACTTTATTCCAATTCCTTTGCAAAAAAATTACTAATAAGTAGAGATGAGCGGTCCGAATCTCAAAACTGGCATCTTATTGGCTATCCGGCTCTCGCATGTTTTGGATAGTCAATGAGATAAATCCGAACTTGTGCTAATTTGGCAAAAAGAACAGAAGGGGTCATTCAGACCTGCTCGTGAGCGCAGGATGCTCGCAAGCGGGTCGATGTTCCCCCAATGCGCATGCGCACGACGGAGGGAGCTCCGTCGTGCGCATGCGCGAGACCCGAATAACTATGGCCAAGCCGTCGTTATGGTTCTCGTACTAAAGGGGGCGTGCCGTCGATGGTGACTGACAGCACGCCCCATTTAGTGGGCGTGCCGGGGGCGTGGTTGCCAGACTGAGGCGTTCCCATGGGAACGCCTACCGTCTGAGTCCGGCCCCACTGACATCACTAGTGATGTCAGTGGGAGTGATTTTGGCTCTGATAGAGCCAAAATCACTCCAGGGCTTGCGGCAGCGAGACCCTACCACAAGGGTCTCGTCGCAAACCCGATGGGCGACCATCTTTTTGGCCGCTCGCATATGCTGTGGGTGGTCACCCACAGCTATGCGAGCGGCCAGGAGGCCGCTCCATTTTAAGGTAGGAGGGCACTGATTCAGAGCGTCCGGCTCTGAATCAGGCCTAGAGTCAAAACCGAACCGCTCATCTTTAATAATAAGTGCTTAGTACACTTTTAGTGACTTTGGATGCTTCTACGATGCTGAAATATGTTAAATTTGGAAAGAAGTGTGAATGTCTGGGAATTGCTACCCGTGGTGGTCTAAGTAATGCCATATGGCGCAAAAATGATAGGTGTAGAAGGACACATCTGTATGGAATTTGTACATGTTGTCTTCATACATCTAGCATCTTTGTGCAATATGGTGCAAGACTCTTGGTGTGACTGGCTCTCTGACACGGGTATTGTAGTGTACTTTTTCACTAAATATTGCATCTTAGTCCCCTCTTGTACCCGCATACAAAGCCTATCACATTGGACCAGAGACGCTATGTTGCAACATTTATTGCAAAGGAATTGGTACAAGCTATGTACAAAGTCCCAGATTCAGCATAACGGAAACAGGTGGGAGGATTGGCTGTGGCTGCTCATATTGGAACCTTTTTCACACAGATTTGCAACAGGGCTGTATTCAATTAGTTTTGCCTCAGCTAAAAAGTTCCGCCTGCCCAACTTTTCGCCTACATCGCATGTTTTGGAAGCAAAAGCTTATCGTGCGCATCCCCGCTTTTCGCCCCATTCAATTACTAACCAGCTGAAAACAGCAAGCGGTGAATGCAGAACAGGCGGAAAGTACTATCCGAATAGGGGAAATCAGTCTGAACCCCCAAAAAGATGCACTATCATTGGGGATCAATGTTGAAGTGTTCCAATAGCCATAATAAAACAGGGTGGGGTACTGAAGTTGTTTAAAATCCTTGTTATTAGCGTCCTTGTAAAAGTGGTGAAGAATGGCATTAAGCAGTATTTTGTGGAGAAAAAATGTAGTCTTGTCATATTTGGGGTACTAGAAAATGGGTGCTAGCATGTTTTAAAGTCTCTAAAGTGAAGTTTAAAAAAACGCGAAAAACCACCCTCATACTTGCAGACCCCTAAGAAGGCTATTTTTCTAGTTTTTATGTTTGTTTGTACTTTTTCGCCCCCAAAATGAAAGTACTATTCTGGGGTGTTTTTTCCACATTTGTCCTTTGTGGGATTGTCCCAAGGGTTCTGAGTGGTTTGCACCCCAAAAGAAAAATTTTGCACTTTTCACCTGCTATTCTTAGGTGAGTCTTTTTCAACATTACATTGCATTGACTGTCCGCGTAGGCGAAAACCGTCTGGAATTGAATTTGAAGGTAAGTTCCGACCACGCGAAAAGCCGCGATCGGTGATACTTTTTTGCGGAAAACGGCTTTTCGCTTCTAATTGAATACGGCCCTTAGTCACATGTACCACAAGCCCCAGCGGTCAGTTGGGCTAATTCAGCACTGCACGTGCAGTACTGACTCTAATTTACACAAGACTCAATTCATCCACTTTTTGGCCATTTCAACCTTGTGTCTGCTTACACAAAATAGACCCCATCTATGATACCAACATTCAACTCTCAGCCTCAAGTATTTGCCTACCTGGAGTCACCCCTTTCACCTTTATAGTAGAACACATAATAGATCACCTGGAGACTTTTGTATATGATCAGACCACCACACCCATAGAACTCTTACACAACCATATACACATAACGGCTACACTCACATATCCACTTAGTGCTTTCCTCTTTTTTTATCTGCATTTATTCCTGTTAGGGAAGGAAGGGACACTTCCCGTGTGAGCACCTAGTGGTAATCAGTTTCCTTATTCTGTGAGCACTGACTGTTACATTTTGTCACAAACATTGTAATTGTACAGTCATTCTCTATCCCCTGCAGTGCCTACACTGAACGATCAGTCGTTCAGTGTAGGCACCCTCCATCATCCCTGAAGGGATGCAGTCACTAAGCCGACGGTCGAAATGCCAACCGCCAGCTTCCCGACTGTCTAATCCCAGCAGGGGTCTAATGAGACCTGTCATTTTACCTACGCTGGGAACCCGGCATTCCGAACGAAGGTGTGCCGGGCGCGGATTGCCGTGCGGGGGTGTGTGTGTTAGGTTGAAGTTAGGGTTAGGCACCCCTAGGGGAGGGTTAGGGGATGGGGGTTAGGTTAGTAAATAGTTTTACCAGTCGGGATCTTCACTGCCGGTCTTCCGCCGTCGGGATTAGAACCGACGGATGCATGTGTTCCATAAAAATCCCTCCCTGAACATGGCCAATCTATCGTTATCGGCAGATCGACTGGCATGTTCAGCCGATGATTGATGTCAGAAATGTCCAGCGGGAGCGCGCATCGCTGGTCGTTTCCAACATTATAGGGCACGATTAATGAGCAATTGCACGATTATGATTACGTAATTGTGCAATCGCTCATTAATATTTACTAGTGGATGTGCGCCTTTAATCATGATGGTTCTATTTTATACCTCATTGCCTGTTTAGCATTAGCATATTGTTAGATTCAGATGTTAAGTTTGTGAAAAAAGGTAAATGTGACTAAAGAAACTAATAACTATTACATGGAGGATTTAGAGGATATGAGGCTGCGGAGCATAAAGCAGCTCTGGGCCCAGATGAAAAGGAGGCTGATTGTAGGCTCCAGTTGGAGCTAGCTAAACTCGCTCACCAGCCTGTGGCCGGCTACTAGATGAAGAAATTCACACCTGCTGAGACTGAGGCCCTCATTCAGAGTCGATTGCAAGAAGCGATCGCTCACTCTGAAAGAGGCAGGCACTTCTTGTTTTGAAGTGCTGCCTCCAGGTTGCAAGCTAAGCTGTGGGTTACCACCCACAGCTTAGCTTGCGATCAGGGTGATGGTCGCGATGGTCATCACCATCGCGACCATCGGGGCTTACGACCAGACCCTAAGGCACTTGTAAGCCCCAGGGAACTTCCTGCTCTGTTTGAGCAGGAAGTTCCCCACTGACATCATCAATGATGTCAGTGGGGCCACCCCCAAACGGCAAACGTTCCGACTGGAATGCCTCCATTTAGCCGGGCATGCCCCCGGCCCGCCCAGCAAACGGGGCGAGCTGTCACTCAACATCAACAGCTCGCCCCGTCTGCTACGAGACCCCATGCAACGGAGCGCCCGTCACTAGCCGGGTCTCGCGCATGCGTAAGACTGAGCCGGCTCCGTCGTGCGCATGCCCTGTGGGGACCATCGACCCGGTTGCGAGCGCATCGGCGCTTGTGACCGGGTCTGAATGAGACCCAGAGTGTCTCCCTGTGTAAACAACTATTTTTTGATCACTGTTCCCAAACCTAACACAGGGCTCTTAATGACTGTTTTATCAAGGGACTGGCCAGCTGTCCTATAATTTGTACATAGCGTTCCCGCTAGGCTGTTTTAGCGGGGCGCGGCGCCCTGCCATCGTGGAGGGCAAAAAGCACCCTGCCCTCCATAAGGAGGGCAAAAAGCGCCCTGCCCTCACAGCCTGCGGGTGCCGTCTTCACCCACGGGTCGCAGTGTCCTGCGGGTGGAGAAATATGTGGTGACCCGGTCACCGCCGGAGAATAGACGCCCCCGGCATCTATTCTCCCTGTCTGCAGCGCTTGGGGGCTGCCCCCAAGAGTAATGAAAAGGGGACACGTCTTAAAGACACGCCCCCTTTTCGGGTGCCCGCTCTGGCGCCATGCCTGCCGCCGGAGCTAGAGTGAACACTATCCACAGACCTATTTCTTTTATGCCCTATACAGCGAGACAGGTTTATGGCTGAATCAGGAAGACAGACCTTCCTATAACCTCTCTTGCCCAACTTCAAAATGCTTGTCATCTTTTAGCATGGTTCTAGATCCAGTTCTCCTTTCTTCTGCAATAGTTTCTTAACATGGGTTTCACACAACAAGTCCAACTCCCTTTTGACGATTCTGTCCACAAAATGTAACCGATTCTGATTGATAGTCTGTCACAACTTATCTTATAATGTATAAACTCTATCACATCCTTTTGCTTAACTATATGCTTGGCATACACTATACAATTATCTGGCTGATCCGCCTGATATCGGTGGATTGGCTAGATGATTGAACAGTGTATTCTGGAGACCATTCTGAAAATATCGATTTTGTCAGGCATGTCTGATCATTCAGCATGTCCGTTTGATGCAATGTTTTCTAAGTAAAAGTTGGCCGCATCGGGCACTGTATGCACTACCACGGCTGACATTTTCTCTGTTCTTTCGCAGTGAAGGAATGGGGAAACTTCTACACCCCTGGAGAGAAGAGCAGACATTGTGGCCCATGCAATGTGAGTTCTCTCACAGTGTATGGCCAGTGTATATATTGCGCTGTCAGATAAAATGCCTGTCGGTATGACAGGCATTTTAGTTTTACGTGTATTCCCAGCATAAATAATAGGATCATTGTCCAATTTGGTTAAACATGTGGGTGGGCAAATTTGGAGAAATTCTGTCTGTAATACCCCTTTTACACCGGAGCTAAAACCCGGGTTTTTGAAGGGTTAACCCGGGCAGCTCCCTGGTGTAAAAGGGGAGGGAGTTGGTTCGCCGGGTCGAGTGACCCGGCAATCCAACCCAGGTAACTAGCAGGGTTTAACACGGGCGTAGCCCGTGAAACCCTGCTGTGAGAACAGCGCACTCCGGGTCACGATGACCTGAAGTGCGCTGCTAGCCGGACGATTGGTCCGGCTTCAGTGGCGCTTGGAGATGACGTCATCCCCAAGCGACCACTTTCACTCCGCAAAAGCCAGGTCTATGCAGACCCGACTGCGGTGTGAGCGGCGCTGACTCGGGAATATCCCGAGTCGGCGCCGGAAAAATTCCGGGTCTGATCCGGATAGGAACTTTGTTCCAACTCCGGGTCAGACCCGGAATTTAGGTGGAAAAGGGGTATTAGACAGGTAAAGGACCCCATACATCAGCAATCGACTGTGACAATCCTGCATTTTGCAGATGTTTGTGTAAAAATATCTGTAATGTATGGGGTTCACAGATCGCAGATTTTAAGAAAAAAGTGATTGGAATTGGTAAATCAGGTTGTCCAACATTTTGGATTTCACAGATTAACTGGGGCTGTACATTGCTAGTGTATGGCAACAATCAGCAGATTTGCAGACCGTCACTAGTAAAAGGATGGGCCTTTCGAGATTGGCAGATCTGTATTTGCTGAAAATGATCTTCGAATCACTGAAAAAGATCTGTAATTTATAGGCGCAGATTGCTAGATTGGGAAATCCTAAAATCAGGCAACAAATCTTCAAATTGTTCAATTGTTGTTTTCTGATGTATGGGCGCCTTAATCTGGACATCAGAGGGGGAGAGAGATATACCAAGCCTTCTAATGAGTGGATAAGAGGACAAGTTGGTCATAGCAAATAATCAGCTTCTATTTAGCATTTATCAAGTACAATATGTAGTCAGGAAGTCGGCGGTCGAAATGCCGACCAGCGGCTTCCCGACAGTGAAATCCCGGCATGGGACTAATGATAGACGTCTAAATATCGATGCCTATCATCAGCCCCATGCCGGAAGCCTGACGCCCGGCATACCAAACGTAGGTAAGCCGGGCGTCGCGACTGTTAACCGTGGGGAGGGTAGGTTTAGTGACTCCCGGAGGGACTTGGCATTAGGCATCCCCCCGGGAGGGTTAGGATTAGGCTAGGGGAACGGGAGGTGAGGGTTAGGCACCCCCCGGGAGAGTTAGGTTAGGGAGCGGGGGTTAGGTTTAGGCACCCCTGAGGGGAGGTTAGGGTTATTCGCTAGGGGAGATGGTTATGGTTAGGCACCCTTAAGGGAGGGTTAGGGCTGGGGGTGGGAGGGTTAGTGTTAAGATACTTACCAAGCGTCGTCAGGATCTTCGTCTGCCCTACTTCCGTTGTCTGTATTTCATCCGCCGGGCTTAGGTCCAGCGGTATGTCATGCCGACTCCAGCAAGTACATTCTATAAAATGACAGGTACAAGCTGGTTGGTTTCTATACTTCACCTATTGTCCACTTTTGTGGGGCAGATGTATTAACCGCCGAAGCAGCATCAGCGCATGTTATGTGCGTTGATACCGATTCCCCCATGTATGAATGGGGGACTGGGCGGCCCCCTGTAATTATTGGCGCTGCCATCTACAAGATAGGAGCACCGATGGGTAGGGCAATGTATGAATTGTCAGTTCGCCTGAACATTCCGCCAGCTGCAGCTATCGATATCAACAGCTGCAGCTTGGCGATGCCCTATCTCCACAGCAGGGACAGCGCTGTCCCTGCTGCGGTGACTGCCGGCTCTAGGACTGCATGCGGGATCTCTCGATGCCTGTGAGATCGTGCGCATGCTCTGTGGAGACACAGTGCATCAGCAATAGGCTGGAAGCGCTGTGTACTCTAGCAGGGATCGCCGGAGGAGGGAGTATCATTCCCCCGCTCCGGCCGATGAAATGTTTATACATCTCATAGTTAGTGCTTCGCCTCAGTGAAGAAGCGAAGCAGGAAGTGTTATAGCGGCACGTTAAGCTATAATGCATCTCCCTCTCTGCTCTTTACATGACTTAATACAGTGGTTCTCAAACTCTGTCCCCACACAGTTCACATTTTCCAGGTCACCAGAGCAGGTGCACAGGTGTACTCATTACTCACTGACACATTTAAAAGATCCACAGGTGGAGCTAATTATTACACTTGCGATTCTGTGAGGAGACCCGGAAAACATGCACTGTTTGGGGTCCTGAGGACAGAGTTTGAAAACCTGTGACTTGATATATTTCCTCCTGGGGCAGTTACTATATGTTGAACGTTACTGCATACAAAGACTGATAGCTGTCCTCTTCCAGTCTCATTACTTGTCATGATGGGCGAATAGTATTTATGGTAAAACTAACCATCTTCAAGATCTTGCATAATTGTTGTGCAGTTTGCTGCCAAAAACAGAGTTTTTATTTAGAGTTTAAAATATTGGTATCCACAAATTATTATTATTATAACTATTGTTAATTTGTAGTTTTTTATTAATATAATTATTCTTAGTGTCTTTTTAGTGTGAATCATGTTATTGTCTTTCATATTTTTCTTAAATCTTAACCATTAAAAAATGTCAGGAGTCTGGCAACTTTTTCATGCTTTTTAGTGACCTATATCTCTCATAATCCAAGTGTTATGCCCGTGCGACTTAGCACATGTGGCATTTGTCTGAAATGCATTATTATGCTCCAACAGTCTCTCCCCTAGCCTTTAGGTCCTTGTAGACTGTGTGCACATTTAGGACAATACATCTTTAACTTCTAACTCTTTAACCCTTACTAGCCACTACCTATTTACAGTATATGGGCTCATCTCTGCCTAAATACAAATCAGAAATGTATTCTAAGACATTGGCACCCATCAAGTTACAATAACGTTTTTTACAACTTTTTTTTCCTGCTTTATTATAGTAGCAATGTCAAATAAAAAGGAGGGAGCAATAGCATCTTTTTATATACTTAATGAAAACGTAGTCTTGCTTAATGAAAACACATGACTGATGGCAACTAATCATGCATTTGTTTTCATTGTACTAATTAATAGACAACGATTGCTATAAACAAATCTGCTTTTGATTGGACAGGTCTGAGTGCTCAGTTATTTACCAATCTTGCCTGCCATGTGTGGGAAAATTGATTACCAATTTGGTTGCCATCAATGAGACCACATGAACAGATTGCAGAGTTTTGTGGTCAACCTTAAGGGGTATATTTACTAAAGTGCAGGTTTTTAGAAGTGAGTTGTTGCCCATAGCAACCAATCAGATTCTAGCTAATTATCTTCTAGAAGGTGCTAGATATGACAAGTAGAATCTGATTGGTTGCTATGGGCAACATCTCCACTTCTATATACCCCTAAATCTGCGTATCCACTACACGATAAAATGAAAGACAACGACATTATCATACAATCGTCCGCAATATCAAGCAGTGGATGTGCGCTCCCGCTGGTCGTTGACGCCGTCGCTGTCTAACCTGATGATATCGTTAGGTTGTGCAGGTTCGGGGATGAGGGAGGGTGCCGGCACTGAACGATATATCATTCAGTGTGGCCTCAATGTCCACTGCACAATATGTCGTTATCGTTCAATCGTTCATGTAGTTGTGTAGTGGATATGCAGCTTAAGAGTTATGGAAGAACACATTACAAGATTATCAAGCAGATAATGCAATACTGCAGTGTATTGGGCCCAAAACAACCGCAATAGTTTGTCGTTCTTTTTATACTTAGTACATGCATTTATTTCAGTTGGCTTACAAATGTGTATTCCTCCCATGTATTCAGGTTGTGCCATCATTGAAAAGAGAATTTTAAATGTCACTTCAGTTAATGTGCAACTGCTGTATCATATCATGCCAATAAACAGGTTACATGGCACCCAGCCGTGCACTTAGGGGTGGATAGTTCAGAGCACTCCTACCCTGTGCTTGAATAAAGTGATCCACACTTGTGCTAGTATAGGCATACTTCCTATTTATTTGCACAGTTGTCTATTTCTCACAGTAGCGGAAATGTATTACATTTTCTAAAGAGTGGAGAAGTTGCTCATAGCAACCAATCAGCATCTATCTATCATTATATAGACCTTGATAAATACTACTTCAAAGCTGATTGGTTGCTATAGGCAACTTCTCCACTTGTCCACATCTCCACTCTTTTGAAGGTTTGATATATTTCCCCCAATGTGAGCAAACTAGTAAGGACATACTGACTCCCCTCTGCTCTGAGCTTCTTTTCCTGCTTTACCAGCTAAATCAGCGCCAGAGCCTGTGCTACCTCTGAGAAAAGTTGCCAAGTATGCTTAAGACCATGTTTATTTATTATAATTCTATTTAAGTACTTTTGAAAAATCATTTTGGGAAGATCGTGAATGCAACACCTAGGCATGCTGCTGTTCTACAGCACATAAGGGGGAGTATTCAGCTCCACCCATTACTGTATCTAGTACCGCCGAGCACCACCAAGTGGAACTCCTAATGCTATGCTCAGCTTGCTGCCAGAGAGTTTTTGTATGGGTGTCATGCCACCAGAGGCTATATAGTGTGACTGACTGAAAACCATTTTCCATGGCGCTAATAATAATTAAATATGGCTTAAAAAATCCATAAGAATCAAATAGGAGGCACTCCGGGACTGGTGCAGAAGAAAACCACGAGAGTAGGGGTCTGCAACGTTTCGGTTTAATTTACACAACAGTCATCAATCAATAAAACATACAACAAACACATACTTTTTAATACCCTACACCAAACACCCGAGTGACACCATCCCCTCCTCGGCGCCAGATGATGCGCGTCACGTGACCTACGGCGTGGAGTGGCGCAAGCCGATTACATTACCGGCAGGTCCGTCCAGTACCTGGCAACAGGGGTAACAATAATAAACATAAGGGAGCAACAGGCAGCCACGTGGGTATACAAAGACACCACTAACCGGCAAACTGTCTAACTGCCGCACTCAGGCTAGCCATAATGACTGTAATGCAAAACACCCCTAATCTGCTGGTCAAAAAAGTGAAAACATTCGCACAGAAAAAGATACATATAGACTAACAGAGACACATGCAGCAAAATAAACAGTAAATGATAAACAGGCACAAATGAACATGAGACTAAGAAAAATTGGAAAAGAAAAAAAAACAAAAAAAATACAATATATAGAACTTTCCATGAACACTGGATATACATGCAGATATAAGCATCCATATAAATCCGGGGAAGGCAAATCACAAGGAAAATAGATTGGGGGCCTAACTAAGTACATAATGGTACATAGTGTGAAACACCAGAACTAACCACTAAAGGTATAGGAATGAAGTGTAAGCAAAGTGGCAAATATGTGGGGGTATAACAAGAAGATGATGTAGAACATACAAAAAATCCAGATACATAAATATTCTAAAACTTTTCCTGTTATTTAGATAATAAAAGCCTAATGCAACATAAATACAATTGTAACGTACAATACTGAAATGTAAAAAGACTGCACATAATTTGCTAACTCAGTTGAACCAAATAACATTTGCACAGGTAATGGATTAATACAACAAGCCTTTAGTACGAACACAATGGCATGGATGTAGAAAAACTTCTATAGGTTTCTGGATCCAAGTCCAAATAGTTTGGAAACTGCTTGCCCGAAGTGTCAGGGTAACATCTGTGTGTCTTGCTTTCCACACCCAGCTAGTGTTCCCTTAAGGGAACTCGCCTTACACTGAAACTCGTCGGGAGATTTTTCTACACCTCCCACCACCCACATGATGAGTGTTATGGTGCATACACACGATCAGATTTTTCCTTCAGATTTGAACGATAACGATTTAAAAATCGTTCAGTCGTTCATATCTGAAGGAAAATCGTTCATATCTGACATGCCTGAACGATGGACGATCAACGATGCGCGTTCCCGTTTGTCAGATAACGATATCTGACATCTGATGGGTTTGCAGTCAGACTTGGACGATTCCATTCATTTTAATGCAGTCAAAAATCGTTCAATCGTTCAAATCGTTCAAAACTTTGGTAAAATCGTTCAAATCGTTCAGATCGTTTAATCGTTCAATCGTTCATCTGACAAATCTGACAAGTCTGACAAATCTGACCGTGTGTACGCTCCATTATACCAGTGACAGGGTCACGGACACTAAGGATTTGCAGCGGGCGACACATCTTCTGTATTGTGCAGGTGTGTGTACAAGTATTTCACAGCAATTTTAAGTGGATAATACCGAGACCTGTAATTAAATCAACACACAAAAAAGACCTGTTAACACAACAATATTTACTTTTATGCTTTGTTGTAAAATGAAGCAATTAGAAACATCCCCCTCTAGTTTGCCCCTGGGGCTTCACGTATAATTTCTATATTTAAAATGTTTTACAATACTAATATGTAAAACAGGGGTGTAAGTAGGTATATGAAGGCCCCATAACAAACGTTTGTAAGGGCCTCTATGTACCACCCAATGATGAAAAATGTATAGAACACATGTAACTTTGACAAGGAAGATTGGCTCTGGGCTCCATAGCAGCTGCACCCCTTGCACCTACGGTAGTTACGCCCATGACGTAAAACTAATCTACCAATTACTAGCATGAGGAACCACTAATATATAGGTGTATTGTGTTTATTTTCTTTTTTCCCCTCTCTTTCACTTTAACCTCTTTTACTTTAGTGCTTGTGACATCTTAAAACCTGAAGGCATTAGTCAGTGTATTCCTGGATGGTGTAACATTTGCATAATTCTGCCTCCCATCAGAAGAGTAGCAGTTAGATATAATCTGTTTTGCAATCACTTTGACAGATCCCCTTTTGTCACACTGTCTTGAGGTTGATTTTGTCCACTGCCCTTGGCCATTTTCTGCTTTTTATTAATGGCACTTGGTCAGTGATTAAATATAATCAGGGCTAAATTCCTGTCACTCAGTGTTAAATTGTTCTGTTTGCTTGTTCAAGCCCTAATCAAGTAGTATGTGCTATGTTTGCTTTGTTGCAGTTCCATTTCCTTCAGTCCTGGAATAAATTTGTCCTCTGGGAAAATGTTTCACTAAGTAACTTGTGGGCAACCATTTGAAATCTTGTTTGTCACTTCATGGGTCTCTGCAAGTGATCTGCACTGAAAACTATGAAAAATTTGATAAGTACAGGAGTGCATTTTCGATATCAGTTCAAAGCTAGCCAGGTGATACATGCAAAAATGTATTTCATTAGACACTATAGGGCCACCGTTGTCCTTTTACAGCTCTGTTGAAATACAACCACTAGCAAGTGGGCAGATCTATGCCAGGAGTTGCAATTTACCAATTACTGGGTAGTGAAATGTTGCCTCCACCTCTTCAAAGATAATATTAGGCAATTGTGAATTATCAGATAAATATTTATTTTGCCTGTATAGCACCAGGATACAATGGCGTCCCTCCTCGCAGACACCCCTGGTGCAGGGAGGGCTGTAGTGCCAGCAAAAGCGGGTGTGACCTCGACGGTAGAAGCGTGGCCTCGCAGATGGGGGTATTGGCCTGGTGGCCCAAACCCCCGGCCCAATTCCGGACTGCCCCCGGGGACCAGTCTGTGTGCAGTGCCGGCTGCCTCGCTGTGTCAGGAGCGGAGTGCTGCAAGTAATGCTACATGGCAGCACCCAGCTCCTGTCACTGTGGAGTCACCCCTCAGCAGGTGACACCTGAGTGCGGCCCGCACCCCCCTTGTGACGTCACTGCCAGTATATTCTGTTGAGCTTTACAATTGGGTACAAAACCGTAATAAACTGGGACTGGGCATAAGATGTAAGAGGGCCCTGTTCATAAACGTACACACTATAGGTAAATGGGAATTTGATCAGAAGTATAAGTGCTACATATTGCAGACTGGTTCAGCCTGATAGAAAAGGTTCTTGGTGGTCACACAATTTTGGCCAGTTAATGAATTATTACCAGTTATTTATATAGCGCACACATTCTGCAGCTCTTTAAAGAGAATTTTTCAGTCATTCACATTTCAGTTCAATTGTGTGTGAATTTGGTCTCGCGAGGCGAATTCATGGAAAATTAGCATTGCGAATTACAGTTGCAATTGACTTTCAAACAGAAAAAATGTGCCTGCTTTTGTTTGCACCCCTTGAGTGGTTGAAAAGGTAGGGAAAATCTTTATTTTAAGTTTAAAATGTTGGGACTTTCTTCAGAACCCCTCGGACACCCTTCAAAGACTAATTAGGCATTTTCAAGTTTTCAATTGGCTTTTTTTGTCCTTCATCCACTAGGGGACACTGGAGTCTTAGAACAGTGGGGTATAGAAGTGGGTTAATCTGTACGGTAGCTAGCTCCCCCCCCAGGTCAATCTAAATTTCTCTTTCATCCACTAGGGGACACTGGAGGTGCTTACGCTGGGGGTATAGAGGCGTGGATAACTGGAGCTGGCACTTTAAAATAATCTAGAAGTGTGAAGCTCCTCCCCCTCTATGCCCCATCAGCCCTCAGTTTAGAAAATGTGCCTCTAGGAGCTGGTCACTACATGCTGTGCTCCAGCAAATACATTTATTTAATTAAATTTTTTTTCTTTTACACTCCTATAGGTACCCTTCGCCACCTATCTAAAAGGTGGGCTCCGGGTACCTGGCGCCCTGGTGTTTAAGCAAACACCGGGAAGGAGTGCGTAGTGCTCATTCTAAAAGAGCTCCTGACAGCTCCTTATCGCCACAGCTAAGTCTTCACGCAAGCAGAGAAGACTGCTGACCTGCCAGAGAGAGACTACAGTGGACATGCAGTGAGTAACAAGCTGCGTATCCCCCAGCTCCTGCCCGGCGCTGACACAGCATGCTGCGCTGTGTTAGTGTGTGCATAGCGCTGTTAGACAGCGCTACAAATTTCCCGCTGTCGGCGCTGCCCTGCGCTGTTAATGTGTGCATAGCACAGTTAAACAGCGCTGCACCTGTGCTCTGTGTAAGGGAAGCCCGCTGTCGCCGCTGCCCTGCGCTGTCTGCTGTGTGTACACAGCGCTACACGCGGCTCCCTGCTTCTTCCCTCTCCCCGCTGATACACGCGGGTAGCGCGGAGGGAAGGGGGGATGGGCCACATAGCAGCCATAATGGAGCCCTTAGGGCATGAAGAGGGGGCAGAGCCTAATCAGCGCGGGCTCTCTCTCCACTATACGCGGCAAGCGGCTGTAGATAACAGCGTGGCTGCCGTTTAACTGTTTCATGCCTGTATCTCTCCCTTATACAGGAAGAGTGCAGCAGAACTGAAGGCTGGATTCTTTTGCTCCCCATTCCTGGCTACAAAGCTACATAAGCACAGAGGCTGTGCATAATACACTGGGGGCGCAGGGAATCTAATCTGTGGGAAGGGAGTGGGGTGTGCTCCTCCTCTGTGTCCCAAGCCAGCCTTCTGTTTTTCTTTACTTCTGTATATACTCTGTCCCTCTGTGTGTGGTGACTGTGTGTATCCATGTTAAACAGAACAAAGGCGTCTCAAAAGATGTTTGTTTGTTCTAGGTGTAACAACAAACTATCCAAGCCGCATGCTGCTGGGTCCACGTTATGTGATGCTTGTATAGCAATTGATCCACCTATGGCTATTATTGCCTCACCTGCGCCTCCATGGGCCGCTGACATGGTAGGAGTAATGACTGATTTAACATCTGTTAGCTGAGGCACGCAAGTCTCAGCCTCCTTGGGTTGCTGGGCTAACCAAATCTCTTGACACCCTGGTACAGGTTACGGGTACAGCTGTGTACGCACCCTCCACTTCCTTACACGAACCGACACAAAAGCGTCCTTTATCGACTGTTCTCCAGTCAGAAGAGTCTGACGAGGAATTCCTCGCTACGAAGAGGAAGGGGAATTGGAGGAAGCATTACAGGACGATACCCCTCTAGAGTTAGTCCACCTCTCCTGGGGTGGAATCTCTAATTTTGGCGGTCAGAAAAATCCTTAAATTACCTGAGGATGTTATTCCTGCATCCCAGGAGCGTGAATTATTTCATGAACAACCAAAGAGTTCGGCGGTTTCTCCGTTCTCACTGCATCTTCAACAACAGCTCTCAGTGGCCTGGAAACAACCGGATAAACTGTTCCAAATTCCGCGCCGGTTTCCTTCTAGCTACCCTTTTTCGTCATCCATGATGGAGAAGTGGGAAACGCCACCTCCAGTAGATGCGTCCGCCTCCCGTCTCTCTAAGAAAACAGCACTTCCAGTACCGGGAGCCACAGTACTAAAAGATCCTTCGCATCGTAAATTGGAGACAACGCTAAGATCTATTTATACCGCAGTGGGTGCTCAGCTTAGGCCCACCCTTGTTACTGCTTGTGTTAACAAGGTGGAGGTTTGCTGGGCTGACCAGTTGATTACAGGTTTGGACTCTGCTACTTCCAGAGCAGAGTTACGCCTACTAGCAGAACACATCCGAGAGTCTGCAGTTTACCTGGGAGAAGCGTCAAAAGATATCAGTCATATTAGTGCTCGCATATCTGCTTCTGCTATTTCGGGCTGCAGAGCCCTCTGGTTGCGCGCCTGGCATGCGGATGTGCAGAATCCAGGCGTGCAGTGGAGGGTTTACCATTCAATGGCGACATGCTGTTTGGCCCGGAATTACACAAATGAGGCCACGGGGGGGTAAGTCTTCCTTCCTCCCGTCAACTGCACCGGCTCCCAGAAGAGATTATGCTGGACCTTCATTTCATTCCTTTCGTGCGCCACATTCCTTTCGTGGTAGAGCCAGAGGGGCTCACTCCCAAGCAAGAGGCGACAGAGGTAGAGGCCGCCCACACACGGTTGCACGTAGACAGGAGCCTAAGCCAGCTGAGAAACAGGTGGCATGACTGTCTTCCGTCCCACCTGGGACCACCTACAGTGGGAGCCCGCCTGCAAAGATTTCAACAAGTTTGGCACCAGACGTCTCCAGTAACGTGGATCCGCAGACTAATTTCCCTGGGGTACCGAATAGACTTAGAGGTGCCCCCTCCACCTCGGTTCTTCACTACAAGTCTGCCAATACCTGCAGACAAGGCCAGGTTTCTACAGGAGGTTATCCAGTCTCTAGTGGTATCATCTGTGCTAGTTTAGGTTCCAGAACATCAACGAGGTATGGGGATTTACTCGAACCTGTTTGTAGTACCCAAACCGTATGGATCGGTCAGGCCAAAGTCATTGAACCTGTATCTGAAGATGTATCGGTTCCAAATGGAGTCTCTGCAGTCAGTTATTGCGAGCTTGCAACCAGGAGAATTCCTATTATCCCTGGATATCACGGATACCTATTTATTTTATTTATTTATTTTTATTTATTTATTAACAGTTTCTTATATAGCGCAGCATATTCCGTTGCGCTTTACAATTGGAAACATTGATAGAACAAAACAGGGTAATAACAGACAGACATAGAGGTAAGAGGGCCCTGCTTGCAAGCTTACAATCTATAGGGAAACAGGCATTGATACACAAGGATATCAATCTCCACGTTCCCATCTGGGAACCACATTCCAACGCGGTTGGATAATAAACTTCAAGAAATCAAATCTCAATCCGTCCCAGAAGCTCCTGTTTCTGGGCATGTTCTTAGATACAGCATCACAGAGTAGCTTCCTTCCAATAGACAGAGCCCGGGATATCCGGTGGTTGGTTCAGCTGCTCCTCAGACCAAAGAAGGTGTCCCTCCTTCTTTGTCTGCGTCTCCTGGGGAAGATGGTAACTGCCTTCGAGGCACTACAGTTCGGGCGATTCCACTCCAGGGTGTTTCAGCTGGACCTACTAATACAGGGGTCAGGGTCTCATCTGCTTCTACATCGACAGATCCGTCTGATGCCAGAGTGACCCTTTTCTGGTGGACACAATCCAACAAACTATTAGTAGGATGGAGATTCAGAGTGTGGAACTGGATCATCGTAACAACAGATGCCAGCCTTCGAGGATAGGGAGCAGTAGTCCTCGATTATCACTTTCAAGGTCGATGGTCCCCTCTAGAACAAAAGTGGCCCACAAGTGTGTTCGAACTCAGAGCGATTTACAATGCTCTGATAGAAGCAGCAGAGTTTCTAAGAACTCGTCCGGTAAGAGTTCAGTCCGACAAGGCGACGGCCGTCGCGTACATCAACCGCCAAGGAGGGACTCTTGAGTCGCAGGGCCATGCGAGAAGTAACTCAGGTTCTCAGGTGGGCCGAGAGCCAGTCAGTAATCCTGTCGGTGGTATTCATCCCGGGTGTGGACAACCGGGAAGCAGATTACCTAAGCCGCCAGGATATCCATCCCGGGGAATGGAAGCTTCTTCCAGACGTGTTCAACGCGCTGATACGTCGATGGGGATGTCCTCAGGTGGACCTCATGGCGTCACGATTGAATCGTCAGCTCCTGGTATACATGTCAAGAACTCGAGATCCGTAGGCAGTGGCAGTAGACGCTCTGACAGTTCCGTGGATCTACGACTTCGTTTACCTTTTTTCCTCCGATTCCACTTCCTCGACTGCTAAAAAGGATAAAACACGAGTCAGCCTCTGTCATTCTTGTGGCTCCGAACTGACCTTGGAGTAGTTGGTTCTCGTACCTTTGGTCCCTATTGGCAGACGATCCGTGGCCCCTTCCTCTGCACCCGGATCTGCTGCAGCAGGGTCCTTTCATACACTCCAACCTAGCGCAACTGCGTTTAACGGGGTGGCTCTTGAAACCGATGTCCTAAGATGCAGAGGAATCCCAGACTCTGTTATTCCCACCATGCTACGCGCCAGGAAACCAGTTTCGGCTGCGCATTATCATAGCCTCTTGCGTTCTTCCATCTCGTGGTGTTCCAGTCGGGATCTTCCCTCTAGGATTTTTCGGTGTCCCGGTATCGGCTTTTTCTTCAGACTGGTCTGGATTCTGGCCTTCGTCTTGGAACTTTAAAGGTGCAGGTTTCTGCCCTTTCCATTTTCTTTCAATGGAAATTGGCCCTCATTCCTGAGGTACAGACGTTTCTTCAGGGAGTCTTGCGTTTGCAGCCTCTTTTTGTACCTCCAATTAGTTCCCTGGGACTTGAACTTGGTGCTTCTGTTTCTTCAGTCGTCCATGTTTGAACCTTTGGAAGAGGGTGATATTAAGTACTTGTTTTGGAAGACTGTCCTCTTCCTGGCTCTAGCATCGGCTCGTAGAGTTTCAGAATTGAGTGCTCTGTCCTATAAGCCACCTTACCTTGTGTTTCATGCTGATAGGGCGGAACTCCAGACGGTAGCCGCCTTCCTTCCCAAGGTAGTGTCTGCTTTTCATATTAATCAGCCTATTGTGGTATCATCTTTGGTGGAGGACTCTGGTGGTTCTTCTACCTTGGATGTGGTTGAAGCTCTCCGCATCTATGTTGACAGGACGGTTTCCCTCCGTAAGTCTGAGTCATTTTTTGTCCTCTATGATGTGGTTCGGAGGGGCTGGCCAGCGTCTAAGCAGACTTTGGCACGTTGGATCCGGCTGATCATTCATCAGGCTTATGTTAATGCCGACCGCCGGTCTCCATCGTCCATTTCGGCTCATCCCACACGTTCTGTGGGTGCGTCATGGGCGTCCGGTAGGGGAGCCTTCACATCACAATTGTGCCGCGTGGCCACTTGGTCTTCAGTTCACACGTTTGTCAAGTTTTACAGATTTGATACGTTCGCTGTTTCGGCATACCGTGTTGGCTGCCTAGTTCTGCAGGTGCCGCAGAGTGCTCCCGCCCGTGGGGGAAAACTTTGGGACGTCCCCAGCGTAAGCACCTCCAGTGTCTCCTAGTGGATGAAAGAGAAAATGGGATTTTGGTACCTACCGGTAAATCCTTTTCTCTGATTCCACAGGGGACACTGGACGCCCACCTCAGCGCTCTTCGCCTGCCTGTTCGGTTTGTTCCGTATGTTGTATGTTTTGATTGTGTGTTCTTCTCTCCCTTTTAATCCGCTTGTTCTCCATCTCTTCTCGGTCTTCATCTCGGAGGGCTGATGGGGCATAGAGGGGGAGGAGCTTCACACTTCTAGATTATTTTAAAGTGCCAGCTCCAGTTATCCACGCCTCTATACCCACAGCGTAAGCACCTCCAGTGTCCCTTGTGAAATCAGAGAAAAGGATTTACCGGTAGGTACCAAAATCCCATTTTTGTGTCCTGGGAGCTGGATCATTCCTTCAGGGCTCTCTAAAGAAATTAAAAGATGATCCTACAGCATAGAATATGTGCTGAGGATTAGACTGGCAGCTCACTGCCTCTGCTTGTCTGCTGCAATGGAGCTGCCAGGAAGACCCCACCGCAGCTGCTTGCGGCTTGTGCTGGGGTCTTCTGCTGCAGAGACCACAGTCTCTGGGGAAACCAAGACGTGCGGTGCACGTCGCGGTCTCCCACCAGCAACGCCCGCCGCCAACAGCATTAGGCAGGACAAGGTTAGTGTTGCCTGAGTAGCAGGAGAGCCAGGACAATGGCGGGCATGAGGGAAGGCGGCCTGCTCAGCGCAGAGAACGGGTGCCATAGCGGGGGGGGAGCCTAATATTCAATTCTGCTCCTGCCTCCCAGCAGCCCCAGTGCTCCCAGAAAGAGGCTGGTGGCCATTTTAGAGAATTAGAATTTAGAAAATTATGTGAAACTCCTCCTGCGGTGGACCCTTCAGTATCCCGTCTGTCTAAAAAGATGGTACTTCCTGTACCATGAGCAGTCTCCCTAAAAGAATCTTCCGACAGGAAGTTAGAAAACGCCTTAAAATCTGTTTATACAGTGGCAGGTGTGTCCCTTCGTCCCGCACTAGTCAGCTGCTGGGTCAACAAGGCTGTAGAAGCATGGGCTACACAGCTTTCAGAGGGCCTTAAGACAGGGGTACAAGTAGACAAGCTAATTTACTTGGCAGATCAGATTTCAGAATCAGCCACTTTCCTAGGGGAAGCTGCAAAGGGCATATGTAACCTTTCCGCTAGATCCTCGGCCTTAGCCATCTCTGCCAGAAGAGCTCTTTGGCTACGACAGTGGCAGGCTGATGCCGAGTCTAAGAGAGCAGTTGAGGCTCTTCCTTACACAGGAGATGTCCTGTTTGGTTCCGAATTAGATAAGTTTACTTCCCACCTTTGGCCTGTGAAATCCACTTATCAGCCTTCAGCGGCTCCGCCTCCCAGAAAACCAGTTACAGGACCGTCCTTTCGGTCCTTCATGTTTCAGGGAGATTTAGAGGCTGTTCCAGAGGAGCTCCTGCTATCGCCCGGGGTTCCAGAGGCCGAGGAAGAGTCACTGCATCCTCTTCCCAACAGGACAAATCTACGGTTAAACCTTCTGCATGACGCTCTACCTTCTCATTTGGGGGATCCCAAGGTGGGAGGTCGACTGCAGAACTGCAAAGAAGAATGGATCCAATCTTGCCAGGATGCCTGGGTTCGGTACATCATTACCCAGGGGTTGAAGTTGGACGGGTTGTCACTGTCAGTGGAAAAATGGATTGTGATTCAGGGAAAAATAGACAGGCTTCTGTTGTCTTGAGTGGTAGTGAATGTTGAAAACCATCAGTGGGGTCAGGGCTTTTACTCCAGCTTGTTTGTGGTTCCAAAACCAGACGGGTCGGTGAGACCCATTCTGAACTTGAAGGATCTCAGGACCTCATTCAGAGTCGGTCGTTGCGGCCACACGGTCGTACGCCACCGATGTTCGCTATACTGCGCATGCGTAAAGTTCGCAATGCGCGTGTGCAAACTAGCCGCTACGATCAGAAATTTCTCTCTCCTTGAACACAGCCAGCTCGGTAGTTTGAGTGACAGATGGAGGCGTTTGTGGGTGGTAACAGGGGAAGGTGCTTGAAAACGGGGGAGTGGAGATCCGAACGCAGGCGTGCCTCATTATGCGAACGGCGTTTTATGGGAGTGCATACGGATTATGGGAGTGCATAATTAACAAAGTAGCGTCATGGCACATGTGACATGGGAGGTTTTTACACTGACATGATCGTAGAGCTTAAGAGAGGGTGTGGTGAACCTTAAGCTCTACGACCAGTTCCGATGCTTCCCGATTAATCCTTATATGCCCGGAGATGACGTGCAATGCGTACGAGAAGGGGGCGTATTTTTTTGTCTTCCGACCGCTTCCTCCCCTTGGTCGGCCAACTACCGATCCGAACTTAGGGAAGCAACTTGCGAGGGAACCATTTGCATATCCGGACCCTTTTCCCGTACGACCGTGCGGCCGCTTCGACCGACTCTGAATGAGTTCCTCAATCCTTATCTGCGAGCTTTCAGGTTCAAAATGAAGTCCCTGCAGTCTGTCATTGGCGGCCTCGAGAAGGAAGAGTTTCTCGTGTCCTTGGACATAAAGGATGCCTACCTTCACATTCCCATCTGGCCTCCGCATAAGGCATTCCTTCGGCTTGCATTGAAAGACTCTCATTTTCAATCTCAGGCCTTACCTTTCGGTCTTTCCTCAGTACCCAGAGTTTTCACGAAAGTAATGGCAGTGATGATGGCCCTGCTTCGGAGGCAGGCTGTTGCTATCGTTCCATATTTGGACGATCTCCTTATTAAAGCTCCGTCGGTAACACAATTGTTACAAGACATACAGCTAACTCAGTCTGCTCTTACAACACAGTTGGATCCTCAAGGTGTTCCTTCCTCTGGACAAGGTATCCTCCATTCAGCACATGGTGCGGTTGATACTGCATCAACGAAGAGTATCAGTACATCTGTGTATTAGATTACTATGGAAAATGGTGGCGACTTTTGAGTCCATCCAGTACAGGAGATTTCATGCTCGGCTATTTCAATTGTATCTACTGTCCCAGTGGTTGGGTCTATTTCTTCACAAGCGAGTGTTATTGTCCCCCAGGACTCGAACATCTCTCCTTTGATGGCTGAATTCCTCTCACCTGTTAGCAGGAAAGAGTTTTGCGTGTGGGATTGGACTGTCCTCACCACGGCCGCAAGTCTGAGAGGGTGGGGGGCAGTGACTCTGGGAGGACACTTTCAGGGCCGCTGGACTCAGCGGGAGGCAGTACTACCTATAAACATCCTAGAATTAAGGGCAGTGTTCTGTGCCCTTCAGCTTACACAGCCTCTGTTGCAGGGTCGAGCAATCAGAGTGCAGTCGGACAATGCCACAGCTGTGGCATATATATAAACAGAAAGGGTGGCACCAAGAGTCGGGCCGACATGAGGGAAGTAAGCCCACATTCTGCTTTGGGCAGAGGAATTTGCAGCGGCGATATCCGCAGTCTTCATCTCAGGGGTAGAAAATTGGGAGGCCGACTACCTCAGCCGACAGGACATTAATCTGGGGGAATGGGCGCTCAATCATCAGGTCTTTCAACAACTGATTCAGCATTGGGATCAACCTCAAATGGACCTCATGCCGTCGAGGTTGAACCATCGATTACCGCTGTACGGCTCTCGAACAAGGGATCCTCAAGCGGTGGTTGTGGACGCACTGACAGCGACTTGGCAGTTTCACTACATGTACCTGTTCCCTCCAATTCCACTTTTTCCTCATCTGCTTCAAAGAATAAAAAGAGAAAGGGCCAATGTGTTGCTGGTGGCTCCAGATTGGCCCAGGCGAGCATGGTACTCAGGTCTACGGCATCTGTTGATAGACGATCCATGGCCTCTACCTCTGCAAGACAATCTACTCCTACAGGGTCCATTTATCTATCAGGACTTAAAGCGGCTTCGTTTGATGGCGTGGCTGTTGAAAGGGCCATCCTGAGAAAGAAGGGTATTCCTTCCAGTGTGATTCCTACCATGATTAGGGCTCGGAAGGAAGTAACATCAAAACATTATTATCTTATCTGGAAGGCATACGTATCTTGGTGTGAACGCAGCAGTTCACCCCCGTCTGATTTCAAGGTATACCGTGTTCTTTTTCTGCAAGCCGGTTTATCAGCAGGCCTTCGTCTAGGATTTTTGAAGGTTCAGGTGTCTGCACTGTCCATTTTCTTTCAGAGGAAACTAGCCTTATTGCCGGATGTCCAGACCTTCCTACAGGGAGTAATCAGAATACAACCTCCATTTGTTCTTCCTACGGCCCCATGGGACTTAGGTCCTGATTCAAAGGCGCTCGCTCTGAATCAGGGCGGATTTACAGTACAAAAAAAAAAATCCACCTCCAGACGGCACACACATAGCTGTGGGTGGCCATCCACAGATTGTGCAGGCGGCCTGGCGATGGTCTCGTCCACCGCAAGCCCCAGTGAACTTTCTGCTCTAATATAACAGGAAGTCCACTACTGACATCACGTGTGATGTCAGTAGGGCCGCCCACAAATGGCAGGCGTTCCTTTGGGAACGCCTCTGTTTGTGCAGCCACCCCCCAAGCCGCCTATAAAACGGGGCGAGCTGTCGATCAACGTCGAAAGCCGCCCCATTTTGCTGCAAGCCCCGAGCGAGTGAAGTTCTCACTCGCTCCGGGGCTCGCGCACGCACTGCCCGACCATCGACCCGCTTGCGAGCGCTTCTGAATCAGGCCCTTAGACTTGGTCCTTTCGTTCCTCCAGTCTGCTTTGTTTGAACCGCGACAGACGGTGGAGGTAGTTTTTTTTTTTTTTTTAACTTGGAAGGTGGTTCTTCTTTTGGCGCTCGCCTCAGCTAGACGTGTGTTGGAGCTTGGGGCTCTATCCTGTCGCTCGCCTTACCTCATGTTCCACGAGGATAGGGCTGAACTTCGTACACAGATGTCTCTTCTTCCTAAGGTGGTGTCTGCGTTTCACATAAACCAGCCAATTGTTGTTCCAGTGTTAAAGGAAGATTCTTAGAGCTCTTCGGATTTATGTGGAGAGGACAGCATCTATCCGGAAGTCGGATGTGCTTTTTGTCTGTTTTGATATGGCAAGGCCAGGTTGGCCGGCTTCGAAACAGACTATTTCTCGTTGGATCCGTCTGGCAATCAGACAGGCTTATCTGGCCGCTTCTAAACAGCTGCCAGTTTCTATTACGGCACATTCAACGCGCTCAGTGGGACCTTCGTGTGCGGCTGCCCGTGGGGTTTCTTTGACTAATCTTTGTCAAGCGACCAACTGGTCAGGCAGGCAAACTTTTGTTAAGTTTTACCGTTTTGACACCTTTGCGGCCTCTGCTTCACAGTATGGCCGTGCTGTTTTGCAGGGTTCTTAGTGCTCTCGCTCCCAGGATGGGAGCTCTGGCAAGTCCCCACTGTACTGAGACTCCAGTGTCCCCTAGTGGATGAAGGAGAAATCAGGATTGTGGTTGCTTACCAATAAATCCCCTTCTATAATGCCCCCCAGTAGTAGTCCCACCTATGCAGAGCCCCCAGTAGTAGACTCCCCTATGCAGTGCCCCTTATATAGTGCTCTCAGTAATAGTCCCCCCTATGCAGTGCCCCTTATATAGTTTCTTCTATGCAGTGCCCCCAGTAGTTGCCCCCCAATCCCTTTCTCCGATTCCACAGGGGACACTGGACGCCCGCCTGGCGCTGTTACACCTCTATAAGTTTGTTGTTTTACAGGTTCAGACAGTTGTTTTGTATCCATCGTCTGCTTGAAAAGTTGTGTTTTCTTTCATAAAACCTTTCTGGTTTGTTTATGTATGTTGTAGTTTCTCTTTTCCTTCTCCTCCTTATTTTCCAGCTCTCCTCGGGCACAGTTTTTTTTAGACTGACCTGGGGGAGAGTGGTATAGAGGGGGTGGAGCTAGCTACCATACAGATTTATTTCGCTATCAGGATTTTGGTTACTTACCGATAAATCCCTTTCAACCGATTCCACAGGGGACACTGGAGTACCAGTACAGTGGGGTATAGAAGTGTGTTCACCGGGAGCTGGCGAACACACTTCTATACCCCACTGGACTGGTACTCCAGTGTCCCCTGTGGAATCGGTTGAAAGGGATTTATCGGTAAGTAACCAAAATCCTGATAGCGAAATAATGCACCCCAAATTTAATGAAAGTATTTACTTCAACAAAAATAGTTTTTTATATTTTTTTACATGTTTTCAAAGTCTTCTCAAATTACCCCTTAAGCATCCTTTTTTCTACTTTTTAGATTATTTACTGTTTTTAAAAAAATGCACAAATCAGCCATTTGACACCTTTTAAAAGCATACAGTAATTCTTTATGGCCACTAACAGTTGTCTGTCTGATTCTGCTAACAAAGTTTTACATTTTTTGTGGTCCAGGAAGTTCTCCCCACTCTTTCATGCTATTTTCCCTGTTCACTTTTGGACAAGCTTTGCACACTATTATGGGGCACATCCACTAGCAGACCGAAAAACGACTGCACGATTACGACATTGTAATCGTGCAGTCGTTTCACAGTGTGTGCTGTGCATACACTCAATGTTCAGTGTAGGCACATCAATCATCCCCTAACATGCTCAACCTGACATAATCGTCAGGTTGACCAGCATGTTCTGCTGATGATTGATGTCGGAAATGACCATCGGGAGTGCACATCGCTGGTAGTTTCCTACATTAATGAGCCAGATTCATGAGCGATTTAACAATATTGTTCAATCGCTTATTGAAATCGGCAAGTGGATGTGCGCCCTTACTAGTAGTGCGAATTGGCATTGCTAAATGAATTGTGCATATTTCTGGTGTGTGTATGAAGGTGAAGTGTACGAGTTTATCGCCTTTTGCAAACTCGCACCTAATTGAATTCCCCCCTATTTTGCCTACTACATGAACACAAACTACAGTTAATTTTTGTTGGGAGCCAATTAACCTACCAGAAGAAACCCACGCAAACGTGGAGAATATTACCCCACACAGATAAGGGGCCACGGTGGTCTGTTAGAGAGTTGTATGAGTGTAGACTAGAGAGAAAACATTTGTAAGTTTTGTGTGAAGAGAAGAGGTTATTTGGTAGGATAGCTTATGGAGTATGTCGGTGGTTCTAAATT
This sequence comes from Taudactylus pleione, assembly GCA_031769625.1. Classification (NCBI taxonomy): domain Eukaryota; kingdom Metazoa; phylum Chordata; class Amphibia; order Anura; family Myobatrachidae; genus Taudactylus; species Taudactylus pleione. The sequence goes on along the minus strand of JAUIMM010000036.1, from coordinate 11,520,961 downwards.
TGAGTTTGAGGTAAGTTTTCAGGGAGCGCTTGAAGGTTTGGAGACTAGAAGAAGGTCTTGTGTGAGGGAGGGCATTCCACAGAGTGGGTAGCCCGAAAAAAGTATTGTAGACATGAATGGCAGCAGGTAATGAGCGTGCATGAGAGATGTAGTTCTTGTGCAGAGCGGAGGGGTGGAGTTAGAAGATTGTTGACATACAGTAAGTGAAGATGGGGTGTAGTTATGAGTCCGGCAGCCGCGATGCCGCCGGTCTCAATCCTGATGCTGAAAGTCCGACACTGATTTATGATGGGCATCGGTATTTCGACGCCTATCTTAATCCCGATGCCGGAGCACAGAAGGATGCCAGGTAAGTCCAGAGGACCCTATGTGTTAGCGAAGGGGGGGGTTGGGGATTGAAGGAGGATTAGGTGGGGTTAGCGTTGGTTTTTTTTTTGGGGGGGGGGGGTTAGGGTTAGGCACCCCTAGGGGGAGAATTAGGTTTAGGCACCACTGGGGAGGGGGGGTGAGGTTTAAGCATGAAAGGGGGAGTCTTGAGTTTAGGCACTGACGGGGAGGGTTAGGGTTAAGGGGGGTATCCACTAGACGATAAAGTTGAACGATAATGATAAAATCGTTTGATAATCGTTTGAACATCGTTTGAAAATTTGGTCTTTTAGGCATCTATCATCGTGCAAACATGCTGGTCAACCTGACGATATAGTCAGGCTCAGCATGTTTCCAGATGATGGATGACCCTGCACTGAACGTCTGCTCGTTCAGTGCAGGCACATCACACGACTGACAAACGACTGCATGATTACTGTCTTGTAATCGTGCAGCCGTTTTCAGATCTTGTAGTGGATGCCCCCCATTAGGCTACAAGAAGGGGGGGGGGGGATACAGTTGTCGGTATTTTGACAGTAGGCATCCTGACAGCCGGCATTACATACTGGTTCCGTGAAGATTTGTATGTTGGTGTTCTCAATAGATATGATTTAGGAGAAGAATGCTCTTCACGTTATTGGCATTGACAAAAAAATAAAAAAGAATTGGAGCCTGCTTGGAATGTAGTTTTGCTGGAAAATAAAGACTATACAGAAAACAATCGAAAATTCACGTAGCAAATCTTTAAGAGTATGGTATATTGTTTAATAATAATCATCTGAGAGGTCATAAACTAGCATGGCTTTTTAAAGTCATTATGTGGCACCAAAAGCCATTAAATTCAATCTCAATATAAACTAGACTGTTATGTAGGCTGGAATATAGTCACCTGTAATGTTGAGACAACTGTGAATAAATTGTTTAATCACTTCTTAATAACTGATATTTGGCTTTCAAGATAAATAATAAAGGCACACTTCTTAAGAACTTGCTATTTGCACTATTATCTTTCTTTACTGTGTTGTTTTTTTTCTTTTGTAGTGTGGTGTTAGATTTATTACCCAAACCTTTAAGTGAAAACCAATATACATAAAATGTGTTTTCATCCCCCTAAGCTGAAAGCCATAAAGAATGGAGGGAATTTTAATGAACATACCCTGCAGAAGCAGCTCCTTGAAGCTTTGGTCATTCAAGTGAATCCAGCCAGTGAAAAGTAGGTCATATTGTGAAACTATCCAAGGCTTCATAGATTAGAGAGAGCATTTAGGAGACTGCTTGTGCCATTAGAGGATTTATAATTTAATGGGGAAAATAATTAATTCATTTTGGTTAAATCCATTGTAAAATAGTGGAATTTAAAATCATAGGGAAATTAAATGTTTTGATGATAATTAAAGTAGTTGTGTCCTAGAGCTACATAAGGCAAGGTTCCATTCCGTAACTGTAATTGTGGGAACTGCTGCTATTGTCACAGGATTAGCCAGTATTTACTACCTTTTTTTATCTTAAAATAAAATCTAGATGTAAAAGGGTTTGTTTGTATGTGTGTGTGTTTTTATTTTTAATCACAATTATTCACCGCTGCAAATAGCACTCAGTACTGTTTTGTGTGGTGGTATTCTAAGGGGGAAAACATCATGGGCTACAGACTTCAATTGTCTTTGATAAGGATAAGAGGCGCTCTCCCTGTTCTTGCTGCTGTCGGTATGTTCCCTGTGGCTGTGGTTAGTGTAGTGCGGACCGCAGTGAGTGCGGTCCGCACTACACAGAAAAAAAAAACATTGCCGCCGCTGCCAGGTAGTACACTCGTACTACCTGGCGGCGGTGTGCTTGTTTTAGCAGCCAAAGAGAGTCATACTCTCACTGGCTGCTTCACCCACGGAGGGAGCTGGGCTGAAGCTCACTCATGAGCTCCACCTTCCGGCTCCTGCAGTGGGTGATGAGAGAGACGTCATGACATCTCTCCCATAGTGCAGAGAGGGCTGGAAGGACGGAGGAGCGGAAGGAACGGGGCGGGCGCAGGAGCGGGGATTCAGGTAAGTGTTGTTTTTTTTGTGTCTTTGTCCTATATATGTAAGGGGCACTGCATTTGGGGGACTACTACTGGGGGTACTGCATAGAAGAGACTATATAAGGGGCACTGCATAGGGGGGACTATTACTGAGAGCACTATATAAGGGGCACTGCATAGGTGGGACTACTACTGGGGGGCATTATAGAAGGGGCACTACTGGAGGCACTGCATAGGGGGGACTACTACTGGGGGCACTGATTAATGGGGACCACTACTGGGGCTCTATTCATTATCTGGCGGTCACTGTTACGCTCTATGCATTATCTGGAGGTCACTGTTACGCTCTATGCATTATCTGGAGGTCACTGTTACGCTCTATGCATTATCTGGAGGTCACTGTTACGCTCTATGCATTATCTGGAGGTCACTGTTACTCTCTATGCATTATCTGGAGGTCACTATTACACTCTATGCATTATATGGAGGTAACTGTTACGCTCTATGCATTATCATTGAGGTCACTATTACACTCTATGCATTATCTGGAGGTCACTGTTACGCTCTATGCATTATCTGGAGGTCACTGTTACGCTCTATGCATTATCTGGAGGTCACTGTTACGCTCTATGCATTATCTGGAGGTCACTGTTACGCTCTATGCATTATCGGGTGGTCACTGTTACACTCTATGCATTATCGGGTGGTCACTGTTACGCCCTATGCATTATCTGGAGGTCACTGCTACGCTCTACAGTATGCATTATCTGGAGGTCACTGTTATGCTCTGAATTATTTGTTGGTCACTGTTACACTCTATGCATTATCTGGAGGTCACTGTTACGCTCTATGCATTATCTGGAGGTCACTGTTATGCTCTATGCATTATCTGGAGGTCACTGTTACGCTCTGAATTATTTGTTGGTCACTGTTACACTCTATGCATTATCTGGAGGTCACTGTTACGCTCTATGCATTATCTGGAGGTCACTGTTACGCTCTATGCATTATCTGGAGGTCACTGTTACACTCTATGCATTATCTGGAGGTCACTGTTACACTCTGAATTATTTGTTGGTCACTGTTACACTCTATGCATTATCGGGTGGTCACTGTTACACTCTATGCATTATCGGGTGGTCACTGTTACGCCCTATGCATTATCTGGAGGTCACTGCTACGCTCTACAGTATGCATTATCTGGCGGTCACTGGGATGTTCCCTGTATTACCTGACAGCCACTTCATTAAAAATGCTACTTTATTTGCTGCAAATGGCTAAATGGTTTCTGCCATGTTGATAGATGGAATAATAATGCAGCTATCATTATGTTATATTATGTATGTGTTACTGATACAAATGTTCCTGGTGTTTGTGTTACTGTAGGTAGCAGCCATCCCACCAGGCGCAGAGTCAGTGGATGTCATGTTCTTATAGAAGATCCAAATGGAGACTTTCCCCTATTACCGATTAGTAACCTTTGTTACTGATAATGGAAGAAGCTTCCTAGGGGTGTAAGTGGAGGTCTGTGAGCCCCAGTAAAACTCTATTAGACTGACCACCAAACACCCTGCTCCCACATTTTTATTACCAATGCTACCTAATTGTCCTCCTGTATTGCTTTGACACATTTATTCTAAGTATTTTTATTTGGTAATCTAGACACCATGGGCAACAAACATGTAAATAGTAGTAAAGGCTGCAATGCGGTAATAGAATTAGATCACAAGACAGAGAGCGCATGTCACATGATTTGCTTAAATTATGCCTTAGGATGACACCCCATTGACATCTGAGCCCTCTACCATTATTTGGATGCAGCTAGGGGTCTGGTTTCCTATCAGTACTACTGTGACATGTGTATAAGGGTTCTACTACTGTGGCATTATGTGTATAAGGGGCACTACTGTGTGTTGAGAGACCACATCTCTTCGGGGTGTGCTCTCCCTTTATAGAATATATAGTTTGCAGGGGGGCGCGGAACACCCTAGCACCGGTCCTGGTTGCCTGTTATAATAGATGTACAATTTATTCTTTAGAAGATAATGAGTTGACATTGGTTTTACCTCCTGCTGCATACTTGCCTATTTTACTGAAACTTCTGATCCTCTCAAATTCAGGGCAGCACTCCCAGGGGTATATTTACTAAAGTGAGAGTTTTTATAAGTGGAGAATGTTGCCCATGGCGACCATTCAGATTCTACTTAACATTTAACTAGCACCTTCTAGAAAATAATAGCTAGAATCTGGTTGCTATGGGCAACATCTCCACTTCTAAAAACTCACTTTCGTAAAATACACCCCAGACTCCTGTGAGCGTAGACCAGTCTTCCAGATCCAAACGCAAATCATGTGATTGGACAGGGAAAGGGGAGGGAGGGGCACGATGATGCAATTTGCAGCGCCTTGCTCCCTGCACCTCCTAAATTGATGTTATTTTCTACTTGAGTTAACATTAAAAAGCCAGGTAAGTTATGACCTACTAACTGCAAGTCAGTTGGTCAGCCCCCTTCCCCAGCACACATTCACCATTTCTTGTGGTGACACCTTACTTAAATAAATCCGTTAATCATAGCAGGGATGTGCAGTCAGGGTAGGCAGAGCTTCCCCGGTCATACTCCCTCCCATATCATACTCCGTCATGCTCCATAGTTTTGATATAAAAACCTTTTTTATATATACCTGTGTGCTTCCCCAGCCATTGACCTCACCGCATGTTACTGCGGCTAGTATAAAAAGCAGACACTTGTCCAGACCCTATCAATTGCCTAACTCAGCCTGCCTGTTCAGGAACTCTGCACCACATGTTATTATTGGTGATAGAGCTCCTGTTGATTCACCTGCAGTGAAGTCCCACTTCCTGCACGAGTTTACTGAAATGAAAATAATCACACTTTATGAAAATGTATAATGCCGGTGTTTGGGGAGAGGCTGAAATTTTAATTCACAATTGTGCATATAGCAATATAAAAAAAAAAGTAAATTCTTGGTAAAAATGATATGTCCAGGTCCAAAAATCTAAAGGTGCGTACACAAGGTCAGATATAACAGGACGATATTAATGATATCGATCATATCATTATCGTTCATATCATCCTGTTTTTGGGCCCTTCCAACTCCCAAAAGATGGTCGATGCGCGGGCACGGATGGTCGATATCGGCCATCACCCGTGCATGCAGGCCAACCTGGTCGATATCGACCAGGTTAGCCTCGTTACTATAGGGACCCGCGATTGTCGATCGCGGGTTGATTAGTCGTTTGGGGGTTTGTGCATGTGCTGGATGTTCGATATCTAACATGCAGGACTCACAGACAACGATTTCTGATCGTTGTCTGATTGCTCCGTGTGTACGGAGCTTAACAAATAGTTTTTTTACTTTGACATTTCTTTGTATAGTAACATAATGTACCGTGCCAAGCAGCAGATACAGTTTAGACTAAACAGCGCACTACTTAATTGGTTCTAATTTGTTTTTATGCAAGTTATTTAGAAATGATTTCATACGTTCCTTGCAGATTTTAAACATTTAATCTAAACCCAGTATATATTCCTTTCAGTTCCTGCTGAATGTAGATAGTGTATTGCAGGAAACACAATAGTAGATGCTGATAGTCAGAGGAGTTATAAATAGACCTATTTCAGCACTATATGAGAAAGAAAGTACATAGCGACAGTTCTAATTATTATATTTTCCAGCTCTGCTCATCTGAAGGGCTGCAATTAAATCGCTGCTTAAGCTACATTAAAAGGAAATGTTCTGCACCTGCACTCTGGGTACACATGTGGGAGTTGCTGACTTTAAATGAAAGTGTATTTTGTCTGGTAAATAAGCTAGTGAAATGGATATTACCTTTGGCTTTACTGCAGTGTCTCTATAAAGTATTCACCTCCTTTGGCATTTTTGCACATTTTAAATTTTTTACATCATGGAATCTAAATTTATTTGGTCTCGGATTCTAATCAGCGATTAACACAAAATAACTTTTCTTCAACTTTTTTTTTAATACTTTGTTGTAGCACCTTTTTTGCTTGTAGTTACATCTAACACTATATTCTCTACCACCTTTGCATAGTGTTTGAGTGCAATCAATCAATTTTCAAATTATTTCATAGATTCTCAATGTATATGATGTAAGGACTTTTACCAGGATATTTGGTAATTGAAGCCATCCAATGTGGCACATCTTTATGCCTTAGGTCACTGTCCTGCAGACATATAAATCTTCTCCCAAGTCCTAGTTCTCGGATTGTGTTTTACTTTTTCCTATGGGGTCCAGGGTGTTATATTATTTTTCCTGTGCAATGTTTTTCATCTGCGCTTGTGTCTGGGTTACACTGCGCTTTTATCCCGATGGTGTTCGTACAGATTCAGCCGAATGCACAAATAATTAAATATGTATTAGAAATGTGTTACAGGGTGTTGACTAATCACACGCAGATGTAACGTAGTATGGGCGTGTTATTGGAGTGGCACGGGTGTGTTGCTGATAGTAGTTGTGTACAGAGAAGCTGAGTTCACATTAGAGGCCATACACAGATGGATGATCTGCGCCTAGCATAGGGCTGGTGCACGTTTCAATGGTGTGACCAATGGTGGCATCTAAAAGACACACAAAGCATGAATACAGCGTCTGTAGACAGTGAAAGTGGTTGTCTCAGTCCTTGCACTGCAGCAAAAGACGCAGAGAAGGCCGCAACTGTGTCCAACTCAGAATAAGGCCCTATGAGGGGGGATCCCGTCCCGCTCAACAGACTCAGGGCTTGATTCAGAGTTGGGAATAGAGTAAGAAGGAGCAAGTAACTGTGCCAAATATTCTCTGTAAAGCCCTGTGGAATATGTGTGCGCTATATAAATAACTGGTAATAAATAACTGTGCACCTTGGTAAAAGCGTGCTGCACTGCAGGTGGGGCGGATGTAAATGTGCAGGGAGAATTAGATTTGGGAGGGGCGTGTGTACTAACTGAAATCTAAATTGCAGTGTAAAAATAAAGCTGTCCAACATATGTGGGCTACATGCAAGAGCAGCCAGTATTTACCCCACATGCAAAATGTTATGTATTTGCTCCCCTTGCATTGCAACATGGTTTGGCCAGGTACATAGGTACTTGCTAGTTCTTACTCCATTCCCAACTTTGAATCAGGCCAACACTCTTCATTAGGACTGCTACCAGAAACTTTCTGGGCTGGTTTCCCATCACAATCCGTCCCTGCTAAATACTCACAGCATACTTCCCTATTCTGCCACAACTTACGGGAGACTACTGAAATGTCGAGGAGAACCACAGAGATCATGAACACATTACTAGTATGTGTTCATGTTCCTAACTATCCTGATAAGGCCATAATAATGACATCTTGGAATCTATTTTATTTATTTTATATACTTCAAAAATGGCTTATAAATGTACCAGTTATGTTGTTGTATATAATTTCTTTGTAGTATGATATGTGTAACATTCAGATTTGCATTACATGTTTTTCCTTTCTAAATAGATTTCTAAATGATTTTGGTAATAAAAAGAATGAAGAATCAATAAAAACTTATACGTTAATACATTGGCATAGGTTTCATAAAGGTAATGTTTGGATTATTATCTTATAGTAGGTTTTGATCTTATATCGGAAGGTACCCTTCCACTTAGATGCCCTATATTTTGTGCCAGTGTTCGCAAATACGCGCTATAGTGCTTATTTTACCCAGGATTGAGCACTGGGGACTCACTTTTAAAAAGTAGCCGGGTCCCTGGGGATGCGCTGTGCTGTGGCCAATCTCTGACAGCTGGCTGCAGCACAGCGTGTCCCTCAGGTCCTGGCCGCCCTGCAGAGAAAGACCCAATGCTGTTTGTTATAGCAGCCAATGAGTCAGACAGACTCTCATTGGCTACTGCTGTGGAAAGCCGTGCCGGGATCAAGTGTCTGATCCCAGCATCGGCACAGCTACAGGGACAGGAAGAGATGATGTGTCCCCTGCGGGACACATCCGTTGCCGGCGCTGGCACAGTGTGTTTGTTCCCAGCGCCGGGTAAGCAGCCGTGGTGGGTACCTGGTGAAGGGACCGCCTGGTCCCTTCCTCCAGCATCGGCAGTAAAGTGGCGGCGGGAGAAGCTTGGCACCAGGCGCAAGCCAAGAAGCGGTGGCGGTTGTTTGGCACTGGCTGCGAGCCAAACACGGCTCGAGGTCCAGCAGCGAATAGGAGGCAGATGCGACGAGCAAATCGCGGCTCGCCGCATCATAGCCCCGCCCACTCGCGGCGTCTTGTATTAGATGCCGCTGAGTGGGAAAGTTCAGTGCAGCAGAGGGGGAGGAGTGGACCTCCTGAAGAGAAGAGCGTTGCGGCAACAGTTCCGGCGGCCGCGCAAGAGGCCAGAAGACTGCGTGATCAAGGAGGAAAAAAGGAAGAGGCGCCGCTGGACGGACCAACAGCATCAGAATGAAACTGAGGACCGGAGAGGAATGCGGGGGTGGAAAGAAAAAGAGCTAACGAGGCCTTGGGCCTCCGGTATTTAAACCCTCCCTAGACCACCAGTGTTGTCAGTCACTCGGCCTGTGGGATATATTCAGGCAATAGCCCTGTGAGTAAATAGGCGGGCACAAGGCCCGGGCTACATAGGGGACATTAGGCCCAATTGAAGGTATCTGCCCCCCAAATAGGTGTGAGTGACATGGGCATTAGGCCCACATCACTAAAGGGCAAATAGGTGGGCCACTACTGGGGGCAATGCATAGGGGGTCAACTACTGGGGGCACTGCCTAGGGGGGCGGGATTACTACTGGGGGCAATGCATAGGGGGACTACTGGGGGCACTGCATAGGGGAGCCCAATGCATATTCTTGCACCTGGGCCCACCACACTCTAGTTCCGTCACTGCTGCCTATCCAAATCAGCTAGCTGCTTGACACCTAACCGATATTGCTTATACTATTACTGGCTGCTGGGGATTTCATGCATGCAAGATTATTCTGTTTAGGACTTTTTGCATGCAATCAATTGTGCCCTTTGATCCTGGAGTCACGCTTGCTATAATATGGAAAGTTTTTTTTTATCTGCTGGAATCTATTTTTACTGCGTGCCATAATGTGTAAAGAGCATTGCTGCGTGCCATAATGTGTAAAGGGCATTGCTGCATGGCATAATGTGTAAAGGCTGGGTATTACTGCATGGCATAATGTGTAAAGGGCATTACTGCATAGCATAATGTGTAATGGCTGGGCATTTCTGCGTGGCATAATGTGTTTATAAGGGGCAATACTGTGGTGTAACGTGAATACGGGACACTATACTGTGAAAAACTAAAACTGCCATCCCCACCCGTGGGCCGCAGTGTCTGGCATGGCATCTATTTACACTGCAGCGATAGCTTGGGGGCAGCCCAGCATCTTCCTGAGTGCTGGGCACGCCCCCTACAGTGATGAAAAGGGGGCACTCAAGGATACGACCTCTTTTCTGAGTGACCATGCCCCTTATTTGGTGCGCTCTGAAGTGTCCCTCTGAAAGGCCCCTTGCCTGCCCTAATGTGAAGACTAGGGGTTTGCAGCAGATATAATGAATATATGCTGTGGTCCCCTGTACATACATCCTGGTAGTTCTTAATATTTTCATAGCACCTCCCAAAAACAGTTTTCTTGGATTTAACACACACATTAATTTATCTAATGCCTTATTCACTATGGGTTTTGTGTACATACAAGCAGGGTTGTCTTAACAGCAGTGTGGACCCTGGGCAAAGCAATGCACTGGGGCCCCTACCCACACATTCACGGGAAAAAAATGCAAATGGTCAATAAAATTAAACCCTCCTGCATGCCCCTCAGACCTCCCACACATGCAGAGGTGTGTATTCCTCATGGGGCGGGAGCATTACGGTGGAGGAGGTTAGATCAGATACAGTGTACCAGCGGCTGGCTTATAACTGGCCACGGCTGCAGGGGGGTGGGTTGGCGTGCCTCTACAAGCTTCAGGTCCTTGGGCAACTGCCCATCAAGCCAAATGGAAGAGATGGCCCTGCATACAAGTCATGTGTGTAGGATCATGGAGGCATTAAACATGCATTTAAGGGGCATGTGGGGAGAGGTCTGATGTTGGCGGTATCAGATGGGCATTCTAAGAGTGTGTGGTGGCATGTGGGGAGGTCTGAGGGACATATGGGGACCTCTAAAGCATAAATTATGATGGGACCCAGAAATGGTCAGATTGGACCCCATTTTATTTTAAATGGAGGGTCCCTGGGACCCACATATTTTGTCACTCAGCACGATCACTGTGTGCCATGTTGCACTCCCACAAACCATGTAATGATGGTCTTCACTTATAGAAAACCCTTAGGGAATTTGAATGAATGGGTTTCAAGTCAGTAGCTAGTTATAAATTAAGTCTGGGTGACAAATTACTTCTATCCTGTATCTCTCATAGGTCATGATTCAATTCAAAGGGATGATGAATAGCTCCGGGAGGGAGCCCCCAGAGCAATTCAATTCAGCATGCTGTTTCATCCTACTAAAGGATTTCTTCTTTAGTCAGGAGGGTGCAAGGAGAAATCCCGCACAGCTGTTTGCCGTTTTTTTGCGACGCTAACAGCCTCCGGCTGGCACTTTAGTCGGAGAATGCCGGTTCTAGCGACTAATCATCCAGGTTAAGTCACGAGAACCAGCATTCTCCGACTTAACAGCGCACTAAATTGAATAGCTCTGGTAGCTCCCTTCCGAGGTTATTCAGCATCGCTTTGAATTGAATGGCGGCCATAGTGCACCTCCGATTCTCCAGCATAGGTCTCAGTACAGGTGACATCTGGCATCAAATGTCTGTGGGAGTGTAAAAGCTCTGCACATCTGTAGGCTCAGATACATATATAAGAAAGAGACCATTTTATGGGAAATTATAACGTTGAAGTTTTAATGTAGATTTTGTTAATTTATCACAAAAAAAACAGTTGTTCCTGCTTTGTTTATTCACTTTAAAATTACTTTAAGTGTTCTTTCCATAGTAGTTAGTGAAAAGGTACCTCCACACTTTGTCGCTTTCTCATTTAAATCTTATAAGCTAAGATGGTATGAGGGAGAATATTTCAAGATGAGGGTTTAGATGTATTCAGGGAATGGTGCTTTGTTAGTGATTTTCTGCAGGGTATGCGCTGCCAGTGTAGGGATGTGCAGAGTGGTGCAGTGAATGGCGGGCTGCATTTGTGAACCTCCTGGTGTGGTGCAAAAATAAATATCCAGCTTCAACTGTAGATAATGCGCCCCCACATTGTGCATTCAGAACTCTTATCTGCTATGTTCTTTTAGTTTACACATTTGATATCCAAGAATAAAACCTTTCTCCCCAAATTTATGCTCTTTCACTAAAGGGTCCCCAATTCAAAAGATCAGATATGGAAAAGGTGAAAAAAAAATGTGCCTAAATTAAAATCAATCTCTAACTTGACAAGTGACCGATCTGTGACCTCTCTAGAATGTTTAGGTAAAACTTTATGTACTTTTCTATCAGCTCATTGTCAAAAATCTGTAATCCAAGAATGTAGATTGTGAAATGAGGGAGATGTTATCCACTGCATATTCATTAATGACCAAGCTCTATGTACCCCTAGTGGTGGGAGGGGTGTGATTCATACTTGCCTACTTTTGAAAAAACATTTCAGGAAGCTGAAGCGGGCATCTACTTCACCCATTAGGAGGCGTTTTATAAAATTTACTCCTGTCCGACTGTATATGAACCGCAAAGCCACTGTATAGTTTGGAACATAAAACTACACACACAATTTTCCACCCCCAAGTTATATAGCAGCTAGATAATGGGGGTAATGTGCAAATGCCATGGGAGCCTGTGGTTTGAATCCAGTATTTATTTAGAAATTAATAAAATTTTTTGCATAGTCACAGAAAGAGCATTGCACAGATCGCCAATAAATTTGCTCTTGATCCGACTGATGCAAAATGTTTTACCATCGGTATTATGAATTAAAAATGTTAGTCAATGTGAGAACCTCAAAGGTAACCTTAAGTAACCTCGCGATTCTCACCATTGAAGTCAATGGTGAGAACCGCTCATTGGCTGAGAGGTGGAAGGCTTGCCTCTCTCAGCCAATGAATGCTGAGCACCGGGTTTTCCATAGTGAAATCCCACTGCTGAGCTGTCATTCGGCTAGTACTGTCCTTGGAGGATGGTACTTAGTTTGCGGGTCCGGGTATTTCCACTTTTTTGTTTTGCCAAGACTGGGGATTGCCTACATGGACAGAAGAGGACATGATCCACACATAGGAGGAGGTGAGTTAGATTTTTTATTTTTTTACAGGCAACCATTGGATTCTACATGGAGAAGAGGATGTGATGGCTTCAGGGATACATAGGTGAGTGTGTGTGTGCATGTATGTTTTACTTAACTTTTTTACTTTCAACGGGGAGTGTCTTGTGTTTATTTTAATATTTATTTTGCTGTGGTACTACAGGTACCAGCGGGCCCATAATGCCCTGCATGCTGGTACTTGTGGTTCGCCAATTATCATCATGCGGGGGAGACTTGCTAGGACCTGTAGTACCACAGCAAAGACAATATTATTAACTCTTTACTTGCACCACACTTTTAAACTATCATCTCGGCAGTCACCGTTTCAAGGGTGTCGGGGATAGCCCCTGGTGATCAACCTAGGTCTGGGGTGCCCTGGAGAGGTTGGGACACCAGATCCCCAGGGATCCCCAGGCTGGGCTGACTAGCGGTCAGGGGTGATGCTTTGACCGGGAGACCTGGTGAAAGTGCTCCCCTGGCTGTTGCATTATCCCCTCTAGAAAAAGATTGATGCTGCTTCTGGTGAATACAGGGCCCCCTATGCATTTTTTTCCCCTGTATTTCCAGAACTAGGACCGGCTCAGAGCCCAGTGCTGGTTGCGCTAAATACAGGGGACCACCTACGTCATTTGTCCCCTGTTTATAGCACAACCAGGACTGGGTCTCCAAAGCCTGGTGCTGGTGGTTCTATTTTTTTTTTTTTTTTGGAGGGGGGGGGGGGGATGTTGTTTTTAAAAATGTTAACACTTTCATTAATTTTTTTTCATAGATGCGTGGATGGTTCTCACTGATCTGTCCCTACATCTGTATCTCTTGTTACAGGTGCTTGCCGCATGGATCGCACTGATCCGTGCGTGCATCTGTGTCATGATGCATGTATCACGGATCTCCCTGTTCCGTGGATGCAGCATCATGCAGATCCGGATACTCCTCAACCATCCAATTTTAATATCTTTACACAAATGATGAATAATATATCATTTGTTGTTAATCGTTCGATGTGTACGCCCAATATCGTTCATCCAGGACACCGGGAAGTTCATCTAGTGTGTATGAGCCTTCACTCTCTCCCTTCCTCCAGGTTCATGCAATTCATCACATATCCCCTGTAATGTAGGAGATAACTTGTGTAATGAAGCACACATACTCTGTAATGGAACACACCTCATCAATGGAGCATGCAGCAATCATAGCGCCACTTACTTTGCAGTTCTTTTGAATACTACTTAGGATCACATTAACCATTTTAAGATGTGTGCTCAGTAGTGTCCTAAAGACCATTTCACTACTTCAGCTGAATCGTTGGGATTGCCAATTGAAAAAGCAGACTGTTTGCATACTATCTACAGCCCCTCATTTTTCAGTTGCGATTCCCTATCTGCTCAAACATGTCACTGTTTCAGGACAATAGTGTTCACTGTGGTATATTTGTGTTTTTTAAAATTTAATTACCACGGCCGCACATGTTCAGCGCTAACTGATTTGCTTTTGGTTTGTCTCTTTCTTGCAAACTCATACATACAGTAGTTTGTCACAGTCTGCTGCAAACTGTGTTAAGCTGTGGTATTCTATCGATTGATCATAATATTTGATGTAATTAACATTAAAGCGCTGGGAAGTGTTTTTCTTTTGCAAAGCCATTCATGTAGCCATCAGTGTGGTGGAGAGAGGTGGCCATTTTCTTGGATGTGTGCTACAAGAAAATGGCCACCAATACAGTGTTTCCTCCATGGTAGGTGGAGAGTGGTGCTGCTTGGTAGATGTTTCAGGGAGTCTGGGATATCACCACTATTTCAGGGAGTCTCCTTCACATTCAGGGTAGTTTATTATACTTCTTATAACTTCCTCAGTACCCATTCACAAGTATAGTCACTATAGGCAAGCAGTGTGGGGCACACATTTCCTCCTCTAGAGCAAAAACACTGTTGTGCGTCTCTTCAGTGTTGTGTGATTTTCAGACTTATTTATAGTTCGCTGCATATAATCTATGTTAAAGTTTTAGAATATATAATTACAAAGAGTTTCTGTTTTTGTGAAAGGAAAACTGCTTTGTAAAACCTGTTTGTTCAATTGTCATTGCATGGAAACTTTTTTTTTTTTTAAAGTTGTATCACCTACTTAATATCTTTATCACTTAGTATCACCCTTTTCAAGACCTCAGGATGCTGCTCCCTTTCAGGATCTGATGGGGATATTACATGCTGAGGGGTGAAAGGAATTGAAGCTGTAGGGTGTGGCATAATATGAATTTGGCCCCACTGTGTGGCATATTATGAATTAGGGGCACTACTATGTGGCACACTATCAATTAGATGCACTATTGCATGAGATGTTTTGAATGGGGGGCCAGGTATAGGCATGTGGCAGAATATGATGACCATTGAATGGGCATGTGTGGTGGTCTTTACAAGTTTTCATATATACTGGTCGGGGATGATGGTCCAGCTCCTAAACTTTTAAGCTAGCTCTTTGATTTGACAAACATTTGTAGAGCCCTGCTGTAAATCAGACTTGATATTTTGACTGTGAATCCTCCTGAGCTGTTTAACGCATTTGCCCTTGGCAGATTTTTATTTATTTTTTTTGCAGCAAACCCTGTCAGTCATCTCTGGTCTAGAGTACTTGAGCCTCTTTTTTTTTTACCCTCTAAAAGTTTAAGCACTCCCACCAAGAAGGAAAATACTCAACTGGTGACCTATAGTATGCAGAGCAGAGCCTGTCAAAAGGAGCTGCCCTCTTCCCTAATTTGGAAGTCAGTCGGTGAAGCTGTTTCCATACACAACAGTGTATGTTGAGGGAGATGTTACATAGTGCGACTAATTTAGGAACCTATAGAAATTTAATGTTTGAAGAGACTGCACTTGATGAAGTGTAGTGTTACATTTTTTTTATATATAGATCTGTAACACCTGCTGCGTCACACAATACTGGACTACTTGCTTTTATAAATCTCTTGTTGGCAGTGCCTCCACTCAAGCCTTTGACTTCCTTTTTATGAGAAGGTGTCCACCCAGGTGTCAGCTAAGGGATACCCCAATGGCCTGTAGTATAGGTGTAGTGGACTATATTCACTTCCCTCTCAATAATTGAACATGTAGATACTTGGAATAGAAATTAATAAACCAAAAGGTTCTTTGTAACTTATTAAAGGACAGAAAGAGGTTTGAATAGACAAGATAATACCAACATTTTTCAATTAACTTTCTTATTCCCAACTTTTGCAATAGAAGTTATATTTTCTTTAAATTGTACCCCTGCTTGAAACTATTGTTTAAATACCTTGTTGACTTCTTAATTTATGCCTGGCCTACACAATGAGTTGTTCTATAACCACACAATTAATATAATACATTTATTGACTGCTACCTTAAATGTAGTTCTGCCAATATATTAAAACCCAAATATTTTTAAGGACCAAAGATATTGTATTTATGAAAGTTTGAGATATAAGCAATATTTAAACAAATATTTACAACAGTAAAGTTCATTGATTTAGGTAATTTTATAAAAATCTCTTTATTATTATTTTTGATTTAAGCAAGTATTTTACACTTATTATAAAAACGTAAAAAATCAGATTATCTCTCTGTATTTGTGTGTATGTATATATGTATGTTTAGATATTTATATTCTGAATGTCTGTTAATGAAAATTATACTAGATGTACATTTTGTGTGTCCAAATAAAATCAATCTGGTGGTTTTGACAACCTGGGTCATATGGAGATGGAAATTAGAGCTGTTGACTTCAAATACCCACAAATTACATTTACTGGATATTCTGATTTTCTGATAGGAGTTTTCTCTTTCATCCACTAGGGGACACTGGAGGTTGCTTACGCTGGGGTATAGAGGCGTGGATAACTGAAGCTGGCACTTTAAATAATTTAGAATTGTGAAGCTCCTCCCCCTCTATGCCCCATCAGCCCTCCAGTTTAGAAAATGTGCCTCATGGAGCTGGTCACAGTTTGCTGCGCTCCAGCAATACATTGGATTTTATTTTTATTTAGGTTTATTTTTTTCTACATCTTTTACACTATACTAGATACCCTTCGCCACCTCTCTAAAGGTGGGGTCCGGGTACCCGGCGCCCTGTTTATTAGAAAAACAGGAAGGAGTGCACAGTGCTTATACTAAAAGCACTGACAGCTCCTTATCGCCACAGCACAACTCTAACAAGAAGAAGAGTGTGCTGCATGCTGTGAGAGCCTCCGGGGAGCGCAGTGAGTATTGCTGCGCATTCCCCGCTACAGCCTCCTTTTTTTTTTTTTTTTGTAACTCCGATTGTTCCCTGGGACTTAAAAACTTATTGCTTCTGTTTCTTCAGTCGCCCCTGTTTGAACCTTTGGAAGAGGTTGATATTACGTACTTGTCTTGGAAGACGGTCATCCTCCTGGCTCTAGCCTCGGCTCATAGAGTTTCTGTACTATGTGCTTTGTCATAAAAGCCACCTTACTTTGTGTTTCATGCTGTTTGAGCGGAACTCAGGGCGGTAGCCGTCTTCCTTCCCAAGGTCGTGTCTGTTTTCCATATCAATCAGCCTATTGCGGCACTGTCATTGGTGGAGGACTCTGGTGATTCTTCCACCTAGGAGGTGGTTAGGGCTCTCCGCATCTATGTTGCCAGGACAGCGTCCCTCCGCAAGTCGGAGTCGTTTTTTGTCCTCTATGATGCCTTTTCGGAGGGGTTGGCCAGCGTCTAAGCAGACACTGGCACATTCGATCAAGTTGCCTATTCATCACACTTATGTTGGTTCTGACCATAGGCCTCTTTCGTCCTTTTCAGCTCATTCCACGTGTTCTGTGGGTGCTTCATGGGCGGCCGGTAAGGGCGCCTCTACGTCATATTTGTGCCGTGCGGCCTCTCGGCTTTCGGTTAACACGTTTGTAAAATTTTACAAATTTGTTACGTTGCTGCTTAGGCATCACGTTTTGGCCGCCTTGTTCTGCAGGTTCCGCAGAGCGCTCCCGCCCGTGGAGGAAAACTTTGGGACGTCCCCAGCGTAAGCAACCTCCAGTGTCCCCTAGTGGATGAAAGAGAAAATGGGATTTTGGTACCTACCGGTAAATCTTTTTCTCTGATTCCACAGGGGACACTGGACGACCACCTCTGCGCTCTTAGCCTGCCTGTTCGCATTGTTCCGTATGATTTGGTTATTGTGTGTTCTTCACTCCTTTTTACTCCGCTTGTTCTCCATCTCCTCTCGGTCTTCATTTTCTAATCTGGAGGGCTGATGGGGCATAGAGGGGGAGGAGCTTCACAATTCTAAATTATTTAAAGTGCCAGCTCCAGTTATCCACGCCTCTATACCCCAGCGTAAGCAATCTCCAGTGTCCCCTGTGGAATCAGAGAAAAGGATTTACCGGTAGGTACCAAAATCCCATTTTTTTATTCTCATTTTGTAAGGTTTACATAATATTTTGGTAATTGAGTATCCGTTACCTAACTGACATGATTCATAAAGTTTATTTTACAAAAAAGGCGCATGAACATTAAAAGCCCTAAACCAGGATCTGTCTTCCGGGCCATAGGCTTTCCAGTTGGCCAAATCAAATCTTCCATGAAAAATTGTGGCCAAAATTTGTCCACTTCAAATTTCTGTTATGGATAGATTAATATGGGCTTTGAGGACCTAGATGTTTCACCAGAGGAATAGTAGAAAAGACTCCCCTTAAGAAGTAGGTGGCATGCATGACTTCTGTTTTTTATTTTATTTTATGAACTGCAATAGGAGCAATGATGGAGAAATATGTTGTTGATGAATTGCTGATAATTCATTAAATGTTTAGTTTAACACTGCAGTTACAGTCCTGGAGTTCATTTGAAGGGCAGATGTATACTAGGAGCTGAACCTGTTATTGTTGAAACACACATTTTTCTATTTTGGCATAAATCCATTTTCTCAAAGGTATTGAACACACATAATATGGGAACTGAATAAAACTAGTGTGGAAAAATACATATTATATAGTGTTCTATATTATAAAAAAAAATAGTTAAGGAGTTTTGTTTTTTATGAAGGGCCCCAATTTAAAAATTAAGGGGAATAGCCTATAAGTGAATATACTTGTAATGTAGAGAGGGACAACTGATATCTGCTACTTTTGAATCGGGACTTGATTGACATTTTAATAAAATTGACATCATCTTGTGAACAACCAGAAGGGTCTTTTTATGTTAGCATTTTTTTATGTAGTACTAGCAAATACAATAATTAAACAAGGTTGATTCGAAAGATATGTATATCACAAATTATGACCTCTTCAGACCCACCTAGGCTTTGGCGTTCTCCATAGTACATTAGTTTACTGTGGCCTTTAATGCCACTGGGCATACAGAGACCAATCTGTGGGTATGTTTATCTTCAGAAATAGGAATCTCTTCTATGGGGTTTTCTGTAGCTGGAAACAATGGTTTTTGGCAGTTGTTTAATTTTTAGGCTTAGTCTCCTTGCTGAGTTAGCAGCTTGAAATAAGGACTGATCTTATTGTAAAAAGTGACAAGCTTATACAAGTTTGCTGGAACATCTGTCTGCCAAAATATACTCTTTGTTTCACTCATGTTCTGAAGCAAAAGTGCAAATCTGAAAAGGCTTATCAAAAGGCAATACCATTATATAAAATAGAATTGTTCTTTTTTGCATAGGACAAGGCCCAGGTGTGAACCTCGCCTGTAAGGAGGGAATTTACATAAGCCACCTTTGGACATTGAAATTCAAACTTTATAGACTGTACCTCAAACTTACTGCAGTATTGGTTAAGGAAACCCAGATAGGCTTGTGGAGCCCTATAGTCAGGGACACAAGTCACAGTGCTAAGATGGCCACCAATGAATAAACTTACATGGTCCCGCACCATCAAAAGGAAATATTGGCGCTATGTGGACTATAATGATGTAGTATGTACATATTTTTAATACTTGATGCAGCTGGCTGTGTCGCTGGAGCAGTGTTTGGTGGCTGCGCCACCAAGGAAGTTAATTCTTAGTGCTTGGCCCCTAGAATAGAGTAACATTGTTTTAAAAATTCAAAATGTTTGGAAATGTTTTAATGTATTTTAATATTATTATTATCAGTTATTTATATAGGGCACACATATTCCGCAGCGCTTTCAAAGCAAATATCTGGCCATTCACATAATTAATATATTATATTTAATATCTGGTACTACTGTAATTTAATAGTTTGTCCAGTGCTGCAGCACGAAGATGATGTAATCCTGGCAATGTGTGCCATACATATTCAGCCCCAATTGCCCATTCTGCCAATCTGCTATCTAATTTGCTGATCGGCGGCCATTGATCGGCATTCCATCGGCAGATCATTGGAAAACACCATGTTAAAAATCCCCAACTTTCCAATCCCAATCATTTGCCTGGGATTGGCAAATTGAGGATTTTCAATGTGTCACTCAGGCACAGCTGTTAACATGTTTATTAAGCCTTTAATTTACCATTTGGTCTAGGGCCAGTGGTGCCTTTGTCTTTTTGTATTCTTACATAATGGAGTTTCCTAGAGATATAATTTTACTGTGTAAAAAGGACTGATGCAGCCCTATATTAGATTGTATACCATCTTGGACATCATGGTGTGTGTATGCTGTGACGTTACTAGCACCTTTAGCTATGGAATTAACTGTCTTTGTAAAGCCAATTTTTTGGCGCAAATACACCCCCTACTGCTTTCAAGAAAATGCCTGCTTGTATCCTGTGACAACCAGAATAGCACAAAATGCTATTCCCTTCTCCAGCTGTTCTAAAGCAAACTAAGGGGGCAATTCAATTCAGTGTGATGTTGAATAGCACCAAGAATAAGTTCCTGGAGCTATTCAATTGTCCCCGTCGCGCCCTGCACTTAAGTCGGGAGTCGCAGGTTACGGCGCCTAATTCCAGGTGTTTAGTTGCGGTAACCTGCATTCTCTGACTTAAGTGCTGGCCATGATGCTGTTAGTGCAGGCGCTAAGCTCGAAACCAACATCGTGGCACTAGTTTAGTCAGATTTCTGCAGGGTGCGAGCAGAAATCCTCTAGTTGAGGTTAACAGGGCACCCAATTTAATAGCTCCGGGAACTCATTCCCGGCGCTATTCAACATCACTCTGAATTGAATCATCCCGTTAGACTCTTAACTGTAGACTTTGTTGCACATGATGTCTTTGAGTTCTTGCAAGTTCTCAGGACCTGCATGAATTGGCTGTATAGTCTTGCGTCGCTGCCAGACAAAGTCTTAGGCCCAGTAACACACTAGAGCGTTATTGCAATGTTTTGATCTAAATTGGAACAACATCCTGTGGATTGCACAGTGTGAAGGTTCAACTGCGTGTTCCTGTGGTTGTATACGACATGTTCTGGTTGACCAATGCTGCAAGGCCAATCAGAAGATATCATGAACAATGTGGTGAACATTGTGTAGTGTGTATGGACAACCAACTGATATGACCTTTCAATTTGGACTCCGAAGACATTATTTCTTGCCAAGTTGGTTGTTCTAGTG
Organism: Taudactylus pleione; assembly: GCA_031769625.1. Lineage (NCBI taxonomy): Eukaryota > Metazoa > Chordata > Amphibia > Anura > Myobatrachidae > Taudactylus > Taudactylus pleione. The sequence goes on along the minus strand of JAUIMM010000036.1, from coordinate 11,499,812 downwards.
TGTACAGGAGCAACGATAAATCTCATACGATCAAACGACATGTTAAATCGTTTCATTGCTTAAGGCTTGTACAGTGTTTACGCTCAATATCGCTTGTTCTGTAATGAAGGGAAATTGGAATGACCATTGCGTCGTTTTGGCATCGTTTTGATGTGTACCCAGTTTTAAACCGTCTGAGACATGTTAAGAATCAGGACCGTCAGCACAACTTCAACTACAGTGTGTTATGCAGAGCAGTTGAGTATGGGATGCTGTCAGTCAGGATCCCGGCGATCAGAATCCCTACGCTGGCATCCCGACAGGGTTAATATACCAACACTTGTTAGTCTGTATGCTAACCGTTTCCCTACCCTAACTCTCCCTCTTTGGTGCTTAACCCTAACCTCTCCCCCTAAGTGCCTAAACCTAACCTACCCCTCCCCGCACCCTAAACCTAACCCTCCCTCCTTAGTGCGTAACCCTCCCCTAGTTCCTAAACCTAATTGTAACCCTCCCCCCAACCCCGATACTTACTTTTTGGCCTCCCGGCGGTGGGGATGCTGGCGCCGGTAATGTAAGCATCGGCATCCCGTGTAGACAGTGGTGGTCAGAAAAGTTTCAGGTTGGTGCTGGTGGGCAGTCAACAGTCAACCATTAGACACAGACTAGGTAAGGAATGTAGGCAGTAATAATTAATCAAACTAGCTTGACTAAAAGTAGTACAGAAATGGCAAACATATTTGCTTACAAATAGCAAATATCCTTCTGTACTTTGAAGTCCGTTCATTAACCCAACATGTCTTGCCCACCTAACTTGATAGACCAGGAGGGGTGCAATCCAAATACCAAGCTAAGGCGGCAACTGAGGTTAGCACTGTGAGCAGCATCTTACGCACGCGCGCGCACACACGCACGCACGCGCGTGCGCGCTAATGAAGCATTGGACAAAAGTTAATTTTGTGGACAGATCTTGTGTGTTTTCGCATGTATTGGAGCAGAGCGTACACACACATGAGCGATGCTAAATTTGTATGCAATTCCGTCACAGCTCTACTTGTGGCTGAATGGGCATAACTGAGTAGTAACAGGGCTACGGTTGGTGAGGGGGGATGCAATCGGGAAACCGGCTGTCTTAATCCCGACAGCCGGCTTCCCGACTGCAGTATCCCGGGGAGGGTTAAATGACGCCTGTCATTTTCCCGACGCCTGGCGCTGCGAGCAGACAGGCGCGGGGGGGGAGGGTTAGGTTTAGGCCACTCGGGGGGGACTTAGGGTTAGGCACCCCTAAGGAGGGTTAGGGGGTTAGGTTAGTTTTTACTTACCTACACATGATCGGGATTTCCAGTGCTGTCGGGCTTCCGCTGCCGGGAACTCTGCTTCTGTCAGCCTGCCGCTGCCGGGATGTGAACTGCCTGCCAGGGGGCCGGCGGTATTTCATGCCGATCCCAGTGAGGGCATATCTATGCCGAGTTGTGCTTACATGAAGATATGCCTGTTATCGGAAGTATCTCATGCAGTAAGTATAGGGCTCGTGCAAGTATGCACTTATAATGATGACCTCTAAGAAACCAAACTTATGGATGGGTTGGCTTGGTCACAGATGCATACAGCTCAGAATATGGATGAATATCTGCATTCTTTTCCATGCACACAATATGGGTGTAATTACAGCCAATTTAGATTTAACTCTGTATCAGCCCCACAGTATATCTCTAGTGCAGTCTGAGTCTGCTCACATCCATCCTTATGGTAGCTGTCAACCCACGCAAGCATGTAAAACAGATTGTGCACTTGCAAGACAAATGTTACTGAAAACAATTTTCAGACTATAATCTTTAGAAGCTTCTAGGGATGGTAGGGGACACAAACAAAAGATTTAAATGGCCACATCTGGCCCATAAGTTAGAAAAATGAAAAATATGTTTTAGAGGGATACAGTCCATTTACTCAGAACATATATGAAACATGTATAGAAAAAATATCGCTTTGCTGAACATGTCATAAAAAAGAGAAGGGAGGGGGGCTCCCTCCTGAACCTTTATCCAATCATTTGACCTCCTATACCCAGTGGTGCCTGGTTGGTTCATGACGAGGGTTCTTGGTGGGTAGAATTGTACAGTAATGATATGGTATAAATAGTAGAAGTGGTATGCCATAGTAACCAATCAGACAGTCTGCTTTCTTTAGCACCAGACTGATCAAGTGTAATACCTTGTTTGTTGCTATAATTTACAGTATGCTGTTTGCATCATATGTTGTTATTTGTGCCTACTTCTGCGCTGGTACTGCAGGAAAACATACCATTAAGAGCTAACTCGTGTCTTTTGATGGCAAGATCCTCATTGCTTAAATAATTTTGGGCATCTGCAAAAAATTTTTTTTTTAAAAAGAGAAAATGCAATCTGTCTTATGTAGATTTTAAAATGTGCATAATGTACATTTTAGAAGAAATGTGGAAAGTATTTCAGTTGGCAAGCAAAGCAAAAGCTTCCTATTTTTTATGTCCTCTTGGCTCTGGAGAGTGGCATATTGCTAGCATATCTTCCTGAGCTAAATTATTTAGAATAAATCACAGCACACAAATTTCCATTTGCTTCCAGCAAAAATTAATGTTGCAAACCATAGGTCTTTACTAAAAATAATGAGGTGTCACACTGTTTCTTCTCAACAAGAAATCCTATTTATGTTCTTTCTTAGAAAGCTTACAATTTCTTCTTTTACTTGCTTTTGTGGGTTCAGGAAGAAAACAGAGTGCAGTGTTTGTGCATTTGTTTAATGTTCCAAATCCAGCTGGCTCGCCTGCTGTAATACTGGCAGTATCCCTCCTTCCACGGTCAGGATGAACAATGGGACACTGCAAGAGGAGTACGTCATAATGCGAGCACTAGTTTTATCAAGGAAGCAGGGTGTCAGATGGAAGGCCAGACACCCAGAGGCAGTGACATCTGTAACTAGGGCAATTCCAATTAAAGGGAAAAGCAGCAATAATGATAGGACACTAAAGGTTCCCACCACAGCTGTTCGAGTGCTCTCTCCCTCACAGGATTGTGCTTAAGCATTTACGAAGACTGGGAAAAAATATCCACTTTCAGTAATTGAGGTTTAAAAAGAATAAGAGTAGCAGTTACAAGCAAACGTATGTAGCACAAAACATCATACAGTTTTCCTTGACTCGCTTTCATTATTGGTTTTGCATTTCCTGTCTGTCAAGTGTTCTACAGTGCCTTACAAAGTACATACAGTCAGGTCCATAAATATTGGGACATTGACAGAATTTTCAGATTTTGGCCTCTATTCACCACCACAATGGTTTTGAAATGAAACAAACAATATGTGCTTTAACTGCAGACTTTCAGATTTAATTTGAGGGTAATTACATCCAAATCGGGTGAACGGTGTAGGAATTACAACAGTTTCAATATGTGCCTCCCACTTTTTAAGGGGCCAAAAGTAATGGGACTATCAACTCAAAAGCTATTTCATGGACAGGTGTGGGCTATTCCCTCATTATTTCATTATCAATTAAGCAGGTAAAAGGTCTGGAGTTGATTCTAGGTGTAACATTTGCATTTGGAATCAGTTGCTGTCAACTCTCAATATGAGATCCAAAGAGCTGTCACTATCAGTGAAGCAAGCCATCATTAGGCTGAAAAATTAAAAAATTAAAACAAACCCATCAGAGAGATAGCAAAAACATTAGGTGTGGCCAAATCAACTCTTTGGAACATTCTTAAAAAGAAAGAACGCACCGGAGAGCTCAGCAACACCAAAAGACCCGGAAGACCACAGAAAACAACTGTGGTGGATGACAAAATAATTATTTCCCTGGTTAAGAAAAACCCCTTCACAACAGTTGGCCAAATCAAGAACACTCTCCAGGAGGTAGGTGTATATGTGTCAAAGTAAACAATCAAGAGAAGACTTCACAAGAGTGAATATAGAGGGTTCACCACAAGATGCAAACCATTGGTGAGCCACAAAAACAGGAAGACCAGATTAGAGTTTGCCAAACAACATCTAAAAAAGCCATTACAGTTCTGGAACAACATCCTATTGACAGATGAGACAAAGATCAACTTGTACCAGAGTGATGGGAAGAGAAGAGAAGGAAAGGAACTGCTCATGATCCAAAACATACCACCTCATCAGTGAAGCATGGTGGTGGTAGTGTCATGGCGTGGGCATGTATGGCTGACAATGGAACTGGTTCCCTTGTATTTATTGATGATGTGACTGCTGACAAAAACAGCAGAATGAACTCTGAAGTGTTTCAGGCAATATTATATGCTCATATTCAGTCAAATGCTTCAGAACTCATTGGACAGCGCTTCACAGTGCAGATGGACAATGACCCGAAACGTACTGCAAAAGCAACCAAAGAGTTTTTTAAGGCTAAAAAGTGGAATGTTATGCAATGGCCAAGTCAATCCCCTGACCTGAATCCGATTTAGCATGCATTTCACTTGATGAAGACAAAACTGAAGGGAAAATGCCCCAAGAACAAGCAGGAACTGAAGACATTTGCAGTAGAGGCCTGGCAGAGCATCACCAGGGATGAAACCCAGTGTCTGGTGATGTCTATGCGTTCCAGACTTCAGGCTGTAATTACCTGCAAAGGATTTGCAACAAAGGATTAAAAAGTGAAAGCTAGCTTTAGGATTGTTTAGTTTGTCCCATTACTTTTGGCCCCTTAAAAAGTGGGAGGCACATATAGAAACTGTTGTAATTCCTACACCGTTCACCTGATTTGGATGTAATTACCGTCAAATTAAATCTGAAAGTCTGCAGTTAAATCACATCTTGTTTGTTTCATTTCAAAGCCATTGTGGTGGTGAATAGAGGACAAAATATGAAAATTCTGTCAATGTCCCAATATTTATGGACCTGACTGTAAACAGGTTGATTAACATTCACTTACAGTACAATACAATACAAGACATGGATAATATACATTGCTACATTCGCGACCATATCACCCAGATAAGCAACAATGCAAAGCAACCAAGTGTTAGGTGCCCTGGTAGAGAGTAAGAAGTAGATGAAGGTAGAGTTAGGAGAAGCACAAGAGGGTAGAGGGCCCTGCTCATAGGAGCTTACATTCTAAAGGAGTTAACGTCAATTAACAAATTCAGCACAGGTTATTGAAATTGGTACTGTAAATGGTAAATCAGAAGCAAGCTTCAGTCACATTAAAAAGGAGTCATGAATGGAACATTGGGTAACAAATAATGTAGAATACTTCTAAAACATACTTAAAATACAGTGGTGTAAATTTGTGGTCATTTTCACTAATTACACAAAATATTCAGTGTTTGTAAGGTCTTAGGATGTACTACGGTCAAAATTCCGTCAACTGCCGTTTTCGGAGTTCTGGCCGCATTCCATGTTTGCATCGATCTTCAGGATGCAATACTTTCCAGAGCTTGGACCCGGTGGGCAATGAATCTATAGATGGCGTTGCCCAATAGAAGTTTATGGGCTTCTTATCAGGTTGTGCCCCAGGAGGAACCCAGTCTGATCCCTCCCAGCATCCCCCACAGTGTGCTTGTCAGAACTACGCAGACGGACTTCTGGGTCATAAACCCGGAAGTCCCCTCTACGCAAAGGACTGCTCATTTTGAAAGTACTGTCCTTTTGCGATTTTAATTGCAATTCGAAGTACATACATTGCTGTGCATGAATCACATCTCCCAGCTATCCTAGAGTTGGGGCAAATGTCCTGATTTGCTGGACAGCCCAGTCACCTTGGGTCTGTCCAGTTAATTGAGGCAGTTTGAGCTATGATTATGTGCAAAGCTCATTCACCATGAGAAAGTGATAATTATGTAAGGAAGTGTTGTTTGCTTTCTCTGATATAGCTGTAATTTGTACAATAAATATATAATCTGAAAGGATAAATGTCACTTTTATCATGTACAGATGTGTCCACTTATATCCATCCTCTGTGTGCTACAAGTCGCGTTACACATAACTTGTGAGTGCCATGCAACTCTGTAGCACCGAGCATTTTCGTGTGACTTTTTCTCTTAAAATGCCTCTTATTCACAAAGCGATGCGACTAGGACGGACAAGCAGCTTCTGCTGATTAAAATGGTATGCTTCATATGTGTGACTGCGGTTATATCTGCATGCGAAATGCTATTTTACAGTGTCGGTGGCTGTGACACTAACGTAAAATTTGCATGCGGATACAGCCACAGTCACACACAGAACATAGGCATGTCACATACTGTATCATTCTAGTCAGCAGAATCTGCTTGTGCATCCTAGTTGCATCGCTTTGCAAATTAGTCGCATTTTAAGGGAAAATGTCTCATGAAAAGACGCTTGGCATTACAAAGTTGAACCATGGCATGGTGCGACTGGAAGGGCTCTTTAACACGCAAGAAGGCTAGATGTAGGTGGACACCTCTGTATATGGTTTGAATGAAGTAGAGACTGCGTATGAACTCTCATTCTACTAAATCATCCAGTGCTGTCTGGGATGAAGTTTTATGTATACTTGGATGTGGCTCCACGAGTCTGGGGTGTGAGAGTTCCACCAGGTGGGCGAGTTCCGATGCTGTTGCCAGTATTTTCACGACATTGCAATGGCAATTCACACCTCTCATGAGGGGGGTGACGAGTTAATTTTATTGAGTCAATAATATCTAAAATAAACATGTTTTTTTTTAGTGCTTATTTATTAGTGTCTATCCGCATGTGGCTCGCTCTTTGTCATAACAATGGCCCCCGCTGTGGCTTGTGGTGCGGGGGCCGTTGCTATGCCAGTGCAAATGTGAACGCTGGCCTCTGTAGCGATTGGATGATGCAGTGCATGGGTGACTTCTTGACGTCACCCGCGATGTGAGGAGCTTGTACACCTGCTTGGATCCAGTTAGATCCAGCAGTCAGAGGGAGCAGTGCCCAGCGTGAAGTCAGGTACTGGGGGTACTGTATAAGGGGCACTACTTCAGGGCGCTCTGCATATAAGGGGCATAACTACAGGGGGCACTGCATATGGGGCACAACTACAGGAAGCACTGCATATGGGGGACAACTACAGGGTGTACTGCATAAGGGACACTGCATAATGGGCACTACTACCGGGGGCATTGCATAAGGTGCACTACTACAGGGGGCATTGCATAAGGGGCACTACTACAGAGATGTGACACAAGGTCACGCTTCTGCAAATGTCATACCGAAGGCATGTGCACAAAAATGGGGCATGGCCTTGTGACAGCACATGATATTGGCTCTCTAACTGGACTACATATATTTTTGGGCTCTTTGCCTCTGACTGGTTGGCCACACCTGGTCTATCTACTATGACCTGATCTCATTTCTAACGATAACAAAATATAAAGTGCTTATACAGATGTCTTCATTCACCTAGCCTCAATATGCTATGCGAGTGAGCTGCCAGGTATCGTGCAGCTATGCTTGCGCAGAGCCTTTCACATATTTTTCACCCGAAAATATGTCTTAGCCGCAAAAGGATATACAAACGAACACTTCACGAGACTGCACTGATTCATTTGATATGCAACACTTGTATATCTGTGTTAGACTGAGTCTGTGTACAATGCACAACTGAGCCTGGAGTGAAAAAAAGCTGCATAGTAGCACTTCATATATTGATTCACAGTAGTAAATTTACTAAAGTGACAGTTTTTAGAAGTGGAGGTGTTGCCCATAGCAACCAATCCGTTTCTAGCTATTATCTTCTAGAAGGTGCTAGTTAAATGTTAAGTGGAATCTGATTGGTTGCTATGGGCAACTATGGGAGTTCTAATAACTCTCACAGTAGTAAATTTACCCCACAGTCTGAAATCTGAATATCCGACTCAGTCACACACAGATATACAAGTGTCACATATCAGATTATTCATTGCAGTTTTGTCACATCAGTTTGTGACAAAGGCGCATTTTCAGGCGAAAAAGACGCTCATATCAAGGCGAGTCTGACAGGATCTGGCACTCGAAGAAAGGCTGTTTGGTGCAACTGCAGCAATAGTGTATGAGGACACATCTGTAGTTTAAGGAAAAAAAATACAAGTTACATACATATAAAGATAAAGTTACAGAAATAGCAGTAATACTATACATTACCACTAATTCTGTGCAGATACTGGATGGCCCATGGCCTTCATTTTTGTGATCTTTTCAAAAGTTGGTTTATGCATAGAAGATTGTATAGGATCTGGCACAGTGGCAGATGTTTTCGATCTTTTGCATTGGTGCCATCTTTATGATTATATAATCTGAAAGTTTGCCGCCAACAGCAAGATTGGGGCGGGGGAGGGAGGGTGACGCTGCTCAGCACACAGTGGGGTCTATTCTTTGTGCAGTGTGTGCAGATCTGCCTCAGACACAAAAGTATAATAGAGAATCTTTTTGAATGGTTAGATTGTATGTTCCCCATTAGCTTTATTTCTAACCATAACTAATGTGGGGGAATCATATGGTGATAATGGTTTGTCTTTCATAACTCATTGCATTGATCCGATATACACCAAGGGGTCTATTTACTAAGCAGTGTTGGGAGACAGAGTGAAAAGTGATAAGGTGCCAGCCAATCAGCTCCAACTGTCATTTTTCAAACACAGCCTGTGAGATGGCAGTTAGGAGCTGATTGGCTGGTACCTTATCACTTTCTAATCACTTTTCACTCTGTCTCCTAACACTGCTTAGTAAATAGACCCACAAGCCTCATTGGAGTTTTAAATCTCCTGAACCAAAGTCTGAAGTGGTTCCATTGAGAGGCGATGCCTATCCAGAGGTAGTGTAGCCCATAGGCTACAATGGCTAACACCATTTGAGGATTGTGTATCGGGGCCAAGCTCTGAAAACAGTCGAGGAAAAGGCTTTAACAAGGTAAGACGATAAATCCACTTTTTTTGAAACTTAAAAAACTGTGCCAGACAGCAGACCCCATTGAAATAAATAGGCTAGTTACTTAAATCATACGGAAACTACCATTTCACCATGCTTTTTGGGGTAAATTAGGTTAATAAATGAGCCTCTAAATCTGCGTACACACCATACGACTGCGCAACTCAGCGATGCAACGATTCATGGCGTACACCGTACACGCTACACTATCTGGTGTACGATGCCTTAGTATATAGTTATATTCTGCATGTAACAGCACCGCATCGTTCATTGCATTGTTCCATCTGCCGAGCAGAACAGCAGATGGGACGATGTGATGAATGACGTATCGACCGTACACACATTGTGTACGATATATTGTTTTGATCCATGCCAGCTTTAAGTCTGTATAGTATAATATAGAAAGTATGTTACTTTTGAGTTTGTACAACAGTTTTTTTTTTTCCTTAGAAAATACATTTCTGACATAAAACATTGTCAGCCCACTGTTACTGGGGGAAAAAAAATTATACTGTAACAAACGGCTACTGTATATTGTTTGCTTAAAGACACTTCTAAACCAAGACATACATCTATCGACACAACAATCTTCAAATGAAGCACCTCACTCATCATCATAAAAAAACATTTGACGATAGCTGACACATGATGATTAAGTGATAAATCTCCAAACCCAGGTTGCACACTGAGTTCTGCAGGTTTATGCCTTGAAGGTCTTAGATGCATTTGATGTTAAAATTAAATTTTTAGTTTTGAAAAGGACAACCAATAAGGTTTATATTATGAATTATTTATTGTTGCGGAATAATTTTGACATTACCAGTTTTAATATAACAAAGATCTCATTAAGATAGTTTGTAAATAGAGATTCAAAAAAGAATGTGACTCTCTATAGATGTCGTAATTTAAGCATGACAAAAAATATTTTTTATATCTTCATATTGGAACAAAATTTGAGTAATGTTGGAAATTAAATTACACCCTCTTTTTAAGGCTTCTGTTAAAAAAAAAAAAAAAAAAAAATCACAATCAGGGTGTAAGAACTTCTATAAAATACATGTGAGTTTGTTGGAAAATAAAAATTTGAATATTAATCTTTGTTTTTAGCAAGCACTATTTAGCGTATTGGTTACTCTTGTTTCCCACTCTCCACTGACCACAAGTACATGGTGTTTAGTTTCATCTGACTAACATTGATCCAATATTGCCAATCATTTGTGCAAGCTGATGCCAAATATCTAATGACTAATTTAAAGGACAGCGAACCGAATGCTGTTTCCATGCCAGGGGTGGTTGTACCTTGTCCTGAGGAAGCAGATATGTTGCAAAGACTTCTTATTTAACACAAAACCATGTGGAACTGCATAGTATTTCAGCTGTAATGCTAAAATGAATATATTCCAGAAGAGAATCTTTGTCACCTGTCTAATAATAAAGCCAGGTGAATATTTTAGGCATTCCATTTCATCGACCTTTCATAGTCCTCCATAACCGTTAAATCAGCAAGAACATCAAGGGTTAGGATGTGTGGTATATGGTTCATACATGCTTAATTCTTAAAGTGTACCAGATACCAAAAATTTGGGGTGCATGTTGTACATGTGAATCCAGCATTTACCTTTAACTGTACTCCATTCAATTACTTTTGCGCGGCCAGTTCCTTCCGAATGCCCATCACTTTACACGATGCGATATTCAGTTCTTGCTCTGGCTCTGGGCGCCCATTCATTTATCGCGCTGGTCGTGCTTTAATAGACTGTATTTAGGCATATAAAGTGGCTAAACCTGTCTAAACTACTGGGTGCGACAGGGAAAATATGTGAATAGCTGGGCTTTTCAAACATTTCTGCTTGCCGTCTGAGGCGAGGGCGAGCAGATCTAATGGGTAAATTGCTCCTTTGGGAGCAGGGTGGCCAAAAAACACAGGCAATAACAAGTCTTGTACAATGTCTACACACCCATATTCATGAAGGATGGCCACACCTTTCAGAATACCCACCTAATCTGCCAACTTTCACAATTTTAAAAATGGAGACATTCTTGGGCAATCATCAAACTTGCACAGCCACCACACCTGTTGCACAGATTTGTAATACATTTGGGATAGTGATCTTCAAATAATATTCCCTTTACACACAGTTAAATCATTGTGCATTTGAAATTAAGCAGATTATTTTGTGTTCTGGGAATAGACAGAGCAGGGAATGCATCCACTGAGTAAAGTTTACTTCTCGTGTTCTTTGACACTCACATTTTAAGCAGTATACTATTTACATATTAATGTTAATATTTCACAATGAACGGTTGGCAACAGACTACCTTAGTAATCATTGTAGGGTAATTGTTGGTTAGGATGCGCTTCGGGGTGTGGTAGAGTTTGGGAATATGTAGTTGGGATTGGGGAGGGGGGGAAGTGGGGATGGTTCTGCAATGTGTAGTAGGGGAATCTTGATCCTACTTGTAGGTTAACGTGATAAGAGATGGGTTACGTGCACTCCTGGGGAATGTGTGTGTGGACAGGGAGGAGGGGGGAGTTGGAGGGGGTGGGTGGTCAGTGTGTATTGTGGTGGGTGTGTTGTGGTAAGGTGTAAAGAACACACAGTAGACTGGGTGAGTGAGTAAGGTGATAGGATTTATTTGTGTTAATTGTGTTAATAATAGGTTTCAAAGACTGCATTCTGACAAAACAAGAACACGACTTCATACACAACCCACACCCCATCATCCCCGTCTTCTGCTACCTCCCCAAAATACACAAGGACACCACCAACCCCCCAGGCAGACCCATCATATGTGGCATCAACTCCATGACTGCTAACTTATCACAATACATAGACCACCTCTTACAACCATACGTCAAACAACAGCAATCATATCTACAGGACACTACACATATGCTCAAAATACTGGACTTCTGGTCATCACGTGTGGGGTGATGACCACTGGCTAGTAACTAGCGACGTCACATCATTATACACCATCATCGACCACACAAAAGAACTCAACAGCATACAACACTTCTTAGACAAAGACCACACACTAGACCCCCGACAGACTCAGTTCATCCTGACTAGCATCGACTACATACTAACACACTACTTCTGGTCCAATGTCTACTACTACAGACAGAAGACAAGGACCACGATGGGGACAAGATTTGCCCCCAGTTATGCCAACCTCTTCATGAGCAGATGGGAGGAATACCACATCTGGTCGGGGCATAACTGGGGGGCAAATCTGGTTCTCTGGACAAGGTAAATAGACGATATATACTCATCTGGCAAGGATCCTTAGACCCCTCAAAGACTTCCTAACATACATCAACAACAACAACAGAAACCTCCGCTTCACATCTCAATACAGCCAATCAGACGTCAACTTCTTCGACCTACATATCTCCATCGAACAACAGATCCAGACAAAAACCTATCACAAATAAGTCGACTTCAACAGCTTCATCCTGTCAGACAGTGGTCACCACCCCAACTGGCTCCAAAACATCCCACTAGGTCAATTTAAATGCTTAAGACGGAACTGCACAAAACTCACTTGACAACTACGAACAGGGAGAAAAACTGAGACAACAATTCACAGAGAAAAAATACGACACCCACTCACTACAAAATACACTACAATGGATAGGCAATGAAGACAGAAGACCACGCACATACAAAGAAAACCACATGAAAGACACAATTCCATTTATCATACAATACCAATGCAACACAGATTAAACGGATCATACACAAACACTGGAATCTACTCCTAAAAGACGAATCTCTCGCAGGAACACTCCCACCATGACCCAAAATAATCTATAGAAAGGCACCAGGCATCAAAAACAAATTAGTCTCCAACCACATTCCACCACCCACCCTCAAACAAATGATACTAAGTAACCAACTTGTGAGACAGGGTTTCTGTCATTGCGGCACATGTAGCAATTGCCGGACTTTAGGCTACAGAAGCACAAAACCAACCACCATTATCACCTCGACCAACGCAGGCAAAGAGTACATGATCCGAGAACACATTTCCTGCAACACCAGCCACGTGATCTACCTACTACAGTGTACATGCAACCGACAGTACGTAGGCAGAACCATTAGGCCACTGAAAGCCAGAGTAGCCGAACACCTCAGGAACATTACAAAAAATCCGATAACCACAACGTCTCATTACACTTCCTGGAAAAACACCAAAGCAACCCCAAAGACATGAAATTCACAGGCATCAAAACCATCAATAAGAACTGCAGAGGAGGCAACATAATCAAACGACTCAATAAAGAAGAACTTAAGTGGATTTTCACATTGCGCACATTCACACCGCATGGCCTCAACATCGACAATGAAATCCAATCTGTCATCTCCAAATAAAACACCATAGGCTCCACACAATACCGCTGACCTAGAAGACCACACCACCTGTCCCCCACCTTCACCAACACCACCACCCACCCACAATCACCAAATCCCGTGGCACACCACCACCACCAACCGCATGACCCACCCACTCACCACATCCCGTGACACACCACCACCACCAAAACACCCCCCAGGCAACATCCACCCTGCACCCCCAACAACACCACGACGCACACCTCACCACAATCAGGCACATTCCACCAATCCCAAACACATCAACAAACCCCCAAGACTCCAAAACACTAACCCCACAGACCCCTTAACACCCCCCCCCATTAATGTGCAACCACACACAACCCCTAAATCATCCTTGACCTCTAACGACCAATCTGCACAACTGCTACAGATACACAAACACAACCCACTTAACAGACTAATCAGACACGCCCACACCCCATCACAGACACCCAGTACCACCCATTAGCACAATCAAGACACACAGGGACATGTACACCACACAACACCAGAAACCCGTCAATACAGACATACCCATTACCATGTCTCAACATACAGGTGCCACAACCGACACAGCCGCAACCCACCCATCTAATAAACACGGCCATACATATGCCCCATAAGCCGAACACATACACAGTCCCAACAACCATATCACACATCCCAACACAGACCCTACAACCCACCAAGTCATCCGCCCCCAACATGATCACCCCCCCCCACCAACTCCCACTCACCGCCACCCCGGTCACGCAACCAACCCATCCCCCACAGATTCGCCGATACTCACGCAACCGCACACATCGGCACCCCCCAAACCCCACAACACAACACGTCACACCACCCAGCCAATCAGCCAGCCGTACCTCTGTACACACATACACAAGCTGGTAACAATAGTTTCCAGCAGCCAACATACCTTTACCATCCCATTGGACATCCGCCACCCCTGCCCACACCAATCACTGTATCCCATTACACCACTCCCTCCTGCTCCCTCTTTGGCCCATCGATGTCACATGATTAACCAGCAGTCCAACACTCCGCTCATAAAATGCCAGCACTCACTACAGTTCAGTAACTCCTTGAGAAAGGCCAACGGGCCGACGCGTTGGAGACTCCTGCACCTAACACTAAACTCTCACTGCCAAACCACTCACCCGGCCACAACCACCAGCGACACCTAGATCAACGGTCGGGCTCCCGCAAGCGGCGGCGCGGCACACACTGGACACCCGCATCTCTCACCAACGGCCGTTACCCCTGCCACCCATGCAGCATACGCGGCCCAGACCACATCGCCGCGTGCATACTCCCCATCAGGCTTGCTGGGTCGAGTAAAGCACGGCCAGCCAGCGCACCACACACGCCGCAGCGACTTCCGTCTCACGCGGACTGCTTCGCACCTGCGCAAGGGCGACCGCACACAGCCAGCAGGACAAGCTCTGCCCTGCACCCACAGGCACGTGGACGATCCACGTCAGCCGAACAGACAATTTGACCCCAACTGGAACTTGAGAGCCGCTCCCTGCCACAGACTTCAGGCACCTAACGGTAGGTAAGCATTCCCCCTCCTCACCAGTGCAGGACGACGCAACTGGGGACAACCCCCGACCACCACAACCAGGGCATCCCAGTTCCAAAGTCTGTAGACCAAAGGTCCAGCAGGTGAACATGCAGTAGTAAGGACTGCATGTCAAGGAGCCCCCTCAAAGGGTTTACCCATCTCCCAAACTGTGGACTGCACTTGTTCACCCCCGTTGGGCAGCACACCCCCACGAAAAATCCAGAGACGCAACGATTCCCCGAGGAGCACTGTGCCTCCAATCAAAAGAAGGAACTATTAACACAATTAACACAAATAAATTCTATAAATTCTAGTACCTTTACTCACTCACCCAGCCTACTGTGTGGTCTTTACACCTAACCACAACACACCCACCACTATACACACTGACCACCCACCCCCTCCAACTCCCTCTGGAACATCAGACCGACAAAAGAGCAAGACATAGACTATGCAATAAAATGCTAATAATAGAACTAAATTTTAATATTAACTGAAGCAACATGAATAACAATGTTACAGGAATAAACACTAAATAAAATAAGGAACCGGACTGTTAAAAATCTTTATTTAATGTATTTATTTTAGGGGTGAGCGGGTTCGGTTTTACTCTGATTTACTCGGATCTTTAAACGGCATTTTATTGGCTATCGCCTATCATGTGTTTTGGATAGCCAATATAATAAATCCGAATTTGTGGTAAAGTGGTGAGAAGAACCGAGTAAATCCGAGTAAAACCGAGCCTGCACATCCCTAATTTATTCCTAGCTAAAATTGTGCATAATACAGCAATAATAAGAAAATAAAATGTATGCTAACTTGGTGATGACTAGTGGAACAATGGTTTTGGTCCTTTCCAATGAGGACAGTAGAAGTATGACAAACCAAACAATCCAGCAGCATGGTCCGAACATATTTTGTCATGGGGGTAACTACCATAGGTGCAAAGGGTGCAGCTGCTATGGGGCCCAGAGCTGAGGGGGGTCATCTTCTTTGTCAAACTTACATGTATTATATACTTTTTCCACCATTGGGTGGTACATAGGGGCCCTTACAAACTTTTGCTATGGCTCTTTACGTACCTAGTTACGCCCCTGTATTTTGTATTCTATCGTTAATCTAGAAATGGGTTTATGATGCAGGAATTTGATCAGCATAAGTATTTTGTATAGGAATTAACATATTTGTGAAAAACAGATATTATATGGTAGCAGATTGCACAAGATTATAGAAGTAATTAAAAAAATGGAACAGAACTAAGCTGGAAATCTGTTGATAGGAAATATATTCTGACACAGACTGATACAGCATGATGTCAGGTACAGTAGCAGTTTTATACTTTGGCATGGCTATTGCAGAAAAAGTTTATATATATATATATATATATATATATATATATATATTCTCTCTCCAATCTCCGTTTAGCGTCACTCAAAGTCGCAATTGCAACAAAGTTGTGTCCAATATTTCAGAGTGCTAACTTTTATTTAGAGATAAATATATAAATGAGTTGGTTCCTCTGAAATGTCGCTGCTGAGCCTTGTTCCATTGTATTTACTTTATTTTAACAAAATATGAAATAGGCGTCCCGGATCGTTGTTATAATCCCTTTTGACCCTATAACAAAGATTCGGGACACCTGTTTCATACAATAGGATACATATATCTAATTTCACTTGATCTACTCCCGTATTAACCTATTGAAACATCATAATACACAGATGTTCCCTCATAGAAATGCTGCTAAATATGAACTTAGTAAATACTCTCCAGATAAACAGGAAGTGATGTCACGATTACATTAATGTGCAGGAAAGTGACCTAATTTTTAGGGTATAAATACAGCTATATCCCACTTGCAAACACTATGCCCTTGAAGTCCGCTGGTGACGAAATGCGTTGGAAGCCTGTACCCTACCTGACACTACTATCCACTATACCAGTGGTTCTCAAACTCTGTCCTCAGGACCCCACACAGGTCACGTTTTCCAGGACACCCAGCAGGCGCACAGGTGTAGTCATTACTCACTGACCTATTTTAAAAGCTCCACAGGTGAAGCTAATTATTTCACTTGTGATTCTGTTAGACCTGGAAAACATGCACTGTTTGGGGTCCTGAGGACCGAGTTTGAGAACCTGTGCTCTAAACGGTATGCAGTCGGGAAGCCAGTGGACCTAATCCCGACAGCCTGTTTCCTGACTGCTTAATCCCGGCAAGGGTTAAATGACCCTCCCTCCCCCTAGCGTAACCCTAACCTCCCGGGGGGGTGCCTAACCCTAAGTCCCCCCCATCTATACTTTACACTTCACTATCACCTTTTTTCCCTTTTTCATGTGAGTCCTTGTCTAGATTCTTTTGGGGTTACCTACGCCTCGGACGTGAACCCCATAATGTTATGGACGCTGGTATAGAGGAGCCTTGACGTTGGCCCGGGGCTTATTCATATATTTGCAAATGTATGTAACCAATACTTCTGAATTTCTATTATTATGTAGGATTCAAGTATTTTTGTTGTTATTGCTACAGTGTGCTGGAGGGAAAATTCCTTTTTTTCTGTAGTTAAGGATATGTACTAATTTTGATATAGAGTTTGTATTTGTCCTTTTTAATATGGTAATTTATGGGGTTTTAATTTTATTTATACATATGATCTTTGATGCAGTTGATATGAGTTAATATACACTCTGGTATACGCTTTTTCATGCATCGTTTTTAGGTGTAGAGATTGTTTTTAATATCATATGGTACTATAACCATCCATTTCTGGTCTTATTTATTTATGTTTGCTGACAATGTTTATATGAATCAATGTATTTCCTCCTTTGTAATTGATGTATTATGTCCGATTGTTTGCTATGACATGTGATACTGTTCTCATATGAGCTGTGTATAAAAATGGGACGAGACTGGGTTTGGCCACACCCCCTGACTAAGTCCTAGCTGTCAAAACGTGTTGGGTGTGGCTTAGTGCTGACGTTTGACGTAGTAACATCACAAGCCGGGTCCCGAGTTATAGATCAGAGAGCCGGACAGGACTGTTGACTTGCGGGGCGTGGGTACCCTTCACCTGGGTGCAATCCCAAAGCGCCAGAGTGTTGGGCGTGAGCCGGCAGTTTTTAACTTCGAAGTATGTGAGCTGCTGTTATTAGTAAAGTTGTTGTTATATTTTTAATCGCGTTGATGCGCCTTGTCTTCTCTCTCTCTCTCTCTCTCTCTCTCTCTCTCTCTCTCTCTCTCTCTCTCTCTCTCTCTCTCTCTCTCTCTCTCTCTCTCTCTCTCTCTCTCTCTCTCTCTCTCTCTCTCTCTCTCTTTTTTTATATATATATATATATATATATATATATATATATGTGTGTGTGTGTATGTATGTGTATATATATATATATATATAATATGGTGTAGGGATGAGTGGATTCGGATTTCTGAAATCCAAACCCCCCCGATCCGAGGCCGATCCGAGTCAGGCTCGACTTTTCCCGCCTGACTCGGATCTGAAATCGAGGCAAAACGTCGTTGTCCCGCCTTCCGGATCTCGCGGGTTTTGGATTCTATAAAAGGTCCCCGCGTCGGCGCCGTTTCTCACTCCGGCTGCGGACAGTGAAGAGGGAGGGTGGGAGCTAAGGCTGGCTGGGCTGTGATGTGCTACTGTTGTCCCTAGGGGCTGTGTCCACTCAGTCCATAGGGGCTGACTGGGCTGTGTTGTGCTGTTGTTGTCCATAGGGGCTGGCTGGGCTGTGTTGTGCAGTCAGTTGTCCATAGGGGCTGTGTCCACTCCAAAGTATATAGGGGCTGGCTGGCCTGTTTTGTGCAGTGTCCCATAAAGGCTGTAGTCCTAGAGGGGTGCTGTAGTGTTGTCAAGCAGGTGATCTGTGCATCAGGGGTGCTCCCCCAAAGTGCACTCCAAAAAACAATTTTTTTTCTATGAATTGTGTGCGCAGTAGCCACACGTGCATCAACAAAGTAGCGCCAAGCGTGCGCCTGTGTCATAAGTAAAGGGCCGGCTGGCTCGTCTGTTAAAGGGTGGTGTAACCCCCAAAGTGCGCTCCAAACAAAATAAAAAATTATTTTCTGTGTTTGTGAATTGTGTGCAGTGTGGCCGCACGTGCATCAACAAAGGAGCAGCGCCAAGCGTGCGCCTGTGTCCCATAAGTAAAGGGCCGGCTGACTCATCTCTTAAAGGGTGGTGTAAGCCCCCAAAGTGCACTCCAACAAAAAAAAAAACATTTTCTTCTGTGTTTGTGAATTGTGTGCACTGTACGTGCATCCTCAAAGCAGCAGCGCCAAGCGTGCATCTGTCAAAGGGTGGTGTAACCCCCAAAGTGCGCTCCACAAAAAATAAAAAATTCTTCTTTTTTTTCTGTCTTTGTGAATTGTGTGCACTGTAGCTGCACGTGCATCAGCAAAGGAGCAGCGCCAAGCGTGCGCCTGTGTCCCATAAGTAAAGAGCCGGCTGGCTCATTTCTTAAAGGGTGGTGTAACCCACAAAGTGCACTACTCTCCAACAAAAATAAAAAAATATTTTCTGTTTGTGTGTGCCTTAGCCGCACGTATATATCAATATAACATAAATGGAGGACCAAACTTTCTCCGATAAAAATAAAATAGGGAAAGATCAAGAACCGCTTCCTCCTAGTGCTGAAGCTGCTGCCATTAGTCATGACATAGACGATAACATGCCATCAACGTCGTCTGCCAAGGCCGATGCCCAATGTTATAGTAGAGGGCACATACAATCCCAAATGGCAAAGTTCGGGAAAATGACTTTAAAAAAAACATTTAAATTATCTGAAGAGAAACGTAAACTTGCCAATATGCTATTTACGACACGGAGTGGCAAGGAACGGCTAAGGTCTTTCCCTATGTTCATGACTAGTGGTTCAGCTTCACATGACGATGGAAGCCCTCCTGCCGCTAAAAAAATCGAACAAGTTAAGCTGGCAAAAGCACAGCGAAGAGCTGTGCGTTCTAAGAAGATATCACAAATCCCCAAGGAGAGTCCAAGTGTGGTGGTGGTTGCGATGCCTGACCTTCCCAGCACTGAACGGGAAGAGGTGGCTCTTTCCACCATTTGCACTCCCTCTGCAAGTGCTGAAAGGCACACCCCAGTCCACTTGCTGATATGCAAATTGAAGATGTCACTGTTGAAGTACAACAGGATGAGGATACTGGTGTAGCTGGCGCTGAGGAGGAAGTTGGCGAGGAGGATTCTGATGGTGATGTGGTTTGTTTAAATCCGGCTCCGGGGGAGACAGTTGTTGTCCGTGGGGTGAAAAAGCCCATCACGGTCATTCCTGGGCAGAAGACCAAACATTCCACCTCTTTGGTCTGGCAATATTTCTATCCAAATCCGGACAACAACTATCTTGCCATATGTACCATATGTAAAGGTGAAATAAGTAGGGGTAGGGACGTTAACCACCTAGGAACATCCTCCCTTGTTCGTCACCTGCAGCGCGTTCATAAAAAGTTACTGTCAAGTTCAGAAACTTTGGCTAAGACCGTAAGCAGTCCAGGGACGCCTAAATCCCTTTGTCCTGTTGTACCCAAGCGCCTGCAAACCACACCGTCAACTCCCTCCTCGTCAATTTCCTCCTTAGTCAGGATCGGAAGTAGTCCTGCAGGCCATGTCACTGGCATGACTGACTCTCCTATCCGGGATTCCTCCGGAGGATCCTGCATTGCTACGCCTAGTGCTGCCGCTGCTGCTGTTGCTGCTGGGAGTCGATCATCATCCCAGAGAGGAACACCACTACTTTTACTAAACAATTGACCCTCCAACAGTCCTTAGCGAGGAGGATGAAGTACGACAGCAGTCATCCTGAAGCAAAACGTATAACTGAGGCCTTGACTGCTATGTTGGTGTTAGACGTGCGTCCGGTATCCGCCATTAGTGCAGTGGGATTTAGACAATTGATGGAGGTAGTGTGTCCCCAGTTCCAAATCCCATCTAGATTCCACTTTACTAGGCAGGCGATACCGAGAGTGTACAGAAATGTCAGAAAAAGTGTCCTCAGTGTCCTGAAAAAAGCGGTTGTATCCAATGTCCACTTGACCACGGACATGTGGACAAGTGGAACAGGGCAGACTAAGGACTATATGTCTATGACAGCCCACTGGGTAGATGTATCACCTTACGCAGCAACAACAGCAGCGTCACCAGTAGCAGCATCTCAGAAACAATAGCTTTTTCCAAGGCAGGCTACACTGTGTATCACCGGTTTCAGTAAGAGGCACACCGCCGACAACCTCTTAGAGAAACAGGGAAATCATCGCTCAGTGGCTTACCCCACTTAGACTCTCCTGGGGATTTGTGATATCTGACAACGCCACCAATATTGTGCGGGCATTACATCTGGGCAAATTCTAGCACGTCCCATGTTTTGCTCACACAATAAATTTGGTGGTGCAGAATTTTCTGAAAAGCGACAGGAGCGTGCAGGAGACGCTTTGGGTGGCCCAAAAAATTTCTGCCCACTTTCGGCATTCAGCGACTGCGTGCCGAAGACTGGAGCGCCAGCAAACACTCTTGAACCTGCCCCGCCATCACCTGAAGCAAGAGGTTGTGACGCGGTGAAACTCAACCCTCTATATGCTTCAGGGGATGGAGGAGCAGCAAAAGGCCATTCAAGCCTATACATCCACCTATGACATAGGCAAAGGAGGGGGTATGCACCTGACTCAAGCGCAGTGGAGAATGATTTCCGTGTTGTGCAAGGTTCTCCAGCCCTTCGAACTTGCCACACGTGAAGTCAGTTCAGACACTGCCAGCTTGAGTCAGGTCATTCCCCTCAGGCTTTTGCAGAAGCATTTGGAGAAAGTGAAGGAGGAGCTAAGACGGAGCGATTCCACTCGGCATGTGGGACTTGTGGATGAAGCCCTTCATTCGCTTTGCCAGGATTTCAGGGTGGTCAATCTGTTGAAATCAGACCACTACATTTTGGCCACCGTGCTTGATCCTAGGTTTAAAGCCTAATGTGGTGTCTCTCTTTCTGGCCGAGACAAGCCTGCAGAGGTGCAAAGACTTGCTGGTGAAAACACTGTCAGCTGAAGCGGAACGTGACAGGTCAACAGCTCCTTCATTTTCTCCCGCAACTGGGGCTGCCAGGAAAAAACTCCTAAGGAACCTGCAGGGCAGGCAGGACCAAGTTTGGACATCTGGTCCGGACTGAAGGACCTGGCAACAATTTCTGACATGTCTACTGTCACTGCATATGATACTGTCACCATTGACAGAATGGTGGACGATTACATCGGTGACAGCATCCAAGTAGGCATGTCTGACAGTCCGTACTTGTACTGGCAGGAAAAAGAGGCAATTTGGAGGCTCCTGTACAAACTGGCTCTATTTTACCTGAGTTGCCCCCCCTCCAGTGTGTACTCCGAAAGAGTGTTTAGTGCAGCCGGGAACCTTGTCAGCGAAAGGCGTAGGAGGTTGCTTCCACAAAATGTGGAAAAGATGATGTTTATAAAAATGAATTATCAACTGTTCCAGGGAGACCAGCCTCCAGAACGTACAGAGGGACCTGTGGTGGTGGATTCCAGCGGGAACAAATTAATACTCTGTGAGGATGAGGATGTACACAACACTGAAGAGGGTGAGGAATCGGTGGATGAGGAGGATGAGGACGACATTTTGCCTCCGTGGAGCCAGTTTGTGCAGAGACAGATTAATTATAATTTGTGGGAGCCCAAACGAACCAATCATTTCAGCCACAGTCGTGTGGCAGACCCTGGCGCTGAAATGATTGGTTTGTTAAAGTGTGCATGTCCTGTTTATACAACATAAGGTTGGGTGGGAGGGCCCAAGGACAATTCCATCTTGCACCTCTTTTTTTTCTTTGCATTATGTACTGTTTGGGGCCTAGTTTTTCAAACTGCCATCCTGTCTGCCACTGCAGTGTCACTCCTAGATGGGCCACGTGTTTGTGCCGCCCACTCGTGTCGCTTAGCGTAGTCATCCAGCTACCTCGGTGCAACCTTTTGGACATAAAAACACTATTGTGAAGTGTTCAGAATAGACTGGAAATGAGTGGAAATTAAGGTTATTGAGGTTAATAATAGCATAGGAGCAGAAAAACCCACAAATTCTGTTATTTTAGCTGTTTTTATGCTTTTTTTTTCAAAAAAATATAGATCCAAAACACAAAACCCAGAACCCAAAACACGGAAGGGTGGTTTTGGCAAAACCGATCCAGATCCAAAACACGAAGAAAGATCCAGATCCAAAACACGAAATTTGGCCGGTGCACACCCCTAATAAAGTGTGTGTGTGTATGTATGTGTGTATGTATATGTGCGTGTTTATAGTTTGCTTGTGTGAGTGTGTGTATATGTATGTATATATATATGTGTAAGGGATGTGCAGGCTCGGATTGGTTCGAGTTTGCATGCCGAGTTCCGATTTTTCCCTCCAAAAAAACGAAACTCAGAAAGAGGCAAAACATCATCTTGAATGGACAAACATAATCAAACACAATCCGAACTCTGCGTGCAAACTCGAACCTATCCGAGCCTGCACATCCCTAATATGTATTGTCGAAGCTGAATAATTGGCTAAGACAAGTTCAGTTTAAAATTTAATCGCAGCGACGCCATCTTGCGAATGGCCACAAGACTCCATCTTGAAAATGAGATCGCAAGACGCCATTTTGCGAATGGCCGCCTAAGCGCCATTTTAGATAAACTCACATTTTAGTACATGTGGCGATAATACTAATAGCACCATGCGATTGCATTTTTTTCTAATTTCCCATACGCACATTAATACATACAATAGCGCTGTTAACTAGTCGCATATTAGCGAATGCATAGGACTTTGTATGAAACCGCTGTTTTATTAGCTTTATGCGCACGCATCTGCCCCGAGTTAACTAGCGTCCTTATATCAAACCCTCAATACCCACACATTCCATATCCACACATAAGGTTTAATAAGCTTTAAAGTGTATTACTTAAGTTGGTTCAGTTAGTTTAAATGCTGAAATAAAGATATTTGATAACTAAGGTATTATACATGCTAAACAAGTCATGTTTGGAGTTGTACTGATGCGTATCCTTTTTACAGTATTCCGGTGCTATCGGTGGGGAGATCGCATCATGCATTCCCAAGTTATGGATCGCAGAGCCTACAAGCAACAAAATGTATATTTTAGAAACAACTGTTAGGATGCTGCAGGAGGCGTGAAGAGGAAGACCCCCAGCTGTTAGAGGCAGGGAGAGTCTGTTTGAACCAGCCAGTTAAATGTGCTGTAACAGATGCTTCACCCCTTGGAGCCAATGATATCAGCAACAGACTTCTCTATTGTCCTGTTTATTCTGGGGGGGTATAGATATGAGTGCACGAACGCTGGTTCTGAGTTTTCGTGCTGAATGCTGAATGAAGAGGGGTCTCTTGCTGATGCCTATCTCTGGGTCAGGAAGCGCCTGCGTATGTATACTGTACTTGCGGTCTGTATAATTTCCTTTTGTGCCTAAATTGTGTCTTGATCAATTGCGTGTAACTGTCTGAACTTTTACCTGAATATCACTTGTGCTTTGGAACCACAGATTCCACGTCTAAGTCTTTATTTATGGTATGACTGCGTACGCAAATTAGCGTCATCCTTAGAAGGTATAGGCAGGACATTAGAACGTATAGGCAGGACATAAGAAGGTATAGGAAGGTGTGTATAGAGGTTCTGATTCAGTATCGTTAGTTGGGGGCTCGTAGTGAAGTCACTTACCTGCTCACACGGTACATACGGCCATCGATATTTCAGCAAAGGGTGGAGTGGCCACATGCAGGGTTTGCCTGTAACCGCTTTGTGCTGAAAGATCACTATCCGTCTCCGTGTGAATCAAGGAACCTGTCTAGAATCCAGGGACAAGAGAGGAAAACGTTTGTTTTCCTTTGGTTATAGAACCTTACGTTTAAAGGGGTGTCGCAGTACTGGGTACGCGGCTAAGTTGCAAGTTTGCGCATAGCAAAGACGCACTTTTGCGTACGCAGTAAAAAAGCCATTATACGGTTGTGGGGTAGTCGCATTATTGTGTATTTGACTGGTCGCACAATAGTGTATACGTACTTCCGATTGTGCTGCCACGTGTTTGAACAAAGCCATTGAGGTTTTAATTAGTTTTCTATTACCAATATCTGGGTTAACGTGTATTTTTCTGCGCAGGAAAACAATGTGTAACAGTGAATATTTGTTGAACAAAGTTAAGGGTATCGTATGATCCTTAAAGGCTAGGTGTAAGGGTTAGTCTAGTAGTCTAGCCGCTCGGTAAGCAGCTTTACCGTTCTATACACAGTAGCAGGTGTACATGTTGTCTTTGTTGTAGAGAGGTGCGTGAGAGTAGCCGACATATAAACTCTCATAGGTGTGGAAGTCGCCTTACTAAATCTTATCCGGGTGTGGAAGTTGCCTTTTTCAAATCTTATCCAGGTGTGGAAGTTGCCTTACTAAATCTTATCCAGGTGTGTGGGTGCCACCGACTTAAATCGTCCACAGGTAAGTGAAAGTGTCTTGATTGTCTTTCACCAGTTTAAATCTTTATTGAAAAGCGTAGGAGTTGTCTCAGAATGGGAGCCACGCAAACAGTAGAGATGTTAGGCAATGATGTGCTGCTAATGGAGGCTCCGATTGGATCGGCCCTTCGTATCATGCATACCAAGTACGGTACTTATGCAATAAGGTATTGTGATTTATGGTTTAATATGACGAGAAAGAGTGTTAGACCGTTTCCCAGAATTGGTAGTTTCAATAAAAATGTGTTAGACAATGTCCGGGATCACATCAGTTTGATGCGCTCCCGAGAGAAAAAGGTAAAATATTTTGAATGTTTAAAACTGTGGCAGCATGAGGGGGATGCGTGGCTTAAAAATGTGGAAGCGACGCAAACTAGCGTCGCGAGTGTATTACCAGAAAAGGCATCCGCAACGCTGAATTGCAATACGGGCGAGCCGCAAATTGGTTCGCACGTGCGGCAAGGTAGCGTTGTGGAGGGTATTGCCAGCAGTTCACGCTCACCTCCCCACCTTATGTGGATGGAGGTGCAAGTACAGTTACCAAAAATACCCGTAAAATTTAACAAGCAACTTGTACCCTCTCTTAAGCAACTATAAAGAAAATGTTCATGATGCGGATGATGAGACTATTGTAATGTCTGCCATTTCCCATGCTGTGCAGATGATAGATGTTGTATCACCACAATCACGAGTGGTGCCGCCATCTCCATCGGTAACAGCAAGGGAAGTGTTAGTGTCCTCTAAACCGGTAGAGGAAGTTGTTCATACCATACGCAGCAGCAGCAGACTTAACCCCCAGCCAGGTAACCAGGTCAAAGTTAGCAGCGCTACCAGTCTGCATCCCATTCGGACAATAACTGTTCCAAATGGAAATGCAGACGCGAACGGTATAGTGCCCACGAAGGAAGTAGTAATGCATTGTCCTTGGACAAGAGCAGAACTAAATTCCATTATAAATGATTTCCCCGATCCCAAAAAGGAATTAGCCAAATGTCAAAGACTTTTGAGAAATTTGGGTAGTTCACATGAACCCACTAATAAAGATTGTTGGGTGGTGTTAAGGGCCTGTCTGCCACGCAATACCGATGTGACAAAATTTATCAGATTGTGTATTGGATGGTGACGTTCCCTTAACAGACTAAGTTAACCAAGGTAACATTTCCCGCATTGTAACTCAGTTGGGTATATATTTTCCAGCAGTAGTTAACTGGAACAAAATTTTCACCATGAAGCAGAAAGAGAGTGAAACTGCAGAAGATTATTGCGATCGGGCTCTGCAGGCTATCACCCAGTACACTGGGATAGAGGATATTAAAGATAGCTCTCACCACAGAGGGATGATGGTTACGGTACTTGTGGACAGTCTGAAAGAGTTTAAAAACTCGGGTTCAGACCTCACAGCCTGGCCGGCAGGGACTTACAATAGATACCCTCATAGAAATCGCCATTGAACATGATAAAAACATCTCCAAAAAGAGAGAAGCCCAGAGCGAAAAACTAATGGCTGTCAGTATACAAGCTCTGGAAGGAATGACGGTAACATCACAGCCAACAGACACACTTGCACTTGCACACACACACGCACTTCTGAACAAGTATGTGCTCTCACTAACCCCACTCAACAACAAACACAACTCTATCCCACTAACCCGATGCAACCACAGGTCCCAGGATATCCACCAACTTCTTATCCCCCACAATACCCTTACTCTCCCTATCCTTACCCATATCCACCACCTTTACCCTCTGCGCATACCTCACAACACCACGTCTTCACCCGAAACACGAACATGTTTTAACTGTAAACAAACAGGACACTTAAGTAGAAACTGTACAGTAAAAGGAGTAGGGATCCCACATCAAGGAAGACCTAGATATCCCCATAAGGGATATGCACAGAGGCCAGCAAATGTTCAGCAGGCACCAGCTCCAATTGTAGCCGTAAATGCTTTATTGGAGAATGGTAGCCAACGCTAGGGGTCAGGTCATACCTGTAGTCTACAGATGGTCAGGTTAACGGGAAGTACTAGGGAAGAATCGGTCATGATGGTTGATGTAGCTGGTACTGAATATCCTTTTCTTGTAGACACAGGGGCGACCAGGTCGGTGATAAAATCTCCCGTTAATTTACAGGTGACCAACGAGACAGTACCAACAATGGGTGTAACAGGTAAAGTGGAACATTATCCATTATCAAAGTCCACAGAGGTTACTATTGGGCCGTTGCATACCAGGAATTATTTTCTCCTGGCTGCTGCGGCTCCTACTAACCTACTGGGCAGAGACTTGTTATGTAAGATGGGATGTGTTATATATTGCACCCCTGATGGTGTATTTTTAGATATCCCAGAGAGAATGGTATACGAGGTGTGGGATATGTTAGACACTCCTCAAAGGATAATGTATCACTCTACAGTTTTAAATGAAACTCCATCACAAGTAGATGAAATGTTGTCCCTAATTCCAGATTCCCTTTGGACTAAAGATGGACATGACACTGGATTAATGGCAAACGTAAGCCCAGTAATGGTAAATTTAAATAGCGGAAGGGAAACTCCAAAAATTCCCCAGTACCCACTAAAGCAGGAGGTAGAACTAGGGGTTTTTCCAATAATTGAGCGATTATTGCAATAGGGAATTTTAGTTCGTACATCTAGTGTAGCCAACAGTACCATCTTTCCAGTGAAGAAGAGTGGTGGGAGGGGTTATAGGCTGGTACAAGACCTTAGAGGTGTTACTAAGGTGGTAGAGAGCCAATTCCCTGTAGTGCCAAATCCAGCTGTCATTTTGATGCAGATCCCACCAAATGTAACCCATTTCACTGTCATTGACCTCTGTTCTGCATTCTTCTCTGTGCCTCTCCATCCTGACTGTCAGTATCTATTCGCATTTACATACAGAGGTTTACAATACACATGGACACGATTACCCCAAGGTTTCATAGACAGCCCCAGTATCTTCTCCCAGGCATTGCACGACTGTTTGCAATCTTTTCAACCTGCCAATGGATCTGTTCTAATTCAATATGTGGACGATTTATTGCTATGTTCTGAATCGTTTGTCATGTTTAAATGATACTAAACTTTTGTTACTTTATCTCTCACGAACAGGACACAAGGTGGCTAAGGACAAACTACAGCCGTGCCAATCCAGAGTAAAATATTTGGGATACTGCCTAACCCAGGGGTTACGACACCTTACAACAGATAGAATCCAGGCCATACAAAACATGACACTGCCGCAGAATCAACAGCAAATTCGTACCTTCTTGGGAATATGTGGATACAAGGTTTTTCTATTTTGGCCTTACCTTTACAGGAATTAGTCTCTTACTCAAAGCCTGATCGTGTCATACACACAGAGGAATCAGAACAGGCTTTCCTCAATCGTAAGGATAGTCTGACAAGAGCTCCTGCATTGGGAATACCTGATTATGAAAAACCTTTTGATTTGTATTGTACGGAAGCCGATGGTTGTGATGCAGGTGTCCTTAAACAAAAACATGGTGATGCCAGTAGGCCCGTAGCATACTACAGTGCCCAATTGGACACGGTAGCAAGATCACTCCCCACCTGTTTGAGAAGTGTAGCAGCTACCGCTTTATTGGTGAGTAAAAGTGACGACATAGTATTGGACCATGATTATGATTGTCTACACTCACCATGCTGTATCTGCTCTGTTGAACTCAGCTCAAACCAGACACGTCTCCTCGGCTAGGTTCACCAAATGGGAACTAGTTCTAATCGCTCCTGCAAATATTAGTTAAACGTTGCAGTACGCTGAATCCAGCAACATACCTACCATATGTACAACATGATGTACAAAGGGTGGAAGGAGAGGAGTTGCTGGCGGGAGGTGAGTTCGGCAGACATAATGATACACATGATTGTATGACATATCTGAATCAGACCTTTACTGCTAGACCTGACATACATGACACACCTTTAGAGAATGTGGATGTAACTTTTTATACTGATGGGTGTTGTCATAGACAAACAGACACAGGTGAATTATGTACATGTTATGCTGTTGTAAATGACACAGACATCATAGAAGCTAAACCTCTCGGTCCTCCTCACTCAGCCCAGGTGGCAGAGTTAGTAGCACTGACTAGAGCATGTGAACTGGCAGCAGGCAAATCTGCTAACATTTACACTGACTCGAGGTACGCGTTCGGGGTGGTGCACGATTTTGGGGCTCTATGGCGTCTGAGAAATTTTATGACAGCAGGCACACCAGTTGCACATTCCCGGCACATAAAACATCTTTTAGAAGCAATCCAACTGCCCAAAGCAGTGGCAGAAATTAAATGCAAAGCCCACACATGTGAGGATGACCCGGTGTCACTGGGCAACAACAGAGCTGATGAAGCTGCAAAATGGGCAGCAGGGTTAAAAATGTTTCCTCCAACTGAAACAATTATGTAATTTCAAACTATTGATATTCTGAAATTAATTGAGATGCAAAATTTGTGTTCAATTCAGGAAAAATCCATTTGGAAGTCCAAGGGGTGTGGGCAAGAGTCCTCGGGGCTCTGGAGGGACGGACTTGGTAAGCCAGTAGCCCCCAAGGCATATTACCCCAGCCTGGCTGAGGCAGCACACGGTCTGACTCATCTGGGTAAACAGGGTATGTGCAAGTTGGTGAGGGCATACTGGTGCGCACCAGGTTTTTCTTCACAAGCAGAGAAGATAGCAATGTCCTGTCTGACCTGCTTGAGAGAGAACATAGGGAAAGCGATCCCTACCGAACCGTCCCACATTCCACCGACTGATGGACCTTTCCAGGTGATAGAAATTGTTTCTTCCAATTTCCACCCTGCAGGAACCTTAAGTATGTATTAGTGTGCACAGACGTATTTTCTAACTGTGTTGAGGCTTACCCAGCGGCCTCTAATACTGCTGCGTTTACTGCTAAGAAAATAGTTCAGGAATTTGTATGCAGGTACGGTATCCCTAAAATCATCGAAAGTGACAGGGGAACCCATTTCACAGGTGATGTTTTTCAAAATATGCGTAAGCTGATGGGTATTAATAGCTGACTTCACACCCCCTACCGACCGCAAGCAAGTGCCAAGGTAGAGAGGATGAACAGGACTATTAAAAATAAGCTAAGTGAAATCATGGCAGAGACTGGACTAGGATGGCCAGAAGCTTTACCTTTGGTCCTACATAGCATAAGGACCACTCCTAGACCTCCTCTGAATCTGTCCCCATTTGAAATATTGTTCGGTAGACAACCTCATTTGATTATAAGTCCACAGGAAGATCTAAAGGGTAACAACGAGGTAACTGTGAAGTATCTTATATCAATGAGTAAGCAGTTAAAGCAACAGCAGCAGAAACTGAAATTGTTGTCTAATGATATGCCTGAAACGAACTGTCATGATGTTGAACCAGGAGAATATGTAATGATCAGAAATTTCTTGCGTTCAGGTTGTTTGATCGGTGGGAAGGTCCGTACCAGCTGCTGCTGACGAGTACTACATCTTTGAAGGTGGCCGAGAGAGATACCTGGGTCCATTCCACTCACTGCAAAAAGGTCAATCAATCGGTGGAGAAACAAGTCGGAGACAAAGCTGATAGCGTGGATCTGTTGCTCGCGAGCTTGTTCCAGGAGGATTGAAAAGGTCGTAGTAAGATACCTGAACTGAGAGAAATTTGCAGGTCTTATTGTGACAATGGACGGGCCTGCTGTGTTCATTTTCATATTCTCTTTTAGAGTGTTCACCATCCTGGTCAGTCCGGGGATATCCAGTGTCTGTGATGGGGGACCGATTGAGGAAACGGGAGCTGATGGCAGTGCTGATGGAGTGGAATCAGGAGGAGTGCAATGCCAATCAGGGGAGTGTCTTTCCAATCTTAGTACTGTTATTGTTAAAAGAGCTGTCATTCCGGATACTCGGGGAAGGTGTGGAGGGTTATCGTCTGAAGATTCCTGTATTTGTGAGCTTTGTGGGTCCCTAGTTGATTAGAACTGTATCCAACGGTGCCAACCTAAATATAATCCGTACTGGTGTGGGTATCCTCTAGAGGATTATCATAGCATGGTAGGCAAAGTGTTAAATCAAACTGATTGCTGGGTGTGTTCACATGTGCCCCAGGGACAGCATAACGTAGGGTTGGTGCCATTTCCGCTGAATATCACGGAAACTTTAGAATTACAACAATGGAAAACATTGGATGGAAAATTTCTCTCATCCAAACCGACTCATTTCAAACTCTATCAATTCCAAGTAGATATATCACTTTTGTGTTTAAACATAACCAACCCCAATAAACACGGGAGTTGGAAAGTGACAGGGAATTTTCAGACGATGACCTTCTCACAAAGAGCTGATAATGAGTCCATACACCATTATCTATTGCGCTCCATTAAGTCTGGTGGGAAACATTTTAGGTATCTGTATACATTGAGTTCCACCAAAGAAATTATTGGTAAGGTGCCAAATGGTTATTGTGCTAAAATAATACAGCCAGAAACTTGCATGTATCAGATGGAAGAACCAGAAATAGGATTGTTTGCAAGGGAAATGTGCTTAATGATAATGATGCATACCATTCCTTATGTTCTCCCTGATCATGTATATTTCATCTGTGGAAGAAAAGCGCATAAATGGCTCTCCCCGAGTTCCGAAGGTGTGTTTTACCTGGGAAGAGTAGTCCCAGAAGTTATGTCCCTCACACATGTTGAAATTCTGGGTATACATAAAAACACACAGTCACCATATCTTCACACACAATATGAACACAGAGGCAAAAGAAATATGGCACCTGGTGATATACATAAAGCCACGCAGTTAATCAGTGAGACAACTGGCTTTCAAGTTCTGGTCGCATTGGACCCCACCAGGATCGCTCGGGATACATTAAATTTTAGATATATCCAGGAACTTGCTAAATTAATAGATAATATCACCGAGATGTACGATGACACATTCAGGTATACAGGGAGAGAATTGCAAGCGTACAAGAAAGAACTGGTGCAACACAGGCTACTGTTGAATTATTCAACTGCTGTCACTGGAGGGTATTGTGTAACATTGGCCACCCAATTTGGAGTAAAATGTTAAACCTATGTCACCAATGATACCAGCGACCCTAAGGAGGTGATAGACCGGAAGATGGATGAAATTCTGCAGCTAAAGTGGGAATTTCGCAAAAACCATAACACTTCAGTGGCTGAAGTAGGGGAAAAGATAGAAGGATGGGTGTCATGGCTGAACCCAGTGAAATGGTTCTCAGGTCTAGGGGAATGGGTCCAGGAAGTGATCGACAGCATAGGCAAATTCTTAATCCTTATACTAATTGTCATCATAATAATTGGCATATGCGTCCGGTGTGTTCCTATTGTGTTGAAGTGTGGAAAATGTAGAAACAGTGAAACGAAAGAATGAAACTATAATGGTGGTCAGTAATGACAATATGTATACTGAGGTGAATATAGAACTGCATTACAACCGTGAACTAGGCAATACAATCATTTGATGTATTATATTTAGACATGCATAGAATGTATTATTGAAATGTTGTTCATAGAACACCTCAGATGAGGTGTTCCCCTTCAAGACTGCTATTATAAGACTGGTGCATTCCCACACCTTTAACATGATCTTCCAAGATCTGCGGTTTGCGTATAATAGTTGTTTTATGTCCCCACCTAGAGACACATTATTGATGGATAAAGAACCACCTTGTGCCATCCCATAATAACACCAAATAATATGTAAATGTAAGCCTAAATTAAATTCTAATAGATTATGATAGCATGTTTGCTATCAAAGGGTGGACTGTCGAAGCTGAATAATTGGCTAAGGTAAGTTCAGTTTAAAATTTAATCGCAGCGACGCCATCTTGCGAATGGCCACAAGACTCCATCTTGAAAATGAGATCGCAAGATGCTATTTTGCGAATGGCCGCCTAAGTGCCATTTTAGATAAACTCACATTTTAGTACATGTGGCGATAATACTAATAGCACCATGCGATTGCATTTTTTATCATTTCCCATATGAACATTAATACATACAATAGCACTGTTAACTAGTCGCATATTAGCGAATGCATAGGACTTTGTATGAAACCGCTGTTTTATTAGCTTTATGCGCATGCATCTGCCCCGAGTTAACTAGCGTCCTTATATCAAACCCTCAATACCTACACATTCCATATCCACACATAAGGTTTAATAAGCTTTAAAGTGTATGACTTAAGTTGGTTCAGTTAGTTTAAATGCTGAAATAAAGATATTTGTTAACTAAGGTATTATACATGCTAAACAAGTCATGTTTGGAATTGTACTGATATGTATCCTTTTTACAGTATTCCGGTGTTATCGGTGGGGAGATCGCATCATGCATTCCCGAGTTATGGATCGCAGAGCCTACAAGCAACAAAATGTATATTTTAGAAACAACTGTTAGGATGCTGCAGGAGGCGTGAAGAGGAAGACCCCCAGCTGTTAAAGGCAGGGAGAGTCTGTTTGAACCAGCCTGTTAAATGTGCTGTAACAGATGCTTCACCCCTGGGAAACCAATGATATCAGCAACAGACTTCCCTATTGTCCTGTTTATTCTGGGGGGGTATAAATATGAGTGCACGAACGCTGGTTCTGAGTGTTCGTGCTGAATGACGAGGGGTCTCTTGCTGATGCCTATCTCTGGGTCCGGGTGCGCCTGCGTATGTATACTGTACTTGCGGTCTTTATAATTTCCTTTTGTGCCTAAAGTGTGTCTTGATCAATTGCGTGTAACTGTCTGAAATTTTACCTGAATATCACTTGTGCTTTGGAACCACAGATTCCACGTCTAAGTCTTTATTTATGGTATGACTGCATACGCAAATTAGCGTCATCGAGGTTCTGATCCAGTATCGTTAGTATATAGCTTGTGTGTGTGTGTATGTACATATGTGTGTATTTTTTTTATCTGGATGGGCCAGCGTACTCCAATACCTACATTAGTTACCATCTTTACTCCATGAACGGCATGATCACGTTTGTTGAATTTTAGTATTGTAGGTTTTAAATCAGCATTACATATTGGTAGGATTAAAGAGCACCCTGTCCAAATAGGCAGTCCCAATTACTCCATTCTAAAATTTAAATGATTTCTAAATCAAACATAAATGAGATCTGAAAATACTTCTCTAGCAAGAGGATTTCTGGAATCAATCAAGCTAAAAGCTGCATGTAGTACATATTGGTAGAAACAGTGGCCTCATATGACATTGTCTCATGTGATCCTTCTGTACAGTGATAAGATTAATAGTACATTAGTACTTTAGCATGATGGAATGATTTTCTAGTGTCAGGTATAGTGCAATTCAATCTCACACTTCAGTAAATTTAATCATAGCCAAAGCCTTCATATTGGATTAATCTTTCATAAACTTATTTTATGTGCACTTCTACATCAAACTTCTCAGTCCATTGCAGACTATTTGTTTGATACTTGTTTTAAATATATCTGCATACAGTTAATTGAAAATGTGATTAGTATTAATTTTAAATTCTATTTGTTACACAGGCTTAGTAAAATACACGGGGCCTGATTCTGAGTTCCTCTAATGCAGTCGCAGTTCCTTCCTATTCCAGCAAATCCTGGCTATTCTGAGTCTGTCATATCTGTGTGACTGCACCACCCCCAGACCTCTGGTTACAAGAGCTCCCGTATATTATCTGCCTTTGCAGCAGCCTCATCAATGCTGCAAGAGATCCAACTGAAATCAGACAAATCTCTGCACACGCTTACCTCTGAATAACGGTCTACACATCCTCAACACTTCCACGGCAAGCTTCTTCTCTATGCGAAGTCACCGGTGCCCAATCAGCCGTTTTGGAGTAGCGACCAAGATGCAGCTGACTCGGAATAGCTAATTGCCATAAATTGCATATGCAGGTCGCGATGCATGCACAGTTTGCGTAAAAATGTATTTTTATCAGATGGTGATTTTCCTAATATGGTGGTGATGCAAGTAGACTATGGCAATCACTCTTACTTTAATTAGTCTTAGAATTTTTACACGTGGAAATTTTCCATAAACCATAGCTGGTGAAAAGTTTTCACCATCTCAGAGCAGGTGAAAAGTTGTGCAAAATCCCTATTTGTGGCTAAAAATATAGGGACTTGGTTCAGAACCCCTTGGACACCCCCAATGACAATTTAGACAAAAATATATTTTTTAGTTGGCTTAATTTTGGAGAAAAAATAAGTGTTGGAAGATGGGTTTAAAGAAGCGGGCCAGGTATTTTGGGGGGGTTACTCCACGAACCGTTTTCGTGCGAATGCGTTTTTGCATATTTTGTAATAGGATAGTTCAAAAAACGGGAGCGTGCATAGAAAAAAGACCCAAAAATATTGCACCAAAATACTCGAAGTGTGCGAAAACTTCACCGACGTAATGTTTTCATTTTATTGCATCTAATTGAATTCCCCCCCTTCGACTCTGTTTTCCTGCACGTACCAGCACAGGTTGGGGGTAAGTTGAAGTAAATAAACAAACAGCAGGGTCAGTATCGGAGTGGGGCATGAATGAGCCACTGCTGAAAAATAATGGTTGTAGCCCAGAAAATGTGCTGCTGAAAGGGCATGGCCTTCTGCTGGAGGTGGCATGGCCAGCCCATGGAGGCAGCATTTAAGTATCTGCAGTACATGGTCTGGGCTGTAAATCAGTGTAACCTATGGCTCTCTAGCTATTTTGGAAGTTTAACTGCCAGCTTGCCCTATCGCAGGACATGCAGTGCTTTGTAGTTCTACATCACTGAAAACTCATAGGCACTAATAAACCTAAAGAGTAATTTATTTTAAAATCTATCCACCTTGCATGTATTCTGGCTTGTCTGCTTTGCCTTTGTTGCTTCTTCAGGGCAGGGCATATGAGTAGAGTCCATCCATGTGGGACGCTTGCAGTGCTATGCAACATAAATATGCTATGTAGTCGCACGTTTTATATACTAAGATCTCTAAAGGTGCATACACACACACCGATTCTTTAAACGATTAACGTTAACGATATTGTTTATTGTTCATTCGTTGAAAAAATCGTTCACTTTCTGAGTTAAAATGAACAACAATTATCGTTCATGTGCGTTCACGTTTCTAGTTCAGTCAGACTGACAAACTCAACGATTTTCATTAAGGGAATATACAAAAATCTTTTGTAGTTCAAAAAAATCGTTCATTACATTTAGTAAATGAACGCTTTTAGTAAACGAGTTTCGTTAATTTTTCCCTTGAAAAAATGAACGAAAATCGTTTACTAAAATCGTTCTTTACAAAATCGTTGTGTGTATATGCAGCTTTTACTGTTGAAAAAAAGTCAAAAGAACTACACTTTTAATAGTTATTTGTGTCTCTATAGCAATATAAATGTTATAAGCCTTGTCTAAACTAGCATTATCAAGATAGCAGGGTTGCTTGATGAATTACATTTCCATTAAAAGGAAGAGATCCAGTTGAAAGCTATAGGCACCCATTTAATCATAAACACCCCATTCCCTAGTGAGATGTAACTTTTTTTTTATACTCTATACTTGGATCTAGCCAGGGCAGCTCAATGATGCTTACCTGCCCCAGCGATGCTGGCCTGAAGCAGCAAGGGGTTAACTTACCACTCTGCCAGGCCAGTCTTTAGCTGTCAATCCCACAAAAATAGAAAAAAAAAAAAAAATGAAGTCGAAATTTATTTAAAAGAAAAAATAAACAATATTTAAATCCTTTATACATAAAACATTTTTTTTTTTTTTTTTTAATAAATATGTTCGTAGAAGAGATATTGCAGAGGTGGAGGTACCTGTGCAATTTGCATGGGGAAGTCTTTGCTTGCAAAAGCCAGCTTATTAATTGTCTTCAATTTATGAGATTCTCAACTTTACAGATTAACAAATACACATAACATAATACCCCATATATTTCAGAATTACATTACATTACCACAGAGGGAGTGAGGGCCCTGCTCACTTACATTCTAGAGGGGCTGTGGTAGACACAGGGAGAGGGGAGCAGAGTTTTGGATTGCAGAGTGAGGAGTATTATGAGGTACGGTGGTAGGCGTGGGTGGAGAGATAAGCTTTGAAGTCTGGGAGAAAGTCTGATGGAGCATGGGAGTGCATTTAAGACCATAGAAGCAGCACAGGAGAAATCTTGGAGCTTAGGACCTCATTCAAAGCTGCTCGCAAAATGTGAGCGCTCGCTCTGAATGAGGGCAGCCACTTCTCTGTAATGAGCCAGCCTCATGGCCGCTCGCTAAGCTGTGGGTGACCACCCACAGCTTTAGCGAGCGGCCAGGTTGATGGTCGCGATGGTAAAGACCATCGCGACCATTGGGCTTGCGACGAGACCCTTGTGGTAGGGTCTAGTCTGCCGCAAGCCCCAGTTAGCTTTCGGCTCTAATAGAGCCGGAAGCTCACCACTGACATCATGAGTGATGTCAGTGGGGCCACCCCCAAACGGCAGGTGTTCCTTTGGGAATGCCTCCGTTTGGCAAGCCACCCTCCACCCCGCCTACAAAATGGTGCGAGCTGTCGATAACCATCGACAGCCGCCCCTTTTGTAGTGAGCCCGGAGTGAGAGAATTTCTCTCTCTCGCTCTGGGGCACGTGCACTCGCAGTTCGGCCGCTGCGCGTGCGCAGGGCCTCAACATCGACCCGCTTGCGAGCGGGTCTGAATGAGACCCTTAGTGTGGGAGGAGGAGAGTCGACAGTCATTGGCTCAGCAAAGCAGGAGGGAGTATGTCTGGGAATGAGACTGGAGATGTAGGCAGGAGAAGGTTGAGTGCTTTGTAGATAAGTGAGAGGAGTTTGTATATGATCTCAAGTAATGGTGCATACACACGTAACGATTTTGTAACCAACTATTTGCTTTCAGATTTTCCCTTGAAAAAGTGAACGATTTTTTTGAACGAATAATGTTCCTTCACTTAATGAAAATCGTCATGTTGGACAGTCTGAAATGGACGATGAACGATAACTACAAACAGGAGTGTGCATTTGTGATTATCGTTCATCGTTCTAACTCATAAACTGAACTATTTTTTTGAATGATTTAACGATAACTACGTCATTATCGACAAATCGTTAAAAAAATCGTTGTGTGTGTGCACCTTAAGTATTACATGGAGCCAGATGGCAGAGTTGGAGTGTGGAAAGAGAAAATTAGTTAAGGATAGTTATTATTATAGGCCTATTATCAAAGTGACAGATATGGAGATAAGAGGTACACTTAAATACACAACAAAAAGGGAGAAGAAACACTGGCGAGACAGATGCACTCATAAGGGGAAATTTGTACACCTACTAAATTATGGACAAGGGGGAGACAGAAGTGGGGGTGATAGACATTTATGAGGAAAGCAGAAGAATACTAGCGCACCAAGAATTAAATCACGGGTTACGGGATGTAAGCGAGCAGCCGTATGGGACAACTGACTGGATCCCTATCACAACAGAAAAAGAGGAAATATACTGCGCTCAGCTTACATCTGACAACAACTAAAAAATATATATATTGTGTTGGTGGAATAATGAAACTCAAATTGTACCCACCTATATAGGGTAACATACAACAATTATGCAATGTAGTAAAATATAACAATGTCAATACTGCTATGTAAAAAGTCAATTTATTCTAAATAGGCTGAACCATAAAAAGCAGAAAAACTGCACACGCACACAAATAGATCGCCTACCAAAGTATCACATGTGGAATTAATGATATCTCAGAATTGCATGGGATATGTATAAGTAAGCAAAGTCTTGTGCATATAGAAGAACAAACAAAAAAATTGTTTAAAAAGTCCCAAATAAGTCTGAGTGCTGTGCAATAGTCTTTATGATTCTTAAAGCGGCGTCCCGCTATATGAGATAGAGACAGACTATTGTTGGCATAAATTGAGGTGCCCGGGGTGGTCTTCACGGGGATAGGAGTACGGTGGATTGTCGGGGAGATGTGGCCTCCTGGTGCAGCATGATCCGCTCGCAGTGTGAGTGTCAGAGGCTACCTGAATGACCAGGCCGCCTCCGACCTCTGCCACCGGGGATGACCCTGTGTGTAAACGGGAGACAGCCCGGCACCACCGCTCGCTAGAGTAGCGCGCCGGGTGTCTCCCCTTGTACCGGGGACTTACCTGTCTCAACCTGGGAGGCACCGCTCCTTCCCCTGTCGGCTCTGTTCTTCCAAACGGCTATGTTGCTTGTAGTCCTACACACGATGCAGTCACATGACCGGTGTCTGTCACGTGACTGTGACGATGAATCAGTCCGGATACTCTTGCTAAGCAAAAGTGCGTGCTGGTGTGTCAGCCACGATAGACACAGCAGGTGAATGATGTGCGGGACACCGCTTTAAGAATGATAAAGACTATTGCACAGCACTCAGACTTATTTGGGACTGTGCACTATTAGTGCAAAACTTCAATTAACCCTTTTTAAACAATTTTTTTGTTCTTCTATATGCACAAGACTTTGCTTACTTATACATATCCCATGCAATTCTGAGATATCATTAATTCCACAAGTGATACTTTGGTAGGCGATCTATTTGTGTGCGTGTGCAGTTTTTCTGCTTTTTATGGTTCAGCCTATTTAGAATAAATTGACTTTTTACATTGCAGTATTGACATTGTTATATTTTACTACATTGCATACTTGTTGCATGTTACCCTATATAGGTGGGTACAATTTGAGTTTCATTATTCCACCAACACAATATATATATTTTTTAGTTGTTGTCAGATGTAAGCTGAGCACAGTATATTTCCTCTTTTTCTGTGATAGACATTTACACTTGGGGTCTGGGGGGAATAGGCATCATGCTGTTGTAGAACTACATTTCCCTTAACTTATACGGTAACTACCGTTGGGGTTCAGAGAGTTGACCAAGTTTGACATAAAGTTTGATTCAACAACAGTTAAGTGGCCCAGTGTGTATGGCTATACTTGGCCACAGAAATCAGTAAAACTGTTCTGCATCAATTACTGATGGTGTGCCCACCGGCTGTTCCCTGCAGATTAATGTGCTCTACAATTTGTGCCGCCAAATATAGTTCTACGTACCCTGTACTCTGGCTGAAATCATGCTGTCACTTGTTCAAAGCTGTTGCGCAATAAAACCATGTTGAAATGATAAGAACACACTGAATAAACTATGGCTCTACTGTCTATAATCTTTTGTTTTTAATTTATTTTTCTGAAGATAATACGTTTTTTTAAATGACACTCATTGAGAGATAATTTGAACATTGAAAAAAAATAAAATCAAAGTGACAAATATGTGCTGGTTTATTTTAAACTTATAATAATGATGGCTCAATAAAACGTTAGCATGTTCCAAGTTTCTCAAGTGAAATATACGCTTTGATTTTTTTCATAGCATGAAACTGAAATGGTAAAATGTTTCAAATTGTTTAAATTGTGGTGTGTCTAACAATGCTGTTGTGCATTCCTCCTGGTTGTTGGTTGTTTTCTGAGATCTCTTGAACATGCAGAAATTCACCACCAATCTTTCACAATTTGGCACATTGTTCCGTGTATACGCACGATGAACGATTTCATGGACGACTAACAATTTGTTGTCACTGTTCCTGGCCTCTCCCCTGCACCATTTTGTGCCAGCCGACGGGGAGACAGAAGATGCATCGTGAGGTTGTTTGCTGCCATCTATACTGTTTAATCGTTTGTACAAATGCTCCATATTTCTGCACAATATTGTTTGTTCGGGAGTGTTCAGGAGTTCAAAGGAAATCGTTAACGATATCTTATCTTGGCCTAAATAGCACCGATGTACGTAGCTTAAGTGTTTTATAATGAGTTTTTATTTTCTTCTACTATACAACATTATGGGGTCTATTTATCAAGCAGTGAAAAGTGTGGAGAAGTTGCCCATAGCAACCAATCAGCTCTTACCTATTTTATAGACTGTACTTGATAAATGCTACTTAAAAGCTGATTGGTTACTACTAGCAACTTCTCCACTGGATCACGTCTCCACACTTTTCACTCTTGATTAAATAGACCCCTTTATATTAGAAGTTGTAATTTTAGTAATAGGCTGTACTTTACACTAAATAAACTCCACAGAATTTGTCCATCTCAGTCTAAATATTATTGGCGGAACTGTTCGGAGCCTGGTGACACATTCTTCTGGAGCTACCCCATAATTCAAAAGC
This sequence comes from Taudactylus pleione, assembly GCA_031769625.1. NCBI lineage: Eukaryota > Metazoa > Chordata > Amphibia > Anura > Myobatrachidae > Taudactylus > Taudactylus pleione. Next base: position 11,458,336 of record JAUIMM010000036.1, on the reverse strand, counting down.
TCTGGTGAGAGGTCTTCGCCTTGGTCTTTAAAGTTCTTAACATTCACTTTCATGAGTCGCCCTCAATAGCCCTTTTTCATATATACCCTCCGGACTTATCTAATTTTGATCGATACCTTTTAGTTCATATCTTGATTACCACCAGGGCTGCCGTTGAGCAAAATTGGAAAAGTCCTTCTCCCCATCTTTACATTAAATCTTAGGTAAAATCCAGTATGCTTTTCAAATGGAAACTCTGGGCGTCCTGTACTCTTCTGCTGCTTCCTCCCCTTTAGTACAGTGGTTTTCATGGCACAAATTTGTTATGAACGGGGAGGGTGCAACCAGGGGTGTAGAGAGGCCGGACCTGGGTGAAGGGGGCGTGACCTAATTGTGGAAGGCGTGGCCACGCCACTTTAGGATTTAAAAAATTTTTTTTTTTGCTGAGCTGGGGGGTGCAGTGAGCCTCTCAGCCCGGAACAAAGCATGATCGCCCCCCCATAGACAGTCTCCCACTGGGGGCTGCTGTGATATAAGAGGGAGGGGATTATGGGGCCGGGCCCCTCCAGCAGCCCGGGCCTGGATAATTAATACCTGCTCCCGCCCATCTCGGCGCCCCTGGGTGCAACAATGCTCCGTGAATCACCATGACTTTTTTTGGTTTTCTAAATTGTATTTATTGAAGGTCCCATATTTTATTGTTTTTTTTTATTCACTATTCTGAATATGGCAAGTATCTTTTTCTTTTTGTTGAATATGTATATTGTGAAATCTGATTGCTTCCTCTCCTGTTCCACCGTGTTTCTTTTTTATTTGTATCTCTCCCCTTCCTTGTTTATTGGAACAAAACTTTAATAATAATATATTGATGTAAAAAAAAGTAGTAGTAATTTTAGGTTACCTATAGAAGTGCTGTTGCCTGTCGTGTTTGGGGTTTGCTAGTCTGTATGGAACATACCAACTGTGAGAGGAACCAAGTCAAAGCAAGAATATCAGTGACTCCAGTTCCCCATTGCTGTGACAGAAATGTTCTAATGGTTTGCAGGCTTTTGACACTTTAACTTGCTGCCCAGATTAGTGGGGAGTTTGAGGAAATGTGGGGTGACACCATAAATGTGAGCTTGAGGATAGGTCACTGCCGGTGTATGCAGGCACTCAGAAAGCTGTCTGGATTTCACTGTCCCCAGTTAATGGCTCCTGATTTGCTTTATTGAATATGAATGTGTTGAAAAGGCTCCTCCTCTCCCATAAAGCTTATATTTTATGAAATCATGGCTCTTATCAGATGAACTTCATGAAGAGTGCAGTAGTGCATTTACCCTAATTAAGTCACCTGTGCTCAAGTATGGATTTCCTAAAGACCTGGACTGTAATGGCGGAGTTTGGGAAACTCTCCCTTAATGCATTGTTGGCACTGAAAGTCACAGCAAGGGGCACATGATCAATAGCAGTCAATATCACTTTACTACTGTATAATTCTAAAGCAGTGGGGGGCAGCCTACCCTTCAATAGCATTAATGTAAAAAAACAGCACAAAATGACCTTATCAGGCCTACTTATCTGAAAATGCCCTCATGTGCCCCTCCGACTCCCACATTTACCCCCCTCACACACACACACATGCACATTGCTAATAGTAACCTAAATACGCTAATCATTCCATTCTTATTGATTAGCAACCTGAAAGTGCTTCTACCATTCAGGGCAATATTCAATTAGCGGTGAAAAGCCATTTTCGCCGGGTTTTTTTTCGCCGATGACGTCCTTGTCGCCATTCTGCAATTAACACCTTATTCAATTCCATTAACTTTTGGGAAAAATCAGCGATAAACAGCCCTTCTAGTCGTGCCATGCTGTGGAGCGACTCCGTAGCACCAATAGTCTCTTCATGTGAATTTTTTCTTTAAAATCCGTCTTATTTGCAAAGTGATGTGAGTAGGATGCACAAGCAAGATTAAAATGATATGCAGCATGCCTATATTCTGTGTACAGCTGCATCTGAATTCCAAATGCTACATGACAGTGTCACAGCAGCTGACACTGTAGCGTAGCATTTCACATGCAGATATATAACCGCAGTCGCAAACAGAGTATAGGCATGCTGCATATCATTTTAATCAGCATAAGCTACTTGAGCATCCTATTTGCATCATTTTGCTTATAAGGTGCATTTTAAGGGGAAAATTTGCATGAAAAGTCGCACGGCGCTCACATGTTAAAAGTAACATGACTTATCGCGCACAGAGGCAGAGCCGGCCCTAGCCAAATTAGTACCCTAGGCAAGATTTTGGGTGGTGCCCCCTCCCCATGGGATCCTGAAAGGGGTGTGGCCAACACAGCATGGTATCAGCACCCACCCTCACCCACCATCACTATCCCAGCAGAGCACCCCTCTCCCAGCCAATGAGCACCACGGCTCCCCAGCCCCTCACCCAGTTACAAGCTTTCTTTACTTGAGCGCTGCCTGCAGAGCTGTCCGACGCAAGGTACAGCCCGCGGACCCGCTTTTCCCATCTTTGGCGGAGCCCGGAGGCATGAGATGTGACTCACTACTCCTACCATCGCATAGGCCCATGGTGCAGCAGCCCTCCTGCGACCATTTACTTACAGTCCTGAATCAGCCTCTGCCCATGCGCAGAAGCTCATTCTGGTTGTATGACACCTCAGAGCTGGCCCGGCTCTAACCACTAGCCGCTGTCCAGGTGCTCCACCCCCCGCAAACTGCTGCTGGCTGTTCCGCTGCTGCCAGGCCCAATAGGATCTGTCAGCTGAGCTCCAATCGTGGACGCTACGCAGCTGCAGTAGCAGCTGCCAGAGTCTCTGCCCAGCCGGCAGCAGGTGCCCCAGCCGTGCCTGCACCAAACCTCCACGTTTGCTTAGTTTGTCTATGCCTAGGGCCGGCTCTGCACAGAGGTTATGTGGATAAGTGTATGTGGACACAGCTGTAGTTTATCAAATGCTTCTGTACTTTGTGTGAGAGTAGCTTACGACATGTATGTGTTTGTGCAGCGTTCAGCTGTGTTGCAAAACCATGCAGATTTAGGAATATGAATTTGTTACACATTTACCATCTTGGATGCTTTGCAAAAATGTTATGAAATCAATTTGCATTTTAAGTAAATGTGAGAAATACATCTGATGTTCTCCTTCATAATTTTTTTTTCTCAAGGTTAATTTAGTCACCTAAAGCTGAGCTTTAAACATATTCAACTATGAATCTCTGAGCTGTCATCGTTTTTGAGTGTACTGCAATTTAAACAGCCGTTCATGCTTCTAATTAACTTCAAATGTTTCTCAAACTCTATGATACAAAGGCAATTCAGCAGCAATTGTGAAATATCAAAGCAACTGCAGGACAATATATTTTATGCAAATGAATTTGATATAGAATGGTATTTTATCTCTGATTTACTATTAAAAAAAAAAAAAAGAGTTCTCTTAAAATGAATGTGCTAGTTGGAGATGAGAGAGAATGACTACACAGCAGGTTCTACTACCCCTCCAGGAATGTGAGTGGGAAAAGGGGCTTGTATTTATCAATCTATAGAAAATGGCAAAATAGTGTCAATTTTTTAAGTTGATCTACCAACGACACACATAGCTAAAGCATTTGCTTTGATGGCTGAATGGACATTCAACAACTAATTCATAAACAAATTTATTCAAATATTTAAAAAGTGCACATTAAAATAAAAATTTAGTATTCATATAAGAATTATCGGCATGCATGCATGAATACATATACAAGCTTCCACAATATGCACAAATTGGAAACGTGCAGTGAAACTCCCAGATCGCTCCAACTGGAAATAAGGACCCCCTCCTAAGTGTCCAAAGGATATTATTAGCAGCAAAAAGGTTTACCAGTCAGTGGTCATGAGCTCTCAAGATAGCCTCTAGCATCCACTGTGATGTGCTGAAGGTTAAGGGGATTTGATCCACGTGTGGTCTTTAACGCTGCAATCCAGAAATCCTGTCCCAAAGAGTTGGCAAAAGGTCCAGAGTGCATCCGATGAGTCTTTGGAGTGTTAGGAATAAGCCCCTCAACGCGTTTTGCTGGGGTATGATCCCCCAGCTTCCACAGGGGTGTATACTCCTGAGGAAGCTGATTCAACAGCAGCATATGCTTCATTCCAGCATTGCCAAATGGTCTGCAGCCCCACTTAATTATTTCCTCAGGCAGTGGGCAAGGGATTTCTGAAATGGGTGGAGTTAATCTTACTGGATAGAATAAATTGCCTGAATGTATGATACAGCTGCTCTAGTTATGTATGTGCACTAATCCTTTAGGAAAGACCATGGATGCATAGGAGCTTATCCCAAACCTTTTCCAATGCTGTGATGTGCATTTCCAATTAAACTAATGTTGTTCTTTTGGCAGCATTCATTGCCAGTTCTCTAGTCTGAAACCAATTTGGATAGATATAATTTCTGAATTATCAGATTTGCATTATTGACAGGTCCAGAGTTGGGAATGGTATGGCTTACCACTGAGCATCACTCAGTAATCTTCATTCAGCTCCCATTCCCTGTGCCACCCTGCACACGTATGGCGGGCAGCACTGGCTGACTTAAGCCTCTGTGCCCCGGGCCTCCATTCTGAGGTGTGTGGCTAGGTGACGCCGGGTGCCCCCTTTTCCTCCTGGGCCCGATCCTCTTCTGCAGGAAGCACTTGGAATGTGTGTAGCTGCTGCGCGGTGCTTATGGGATGTGAGTCTTCCCTCAGCTGCCAGTGTGTGGCCGGAGCTATCTGTGTGCTGCCAGAGTGCACCCAGTGTGTAGTAGGAGCCTCCTTTGCGGTGTCACTGTGTTTGTTGGGACCCATTTGTTTGGTGACAAGGTGCTGCCAGTGTTCACTGGGTATCCTCTGTATAGTACCAGTGTGTGGTGTGACACTGTCAGGTGCATAAATTTTGGGACATTGACAGAAGTTTCATATTTTGGCCTCTATTCACCACCTCAATGGCTTTGAAATGAAACAAACAAGATGTGCTTTAACTGCAGACTTTCAGATTTCATTTGAGGGTAATTACATCCAAATCAGGTGAACGGTGTAGGAATTACAACAGTTTCTATACGTGCCTCCCACTTTTTAAGGGGCCAAAAGTAATGCGACAAACTAAACAATCCTAAATCTAAAGGTGCCCACACACATACCGACTTGCTCCCAATCAGCCAATGTACACGATTTCCCCTGAACTCTCCCCAGGCAGTCATGGTCACGATTTGGAGTTAAAAATGTCCAATCTGACTTAAGATCTATCGTGCAGCCAGTGCATTGTATCCCAGATTGGCTAATCTGCCCTACAGCACGGCAGATCTGAAGATGCGATGTACGACGAGCGGGGACGCGCATCGGCATCGTGATCAAGTGTAGAAACTCACGATTTGGCCATTTTTACATGATCTGTCGTCACGATTCGTCGAAATCGGCCAAATTGGATGAAAAGTCGGTATGTGTGTGGGCACCTTAACTTTCACTTTTTAATACTTTGTTGCAAATCCTTTGCAGGCAATTACAGCCTGAAGTCTGAAACGCATAGACCACCAGACGCTGGGTTTCATCCCTGGTGATTCTCTGCCAGGCCTCTACTGCAAATGTCTTCAGTTCCTGCTTGTTCTTGGGGTATTTTCCCTTCAGTTTTGTCTTCATCAAGTGAAATGCATGCTCAATTGGATTCAGGTCAGGGGATTGACTTGGCCATTGAATAACATTCCACTTTTTAGCCTTAAACAACTCTTTGGTTGCTTTTGCAGTATGCTTCGGGTCATTGTCCATCTGCACTGTGAAGCACTGTCCAATGAGTTCTGAAGCATTTGACTGAATATGAGCATATAATATTGCCTGAAACACTTCAGAATTCATTCTGCTGCTTTTGTCAGCAGTCACATCCATCAATAAATACAAGGGAACCAGTTCCATTGGCAGCCATACATGCCCACGCCATGACACTACCACCACCATGCTTCACTGATGAGGTGGTATGTTTTGGATCATGAGCAGTTCCTTTCCTTCTCCATACTCTTCTCTTCCCATCACTCTGGTACAAGTTGTTCTTTGTCTCATCTGTCCATAGGATGTTGTTCCAGAACTGTAATGGCTTTTTTAAATGTTTTTTGGCAAACTCTAATCTGGTCTTCCTGTTTTTGAGGCTCACCAATTGTTTACATCTTGTGGTGAACCCTCTATATTCACTCTTGTGAAGTCTTCTCTTGATTGTTGACTTTGACACATATACACCTACCTCTTGGAGAGTGTTCTTGATTTGGGCAACTGTTGTGAAGGGGTTTTTCTTCACCAGGGAAATAATTCTTCTGTCATCCATCACAGTTGTTTTCCGTGGTCTTCCGGGTCTTTTGGTGTTGCTGAGCTCTCCGGTGCGTTCTTTCTTTTTAAGAATGTTCCAAACAGTTGATTTGGCCACACCTAATATTTTTGCTATCTCTCTGATGGGTTTCAGCCTAATGATGGCTTGCTTCACTGATAGTGACAGCAACTGATTCCAAATGCAAATGTCACACCTAGAATCAACTCCAGACCTTTTACCTGCTTAATTGATAATGAAATAACGAGGGAATAGCCTACACCTGTCCATGAAATAGCTTTTGAGTTGATAGTCCCATTACTTAAAAAGTGGGAGGCACATATCGAAACCGTTGTAATTCCTACACCGTTCACCTGACTTGGATGTAATTATCCTCAAATTAAATCTGAAAGTCTGCAGTTAAAGCACATCTTGTTTGTTTCATTTCAAAGCTATTGTGGTAGTGAATAGAGGCCAAAATATGAAAATTCTGTCAATGTCCCAATATTTATGCGCCTGACTGTATGTGCAGTGCCAGGGTGGTTCCATTGTGTTTTCAGACACTTCTTTGTGGTGGGGCCTTTCTGTGTGGTGCCAGGGTACTGCAAGTGTTTGCTTGGACCCTACTGCGCAATGCCATTGTTTGCAGTACCAGGGTGCTGCCAGTGTGTGTTGGGAACATTCTGTCCAATGCCAGTTAAAGCTCCTAACACCTTTCTTGCCCCCAGTACTGCACCAGCTGCTGTCTACCCTTGACCCCTCCCTACCCCCAGCACGGTCTGCCCCATGCCCTCCAACACTGTCGCAACTGCTGTCTGCACTTTCCCCCTCTCTGCCCCCCGCACTACCTGCTCTTACTCCTCTCTACAACCATCTGTACCCCATCTTCTCCCTGCCTTTTACCCCCAGCTCTACCCCAACTACTGCTTGCCCTTAACCCCCTCTACCCCAGCTGCTACTTCCCCCAACACAGTCCTAACTGCTGCCTGCCCTCACCCCCCATAATATGTAATGGGACCCAGAAACAGTGGAGTAGGACCCCAACCTGTCAAAGTGAGGGGTCCCTGGGACCAACAAATGTTTTCGTTCACCGCGATGTTATCTAGAGTGGACTTTAAACAATTGTGATCAGGCACAAGAAAAGTATATGGAGCCACTAAATCTACTTCACAACTAAATTTTGCTATTTCTTTTATAAAGGGTGTTCACAACACTCCCCTTATTTATTGTACAGCATCTGCAAAAATAAGAATTAGTGTATAATTATTATTTATTTATTACCAGTTATTTATATAGCGCACACATATTCCGCAACGCTTTACAGAGAATATTTGGCCATTCACATGAGTCCCTGCCCCAGTGGAGCTTACAATCTATATTCCCTGTTACATGCTCACACACATACACACTAGGGGTAATTTGTGTTGGGAACCATTTAACCTGCCAGTATATTTTTGGAGTGTGGGAGGAACCGGAGCACCTGGTAAATAGTTTTATTCATTCCTCCCAACGTCCCCAATTTTCTCAGGCCAGTCGCGATTTATGGGCTGTGAAAGGAATGGAGTTTCAGTAACAAGCGGTATCTGGGTGGATTGTGGTGGGACTTGGGATTGGATGGAATGTGGTTGGCTCTTTCTGAATACTACTTAAAGCATGGCACAGCCTAAACTGCACTCTATTCTGTCAATGAGCTATTAGTAACATTCACAAGTATAAGCAAATTGGAAGAAACAGTGTCTAAAATGGCTGTTAAAAAAGAGAAATACAATTATTCCACTCAAATGAACGCTTCCAATTTTACTATAGTGCTGAAACTATTAAAGGCATTTTTGTAATGTTAGGCCTTTTCAGAAGGAGTGCGTTATATGAGGTCAAAGATGTATGAAGAAGAGGATTTTCAGAGTGGTTCAGTGGATGTGCACTGCAGTCTGAAGGCCCCCATACACGGTAAGACTTTTTACACACGATATGCACGATTTTGATCGATCACAACGATCAATTGTGCATATCGTGTGTGTTTTGGCATGCTGTACGACGGCGATGCGCGTCCCCGCCATCCTACATCGGCATCGTAGACCGAATAGAAAAATCATAAGATCTGCGATCCGTCATGCTGTTAAATAGGCAAACAAAGCATCTTGTAAGATGCATCGTTTACCATTCAGAGCAGCATGTGATGCATCGGGCTGAATTTGAAAACCTACCGAGGTGTCGTACGTTTTCAAATCGCCCCATGTATGGCCGGCATTACTGCAGGATTTAGGACAGATTATAGGGGAGAGATGGGTGAGGCGAAGACCAGATAGGATGAGGTTGCAGTAGTCAAGGCAGAACATAGAGATAATATAGAACGGTTTTATTAGCGTCCTGAGTGACCATGCTGGAACTTCACCTTTTTAAGATGGTGTCATTGTTGGATTATGGTGAATGGCACATTATTGGCACGTACCTCTCACTAAGCCATATTAGTGTGCAGTGTGTCATGTTAATGGCCTATCAACCATGAACAGGAGAGATTTTTTTCTATGCTGGAACTAGTCAAGGAAGGGATTCTACAATATTAGTGATTTTAAGTGGAAGTTGGTTTATTGAGACATTTTCTATAATAGCACAACCTACAGTATTAAATCTGTTTAACTTTCTATGTCAGAGATGCAGCAAATAACTGTTTTTCTTAGAATTAGGATCATGGAGCTGTCACAGAATTAAAATACTTTTACTTAAAGTATCTATATTACAGTAATAGAAAATAACACTATTACAGTGGTAGAAAAAGCACACACAAGTGATTGCTACTTCAGGTTAGGTTTAAAGGCATTTTCTTTCTCGCTTTTCCGGCTTTAGAATGTCTTATTTTCATAGTGTTTTTATCACAGCTGGAAAAGTGTCACTTTTACAGCTCACAGCAGAGGCAGACATACAATTTCTAAAATAAAGGTCGATGTACACATTTTCAATATGAACAATTCAACAGTTAGCAGACAGTAGTGTTTTAAGTGCATTAGCTACCTGGCTTCATGGATTTGTCACTAATGTTCTATCATAATTACTAAATGTAACTGTAAAGGCTTTTTAAATGGAGCACACACAATGACAGTTGTTCACTGCTGAGACCACACAAGCTCTGTTCTCTGTTGTCTATGAAGTCAGAACGTCAGTGCTATACAGAATAGTCTCTGACAAGCCGCATTCAAAATAAGTGTACTGTATGAATACTAAAGTAGTATGTATTTCCTCAATTGTAATAAAATTCTCGGAAATAGTATATATTCATGGGATTTTCAGTGTAATCTATGCAAAATTCTCTAACTGCTGAATTAGCTATTTTTAGATGCAGTTTGCAATAGATTTGTTGATTGTAAACATTTTGGGTACTATTGTAACCTCGTGGAACTCCTCACGGTTCTGATAGATGTTTTTTTTAATGTTATATTTTTCCTAATGACTTGCAAACATTTGATTTTTTTATTATTTTTTTTTACTTTTACGAACTACAATTGGAAACTATTTTGCAAAGGGATTTGATGAATTAATATAATTTTGATAACAGTGGCCTTGGCCCTGAATATGGGTATTTCTGTGGCACATAAGCAGCAAAAAATAACATGAAATTATATTTAAAAAAAACAAGCCCTCCCAGTGGTGGATAACCTGTGATTCCCCCCTCCAACAGATCTACAACAGAACTATACCCAGCATGGCATTCTGGGACTTTGTTCCACAATTGGAGGCCCATATTGTTTTACTGTAAGTTTGGTGCATATAATACTGCTGTAATATTACTCATTAAAATAAGTGCAGTTTACTTACACATAATGTGTATTGTTGAAGGCCATAACAGGTACAGTATAATGGTACTTATTGTGGGCATTTAAAATGACTGAGACTAAGGCTGATTTCTGCAGCATTTCTCATTCTACCTTCTAGGTAGATGTAGTCTTATATTATACCTCTAGTGTCCTATCACACAACAACCTGATCGGATCAATATTTTTGTATTAGAACAGCACAGCTAGCCATACTGATATCTACTGCTCCAGCAAGCAATGACTATGGTAAACACTTATAGACCCTCATGGCTATACATACCATACACCTTGTTTTAACTGTAGAGCAACAGTTTGCTCACAAGTGTGTACAAGGTGCACATCTTGTGCATGTAGTGGCAAAGGAGAAATTGATGCATGCTTCTTTCTTCTGTCATTTCTAATTGGGTGATTACCAGTTTTATATACGAAAGGGTCAGCGACTCAGCATGAACAGAGTAGTACATTCACATTGTTTTGTGAGTCATAAGGGTCATTCCATGATATATAGGACACAATACATGAAAATTAAATTTCACATAGACACTAACATTTTAGTATATTTATGCTGCTAAAAGATCATAGCATATTAAAGTAATGGTCACAGTGACTTCAGATGATGTAGTGAACGTTGATGACTGGTTCTATGTTGAATATGATGGGAAGTGTTACCCAGGTGAGATCAAGGACATCAGAGATGGTGAATACTTAAGGTACCCATCCACTAGACTACTAAGTTGAACGATAACGATCGTTCAATCATTTGCAAATCGTTTGCAAAAGTGTCTAAAACGACCAGCGATGCGCGTGGCCGCTGGTCGTTTAGACATCTATCATCTTGCAAACATGCTGGACAACCTGACGATATCATCAGGTTCAGCATGTTTCCAGATGATTGATTGTGCTGCACTAAACGACTGCTCGTTCAGTGCAGGCTCATCACAGACTGACAAAAGACTGCACCATTACAATGTCGTAATCGTGCAGTTGTTTTCAGATCTTTAAGTGGATGATCACTTTAAGTGATCACAATGGGGCAAGCTGGCAGCAACTGGAAACGGCCATAGTCACCAGATGAAATATTTTATACATCGTCTCAGTTAATCAGGAATATAAACAGGCCTACATTGATTAATTCACATGGATTCTACAGGTTTGAGTAATTTGTACCAGAGCCCTGTGACTAGGGACAGAAATGTAACATGAGTCACATTCATATGGACCATGAGGCACATGTCAAAATTGATTTTAAGTATAGTTTGGTTAATTTTCAGTTTTTTGTTTGTGTGTTAATCATAAGTTTAGGGTCTTATAAGTCTATAGAATAGCAATCATATTGTAAAAATAATTAGGAGAGCAGGTATAAATATCTGCCAAGTTCCTAGGTCCTTTCTGTTGTAACATTAATCAATAAAATGTAACTACTAATGCTTCATTTCAGCGCAATACTGAATTGCCCCGGAGGGAGCTCCCACAGCTATTCAATTCACGCGCTGTTTGGTCCGACTAAAGGATTTCTTCTTGCACCCCCGTAGGGGTGCAAGGAGAAATCCGACCAAAGTGCCGGCCGTGCCGCTGTTTTCCTTTTTAGTGCGGCCCGCATTCGGAGAATGCCGGTTCTCGTGACTAAACACCCAGGTTAAGTCGCGAGAATAGACATTCTCTGACTTAACTGGCAACTGTCAGACCAAACAGCTGTGAATACCTATTATTCGCTATTTAGCACTGCAAGTCGCTTAAGAAGGAATTGCTTTCCAGTCCAATCGTTTGGTTCCAAAGCACAAAAAGTTATTTATGTAAAAGGGATAACACGATGTAAGATTTAACAATTACAGTAAAAAGCAATGAAAATAGTACAGGCCGATACATACGCATGCGCACTGGTCCCAGTATACAGTCATCAATCCAGAAGTCTGCGGTTGCAAGAAGATGTGTGTACACTGAGGTCAGGACACAACCTATATACCTTACAGGTTTCAGAGTTAACAAAGGGACAAATTGACAGGTTCTCATTGGTTCTTGCTTCTGGTCAATCTGGTCATTGGTCAGTTCATATGGTGTCATCAGGAGTATGGCTCAGTCCTCCAACGGTCACATTGTGTAGCTTCCCGCCGAAGAACTGGTTAATTCTGGCTACAACACTGAATACAAGTAATGACATTCTATTAAATAACTCCCTATCATCCATAACTAGCGGACGCATGATGCGACTTCTTTGCCGATAGAAACTTATTGCTGCGAATAAACAGGGATTTAGCATGATACCAAACATTACTTGTCCACTGTATTCTGAACCTTAGATCTACTTTAAGTACATCTTACACCATAATTATTAGCTAACAATACCTTTAATAACTCTTATTATCTATAATGTGTGGGAACCATTTTATATTTATGCGTTCGCATATGTGCGTCCGTGTATTGAAATAGCAAATGTGCGTCTGTGTATGTACGTGAATATATACAGATGAGCGTCCATGTGTATGTATGTAAATACGCATACGAGCGTCTGTGTGTGTGTGTGTGTATATATATATATATATATATATATATATATGTGTGTGTGTGTGCGTTGTATGCGTCAGTGTGTGTTGTGAATTCGCATTTGTGCACATTGGATTGCACCGACGCAAACTAGCGTCCTAGTAATACGTCATCAGACCATAGACGACTATATAGTCAGATAATAAATGTAAGGCGATCGTATCCAATTATTTGACTTTGACACAGCGCTGTGAATTGAATTGAGCCCTAAGTGTGTACATTTTTTCTGCTTCTAAGCATTAATTATGAATAAATATCTATCGATGAAAGGTGCCACTCCTGGTGTCATCCACAAGTATCTGAGTGAGACAAACTTTGTCTGTGATCAATGTTCTAGTCCTGTTTTGGACTTCATCAAGCTTTATATATTGATGGTCGCACATCCAGGAGGGCACCAGAGTAGGTATTTCAGTGAAAAGTGAAGTGCCGGTTTTGTTACACTTTAGATATGCCAGGACCCGTACTGAGTCAGGCGATTTTGTCCAATGACTGTTCAGTACAATACAGCAGCTGTTGTATGGGCACATACTTAGCAAGCACCTCCTGGCTTTATCCTGGCAGCAACTAGTACCACAGAGGGTGGGCAGCATGCCCCCTTCATTACTTGATTGTGGTTGGCAAATCCAGCAGTAATCTTTTGAATGAGCACAGTGCCAGCCAATTGCAATGAAATCCAGAAGGATTCATGCTCCCATGCTCTTGTAGCAGTTGCCAGGGTGAGAGGAGCTTTACAGAAGAGTCACCTGCAGAGAACACCTATGGCAGACTGTAGCTGATTTTCATCTGTTGCATTTGAAATAACAGCACATTTTACAAGCCATTTTTTACATACAATTATGCAGAAACTGCAGTTTCTGCATAATATGTATCGATCCTATGTACTAATGGTACATTGCAGGAGATTTCACAGAAATCTGCAAAGTGCTAATTATCGCTTCAGATCGCAGTCCCCATTATTATCAATGAGGACTACGGCCAGCCCCCGGTCAGTCCCAGAAGCTGACGTTGTGCGCATGCGCAGTGTCAGCTTGAAAGACTACTCCGAAATGCCGGAGATATATCTTGCAGAGACAGCGGTTACTGCAATCGCTGTCCCTGCGAGTTCCTGGTAGTACACAGCCGAGATATTTTCATTAAAAAAGAAAATATTCACGGCGAGTTGGATTGTTAATAATAGCAGCAGATTATTAATACATAGGCCCATTCAAGTTTAGTCGGAGAATGCCCGATCTCGCGACTAAACACCCTGTTTAAGGCGTGAGGGGCGGGAGAACGGGCATTCCCCGACCTAACAGCGAGCAAAATTGAATAGCGCTGGGAGCTCCTTCCCGGTGCTATTTACTTCGCAGTCAATTGAATCGAGCCCAATGATTTGTTGTCACTGCTCATCAGCCTGTACAGTATTACAAGGCCATTTAAAAAAGTATCTATCTATCCATCCAACAGTTTGCTATAGACACTAACAATAATATACTGCAAATCTGTTTGCATCTAGCAAATAAAAGCATTGGGATTTTGTTAGTAATTTGATAAAAACATTTAAACTCGCAGTCCGCTGTCAATGGACTCCAATTTTCTGCAAATCATTACACTAGCACAAATGTCCTACACACCATTAAATTGCAGTTTAATGCACTTACATCTAAAGGCCCCCATACATCAGCAATCTGAAAACCACTATTCAACAATTTAAAGATTTATTCCCCGATGTTAGGATTTTCCAATCTAGCAATCTGTCACCATACTTTACAGATCGTTTTCATTGATTTGCAGATCGTTTTCAGCAAATACAGATCTGACAATCTTGAAAGGCCCATCCTTTTACTAGTAACGGTCTGCTGATCAAGCCCCAATCCATCTGTGAAATCCAACATGTTGGAAAATCTGATTTACCAATTCCAATCACTTTTTGGTTGCAATATGCGATCTGTGAAGCCCATACATTGCAGATTTTTATACACAATCATCTGCAAATTGTGGTAATTCTGCAATCGATTGCTGATGCATGGGGGGCCTTTAGGTACTGAGGGCTGGCTTGTGAGCCACACCCAACTAGGCCTTTTATAGCCTTGATCGAAAGTAGACTTAAAAGCACTAGATTACATTTTGTAACAAAACAGAAAAGCACCAGCTGCGATGACAGTTTTAATGCCATATATGTATACAAAACAGACTCAGCTTGTTCTAAGACAAAACAGGCGGCACTCTGGGACTTAAGTACACAATTATATATTAAGATACCAACGTTTCGGAGCCCTGCTGGCTCTTTCCTCAGTCCCATCTGATGTGGTGCACGATGCAATGAATGAAGCACATCGTGTAGTGTGTACACACATCCGCACATAGGGCCTGATTCAGAAATGTTCACTAATGCATTCGCAACTGCCATCTCTTACCGACCGCAGTTGCTAAAATATGCTAATGTCTTCCCAAGCTTAGGCGAGCATAGGGACGCCCACTGCTGCCTTCTCATATCCGTCCAACAGCGTAGACATCTGTAACATCAACTCACATTGGGCAGTCATGCAGCATGTAAGTCAAGTCTGCCCAGCTGAAAACACTGCAACTCTCCTGACACGCAGAGAGCTCTCATGCTGCAAAGGTGATCCCAATGGCTAATTTATGCATGCCCATGAAACAGCATTATTACCCCCAAATGCTGATTACCTGTCACTCACTTTGTGAGTGATTCCTATATACGAGAGTCATCGCCATGCAATAACTGCGCATGTGCAGTGCGTTGTATGTGCAATAGTAATTCATCACTCGTTCTGGACAAATATTGTCATTATGTCCGTCTCTGAAACAGGCCCATAGTGTACAGGAGAAACAATTTATTGGATACAATCCACCCGACATCATATATTGTACTGTCGCTCACAAGATTTCATAGTATGTATGCTCTACATCCTCTGTTCTGGGATTTAGTAAACATGGAATGACCTCTCATCACTGACTTAACTACCGCAGGTGCAAGGGACCCGGACGCTACGGGGCCCGGCCCTCCTCCTGCACCTAAGGTGCTATGTCTGCCATGGTCACGTCCTCCAGCAGTGCGCAAGGCAAGCACGTCTGCCCTCCCGGTCGGCTCTCCCTCCAGCTCTCCTCATTGACTAATACTGGGAGGAGGTGTGGCGGCCTCCTCCCAGCATCAGTCAGTGGGGAGAGATGGAGCCGACCGGGAGAGGAGGTGTACCTGCCCTGCGCAGCACATGCTAAAGGAGGACGTGACAACCAGAGGTAAGACGTGGAGGTGAGGGGGGCCAGGGACCTAGGGGGGCTCATGAAAATGTTGCTATGGGGCTCCCCTAGGCTTAGTTATGCCCTTGCGTCTCATTTGTTGCATTGTATATTATGTACCCAGCCAAAGTCAAGACCTCAACCTTATAGTGTTTATACACTAGACGACTCGCAAAAGATGCAATGTTGTCAGCTATTTCCCTTGAACTCCCTGGCACTCTCTGGACAAACGATATCTTGCATAGACTGTGCAATCTGACAAACGACCTGACCAATGACCTTAATCTCGTTAAGAGGTACCAGATTTTACTGCATGTAGGTAAGATCTGAGGATATGACAAACGACCCACGGAACCGCGCATTGGAATCGTTATCTTTAGTGGACACTGCACGATTTCTCGTTCCAATGCGTCGGAATCGCCCAAATCGTGCAAAATATTGTCTAGTGTGTACGCACCTTTATAGAGATGGGTTGGCTATGACCTTAAGGCATACATGCCTACTCTCCCGGGAATCGCGGGAGGCTCCCGATTTTTCGAGTAACCCCCCGCGATCCCGGAAGAGTAGGCATATCTCCTGCATCCCGCCCACTTCCTAGTGAAGTGGGCAGGATGGGGAGATTTTACCTGAAATTATCGGGTCCGTCGGGAAGGGGTGGGGCTAAATTAAGCAAATCGCGTCATTTAGCCCCGCCCCCTCCTCACGGACCTGCGAATCACGGGGGTTTTCTGTAAAGGGGGTGGGGCCTAATGCCATCTATCGTCTGGCCCCGCCCCCCGAAGAGGAGAGCAGCAGGTCCCCTCCTGCTGCTCCCGGAAAGCTGCCCAGCAAAGTAGGCAAGTATGCCTTAAGGGGTAGATTTACTAAAATTTGTGTCTGGTCAAGATGTCAATTATTGGTCTGTTTGCCCATTTTTTACAACTCGCAAATTCGGGTGAGAAATCTTGAAACTCTGCAAAACATGGGTGGAAACCAAAATAGAAATAAATACAGCACTGACAAAAATCTCAAGTACTTTCCATAGACAGGGCTACAACAGGGGAATTTACCAAGAATTGTGATTATAATCACAGGTGTAATCTAAGCAAATTCTGTTCAAAATATAATTTTTTAAATAGGCTGCCTCCTCAGCAGCGTCTCTTGCAGAAACATACACAGATCAGTGTGATCCATGTATGTTTCTGCCTCTAATTAATCAAAGAAAGTGTTAATGCAAGAAAAATAACAGCTTGGGCACCCCCCCCCCTTGCTGATTGGCTGCGAGCGGTGTGGCTGTCGATTAATAGCCAGGCCGCTCACAGCCAATCAGCAGCCACTTACTCTAGTAGCAGCCTCTGATTGGCTGGCGGCCTGGAAAGTGCAGGAAATCTTGTGGGTTTTGCCACTTGCTTGGGAAGAGATGTTTGTGGAGTTTTGTTTTTATGACCGGGATCTCTCTCTCTGGAGAAGAGGACCGACCTGCGCCGAGAGGTAGGTGAGTTATTATTATTTATTTATTTTTTAATGGAAAAAAAACGGGATCTCTGCTAGATAAGGAGACCGAACACCGGGGACAAGGTGAGTATAGTGTGTGTGTGTTTGTATGTAATAAACTTTTACTATGTATGGTGTTGTGTACTGTGGTTCGCTTACTATTTGTTTGTTATTACTGTGGGGTCACCGGTGCCAGCCACCTGCTGGCACTTGTAGTTCGATAAGTGCCAAAGGGCAGGCACACAGGGACCTGTAGTCCCACTGTAAAAAAACAAAACCATAGTACCATTTATTTTTATGTCCATTAGCCCCACACCCACCGGTTAGGGGTCCAGGCAATAGCCCTGGGCTACAGGCCTGGCTTGGGAGAGGGGAGACCTCTTTATTGGGTGGGTCCCCATCTCCCCTGGGATCTTTTGGCCTGGGCTGATTAGTTTGTGGTGTTAATGCTTTGGCCGCGGGACCCTGTAAAAGGGTACCCTGGCTGAGGCATTACACTCCAATTAGTTTGAGCATATTTTACATATTTTTTTTTAACAAAGATACACACAAGCAGCCTGCATGTATCTCACCGATATGTGGGCTGCATGTTCGGGAGTATTGGGCCAAAGGGAACGCGGGTAGGAAACACGAACACATACACCCTTCAAAAACACGATTCAGCAAAACACGGTTCTTGGTAAATTTTTAGTGTTTCAGTTGACACAAGTCACCCGTGTTCCTGCGATGCTGTGCGTGTTTACTCAGGCAGTGTTGGACCAGACACAATTCTTAGTAAATTTACCCCTAAGAGCTGTGATAAACAAATGCCCTCAAACATAATGAACTGAAGCAGTGTTGGAAGGGAGAGGGGCCGAAATGAATGAAACATGATGTAAGAGCAGGGGTGCCGAGAGGGGGGGGAATTGGGTACATTTTACCCGGGCCTAGCAGGGTGCCAGGGCTACCTACAGCACACCACATTTTTTTTTTTTTTTTTTTTTTTATTAATTTCCCTTCAATAAATCGTTGCGGGCGGCAGTTCAGGAAGTGGGGCAAAAGGGGTCACTGTCACTGCGCACTGTCTATGTGTCAATCTATCACACAGAAAGTGGTGTAACTTACTTTCAGGCTGCAGCCGTATCGTTGCGGAGCTGATGCTCTCGAGAGATGACGCGAGGCTCTCATCACCAGCGGGGACACCAGTTCCAGGCCCCACCGGGCAGTGACGGCGGGCGGGGACTGGAGGGTATAACAGAAAAGCAGGTGACCGTGGCTGCACTTGTCTTTGGCACTGTGGTGCTGCAACTATGTAAATCTATAAATTCTATATAATTTACAAATTTAATGCATCCACCAAGTGTTCGGTACATCATATGTATATGATATTATATATAGATATATATATATATATAATAGGTATATCGATCTAAATGTGTGTAAATATTTGTTGTGTGTAATATATATAAATATATATGATCTATAAATATATATATATATATATATATATATATATCTGCATCTCCATAAAAAGGAACGACCAGCACACCTTCTTATAAATGCAACGTTTTCTGTATTGTGCATGTTTAAGTAAAGCATATCAGCTTCCAAAAAGGTACCTTCGGTCACATTTTAAAGTACATAGTGCAAAAAAGCTTATACTTAACAGCCTTCATAGGGACCATATGGAGCCATAGTATTAAAGCAAGGGCAGCCTGACAGCCGTTTCGGTGTTTAGCAGCACCATCATCACGGGGCACAACACCAACTAAGGTGTACAATCAAAGTAAGAGTATATAAAGGGCAAAACGCCCACCCAATGTGTGACAATAATTAGGAACAATACTCACCTGCTATAGAAAATCAATCAGTCTCAAAAGAGACACATGCATGCAGCGTCTCAACCACCGGAAAACACAGAAGTGACCCGTGTGTGTCAGGGCTCATGATAAACTGAACATAGCGCCTAACATTACCCCTGACAAATTACTACAGGTTGAGTCTCCCATATCCAAATATTCCAAAATACGGAATATTCCGAATTACGGAATATTTTTAGTATGACTGAGAATGTGAAACCTTTGCTTTCTGATGGTTCAATGTACACAAACTTGTTTTAAAGCACAAATTCATTAAAATACAGTATACAATAACCTTCAGGCTGTGTGTATAAGGTGTATATGAAACATAAATGAATTTCATGTATGTACACAAACTTTTTTTGATGCTCAAAATTATAAAAAATATTGTATAAAATGAGCTGCAGGCTGTGTGTATAAGGTGTATATAGAACATAAATGCATTCTGTGTTTAGTTGTGGGTCCTATACCCAAGATATTTCATTATAGTATGCAAATATTCCAAAATACGGAATAATCCGATATCCAAAATACCCCTGGTCCCGAGCATTTTGGATATGGGAGACTCAACCTGTATTTTATTTATGTGCTGGAAATGCAGTTAAATCAGTTGTAAAAATTGCAATAGCATTCGGTCTACCACTGTCAGACTGATGTATGCAGGGCGTCCGGTAGGATTGAATATAATATATGAATACATAATAATGTACATTATGGGCTTATTTGGTTAATGGAGTTATAATAGTGTTCATAGCACTCATATCACTCTGCTGGCACACTGAAGTGAATGGTAAACTCGCTGCTAGTAGTTCAGCCCTGAAGGAACACTTTGGAGATGATATAGAGTTGGTCACATAATGGGTGTAAATTACTTTGTGTGCCTAAACAGTGTTTATACTATGCATCACATCCTTAAACTACAATAAAAAAAAAACAACCCTCCAATACAGCAGATAGAACCCGTCTTACCCATAAAGACATGCTTACAAAATCCTAATCTATGTCTAAATGATGAAGACATTAGCCTGTGTCAGTTGAGTGTTTGCAAATTGCAAATGGTTCACTAGTGCTGACGCTATTTGCACCTGCCCTGACCACCTGCAAATATTATGGCTTTCCTGGCATGTAACTGCTGTGTGCTGCACTGCGCGAACATGCCATTTCTGTAATCTGTTTACCAAAAATGGCTCCATTGACAATAGTCATAGGCAGGGCCGTAGCTAGGGTAGTGCGGCCGGTGCCATCACACAGGGCACCACAGGTCAGGGGGCGCTGTTTGGGCCTGTCAAATTTCTGTTTATTATCATTCTTGCTTGTAGCTTTCTCTTATTTCATCCCCAGCATCTTCTGGCCTCCACTATCTCTTCCCTGGCCCTTCCCTATGAAGCCATGGCCCTTTTTTGGGTGCATTATGTCCCTTTGAAAAATTAGGGGGGGGCGCCAAAGCTCTTTCCGGCACAGGGCACCAAAAAATCTAGTTACTGCTCTGGTCATAGGCAACCGGCGTACTACTCTGTTTCTTTGTGTGTACTGTGTACTTTGGGTGTAATTGTTTCTGTCCTACACACAAACAAATTGAATAGGCACATTAATACCTTGTTTTTTGACTTCTAACTGAATGTGAAATGAGTTTACAATATTGTTATATTTGTGCACTCATAATAGTTTTAGTTCTATACACAAACTAATTGTAATATACTGTAGAATTACCTCTAAAAACAGGTTGTTAAAATATGCTGATAATGAAACTGAGTTGGCATCCTGTTGTGCCAGTACCAGGGGACGGTATGCTCACATGCTGGTATTTGACCAATAAGGATGCATTTCAGTACACAATGATTAACTCATTGGTGTTGTAAGTCTGAAATAGTGGTTTTAGCTTCCAAATCATGGCTTACTTGCAAATTATAGGAAAAGCTTCATATGGTACATGTTAGAAATCTATGTATGAGCCAGGGCCCATTTAAAAAAATATTCTCTGAAAGTTATTTGGACAGCTGCAACAATAAAATCATAGTAGAATAAAAACACATGGCAAAACATGAATTGCTCCAAACAGTATAAATAGCCAAAGACTGTGGGGTCTATGTACTAAGCAGTGAAAAGTGATAAGTGCCAGCCAATCAGCTTCCAACTGTCATCTCATAGGCTGTGTTTGAAAAATGACAGTTGGGAGCTGATTGGCTGGCACTTATCACAGATGTATCACTTTTCACTCTGTCACTTATCACTGCTTAGTAAATAGACCCCTGAAACTTGAATTGTGTTGTAATATAATGTGTGATTGAGTCATACTTGTGCTGCTGTTTGCGGAATTCCCCATGTATAGTTTCCCTGATTAGTTTAGCATCTCATCTAATTATTAGTACCAAGTGGTGACCTGGTAACTTGTCCAAACTCATAAAGCGCAATCTTTCGGTCATTGTTGTGTGTGCCTTTAATCCCCTTGAGCTGTTGGTCCCATTGTGCATTTAATTTTACATGCAGCCCAATGAGCTCTACCTCCTTCTGACATGGTGCTGGATTAGTGCCGTGAGGCATACGTACAGGTTGTTCTCAGATCCTAGAAATATAATGGGTTAATAGCATTTTTTGTATTCACACCAGAGAATATGAAATGTGACCAATACTCCCTGTGGGTTTCATTTTGCAACATTTCTTTGGGGTGAACAAGCTGATTTATATATTTGTTACCTTGCTTTATACCAAGGAGAACCTTTTTTACAGTTGGTTAAAAAATAAAGTTTGGAAGAAATGGTATTTTGTATGCAGTTGAAGCTTTTTGTAGTTCAGTTTATTGAAGTATAGCTTCTACAACAAATTGTTGCACTTTACGTAGAACACAGTCGCTGGCTGACTGACGCATCAGTACATGGCCTTGCACTCAATTCCTTTATTGTGTGAAAATGTCAAATATCTGTTTATTTTACACAATGTACAGTAGCAAAGGCATCATTCAGATAAATTGCTCAAGCACAAAGTACTGCTCCTTCATTGTGCGTAGCAAATATATATTTATGTGCATTTTCTTTTTTTTTTTCTTTACAGGGTCGTCATGTTAAAACAGGGCAGCTGGCAGCCATTAAGGTCATGGATGTCACCGGGGTAATGTAGCTTTCATTTACTTTCTGATTTGAAATGATTAGGTTGGTTTCTGAATAATGCATTGCCATTTCTGGAAATTACTTTCTATCTGTGTTTAAAAGATTGCGAAAAGCTTCTAAGTGTCCGTGTAATGACCATTAAATGCTATATTCACTGTAGAATTACAGGAGCCATACAAGTAGCAATTATTTATTTTGATTGAAAGAAGAATGACTATTATTGCTAAAATAGAAGATTGCGGAGGAGCAGAACAGTCTAAATGTATAAAGGGCCTAACATCAGATTCCTCTCTGGGTCTATGGATGTAGCAGAGTAGAGCCAAATATACAATGATTGGAAAGAATGAACATTTTAAGAATTTCTACAAAAAAAGACTAGTTTCTACGTAAACAAAACTATATATAGAAGTACCACAATTTCCATGCAGAATTGTGTTATTATTTTATCATGACTATGGGGGCGATTCAGAGGTGCTGCTATAGCAGTAGTGGCTACAACTTTTATTGCAGCCGCTACTGAAAATTCAGGGTAATGCTGCAGCCGTTGGGCTGTCTCCTGAGACGCCCATCAGCGGCTGCTCTAATCCACTGTGGTGCTCACAAAGTCACTCTATCTGTCAGATTTCATCTGAACCATTGTACTCCTGAGCACCCCTATGGTTGCTCAAAAGAGTCCAGCGAAATTTGGCCGCTGGGGTCAGTGGAACTGTGTATTCCGACACTGTCCCTGACCACGGCATGCCCACCAATGCCACCCAGGAACGCCTATTGAAATTGTGTGAATATAGGCTCAATATGTACGAGTGCCTGTTGAGTACTGTTTTGTTTAGGATTTCGTTTGGTAACTACCTTTTATGTCCTTTTCTAACTTCATTTCTTTATTTATTTCCATACTGTAAATTCATTCTATGTGCATTCATTTTTTTTTTTTTTGCAAATTAAGAACTGACATTGCCCATAGCAAACAAACAATAGGCCGAGTCCTTTTACACCAGTTCATATAATGTCCCTCAATAAATGTTGCTTTAATTTCTTTAATCAAAGAAAAATCCAAAGAGGATGTGTGTTGCCCATAGCAACCAAGCAGATTCTATCTATCATTTTCTTAAATGTACTCAATAAATAAAAGCTAGAATCTGGCTGCTATGGGCAACATATTCACTTATCTTTTTGAATGAGCCTCCTTTTGGATTCCGTCACCCTTGGACACAGACCTTCAATGTCTGATGCTTAATTTGGCCCAGATTTGAACCCAAAGCAACCAAACATTGTGTGGTGTCTGTGGCGCTATTTTCTTGCAGGTACTTAAGGCCCTCATACATCAGCAATTGATTGCAGCAATCGTGCAATTTGCAATCGATTGTGTATAAAAAGCTTTCCCTTTTTCAATCGATTGCAGAATTGCCAAAATCGATTGAAAAAGGGAAAGCTTTTTATACACAATCGATTGCAAATTGCACAATTGCTGCAATCAATTGCTGATGTATGGGGGCCTTTACTTTAACGTTTCTGTTGAGGCTATTAATTAAAAAACTTAAACAACACATTCAAGTATGGTATTACACATTAAAAAGGTGGGTACACACTATGGGATTTGGCTAACGATCTAATCTAGTTAGCGATCTCTCTTGAACTCTCCCCGGCAGCTCCAGTGAACGATGTGCAGCAAAAGCTGCACGATGTACACCAGATCTATTGTGCACGATCTAATGATTTGCATATTCACAGCAAAAGAAATCTTAAAAAAAAAAAAAACACACAGAACACACACACCATTGAAAGTTAAAGTTTAATAAAACATCCATGCACACTCACTATCTCACATACTCACCTAAGTATTCCTGAAGCCCATTATGGCCCCTTCTCCAAGTAGATCATCCATAGGTGGCTGTAAAGAGAATCTATACTCATATCCTCATATGTGTGGATCACGTCCTCTTCGTTACATGTCGGCATCCATAGGGGTTGGCAAAAAAAACAAACCGAATATTCGTGGACCAGCGGACATTAGTACTGTCTTCTAAGGACGGTACTACCCAAATGACTGCTCCACCGCCGGATTTCACTATAGAAATCCTAGTGCTGGGCGCTCATTGGCTGATAGAGGCGAGCCTTCCGCCTCTCAGCCTCTCAGCCCATGAGCGGTTCCCACCATTGAAGTCAATGGGGAGAACCGCGAAAGTAACCTTAAGAGTTAGCTTCGTGATTTTCAAGATTGAAGTCAATGGTGGGAACTGCTCATTGGCTGAGAGGCGGAAGGCTGGCCTCTCTCAGCCAATGAACGCTCAGCACTGGGATTTCTATAGTGAAATCCTGTGGCGAAGCGGTTATTTGGGTAGTACTGACCAAATAAATAGAATTCTGCGCTGGTGTGTTTGTATATGCATAACAATGTAATACAAGCAAATATAACAATAAAAGCAGAAAGATAAACGAAACGGAAAATGTCCATATTTATGGATAACAGCAATAGCTCAGATTTAGTCCTTGTTACACAGATCCCAATTTGCTGTATCATTAATTTGTCTGTGCATTTGAAAAGACATTACTTGAACTGAAAAAAAAAATACTTTGATAGCTTGAAATAATTATTAGTCGATGGAAATCGCTCCAGTATATTATACAGTATTCATAAGGACCCAATATAATATGGGTTTTCCTGAATTTGAGTCTTTAAATCTTAGTAATCTTGTTTGGCAAGAGCTCACCAATAATCCTTATATGAGATCAGCTGCAGTTACTGTGTGTCCTCTTATATGAGCCAGTTACTCTGCTCAGCGGGGATATGTGTGGCTCCTACTGATGACTGATAAGTTCACCTGTGTAGCACCCGCTGACCATTAGTGTCTCAGGTCAGCTACAGGTACAGGTTGTCTTACTGCAAGCCGGCGGTGCTTGCTGACAGGCGGGTGTATTCGGGAGCTCACCGCTGCAGCTGTATATCTCGGCGTGTCAGAGCAACTACACGTTTCGGTCACTCCTATGACTTTTTTAAGTTGATGTGACTAATGTCTGCTGGTCCGTGGATTTTCGGTTTGTTGTTTTGCCAAGCCCTATGCATGCCTACATGGAACGAGGAGGATGTGATCCATGCATAGGAGGAGGTGAGTATAGATTTTTTTTTTTTTTTTTACAGCCACCTATGGATTATCTACTTGGAGAAGGGAACATGATGGGCTTCAGGGATACTTAGGTGAGTGTGAGTGTGCATGTATGTTTTATTAAACTTTTACTTTCACGGTGTGTGTTTTAATATTTTTTTTGCAGTGGAACTTCAGGAACCTGCAGGCCCGTTATGCCCCGCATGCTGGTACTTGTGATTCTCCAAGTACCAGCATGCGGGGGAGGCTTGCTGGGACCTGTAGTTCTACTGCAAAAAACAATATTTTTAACTTTCGTTTACACTATCAACCCGGCATCCACCGCTCCAGGGGTGCCGGGGGTAGCCCCAGGTTAGCAGCCTAGGCCTGGGGAGGCTTAGAGAGGGGGACACCTTTAATGGGAGGGGTCCCCAACTCCCCAGGGATCCCCGGCCTGGGCTGACTAGCGGTCAGGGGTAATGCTTTGCCCGAGGGACCCGGTGAAAGGGTTCCCCTGGCTGTGGCATTATTTCCCCCCCCCCCAGAAAAAGTTTGGTGCTGGTTGTGGCAAATACAGGGGGCCCCTACGCTTTTTATCCCCTGTATTTCCATAATAAGGACCGGATCAGAGCCCAGTGCTGGTTGCGCTAAATACAGAGGGGACCCCTACGTCATTTGTCCCCTGTATTTTGGCAACCAGGGCTTATTCTGAATAGCCTGGTGGTGGTTGCGCTTAATGCAGGGGACTCCTACGTCGTTTGTCCCCTGTATTTAGCACCACCAGTACTGGGTCTCCAAAGCCCGGTGCTACTTGTGCTTTTGGGGGAGGTGGTGTAAGGGCACACTTTTTAATTTTTTTTTACACAGGTTTTAATTGTTTTTTTTTTTTTAACACTGAAGCACAGGCGTATCTCTCTGATCCGTGGGTGCATCTGTATCGGCCTTTACAGCGATCTCTGGGCCTAATCCAGACCCGCTCGCGGGCGCTGAGCGCTCTCAAGCGGGTCGATGTTGGCCCAGTGCGCATGTGCACGACGGACCCGGCTCCGTCGTGCGCATGCGCGAGACTTGGATAGCGACGGGCAAGACGTCGCTCCGGGTCTTGCTACAAATGGGGGCGTGCTGTCGATGTTGAGTGACAGCACGCCTCCTTTGGTGGGCGTGCCGGGGCGTGGCTGGCCAGACGGAGGCCCATGGGAACGCCATGGGGCCGGCCCCACTGACATCACTTGTGAGTGGGACATCACTTGTCAGTGGGAGTGCTTTCGGCTCTGATAGAGCCAAAAGCACTCCAGGGTTTGCGGCAACAAGACCCTACCACAAGGGTCTCGTTGCAAGCCCGATGGTCGCGATGGTCTTGACCATCGCGCCCATCTTCCTGGCCGCTCGCTATAGCTGTGGGTGGTCACCCACAGCTATACGAGCGACCAGGAGGCCGCTCTACAAATGAAGGGCGGCCCTGATTCAGAGCGAGCGCTCTGTCAGAGCGTCCGGCTCTGAATCATGGCCTCTGTGCATACACACGGAACAATATGTGCCAAATCATGAAAGACGGTCGCTGATCTTTCTGCATGTTGAAGAGTTCAGCAACCATGATCAATGACCAGTGGGAGCACGCATCGCATCGTTGTCATGCCCCCACACGGCACTTTTTAAAGAATTTGTCGAAAATGGCCAAATCGTTTAAAAAATTGTACCATGTGGGGGGGCCTTTACATCCATGAAGGCAGTGTCGGACTGGGGCATGAAGGGCCCACCAGGGAAATGCAACGGAATGAGCCCGCTGAAGGGGCATGACTAGCCTTTAACTAGGTTTGGTCATCAACTGGAGGGGTGTGACAAGATAACTTTGGGAAATTAAAGATTATGAATGGAGGCCAGCTTCTTAAAGACAGATCTAACATTCCAAAAAGTGCACAAGAATGGGGATGCTGGAATTGGGGAGTTGTGGCACTATTGCTGGCAACTAGGAGAAGGAGCAGGGTTAGAAGGAGCAGTGGTGGATTCGGGAAGGGACAATTAGGGCCCCTTTTTCCGGCATAGTAGTGTCTGTGCCGCAGACCCTGGAGGCTGTGAAAGGAGAGATGGAACCGTCTGAGGAAGATTTATGGGTGAGGGGTGTATTAATCGACAACTCGCCCGTTTTGTAGGCGTGGCGGGGGGTGGTATCACAAACGCCTGCCGTTATGTGGGCGGCCGCACTGACATCAGCAGTGATGTCAGTGGGGAGCTTCCTGCTCGATCAGAGCAGGAAGCTCCCTGGGGCTTGCTGTTACCGAGACCCAACCTTAGGGTCTCGTAGCAAGCCCTGATGGTCACGATGGTCTTGACCATCGCGACCATCACCCTGGTCGGTCGCTAAAGCTGTGGGTGGTAACCCACAGCTTGGCTAGCGACCATGAGGCCGCACTTGAAAAGTCAAGCGGCCGCCCTCATTCAGAGCGAGCGCTCGCTTCTTGTGACCGCCTCTGAATGAGGGCCTCTGTCCAAGCAGCCTTACACAGAGTGTAGCACAGATCAGCGCATGGGTAGTGTGCTTCTATCAAATATACAATACACATACAGTAAGACTATGGATAATGGATGAAGGGGTCTTCAATAACAACTGAAATCAAATGAATTTGCATGTTATAGAATTAGATCGTTGTCCAATTAGCCCCGAACATGGATTCCCCGGGGCTATCCAATTAGCCCCGAAGTTAGCATGACGCTGGCACTTATCGGGGCTTTTTTTTCGGGACCTGATGTATCCCGAAAAATAATCCACGATAAGTGCCGCTTTTTCACCTTAAAAAAGGTCGAAAACACATACTGTAGGTCTGCGAGCTTATCACGGACCCTCTGTGTTTTGTGAGATATATCCTATTATTTCGTTTGAAATAATAGGATAGGGTGAAAAAAAACATTGGCAAAAAACGGGGATAATCGGTGAAAAATCCCCGTTTTTTGCAATCGCAGGGATCAATTAGTGCCCAAACAATGTTCGGGGCTAATTGGATACCGCCCTTAATTGGCAAAAACAAGCTAAGGTTTTTAAAATAAATATTTAGTAATACAATATATATATATATATTTATGTGTGTGTGCGTGTGTATATATATATATATATATATATATATATATATATATATAATTGGCTTGATACCATTAATAGTACATTTGTTCTTGTAGTCACTAATATGATAACATCGATTGTTTATCTAATAGCTCCACAATTCATAAAACACAAAAATAATCACAAATCAGCAAGCATACGCGTTTAAATTACCAACATTGCTAATCTAGTGCTTTCTTTCAGAGGCTGCTAGGTATTTTTAGGATTTTGTGATATTTATACTCCTCCCACGGGATCCACTCATTCGGTGGGGAGCCACATATTATAATATTTCCTCAGTGATTTCACTGACAAATGTGATGCAATATAGATCATTCCCCGTGTAGGGGCGATTGACAGTCCACTCTTTCCCATTTCGAATGGTTAGTGCACCAATGGTGTACTTCCGACAGTCAAAATAGTCAGCAAGCTATGATGAAATAACTCCAGACCTCTATTGACTTTTAGGTCAGGCAATCCATGTGGTCATACTTACTGGGGAGTCTTGTGGAGGAGATTTTTAGCAATCCTTCTTTCCAGCCTTAGTGTGCACTTTTAGCTAAAAAATTCCTTGCTGAATGCAGCGTGAAGCACAGACACTTGTGGGTAATGAGTAACGCGTTTCCCCGCCTCTCTGAGAATCAGACTATTTTGACTGTCTGAAGTGTACCATTGGTGCACTCACCATTCAAAACGGGAAAGAGTGGACTGTCAATCGCCCCTCTACAGGGAATGATCTATATTGCATCACATTTGCCAGTGAAAACACTGAGGAAATAACATTATGGGCTCTATTTACTACAATCCGCATTTGTAATGCAGATTGTAGTGTGATATTACCGACTGAATTCGCATTGTGAATTAAGACAATATCACAGGGATTTACTACAAATACCTTGCAGGGACAGAGCTTGCGAGAAAGCTCTGTCCCTGCGAATCCCCTCCGCACTGAAATCACGATATTTTCGCAAAATAAATACCGTGACTAGTGCTCCGCGCATGCGCCGACCTTACGCTGCTGCTAGCCCCCAGCGCTAAGCCCCGCCCCCAACACTAAGTCCTGCCCCTGTAATCGTGGAACCCCCCTCCCTTAATAGCACTTACCTGCAGTCATCGGTGCTCCGGTGAAAATAATAGTAAAAAAAAAAATCCACTTACCTGACTCCAGGGACTGGTGGTCGGGGCTCCGGTGATGAATCCCCTCCGGTCAGCTGATATCCCATACTGCACTGGGACCCGAACACCTGATCACCGAGCCGCAGTGCAGCATGGGTGAATTTTTTTTTTTTTTTACTATTTTTTTTTTCTTGCAGTGTATCAGCTTCTGATCTGTTTAGACCACACAGCTGATCACTGGGACCGGCTCCGGGCTCTGGCCTGCCTTTTAGAGCAGAGTAGGAGCCCGGTAACCGGGGAAGACCCTGGATAACGCCACCTCCAGGTGGCGTTATTATCACAGGGCTTTCCCCGGTATTTTTTTACAATTTATTTTTAGAAACTTTGGTCGTATCACATTTCCCATTACAATTATGGGAAATGCGATCTGATTACTAAAAGTAAGTGAAACTTAGGGGTTGGAGTAGAATTTTACAAATTCTACTCCAATTGCCCTGTAATAACTATAGGTGATACTAAAATAATGCGAAAAGGTTGTGAAAACACCCTTTTTCACTTTATTTTAGTAAAAATAATGTTAATAAATAGAGCCCTATATGTGGCTCCCCACCAAATGAGTGGATCACGTGGAAGGAGGAGTATAAATATCACAAAATCCTAAAAATACCTAGCAGCCTCTGAAAGAAAGCACTTTATTAGCAATGTTGGTAATTTAAACGTGTATGCTTGCTGATTTGTTATTATTATTTTTGTGTTTTATGAATTGTGGAGCTATTAGATAAACAATCGATGTTATCATATTATTAGTGACTACAAGAACAAATATACTATTAATGGTATCAAGCCAATTACTATATACATGTATATATCTGATTATACTCAGATTTTAGGAACATACCCCAATATATTGTCTCTTTTAGATATTTCATGGCCATTTTTTATTAGTCTTTTTTTCATTTTTTATTTATTAAATATTTTCTGAAGTATTCAAACTAAATGTGTGATTAATCTATTTGCATCGCTGTCTGTTACACTGTATTTTTTCTAGGCTCCATAGAAGAATGAATAAAAATGACAGTGCCAATATATGCAAAACTGGCAAAGTCTTATATAAATATGCTCAGAGCCATAATCAATGGTGTATTATCCTTATCTGAAAGATAACTTTCTGCAACGGGTATGGTAGGCTTGGCACATAGTAGGGTCTATTCTGCGTGCAAATTCTGTGGCATGAATATCCCTTGGCCCACGGGCCCTTATCCACCACACACCCTACAGCTAAAGGTGCTTCTAGTGCGAATGTTAAAACAACAGGGATGAATACTTACATAATCAATTATTATTCTTTTTTTATTGATTTTATTTTGTTTATATGGAAAATAATTGTGTTTGTATAGTATATTTAGTTTGCTTTATTTACTTTCATTTCCTTAGTTGTGATTGGTAGAAATGATTCTCAAATACATAAAAATACTTAAAAAATACTACCAAAGGGGTAAATACTTATTCATGTTTATTTTTTATAATCTAAGCATATAGATGGTTTTGTCAATATGGGACATATCTGGTATCTTGAATAATATGTTTTTATAGTTTAATATAGCCAGTGCTTTGTGAATGACCTAAAGGTCTCTAATTCTGCAATAAAAATTTTCTTCCTGCACACAGGTAAGTCCTAAATAATATTGTTTGAATAGAGGATATCCACAGTCTTGTTGACAGTGGAATGATATTTCACTTTGACATGAACATGTTTTTCTTATCCTTTCCTTGTGTTATCTGGAAAACCCCTTGTTAAGGTCATTCCGATGTTCCAAAATAAACATGTTAACATGGAACATTCAACAGAAGCATTGTTACTGTATGAGGAACACTCAGCTGTGAGATGTAATTGTGTGAAGTATGGAGGAAAATATGCTGCAACACTGGCCTGTATTGTGTTGGAGGGGAAATATGATCTACACATAAAATGTAACTCATCTGCCGGATACACACTAGACGATATGTCGCTGGATCTGTCGGATCGGGCGAACATATCGTCCACATTGGCCAGTGTGTACCCACTATGTCGCTGACTATGTGCGCTCCAGTGCGTCAATGATATCCTCCGTTCGACGGGCGATATCGTTAGCGGGGGTACTGTTCTCCTGTATTGGCAGCAGGTGCACCAAAAAAGTGATTGGGGTGCACGTCGTTGGTTATGACTATTAAAGGGAATGTCCACCTATAAGAAAATATCCTTTGTGTCCCCAAAGCATATTTAATTTATAATAATTTATTCATATTTTCCTTTCATCACACAATGCAGCATTGAGTGACACTATGCTTCAAAAGAAAGGCTACACATTTCTTAAATGGAAATAATCACACAAAAAAATATTTTGAAGTGTTGTGAAAGAAGGCGACTAGTTTGCTTGGTGTTTTCGTACGGAAAAGCTGTGGATAACCCTAAAATTATTAAGAAGTTGCTCCTAGCAGCTGAGAGCTGGAGTTTTTCTGTTCAACAAAGAGCAGACAGCTGTGTAGTAACACTATGCTGCTGCAGATTTTGTTTTTATTTTATTTTTTGACTTGCCTTTTTGCAATCATTCTACCTTAGAAATACAGCAAAGGGTTTCCATAAAAAAAAGTGAAAAGTTTATATATTTTACTTGTATCATGCCTCCCAACAATTGGTCCCGGTCCAGTTTGGGGGACAGAACTTTAGTGTGTGTTTCCCCATTCTTTAAAAATAAAATTACATTTCTGTGTACACCTGGGGTGCCACATACACTATATGGACAAAAGTATTTAGACGCCATTACACCAACAGGGACTGTAATGACATTGTATTCAAATACATATTCTTTAATATTGAGTTGGTCCCCCTTATTGCAGCTATAACAGCTTCCACTCTTTTTGGAAGGCTTTCCACAAGATTTTGGAGTGTTTCTGTGGGAATTTGTGCCCATTCATTCTGTAGAGCATTTATGAGGTCAGGCACTGATGTTGGACAAGAAGGCCTGGCTCGCAATCTCCATTCCAGTTCATCCCAAAGGTGCTTGATGGAGTTGAGTTCAGGGCTCTGTGCGGGCCAGTCAAGTTCTTTCACGCCGAAACTCATCAAACCTTGTCATTATAATGCTTGCTTTGTGCACTGGGACACAGTCATGTTGGAATAGAAAAGGGCCTTCCCCAAACTGTTGCCACAAAGTTGGAAGCATAGCATTATCCAAAATGTCTTGGTATGCTGAAGCATTACGATTGCCCTTCAATGGAGATAAGGGGAATAGTCCAAACCCTGAAAAACCGCCCCATACCATTATCCCTACTACACCAAACTTCACAGTTGGCACAATGCAGTCAGTCATGTAACGTTCTCCTGGCATCCGTTAAACCCAGACTCGCCCATTTGACTGCCAAACAGAGAAGCGTGATTCGTCACTCCACAGAACACGTTTCCACTGCTCCACAGTCCAGTGTCGATGTGCTTTACATCACTCCATCTGACTTGGTGGTATAAGGCTTGCATGCAGCTCCTTGACTATGGAAAGCCATTTCATTAAGCTCCCGCCGCTCTGTGATTTTATGTGGTCTTCCGCTTTGAGGCGGAGTTGCTGCTGTTCCTAAACACTTCCACCTTCTAATAATTTATAATTGACTGTGGAATATACAGCAGGAATGATATTTCACGAACCGTCAAAGGTGGCACCCTATCATAGTACCACGCTTGAAGTCACCGAGCTCTTCAGAATGACCCATTTTGTATCACAAATGCTTGCAAATGGAGACTGCATGACTAGGTGTTTAATTTTATACACCTGTGGTAACGGGTCTGATTGAAATACCTTAATTCAATAATTAACACAAATACTGTAGTATAGTAGATGCACTATATGGACAAATACTTTTGTCCATATAGTGCATCTACCAACTATTCAGGAATCAGGATATAGGTGATGACTGGTGAGTGGAAAGTCCCCTCAAATTGGAACTGCCGCCACCTAAAATGGAACAGTTAGGAGCTATGTATGTGTGCGTATATCCCTATGAAGTTTTAAAACAAGTGCTGTAATATTCCAAATTCATTGAATTCTCAATAAACATACATCACAATAATTTAATGTAGATGGATATTCTCTTACAACTTTACAAGTCGATGGTATTAACTTGTTACATGCTATTTTTAGGGGTGCTGGTGGGTGGCATGGAATTGTGCCTCCTCGTGCAAAGAATGCCACTTAATTTAGTCTCTGGCCCATATTATATTATTAAGAATGTATTTAAATATTTTTAGTGATCCTTAAATGAATAAGGAATTACTCAAGACTACTGATACTTTGGATGTGTTATTATTTAAGGCTGGAATATGAATGAGATTCATTTTGCTCAGTTACTACTATCATCATGATGGAAATAACTAACCATGACATTTTGTTACTGACTCTAAGGATGAAGAAGAGGAGATCAAGCAGGAGATTAACATGCTTAAGAAATATTCTCATCATAGAAATATTGCCACTTATTATGGAGCATTTATAAAAAAGAACCCGCCTGGAATGGACGACCAGTTATGGGTAAGAGCTACATTTGGTTTAATGTTTGGTTTTGCCTAGAATTCACAATCACATAGTTACATACCAGGGCTTTGGCTGGTTCCAATGTAATGATGCATCATTTAGTTGCTATATTTTATATTAATCATACTGTATCTCTTGACCAGTGCCTTGATTTTTTTTCGAGCAACTAAGTTTGTACCTATAGTATATTCAAATTTAAACTATTGTCATGTGTTAAATCACATTTGATTTTGTGCCCTTGAGTACTGGATTTTGCTTTAATTGTTCTCTGTAAGTGTTCTAAAGGGGATGTCGATCTCTGCAAACTTCTAACTTTGCAGAACCAAGTCTAGGGAATGATGTTTAAGGGTTAAATATGTGTTATGGATGCGCCGTTTCTGTAATTGTGGAATGAATAAAAGAATAGTGTAGCTGGTAGGGACTGAGCAAAGGTTTTGTTAAAGGCATATGCCATTTTTTGAGCCTTAGGCGGTTGTCATGTAGCCCACTGAAAGCATATATTGTCTTCAAATAAAAATGACTGGAAGAAGATGTAACTACAGTACCAGGCTCTTATCTCATAGTTGCCTACTTTTGAAAAAGCATTTCAGGGAGATTGTGAAAGCAGCACCTATGAGCGTGACATTAAAGTGATTGTGTACTGCTACATCTGTAAGGCGTGTCATAAAATTACCTTATATCCAAATGTACACAAGTCCCAAAGCAGATAGTAAGATCTACATGTTGATGAAAACACACTGATACTTTTCAGAAAATGCATGTATCCATAGGGATCATTGTGCCTTATAACCAATGCAGGGAAATTACACTAATGCTCATATTTGAATGTATAAATCTCTGGGTTTTTTTTATATAACAGCTTCATACTGGGGGTAAGGTGCAATCAGGGAGATTACTAGACTCTTCAGGGAGTCTGGGAGATTGCTACTATTTCAGGGAGTCTCCCTGACAATCGGGGAGTGTTGGCAAGTATGTCTTAGCTATGACTAAAGCTGGCCACACACATGGCGATGTGCACACTATCAGCCGATGTCTACGATTTCACTTGAGACTCTCCCTGGCAGCTCTGCACACGATCTGCACACGATTTGGGGTCCAATCTTCATACGATCTCTCCTGCAGTCAGACTTTCACAGTGCATCGCCTCCTAGATTGGGGACTCACGATTTACTCAGGATTTGGCCATATTTTACACGATCTGTCGTTCCAATGTGTCTGAATCGGCCAGTTCGGGTAAAATATCGCTATGTGTGTAGCCAGCAAAAAAGGTGTAACATGAATGCAGTCAATTGACCTGATTTCTATTCAGTCATTACCAAAAGATGCTCAGAAACAGGTGTTTCTTACTAATAAAAATAGGATTCCTAAAATCTGCCATTTATTCCCCAGCTGGTGATGGAATTTTGCGGTGCTGGATCCGTTACAGACTTAATCAAGAACACCAAAGGCAACACATTGAAGGAGGAGTGGATTGCGTATATTTGCAGAGAGATCCTACGGGTATGTCTGTAATAAATCTTCAGTTGTACGGAGAGTAATAAATGTGTTTTTCTACTATTAAAAATAATTCCACTTAGAAATTATTTTATTAAAGTTTGCAATCAATATTCATGGCTTTTCCGTAGTTTGTAAAATGAAATGTAACAAGTCTATTCCATGAGGAAAACATTGATGCAGGACGGTTTATTAGCTTCTGGCCCCTGAAGTGGAAAAATCAATATCATTACCCAGGAATTGTATAATTATTCTGAACACTTATGAAAGTAGTCAGTAAACTTTGGTTCACCCTGAATTGTTTTACTTTGTGTTTGTTGTGCAGTCAAAAACACTACCAAATGACGTGACTCGTACCCCAGATGTTTGTTTTGCATTAAAAATGGCAAGTACCACAGCTCCTGTCACAGTCAGAAGTACTTTCTCTTGCTTTTACTGCACAGAAGTTAATAATAACAGGAGGACAGTACTCTGGTGACACGCAGTACCGATTGTGATAGCTGCACTTTTACTCTTACATATCTGATTCCTTCAAACATATAGCAGAATATACTTTTTAAAGATGAAAATAGAACATAGACCCGGTGTTAATAAAATGTTTCAAATGTACCAAGTACATCCCCTTATGGGGCAATCACAATTTCCCTCCTCCTGTGGAATACATTACCTGTAAGGTCTGCAGACACGGATGGGGTGTGGCCAGCACCGCACCCGCAAATAATAATATATATGTCAAAATGGTCCTCAGCAGAAAAAAGGTTCCCCACCCCTGATGTAGATGCTACAAGTGTGTATGATGCCTAAAGCAGAAGATTTGTTACAGTATCATTAATCTTATCTGATCACTCTGAGTACTGCAAGTCCCAGCCACCTTATTAACCTAAGGTCATGCTTGTATTTGTTTGTGGAACCAAGGTCAGGTAGATATCTGTTTGAGTAGTGTGAGGTGTATATGCAAAGCTGGCAGGCATGAGGAGACCTCTTGACATGTGAAATAGATGCATCCCTGACCGGGAATCGAACTTGGGTCTCGACAGAGAGAGGCCGGATCATACACACTAGACCACCAGGGATGTTGGTGGTGTTGATGGTATGATGTATGTAGCAGTAGATTAACCAGGCTGAACTGGGTTGTTACTTGATATTAATAAAAGCACTCTTCTTACTTGGTTCTGTAGTCTAGGACAGTTGAGTGGCAGGAGTATTTACCAGGCTTGGCCTAGGTTTTCTCTGTAGTCTGGGAGCACTCGGCGATGACTGGACCGGGTGTGGATTGAAAGATCTACAGTAAAAAGGTAGACAATGTCTAGATAGACACCAAATGTTAGACAGTCAATATGTCGACAGGGACAAAAGGTCGACATGTAAGACGTTCGACATTGTCAAAAGGTCGACATGAAAAAGGTAGAGAAAAAAAATGGTCGACAGGTTTTTTTGTTTTGCTTTCTAACCCTAATCTTCACCCTAACCCTCCCTTTGGTGCCTCACCCTAACCCTTCCTTCTAGTGCCTAACCCTAACTGTCGGGGTAGGTGCCTGACCCTAACCGTCCCTTCTAGTGCCTAACCCTCCGGTAAGTACCTAAACCTAACCCTCCCTCCTGGTGCCTAACCCTAACAGTCAGGGTAAGTGCCTAATCCCAACCCCCTGGTAAGTGCCTAACCCTAAACCTAAAAAAAAAAAAAAAACCTGTTGACCATTTTTATGTCTACCTTTTTCATGTCGACCATTTGTAACTCAACCTTTTACATGTTGACCTTTAGTGTGTCGACCTTTTGTCCCTGTCGACATATTGACTGTCTTACATCTGTTGTCTATCTAGACATTGTCTACCTTTTTACTGTAGATCTTTAGACCGGATCCCGACCGGACCGGATACACACTGAACACCGGAATGGATGGTAGCTGTAGAATAATCTGGCACAGAACCAGGGAAGCAGGAACGGCTGATATAGCTGAGCAAGACAGGTGAATGCTTTGCACAGGTGTATCACAGATTCAGCACACTGGAACAAGCTGGAATTACCTGTACAACTTGAGATGCTGATTACACAGGAATAGAATGGCATTGAAAGTTAGTGCAGCATTAACAAACAGAACTGCACCAGCAGGATAACAATGACTGTAAACGGAGCACAGTTAAGCTTCACTTAGTAGGGACTGAGCTAAGCAGGTGTATACTTGCACAGGTGCAGACCAGAATCGGCAAAACAGGAACAGGTTGGATATTACCTATGCAACTAGAGATGCGGATTGCACAGGTTTAGAATGACCTAGGATAGTGGTTCCCAACCTTAATTGGAGTGTGAGCTACTCGAGAAAAATTAAACCTCCTGAAGAGCTACTAACATTTTTGAAAAAAAGAAAAAATCGGGGTAAATACTAAAAAAAATCAACCTCAGTTAATGAAAATGAAAAAATGTTTCCTAAAAAACAATGCATTTAATTAATACAGTGATATTGTTGCACATTTCACTTTTAATTACTGGCTCCAAGGAGGTAAGTACAGTAGAGGAGCAAAATATATTGGCAGGGCTGCTGTGTGATTTTTCGGCATAACTGGGCAGGAGAAACTCGCCCCAAATGCAGTTGACTCCTGTGATGTCCAGATGGTGTCTGTCATGTATTGTGTCGCCCTATGGCAATCATCTGATGCGCTTCCCCGTCGCTCCCCCACAGCTTTGTCAGAGGTCACTTCCTACTAGTTGACTCAGCAGTAGTACAGCTAGGAGAGCTACCCAAATTATTTCCGCAAGCTACCGGTAGCTCACGAGCTATGGGTTGGAGACCACTGACATAGGAGTTAGTGCAGTAAACACAATCAGAACTGCACCAGCAGGATACAAACGAAAGCAGCAGGAGCTCAGTAAGCTTCACTCAGTAGGGACTGAACTAGACATTGTACTAGCAATGACTGAGAGCCAGAGACTGGGATATATACCCCGAAGGTTAGCCAGGATTGGATGAGCAGTGTCGATGATACCAGCTAACTAGTGATTTGCTGGATCGCGATCAGGTGATCGGGACAGCAGTACTCCGGGGCTGGCTTGATGTGTGCTGCGGCCTAGCAGGTCGGAAACCATGAATCCTGCGTCTCACGGAATAATAGTGGATGCACGAACTGAGCTCCGGGAGCGAGCTCGCTGGCCACAGGAGCGGTAAGTGACCTAACGGCAGGGGTAATAAGCCTCCCCGGGTTGTGACACCTAAAAGTATACAAACCCTTGTGTAAATAGATACCCTGATTACTCTGGAAGCGCTCTCTGAGGCAGGAGGTGAAGAGGTAGTACCACGGAATAAAGAGGCCTTGCTAGCTTTGTACCAGACCTGAAGTTGTCTGCACCCTCAGGGGCTTTATGGTTTCAGGGGTCTGGAATTAAAGGTGTTTTTCTTTTTGTGAAAGAGATGGAAAACCTGGACATCTTTTGTGCATTTTTCACAATTATTTGTTTTGCACTGATCACATTGTTTAGCAGAAATACTGCAGTTGTGAAGACGAGCAGAAATTACCAATTGTCTCCTTGAGCCTTAAGGCTATGGAAACATTCTGACTCCGAAGTGAAGGGATAAAGGAATCCTTCTTTAGAAGTTTTTTTTTTTTTACACTCCGGTGATTTTAAAAACTTTTTATCCTGGGATAAATAAAATAAGTTGCTCCTCTGTCTTTTGCTTAAGATCTTGGTAGAACTTGGAGTGCCCTCTGATTATGGATGGGTCTCTTTCATCCTCTGGTAGGTGGACCAGGAGTGAGATATATGGAGAATACCTGCAAATTACCTGGGAGCACTTTCAGTTTTTTCTGCTGGATACACATCTCTTTTTCTCCATTCTTATTCCAGCAGAATACTGCGCTATATATTTTTATTTTTTTCTCTTCGGCTCTTAGAATGTTGCTCTGGGCCATTGCTGGCCCAGCTCCATACCTAAAGATCTTGATGGAGTGTCCCTGCCTCCTGGTTGGTTCCCACTACTCTTAAATTACTTCTGATACTCTCCCATGGCCAAGAGTGCAATATAGAAGACCCTAAAGTTTAAAGGTACACCATGGAGATGAGCACAATTGCTTGTTTCTCTGATCAAAAGCAGATTGCTGGAAAATCTTAAGTTCCCTGTGTCTCCAGTTATTCCAACAGACACCGTATGAGTGGAACAATGCTCTACAAATTATTATTACAGCAGCAGCACATATTTTTTTTTTTTAGTACAGATGTCAAACCCTTTCTCCTGATTTTGTCCCTTTCCCCACTGGAGCTTTTGGCTACTGAGCTAGGAAACTTTTTGGTAGAATACCTGAAAGAACCATACGCTAAAGCGTTTTTTTGTGGGGTTTTCTGTGGTGTTGATGAATACTCCGATTTCACGTTTCTCTGTAATGCTCTTATTTACATCTAGCAGCAGTGATACAGTATAAAAGTATGAGGTCTGGAGAATATGAAGAAGGGGCAGCAATATAACGTTTTTATGTCCGTATGCAATACAGTCATGATTCTACTAAAGAAAAATCAAAAACAGATCGCAGGATTTTAAAGTCTAACATGAACATATAATTTTAAATTCTACATTCTATTTCTTATTTTACATTATGGTAAACCAAGTCTATTCTAGTTTCAAGATGTTACAAGAAGAAGGAATGATTGGGAAGATTAGAAAAATATGGACATAATAAAATTTTTTTTATAAGAAATCTTTTTAGAAACCAATAAATCTCCTAATGATTGCATTTGTTTACAAGAAATAATGCTAGGAACAGAGTATATTGACTACTTTTTCATTGAGGTCAAGTAAACTGTTGTATGTACAATAATTTTCATATTCATAGTAGAATATGTGACATGCACAAACCACTGGATAACTGAGTGAATGATATGTGGGCATTACAGCTGATAAATGAGGATATTGTTTCAAAAACTGGCTAGCAGTGAGTCAGCTTGTGTTGGTTCATTATGTAAATAGATGTGCATAGTTTGATGTTGCCTTTCACTAAAGGCCTTTTGATGACATGCTGTTAATTGTGTAAGGCTCAGAGCTTCTAGTAATTTTTTGACGTGGTCTAGAAACAATTGAAACAAAGAGTACATTATCATAAGCACCAAAGTTCGCAGTCATATCTTCAGCATATTATACTTTGCATTTTCCAATAGATCCTTAAAGGCAAATTATCATTTAATATTGAGACTTGATTCCTATCCTACAGAGAAGCATTAGTAAAAATGTTTTTTTTTTTTTTTTTTTTAAATGGAGTAAAAAAAATAAAAAATTGATGGTTAAAATGTTAACATTACCTTTTATAAAGAGGCACATGATTACTGTGACTAACCAGCAAGTTACCAGGAAGTTCCAAGGTTCTTTATGATGGTAGACACATGCCATTGCTGGTGAGGGGGCATTAAGGTGTGGCAAATAGGAACTTGGTGTTTTGGATGAAATCTTGCCAAGATGTACATATGATTTTTTTTCTCTTACAGCAGTTGTCTATATAAGCTTATGCACATGCTGCATCTGGAGCGATATAGAGATAATTAATGTTTGATACAATACATTATGTACCTATATGCACTGAGAATGCGTCGCTATAAAGCGTAAACACTTGGCATTGTTTTTAGAAGTTCAGTTGAAAAGTTGGGCTGTCCTGGCACCATATGATCTTCAATGTGTTGAGCCTAACATTAAGCTTATGTGTTTCATTTGAAAGTTTGAAAGTATAACTGTTTTTCAAATCTTTTATACCATTCTAGACTCATAAACTTTATAAATAACTGCTTTAAAGAGTAGTTTGCCAAATAATTCCTTATCAGTCACTTAACTGGTCTGGGAAGGTTTATAAGTTCCACTCCTAGTCAAGTTAAGCGGTCACAGAAAGCATGACTAAGTTAATGGGTGCTAATTGATCGCCGGGGGCTATTCAATTAGCTCGATATAACAGGGATTTGCTTTTGGGTCTCGTAAGACCCGAACAGAAATCCCTGATGAGTATGCAGTCAACAGATGACAACATTCATCTGCATCATATGCATTAACTGCACTTAACGCCCCTTTTTTAACACTCGTTAAAACGGGGCTCCGGTGAAAAAAGGGCCATGGCCTCATGGAGAAGGGCCAGGGAAGAGATGGGGAAGCCAGGAGATGCTGGGGATAACAGAAGAGGAAGCTACAAGTGAGAGTGATAATAAACCGGAAAATTGACAGGCTTAAACAGTGCCCCCTGCCCTGTGGTGCCCTGTGCCATGGCACTGGTCGCACTACCCTTGTTACGGCCCTGAAAAGGGAGTCTGTCTGAATAGCCTCAGGCGATAAACCCTGAGGCTACCTTCATTTTTCACCTGTGCAAAGTTAACGCGCTGAATTGAAGTCCCACAAAGTAAAATAAAAATGATCAAACTCCTATCTCTCTCTCTCTATCTCTCTCTCTCTATCTCTCTCGTCAGTCACGTGCAGTTCTGAGCTGATGGCACTGCTGGACATGTGATTTCTAAATAAGTAAGCATGATGTCTTTCATCTGATGCACTGTTTCCTTGGCCGACCACTGCGTCTACAGTGCTCAACGTTGCCCGTTTCTTTGCTGTTCAAGCTCTTTTGAAGAAGCACAATCTTTAAACCCCAGTCTGCTTTGAAATCTTTTTCTAGACGAGACCTTTCTGATGCAGTATAACTACCCCTTGTGTCTTGTTGCTGTGCTCAGTCTCAGTCTTGCCATGGTGTATGACCTGTGGCATGAAACTGTCTTCTTCAACCTCACTTTTGTAGCAGAGTTTGGCTGGTCCTCACCCAGTTTTAAGCCTCCTACACAGCTGTTTCTGTTCCAGTTAATGACTGTTTTCAACCTACATATGAAAATGATGATCATTATCACCTGTTCGGTATGATTGGTTAATGATACACCTGACTATAATCCTACAAACTCCCTGACTCTTTGCAAGTGCCTAGTAGAATTGATGCTGTTTTGAAGGCAAAAGGTGGTCACACCAAATATTGATTTAGATTTCTCTTCTGTTCATTCACATTACATTATTGTTAATTGATAAAAATAAACTATTAACACCCTTTTTTTTTTTTTTTTTTCTTTTTTAAAGCATTCTCACTATGGAACATTTCTTCCACACCTGCCTAAAATTTTTGCACAGTATTGTGTGTATTTGTGTGTGTGTATATATTATATAATTTATATATATGTAAAGATATATATATATTTATATATATCACACACAACCACATATTGGTAAATGCAGATTGAGTTATATAAAACCCATGTAGACATTTGTTCAGACACTGTTTGCTGTATTAATACCGTTTAATCGCTATTTAGCGCTGCAAGTCGCTTAAGAAAGAATTGCTTTCCAGTCCAATCGTGTGGTTCCAAAGCACAAAAAGTTATTTATGTATAAAAGGGGTAACATGATGTAAGAGTTAACAATTAGAGTAAAAAGAAATAAAATGGTACAGCCGATACATACGCTTGCGCAGTGGTCCCACTATACAGTCATTCAGTCCAGAAGTCTGCGGTCGCAAAGATGATGTCTGTACACTGGGGTCAGGACACAGCCTATATACCAGTGATTCCCAGCCTCGGTCCTCAAGGCACACTAACGGTCCTGGTTTTAGTGATATCCATGATTGTGCACAGATGGTCTAATCAAAATAACTGAGGTACTAATTAAGTCACTTGTGCTCAAGTATGGCTATCCCTAAAACCTGGACTGTTAGTGTGCCTTGAGGACCGTGATTGGGAACCCTTGCTATATACCTTACAGGTTTCAGAGTTAACAAAGGGACAAATTGACAGGTTTTCATTGGTTCTTGCTTCTGGTCAATCTGGTCATTGGTCAGTTCATACGGTGTCATCAGGGGTATGACTCAGTCCTCCAACGGTCACATTGTGTAGCTTCCCGCCAAAGAACTGGTTAATACTGACTACAACACTGAATACAAGTAATGACATTCTATTCAATAACTCCCTATCATCCATAACTAGCGGGCGCATGATGCGACGACTTTGCCGATAGAAACGGATGTCTGCAAATAAACAGGGATTTAGTATGATACCAAACATGACATGTCCACTGTATTCTGAACCTTAAATCTCTTAAGTACATCTTACACCATAATTATTAGCTAACAATACCTTTAATAACTCTGGTTATTATGTGTGGGAACCATTTTATATGTATGCGTTCGCATATGTGCGTCTGTGTATTGAAATAGCAAATGTGCGTCTGTGTATGTATGTGAATACGCCTATGAGCGTCTGTGTGTGTGCGTATATATATATATATGTGTGTGTGTGTGCATTATGTGCGTCAGTGTATGTGTTGTAAATTCATATTTGTGCGCATTGGATTGCACCGACGCAGAGTAGCGTCCTAGTAACACGTCATCAGACTATAGACGACTATATCGTCAGATAATAATTGTACAGCGATCATATCCAATTATTTGACTTCGACAGCTGCTTTAACATTTACTTGTCGCGGGGCACAAAGGAAGTTAGAAGGCTAGTGGGGCGGAGCTGCAGAATCCTGCAGAGACTGATGGGAAAATTTCCATCAGTCTGTGCAGTTCTCATGAAAGAATAGGATTTTCTTCATATAACGCCATTCTGAGATGTCGTCATTATATAAAGTGAACACTTTTGGAGGAGTTTGAAGCTTTTTGCTTTGCTGAGTAGCAAAATAATGGCTTGCTCTCTACAGTGCAATACTATACGATATGGAAATTACAGAGAAGATA
The DNA here is from genome assembly GCA_031769625.1 of Taudactylus pleione. Lineage (NCBI taxonomy): Eukaryota > Metazoa > Chordata > Amphibia > Anura > Myobatrachidae > Taudactylus > Taudactylus pleione. The sequence goes on along the minus strand of JAUIMM010000036.1, from coordinate 11,413,980 downwards.
ATTGTATTATATTCATTAACCCATTGCTGAATAGTGAAAATACTTAAATGTGGAAATGATCATTTGCTGGCTGGCACTTCCACTTCCACTACTTTCCTTTTGATTTGACTATTATTGGATATTGTACCAGACCGTGACATTGCTTATACATAAAGTGGGTCACTGTGCTAAAAATAACAATGTGCCTTCTAGGACTTTCTTACCAAACATAGCCATTTAAAAAATGTGAAGCTTGCAGGTTTCCTGCTGCTGATGATAAAATGAGTTACTATATCTTGCACAGTCAGATATATTACCATCTCTATGCAGGGTGAACCACAAACTGAGAAGAGCTAATTGCTAGCAGTGCTCTCTGCACACGAGTGTTTGATCGTTTACATCCTAAAACCACAGTGAACATGTTTATTAATTAAGAAATATCCAAGCATTGTAATATCTAGAAACGATGATTAATTTTTTCAAATGACATATTATATTAGTCAATGCAGTGTGTATGTTGCAGGGTTGGTATCTTAGGGCCAGTTTCAATTATCCTCGTAAATTTACTTCGCGGGGAAAAGGGTGATAGCCTCTGACATTTTCTTCCAAGGCTATTCATTTGAGAGCCCCTTTCCTTGTGCGTTAAAGCTGCCACTAACATGCGTTAAACCATAGATTCTGGAATAAGTGCCCGGAGCTATGGTTTAACGTGTTCACAGCTGCCTCAATAAGGGCAGAAATCCCTATTTAACGCAGATTACTTTTCGAGTTCAGGAGAAGGTGAACAGAAATCTGCATTAAGTGGCTGCCACTGGCTGTAAGTAAATAGCCCTGGGCACTGCATCGCGGGTAATTAGTCCTTCGAGGCTAATTGAGTTCTGCCCTTGATAAGCAGTGCTTACTCCAAATACTTCTGTTGAACACTAGATCAAATGATTAATTTTTGATGTCTTAGCAAATACACTTACTGATTTATTTGTTATATATATCTTGGTAGTTTACTGGTATGGTAGTAATCTGTTATATTAAATTTAATTTGAGATAATACTCTGAACAAATTTATCGACAGATATCAAGCTGCTTATTGATGGCCATAATTAGCATTAAGAAGTTTGTGCCTACATTCTGCCAGTCAAACATATGGAATTTAATTTAAAAAGTAGGCATGCACAAGCAGTCTGCAGCATCAGTAACCAATGACTACCTCTCTGGCTGTATCTATGTTAGTAAGCCCAACTGGAGACTACAAAAGGGAGAGCCCTGTTATACTAATCTGCAGTAATTGACAAACAAAGGTAAATGATGTAAGCCAAGTATATTAGCAGTCTATTAGAGTCATGTATAAAAATGATGATGTAGAAAAATCTCTTCAGCAAAGGACAGAGGCGTAACTAGGGACTCCGGAGTAAGATGAAGAATGGCGCCCCCTACACACACACACACACACACACACACACACACACACACACACACACACACACACACACACACACACACACACACACACACACACACACACACACACACACACACACACACACACACACTCACACACACTCTCACACACACTCTCACACACACTCTCACACACACTCTCTAAACTAGATTTGTACCTTACCTATATGGTGGTTTCTCACAACGTGGAACCTCTGAAGAAATTTATCCTCCCTGGGCAGACTGTGTCTTCAGTCGGTATTCCCTATTCATGTAGGATATCATGGTCTGGAAGATGCCTGTTTGTGTAGGAATATTAACAAGGTCATAATCTTACAACAGCGGTTCAACCCCTTGTGCCCCCTGCGTAACTTCCTGCCACCTGCGTCTCTCAGCCACATCATCTCCCCCTGCGCCATCTCTGTCACACCATCATCTCCCCCACCGAGCCAGCACATCCAGGATAATCCAAAATAGAAAAAGATATTTATCCAGATATAAATGCATTAGTATGTATGCAGTGCATCCAATTTAAAGTGCATATTCAAAAGAAGGCATATAGAAACCAGGTATGTAACATGCATAAAGCCAGAGGGTACTCATCCATGGTAGCATGAACCTGGTTCCATCTATTTTATTTTATTATTTATTTTATTTATTTACGGTGCCCTTGCCAAGCCCCTAACCGACCTGACCCAGAAGAAACGTCCAAATCTGGTCGCATGGACGGCAGACTGTGAGCAGGCCTTCCGAGACCTGAAGTCTGCCCTGGCTCAGTCTCCGGTGCTGCAGGCCCCGGATTTTAAACGCAGGTTTATTGTACAGACTGATGTCTCTAACTATGGTCTGGGAGCTCTCCTCAGTCAAGTAGATGGGCAGGGAAATGAACACCCAGTCATCTACCTGAGTAGGAAACTGCTCCCCCATGAGGTTGCATATGCCACAATTGAAAAAGGATGCTTAGTTATTGTGTGGGTATTGCAAAAGCTGCAGCCATACCTCTATGGGAGAGACTTTACGGTAATCACAGACCATAACCCGCTCAGCTGGTTGAACAAGATTTCCGGGAGTAACGGCAAATTGCTGCGATGGAGTCTCACTCTGCAGCAATACACATTTACCATCCAACTCAAAAAAGGGGCAGAGCACTGGAATGCAGATGGACTCTCCTGGTAAGGCGATGAGATAGACGCCGTGCAAAGGGAGGTATGTGATGGATGATCGCCATCTCCCTGCGCCATTTTTAGGAGGGAGGTGTGACCATCGCCATGGGTTATGGCAATTCATGAAAAGCCCATGTCATGACTGTACGTATTTTGTGTGCTCTCTATAAAGTGTGTGTATTATCATAATTCCCTAAAGTATATATTTCAGGAATGGCTGCTTGCCATGAATGGATACAGTATGTCAAAATTGCATTGCCTTAGCTAATCAGAGCAAATGGCCACGTGAGACCTAGTCTTTGAAGAAAATCTTCAGGAATGTAACGTCTGCTCACACACTAGGTGGCCCTGCTCAAGGAGCAGTGCAGTCACGCTGGCTGTGAGAAGGGTCATTTGTAACACCTCATGCTAGTAGTCTTCCTATCATAAGATACCCTAAAGGCTCCAGGGAAGTATATTAGAGTCAGGTCTTGTAGTTGTGCTAATTTGCATTTACACAAGAACCTGGGAGAACAAAGGACTGTATTTTTGAGCCTGGGAAGGGTGGGGGCTGCTGAGGGAGAGGGGGCATGTGGAACTATAATACTCAGTATTCAACACTGCTTGGTGTTCACTTCTAGGGATAGCTGAGAGCGAAGAAGTGCTCCCCATGTCGGTCTATGGTGATCTCCCTCCACACAGATTCTCTAAGACTTCAGCGTTAGATACCTTAGGATTCTGACTTTCTAACCTTTACTTATCTGTAATCAATCTGTTCATTTATTATTATTACTATATATATATCTTGTTTATTTACCTATTTTTCTTGTAATTTAACCCTGGAGATATTTCTCAATAAATACTAAAACTTTATCAGCGTTATCTCTGTGTTCTAATGAATTCACGTGCCTGTAGAGGCCCATGTTATAATTGCGTAATCACTGTGAGTTTAAGTGAGATTTAAGTGTCTGGGGAACGTCAGGTTGGCGTATCTGAGTGCAAGCTGGGCACGGTGTCGTGACAAACTATGATAGTGACGCTCGACAGCAGCCGTTTTGATGGTATCCAAGCACATTAATCATGAGCATACCGTATACTGCCCTCACACCAACTATATATCCATATACCAATCACAACACAAGACTCACCTGTTCACGCACCTGCCATGTATCACACTTCGCCGTGTAAGGGCGGAAGTGACATCAACAGGTAGGGCGGAAGTGACGCTCCGCACAGAGCATCATCCGACAGCTGTAACCAGAGCGACAATAGAAACGGAAATGACATTCCGTCCAAGAAAGCAAAAGACTACATTACCCAAGGTGCTTAGTATGCACAATGCGGAAATAACATCCCGCTCCGCTTAAGGGTGTCATGACAACCATAATATATACACAAAAACGGTATATTAACCCATAAATGCAGTAAAGCCAGAAGACTGGCATACAAATATCACACAATAATGATGTTATCCTAATATATACCAATGGTACAGCTGTGCTCAGGTGATCTGCGGTGTAACAGACATATGGGTACATACATGTGTAAACAAAAAGTTTATACAAAAAAAGAAACAGAACAAAGAAATGAAGACAGACATACATAAACATGTAAATCCCGATACAAAACTATGAGACCACCGTCAATTATTATGGAAAGCAACTAAGCGAAAGTGCTTCATTAAGCCCGTTTGGCGCTACTGTATTTAAACGACTGATCCAGAAACATTCCCTTTGCAGTAAAAGCCTATTCCGATCCCCACCTCTCCTAAGAGGAGGTATATGGTCGATGGGGAAAAAGCAGAATTCTCTTAAGGTATGTTTACATAAGGAGAAATGTATTGCCACCGGCGGCATATTACAGTCAATCATATGCATAGCCTTCTTGATGGAGGATTGATGTAAAGCAATCCTTTCTTTAAGTAACCTGATGGTTTTGCCCACATATAACAACTGGCATGGACACTTGATCAAGTAAATGACAAAATGACTGTCACAATTTAAATGATGTTTAATCTCGAACTTGACATTATTGACTGGGTTGATAAAATGTGTCCCCACAAGCAAAAATTGGCAATTGACACAGCCGTGACACTTGTATGCTCAATTTCTACAACGCAACCATGTGTTGGACTTGGAGTCTCCAATGTCAGATTTTGCTAATATGTCCTTAACATTACTGCTTCTCTTGTAGCAGAACAGTGGCATGTCTGCACATATCTGACCAATGGTGTCATCAGACTGGATGATGTGCCAATGTTTCAAAATGCTGTCTTGAATATACTTGGATGCAATAGAATATGTGGATACAAAAACCATGTGATTCATGGAAGTCTCACTGTTCTTATTAATTAAGGCTTGTTCCTGCGTCATCGACAAACAATCTGTAATAGCATCTTGAATTTCTGCTGTGGGATAACCTCTGTCAATAAATTTATTGCCCATGTCTCTTAGCACATCAGGTAATTCTGTACCATCAGTAGTATTCCGTACAACCCTCAAAAGTTGTGACAACGGTAAACCACATTTAAGTGGAGCAGGATGAAAGCTATCAGCCGATAGCAAAGAGTTCTTATCAGTCATCTTTCTGTATAGTCTGGTAGATAGAGCATCACCAGATCTATACACACAAACGTCCAAATAATTAACGGTGGTCTCACTAAAAGATGCAGTGAACCTAATCGTGGTCTCAAGTGTGTTCAAATAGTCAATAAACTCAGTCAGAGGTCTCCCCCCCCCCCAGTCCAGATCACAAAAAGGTATGTAACTAGAAAACAAAGAATGAGCCATAATATGCTGTTTTTCATACATGTGCATGAATATATTGGCATACGATGGGGCCACGTTTGACCCCATCACAGTGCCCCTTAATTGTAAATAAAATTAATTCTCAAAAAGAAAATAATTTTTGCGCAAAACAATCTCCAGTAGGAGAAGCAAAAATTCAACATTAGGCCCATTGTAATCGGGACTGGAGAAGATCAAACTCCTTACTGCATCAAGGCCATCACAGTGGCTGATAGTGTACAAGCTTGTAATGTCAAGCGTAACCAATAAGGCATTCTCAGGCAGCGGTCCAAGCAATTTAAGCTTCTGAATGAAATCACCGGTATCTCTTAAATAGGTGCTAGTGTGTTGTACCACTGGCTGTAACCAATAGTCTATATATTGGGAAAGAGGTTGACATATTGACCCACAAGAGGAAATTATGGGCCTTCCAGGGGGCCTAACCAGTGTTTTATGCACCTTCGGCAGTACATAGATCACAGGAACTCTCGGGTGTGTCTGTGTTAAAAAAATATGAAGTTTGTTCATCAATCCAATTATTGGAAAGACCCATTTGTATCACTGCATCAATTTCTTGGAGTTATACGTAGGCTCATATGTCAAAGTTTTGTAACAATCTGTGTCCGAGAGTTGTCTCATGATCTCAGACACATAATCATTTTTATCCAATAATACTATGCCTCCCGCTTTATTAGAGGGACGCACAACAATTGACTTGTTATCTTTCATGATAGCCATATTTTCATCTTTAGACAAATTAGAGAAGGAAACTTTTTGATTATCCATAAAGGCTAATGTATCTCGCTTAACTAATTTAATGAAAGTTTCTATGGAATGATTACTGCAAGGTGGTGGATCAAAAGTACTCTCTAGATTTAAATTCCGTCCAAGAAACCAAAAGACTATATTTACCCAAGGTGCTTAGTATGCACAATGCGGAATAACATCCCGCAGATCACCTGAGCACAGCTGTACCATTGGTATATATTAGGAGAACATCATTATTGTGTGATACTTGTATGCCAGTCTTTTGGCTTTACCGCATTTATGGGTTAATATATCGTTTTTGATGAGGGGTAAAAGTTTTACCTTCTTTGTGTATATATTATGGTTGTCATGACACCCTTAAGCGGAGCGGGATGTTATTTCCGCATTGTGCATACTAAGCACCTTGGGTAATGTAGTCTTTTGCTTTCTTGGACGGAATGTCATTTCCGTTTCTATTGTTGCTCTGGTTACAGCTGTCGGATGATGCTCTGTGCGGAGCGTCACTTCCGCTCTACCTGTTGATGTCACTTCCGCCCTTACACGGTGATGTGTGATACATGGCAGGTGCGTGAACAGGTGAGTCTTGTGTTGTGATTGGTATATGGATATATAGTTGGTGTGAGGGCAGTATACGGTATGCTCATGATTAAGGTGCTTGGATACCACCGCTGTCGAGCGCCACTGTCATAGATGGAACCAGGTTCATGCTACCATGGATGAGTACCCTCTGGCTTTATGCATGTTACGTACCTGGTCGCTATATGCCTTCTTTTGAATATGCACTTTAAATTGGATGCACAGCATATTTACTAATGATTTATATGTGGATAAATATCTTTTTCTATTTTGATTATCATGGATGTGCTGGCTCTTTTTTTCTTCATGCTAATATTTTATGTGTCTGGCACTCTTGAACTTACTGATTAGGTGTGTGCTGCTGGTCTCACTGGAACCATATATATAATATATATGTGTGTGTGTGTATATGTATGTGTATATATATATATATATATATATATATGTGTGTGTGTGTGTATATATACAGTCAGGTGCATAAATACAGAATTTTAATATTTTGGCCTCTATTCGAAACCACAATGGCTTTGAAATGAAACAAACAAAATGTGCTTTAACTGCAGACTTTCAGATTTAATTTGAGGGTAATTACATCCAAATCAGGTGAACGGTGTAGGAATTACAACGGTTTCTATATATGCCTCCCACTTTGTAAGGGGCCAAAAGTAATGGGACTATCAACTCAAAAGCTATTTCATGGACAGGTGTGGGCTATTCCCTCGTTATTTCATTATCATGTAAGCAGGTAAAAGGTCTGGAGTTGATTCTAGGTGTGACATTTGCATTTGGAATCAGTTGCTGTCGACTCTCAATATGAGATCCAAAGAGCTGTCACTATCAGTGAAGCAAGCCATCCTTAGGCTGAAAAATCAGACAAACCCATCAGAGAGAGAGAGCAAAAACATTAGGTGTGGCCAAATCAACTGTTTGGAACATTCTTAGAAGGAAAGAACGCACCGGAGAGCTCAGCAACACCAAAAGATCTGGAAGACCACGGAACACAACTGTGGTGGATGACAGAAGAATTATTTCCCTGGTGAAGAAAAACCCCTTATCAACAGTTGGCCAAATCAAGAACACTCTCCAGGAGGTAGGTGTATATGTGTCAAAGTCAACAATCAAGAGAAGACTTCACAAGAGTGAATATAGAGGGTTCACTACAAGATGGTAAACCATTGGTGACCCTCAAAAATAGGAAGACCAGATTAGAGTTTGCTTCAGAACTCATTGGACGGCGCTTCACAGTGCAGATGGACAATGACCCGAAGCATACTGCAAAAGCAACCAAAGAGTTTTTTAAGGCTAAAAAGTGGAATGTTATGCAATGGCCAAGTCAATCCCCTGACCTGAATCCGATTGAGCATGCATTTCACTTGATGAAGACAAAACTGAAGGGAAAATGCCCCAAGAACAAGCAGGAACTGAAGACATTTGCAGTAGAGGCCTGGCAGAGCATCACCAGGGATGAAACCCAGCGTCTGGTGATGTCTATGCGTTCCAGACTTCAGGCTGTAATTGCCTGCAAAGGATTTGCAACAAAGTATTAAAAAGTGAAAGCTAGATTTAGGATTGTTTAGTTTGTCCCATTACTTTTGGCCCCTTAAAAAGTGGGAGGCAGATATAGAAACCCTTGTAATTCCTACACTGTTCACCTGATTTGGATGTAATTACCCTCAAATTAAATCTGAAAGTCTGCAGTTAAAGCACATTTTGTTTGTTTTATTACAAAGCCATTGTGGTGGTGAATAGAGGCCAAAATATGAAAATGTTGTCAATGTCCCAATATTTATGCACTTGACTGTATACATATATGTGTGTGTGTGTATGTGTGTGTATATATATATATATATATATATATATATATATATATAATATATTATCTAGGAGTGGCAGGGCTGACCTGGAGAGGGTACCACTCTGGACAGAGAAAAGTATATACGAGTGTTTAGTAAATTTAGTTCTTTAACCTCTCATCCCTTTTTAAATGTTTTTAAAAAAATTTGGGCTTGTCAAATTTCCATGTGTTTTTGATGAACACAGACATGCACACAGATACACACTGACACAGATACATACCGCACACACTGACAAAGCCTTCACAGACAGACACACACACCTCTCTCACACAAATGCAGCCAGCCAAATAAATACAATGCTGGCATTTATTATTAAAAGTCATCCTCCTGGTCCCCACACACCCTTGGTGGCAGCTCTTACATCGCCCCTGCCCTGCTGGCAGCACGCGTGTAACTAATACACAACTGCGGTGCGGCTCCGGAGCGGAGAGAGCGAAGGAGAAGAAAATAAAATCACTTTAACTGTCGCCGGGGCATCGGCAGCAGCTTGCAGAATGGGAAGACTGCCTGGTAGGGGCTGCGTGCTTCCGCTGCAGCTCCCCCTACAGTTATCCCAGCCAGCACCACCAGACACAGTTGCCCGCTTGTCACAGTCAGTCGGGTACAATGCCCTGGCTGGCAGCACCCCCTCTGCTTGGCCTACCACGGCTCCCAGGGCATGTGCCCTGCTCAAACCCCCCACACACACACACACACACACACACTGGCAAAGGACAACAGTGAGCTCAGTGGTCGCGGTGAGCGACAAATTAGTGGCTCCCAGGGACCCACCACTTTAAAAAAAAATGGGGTCCTACCTGACCATTTCTGGGTCCCATCATAATTTATGCTTTAGAGCTCCCCATATGCCTCAGACCTCCCCAAATGCCCCTAAAATGCAGATCTGATACCCCCAACAGCATCAGATATCCCCACAAGCCCCTTAAATTCATGTTTTAATGCCTCCATGATTTTTCAGGTAATATGACTTTTCTGTTCACAAAACCCATAGTGAATAAGTAGGCTTACCATATCATCCCTTTAAACTGGGACACTCATGGATTACACAGGTTCTGTGGCTCATTGAAACCAGGTGAAATCTAGGCATGAAGTCAGCCAGTCACAGAACCTTTAATTAATTCACGTGTCCCGTTTTAAAGTGATATTATGGTTAGCCACTTTAGGTAATAGTCATATTTATCAAAGGATAAATGCCCAGTCTTTACACATTATTTCGCACATTAATACCCCTTACAAAATGATGCCGCAGATTAATGCCCTTTACACATGCCGCACATTAATGCCCTTTAGTCCCCCTGTGCATTGCCCCTAGCAGCAGTCCCCCTGTGCATTGCCCCTAGCAGCAGTCCTCCTGTGCATTGCCCACGGCAGCAGTCCATCCCCCTGTGCAGTGCCCCCCAGGAGCAGTCCGTCCCCCTGTGCAGTGCCCCCCAGGAGCAGTCCGTCCCCCTGTGCAGTGCCCCCCAGGAGCAGTCCGTCCCCCTGTGCAGTGCCCCCCAGGAGCAGTCCGTCCCCCTGTACAGTGCCCCCCAGGAGCAGTCCGTCCCCCTGTGCAGTGCCCCCCAGGAGCAGTCCGTCCCCCTGTGCAGTGCCCCGCACGTGCAGTCCGTCCCCCTGTGCAGTGCCCCGCACGTGCAGTCCGTCCCCCTGTGCAGTGCCCCCCGTATGCCTGTCAGACCACCTATGCAGTCCAATGAAGATATCTGCCCCCCTAATAGGTGTGAGTGACTTGGGCATTAGGCCCAGGCCACTAAAGGGCAAATAGGTGGGCCCTCTAGTGACCTGGGCCTAATGCCCAAGTCACACAGCTATTTGGGGGGTATATACCTTCAATTGGGCCTAATGCCCCCTATGTTGCCTGTGCCTTTTGCCCGCCTATAGACCCACAGGCCTATTGCCTGAATTTATCCCACGGGCCTAGTGCCCGACAACCCTGGTGGTCTAGGAAGGAGTAAAATACCGGTGGCCCAAGGCCGCCTACTGGTATGGTGGGAGAGGCTGCGGGGGGGAGCTTCGTTAGCTGTTTTGCTTTCCTCCCCCGCAGTCCTTTTTCGGTCCTCAGCTTCAGTCTTCTGCCGCTGGCCCGTCCTGGCCAGCGGCACCGCCACTTCCTTCTTGATCACGCCGTCTTCTGACCTCTTGCGCGGCCGCCGGAACTGTTGCCGCGCCGCTCTTCCCTTGTCTTCGGGAGGTCTTCACTCCTCCCCTCCGCCGATGGACTGAACGTTCCCGCTCAGCGGCGTCTATTAAAGATGTCGCGAGTGGGCGGGGCTATGACGCGGCGAGCCACGATTGGCTTGTTATTTCTGCCTCCTATTGGCTGCTGGACTGCGAGCCTAAAGCTCGCGGCCAGAACCAAACAACCGCCGCAGCTACTTGGCTTCCTTGCAGCGAGCTCCGCTCAGCTAATGGTACAGAGTGATCATCTGTGCCCTATGCTACATAATTTCTTTCCAGATGGGAGTGGAGTTCCACAATGAGAAAACCACCATTAATAGAGCTTGTATGATCACCCACAGCGTTTTCTACCACCAATAACCTGATGTCATTTCAGTGGCTTTCTTGTGGAAGAAGGGTGCTGCCTTCTGCACCATTCCATACATTGGTAGACTCCATACCGCAGCGCATACAGACTGTTGGGCCACCAAAGGCTGCAAGTTGTGGTCCAAAGACCTATTATGTGAACTAATATTGTGGTTACAATTTTTTGGCCACTACCTGTGCATCCATTTATTGGTCTTTCCTAGGACTATTTATATGGCAAATAGTCATTTGAATTTTGAAACGGGCAAATTTTTTCTTTTCATTATGCCTCCTGCATTTTGTGCCCATAGTTTAAATAAGTTGTAAATCATCATGCAGGTTATGCTGGATGATCAAAGCACTTACATTTGCTCAGAAATCTGTTTTAAATAGCAACAAATTTTATGTTCTAGGTTTGAAATAAAGATAAATTTTCAGGTGACAAATATGCACAGATTTGTTAACTCACTCAATTGCCTTGAGATACATGTTATAGTCTACTATTCTTCATCAATCTCCCCAGGGTCTGAGTCATCTGCATCAGCATAAGGTCATTCATCGAGACATTAAGGGGCAAAATGTCTTGCTTACAGAGAATGCAGAAGTCAAGCTAGGTAAGCAAATCTATGCACTTGAATTAAGATTAAAGAATAAATAATTGACAATATTGTGTGATGAGAGGTTGAAAGCACAAACACACTGTGCATATGAATGATATTTGACTATTTTACTGCATATTTAACTTCTTCCCTGATGTGCTATTTATTTATTTATTACTAGTTATTTATATAACGCACACATATTACGCAGCGCTTTACAGAGAATATCTTACCATTCACATCTATCCCTGCCCCAGTGGAGCTTACAATCTATATTCCCTATCACATGCTCGCAAACATACACACTATGGTCAATTTTTGTGGGGAGCCAATTAACCTAACAGTATATTTTCGGAGTGTGGGAGGAAACCGGAGTACCCAGAGGAAACCCACGCAAGCACAGGGAGAATATACAAACTCCACACAGTTAGAGCCGTAGTGGGAATCGAACCCATGACCGTAGTGCTGTGAGGCAGTAACGCTAACCATTACACCGTCTGTGCTGCCCTGGGTGCTATCTGGGAAGTGGGAGGAACAGGGATATGAAGGCCTTGTATTGGGGTGAGGGGGGGTGGGGGGTGGCAGGTCTATAATGGTGTGATTCATAGCAAATGAAGTGATCACGAGCTCCACCCCACCTTACCAGCAGAACTCAAATTCTTGGCATTTGGCAAGTATGTGTTATTGTAGGTGTAGGCACCTGGTAAATGCGTGTATGTATAGGATCACTGGGCAGCAACAATATGTGATTTATTTTTTTTTGAGGTTTTTATACAAGAAGTCCCATACCTCCCTACTTTGGTAATCTTGCTAATTGGGACATATAGTGCATGCTTAAAAGAGGGTATGGCCATGGCACTGCTGAAGCATTAAGCCACCCCTATCCACCTTTAACTTTTCCACTCGCTCATCCTCAGCTGTTTTGCTGTGGGATCATATATCTCAACAGTTTGATGGGACAGCAGGACAGACTTATTTAGAGTGCGGCTATTCTTTCTAAATTGGGACAGCTGTGAGATTCTTACCTGCATAGTAATCCCATAAGCAAACTACTGGATAAGGGTCAGGGTCTTCAACAGATTGGCCATGCCCCAGTAACAGTGCAGCCGTTCATGAGGCATGACTCTGCCCACTTTGGTGCTATCAATTACATCTGAGAACCGCCACAGACTCGGACGTGTCATCTGGGGGTGGCGAAATTAGGTCAGGTCATACACACAGTCCCGTTCTGTGTTGTTTTAACATACAGATCACACCAAACATGCAACTAGCTAGCAAGACCTTAGTCTGCCCTGTTATTTGCATATGTATGTCTTAAGCTGGCCATACACGCTACAATTATCAGGGCGATCTGCCTGATATCTGTGGATCGCCCCGATAATTGTAGCGTGTGGGGGGGGGGCGACCGAGGGTTAAATATTGCTCGGTCGGGCATGCCGGATTGTCCAGCATGCCTGTCCGATGCGATATTTACCGGTAAACTGTTGGCCGCATCGGGCAGTGTATGTCCAGCCGCGGCCGACAGACAGACATTTCCTGTGTTCCTTCCTACGGAAATGTCTCTTCTCCCGGGGGCGGAGTGTGGATGTCGGGCTGATACACTGTGACAGAAATCTCAGTGTATGCCGGCGACATCTGCGGCCTGCAGGCTGCCATATAAAATGTCTGTCGGTCTGACAGACATTTTATCTGGCCGTGTATGCCCAGCATTAGCAGAGCAAATAAATAAATTATTTAATAAACAAACTACTGTATATGTGTAGAAAAAACAGTCATGTGTAAGGGCTCTTACACAGCAAAGGTTCTATACTATGGGTTTACTAAAGTCTAGTTTAAGAGATTCATTAGTCTGATAATTCTAACCTAGAAGTATAATGCAAAATAAAAACCATAATACAATAATCGGCGTCAATGAGTCATCTCTTGAAGGAGTGGTAAAAGAGTATCTAAAGCACTGAAAAGATTTTGAAAAATACAATGAAAGCAGTTAGCCCAAAGAAGGTAATATAACATAATAAGCATATAGTTAACACTCACATCGAAATATATACATTGCTGTGTAAAGCAAAGCCCAAAAATACAGTTTAGAGAATTATGAGTGTTTCAGAGCGGCTGACTGAGATATAAGGAGATTCAATCCATTTAGACCAAATATAGTTGAATTTCAACATAACATTTCTGTCCAAGTAAGCATACGTTCCATGCCCAAATGTAGCATTAACCAGTGATATGGAGATGGATAAGTAAACGCACAGAGATTGTACATCTTATAAGCATGTTATGGGAGTGTCGCAGGCACATCACTGATAGTGGTTGCAAACTCAAACACATAATCGCTTGCATTGGAGGCAGTACTTTGACATGAAATCTGCACCTAGCATGGGGCTGCTGCAAGTTTGGATGATGTGACCGATGGTTACATCTCAAAACTCACCAAGCGTCTGAATGCACTCAGAGGGTGTCCAGGTCTTGTACATTCAGGCTTGTATTGGTATTTGCACAAAGACGCAGACGTGCGACCGGCAAAAAAAGGAGAAAAGGATGGCTGCTGTTTATGTAGACGCTTAGGTGTGAGTGTATGGATATTGAAAAGTTGAATTTGCATGAATGCTACCCAGTGCCTCCCCCCACTTCTAGTCCTGCCGTCATCCCGTGTCAACCTCCCAACTCTCCTTATAATGCACTCAGAACATATAAAGGATACCAGCTTTTGGAAAGCTAACATGAGTTAGAATTTCTGAAGGGGAGAATCCTGGATCACAGGAGGACTGCCAGAAATTGAACAGACAGGGTATGTCTTATTTGCAAGTTCCTAAAAAAAATATTCCTATGGGACACCAAATACAGACCTATACTGATTTAAAGGATTTAATTACATGATCTGTGCGTAATTGCCCAATAGAGACTACTCCCCACCTGTCCCATTTAGCTCTAGATTGTAAGGCTTTTAGCTCTGAGAGCCATCTTTTACCCAGAGAAGATAGTCTGGGTTCAGCCCCTGGACCTCCAGAATCCAAGAGACCAGATTCCAAATTTGGATAACTTGTGTCAGAATAGGAAGCCGACACTAATTGTGTCCGAGAGTGTCCTATAAAGAATTGTCTTGTGGTTTGGAATTTTTTCCAATACAGTTATCTGTGGCTTATATGCTATTCCAGGAGCACCTCATGACCATTTACATTTAATATAAAATATTATACTTACAGATCTACTCTCCGTGCGCTACAAGTCGTGTTACACATAACGCGTGCATGCCGTTCGACTCGGTGGCGCCGAGCGTTTTTCCGTGTGACATTTTCCCTTAAAATGTATCTTATTCGCAAAGTAATGGGAATAAGGCACACAAGCAGCTTATGCTGATTAAAACTATATGCGGCATACCTACATTCTGTGTGACTGCGGTTATATCTGCATGCAAAATGCTACATTACAGTGTCAGCAGGTGTGACGCTGTAATGTAGCATTTCACAGGCAGATGCAGTCGCACACAGAATATAGGAACGCCGCATATCGTTTTAATTAGTATAAGCTGCTTGTGCTTCCTATACGCATCGCTTTGCAAATAAGGGAAAAAGTGGCATGAGTAGATGCTCAGTTCTATAAAGTGCAACAAGAAGGGCTGTTTAACGTGCAAGGAGGTTTAGCTTAGATGTATGTGGACACATCTATAGGTCTGCAGTCCATGGACAATTTTGCCTGGTGTGGTTATAACCTTCTCTCCTCAGAATAGGAAGTCAAGATCCCCCTACTGTACTGCCCAGCAAGGTTTGAAGAGGGGTATGACCAGGGTAGGCTGCGCAACTAAGGGAGTGTAAGGTCAGATCCTCCAAGTCTTTCATCCACAGTTTAAGATTGCCTAATAATTTGAGTCCCTAGACCTGGTGACAGTATCCAGCTTTATCCAGGGCTTTTGATCAATCTAAACCAGAATAGTAATTTTAATTAGATTCACTCTGACTGTCAGCATAAGAGGGAAAGTAGGCAGCTTATCCTTAAAATAATAGATCTACAGTTGTAAAGTAAGTCTAACATGTAACAGGCACCAGTACTTAAAATTTCCACCCATTGGAGAGCCAAGTCTGAAGTGACAGAAGCTTGGCACCGTCTCCTAAGTCGTATGATGTGGAATTTGTCCCAATTAATTCAAAGAGAAAAGACCAAAATTGTGTCATCATCTGACAATCAGCCAAAAATATTATATATATATATATATATATATATATATATATATATATATATATATATATATATAATATTTTTGGCTGATTGTCAGATGATGACACACATACATACACATATATATATATATATATATATATATATATATATATAATGTATGTGTGTGTCATCAGCAATATAGCCCACCCTACGACTCAAAAATTAAACAATGAATATCCCGATGAGCATGTCCTGTAACTTACATGTCAGGGGCATACCGTCTGGCCCAAATAGCGAAGGTTGCTGTGGGCACCCCTGCCTTGTGCCTGTGGATAAAAGGGAATGAAACAGAAAGATAAATGTTAACAGCTATGCGGGCATGCGTGAGCCGAATAGAATTGTTTAACTCTACTATCTAAGTCATGGTCTATACTGAAACATTTCATAATCTCCAACAGGAAGGCCCTCTACACTGAATTGAGCGCTTTAGCAGCATCAAAAGAAACCACTACTGAAGTGTCCTCTTCCCCATGAGAGACATGTAGATGGGTGAATAAATTGCTTACATTAATGGAGGTATCCTGTCCAGGCATAAAACCTGTCTGGTCTGAATGGGTTATTGTGGTTATCACCTTATTTAGGTGCTTCACCAAAATCTTAATATCTATGGACAAATAAGGATATAGGTCGATATGACCCATTAAATAAGGGATCTTTCCCAGATTTAGGCAAAACTACGAGTCAAGTAGACGAGGAGCATAAAACATGTTTTATGCTTTTTATAAAGCTCCATAGAGACTCCATCCCGGAGCCTTGCTACTCTGGAAGGAATGTATGGCCATATCTATCTCATCCAAAGGTAGGGGGTATCTAAAACGTCAGCTGCTTCAGACATGAGAGAAGTAAAATATCTCATCAAGGTAAGCTTCTAAGGCTTCCCAGCCACATTGCTGCTTGGATCTATGTGAGGTAGTAAAAGTTGTAAAAAGACCTCGCTATGATCAAAAACTTGGAGTACCATTGTAACAAATGTCTGTGCTTTAATAAATGGGCCAAATAGCTACCAGTCTTATCATCACACGCGTAAACAAAAACCTGCAGTGGGATTTTATCATTAAGACAATCAATCCACTTTTTTTGGCTCGACAACCAAGCTTCAAGGGAGGAATCAAGCCGATCAGATAAGTATGCCTGCTCAAGAGCTCTAAAGGAGGTTTCTCCAGCTCCTGTTGCCTAGACAAAATCTTCAATTCAGAAATATATGTTTTATGATGGTACCATAGTAAGCTTGAAAAGTGTCCCAAACAGTAGGTGAGGAATTAGTGCCAGTGTTAATTTAATAAAAATTCCCCTCCAGGTTGCACCCATCTGTGTCAGCTGAAAGGGATTCAAACCCCAAAAGCAATGCCCACGTTGGACACTTAAATCCAGGACAAAAGGAGAATGGTCTGCAATACCCGTAACCTTATATTCTGCCTGTTAAATCAGGGGGGTCAATATGTGAACGGCTAAGGCCAGGTCAGTCCTGGATAGGTATTGATATGTGTTCGAAAAACAAGCATATTGTTTTACCTGAGGGTGCCTTTAATCTCCATGCATCAACCAGGCCCAGCTCCACTACAAGATTTCCAAACACTTTTTTGCTCGCTTTACTGATAAGCCGAGAGCTTAATGCAATCTATCCAAAAGAGGGTCAAGTACACTAAAATCACATCACAAACTATAGGAGTATTTGGAGTTATGAATTCTGCCACTTTTTTTATATAAAATCTCACTGCAGTAGGGAAATGATATTTAAATAGCTAAGAGGAGGAGCAGGGAG
The DNA here is from genome assembly GCA_031769625.1 of Taudactylus pleione. Lineage (NCBI taxonomy): Eukaryota > Metazoa > Chordata > Amphibia > Anura > Myobatrachidae > Taudactylus > Taudactylus pleione. Next base: position 11,396,337 of record JAUIMM010000036.1, on the reverse strand, counting down.
GAATGAATTGTGCACCCACAATATATTATTGGAGGTAGCCAGCTGGATGCGGGAGGGGACCCTCAAGGGTAGACATCGAAGCTAGGTTAGACGTAAAAAGCTTGATGTTCATTCTACCAAAAGAGCTAAAACCAGATGAATGGAGGCTGCCAAGAGCCACCACCAACATCGAATGCTCCTAAAATCAATGTGGACAGGATAGCTATCACTTTGCAACAGTTAAGGACCCACTAGCCACCAGAGAGATTACTCCATGTCCTCTCTTTAATGTTGATCATAAGTAATATACATTTTCTAATAGCGTACCCTATATCCTAATAACAAAGGTCATTGTGTGTGTGGCATTGTATTGCTGGGTAAATTAGAAAACTGTTGACTATGCCCTTAATTGTATAGCTCTATCCTCAAAGCCCTGCCCCCCTGTTCAACTATGGAAATTGTGAATGTTGAGTGGTATGCATCAATGATGAAAGGCTAATGGAAGCTTAACCCTTTAACTTGGCTCACCATATGTAAAAGGCCTAGCCTGTCTGTCTCTAGCACCAATCGGCTTTACTTTTGCACATTTAAGCATTCAAATATAAGGTGAAAGTGAATTTTAAAAGCGTTTTTATGTATGTCTGTTCAGTGCAGTGAACTTTTGCTCTTTATGCTTTATAGTGGATTTTGGAGTCAGCGCACAGTTAGACAGGACAGTAGGCAGGAGAAATACCTTCATTGGCACCCCGTATTGGATGGCTCCTGAGGTTATTGCCTGTGATGAAAACCCAGATGCAACATATGACTTTAAGGTACGTTATTGACTTTTGGGGCTAATGTTTCTAGGTGTTCTAGTATTGGTACACTATTCTATGTAGTAGATCTTCTTACAGAGACATCATTCAAATTACTTCATACCTCAGGCAAAATGAGTTACAGCAAATCTTTTTTTTTTCATTCATTTGCAACTTGAAGTCAAATGATGCAATATTTCAGGAAAGCTACAGTCAGGTGCATAAATATTGGGATATTGACAGAATTTTCATATTTTGGCCTCTATTCACCACCACAATGGCTTTGAAATTAAACAAACAAGATGTGCTTTAACTGCAGACTGTCAGATTTAGTTTGAGGGTAATTACATTCAAATCAGGTGAACGGTGTAGGAATTACAACAGTTTCTATATGTGCCTCCCACTTTTTAAGGGGCCAAAAGTAATGGGACAAACTAAACAATCCTAAATCCAAATTTTACTTTTTAATACTTTGTTGCAAATCCTTTGCAGGCAATTACAGCCTGAAGTCTGGAACGCATAGACATCACCAGACGCTGGGTTTCATCCCTGGTGATGCTCTGCCAGACCTCTACTGCAAATGTCTCCAGTTCCTGCTTGTTCTTGGGGCATTTTCCCTTCAGTTTTGTCTTCATCAAGTGAAATGCATGCTCAATCGGATTCAGGTCAGGGGATTGACTTGGCCATTGCCGAGTCAATCCCCTGAATAACATTCCACTTGCAGTATGCTTCGGGTCATTGTGAAGCGCCGTCCAATGAGTTCTGAAGCATTTGACTGAATATGAGCATATAATATTGCCTGAAACACTTCAGAATTCATTCTGCTGCTTTTGTCAGCAGTCACATTATCAATAAATACAAGGGAACCAGTTCCATTGGCAGCCATACATGCCCACGCCATGACACTACCACCACCATGCTTCACTGATGAGGTGGTATGTTTTGGATCATGAGCAGTTCCTTTCCTTCTCCATACTCTTCTCTTGCCATCACTCTGGTACAAGTTGATCTTTGTCTCATCTGTCCATAGGATGTTGTTCCAGAACTGTAATGGCTTTTTTAGATGTTGTTTGGCAAACTGTAATCTGGTCTTCCTTTTTGAGGCTCACCAATTGTTTACATCTTGTGGTGAACCCTCTATATTCACTCTTGTGAAGTCTTCTCTTGATTGCTGACTTTGACACATATACATCTCCCTCCTGGAGAGTGTTCTTGATTTGGCCAACTGTTGTGAAGGGGTTTTTCTTCACCAGGGAAATAATTCTTCTGTTATCCACCACAGTTGTGTTCCGTGGTCTTCCGGGTCTTTTGGTGTTGCTGAGCTCTCCGGTGCGTTCTTTCTTTTTAAGAATGTTCCAAACAGTTGATTTGGCCACACCTAATGTTTTTGCTATCTGATGGGTTTGTTTTGATTTTTCAGCCTAATGATGGCTTGCTTCACTGATAGTGACAGCTCTTTGGATCTCATATTGAGAGTCGACAGGAACTGATTCCAAATGCAAATGTCACACCTAGAATCAACTCCAGACCTTTTACCTGCTTAATTGATAATGGCGAGGGAATAGCCCACACCTGTCCATGAAATAGCTTTTGAGTTGATAGTCGCATTACTTTTGGCCCCTTTAAAAAGTGGGAGGCACATATAGAAACCGTTGTAATTTCTACACCGTTCACCTGATTTGGATGTAATTACCCTCGAATTAAATCTGAAAGTCTGCAGTTAAAGCACATCTTGTTTGTTTGATTTCAAAGCCATTGTGGTGGTGAATAGAGGCCAAAATATGAAAATTCTGTCAATGTCCCAATATTTATGCACCTGACTGTACATGATTTTATGCCTGTAGTAAAACTGTTGTAGGCAGGTTTTGTGCTGTTCCCAGTTACCTATGTAGAGTTTGCAAACCTCGCCTCCCAGACAATTCATTTTCAGCTCTGTTGGAAAACTCACAATTGACAATCACTTTCTATTCAAAACTTGAACAAATAATAATGCAAGAGCAAAGCAAGGAGGGGGCTCACTATATGGGGCCTGATAAGAAATACTTAAGAGTTGTTCTTCAATTTTACAACTATGAAGTTTAATCCTATTATGAGCTTAAATCCCTATTGCAATACTTGAAATGGTCTTTTTATATTAGTCTACTCAACATTTATGGGAAGAGAAAAAAATCACTTACAGCAAATAATGATTCAATAGTTCTATATATAAATATAATAGCAGGTTTATTTTAATGAGCAAAATATTTGTTTAATTATTATTCTGGTGTGTATAATTGAAATTAAGGTTGGTTGGAAATATGGGATTACATAAGTCTATTGTCCTGAATAGGAGTCGATTATTTACAAGTGCCCTAGTAATGGATCTTAATAATAGCCCCACCTTTTCTGATTGCTAATAGTTAGCTGTCGCTCTTCATGTTACCCAAATATGCTGTACTGCACTGGGCAGTCCATACATGGAAGAAACAATTGGTCAGATGAATATTCTTTCCAGTACTATCCTACACTTATTTGCTCAGGTTTCACAGTGTTGGCTCAAAAAGATGTTAAGTAAATCATAGTGCTCTATTATCCTTTTGGAATCATTTATGTGTATATGTATATTCACCTGTAACCCACTACTCTTCAGTTGCAGATTTAATTGTATTTTGTTAATTGAATTATTGCCAATTTTAATAAAACCATTATGCAAATGTTCTAGTCATGCATTGCTAGGTCATAAGAGAATTAAAACGTATCTAAATATATTTATAGCTTTTGCCCTTCTGCTGCACAGGAGGTTTCTGCCCTCCCTGAGCTCACCTTCATGTCACTGTGTGTCTATGTGTATGTCTAGTGAATGAACGGTTAAGGGAATTCTCATATTTAAGGGGATAGTGTATGTAGAAGATGCAACATAGAAACTTAAAAACTATTTGTCATAGTTATTACATGTGCCATCATTATTACTATGTATACTTTTAAAATACATTTTTGGTTTAAAGATTGAAGGAATAGTTATAATTTTATAACCAAAAACAGGAGAGGCTTACAAATTACCAGTGAATGAACACACAATACTAGCAAATGAACAAACAAGTACAGTAAATTAATAATATGACACATCAAGAAAACATAATCAATAGATCCTATCTAATATTGTACGCACTAACATTTAAGATTACTGTATTAAAACTGAAAATGTTAATTCACTGGCTGATTCACTATATATAATCTCCCATGCTGTGTAATTTTTAGTAGGAATCTTATGGCCATGCTCATGAACCCCTTATAATATTTTCTTTTGCTCAATGTACTCCTCCAGTCACCCTTCTCCAAACTTTTTGGTGTCTATTAGTCCATCTTATCTATATTACTGAGTTGAGTTGCCATTGAATTAGAGAAAGATGATCCAAAAAGTTATATACACACACATTATTGGCACAATTCCTTGTATGACACATACACACATTTTTCAGATAGTGGAAATTTATGTTGAAAGGTTTACTAAATTTTGTTTGATATATGGATCCAATATTCTGCTTATATTATTATGGACCATTCGCCTCTCCCAATAAAGCTGCATCTTTCAGGCTGTGTGTAAATCCTGAAGAGTGCTGCGATTCTACACAGCTGTCCCACTTCAAGCCTCATTTAATTTCACTGGGAATAAAAATAAAAATAAGAAAGCACCAGCCAAGGCAGCGGGCAGAGAACAATTCATCTTGTTCATTGTCGTTGTTCATCAGGGTTTAAAGCCGCAGCCCATCACTATTGGAAAAGCATTTCCCTTCAATGTGGAGTGACGTGTCCTTCGTTGTTCATTATTTTTCATTCCAAATAACACTTCTGTCCAGAAAACAGTAATTGATGATAGAATGTCCTGTAACATAAGCAGCTGCGAATCACTCATACATTCTGGATGGTTTTTAAAATGTTTTCTGTTGAATACTTTTCCCCTATTTTATTCTTTTCCAGAGTGATTTGTGGTCCTTAGGAATAACAGCCATAGAAATGGCAGAAGGAGCTCCACGTAAGTAAAACATTATCTGTTAGATTACTTTTTAGAATCTGTCTGCTCTTGAGTTTGTATTTTTTTCATGTACAGCAAATAAAACTACAGCGTTGCATTTTTTATGTACATGTCACACTAATCACTATGATTTCAGTTCTCTATTGTCAATATTGAGAATGTTGTCATTCTAAATGTAGATTATTTTCTTGTACCAGACCAGCATTCTGGACTAATTAATCTGAACTGATTTGATGACGGCACTATACTATGGGCGGCTGAAAATCATGTGACCCTAATCATGTGATCTTTGGCAGCCTTCCTACAATGTATTGGGAGCGCTCCCGACATGAGTGACTGGTCCACTGGTAAATGAATTCTGGAGAATTAAACACTCCAAATTTTCTGGTGGCAACAGCTGGCACAATTCTTCAAAAATCAGGAGACAGAAAGGCCTTCCGCCTCCAGTGCAAATCTTGAAAAGTCTCCCTAAGCATTATGTTTATGCATCTGCTAAAGAGAATAGTTATCGATCACAACTGTGCTAGAGTGGGGCTCTGTTAGAATCCTGTCAGAAGCCACTGGGCATACCTGACAGGGTTAGAATATCGACATTTTTACGGTCGGTATGCTAACACTCCCTTTCTCCCTACCCTAACCCTCCCTCCCCGGTGCCTAACCCAAACCTCCCCCCCTTAGTACCTAAACCTAACCTCCCCACACCCTAAACCTAACCCTTTCCTCTTAGTGCCTAACTCTAACTCTCCCCCTAATGTCTACCACTAACGCTAACCCTGGTACTTACCTTCGGGTTACCGGTGTTAGAATTCCGGCAGTGGCATTCTGACCACCGGAATCCCCTCCGTCTGTAGTTTAACCGCATCCCATTTATAAGATACTTAACAATGTCCCTGACAGATTAATTAATTTCAAAAAACTACTTCTTTACTTGTGCTGCTGTTATGAGTCAAATGTAAAGGTGCGTACACATGGTACGATATCTATGAACGATAATGATATCGTTCAACGATATATCGTTCCCGCATGAACGGTAATGATATCTATGGTCGTCCGTACATGCAGGTCAACTGCACGGTATCGTCACCTTTGCCTTTTCAGAGATGTGGCAGGATGACTTCACTGAAAGATATGTTTCAAGTTGTTGTGGTGCAGATCGTACCGTGTGTATGTAGCTTCAGTTCACAGGAGGAATCCTATTCTGTCCTAGAGATTGCCCTCAGTTGGAAAAATAAACACACAGGAAATAATGCAACAAGTTTAATTATATTAGATTTTATACAGCATGTAAAAAACTTAAGAAAAAATATTATACTACTTTGTTGTACTCCAAACTTTAAATCACCAATAGAACAATAAATAGTAACTTCATAATGATTTGCTATTGCATAAAGCAATACGGCCTGAATTGCAGTGGATCGGTGTAAAGACTTCTAAAGCTACAGTATTAAGGTGCTAATAGCGGGAGCAGTTTTCTGCCACTAAGTCAATCGGATAATTTTTTACTTCACACATCTAGATAGTACAAAATGTTGTCTATTGATTGCAGTTTCTGACATATTTTTTTTGTAACCTTTAGCACTCTGTGATATGCATCCCATGAGAGCCTTGTTTCTAATCCCCCGGAATCCAGCTCCTAGATTGAAATCTAAGAAATGGTGAGTCATTGCGGAGACTGATTTCCCAGTGTAATTGTGAAATGAAAGCGCTGTATTGGTACTGCCTGTGTCTACAAGTGGATTATAAACATGATGTACACAGAGAGAGAGGGGTGCTTAGTACAATGGTAAACATACTTCGAAAACCATTTTTTTTTTCCTGTTTGTCTTGTCCGCAATCCACACTTTTTTTTACTGGTTGAAACTTGACTTGGCAGTTCCTGTGCATGTAGCATAGCCTAATTTCTCAGGAAAACAACTGCCATTCTACAGAGGCATATTTTTGTTTTATTTTGAAGTATTAGGAATTCATCAGCCTGAATTGCATATGAGCTGTAGCTGGGATTCTCATGTCGCTTAAACAAATTCTTAAGAGAATGAGGGGATGATGGATGTAACAGAACATATATTGTAGGCTTTTTGCTTTTTCTTCCCCATTCAGATACATATATATATATATAATATTCCACTACATTTTTATTGAATTTTAATATCAAAGTGTACAGAAAAGAAAAGGAAGGAACACAATGGGGAATAAAAAAGTGGAATGAAAATACAGAGTAACAGAGCATGTATCTGGGCCTATACTAGGGGCTCGGTAAAACTAAGCATCAGAGACACGGGAATGGAGGAGACTAAGATCAGTAAACCTGCTCTGTGAGGAGGAGCATCCCTGCTCTTCTCTATACTCAGTCCACCAGAACCACTTCATGTGAGCAGGCGCGCCAAGAGCTGCGCGGGTCCTAAATGCGGGGGGCATGGCCACGCTCCCTTTGGAAAAAAAGTAGGAGGGGGGTCCTGGGGCCCCCCTCAGCCCGGCACATAGCCGGTGTGATCGCTCCCCCCACAGGCATAGGAGACAGTTGCGGCTGCTGCTTAGCTGTCTCCCATTGCAGCCTAGCACACAGCAGTGTGTACTGGACTGCTGTGATGGAAGAGGGAGGGGGGCGACGCCGGGCCCCTCCAGCAAGCTCGGGCCTGGATAATTAGTACACGCTCCCCCACCACTCTGTGCCCCTGCATGTGAGGAGACAATGCCGGAGTGGAATATTTGCATTCCGCAGACTTGAAATCACAATGCTTATATACAATAGAGATCAGACTAGGTATTTTGTAGGATCTCCAAATACACAATATTTTAAAAGCCGTGCAAAGCTCTGATGCAGAAAATATTACATTTTAAGTTTTGTTTACTGCATAGTATAATTTTTATTATTAGTTTGCAGCATAATTACCTTTGTTGATCTTGGCAATGCATTATTACAAATTGTAAAAAACAAAGTGCTACTGCACTGCTTGTGTATTGCCAGAGGAGTGCTTAGTGCATTCCAGAGCACATTCCCACTTCCAGACCTTGGAGTTTACTCTGGAAAATTCAATATGCTTTGCTGGTTTGCAGAATCATATGATGGAAACATATTTTCACCTTAGGATAACCATTTAATTTAATAAGTAAAATGTGGGAATATTTGGGCTGCTTTTAAGAAGATGTTTTGTTTGCTTTTAAATGTTTCATTTTTATATTATTCTAAGTGGGTCTCACAATTCACATGAATGTATAGGACGAGACTTCACCCGCTTACTGTAATACTTCTGTGCCTCAATGTCTTTACATATTTATTACATGCTGGGCAGCCAAGAGATTGATCCGCCGCTCCAGTACTAGTAGGGGCATGACCAAACCTTGTTGTGAACACATGCAGGAGTGGAGCGTGTTGAGGGTCACATGGCAGGGCCGCTATCCCAGACACGCCCACCCCTCTGTATGATCGGTGAAGGTACAGAGACCTGGGTCTGTACACCATAGGCACCTTTAAAGTCTTTTTTAAGCCTTTCATATGTTATTTCCAAATATTCTTTACTGCTTATAATATTACAGAATTTTGTGGAAAAGTTGATTTTGCCATTTACTCATTTTCTAACCACTTCTTCTTGTGAACATTTTTAGTTTGAGTGTTTTTGCTGTTTTTTTGTTACTAGATATAATTGCTTAACTATATGGTATTTTCACTAAGTTTTAAGGTGATATTGTCAGCAGATGTAAAGATGCTATAAGTGGAGAAAATTGATTCAAAACGTTTCTTTTTTTTTTTTTTTTTTTTTTTCAAAATAAGTTTTATTGTTAGAACAACAAAATATTGTGATACAAATATATTCACAATCATCTTCAACGTAGTAAAATAGAATAATCACTTTGCAATAACAATCATTCAACGAAATAATTATAATATTTGCAGTGCGGAAATCCAGATATAAATTGTAGTTGTGCATATAAGAAACATTTACATACATCGTTACATATATTATTACTGTCAGTAAATCGGTTACCATTAATGGTATAGATCAAACTCATAGATCAAGTCAGGTCAAAAAGGGGGGCCATTATCAAGCACTTCCAAATTAAACCATGATGTTCGTTGGAAACATTTCCGTATGGAGTCCTTAAGTGATGGGGAAAGAGTACGAATATAGGGTAACCATGTGCCAAAAAAACTTCAGTATACTTTTCTTTATTAGTGGACATCTCTGTCCAATCCATTGTAAACAAAAATATAATTCTAGGTTGTAATAATGTAAGAGTAGTTGGGTTAGGGTCAATCCATTGTGAGAGAATGGTCTTTTTAGCTGCTGTCGTCAATTTGGTCATAAGTAGCTTATTTCCCTTAGTCAGTCTCTGAGAATGTGTGTTTTCCGATATATTCCAAAAAGCCCATTCTCTAAGAATCACAAAATCAATTTTTAGAATTTCTTTAATATAATTATTAAGTTCCTCCCAGAAAACTTGTACCTGTGGACAATCCCACAGGCAATGCACGATATCAGCGTCAGGCGCATCACCAATAATGTATTTCAATTTAGGGGTGTAGTATGTTCTGTGTAAAATTTTTAGATGCATTTCAGCATAAGAGACTGATCCCAGTTGTTTGTTCATTTTAAAACTTGAAAGAGCAATAGACTCTATGGGGATTTGTGGGAAGACCTCCTTCCATTTTGCAAGTCCTGTAGTATTTGTTTCTAAAGCAATAAGTGGTCGGGCACAGGAATATATAAAAGATGTTGAAAAGGGTCCTTTTGGTTTACAGCGTAGTGCGCTATCTAGACACTTCCGAAAATCCACGTAACATATTTTGGATATAACTCATCGCCTGTAGATATGGAAATAAAGGGATAGTGACCAGAGGAAATTTCTCCTGCATTTGTGAACGAGTGAGAGGTTGAAGTGTTTGGTCGTGTAAAAATTGGTAAATGTACCCAACACCACTGGCGTGCCACCATTTAAATTGGGCGGAGTTACCAGGTTGAAAAGACGGATTTTTCCATAATGGTAAAAAAAATTGAGGACAATTTGGATAAATGGTATTGTGATCTAATAACTCGCCATGCTGTGCATGTCGTATTTATTAATATGTTTTCTCTAGCTTCTGAAGGTATATTACGAGGATGGGTATGTAATAGAGATATCAAGTTGTGGTGGGGAATAAATGCCTGCTCCATAGAGTATGTGGTGTAAATGTTATGACCTCCAATCCAGTCCATTGCTATTCGATAATTAGCAGCCATAGCATATTGTCTGAGACATGGCAGATTTACCCCTCCTAAATGTGTCTGCTGTTGCAATTTAAACAATGAAATTCTCGTTCGTTTTCCTGCCCATATAAATTTTTGTAGAGCCTGATTACAAAATTTAAGGTCTCTTTTGTCCGGGATAATTCTCAAAATTTGGAGAATATAAAGGAATCTGGGGAAACTGATAATTTTGTAAAGGTGACATCTACCTATGTAGGATAGTGGAAGATGGGCCCATTTATTGAAATCATTATATATTTTTAACAATAGTGGGGCGTAGTTAACCTCATATAGTTGAGAAGGGTGTGAAGGAACATTGACCCCTAAGTAAGTAATGTATTTATCTGCCCATTTGAAGGGAAAAGAATTTTCCCATCCTGCCTTCGCCTCCCCAAAAAAGGCCAAGGCCCTTGTTTTAGCATAGTTAATTTTAAAACCCGCTATCTCCTTGAACACCTGCAGAATTTGTAGGAGTAGTGGAATAGCTTCCTTAGGGTTGGCAAAATATAATAGGAGGTCATCAGCAAATACCGAAAATTGAATCTCGTGTTTTGCCAAGAAAATGCCTCGCCAGTCTCTTGCTTTTTTCAAAATGACGCAGGAGGGGATCTAGGGTTAAATCAAAAAGTAGTGGCGAAAATGGGCAACCTTGTCTCGTGCCTCGAGTTAGGCAAAATGGTCTGGTATTTAAGAGATTTATTGTCAAAAAGGCTTTCGGATCTTGATATAATGTTTCACGTTTCTTTTTTCTTTACCGATTGAGTGAGTTGGGATCTATTATACCAGCCACTGGCATAGGATGCCTGGTGTAATTATACATACAGATGGGTCCACATACATCTAGCCTCCTGACGCATTAAACAGCCCTTCTAGTCGTGCCATGCCGTGGCGTGACTCTGTTGCACAGAGCGTCTTTTCATGCGTCTTTTTACCTTCAAATGCGTCTTATTCGCACAATGATGCACATAGAAACTTCTGCTGATTAAAATGATATGCAGCATGTCTATTTTCTGTGCGTCAGTGCGTGTATCTGCATGCAAAATTCTACATTACATTGTCAGCGGCTGTAACACTGTAACGTAGTGTTTTGCATGCAGATGCACCCATGGAAGCACAGAGAACTCAGGCATGCTGCATATCATTTTAATCAGCAGAAGCTGCTTGTGCTATCTATTCGCATCGCTGTGCAAATAAGTCACATTTGAAGGTAACAAGTTACAGGAAATGACACTCAGCGCTACACAGTCGTACTAAGCTCCCGCATTGTATGGCGCCACTTGTAGCACACTGAGGATAGATGTATGTGGGCACATCTGTACTGTAGATGCTTTTGTTATTTCTTTACAGTCATGTCAATGCACACTCTTGGCTTCATAAATATATTTAAACCAAAAACATTTTACATTCACAAATTGATTTGAAAAGATTCTTGTGTGATATGACCAAAATGTAGTCTTAAGTAATATAATCCTGCAACAACATTTGCCTTTAGATTCTGAGTACTGAAAGTATTCTCTAGTTTTTTATCCCCAGTGCATTTATTTTCTATTGTCTCTCTATCTTATCTGTACTGTCAGTCTGTTTTTGTTTTTCTCCTCCGTTAGTCCTTTCTCGTATGCAGCTCATTTTTTGTTTGTTGTTTTTTTCTCATTTTTGCTGGGTTTTTTTTTGTCTTCTCATTCTCTGCTTGACTTGAGCATACAACTTTCTGCTATTTCATCACGAAGGAGAGATGCCAGCTCAGTCATCTGAACAGAAAGTTCCCATTTCCACTGAGAAAAGCACCTGGCGTGCATGTGGCTTAGGAAGAAAACTAACACATGGCGTGACCTTGCTGACATCACCAGAATGGGATTCGGAATTACATACAAAGAGAAAATACATAAATCTTATTTGTCATTTGTGTCGGAATTGCTTACATAAATGTCTATTTCTGGTTTATGTCAATTAATTTTTTTTCAGCTGTGTGTGTGCTCTATATGCATTGTTTGCATGTCCTGCCAATAGGATGGTTGATTATCGGTTGCAGTGAAAATTATTTTGTTATGCCTGCGATGCTGTCAGCTTTCTGAGTAATTATGAAAGCAACCAGTTTAACACCCGTATTCAGCCAAAGCTAGGCGATGTCCATTGGGAACACTGTTGGGACGATGGTGCCGACAGATGGGATGGAGGGAATGAAATCAGGACTGGGAGTTATGCTGTAATGAGAAGATATTTCAAAAAGTATTTAATAGCTTTACTTGTAGCTTTGTATAATGTACTGTTTTTACATACTAGCCTACTTTTTAAAAATCGTTTCAGGGAGATTGTGAAAGCAACACGCAGCGTTAAAATGGACGTGTACTGCTACATCTGGGAGGCGTGTCATAACATTGACTTACATCCAATGTACACAAGCCCCAATGCTGTTAGTAAGATTCATATGTAATGTTTCACAAGGGGTTCCATATAAGTGGCCACAAGAAACCTTGTATATAGCCAAAGGGGTCATGGTGTCTTATAACCAGTGAAGGTAAATGGCACTGATGATCCTATTTGAATGTATGTCTCTGATTTCTTTTTTTTCCTCCATGTATATACCGGCTACATAACGGGGGTAAGTTGCAATCAGGGAGATTGCTAGACTCTTCAGGGAGTCAGGGACATTGCTACTATTTCAGGGAGTCTCTCTGACAATCAGGGAGAGTTAGCAAGTACAGTCAGGTCCATAAATATTGGGACATTGACAGAATTTTCATATTTTGGCCTCTATTCACCACCACAATGATTTTGAAATGAAACAAACAAGATGTGATTTAACTGCAGACTTTTAGATTTAATTTGATGGTAATTACATCCAAATCAGGTGAACGGTGTAGGAATTACAACAGTTTCTATATGTGCCTCCCACTTTTTAAGGGGCCAAAAGTAATGGGACAAACTAAACAATCCTAAATTTAACTTTCACTTTTTAATACTTTGTTGCAAATCCTTTGCAGGCAATTACAGCCTGAAGTCTGGAACGCATAGACATCACCAGACGCTGGGTTTCATCCCTGGTGATGCTCTATGCCAGGCCTCTACTGCAAATGTCTTCAGTTCCTGCTTGTTCTTGGGGCATTTTCCCTTCAGTTTTGTCTTCATCAAGTGAAATGCATGCTCAATCGGATTCAGGTCACGGGATTGACTTGGCCATTGCATAACATTACACTTTCTAGATTTAAAAAAATATTTGGTTGCTTTTGCAGTATGCTTCGGGTCATTGTCCATCTGCACTGTGAAGCGCCGTCTAATGAGTTCTGAAGCATCTGACTGAATATGAGCATATAATATTGCCCGAAACACTTCAGAATTCATTCTGCTGCTTTTGTCAGCAGTCACATCATCAATAAATACAAGGGAACCAGTTCCATTGGCAGCCATACATGCCCACGCCATGACACTACCACCACCATGCTTCACTGATGAGGTGGTATGTTTTGGATCATGAGCAGCTCCTTTCCTCCTCTTCTCTTCCCATCACTCTGGTACAAGTTGATCTTTGTCTCATCTGTTCATAGGATGTTGTTCCAGAACTGTAATGGCTTTTTTAGATGTTGTTTGGCAAACTCTAATCTGGTCGTCTTGTTTTTGTGGCTCACCAATTGTTTACATCTTGTGGTGCACCTTCTATATTCACTCTTGTGAAGTCTTTTCTTGATTGTTGACTTTGACACATATACATCTACCTCCTGGAGAGTGTTCTTGATTTGGCCAACTGTTGTGAAGGGGTTTTCCTTCACCAAGGAAATAATTTATTTTGTCATCCACCACAGTTGTTTTCCGTGGTCTTCCAGGTCTTTTGGTGTTGCTGAGCTCTCCGATTCGTTCTTTCTTTTTAAGAATGTTCCAAACAGTTGATTTGGCCACACCTAATGTTTTTGCTATCTCTCTGATGGGTTTGTTTTGATTTTTCAGCCTAATGATGGCTTGCTTCACTGATAGTGACAGCTCTTTGGATCTCATATTGAGAGTTGACAGCAACTGATTCCAAATGCAAATGTCACACCTAGAATCAACTACAGACCTTTTACCTGCTTAATTGATAATGAAATAACGAGGGAATAGCCCACACCTGTCCATGAAATAGCTTTTGAGTTGATAGTCCCATTACTTTAGGCCCCTTAAAAAGTGGGAGGCACATATTGAAACTGTTGTAATTCCTACACCGTTCACCCAATTTGGATGTAATTACCCTCAAATTAAATCTGAAAGTCTGCAGTTAAAGCACAACTTGTTTGTTTCATTTCAAAACCATTGTGGTGGTGAATAGAGGCCAAAATCTGAAAATTCTGTCAATGTCCCAATATTTATGGACCTGACTGTATGTGTTTATGGTCGTGAGAGCTAGATTTATTTTTATCTCTTTGTACCAAGATATAAATCACCCCTGCTTTCTAAAAGAGACCACAAGAAGATTAATCAATAACCTGTTTGTGGTCCATAGGCTGAGTACCTACTATAATTTTAGTTTTAAACACATTTCAAATGTGACCTATTGTGGTTAATGATCCCTTGTGGTCATGGGAAGGGGTATCAATGGAGGACACTAACAAAGGATAGCAAATGCCTCAGGCTGCAAATGCTAGTTGACATATCGTCATTCTAACCAACGGTTTCCTTTCCCATTTACATGCTTTTAACAGTATTAATAAGGGCCTGGCTTTTTTTTAGGAAGTTGAACATTTTTTAATTCTGTAAGTAAAGTAGTCTTCTATCTGTCTAATAAACAGACAGTGTCACTTTCTGTGAACAGACAAGCCGCCTTGGAGACTTGTTGTGCACTGCTTCTGAAACTTCACACATTCTCCAGACATAAGCAGCAACAAAAGGTCAGGAAATTTATATTAAGGAAATGGAATGAAATGTGGAAAGAGAGACAGGATACAAATAACTTGTGATCTCAGGTATTGATGCAATTAGCTTTTGGCACAATGGATCATAAAGTTACAAGTACAGCCAAGGCACTGCATAAAATCCAATGTACTATTATATAAAGTCGTAACATCCTTCCTTTTCTGCTATTGATACAGAAGTGCATAATGAATTTGATGAACTCTGTTGCCAATGAAATAAAATTGGTGCTATACAGGTAAGGCAGAACTTAAAGTGAAACAGTTTCCTAAACAAAACTGTTTTGCTGAGCTAAGTAAATATATATGGATTAGCAGATGTGCTTACCCTTAGAAATGATGCATTACCAGGTGCCCTTATTCTTTATTATTGCTTTAGTTTATAGGAAAAGGTTTCCCTGTGAACTTGCTTGGGAGATGGTGCTAAATGCACTGCTATCTGTATATCCTATACTTTCTCCTCGCCTGGGGACTCCTGAATGGCAGCAGACTTTCCAGGAATGTTGGGAGAGTAGATGACCCAAGTCACAGTGTGTCGTGCTATTAAGTCCCAGTCGAATGTCCCACTTGGACCACCCTTCCAAGTATCTCCTGGTGGGGACACATACAATTTTATCAAATATGTGTGAGATATAGAAGGCACCCGGAGTAGGTTTTTGCCCGCCAAGCTATCGAACCGCACTGTGTCCTTTTACAGCTATATCACACACCTTTTCTACTCCCAGTGAGCAAGATAAATTAAATTAGCTGTAAGAAGGAAGACCTTTTTATATTTGTTTGTTAACTGCATAGTGCAACAGTCACTGTGTGGTAAAGCAATACAAAGAGATCAGAGGACCTGGTGAGAGGACCTCTTTAAATGTTTCTAGCATATTGAGGGAAATGTATCATACATTCTAAAAAGTGAACAAGTTGCCCAAAGCAACCAATTAGTTTCTATCTAACATTTAAAGAATGTACTCCATAAATGCTAGCTAGAAGCTGATTGTTGCTATGGCCACATCTTCACTCATTGATATATGTCTGCCATCTGTGACATCTTCTGGTAAAAACCATGCATCTAAAGCTGGGTACACACGGTATGATGTGTACCCAGCGATAGGATCCAACAATCGACATATCGAGCGGTCCCCACACATGGAGTGATCTGGTGCCTGACCGCCCGATATGCCGGCGCCCCCCTCCCCCCCGCATAGACCAGCATGGGATCGCTCGTCGATTCCCAGATCTCTTGTGCATGCAGAAAGATCTGGAAGAGCGACGGACGACCCCATGGTCAGTGGATGATATCATGCCCACACATGGAACGATATAGCTGCGATATCGTTCCAATGCGTCTGATCGGCCGCTATATCGTTCCATGTGTGGAGGCCTTAAAGGATGGCAGAGCTTTCTCTGCCTTGTATCTATCTAGGCCAAGGCCGATGCTGGCTGATTTAGCTTGCAGACTCCTAGGTAATATAAATGCTCTGTGTAGATTAAACAAGGGCATAGAGTGGTATCACTGAAAATAATGTTTTTATAGTTGCAGTATAAGCACTTGAACAAAACATAAGAGAGGTTACATTGTGTGTGCCGTACTTATATTGGGATATATTTATGAAGCAGTGATAGCTAGCCCCTTTCTCTGGCTTTTTTGATGGATTCCTCCTATAAAAGAGGGATACCGTGGAGAAATCACTGATTTTCTCTAGCAATCCCTTTTTTTGTTTTTGTTGTTGTTTACCACGTCCCCATAGACTGCTATGGGGACTGCAGTGTCTGATCTATTTATTAAGTGAGAGATGCGTTTCTTTATGGCGCTAGGATCCCCATTTTGAAATAGTCTTACCTATACTTTTTAATGGGGACCTGCAATGCCTGTCACTTTCTCTCACTGTAGCTGGATCTCTTCCTGGTCCTGTCTTACATATTGCCTGAACTCCTTGATGGGCAGCGTTAGAATGAAGGAAACCTGGGAGTGAGGATTTCACTGTGGCTCCAAGAGGAGCCCCTTATTGATAAATGGCAGACAAAAAACATTCCAGATCACTGCCATATGCAGCTATATGGAATATTACATTTGCTGGGCAAATTTCATGTATTAATAAATAGCTCCCTTTCTGACAGAGGGAAAAGTTTCTTCACCACCATGAAGTTTTTAGAAATGATGCTGTCAATTTATGCATAGACTGAACATTGTATTTATCTTTCTGCTTCTGAAGTACTTACTGGCTCAAATGGGGTGTCAGCTGTTGCAGAGAATTTATAATCTCTAAAAAGGCCTACGCACTAACACTCTAATTCAATGGTTATTATTCACACCCCACTGGTATGATTAACCCTCATATACTGTATTGAATCCACTTTTACCAGAGCTCTGTATATACCCTTGCACAAAATATCTAATCCTTTGTGTGACTTTCTCAAGTTCTTAATGTGAAACTACAGTAGGAATACATTTACATTTCTGGTTTATCAGTATTTTGTGAAATACTGTCCACACCTTTAAAATATTTGCAATATTTCTTGTGAGCTTTACTGCTAAAATGTTTCACCTGTACTGTGAGGTACATCTCAGTACAAGTGTCACTAACACTTCCTGTCAGCAGACAAGAGCCATGCCAAGCGTTCCATTAATGGCTGACTACAACACTCCTAGGACACTGCTGCCTAACTCCATGTGATTTATGGCTCATCACAAATGGAGAGGACAGACATCATTCATGAATAAATCAAACGTATATCTAGAGCTATTCTATTTTGTAGATTTTGGAGATAAAAGCTTATTTGATAACACAACACTATTCTTGAGCCATGGAAGTATTTTAAGATGTCTAAATTTGTGTTTGTTTGTTTTTTGTTATATTATTTATAATCCCCATTTAATATATGATTAGCCTAAACTATTGCTGCAGTTACTAGCTCTTTTAGGTTCAATTATTCGCACTTAACTTTCTGATCTCATTTTATATGAGAAGGCTTCAATTCAACAACCCATAAAATGAGTGGTCAGCATTTATACTATGAAGTGAAAATGGGTGATGCATCAAACAAGTCACCATTTTTACGGTTTGGTTTGTTTGCTGCCATGTACATTGCCCCATGGGTGTCCACAATGGGAACGCTGTAAAACAGATACTCTCTAGTATTTCGCCACCCAGGGCATACAGTATTTCTGTACTGGGTTATGTGGCTACTAGTATTTCTGTACTAGTAATACAGGTCCCCCTGTATCTATCCGGCCTTGCACCTCCTTGCATTGTCCAGGTTTCCCTACATGGATAGGGACTGCAGGGCACATGACCATTAAATGGAAGCAATCTGGCGGTGAATCAGAATACAATTAGGTACACTCTGATTCACTGCCAGGCTGTCACTGTACCGTGTAGCTTAGTCTTGTAAGTGATCACTTTATCGTAGTCTCATCTCCTGAGTCTTTGTGGCCATCTGGGAGACACCTTGTCCTCATCACAGGACAGTAAAGAGAAAACTCTCTGGAGTACTGAGTTTGTGTGTTAGGGATTTAGAAATAATAATCTGGGGGACGATGTGTTTGGGGGTGATGTTAGTACAGATGTGTCATCATTCATCTAGCATCAATACTCAATGTGGTGTGAGATGACTGGCGCGAATGATCTGCCCCGAGCTGTGTAGTGTCTTCATGTTTTTTTACTGTCAATTGTGTGTCTCGGTAGCAATTTGTAGCGATGTGACAAAATGGCTTTGCAAGACTGCACTTATTTATTTGATATGCAACACTTGTATATCTGTGTATTGAATTGTACAACATAACTTGGAGTGAAAAAAGGCGCGCCCAGTGCATAGTAGCACTTGGTATTCAGACTCAGTGGCACACAGATCTACAGGTGTCGCATATCAAATTAATCAGTGCAGTCTCATGAAGCAGTTTTGTCGCATTGCGTTGCATTACTTGCCGACATTCAGCTCCCTCCTTCCGGGACAGCCAGACTTCTACTGCCGGGGGCGTGACATGGCATAAGGGGGGCATCAGGGCCGGATTAAGGATTGTGGGGGCCCCATAAACAAAAAATGGCCACTGCCAGAGTAAAATGCAGGATTTAGAGCTGGAAGATATATATATATATCTATTAAAAATAGATAAGATAGATAAATTGAGATATATATTTATAGATAAAGATATAGATACAGTATAGATAGAGAGTGGGGGGGGGGAGGCACAAGGGGAGAGATAAGGAAGAGAAAGAGAGAGAGGGAGGAACAGGAAGAGAAGGAGAGGGGGAGGGAGTGAGACAGAGAGGGATTGGGAGTGAGACAGAGAGGGAAATAGAGGAAGAGACAGAGAGAGGGAGGAGGGGACAGAGGGGAGAGAGATGGAGGAAGGGAGCTCACACACTAACCTCTTGCAGCTGCAGCAAGGTAACCCATGAACCTTCTGATGGGGCAGGCACTCCACTGCATTAAGCCCCGCCCCCTACTCGTTCACCCGCGAATCGCGGCATTGTCAACAAGGGGGCGGGGCTTCCATACAGCCACTGTCGGGTGAATCTCAGAGGCAGTGAGACTGTCACTGCTGTGATGCTGCCGGGACCGGAAGCTGGCCAGGGTGAGTGGCCAGGTTCCACTCATTATTCTCGTCAGTGTGGGGGCCCCCAAGGTGTGGGGGCCCCTGGACGACCGCCCAGCTCGCCCCTCCTATAATCCGGCCCTGGGGGGCATGGTGGGGAGATGATGCAGTATTAGGGACGAAGCAGGGGCGTGAGCGGGTGATTACGTCATTGCCCCCTCTTCTCCACAATGACGAGGTTAACAGCACTGTGCAGCAGGGGTCGGGCCACGATGACGTGATGCAGTGCGAATATAGTCATCACCCTCCCCTGCAGGGGTGTTTGTATGGGTATGCGGGGGTGTCCTGGGCGATGCAAGGGGCTGGCGGCCGGCTGGGAGATTTTCCTACTTTTGTGAGCAGCCGGGAGCGCCACCTGGTTTTCGGGAGCCTCCTGGCCATCCCGGGGAGAGTAGGCATATGAATGACTCACATTCGAGTGAAAAAGATGCTTGTCGCAGGCCATGACGCACGGTACCTGGTGCACTGAAAAGAGCTGTGGTAATGGTGTATGAGGACACATCTGTATAAAGAGTAGGGCCAGCCTTGGGAGGAACAGTTAGGAGAAGAGCGGTTTCATGATCTGGGGAGAATTGGATATGTGACCTGCCCCATACCTTTTGTTTAAGATTCTCCTCGTCCCCAAGCTTACTCTGTACTAAATGAGATGGGAAAATAGTGAGCCATTCCTCAGGAAGGGGCCTTTTAAGTGTTTAAAAAGTATACTGTATATTTCCAAAATATGTGTTAACTTATATATTCATTTGAAAATCTGTTCCTTTCCCACAAATTGCTTCTCTTGACATATGACCCTGAATATGTCCCTTATCTCACATAGTCGCACACAATGGAAGCTGCTTTTGTAGGCTGAATGAATATTATTGAGATTGCAAACTATCACTGTCGCATTGGTTTGAAGTCTATTTACTAGACTGTTCTCTTGGATATTGATTGTCTACCTCCACTGTATGTAGTTGAAAGTGCACGGTTTGTATATAGAAAATTGGAAACGAGTACTGTAACAGAATTCTAACTCTTGCAGTATTTTGTGTTTGAATTTCTTCACTGTCTCCATTTGTTTTGTATCTAGGTCTAAAAAGTTTCAGTCGTTCATTGAGAGCTGTCTTGTCAAGAACCACAGCCAAAGACCCACAACCGAGCAGTTGATGAAGCATCCGTTCATAAGAGATCAACCAAATGAGAGACAGGTTCGAATCCAGCTCAAGGACCACATTGACCGAACAAAGAAAAAACGAGGGGAGAAAGGTAAGAAGATTAGTCATATTCTTGGCTTGTGAATGGAGTTTTAAATGGTGCAATCAATAAAATGACAGAATGTCATTGTAATTGATAAGATTAGGAATTTAGCTTAACGTAGATGTCAGTTGTATCAGTCACAACTGATCTGTATCAGTTGTTTATTTTTGTGACTTCATAGCTTACTGAATAATTAACCTTTTAAATATTTTACCCATAGAACTGGTTTTTTTTACGGTATTGTGATCACTTTGTACAGTTGTTGTGGTTCTTTAAACATGATTTCTATGATGCTTTTTAAATATTCCTATTTTATTACATTTCATACAGCTTTCTTATTAATAGGTTCTAAGAAAAATATATTATGCTTAATGTAAAAAATAAATAAATTAGAAGGGAATATTAATGTTAGAAAAAAAAAAAAGACTTTATAAATAATGCATATATACAAGCGCACAATATTCTAAATGGTCATCTTCTATAGTTTAACTAATCCCTTCTCCTTTTCCCTCATCCCCTATTCTCAATAGGATTTTTACAAGACCTCTTTAAGACCAATTTGTGACGGGGAAAAGAGGTTCCGCCACTCAGTGTAATGTTTTTATGGGTGGAAAAATCCACCATACAAACGTGCCACTGTGACCCAACTATATTGTATTATTTCTGGTACATTGATTAGACATGCTAAATCTTGAGAGAGGATTTGAAGATCCATTAAATCTAAAAATACAAGTGGTCTATGTAAGAGAGCATCTAACAACATAGGTTTATAACCATTTCAGAACTTGAAGATATTTCAGATAAAGGGGTCTATTTATTAAGTTGCCATTAGCCAGAACTTTAAAGAGTTAACCTTGGCATATAAGAGATTTCTTCTGCCGTATCCCGCTTTTCTTGCTTTTAGACTTCTATGGGAATTAAATTTTCTTTTTAGTTTGGGGTTACCTTACCTTCAACATAGGGTTAGTCAAAGCTGGAAAGATGTTCCTGGATCCCTTTCCAAGCAAGAGTGCTATAAGCATGTGCTAGACTGCCAGCTGAAGGAGGAAGGGGTTTTGCTGTCATGGTACATAGTGGTAGTACATCATTATGTATCCCTGCGATGTGGAGAGCAATACTCCAACCACTTAGCCAGTATTGATAAACAGGCTCCAAAGCTCTGATCATAAGGGGAAATACTTCCCTACACCTCAGACTTTTTATGTTATCACATTGCAGTCTGTCTCGTTTAGCCATCTTCAACCCTTGGTGCGTACACACTACACGATATGCTCCCTGAGCGATATCGTGTAGTGTGTCCCCGGCAGGCTGTGCTCAAAGTCGTTCATGACATTGAGCACAGCCGCTGAACGATATCATTAACGATATCGTTCAGCGCCGGGCTCTCTCCCCCATTCCCCAACATGCAGCAACCTGACGAGGTCGTCAGATTGTGCTGCATGTTCAGGCGATCGACAATGTTGGAAACGACCAGCGGGAGTGCGCATCGCTGGTCGTTTCCGACATAAAAGTGCACGATTTGTGCACGATTACTGAGTGATTGCACAATTACAATGTCGTAATCGTGCAGTCGCTCAGTAATATCGCCCAGTGTGTACCCACCAATAGTGTCTGATAAAAGATATGGATGGTTTGTATTCCACTACACAGTAAAGATGCAGCATATGCTAGTAAATGTAAACAGACGGTCACAGCTTCGGAATTTTACATGTTATTTTTGAATGCTAGTTTTAATGTACTGTATGTTTGTTGATCATTTATCATAGTTTGTAAGTCATTAAACAATACTATTGTATGTTAAAGGAAGTGTAAACCAGGGAAACTTTTCCTTTACAGATGAAACAGAGTATGAGTATAGTGGAAGCGAAGAGGAGGAGGAAGATAACGATTCAGGGGAGCCAAGGTAAAATGACTGGTTGTAGCTGAAAATCTATACCTGAATAGACCGGTAACCGTATATATATCCATTTGCTTGATGTACAGGATTTCAAATCAATTTGGCTGAGGTTTGCTGAGTCGGTTTAGCTTTTTCAATAAGGGCATGTAGGCCTGGACGTGGCATAGCAGAATTCTGTTGTCATCATGCTACCGCGTATATTATGTATGCCTTCCAGCTTAAACGTTCCATGATTACTGTACTAGTAGTTCATTTCTTTTACACAGTTATTGCATGTTGGAGCCCTAGCCCTATAGGGGATAGCATGGGATGTAGGAGAAGCAAAAACAGCCTAGGGCAATAAAATGTTTATTCCTGGTCTGCATAGGTCATGTACAGTGGTACGAGGCCCAAACTGGAGTAAGTACAGCAAGATATAAACATGCTGTAGACAGGCCTAAACGTAAACAACTAGTGAGAAAAGCAAATATGAACATTACAGGTAAAAAGATTCAAAAGTATATAAGAGGGAGGTGGATGGGACCGGTGAAGGAGACAGAGCATAGATCCAACCAATCCTGCGAGGTGAAGCAAGTGGTATCGTCATAAACCGTAAGATACAGTGAATGTCAGGGGACTAGCGAAGTCACAGTCGTGATGCCAGTGAGTGATTGCCAGAAAACAGGGCCTTGAGAGGCGAGCGAAGGATGAAGAAGACAGAAAGGGGGGGGGGGATGACAGGTTAAGAGATGGAGAATGGATCCTGTAAGAGGCAGACGCCCTAAAATCAAGCCACCTGAACCTAGTGTCTCGAAAATGTACATACAGTAGTCATTAGACCAGGGCCGGCCCTAGCCCAAACTTTTTGGTAAGCGAGTATATTTTTTGCTGCCCCCCTATGCAGTGCCCCTTTCACAGTGCCCCCAGTAGTGGTCCCCCCTGTGCAGTGCCCCTTGTGCCCCCAATAGTAGTCCCCCTATGCAGTGCCCCCAGTAGTGGTACCCCCTATGCAGTGCCCCTTATATAGTGCCCCCAGTAGTAGTCTTCCCCCCCCCCATGCAGTGCTCCCAGTTGTAGTCCCCCCCCTATGCAGTACCCCAGTATTGCCCTTTATATTGTGCTCCCAGTAGTGGTCCCTCGATGCAGTGCCCCAAGTGGCAGTCCCCCCCCTTGTAGTGCCCCCAGTGGTAGTCCCCACCCTTGTAGTGGCCCCCCCTTGTAGTAGTCCCCCCTTGTTGTGCCCCCAGTGGAGGTTCCCCTCCCCCATGCAGTGCCCCAGTAGTATCCACCCCCATGTAGTAGTCCCCCCCCCCTTGTTGAGCCCCCAGTGGAGGTCCGCCCCCTATGCAGAGCCCCAGTAGAAGCCACCCTATTGTAGTAGTCCCCTCTTTGTAGTAGCCCCCCCCCTTATTGTGACCCCAGTGGAGGTCCCCCCATGCAGTGCCCCAGTAGTAGCCACCCCCTTATAGTATACCCCCCTTTGTAGTAGTGTCCCCCCCCTTGTTGTGCCCCCAGTGGAGGTTTCCCCCCCTCCCTATGCAGTGCCCCAGCAGTAGCCACCCCCTTGTAGTAGCAGTCCCCTCTTTGTAGTAGTCCCCCCCCTTATTGTGCCCCCAGTGGAGGTCCCCCCCCTATGCAGTGCCCCAGTAGTAACCCCCCCCCGAGTAGACGCACATGTAATAAAAATAAAAACACTTACCTGTTTTCCCGCTCCGGCCGCCAACATCCGCTCCTCAGTCCGTCCTCCCGGTCCGCTCTGCATTATGGGAGAACGTCTCTCCCATTACCCACTGCGGGAGCCAGAAAGCTCCGGCCCGGCTTCGGCAGTGGGTGCAGTAGCCAATGAGAGTCTGACTGACTCTCATTGGCTGCTAATCAAAACAAACAGCTGCCGGCGCCGGCGGCTGTGTGTTTGTCACTGTGTAGTGCTGACGAACTCCGTTTGGTCAGCGCTACATGCGCGGTGCGGCTGTGTCACAGAGACAGTCGGCCTGCATGGTCGCAGCTGAGGCTCCCTCCACTATGTGGCGCCCTCCCTACTCAGCTGCGTACCATGCGTAATGGTAGAACCGGCCCTGCATTAGACAATGAAAGAAACAGGTCGTCCATATCCATATAGAAATCAATCTTGGAAAGCTAGTCTGAAATGGTTGGAGGAGAGGAAGATCGCCACCGTACCGGTATAACTGCTTTGACAGCGTTATTCAGATGTTTAAAAAGGGACCCTTTATAGTTCACCATGGGCAGTGAGGGCAGGTGGTCAAGCTATAAGGTGGTTTCAGAAGGTACTGCCTCACCATCAATTTCAGCCAGGAACTTATAGGGTCAGGGTGCAGGACAGTCCCACCAAATATGGAACGGAGAGCCAACATGCGATGAACATCTCCAACAAACGTTTGAGACACCTATGTGCATTTTACTTAGGACATCCGTGCAACTGTACCAGCGCATGATCAGCTTGTACGGTGTCTCTACAACACAGGTACTCAGCTTGTATTGTGTCTCTACAACACAGGTACTCTGAGAACAAGCGTGTGCCAATTTAAAGATTTTGTCCTAGTTGACGGCTCCAAGCTCTTGGCCCAGATCATGTTCCGATGCGTGGGTGAAACTTAATAAGAGAACATCTGAGCTGTCAAGGAGAAGCTGATATAGTTGAGATATTGCATGCTCAGTTGTACATGGTGAAACACAAAGATGCTCAAAATCTTCCTGCAGAAAGGCGAAACAAAGCGACAGGTGGATATAAAATGGTGTACCTGTAAATAACGCCATTCCTTTATTAACGTAGGTGCCCAAGTAGTACATAATGTAGTAAAGGAGCGAATGTTCCCTGCCCACACCAGCTGCTGGATTCCATCCAAAAATACCTGCAGATAAATGGACCCATTTTTGAAATCTGAGATGTATGTCTGGGTGGTACGACCAAATGCAAATGATACCAGAGCCCCTGTTTACAATTATGTTATGTTTGTCCACATTTGCATTTCTTTCATTTGTTTGATTTTCTGATGTCTGGAAAGTAGGCCTAGAACAACTTCCATAGAACCCGTCAGAAAATTGGTATAAACTGTTGCAATGTCCCTTTTCTAATGAATTATGTTATATAGTCATGCTATAGCCAAAAAAATTGCATAAAAAAGTGTTCACTTGGACAATGGATATGCACAGATCTAGAGTGATCTAAAAGAAAAGAATTTGTTAAGTTTGTGACTAACACAAGTCGCACTTTGTAGCTGTATATCCTTTTCAATCACTAAGAAAGATCAAAGTGACAAACCTGCAGGGCATAGTTGAAAGCTTAGCATCTTATTCCACACATTTCCAATGGCTTTTCTTTGTGGATGTTTGGTACACACAACTGCAAATGATCCCCCATAGGCTAGCCTGAAGTTCTGCTGAACCTGCTATAAACCTTAGTATATCCAGTAAAAATATTGTTCTACTAATAGGCAGTAGACACCTACTGTATTTGCTAATGTATTGTTGCTACCTGTGCAGTCTTTGTAAGGCATTACAACTAAAATAGGATCCACGTTCTAAAATTCTAATTTATATTAGTATGTCGATGGATTCACTCCACACATTTAGGTCCATGGTGGGAATCAGACCTGTGACCTCAGTGCTGTGAGGCAGTAATGCTAACTGTTACACCAACCATCCTGCCCACAGTTAGGATAAAGGGTGTATACTTTGTACTTCCTGTTCCAGGCACTAATAAAACCAAAAACATACAGATGTGTCCTTATACATCTAGCCTCAATACGCTATGTGGCGCAAGATGCCTGGCGCAAGTTAACCATAAGGTCCCGTGAGACTCTGCTAGCGCCAGGCATCTTAGTGTCTTTTTTTCACAGATATACGAGTGTCGCATATCAAATTAATCAGCAGACTACTGGTGCGTCTTTGTCGCATCACATTGCGTTGAAGACGCATTTTTGGGTGAAAAAGGACACCCGGCGCTAGCAGAGACAGACTGCTGGCACGGATGCAGGAAACATCTATGAGGACACATCTGTATACAGCCTTACAATTAATTATTAGGGTATTTTCAAGCCTTTTGTAATATACATTTAAATTTCCATAGGAAAAATAAATGTTAATGAGTCAGACCGTTCTTTTTATGTATATATTTATATATATATGTCCACATACATCATGCTTCCGTGTGCTACATGACGTGTGAAACAACGCTTAAGCAGAGTGTCTTTTCGTGCGACGTTTTACCTTCAAATGCGTCTTATTCGCAAAGGAATAGGACACACAAACATCTTCTGCTGACTAAAATGATGTGCAGCATGTCTATATTCTGTATGCAGTTGCATCTGAATTACTAGTGTCGCAGCCGCTGACAATGTAACGACACTGTAATGTAGCATTTCGCTTGCAGATGCACCCGCAGCCGTACACAGAACATTGGCATGCCGCATATCATTTTAATCAGCAGAAACTGCTTGTGTCCACATACATCTTACTTCATTGCACGTTAAACATGGTAACCAGGATGCGACCGGCCAATGCACGTTGTCAGGCATGGATGCTGGGACATACTTCATGTGTGGTGATCCAATAGACACCAATACCACAGGTGGGGCTATCTTATTTAAGGCAAGAAATGCTCATCATGAAGTTATTTTTAACTTGATAAAAAATATCTGTGTGTTCTGAAATGTTGGTATGCTGGATGCATAATATACTAACACTGCTTAATCTACACCCTGAGTACCGCCATATTTTCTTCACTTTCTGCATTTTTTGTTTTACTCACTGCCAAATGGTGCTGGCACTTAGAAATGCCGCTACATGTAGTTCAACCTCAGTTGGAGGTCCACAAGTTGCCTAATCGTCGATTAGTGCATAAGGTTTAATTTGCTTCAGATTGTGTTGCAGAACAGTTTTGCTAAAAACTTTTTTTGTTTTCGATCTATTCAGCTCTATTTTAAATCTACCTGGGGAGTCTACGCTAAGACGAGATTTCTTGAGGCTGCAGTTGGCTAATAAGGAGCGTTCAGAAGCCCTCAGACGTCAGCAACTGGAACAGCAGCAACGTGAGAATGAAGAGCACAAAAGGCAGCTTCTGGCTGAAAGGCAAAAACGCATTGAAGAGCAGAAAGAACAAAGAAAACGTTTAGAAGAGGTATTATTCTATCCAGCAGAAAATGAATACTGTGGAGGTCAAAAGTATTGAGAGAATAGAAGAGCAAATATATATAGATATATATATATAACTTTCGGGTGGCACTGACAGTATAAATAAATACATGCCCTGGTGCGTTCCGACAGAACCCACTGCACAATATACACCTACCTCGGCGGCACTCAGGTAATGAAACACTGCAACACACAGGATTGCTCCAACGTTTCGATGTATTTTACTCCATACCTGATGACGATGGAGTAAAATACATTGAAACGGAGCCGAGGGAGGTGGGTATATGTATATGTATATGTGTGTATATATATATATATATATGTGTATGTATATATATATTTCACATTTTATTTTAAATCTCACTATGGCTGTTGACGCCACGTGGACGCACCTTGCGTAAGGCAATATGAAAATGTGTATGCACAGTGCAAGCAAGGTGTTATGCATACGCAATACCTTCCCTTATTTATGTGAAAGCTAGTGAACACACGCACACTTTCTGTGGTCCAACGCACAAAAGTAAATATTGTATTTAAAGAATATATAACATTATCATTACAAGCTATGCAGTGGTACAATACAATTCATGAAAGAGGTCAGAGTTTACAAACCAGTATACATGCGTTCACATGTGCTCCCTGGATCCAGAGTACAGTCGTCACCAGATGACTGGTAGAATACAGCTACTGGTCTCTGGATCGGGGAGCCCATTCTTATACAGTTACATTTTGGGTGTGTATAATGGCAAGTTGTGTCTCCTTCCATTGGTCCAGGGGCGGGACGTCTCCAGTTCAATGGGGGTCATTGGCTGGTTCAAACAGTGGGTGATGCCTAGGTTCAGGTTGCTGTTACAGGAGTTTTCCTCTGGGGTCCCTCCAAAAAAACTAGCTCAAATCTACCATTGTTATATGCTATTATTAAACATAAATCCGAAATGTTCGCACATTACAGCAAGCAGATATTAGCAATCTCTTAGCAACCATCGGATTACTGCTAACACAATTCTGTACAGTATGATCCTAAACACGATGTTAATATGTGGTTCCATCCCTGGCCTATATGTTTTGTATGAGCCACAAAAGCTGGGATTTATATAATACATTGGACATGTAATATAAATGTCTAATTATATATATATATATATATATATATATATATATATATATATATATAAAACATACATACATACATACAGGTTGAGTCTCCCAGATCCAAATATTCCGAAATACGGAATATTTTTAGCATGACAGAGAAAGTGAAACCTTTGCTTTCTGATGGTTCAATGTACACAAACTTTGTTTAAAAGCACAAATTATTAAAAATATAGTATAAAATAACCTTCCGGCTGTGTGTATAAGGTATATATGAAACATAAATGAATTTCATGTATGTACACAAACTTTTTTTGATGTACAAAATTATGAAAAATATAGTATACAATGACCTTCAGGCTATGTGTATAAGGTGTATATAATACATAAATGCATACTGTGTTTAGATTTGGGTCCCATTCCCAAGATATTTAATTATTTTATGCAAATATTCCAAAATACGGAATATTGCGATATCCAAAATACCCCTTGTCCCAAGCATTTTGGATATGGGAGACTCAACCCGTATACTGAAATTACAAAAGAGTAAAATAAAGGAAAGTTTAGTTTGAAGAAATGCCTCAAAATGCATTGGGATATAACTACGTTAGAAGATTAATGTGTGGCCAATTAAACCAATTTCTCATGGCCGCATAGGGGGGGCACAACCACCTCAGCCAGCTGGTGGTAATTTGCAAAATTAAACATATCTCTAGGAATATGAGAATGAAAGACATCGCCAGAAACAACACACCACTAATTGCTATCTCAGACACACTGTACATATACATATACATCTCAAAGAAAGAAATACATCAAATAGGTTTAAATTATATATATTAAATGTTTAGATAGAATTTATGTAGATGCATTTGTCTTACTGTTTGACCATGGTTAATAATGTATGTAAGAAACATGTTTTCTTATCTATGTCACAATACAATGTACTGGGCACTCTCATGCACAGGTGTGTGTAGGCGATATGTATAATTAAGATCAAAATCACAGTGCAGCAGTCCTGGAGCGGTCATAAACCAGTTCATCCATTGTCCAGTATGGGTGAGAAGAGGGGCCATAATAACAGCAGATAAGAAGTAATTTATATATTGGTGCCAAGGACCTCAGGCATCACATACTTATTTGTACATCAAACACAGGGAATGTTGGTGAATAGAAATTCCACATTTTATGACACCATGGTTATTTGTTCCAACCTGGGCCAGCAAACATGATTTACAACTCCTTCTGTGATTTACTGGTTAACCTATAGTTACCTATTACATTGGAATCTGTGAGACTATGACAGTTAATGCATAAGATTTGGGATATAAGGCATTATTTTTGTATTTAATATTTCTGACTTCTTGAAAAAAGTAAATAAATATATATATATATA
This sequence comes from Taudactylus pleione, assembly GCA_031769625.1. Lineage (NCBI taxonomy): Eukaryota > Metazoa > Chordata > Amphibia > Anura > Myobatrachidae > Taudactylus > Taudactylus pleione. Next base: position 11,366,117 of record JAUIMM010000036.1, on the reverse strand, counting down.
TATATATACATACATACATACATACATACATACATACATGCACACACACACACAAAATCCTTGCGGCCCGGCACTCCTCAGTCAATGGTCGACTGGCTCCGGTGCCCTCAGCAAGAGTGACTTCAAAGTGAGCAAATCCAGCTGCAGCACTCGGAGACTGGTTTCAAGTAGATATATTAAACAGTGTCCCAAAGAAATTCCAACATTTCGGAGCACTGAGCTCCTTTGTCACACCTTGACAAAGGAGCTCAGTGCTCTGAAACGTTGGAATTTCTCTGTGACACTGTTTAATATATCTACTTGAAACCAGTCTCCGAGTGCTGCAGCTGGATTTGCTATATATATATATATATATATATATATATATATATATATATAATATGTGTGTGTGTGTATATATTGGCACTCCTCAAACCGCAAGTCGACAGCCACGGTGCTACACTCCAATACTAGTAGAAAGCGGCACAATGAGTGGCACTCAAACGGGCTTGTAAATCAAAAAGCAAAATGTCCTGACGAAGGGGCAAAATTCGAAACATTGACCTCTGGACCACTGTGTGTTGCTGTTTGATTTACAAGGCCAATAAGTAAGGGAAGGGGATGGTGGGAAGAGGGGAACGCAGCACAAGTAAATGAGGACAATTAGTTCTCCAAATTGTAGGGAATATAATGTAAGAGAGATCACATGATGAATTTGTCGTATCTGACAGAGGTGCTCCCAGGCAGTTAAAAAGCTAAGTTCAATTGGAATGAGGAAAAAGTAACTCCTTTAATCGAGGCACAATGTGTCAAATATATATTAAAAATTAACTTTGAATACACCTTTCTATTTCCATACAGGGTGTGATTACTGGTTAGTATTCTATGCTGTTTGATTTAAATATGATGATTATACAGTGTATTTTTGCCTCATTTCGTCTTAATTAATTTAAATAAAAGTAAATTTTTAATATATATTTGACACAGTGTGCCTCAAATAGTTACTTTTTCCTCTTTCCCTTTGATTTACAAGACCGTCTGAGTGCCACTCATTGTGCCGCTTTCTTTATATATATATATATATATATATATATATATATATATACACACAGAGCTAATGTTCCAATGTGCTACGATACGTGACTTTTGCTTTTAGCTGAGAGGAAAACAATTTTACAATCGGCATACTGTAAAGATGTTTTTTCCATTTGTAATAGAGACAATCCTCTTGACTAGCTTTACACTTAAATAAAATGAATTGTTGCCTAGAGTCCAGTAAGTCCTGAGGCCAGGCGTGGATTGGGAACTTGAAGTGGTCCTGAAAATAATCTTTGGATATTTACAAAAATTCCCCACTATGTACTAACTGTAAATCACAGAGACAGTGGTAGCAATAACCGCTGTCCCTGCGAGTTACATTCCCAGCATAACGGAGTAGTCTTTCACATTTGGACAGTGGCAGGTGGGGAGTTTGACTAGAGCAGTACACCTGTCAAACTGTAACGCAGGTGTCCTATGGCGAGCTCAGGGAGGACAGAAACCTCCTGTGGCCTCCCTGAGTTCGCCTTTGGGCACCTGTGTTATGGTTTGACAGGTGTACCGCCCCAAACAAACCCCCCCAACTGGAAATCTGACACTGCACATGCGTACAGTGTCATATTCCTGAGCTGGACGGCAGCTGCAGGAGAGGGATCATAAGGTCCCTCTCCTGTTGAATGCTTCCACAGTCATAAAGTGGTTAATGCCATCTGAGAATGGCATAAATCAAACATGGCCGAACTTTGAAAAGCTTTGCTTTTTGGAGTTTAGTTCATAATGGTCAGACCATAGTCTCCAATGGGAATAATGGGGTCTGCAGTGCTAACTAGCATTTTGCAGAATATTTCTGTGAAATCTCCTGCAATAGGCATACATAGTGGGAATACATAAATGTATGCATAAACTTTTGTTTCTGCATAATTTTATGAAAAATAGACTTGATGCCTAGGCCCGTAAATTATGGTATAATTGCTTTATCTTGTTGGATTTTTGCTCCTTTATTTCACGAACAATGTTTTTTATTTGAGAATATGCTTGCAAGTTAAATAACTTATTTTATTAGTCTGTTAGTAATAACATAAAAAGCCAAAGTCTAGGGTGCTCTTTATAAAATTAATAAAAATAAATGTATTAATAAATATTTTTTTTTAAAACAAGATTATTGGTGGCAGCACATATGAAAGTCTGTATCAGATTGACCTCTTAAAGAACACCAATAATTACAGCGCCTTTGAAAATAAAATAATATATTAAGCGAAGAAGTTGAAAAAAGAAAACACATATCAAAGTTTTATGGATTAAAAAATAGAAAGATATTAAATAAAACTAGTAAAAATCAAATATTAAATGTTCCTACAATTAAATGCACCTAAAGAGCTGTAATGTGAACACAATAATTTTGTCTGAAGAAATTTTTGTATGTACTGTAAATTAGTTATGAAGAAGTAGAAATGTCAGAAATCTAAGGGTAAGGCAACAGTCCTCAGGAAGAAGTGGTCACAATTAGTAAGGTTTAAATATTACCAGTCTAAACGGGCACAATATTCAGCTCCCCAAGAGCACTGTGTGAGCTAATAGAAATTAAGCATGCATATAAATGCAGTCACGGACTTCAATTAAGCTCTTGAAATTAATATTTGTGACATCATGCTATGTCATCCAAGTCTCTGTAATAGTCAAATTCCCGCTGTGTGGCCAACTCACTTTCTGAATAAAGTGCAGTCCCATGGGATGCAGAAAAAAAATGTCGCAAGTCCAAATGATCATAAACCTGCAGAGTAATGATGATTCCCTGTAGGCTGGCAAGTTGATTTCTCTCTGTTGGGATTTCTTCTCATTTATCATACAAATGTGGTGCAGTGATTTATTTCTCCTCTTTTCTGTCTTGAATTCGTAATATCCTTTTTAACTCCTATTTTAAACTATTTACATCTTCCATTTACATTGCAACTGTTACCAACATGTTTTATTGTTGACATCTCTACAATTAAATGGTCAAATTGTACAATGATGGTACTATATTTTGGGTAGCCTTGGCCCAACCCATTTTCATTCTAATGGCAATATTTACCATTCAATTGTTTATTATACTAAACTTATATAAAGTTGCACAATCTTTCATTTGTTTATGCCTTTCTCTATATATGGCTTCCAGAATGGACTACAGAATTCTAGGTGTGGTTTCCTCTATAACCTGCCTTTCCTATTTTTTTAATTTTCTGTCAACATTATCATCTGAACTAGTCATACATATAGGGGAACATTTACTAAGCTGCAGATTTGTTTTCTTTTGGGTGGGATTGCATTTTCACGGTGGGATTGCAAACCTCAGATGATCTAATGCCACAACTGCTACAATCCTGTCGAGTAGCAACATTTGAGAATTCAAATCACTGTCAATGTTTTAATCTGTTAAGAGTGTAAAAACCCCAGATATTATAAAGCAGTATACTGCCAAAAGACCTGCCAAAAACTAGGTTTTTTTTTCTATTTAAAATAATAATAATAATGTGTGTGGGTCGAGGGAGAGGGAGGAGGCTTAGGCCTGCAAAAAAAAGTAAATTATCCTCCTATGTTCACCCAGCCGCGGTGCTCATCCTGCACTCTTGTAGCAGTGGATGCAGGATAATAGTGGTCAAAATAGATTTAATAAATGTTTTCCATGTTTTACTACATGTACCAGCGTGGTTAGGAGCCAAAAAATGGCTGACAGAGCATGCCAGCACTTCAAGAACCACATGTGCCAGCATACCCTGACACCTGTGCCCACTGGCACCTGTAGTGGCATGATAAAATGTAAATAAACACAAGTTTAGATAGGAAAAAAAAAACTTAAAATAAAAACGCCCTTTGCAAACAGCCATATCTATACTTAGCTCCATAGTCCCCTGCAATAAGGAAGATGGAACTGCTGGAACTACTATCTTATGCATAGCATTGAGCTTTCTCACTTCCTTGACCTTGATTGTTAACTGTTAAGCATAGGATGTAGTTCCCTGAACTACCACATATAACTAGGTGGCAGTATAGCTGTAAGCTCTCTTCATTGTACTGGATGTGTCTCGTCTGCCTCTAGTAGCTTGTCTATTTTCCGTTTACTGAGCTCTCAGGATCCTCCCCACTCTAATGTCAGCTATACCTGCTGCTTAGCTGAAATCCCTGTCCTTCTCCTACCAAGTACTACTGAGCAGAAGTGTGGATTTAGATCTGCTATGCCTTTATCTGCCTCCTTTTTTAGGAGTCATGTCCACTGGCATTTCTCTAGGGTTTTATTTATTAGTAAATACTAGTGCAGCTTTGTTTCTTTATATTCCCCATACCCACTGTTGCCTTAAGTAGTGTTCGGATTGCGTTCCGTTAGGTCTATTTTCTGTGCTTATCGCTGTTAAGCGCCAAATGCTGGTCGCAAATGAAACACATTTCACAAGTGCTATTTTTTTGTCTAGTGATTCTTATTTTCAGTGGGTAGGAGGCCTGTGACCACTGTACTATATCTATGTGCTAAAGTCTAGGCAAAACATATAAATATCTAACTGAGCACAAAATGTATCTGTGTCAGCTATTCTGATTAGAGAGTGATTTCAGGCACAGATGCTGATGAGAAGTAGATCAGCCATGAATGAATTGTTGCCGCTGTGCTTTTTAAATGTAAGATAAAATATAGACTGCAAACCCACAATAGGAAAAAAACACAGCAACCTAAAAATAAAGTGTCTGATATAAAGAACTGCTGTATACACCGGCTAAATATGTGGTATTGAAAACAAAACATTGCAGATTGCATCTCTTTGTACAGACTGGCTGATGAACAGCCTCTATTATGTGCTGCTTATTCTCTCTTCTCTTATCCCCAGGCATTATCTATCACTGCAGCTTTTTTAGATCCGCTGCATTATGTGCCTACTTTATGTCCCTTTGCTGGCAATTGGCTTTGCTAAACACAGGAAGCAGCGGGGGCTGTAAGCTGCTGCTCAGCACATGCTTGACAAGATGTCCTTTCTGATCAGCATTCAGCAGAAGCAGCGCTGCTGGCCACGAACAGGAAGTTGCACCAACTGGTAGAAAATGAGAGGTTGATCACCTCAGAAAAGCACAGGAGGGCATAGTTCACTGTTCATGGATTTCTGTCCTGTTGATCTACTATGTGTCACGAGAGGTTTCATAAAGGCATTATATTAGTTCCCATTCCAACATTCTGCACATTTCACCATTTTGCAGATTTCACTGTGCATATACTGGTATATGTGTGTATTTTTTTTTTTGCAAATGAAAACTGCATGGTGCTGCTTGCATTATTCAGCCCTTGAAGACTAGTACTTGGTTGAACCACCTTTTGCTGAAATAACAGCTTTTCTTGTTTTGGGGTGATTTTTGCCCCTTCATGCAGATTTGCTCCAGGTTGGCTGGATAACGCTTGTGGACTGCAATTTTGAAATAGTGTCAAAGATTATTAATTTGATTGAGATCTGGACTTTGACTTGGTCATTGTAGAACATTGAAGCTTTTTTTGTTGTTCAACCATGCCAGTGTTGCTTTGGCCTTGTACTTGGGATCATTGTCCTACGGAAATGTGACATTTCTCCCACGTTTATGGTTTTTTCTTGCAGACTGAAGATGGTTTTCTTGCAGTATCTCCCTGTATATACATATTGCACCATCCAACAGTCCTACAGTTTTAACAAGACACCCAGGGCCTGATTCAGCAAGGATCGCAGTAGCAAAGATGCACGCAATCGGTCGATTAATTCGCATTGCGCATGTGTATGTATTGCAGTGTGCGAACTAGCAATAGCGATGGGAAATGCGTTTGCAGAGGCTACGCAAACCCCGAGCACAATGATTGACAATAAGAGCCGTTTGTGGGTGTTGACGGGGGGACGGGGTGGTCGGGTGAACGCTGGCGTGCCAGTGCGTTGGGACGGTGTTGCAGGGGCGTGCATAAATTATCCATTGCAATACCATACGCAGCATGAGGGCTCATAGCGTGTGCTGAAGTTAGCAGTTCCTGAGTGAGGTCTGACCTGCCTTAACTGTGCGTATGGGTCCAATGTTCCGATTATTTTGCTATGTTGCCCAAGTATACGGATGTTTGTAAGGGGAAGTGGGCGTAATTATGGTAAGCTGTGATCGCAATGCGATTGCAAACATTTTCGTTTCACCGCTAATATTAGTAACTGCGGTGCATGCGTTCTAGCAGTATAGCGCTCCTTGCTGAATCAGGCCCCCAGTCCTCAGTGAGGAAATGCATCCCCAAATCATGCTGTTGCCATACCTATACTTCACTGTTGGGATTGTGTTTGCTGAGCAATAGGCAGCTTTAGGCTTGCCCCACATATAGCGTTTTGATTTTTGTGCCAAAAAGCTAAATTTGTTTCATCTGAACACACAATCTTATCCCACATTATGAGCCTGCTTCTGAGTTGGACACAGTGGTGGCCGTGTGTATGTCTCTTGTCGCAGTGCGACTTTATGCTGCTGCAGTCTCCTCTGACTGCCTGATGCGGCATAAGTAGTGGGCAGAGAAGTGTTACAAGTGAGGATGATGGCACTGATTGCCCCCTTGCCCCCATCCCCTGAAGCCGCCCCCCGTGCATGCTAGTTTCTTACGTTATTTGGTATGAGGCATGACCACGCCTCCTGGCTTTGGCAATACTATGGCCCTTCAGATTAACACCCTGGGACTGTCCATGGACATCCTCCTTTTGAGATTTCTTGGAGATAACTAAAAGGCATCCTTAGCATAAAATACTTTGGGATTCTATATCGACTTTTTTGGAGTACATTAAAGAACACCCTTCCTACAGATTAAAAGTTGGAACTATTGATATACAGTGAGGAGTTTTTCCCAGATGTCATTCAACTACTTTAACAATATAGATTCATATTAGTGAGAGGACTATACTCAGATGAATTAATAGCAATGCCCCAGAGCGCACCACATTTCTCCTGTTAAAATATGCTCACAATCAGGGGTTAAAGTAGGCCGGATTGGGGTGGAACTGCATATCATCAGTTCCATTTGGAGGCAGAACCAGTTCCGCCTCCTCCGGCCCACCTTACCCGGCCAGTCAGCATGCAGCCTGGCGCCGCAGGGAGGCTCCATTTGCCGGGCACCTGCTGAGATTTTGTTAACAGCGGGCGCCCGGCTGCTTCCACACAGCGGTAGCCGGAGGCTGGAGTTCACTCCAGTGCTCCGGCTTCCGCAGTGGCACTATGGGAGAGACATCATGAAGTCATGACGTCTCTCCCATAGTGCCGTGGAGCTGTTGGACCAAACGGCAGCGGACTCAGGAGCGGGGCTTAAGTTAAGTATTGTATTTTTAATTGGTTTTTTTTGTGCAAGGGGCATTAGTACTGTGGGCACTATTACTGGCTTGATTACTACAGGGGGCACTACTACAGGGGACATTACTACTGGGGGTACTTCTACTGGGGGCACTGCATAAGGGGCACCACTACTGGGGGCACTGCATAAGGGGCACCACTACTGGGGGCACTGCATAAGGGGCACCACTGCTGGGGACACTGCATAAGGGGAACCTATTCTTGGGGCACTGCATAAGGGGCACCACTACTGGGGGCACTGCCTTAGGGGCACTACTACTTGGGCACTCCATAAGGGGCGCCACTAAAGGGGGTGTTGCATAAGGGGCACTACTACTTGGGGCAATTTGTATAAGGGGCACAAATGTGGGCATTGTGTAAAATGGGCACTACTGTGTGTCATAACATGAATAAGGGACACTACTATGTGATGTAATGTGAATCGGGGGCACTATATGCGGTGTAATGTGAATTAGATTGTGCTACTGTCTGGTGTGATTTTAATTGGGGACACTATTGTGTGACCACACCCCTTTTTTTGGAGACCACATCGGCATCCAGACAGGGCTGGCATACCGACACTTGTTGTTTGGTATGCTAACCTTCTCTCCCTCCCTCCCTGGTGCCTGACTCCCTAACCCACCCTCCATACCTCCCTGGCGCCTGACTCCCTAACCCACCCTCCCTCCCTGGCGCCTGACTCCCTAACCCACCCTCCCTCCCTGGCGCCTGACTCCCTAAAGGCGCCTGACTCCCTAACCCACCCTCCCTCCCTGGCGCCTGACTCCCTAACCCACCCTCCCTCCCTGGCGCCTGACTCCCTAAATGGCGCCTGACTCCCTAACCCACCCTCCCTCCCTGGCGCCTGACTCTAACCCACCCTCCCTGGTGCCTGACCCTAACCCACCCTCCCTCCCTTGTGCCTGACCCTAACCCACCCTCCCTCCCTCCCTTGTGCCTGACCCTAACCCACCCTCCCTCCCTTGTGCCTGACCCTAACCCACCCTCCCTCCCTTGTGCCTGACCCTAATCCACCCACCCTACCTCCCTGGTGCCTGACCCTAACCCCACCCACCCTCCCTTTCTCCCTGGTACCTGACCCTAAATCCCTCCCTGGTGCCTGACCCTAACCCACCCTCCCTGGTGCCTGACCCTAACCCACCCTCCCTGGTGCCTGACCCTAACCCACCCTCCCTGGTGCCTGACCCTAACCCACCCTCCCTGGTGCCTAACCCACCCTCCCTACCTGATGCCTGATCCCTCCCTCCCTATTGCCTATCCCTAACCCACCCTCCCTCCCTCCCTCCCTGGTGCCTGTCCCTAACCCACCCTCCCTCCCTGGTGCCTGTCCCTAACCCACCCACCCTCCCTGGTGCCTGACCCTAACCCACCCACCCTACCTCCCTGGTGCCTGACCCTAACCCCACCCACCCTCCCTTTCTCCCTGGTACCTGACCCTAAATCCCTCCCTGGTGCCTGACCCTAACCCACCCTCCCTGGTGCCTGACCCTAACCCACCCTCCCTGGTGCCTAACCCACCCTCCCTACCTGATGCCTGATCCCTCCCTCCCTATTGCCTATCCCTAACCCACCCTCCCTCCCTCCCTGGTGCCTGTCCCTAACCCACCCTCCCTCCCTGGTGCCTGACCCTAACCCACCCTCCCTCCCTGGTGCCTGACCCTAACCCACCCTCCCTCCCTGGTGCCTGACCCTAAAGGTGCCTGACCCTAACCCAGCCTCCCTCCCTGGTGCCTGACCCTAACCCACCCTCCCTAACCCACCCTCCCTCCCTGGTGCCTGACCCTAACCCACCCTCCCTCCCTGGTGTCTGACCCTAACCCACCCTCCATAGTGCCTAACCCTAAGGTGTCTGACCCTAACCCTCCCTCCGTAGTGCCTGACCCTAATCTCTCCCTCCCTAGTGGCTAACCCTAACCCCTTAGTGCCTAACCCTAAACCTAACCCCCGATACTTACCTTTGGCATGCCAGCGGTCGGTATTCTGGAGCCGGGATCCTGACTGCTGTCTGGATTTCAGCACCAGGATATAGTCCAGCGGCATGCTGATTACATCCAGATATCCACAATGGAATGGGTCACCAAAACGGATCTCCCCTGTCTGCCAGATGTCAATGCTTTATTGTCCACCACACGATCATTATCCATACTAGGTCCTACTGGATCAAGCAGAGTTGTCTCAAATCACCAAAAACAATATGGAAGACCTGAGACAACATGACGACATGGTGACAAGACTACCTTGAACTACTTGAGGCCATATTGAACTGCTGTCCCAGAATTTTGGAAAATCCCCTGATCTCCCGATGCAGCAGGTCGCCCTCCTCCATCCCTCCCAATTCCTAGTAAAATGTGTGACTGAGGAAGTTGTTTCTGGGAGCAAACATTGGCAGGCAGCAAAATTGGAATGTAAAAATCTGCCACTTCTCTTGATGATAACTTTTTCATTAGTGATATTTTATCTTGGTGATCAATGTTTTTGAACAAAAAATTTTTTTTTCACCCAACTTATACATTTACTGGTTTCTGGTAGCTTGTATAAAAGAATAACAGGGTACATATATCAGAATGGCTCATCCCCTGTGCTTGAGCCTACTTACATGAACTCACTAGCTGCTGTTGAAGTGAACAGCTACTGTGTATGGGTTAATTGTGTCATGTTTATATCCCCAAGCAAAACTAGATATCAGGAAATGATACGTGTTCTCTCTTACTGTTTACATATCTCTACATGTACACATATCTCTAGATCAAGGATGGGCAGACTCCGACAGTTCAGTTCATGCTGAATTGCATTTCCCACAATGCTTACTCAGATGCCCAGTATAATTTATAATAAATAAAATGTGTTTTTTTAAGCTTTATAAATGCCAATGAATCTAACAGATCAAGTATGATTGATACAACTTCTGCCTAAATTTGCATTGTTCACATATGTAAGAAAGAAATTCAAAGCAGCAATATAGAAAATCTTACTTAGCCCCTTTGAGCTCGTTGTTTGTTAGAGACCGTTCTTGGAGATAATCTCCTAGTTGATTAAAAAGAAAAAAAAATAATAACTTTTAGAGCATCTGTTGTGCATCATGTAACAGTGATCAGGCAGATCCTAGGGGATCAAATGAAGATGACGGCGGACAGGATCCCAGACGTCAATATACTGACGTCGGAATCCTGACGCCCATCAGAATGCTGATGTCGCCATCCCGAATATATCAGGATATTGACGTCGGCATTCCGAAGGTAAGTATGAGGAATAGCTCTTAGGATGGGAGGATAGGTTTAGGGACCTCCCGGGGTGGGTTAGGGTTAGGCACCACCCAGGGAGGGTTAGGTTTAGGGTGCAGGAAGCGAGGGTTAGGCAAATCTGCCAGGAAATCATACCGATTCCGATCCTAGTCAAGGTATCCACAGGGCCGGCGCCATCATTAGGCAACTTTAGGCAACTGCCTAAGGACGCCAGCCACTGAATCTGTATTAAAAACTTACATTGTGCTAGGTTAGCGGCTGCCGCCGCACGGGTCTAACCAGTCGCAGTTGCCACTGTCAGTCACCTCACCACCTAACTGCGGTGCACTGGTCACGCCTGTGCCTGGTCTCCTCTCTCCCTGTCGTGATTTACCCCTGTGGTGCTTGTCCCCTGGTCTGCTCTCTCGTTTCCTTAGCTCACCCTCTTCCTTTCAGAGATGAAAAGCTGGGCTGCTGGGCTTAGAACTCAGACTTCACTAGTAAGTCATCTATTTGTATTAACAAACATTGTCTGTTCTGTGTGGTAAGTTAGCTCAGCAGCAAACTATGGGATATGTAGACTAGTGCACAGGTTCTCAAACTCTGCTCCTCTTCACTGAATTAAGGATCTGGAGATGACATGAAGTAGAAAAGTAACCATGTTATAGACCATCAAATGACTGTCGGTCTGCCATTTAATCTCTGTCCATTTAATTATACAGAGATTAAGAACCGTGCCCAATACATAACATATCAGCTTAGACAGTTGACAGTGCTGTTGCTGGCGAGGATCCTTATGACGTCCTGTGCTCAAACAGGACAAGAGAGAGAACATTTACGTTTGATGAAGTGTTCAAGCAGCTACCCAGGAGCATGTGTATCTTTCCACATTGAAGAACTTAGTGGGTGATATAATTTTCTGCTACATTGCTGCCATATTTGCCTATGGCCCAACAGGCAAAGGGAAGACGTTTACTATGATGGGTAAGGATCGCGAGCCCGGAGTAATATTTTGCGCCCTGAAGGACCTGTTCAAGGCCATTGAGGAGATTGGAAGGAGAGAGAACTTTGCTGTGTCATTGCCCTATGTTGAGATCTACAATGAAAATGTCAGGGATCTGCTAAGACCTTCCTCTGTGTATATGGCCCTCAGAGATTATCCCTATGGCAATACCAAAATAGAAGGGATTGCTGAATTCTTCCCTAGCAGTCCTGAAGAGGCCATGGCTTTGCAGAAGACGGGGATTAAGCGGCACTTTCAAGCAGCCACGGTCGCCAATAAGAATTCATCCTGCTCCCATGCAGTGTTACAGGTCACTGTAAAGCAGATGGGCAATGATGGAGTGTGCACAGGCAGGCTGTACATGGTAGACCTGGCGTTATTAGCAAGCCAGACTAAGAACAGTGGCCAGACAATTAAAGAAGGTGGTTAAATCAACTGCACCCCTCTTGTCCTCAGAAATTGCATTATGGCGCTATGTGGGAAACCAGACAGCCATATCAACTATTGGAACAGCAAGATTACCAGGCTGTTAAAGGGCGTACTGAGTGGCAACACCAGACCGGTCATGATTGCACATATCAGCCCTGTGGAAAGTGCATATGAAGACTCTCGCAGCACACTAATCTATGGCAGCAAGGCCAAACACATCAAGACATGGGTGGAAAAGAAACCGTGTCTGTGTCCTCCACAAGATCCCTGAAGGCGGCAGACGAATCAACGTGCAGCTGAAACTAGTCCTCCAGTGCCCGACCATATGAATAACGCGCATAGCGCCCGGGACATTGTTGTTATGAGCCGCATCACAGGTTCACATCATAAATTGCCCCCCATGGTCCCTATCGCAAGGAAAGACCTGGCTGCGTTTGAGGCGGAGAGCAGCCAAATCAACATGCAGCTGAAACTCGTCCTCCAGAGAAGGACCATAAGAACACGCACAGTGCCTGGGACATTGATACTGTCAGAAACACCAGTGGCATAAATCAAAAGACCAAATAAATAAAACCATATTCATCATATAACTATGACTTTGGTAAACAGCTAAAATAACAAAAATTGTCAGTGTCCAACTATATATGGACATAACTATGTATGTAATGTGTGTGTGTGTGTGTGTGTGTATGTGTATATATATATATATATGTGTATATATATATATATATATATATATATATATATTACATACAGTCAGGTGCATAAATATTGGGACATTGACAGAATTTTCATATTTTGGCCTCTAATCACCACCACAATGGCTTTGAAATGAAACAAACAAGATGTGCTTTAACTGCAGCCTTTCAGATTTAATTTGAGGGTAATTACATCCAAATCAGGTGAACGGTGTAGGAATTACAACGGTTTCTATATGTGCCTCCCACTTTTTAAGCGGCCAAAAGTAATGGGACTAGCAACTCAAAAGCTATTTCATGGACAAGTGTGGGCTATACCCTCGTTAATTCATTATCAATTAAGCAGGTAAAAGGTCTGGAGTTGATTCTAGGTGTGACATTTGCATTTGTAATCAGTTGCTGTCGACTCTCAATGTGACATCCAAAGAGCTGTCACTATCAGTGAAGCAAACCATCATTAGGCTGAAAAATCTAAACAAACCCATCAGAGATAGCAAAAACATTAGGTGTGGCCAAATCAACTGTTTGGAACATTTTTAAAAGAAAGAACGCACCGGAGAGCTCAGCAACACCAATAGACCCGGAAGACCACGGAAAACAACTGTGGTGGATGACAGAAGAATTATTTCCCTGGTGAAGAAAAACCCCTTCTCAACAGTTGGCCAAATCAAGAACACTCTCCAGGAGGTAGATGTATATGTGTCAAAGTCAACAATCAAGAAAAGACTTCACAAGAGTGAAGCCACAAAAATAGGAAGAGTTTGCCAAACATCTAAAAAAGCCATTACAGTTCTGGAACAACATCCTATGGAAAGATGAAACAAAGATCAACTTGTACCAGAGTGATGGGAAGAGAAGAGTATGGAGAAGGAAAGGAACTGCTCGTGATCCAAAACATACCACCTCATCAGTGAAGCATGGTGGTGGTAGTGTCATGGCGTGGGCATGTATGGCTGCCAGTGGAACTGGTTCCCTTGTATTTATTGATGATGTGACTGCTGACAAAAGCAGCAGAATGAATTCTGAAGCGTTTCTGGCAATATTATATGCTCATATTCAGTCAAATGCTTCAGAACTCATTGGACGGCGCTTCACAGTGCAGATGGACAATGACCCGAAGCATACTGCAAAAGCAACCAAAGAGTTTTTTAAGGCTAAAAAAGTGGAATGTTATGCAAAGGCCAAGTCAATCCCCTGACCTGAATCCGATTGAGCATGCATTTCACTTGATGAAGACAAAACTGCAGGAACTAAAGACATTTGCAGTAGAGGCCTGGCAGAGCATCACCAGGGATGAAACCCAGCGTCTGGTGATATCTATGCGTTCCAGACTTCAGGCTGTAATTGCCTGCAAAGGATTTGCAACAAAGTATTAAAAAGTGAAAGTTTGATTTAGGATTGTTTAGTTTGTCCCATTACTTTTGGCCATTTAAAAAGTGGGAGGCACATATAGAAACTGTTGTAATTCCTACACCGTTCATCTGATTTGGATGTGATTACCCTCAAATTAAATCTGAAAGTCTGCAGTTAAAGCACATCTTGTTTGTTTCATTTCAAAGCCATTGTGGTGGTGAATAGCAACCAAAATATGAAAATTCTGTCAATATCCCAATATTTATGCACCTGGCTGTATGTATGTGTGTGTATATATATATATATATATATATATAATAGAATCTCAACCGATGAACTCGCCACTCCAGGGCCCCACAGGGCAACTTGTGCTCTGGTGCCTTCCTTAGGAGGGAAGCACCTCCACTTACATCCAAACCGAGATAGGGCGGCACTCAGAGGCTTCATATAACGTGAAAACGTAGTAATTTATTGTGCAGATTATCAACGTCTCGAGGAACAAGTCCCCTTCATCAGGATAAAACATTCCACATCAAACAAACACTTTAAATAAACTTACCTTCCTAATCCCTGACACCCCCCCCCCCCCCATCCCCCGTGAGAGCCACAATCATGCCAGTCTGACTTCCTCCGGTGTGTGCACCTTCGGGATCGGAGACTCCAAAACCACCGGAAGTGATCACTACAGAACGCAGATTGTGGTCATGGCGACGCAATAACAAAGTCAAGTGTGGTGTTGACATAGATACACAGTGTGTACTTGCCACGTATGGTGCTGTATCAATAATCCAAACATCCAATATTGTACAGATGTGACATAATTCATAAAACCAATAATTTAGACACATCACTAAAAACATACAACAATAAAGTGCCATAAACCTGTAATTCAAACATGTAAAAATGACCTGATACATATATGTACAAAAAACATACTATATGTGACAATGTGTAAAATACTGTGCTAACTCATGGCTAGCCATATAAAACCACCTGTAAAAATTGCTAAATGCACACAATATGAAAACAAATATTAATCCTCATCCGTAAAAACCATCAGTGTTATGGCTCTGTTACCTCACCTCAATGTTAATGGGACATGGTCCACAATCCTATAATGTAAGATGGCCATGCTGTGTTTTTGCATGGCAAAATGCCAGGCCATCGGTTGTTCACTTTTACCTGTCTGCAACGCTGCCCGTATGGCACTCCTATGCTGGGCCATTCTCTCTTTGGAATGACGTTCTGTTTTGCCCACGTAATAGAGGTCACATGGGCAGCTGATGACAAATTTTGACGTACGAGTGAGGGGCCATCTGATGTAAAATTTCTTCCCTGATAAAGGGTGCCTGATCTCATTCCCAGTAATGAGGTAGTTGCAAGTCAGGCAACCAAGGCAGTTGAAGAAATCATTCTTTCTATTCGTAAAATGCTTATTAGATTTGTTCAACCTAGATATATCGGTTGAACCTAGATGGCCCCTCACTTGTACGTCAAAATCTGATGCGACCATGACAGGCAAGTGGTTAAAGTCACCTCCTACAAAAGAACCAGACTCCTACGCAATCCGTGAATTTCATCGAAGAAAGCACAAAAAACTTTGCCTGAGTGAAATATTTTTTTCATGTATATCTCAAGTATATGCCAACATGACCCATTTTGTCAGGGAGAATTGTCTTTGGTACGGTATTCCACTAATTACTGGCTGTATTAACCTGGACTTAATTGTTATAAAAATAAACATTTCCATTAGTCAAGTACCCTTGGTAGTGATAATCAAGATTTTTTTTTATTGGCTTTCTGTGCCATTACTGTACATTATTTATGCTTATAATTGACGAGGCAGCTAAGTATGACAGTACTGGCCTGAAGTGGTAAGAGCTAACTCACTGCTTTGCTGGACCAGTCTCTGTAGTTCTTATGTGGGCTGGCCTGACAGCTCATGTACAGTATGTGTAGTGGGATTTAAGTTTCACAAAGTTGTTTTTTTTTTTTTTTAACTATTGAAAAATAAATAAAATTTATGGATAAAGTCCAATCTCAGAGTCTGATTCAGAGATGGACGGTATTGTACAGCCGCATGGAATACAGTCCAACTAATATTCTATTCTAGCAGGAGGTGTCTGTAGGAAATAAACACCTCCTGTCAGCATCTGCAATCCGGGTGATGTTTCAGAAGATGCAGCCTCGGATCATCATCGCGACCATTGGTAATCACATAAATGGCCCTTCTGAGGAAATTTCAGCTTACTCAGAATTGGCAACGTACCTTCTCAGGGTCAGGAAGTCTGCATCGGAGCACACTAACCCTGGCCCCAAAACTCCCAAAATACTGGAGCAACACCCGCGTATTTCAGAAAGCAGGCCAACTATGTCCCCCAAACGTCCGCAGCATGTCAATCATGCTGCAGCTTGGGGCACAGCGTGCAAGGTGAATATGAAGTATGCCCATCACTTAATTAAGGATGTCTTTGTTATACTCAATGGAGGCAGGCGGCTGGGGAACTTATGAGGAGCCACACTTTCACCTAGGTGGCTGGGAAGTGGGTAATGGGGGGGCGGAAATTTTGCCTAGGGTGCCAAGAAACCTTGCACCGGCCCTGGATATCCAGGTCTAGTCGGCTGGTCTCTCTGAAATATATACCATCAAGTAAGATTTCTAGTACCATTAGGTTTGTTAAGCTGGCTACACACTGACAGATACATTGGCCGATCAATTGATCAGCCAATGTATCTGCTGCCCATCGGCCAGTGTGTACCCGCGATATGTCGGTGAACGTCGGTGTTCACCGACAAATCGCATTGGCTGTGCTGCACAGCCGATGGACAGATATGTCTGCGGACCACCCGTACATTTACATCGGCAGCGGGAAGCGGGGCAGGACACTTCCACCGGGAACCGAGGGCACAAACAGATGATGGTTGTTCAGTGTGTATGAATGACCATCATCTGCAGATATATCTGTCAGGTGTGTACCTGGGATGCAGTGTGGATGCCGACGGTCTAAATGCTGACCGTCGACATTCCGACTGTCTAATCCCGGCAAGTGGCTAATGACCAGCGTCGAAATTCCTACGCCTGTCATTCAACCTATGCTTGGAGCCCAACACCTGGCTTACCGATCGTAGGTAAGCCGGGCGCAGACAGCCACGGGGTGGGGGGGGGAGGCTTAGGTTAGGGGCTCCCGGGGGTGACTTGGGGTTAAGCACCCCCCCAGGAGGTTAGGGTTAGGCTAGGGGAAGAGGGGGGGGAGGTTAGGGTTAGGCACCCCCCGGGAAACTTATGGTTATGCTGCGGAGAAGGGGAGGTTAGGGTTAGGCACACCTAAGGTAGGGTTAGGGGGGGAGGTTAGGTTAGTAAATAGAAAAAATACTCACCTGTCGGGATCTTCACTGCCGGGCTTCCGCTGTTGTCATACTGATTCCGTGTACCTTAAGTCTTCAGTTAAGACAAACCAGGTCAGGGTACTTTTGCCGTGTGGAGTCTTCTATATAGCCAGGAACGACTGTGCATACTATTTTGGGTGCAGTGTGTAGTAGTCACTACATGAATGAGACTGATGGCTTCCTTACCTCGGGAAGGTGCAGTAATATACAGTATATGTGGCTCATACATAATAAAGGGCTGCTAAATTTAAAATACATGCTAAATTACATAAAAGGCCTCTTAGCACTCACATATAAAATCCTGTTCCTTTATTGATCCAATTAAAGCAATTCCCAAGTAATAAACTAAAGGACAGAGATTGTATACTGTGTACAATGCTTTTATTGATATTTTTTTGGCTGGATAGCTGTCCATTTTGTTTATTATTTGAAAAGTTGTTTTCAGCTCATCAGAGCTCATCCCACTTTGGAGACTTGTGTAATGTGGTTTGAGGAGTTATTAATCCTCACTGAATTTTACACCAGAGAGGGATTGAACCAGTAGCTGCTGCAAAAACTATGTAACATTTTACAATTCCAGGCATTTAACATCCAGACTTACTACCGGACTGTCATGAGTAACCCCGAACTGGTGGTAATCTTACGTTTTCTTTAAATAGGCATTGCTGCTTATGTCTTGGAAATGGAGTGTCATATTTGTTTATACAGAGTGAGTTTGTCTGCAGATGAGTAGGTAACAAAAAAGAGGTGCAGGCAAAATCTTAAATCAGATCTGTAAGAATCCCCCCTCTTCCAAATAGCCAGTTTTTCTTTTTCTGTACCCAGATGCTCTAGTTTTATGGATACAGCCTTAGTCCAATTCCGTGAATCCTCAGCTTGGTTCTCTTCCTGAACCAACTGCAGTATTCTGATGTGCAGAGATTTGGGTTCCAAGTTTTCAACACACGACAGTTTTTTTGATTTTCCAATATTTAATAACTTTACCAAACTTTATGGACAGCCATAGTTTTCTGTAGAGCGCTCTTTTTTTTCAGATTGAAGTACAGATGTATCCTCATACATCTAGCTTCCTTGCGCATTAAAGAGGTCTTCCAGTCACGCCATGCCTGGACTTGACTCTGTAGCGCAAACCGTCTTTCTGTGCGGCATTTTTTACCTTTTAAATACTTTTTATTCGCACAGTGATGCAAAAAGAACGCACAAGCAGATTCTGCTGACTAAAATGATATGCAGCATGCCTATATTCTGTGCGCGACTGCGTGTGTATCTGCATGCGAAACGCTACATTAGTTACTGACACTGCAACATAGCATTTTGCATGCAGATGTACCCATAGTCGCACACAGAATATTGGCATGCTGCATATCATTTTAATCAGCAGAAGCTGCTTGTGCGTCCTGTTCACATTGCTGTGCGAATAATACGCATTTAAAGGTCAAAAAGTTGCTCTACTTTACCGAGTCACATGGCTCTCATGCGTTGTGTAACGCAACTTGTAGCACACGGAGGATAGATGTATGTGAACACATTTGTATTACAGAATGATTTTTGAGAAGAGAGATGTTTAAAATAAGGGTTCAAATACCTTTTCAGGCCTAAATCAGTTGTCTTGTGAATGTGATATTTAGTTTATTCTCCGTTTGTAGCATGTCCTGTTTTTATTGATTTATTTTATTTTGCTTCCTGTCAGTAAATGTACTGAAAGCAACCTTGCTTTGTCCTCCACTGATTTGTGTTCAAATGACTGCTATGCAATGCATATGTTGAATCAACAAGTTTCTGTTTACACTCATGTCATAGAACTAGAGTAGACCTACTGTACAGAATATGTTTGTGATCTACTAGATCGTGGCCTGGAATAGATCTTGGCTGTAAGAACAGCTTTGTTTACCGAAAGAGTTGATAATACACACTCCTGTAATACTGAGAGAGGTTATGCAATATATATACTGCTCATTTCTGATTCATGTGCCTTTACAGTGACACCTGAAAATCTAATCTCAGCCCAACTGTAATTGCAAAGTGTTTTGCCACCACACACATCTACAAAAGTGCTAATCAACTGCTTTGGATAGCTGATAGTCTAATGTTCTGCTCTATAATGATGAGCACAGTTATAGCAATTACAGAGTGATTTGGAATATGTCTTTATTGCCTTTGACAATAAATATAAACCTCACCACATGCAGTAATTTGTTAATATCTTACACACCACTGCTCTCATGTGGCCAACTCACCAAAGTGCACCACCTACTGTATAAAGAGCTTCTAATTGTTTGCTGTGTGTGGGTCACACACATTTTGAAAGTTCCATATAACATTTACTGTATAAGGAACTTCTTGATTTATATATATATATATATATATATATATATATATATTTCTGTATTCATGTACTGCAGGGTGCCCCTGGAAGCCGTGGACTAGCTACCTTGTTAGCAGGGATTGCTGGGCTTTTGGAATAAATAAATATGGATTTATGGAGTGTTCTTAACTAAAGTGACCCAAGTCCATATTTTTTGCCCATTTCGTACTAACACTGCCATGGTGCAGTTTAAAGATCATATTTTTCTGTCAAGTAGTGTACCAAGTCCATTATGTTGTTTAATTTTTATCCACCAGATGGCAGCAGTTTTTGATACTACTAAGAACAGTTACAGTTCTTGAACTTTAAGGGTTTTTTTTTTTTTCTTAAATTGTCTCTCATGGATTTAGTTTACTTTAACTCTGAAATCTCCATATAAAGATCTATAGATAACATTTTCATATACATGTATGATATTTAGATTGAAGTGTACATATATATATATATATATATATCAAATAAATATATATATATATATATATATATATATATATATATAACCCATTTATTTGAAAGGGGTTTCCAGCATGTGGGGAAATTAAATTCATGGGCTATTGAGAAGAATAGGATAATTTCCGCAAATTAAAAATATGTAATCAAAGGTTCAGACAGCATGGTGCACCAACCCCACTGCATAGATCCTCTCTCCCAAATACTACCAGCCCTATGCTGAGGAGCACAGGTTCTTTTCATGAACACCATTGGCGTACTGGGTAAGGAATAATATTGGGCTCCCTAGAGGGCCAGCTTTACCACTCATGGGAATTCCAGTTGTAATATTAAGGTGGTATATAAGAAAAAGTAAATAACACACACGATTGTATTGAAGTAAAAACAAATGAACTCCTCTTTCAACAATTTAGTAATAAAAAAATTATAATTTGAAATAAATTGATTTTATTGTAATACATTTGGAAACATTTCTTCATGTTATCCGAAGTTAAAAAAATCCATATTTGTAATAGACAAAGAACATGTTCTTTTAATCCACTGAAAGTAAAAATATTTATATATCCATGTCTCTGGGCCATTTTTATTTCAGTGGGATTTTTTCATGCAGTGCACCATTGAAATAAATGGGTCATAGAAGTTAATAAAATATAGACCAAAATGGAAAAAATATAGCACAACTGGTTAAACACCTCATTGATCTCCTAGTTGGGTATGTATACTGTGTGATCTCCTAGGGATCAGTAGATTTTTTTTTTTACTTTTTTTTTTTTTTTTTTAAGTGAAATGCGCTTTAAACGCCCTGAAAAGGAACAAGCCACAAGTGTAAACACTGCATCTGCTGTGCCACCCACATGCTATTTAAGAACAATTAGTTACATTTTTTATTATTATTATTATTTTCGTTATTACAAAAAATAAATCAGTTAGACTTGTAGCCCTTTTAGGAATTTCAGTCATTTTTGTCTAATTCTTAGAAGATAACCTGCATATTCCATGAATTGGAACTGATATGTCCTGTGAAAAACGTGTTATACCCTAATATTAAATCATATATTCATTTTGCTCTTGTATTTTGTGGAGGAAAAAAATACTGAAATTTAGTAAATAAAAGTAATAAAAAAATAAAAAAACAGTTACAGGGTATTATGTAATAGTATTTCTGAATATGCCTTACACCATAGAACCACCTAGGTACGTCACATGACGAGGGAGCATTATTACTTTGTATTAATAAAATGCTGTGATGCATGTTTTAATATTTTTGTAATTTGTTTTATTTTTATTTTTTTTATTTTTTTTTTAGCAGCAAAGACGAGAAAAGGAAATGAGGAAGCAGCAGGAAAGAGACCAGCGGCGGCGTTATGAGGAACAGATGCGGAGAGAGGAGGAACGAAGACGAGCTGAGCATGAGAAGGTCTGTTCTCCTTCATGTGATATATAGCTTCTATACGAAGGATGGAATGAGTTTAAACCTAGAGGCTGTAAGTATTGGCCTAAATTAATTGGAGAAAGTCCTACTCCAAGCCTTCCAAGTGCGCAAGATAGATGGATCCATGGTGTGAACAGTTGAACAAAGCTCCACCCACCTCAGTAAACTACTAGTGATCACTGCCAGTAGGTGTGAATTGAGATGGATGGGCTTCATAATGTGATTGTCTCAGCCATGTTTTCTAAGAACTACTGTACATCATCAAGCCTCTCCCACCTTGTATTTTCCCTAAACTGCCTTTGAATCTCTTGATAGCAAAGTAAGGCAAGTATGAATATTGTATATCATATTTGTTACTAGGGATGGATGGATGCAATAAGGCAGCTCTAATCGGGCACTCCAAAAGTTGATCTTTTAAATGCCTTTTTTTTTTTTGTCCATTCACAAAAGAAAGAGAAATTACAGGAAAATCTTTGGCAGGAAGTATTATCTTTAGCAATAGCCGAAGCATAGCATTAAATGTTACTTGTCGAATTCAGGACTCTGTATAATTACATCTAAACAAGAAAACTGCTCCTTGCCCAGATGGCATTCACATGTGTGTTAAATTAACGAAGTTCTACAATCGATGGACTATTATTTTTTATATTTATGGACTCCTTCCTAACAGATCTAGAAAGAAGATGAGATGTTGTCCCAATCTTTTAAAAGGGAACAAAATCAGAACCAGGAACTTATTGTCCTGTAATCCTGACTTGTCATGGGTAAATTTACTTTAAAGAATGCTGAGACATGTGTAATTCCAAAATATATTGTAGAAAATAATTTTATTATGCTATACTTTAAAGTCATACATGGGTATAGGGCCGGCTCGAGGCATATTTGACCAGTGCGGTCGAACAGGGGCGCCACCCCATAGAGGACGCACTCCCCCGAACATCCTGATTTCAGTGGGACAGTCCCACTTTTCGGGCACTGTCCCGCTGTTCCACCCGTGGGCTGAAGTGTCCCGCTGGAGGTTGGGCACCCCGAAGAAGCTGAATGGATACTGCGCGCATCTCCGCGGCATCCATTCAATGCGGGCACGTCCCCCAATAACGTCATTTAGGGGGGTGGCCTATGTTAGACCATGTCCCCTTTCCGGTCGTGGAAAACGGGTGCCTACGTCTTGGTTGTCACAGGGCGTGGCTCCTACTGGAGCCAGTCCTGCATGGGTAGAGAACTCGTTGAAGGATTGAAACCCTCTCCCTGCTAATTATACGATGTGTAGCCCATAGGCTACAGTGGCTAACTCCATCTTCAGATGGAGTTGGCTGCGGGAGGCCAATCTCCAGAATGCATTGTATTTCAGAAGTTGGTGAATTTGGCAGCATCGCATAAACCATAGTTACCTATGGGGGAATGCGGCTGCCTGCAGGAATGGAGGGATTGCAGCAGGTGTTTCCAATATCTGCAGCAGTCTCGCCTTCATACATCTGGGGGAAAATTAATATTTGCAGTTAACCCCTGATAGTTGGTGTTTTCTGGAATTAAGCTGCAAATATACAATGATAAATGGGCCCCTTTGTTCAAAAAGCTCAGTCATGTACCCATGGATAAATGCAGCATTACGAATGTGAGCGTTACAAGTCAGAACACACCTGAGATATAAGATACAATTTTGTGCACTTCACAGGAAGAGATACATAGGAGAACTGAAATGGCTGCCCAGGTGGGCAGCTACATTAATAAAGGGAATGGAATGGAAGGGTTACATTTTAAGGAAGTTATGCTACTAAGTTTAGCACATGAGATGCTGACTTAATTTTAACCTGTATTGGGGGCTTTATTTTTTTTTACAGGAAATTGTATTTGTAGCATAATGGAGATGATTGATCTAGGAAGCTTATCTAGTTGTCCTTTTTGAAGTCAAGAAGGAATACTTTTACCCCTGTAAGACTGAATTGGCAACTGGAAGTTTAGTTTTGCCAATGTCTGCATCAGTGCAATTAGGGGCTCATTTAATCTGGAGCTGCTATAAGGATGTATTTTCCCTTAGTCGAAACTTGACCACGTTTCGGTATGGTGTTTTACTGACTTGGACACAATCTATTAAGAAGCTGCCAGCTACTGCCATGTTCCCTCAACCATTGATGGGGAAGGGCATGGTGTTGCCTGTTGAACCGCAAACACCAGTATTCCAGTCATTGGTTTCTAGTGGGTGCTTTTTTAATTGAATAAAACATGAACATCAAACCCTGACCACTTGTAATAAAATAAAATCTTCTCTTTAAGCTCTTCATAATAATATAATGGAAAATCTTCTCATATTGTAATCACATTTGTAAATAGTTTGCTACGAGCCATAACACTTCCCTTAGCTAGTGGGCAACCACAAGTGGCCAGCTTGGGCAACTCTTGGGATTGGCTGAGCAGCCAATGGGGCTTGGTCACCCCAAAAAGGATTAGATAGACTGAAGAATTTTCCAGTTGATTACAGAGAATTAACGATTTTCCCACTGATTACAATGAATAAAGAACAAAGAAACAATTTTTTAGTGGTGAAGTAATGAACAATGGTTTAGGAAGCGTTTCATTCAAATAACCTTTGAAAATGTTACTTATTTTATTTTTTACCTAAAAATGTTATACCGTTTAATAAGCAGCCAAAAAATTATCAATTTATTTTTTTTAGGCTTTCATTCTGTTAACGCCATCCAAAGATATCTTTGTAATACTTTGTTATTTTACTGTTAACAGTGACTTTCAAGATTTTCTTAATTTATTTCATTTATGGATTTTAGTGAGATACAAGGCCATATGTACTTGAATACCAATTGTTCCGGCATCTTTTCGCCATGTAAAGTGTGTGATTCAGAGGATAAGAATTAATTTCACACAAGAAAACATATTGTGCGAACAGAATGGAATAACATTTCTCACATTCCCCTACCTATACAGTACTTTCCATGGACAAACAGGTGCATACATTCCTGTACTTGGTCGATAGAGCATGAATGGGCAGGAGTATAATTACAAAAAGCTCAAAATTTATTGCGTTTTCACAATTGAAATGTTAAGAAGGATCTTTATTTTTCTTTTTTTTGTTTTCCCAATCTTGCTAACCACGTAACCTTTATATGGATCAGTTTCAAACCATTCTTAAACCTAAATGTGGATTTAGAAAAGATAACAGTCAGGACATTTCTTTGTTCACTTTACCTTTGGTGTGGCATGAATAACAGTCTTTTGTTACCCCACCCCATCTTTCTGATGGAAAGGCCTTGAATCCATTGGCGTTAATGGCATGCTTTTGTAAAAATTTTCAGTGTCATCATACTCCCGACCAGTGTTACTAGTGGTATTGCGTAATGAGCTAAAAATGCCATCAGTAATCGCATTTGAAACACGTGGTCTTTTCACTAACATCAAAAACCTCTAATGCAACGCCATTGGATACCTGGCCTGACATGACAGAACTGCAGCCAACCAAATCATGTAAGGAAAGGGCTGCTTGTGACAGGGGCAGTATCATGACATGGAGGTAAGCAAGAAGCCACATACTGAACATTATGTAGTGTAAGGAGCAAGGTCCTCCAACAGCAAAGGTAATCTGGCTACTGACCAAGGACAATTGTAGTGTCAACTTGTTTTACCAAACTCTTATGTTGCGCTGTACAATTTAGTTTAGGTCTTTGATGAGGTCCTGTACTAAGTTATACTAATACTGCTCTGTTTCTGTGGTATCTAGTGTACTATTTACCTAATCTCTAGACTTCTCCCTTCTCTCTCTTTCTAATACTGTCCCTGCCAGGAGTACATCAGGCGACAGCTAGAGGAAGAGCAGAGGCAGTTAGAGATCCTGCAGCAGCAATTATTGCAGGAACAAGCCCTGCTTCTGGTAATGAATATGTGGCTCACATCAGCTTGTCTACTCCATCATGTGTCTGTGCACGACAGCTAGTGTCAGTTATCCATCTTTTTCATGATGCTTTGCATGACCCTTGCATGTTGGCAAAGAAAACACTTTTTCACTGATGTATTTGTTAAGTGGAAAACACGTCTGATGCAGATGTCACAGTACACAATCTGGCTACAAAAGGCTTAGTGGCACTTAAAACAGTAATTTCCTGTTTTCCTTACAGTTATATTATAATTATTGATACCGGAGTTTGCCATTGTGACTTTTATTAAAATGTAATCTATCGATGGCTTCAACAGTTAAAAACAAAAACTGTGCTGTTGAAGACTTCAAGGGGACCAAATAAATATATCACAGAACAACTTTTTTCCTTCGTGTAAGGCAAAATAAATTTGAGAGATGATTTGCAGGAGAGACATCACTCCGGAAATAATGAAGTCTCCAGTCAAGTCTTAGTACATTATATTGCGCTTGTATGCCTCTGTAAAGCATGTCTCGTGGGCCTATGCAATTAGTCACACAGCAGATTACACCTAAGGCTCCAGGATGGCAAATGGGTTGTGCTACAGCTGCATCACTTCCTATAATAGTCTGGTAATGTAAGACTTCCATGTGTTCTGGTTTTACCAGGAAAGTCCTTTCTTCACAACCCAAAATGTTGGATTCAAGTTTCTTAGTTTCCAATAATCTCCTTATGAAGTAAAATTTACAGGAGAAGCGGCAGTAGCCTGATCTGGGACCTGAATGCCTATGTGTGCCTGTCTGTCCATCTTTGCCAGCCCTCCATTGTTTGTTAGAATCATTTGTAATCATAGAAAAAGGTGCTGAGACCATTATTTGGTTAATCCTGTTTTAAATATGAGATTCTCTGTAAAATATATTCCTGATGAATTTCTAAAAGTGCTTCAGGCAACATTTTGAGCTCCCCAGAGATGACAACCTTGAATATATTGGATAAACTATGTTTATTAACTGACAGGTGGTTTGAGAGGATGTGTAGCCGACATTGGGTGGGCACTGTGACCTGACATGATGGCATTACCCCTCATAATAGCGCTTTCACCTTTAGACACACCTTTGCCGTACTATGACTTTTTTCAATAATTTGAATGTATGACTATGTGTAATATAGCTTCTACCACGATTTTAGAACAGTAATCACAGACCAATAACTAACTTCTGTGTCCTTTGTCTAAAAGGAGTATAAGCGCAAACAGCTAGAAGAACAAAGACAAGCAGAAAGACTACAAAGACAACTGCAGCAGGAGCGAGACTACTTGGTCTCTCTTCAGCAGCAACAGCAGCAGCAGAGGCAACAGGAGCAGAGACCACCAGATAAGAAGCCACTGTATCATTACAAAGAGGGACTGAACCCTGCAGAGAAACCTGCTTGGGCGAAAGAGGTATGGTCCACGATGGATGCTGTTAGATTTAGGTCAGAGGGTGCTAAGCCAAGAAATGGTGGTTAGGTTTGTGATCACGAAGTAACCTAATACAACATGCAGAACATGGTTAATGTACTTGTAAAGTTTGTTTTCAATTGTTTACTTAGAACATGATATTGATAACGAGGCATGCGGTGTGCTTCCTTTGATTTAGCATACTTTTTATTGTGTCAAGGCTTATTAATAATTCAATTCCAGATTAGTGTTTTATGTCATGAACCATTTATTGTTTTATCTTGACAGTAGCGTTATGTACTTTAGTTTTTAAGTTCCAATGTTTTATTCATATTGAACCCATACTATTAGTCTTTCCATTTCTCCATTGTGAAATCAGCTGAGGCTGTTGGTCACTGACTGACATATATCCATAGTCAGGCATTTTATTTACTTTTCTTAAGTTTATTAAATACATGAACTATGTAAAACTGCAAATATATTAATGTTGCATAATGTATATGTACAGCCTAAAAAAAACGACACTTTTAAACAATCTCTGCCAATAAGGTTTTCCAGATTTATAACCAAGCGTGTGATATACTGCAGTACATAAACACCATGTAAAATATTCATTTAGGTATTTAAGAGAATTAAATGGAGACCTAAAAATAGAAACTTTCAACAGAGATCCAACCGCCACAATTATGGGGGGTATCCAATTAGCAGCACTAAAGTAGTGCTGCTAATTGATCGCAGTGGGGCTATCCTATTAGCCCCGAAGTGCCCCTCCAATGCCGGCGCTTATCGTGGATATTTTTCGGGACCTATTGTGTCCCAAAAAATAATCCATGATAAGTGCCATTTTTCACCACTTAAATGGTGAAAACACATAGGTCCGCGAGCTTATCGCAGGTTCTATGTGTTTTCAGGAAAACTATCTTATTATTTCGACCGAAATAATAGGATAGGGTGAAAAAAAACATAAATGAAAAATCCACGATTTTCGATGATCGCATCTATCCATTAGCGCCCAAACAATGTTCAGGGCTAATTGGATACCCCCCTAAGTATACTGTAGGAATAAATAGGTCCCAATGGTAATACAAATATCCACAGATGTATATTCTAGCAGCAATATTTCTGCCCCACCACAATACACCCCAGTTTCCAGGTAAAGTGCTAGAACATAAATAACAAATACATTAAATTACAGGCTGTCAGTGGAAACATAAGGAAACCATGTAGTAAGTTGAAAAAGAAGAGTGATAGCCTGCAAACAGAGCACTTTTTAGTGCTTTAGATGTGGTTACTGTTCTCCCCAGCATCAATTTCACGGCCACCCGGCACTATCCTGCTCCAAGCCGCACTGCACTTAAGTTATTGTGACAAGCAAAATAACAGATCTCCCAATCTTGTCTTTAAGAGGTCGGTGTGGGCAGCGGGAACATTACAGAGTGCAGACGTGCTTCTCAGCATGCAGCACTGTGTCTCTGCATGCGCTGCTGATCACAAGTGAGCAATATCTGCAAGAGTTTGTAAAAATGTGTCCAGCCAGATTACACTGCCCACATTCTGTTACCTCTTAATGCCATTTGGCTGGCAAATTTTTCTGGGGAGAACACTGCGTAGCATTATATGGCCTTTTACTAGTCTACTGTACATTGGGTAGATTCTATAATGATCTCCACCTGTGGATAATTTACACCTTTTATACCACATTTAATGTACACTATATTGTCACAGTAGAAACACTGCTTGTGCATCATAAAGAGGTATGTTCCATCACAGTACCAATGTTTTGCAGTAACCAAATTATTGATCTGTTTCTAGAATGTACCTGATTAAATTCAGCCAACAGTTACACAGCATATAATGTGTGGGGGTCCATACAGTACATACTGAGAATACTCTGTGGAAGGAGATTTAATTTGTGACCATATTTTCTGGTTAAAAAGATAGCCAAATAGGAGTTACAAGAAAGCATTACTAACAATGACGCCCCTGAAGAAAATGAACCCACAAATATGTTCTGTGTCAGCATCATACAGGAATGTCACGTGTATGCTCCATTAAATAATCTAATTTGTCATTGTGAGTTTTTTTATGTTGTGTTGTAATAGTATAATTTTGTGTGATCCCACTCCCAGGTTCAACAGCGATCTCTTAGTAATTCGCCTGTTCTTCCAGCTAAGCAGCAGCACACTTCTGCTATCGAGCAGCAGGTCCCCCTGGTAACCAAAGATGCATCTTCTAGTTGGCAGCCCTCAACTAGGCCAAATTCTCAGAACCTGCAAGCATCAGGTCGTGTGAAAATGGACAACTTAGCTCCACCCATGATATTGCCTTCAATTCAGATTTCCAAATCAGGGCCCTGGTCACAAGCAACACAGAGTGAAGTGCAATCTCTAGATGATGAAGTGAGATTCTTACTCCAAGTGAACTCACAAGGGAATGAACCAGGGAGAAAATCAGTAACATCCCTTAAAGGGTCTCGCTCACAAGGATGTAGTCCAGCCAGGGACACGGGATATTCCAAGGTCATGAGAGGTTTCGCTTCTTTACCAAAATTTACATGCATGAACCATTTAACATTCAACTGTGAAGGACAAAATAGGCACAGGGGAGATAGTCATCCTTGTGTATAAGTGTTACTTCACTGGAGGAGAGGTCATGCATGAATAGTGTACGTCTGGGGAGTCTTTGCCTTCTACAAGACATATCAGAATCTCATACCTGCTGTTAAAAGCATGTATTAACCCCAGATAATAACTGGCTGTGGTGGCTTCAATCTAAACAAAATACCTACGGTAATCTGTAGCATCAAATCCTAACAGCTCCCTTGGATGGGCTTCTTACTTTACTGTGTCTGTCTGCTATCCGTTACTAACAGCTGTCTCTATCAGTTAGTCCTCTTCTTGATGTGTTTGCCAGCATAGCCCTCTGCATCACCAGCTTCAAGCTTGTTTCTTATTGTCTAACTGTTGTGGTGTTATTTCTGGCATTCATAGATTCTGGCAGTATTTGAGTTAACATTTTCAGGTTTGTGCACTTTAAGAGCTTTTTTTTACTGTCCTTAATGTGCTCACTCCATAAGCATCCAAATTAAAATCCATTTCTTTTATAGTAGAAACCTGACACATCCAATACCGAATTGCAGTATGAGTGAATGACCTAATATTCCAGGTTGTTAGTCACATTTCTAGATGTATTAGGAAATTTCATGCCAGTATAATAGCTACTGGTCTGCATAAATCCAGTTTACGGTATGAAAGGTTTTAAATCCTACATTATATATATTTGTATACAGTTTCTGCTGTAGGACTTGTGTTACCGATGACTATGAACAAGTGAAGGCTGTCTGGGCTATAAATATTGGGACTCATGTAGAGTTGGACATAAATTTAATTTTATGCGTTTTTTCCCTGCAAACTGTTTTTATTTTAAATTTTTCTGTTTACAGACAAAAATAATTATGCAATTGTCTGTATAGCGGTTGGATCTTCTTGTACTTAGGCAGAATAGAGGATGTGGAGGGGCATGTAAGGACGGACAAAGTACAGTTTGGGCGTGTTCATGAAGATGCAGACCACTAAAAAGACAAAATATGAAGTGATGATGATTAGTGGCTGCTTCTAATTGGCTGAGTGCATCTGAAACCCTTCCACAGATACTATTACTATTAGAAACGTGGCTGTTATGATCTACTATTCAGATTATTACATTGATATTGCAATCAGTTTGCAGCAAGAATGCAGATTCCCATTTGATCTTTAAAAGGGAAAGGCTACAGATGTTTGTATATCTTTGCACTTAATTATTACTTTCATGTTGCATTTGTCTGGTTTGCATTACCTTTTACATGGTAAATGCAATTTAATAATTTCCTAATGACACTGTCCAGACATAGACTTAGTATATTGAGTATTAATTGTGTAATGTAACTTTAGCATTTATTACCACGGTACCACTCTCACACCACGTCTGTTTTAAACCTGGAGCATATACTACGGTTCTCTCCTGGAGAAAAGCAGGCACATATACAGCTATTGTCTCCTGGAGTAAACCAGGTACAGATACTACTGTTCTCTCCTGGAGTAAACCAGACTCTTATACTACTGTTCTCTCCTGGTGTAACCCAGGCGCATATACTACTGTTCTCTCTTGGAGTAAACCAGACTCTTATACTACTGTTCTCTCTTGGAGTAATCCAGACCCTTATACTACTGTTCTCTCCTGGAGTAAACCAGACCCTTATACTACTGTTCTCTCCTGGAGTAATCCAGACCCTTATACTACTGTTCTCTCCTGGAGTAAACCAGACCCTTATACTACTGTTCTCTCCTGGAGTAAACCAGACTCTTATACTACTGTTATCTCCTGGTGTAACCCAGGTGCATATACTACTGTTATCTCCTGGAGTAAACCCTATGAATATACGACTGATCTTTCCTGGAGTAAACCAGGCGCATATGCTACCTTTGACATGCTGCACTCATCTTGCATTTGCTTAGCTTGCAGAGCTAGCCGTATCATGCCTTTGCTTGGGCCACATTTTACGATTGCGATTTAGATGCAAATTTCATCCGACTTTACATAAGCTGTTCACCTAACTGTAGCCAATGATGGTCCTCAATTGTTTCAATAATAACTAGTACTCAAACAGATGCCAAGGAAGTGATTATTTCTATGACTAGTGTGCGAGATCCAAGTAAATCTAGTGCCCATGTACTGAAGTCCAGTAGTGATGTAGCCAGTGTAGCTATAAGCACTTGCATTTTACCTTTCTTTTTGAGTAAATAAATGAGCACTTTATTTTTACACATCCACCATTCACCGTGCACATTCTAGGATGGTGTTTCTTGTAATGAAATAATTTTTTATAGTAAGGGTATTTCATGCAAATATATAATGTACATGACATTTGTAAGCCTATATTATGTTAATTAAAATCTGATTAAGAATGCATTTTTCGAAATCCAGTTACAGAGCAATAAAAAAAAACCTGCAAAAACTGAAAATTGGTATTTGACGGTATTATACTGCCATTATAATACTTATTAGCGTATGTCTATTCACAGTAATCTAATATTTCTGAATGTAAATTTTTGGTGGTGGAATCTTGATTAACAATAACTCTTTCTCAGATCATGTTTGTTGTGTGCAATACTCTTAAGCCTTTCTTTAAGAAGTCCAGTGTGCGTTTCTCCATTTCTTGTCTGATTGTAGAAGCATGTTGCAGGCACTACGATGAAAGCTCTGTTAGGTGGGATCAGTTTGCATGGCCATCAAAACAGTTGCGCTACTGTGTTTTCCAGGAATGAAACTGTGCAAGTACTCACAGGTGTTGTAATCAATATTACTGCATTTAAATTATAAGCTCAAGTAGTCCCAGCTGTCACTTTAGCATGGAAATACATATCTCCATGAGGGAATACATACAGGAGACCGGCATTTGGGACGCCGGTGGTCAGAAGACCGACAGGGGCTCGTTAAGTATCCTAACCCTCCCTTCCTGAACCCTAACCCCCCCCCCTGCAGCTTAACCCTAACCCTCCCCGTTAGTGCCTAAACCTAACCCTACCCCCCGGTCTGCAGTCTAACCCTCCACCCCGCAGCCTAACCCTTAGGCCCCCGGTAGTGCCTAAACCTAACCCTCTGTCCCCGCGGCCAAAACCTAACCCACCCCACAATATTTACATTAAATATGCTGGCTGTCGCCATCTCAAGTGTCGGGATTCCGATGCCGGCATTCTGACCGTGGGTTGGGATTCCGGTGCCAGAATTTCGACTTTTTTTTCACTCCTCCATCTGATGGGGATTGTAGTTTATCAACTGCTGGAGACCCGCTGTATAAATATAACTTTACTTACATTGGGTAAAATAAGTATTGAACACATCAACATTTTTCTCAGTAAATATATTTGTAATGGGGCTATTGTAATGAAATGTTCACGAAATGTCAGCAACAACCCATGCAATCCACACATGTAAAGAAATCAAACCATAGATTTCACAAATTAAATTATGTGTAATAATGTGACACAGGGAAAAAGTATTGCACATGCTTACTGAAATTTATTTAATACTTCGTGCAAAAAAAATCCTTCGTTGGTAATGACCGCTTCAAGCCGCCTCCTGTATGGAGAAACTAGTCGCATGCATTGCTCAGGTGTGATTTTTGGCCCATTCTTCCACACAAACAGTCTTCAAATCTTGTATGTTCCATGGGCATCTTCTATGAACTCCGATCTTTAGTTCTTTCCATAGTTTTTCAATTGGATTCAAGTCAGGTGATTGGCTGGGCCATTCTAGCAGCTTTATTTTCTTTCTATGAAACCAATTAAGAGTGTCCTTGGCTGTGTGTTTGGGATCATTGTCTTGCTGAAATGTCCACCCTCGTTTCATCTTCAACATCCTGGTAGATGGCAGCAGATTTTTATCTCGGTACATTTTTCCATTCATTCTTCAATCACATGAAGTATGCCAGTACCGTATGCTGAAAAACAGCCCCACACCATGATGTTCCTACCTCCAAACTTCACTGTTGGTATGGTGTTTTTGGGGTGATGTGCAGTGCCATTTCTCCTCCAAACATGGTGCGTATTATGGCATCCAAAGAGTTACATTTTGGTCTCATCTGATCAGACTATATTCTCCAAGTATTTCACAGGCTTGTCCAAATGTTGTGCAGCAAACTTTAAACAAGCTTCAACATGCTGTTTCTTCAGTAATGGAGTCTTGCGTGGTGAGCGTGCATAAAGGCCATAATGATTCAGTGCATTACTTATTGTTTTCCTTGAAACAATTGTACCTGCTAATTCCAGGTCTTCCTGAAGCTCTCTACAAGTGGTCCTTGGCTCTTGGACAACTCTTCTGATTATTTTCACTCCTCTGTCAGAAATCTTGGTTGTGGCTGGTTTATGGTGAAATTATGTTCTTTCCACTTCCAGATTATGGCCCCAACAGTGCTCACTGGAACATTCAGAAGTTTAAAAATCCTTCAGTAACCAATGCCATCAGTATATTTTGCAACAATAAGGTTGCGAAGGTCTTGAGATAGCTCTTTGCCTTTACCCATCATGAGATGTTTCTTGTGTGACACCTTGGTAATGAGACACCTTTTTATAGGCCATCAGTTGGGACTGAACCAGCTTCTATTAATTTGCGCTAGCGAGGAGCAAGATTGCTTTCTAATTACTGATAGATTTCAGCTGGTGTCTTGGCTTTCCATGCCTTTTTGCACCTCCCTTTCTTCATGGTTCAATACTTTTTCCTTGTGTCATTTCACATTATTACACAGTGCCTTGCAAAAGTATTCACCCCCCTTTGCTTTTTATCTTTTTTGTTACATTACAACCTGTAATTTATTTTATTTTCTAATCTGAATTTTATGTGATGGATCTGCACAAAATAGTCTAATTTGGTGAAGTGAAATGAGAAAAATATATATAAAAAAGAATCTTTATAAATAAAATTCTGAAAATTGGAATGTGCACCCCCTTTGCTATGAAGCCCCTCAAAAGTTCTGCTGCAACCAATTACCTTCGGAAGTCACATAATTAGTGAAATGAAGTCCACCTGTGTGAAATCTAAGTGTCACATGATCTGTCAGTATAAACACACCTTTTCTGAAAGGCCCCAGAGGCTGCAACACCACTAAGCAACAGGCATCACACCATGAAGACCAAGGAGCTCTCCAAACAAGTCAGGGACAAAGTTGTTGAGAAGTACGATTCTGGGTTCTGGAGGAAGGTGCTCTGGTCAGATGAGACTAAAATTAAATTTTTCGGCCACCATGGAAAACGCTATGTCTGGCGCAAACACAACACATCCCATCACCCCAAGAACACCATCCCCACAGTGAAACTTGGTGGTGGCAGCATCATGCTGTGGGGATGTTCTTCAGCAGCAGGGACTGGGAAACTGATTCGAGTCGAGGGAAAGTTGGATGGAGCTAAATACAGGGATATTCTTGAGCAAAACTTATTTCAGTCTGCCTGTGGTTTGAGACTGGGACCGGAGGTTCACCTTCCAGCAGGACAATGACTCGAAGCATACTGCTAAAGCAACACTCAGGTGGTTTAAGGGGAAACATTTAAATGTGTTGGAATGGCCTAGTCAAAGCCCAGATCTCAATCCAATTGAGAATCTGTAGTCAGACTTGAAGATTGCTGTTCTCAAGCGGAAACCATCCAACATGAAGGAGCTGGAGCAGTTGAGCCTTGAGGAATGGGCAAAAATCCCAGGGACATGATGTGGCAAGCTCATAGAGACTTATCCAAAGCGACTTGCAGCTGTAATTGCCGCAAAAGGTGGCTCTACAAAGTACTGAGTTTAGGGGGGTGAATAGTTATGCACGATGAAGTTTTCTGTTATGTTGTCCTAAATGTTGTGTGATTCATAATATTAAAAAACCCCCACAACTTCACAGTTGTAGCCATGTTTTGTGAATGTAATGATGCACACCTTCAAACCATCCATTTTAATTCCAGGTTGCGAGGCAACAAAACATGAAAAATTCAAAGGGGGGTGAATACTTTTGCAAGACACTGTAACTTAATTTATGAACATATATGGTTTAATTTCTTTGCATGTTGGGATTGCAGGGGTTGTTGCGGACATTTGGAGAAAATTTCATTACAATAGCCCCATTAGAAATATATTTACTGAGAAAAATGTTGATGTGTTCAACACTTATTTTACCCGCTGTATATTAAGAGATACTACTTTTATATATAACTTCATTTATCTATATGGAACTTGATATATTTTTGCCATTTAAGTGCATTTGATATGCAGTTAATTCCAAGTGGTTCAAAAGCATTTTCTGCAAATTGAGGCTAAAAACATTTGACTGAAATGTTGGCAGGAAGTGTATACTGGAAAACATTCCCCCAAAATCACTGCTTAATAGTTTCAGTTCTGATAAGCTTATGGCACTTTTACATATATACTTATAAATAATATTAGTAGTACTGTTGTATAGGTCAGCTTGTATTTTAAGTTTAGTGTTCCCATAAAATACAACCATATGGGTGGGTGATTTTTAGTTTCTGATTAAATCAATTTGATTAATCCCACGGAAATCATTGTTTTGATTTGTGTGTTTAATTGCCTCAGATTATTCCCTCTGAATTTTTATTACACTAATCAAAGTAGCAATTCCTGCCCTGAATTGCCTTAAAATTAATTGCCTGAATAAGCGATTACTCGTTTATCTCTTTATAGCCGGTGGCTGTGATTAATCGCTTGTAGTTCATGTAACCAATTGCCGCACTACGTAATCAAATGAGATGCTGACACTACACAGTGATTAAACATTAACTGTGTAGATCACCCCATAGAAAATGAGCAATATTTTTATTATTGTAAGCAATTAATTGTCCATGATCGTGTGCTGAAAATCTCTTGTGCTGTTTAGCCCTTCATTTCATTAAATTGCCTTAAAAGAAAAATCAATCTGACTGTGTTCTCTATTTCAATAAACATTCTCTTCCCAGATTCACCTAAAATCTCCAAAATGAATGATTATTTACTCATCCGATTGAAGTCATACTCTGAATCGGAGTTTATCAGCTGAATTTTCTGTAAGGCGATTATATTGGAACATTGCGTGATTGGAGACTGTGTACTACAAAGCTACAGTCACTTATGTAGAAGAGCACACAGGAAAGAGGGTATGTAGTCAGGAAACTGGCGGTCGAAATGCCGACCGCCAGCTTCCCGACAGTGAAATCCCGGCATGGGACTAATGATAGGCGTCTAAATACCAACACCTATCATTAGCCACACACCGAAATCCCGACGCCCGGCATACCGATCATAGGTAAGCCGGGCATCGGAAGCAGATAGCCGTGCGAGGGGGGGGGAGGGTTAGGATTCTGGAAAGAGCCACAAATTGAGCAATCTCTACTATGAGCTTAGAGTCATTTATTGAGTATATATAAGGGGAAAACTTGATGTACAATATTTTCGATAATACGTAATATAACCATGTATTGATGGCAGAACAGTTTTCCACCTAAACACTCGCTCTATATATTTAACACTGATTTCAGTTCCCAACGAGTACCTGCACTTTTTCATGGAGAATGTCGCCACCTCTGGTTTTTTTTCCACAGTACTCCACATTTTATACTTATCGTGCTGTCGCCCAAACACAATGGGGGCAGATGTTTGGCTCCTATGTGTATGTGCAATGAGCGCACTGTAACATGTTGGGCTGTTTACTCCACTTTTCAAACCAGTACAATAATATTCAGTATCAATATCCAGGCATTAGAAATTGCCCATGATACTTTTTTATTATTATTTTATTATTTATTTTAAACATGAAATAATACATGGTCTTTCTATATTTGAACAATATATCATTACAATAATATTTCATTTAAATAAACTGGTTTGGAGAGTATGATATGGCCTTAACTATGAGCATGTGTTTTTTTTTGTTTATTTGATGGTTTTTCTGTTGCACAGGTAGAAGAACGATCCCGTCTCAACCGTCAGAGCTCCCCTGCTATGCCGCATAAGGTAGCTAACAGGATATCTGACCCAAACTTGCCTCCGAGATCAGAGTCCTTTAGCATCAGTGGAGTGCAGTCAGCACGGACACCGCCAATGCACAGATCAATAGACCCACAGGTAAAATTTATACTACTGTGCTTTACAGTCGTTTTCAGTCAAGCTAATTAACATTTAAAAAAGATAATTGTTCCTAGTTGTTTTTTTTTTTAGTTATTAAAATAAATTCTGCCATCTGATTTACAGTATATACTTATTTGTAAAAATGTACCCTCTCATTTTGTCTAACTTAGCAGATATTGTCATAATTGCATTAGTAACCCTTTCCACTGTTTATTTACTCCTGTCTCTGTATAATCCATATTCATTAAAATTTTCAATAAACGCGTAAACTACAGCCCTGCTCGTTGATGCAACCTGCATTTACAAATCAATATAAACCATCTTCCAGATTAATTTAAATGATCAAAATGTATTTGCATTGCACAGAAAGTAGATACATTCAATGAAATATCACCTACTGAGCAGAAACGGTTCAAATCAATAAGTCACCCATAGTTTTATTATTTTAAACACCACTCTTAAGCTTATTTTAACTAAATAAATAAGACACGGACAACTGTATAGAATTGGAAAAAGAGGTCACAGCCAAATTTATTTATATCAAATTACAATTTAATTAATTAGTCCTGGTGGCGTAAAAGCAGTGCTACCTCGGTCTACAGCTCGTAATTAATTGTTCGCTTTACCAAAATGGGGTGGAGTTTTTCCACCCCGTGCGCAGGCCATCCTGGATAGTACCACCTCCCCTTAACTAGCATAGTGCTGGTCCCTCCCTAGGATGAAGACCTGGTTCTCCCCTAAAGTAGTAACCGACTCGCCTCTCTCAAAGGGGGCATGCTAGCCAAGCTCTGCTGCGCTAAACTGAGCCGCCGACTAGCACTGCTTTCCGCCTGCTGCGCCTCACCTGCTGGAAGAAGAAACACAATATATTCCAATGAAAAACGTGTTGGTACAAACCAATTTCTCAATATGCCGGGTGGGCGGGATCACAAACTGGAAAGAGGCAGTTGACTCCTCCTCCAGCCCTAATATACTAGTGCTAAACCCCGCCTCGACAGGGCAGCTAATAGGCTAACAGACAATGACTGGCAACTGACCTCTACCAATTATAAACTATCAACAAAAACCAGCTCTAACTAGTACTGTCCCAAATAATATATTATATCTTCTCAAGCTTATTTCAAGCATTCGAATATTTTATTGTCCCCATCACATGTCACATTCTTTGTACAATTTGATAAAATTTTAAATAAAATGTTCATGGGTAATTTAAATGCACTGAATAATATTTTATCATCTTGTGTTAGTAAAGGCTCTTTTGCGGGGCTGTTTCTTAGTTTCAAGGTAACAAATCTTGGGGAGCCTACAAATGTATTCATTACCCAGTGCCCATTAGTGCCCCACCCACTATAGTGCACCATTAACATTCTTTATGCTGATCACCTCTAATCTGATACTATTCCCTGTTCATCATGTATGTTATACCACTGCAATAATCATCTTTTCTGCCCTGTACTTACTGTCCCCTCTCCCGTAATCACTTCTGATTGCTGCCCTAGACACAAGCCTTGGTGATCATTACTGAAATCTGACCTTAGCAGTCATCTAAGACTGTGCACACTTTTTTATTTTTATTTCCCATTTAATTTTCTAAACCTTGTTCATCTATTTAACAACACAGCAATGCAAATTTAGATGCATTCTTTGAATATTGAGACATGAATGGAAGTGAGCTATGTAGTATTAATTAAATACAGAAATGCCACCAGTAACAATATCCTGTGTATCATACTTGTGTGTTCAATTCTTATAAAAGAGCAGCAATTATTCATGTTCTTCGTAGTGACTGAGCCACTGTGAGCTGCCAAGTGGTCATAATGACCTAAAAATTATAGAAAACACAGCACTTACTCAGCAATGAGTATCGACAAATGTCATACAACTGAACATTAAACCAAAAGTAAATAAAATCTACCCTTGTCTAGGCATGGCTGTCAATCCGTCACATCAAATCCATTGCAAATTGTATATTATCAAGCTATGGTTATGTAGTTAGAGACACACAGGATTTTGGTGAGGTGTACATATACAGGTTGAGTCTCCCATATCCAAACTGCTTGGGACCAGGGGTATTTTGGATAACTGAATATTCCGTATTTTGGAATAATTGTATCTTGGGAATGGGACCCCAATATACACACAGAATGCATATATGTGTTATATGCACCTTATACACATAGCCTGCAGCTCATTTTATACAATATTTTCAATAATTTTGTGGCTCAAGCAAAGTTTGTGTGTATACATGAAATAAATTTGTTTCATTTACACCCTATACACACAGCCTGAAGGTAATTGTATACCATATTTTTAATAATTTGTGCCTTAGACAAAGTTTGTGTACATTGAACCATCAAAAATCAAAGGTTTTATTATCTCAGTCATGCCAAATTATTCCGTAATTCGGAATATTCCGTATTTTGGAATATTTGGATATGGGAGACTCAACCTGTACATATTATCCTTTTTGTTTTTAAAATATACATTTCAATAATATTCAATACAAAGTAATTGGGACACATCTATATAATAAGCGAGAAAGTGTGTCTGTCTGTTTGTCCTTTATGCATGGTCAGAGTTTTGAACCTAGCTCCACTAAATATGGCATGGCAGTATAGTTTGGCCAGAAAAAGTTTTTTACCCAGGTTTTAACTTCGTCAGGGCCACATACTGTCACACAATCCTATAAAGGCTCATGAGCAGCACAGCAGTCGATACATTCCACTCGATACATTCAGACTGTGGAAGACCGCATAATTAATCCACAATCTTTGATCCTGGCAAAGCTTAGCATATGGAGATTACAAATAGCAGGGTATATATCGCAGTCACGCAGTGCCACTGTGGACGGGCCCACTTCTGCCATGGAACGGGACTCCAGTCCTGGAATTCCCCCCTGATGGCAGCACTGTTAGACATGGTCTTCAATGTTTGCAGATTAACAACAGTGGCTGATTCATCTGCGGACGCAGTGACGGGGGGGGGGTCACGCAGATTCCCGATTATGGGTCGGATCAGTAATGCATGCACGACGTGTGACGACTCCTGCTGCATTACCATATTACAGCTATCTCGGTTATCCAGGTTATTGAGGACCATGTAAATAATGAAGGCTGCAGGTGTACTCCAGGGTCCAGTCTTCAACCCGGTCAATGCTGTGTATCCCAGCTAGTTATTAATAAAAGCTATGATGGCTGCTTTTGGTAGGAGGTGGGGGTGGTGGTTTGGGTACATCTTTTTTTTTTTTCTTGTGGAGATGATGTTCCTCTGCAGGGAGTGTATAATGTAGCC
This sequence comes from Taudactylus pleione, assembly GCA_031769625.1. Classification (NCBI taxonomy): domain Eukaryota; kingdom Metazoa; phylum Chordata; class Amphibia; order Anura; family Myobatrachidae; genus Taudactylus; species Taudactylus pleione. Next base: position 11,325,196 of record JAUIMM010000036.1, on the reverse strand, counting down.
TGGACATTGCTATGGCTGTAGCTACAGCTTTATGGGTGCCTCTAGTTGGAATTTGCCACCAGATAGGGGAGATCTGTATTTGGCGGGAAAATCCGAACTAATCCGAGCCTGCACATCTCGAATTTTTAATAGGTTGACCACATGAAGGGTTTTTCGGTAGACATTTACCATCTGAGGAAAGTGTTTGTTTTATGGGAAAAAAGTTGAGTTCCAATGAAAGGGTTTCATCAGACCACCTTTTAAAAGTGCTCTCCTGGTAAGCCAAAAGGAAATTATCGTTCACCATTCTAAAATGGCTGCTGAAATGGGTGAGAGTACCAGTAAGAAAAGTGTAAGCTTTTAGATAGGGCTGTGAGATAATAAGATGATGGACAGCATGGAGAAGCCCCTGGGGCTTTGTGGAGTTCTGGGTAGGGATTTTTTTTCATCCTACAGAGGAATGCAGCTTTAAATAGTAGTTCTTGGAACCCAGGAGACCACAGAATTGAGCTCCTGATTATACAGTATGTTTAATAATCACTGACGCCAGAGGTAGTAAATAGTTCTTTATCATCATCGTGTTTTGGACTACGAGAGCAAAGATGTTCCTCAGGACTGATGAAGATCATGTTTAAAATTGAAGCAGTTGAAAATCCTTGTGTAGCATATAAGCCCCACAAGGGTAAATTGTTGACTTGCAATACGTACATTTTACAGCTGCTATTATTTATTGGAGTACATTTGTATTTACATTATACAGTATACTGTATATTTTGCAAGTTGATCTATTTCATTTATATAAACATATAGGGAAATGGTGGAAAAAAATATTGACCGTACTTCCTATTTCTCCATAATTGCTCGCACTTTTTCCCCCCAACTATGATTTCCAATAATAATAATTAAAAAAAAAAAAAAATCTTATCTACTTCCCATAGTGGTAGATGAAAAGGCTGCCAACAATACAAAGATTGCCTATGTCCACAATAGAGGCACATCATGCATGCATCATCTTATCAGTGTGAATCCAGCTCCAGACGTACGTTTATTCTTAAAACAATCACATCACTGTACAGTTGAAACAATTGCATCTTTGATCTTTAGATCTGAAGAAAGTAAATAAACACATGTAGCAAAGGAAAATGGATTTTCCGTTTGCCTCAAGACATCAAAAGTTAATATTTAATGCAAAATGAAAAGTGTCAAGTCTCATGGGTATTAGCCATTTATGGTCTCAGTCTTGCTGGCTTTGATTTGTACATCATAGTTTTTTGTGTAGTCCCATTGCAATAGTAATATTCTGCTGCCATTATATACAGATATGCCCACATACATCTATCCTCCTCGCGCTACACATAACGCGGGAGCTCCATGTGACTTGGTAGCGCTGACTGTCTTTTCGTGAAATTTTTTTTCTATAATGCTTTATTTAGAAAGCTCATAAAAAAGTGACATAGAAAAACACAAATATAATTAACAGTATACATGAGCCATTTTTCCAATAAAATAAATAGCAATAAACATGTGGGGGGAGGGGGGAGCAGAGGGGGTGGGACTGTAGTGGGGGGGATTGGGAACAGGACTATCAAAAGAAACAAATATTTTTTTTTTATAAGTAAATACTGGACAGAAAGTGTTATAAAGATAGAAAGAAAAACATGCCAATTGGAAAACAGAAGAAAATAATATTCAGTCAGTTAGGGAGGTTTGCATAGAGAAGTCGGAGTAGGAAGATCAAACCACAGCGCATGAATCACATATGGGTAGTGAGTGCAGGGAGCAGATGTAGTGAAGTGTTGTCATATGAGAGTCATGGAGCCCAAACGTGAGAAGATATATGGCCTCTATCATGAAGATAATAGGTAATATTTTCCATTTCCGCTATATGTCGTATTCGTGATTTTAGGGCAGAGAGAGTCGGTGGAAGAGGGTTTTTCCAATTACGGGCTTCATGCAACTTTTTATCTTCAAATGTTGTCTTGTTTACACTGTGATGTGAATAGTTAGCACAAACAGATTAAAATGATATGCAGCATGCCAATGTTCTGTCTGCGACTGTGGGTGTATCTGCATGCGAAACGCTAGGTTAGTGTTACAGCCGCTGACACTGTAAAGTAGCATCTCGCATGCAGATACACACAGAACATATGCATGCTGGATATCATTTTAATCAGCAGAAGCTGCATTGCAGTGCAAATAAGACACATTTGAAGGTAAAAAGTTGCATGAAAAGACGCTCTGCACCACCGAGTCAGGCCACAGCATGGCGCGACTAGAAGGGATGTTTAATAGAGGCTAGATGTATGAGGACACATCTGTAGCGTAATTCTTTTTTTCTTAAAATTGCAGTGTTCTACCTGTAAAATAATCTCTTTTTCAGGGTCCATAGGGCTCCACAGGGAAACAATGGGGTGTAGGTGGTACTTGGAGGACCGGACACAAACGGCAAAGGCTTTTTTTCTATCCCAGGATGCTCCGGTCCCTCCCCCTATAACTCGCCCACATCCTGAAGGCAACTCCATTTCGTTGGTAACCGGCAGGAGCTGGATCACCGTTAGATGATTTATTTTTAGAATTATTTTTAATACAGAGCAAGCAGCGCTAGACAGTCCACTGGATGTCTGCACTGCTGCTCCATCACCCCTACGCGGTGCTGCAACTCCAGCTTCGGGTAGGTACTCTCGGCGGCGCTCCGACGGGACCTTGCTAGCAGGGCTCCTCGGACCCCAGACTGCAGCCAGGACTCAAGGGGACAGGTAATGTGTGCTGATGTGGACACCGGTTCGTCCGCAGGTGACCGCATAGAGGAGAAGGCCCTCTCCCTGCAGCCCCTCCCCCAGCTCAGGGCGCCATTCCACTCCAGTTTTGCTGCTCCTCCCTCATCCTTCGCCCCCTCAGAGACTCGCGGGAGCTATTTTCTGAATCAGGTCTCCCTGTATACCTCTCCCAGGAGCCAGCTTATACAGCGCTATTTCCTACCAGCCACTGCAGTCTGTGTATTTGAATTTAGTGCCCACTGCAGTTATATTGTATGCTCTGCATTGTATGTGACTTGTGCTAGCGCTGCTGTCTATTTTTCTCAACTGTCAGCTTATACCTTTCCCTTTCTTTCATTATAACCCTGGAATACTGAGGTATAGGGGGTTGATCTTACCTCACATTTACCTATATTTGTGAGGGCTATCACATACTGTATATCTGTGTTGCGCACTACACTGTGCCATTTTGTACATATACTGTATCTGGGTTGCTCTATGCACTGTGCCAGATTGTGTGCTACATTATCCTTGCAGCTATGTCTAGCAAAGGCAAGAATAACAAGCAGCCTGCTGTTCCCTCTCTTGTGTCTTGCAAGTCTTGTTTAGCAGGCTTAGCTTCAGAGGATCTCATTCAAGATGGTCTATGTGCATCTTGTTATACGGCACCTGGCCCATCAGCCCCTGCATACTCTCCTCAGGACCGCCCCTGGGCTTCTTTTTCACAGGTGTTGGCAAAAATTGTGGACCACCTAGCAGTCCTTGTTGTAGCTCCCCCTATGGGATGGCCACAGCAGGTACTCCCTGCAAATCCTTTGCCTTCCCTATAGGTAAACGTACTTTCTACCTCAGTGCAGAGTCTGGCAGCTACCTCTACAGCCTTTCAACAAACGCTGAAAAAGGATAAACTCTTACATAGTAAAACTACTAAGCATGCTGTGTTAACTTGCCAGTCCACCCAGCTATCAGATTCTGAGTTATCATCTGGTGAGGCAGAAGACTCAGACCTCTCTCACTTTGACTCCCCCCGTGGGAGAGGAGGAGCCCCCTCTAAATTGAATATACCTGCACTAGTTAGAGCTGTAAAATCTATTCTTCAAACAGAAGAGTGAGAACCCACTCCTAAGGCAAAAGAGCTACTATTTAAGCGACAGAAGGTAGTTTTGCCAGAGTTTCCTCACTCAGATCAGCTATCTGATCATATGTGTGAAGCATGGAATATGCCAAGTAAAAGGTTTCAGCTGCCTAAACACTTGATTTCCTTTTACCCTCTTCCAGCTACTGATTGCACTAAATGGGAAGTTCCCCCTTCAGTGGATTCCCATGTGACACGCCTAGTTAAGAACGCTACCTTACCTACCCACACTGCAACCTCCTTACATGAGACTACAGATAGAAGGATTGAAACTTGCCTGAAATCTATATACTCTCTTACAGGAGCTATTACTCGTCCTGCCAGGGCTACGGCAAGGGTGGCATGAGAGTTGGGCAGAGGCCCTAGAGAGGCGGCTTTGGATACTTGCCTCCTACTTTCCAAGGCATCTTCTACTTCCATGGAAGCCCGCCGTATTGTTTGGCTTCGCTCATGGAAGGCAGATTCGGACTCTAAAAAGGATTTGGAGTCTCTGCCTTATTGTGGGGAGATCCTGTTTGGCCCTGAATTGGACAAGATTGTGACTACCTTGGCAGCTTCCAAGACGGCGTTCTTGCCCTCTGCATCTACTACGAAGCCCCAGATGTCATCTTTTCAGTCCTTTTGTCCCCAAGGAAAAGCTAAAGGTCAGTCCTTTCCACTGCAGTCGGCATCCACTAAGGCCTCCAAGCCTAGGACCAAACAGACCTGGGCTACTAGACGCCCACCTACCAAATCTGAGGACAAGCCTTCAGCCTGACGGGGCGGGGCTCCTAGGGGTAGGATGCCGACTTCTTCAGTTCGCCCAGGTCTGGCATCAGACCAGATGCCTGGGTAAAAGAAGTGGTCTCCCACGGATACGACCTCTCACTCCCGAGGCGGCTCCCCCCGGCAGTTTTTTTGCACAGGACCTCCATCGGATCCAAGCAAAGCCCTGCCATTCATTCCTTACTGTTATCAGGGGTAATAATTCCAGTGCCCTCATCACAGCGAGGGAAGGGCTATTATTCTACCCTCTTCTTGTTTCAGAAGCCCAACGCATCTCATCAGCCTATCCTCAACCTCAAGTCTCAAGTTTATCAGGGTGCCCAGGTTTTGTGTGGAAACCCTACGCTCTGTTGTCCTGGCTATGGAGCTTGGGGACTTTATGGTGTCTCTGGACATTCAGGACGCTTGCCTACATGTACCTATAGCGCCTTTCCATCAGCAGTATCTCCGGTTTGCTGACCTATAGTAACAATACCATAATGCCCACAGCAGTAGTGCCCCTTATGCAATGCCCACTGTAGTGGTAGTGCCCCTTATGCAATGCCCACAGTGCTAGTGCCCCTTATGCAGTGCACACAGTAGTGGTGCCCCTTATGCAGAGCCCACAGTAGTAGTGCCCCCAGTGGTAACGCACCCAGTAGTAGTGCCCGAAAGAGTGATGCCCCCAGTAGTAGTGTCCCCAGTGGTAATGCCCCCATTAGTAGTGCCCCCTGCACCCTTTTTAATGTACCCCTAATTTATCTGCAGCATTTATTTTGGCCTCCAGAAATAGGTTTTTATAATTTTTCCACTGTTCTACAAATATGCCTATAACAGCCATTTGACACAAGTTAAGAACCCCAAATACTTTTATTAGGGCAACTAATACACTTCTAAATTTATGTCCAATGTCAGTTAGGCTTTTTATGGGGTGCAGGCAGATTTCCCTAAAATGTGCTGTACTTTTCATAGGTTTAATGCGGTTTTTTTTGTAATATGATAGTGCGAAAAACGGGAGCGTTCATAGACAAGACACAAAAATATTGCACCAAAACACACGAAGTGTGCAAAAACTTCACCGACGTTAAGTATTTGCTTTTTCGCATCTAATTGAATTCCCCCCATAGTATGAATCAGGTGAAGATAATGTAGATAACCAAGCAGACTATGTACAGTAAGTCATTACGTCTTTCAGAATACAAAGATAAATATTGTTTTGGTCTGCCTCATGGGTAAAAACATGTCAGTATTGAAAGGTATTTTATATAGTGACAGGATTGCCACTTACATATCCTATGACATATGATAAGCAATATCATGTGCTGAAAAGCTTTCTCTGATACTGATTGTTATACAAGTTTCCTCAATATTCGGCAAAGCATTAGCAGACCAGTCTACTATGCTTTCTTCACTTCTGTGTAGGGAATAATTATCCATATAAATTCATCCCTGCTTATATATCAACCAACTTTTTAACTAACACAGTTCATATGCATTTATCTGGTAAAGTGATGATTTTCAGAAACACTTGGCATGCAGCATCCTGCTCAGGGGTGGATTGGGATGGAGAACCAGCCCGGGAAATTTCTGTAAGCAGCCCTTATGGGGGCGGGTTTGTTGAGGGGGGGGGGGGGGTCTGTGGAACAGGACAGGATACTCCCTCCTCTTAGGGCCTGGAGGGGCTTTTGCAAATCACTGAGGGGAGCAGGGTCGGCAACAGAAATCTTGGTGAATGATACACTCTTTTTGGAGACCCCCATCCCTCTGCACTAGGTACAGGCCAGTCACTTTGGAAGTTTCTCTGCAACGGGGAACCTCTGAAGAAGGATTTGAGCCTCACTAGGCAGCATCTTCAGCCGGTATTCACTATTCATGTAGATCACACTGTCTGGAAGATGCCTGTTTATGTAGAAATATAACAGATGTCGTCATCATAACCAGATAATGTATAGTAACAGAAGTTTTTGTGCAAGGCAAAATGTGAATTTCCCTGAACAATTTCTGTGTCTTTCCAGGCCCCCATGTTACTCCAGATCCCCTTACGTCTCTCCATCCTCAGGCCCCCTGTGGTTCTTCAAGCCCCTTGTGGTTCTCCAGATTGCCTGTATCTCTCCATCTCCAGGCCTCCATGTCTCTCTCCGGGACCCCATATGCCTCTCCTGGACCCCCGGCGTTTCTCCATACCCAGGCCCACTTGTAGCTCTCAGCCCCATTCCCCCAGACCCAGTGTGTCTCTCAACCCCATTCCCTCAGACCCAGTGTTTGTCTCTCAGACCCATTCCCCCCAGCCACTGTGTTTCTCAACCCCCTTCTCCAGCCCCAGTGTGTCAGTCCCAGCTCCAGTGTATGTGTCAGCTTCTGTGTCTGTCAGCCTCATCCCCCCCAGCCCCTGTGTGTGTCTCAGCCTCTTTCCCCCAGCCCCTGTGTGTCTCAGCCCCTGTGTGTCCTAGCCCCAATGTGTGTCAGCCTCATTCCCACCAGCCCGTGTGTCTCAGCAGCCCCTGTGTACCACAGCCCCAATGTGTGTCAGCCTCTTTCCCCCAGCCCCTGTGTACCCCAGCCCCAATGTGTGTCAGCCTCATTCCCAGCAGCCCCTGTGTACCCCAGCCCCAATGTGTGTCAGTCTCATTCCCACCAGCCCATGTGTCTCAGCAGCCCCTGTGTACCCCAGCTCCAATGTATGTCAGCCTCATTCCCACCAGCCAGTGTGTCTCAGCAGCTCCTGTGTACCCCAGCCCCAATGTGTGCCAGCCTCATTCCCAGCAGCCCGTGTGTCTCAGCAGCCCCTGTGTACCCCAGCCCCAATCCCACCAGCCAGTGTGTCTCAGCAGCTCCTGTGTACCCCAGCCCCAATGTGTGCCAGCCTCATTCCCACCAGCCCGTGTGTCTCAGCAGCCCCTGTGTACCCCAGCCCCAATGTGTGCCAGCCTCATTCCCACCAGCCAGTGTGTCTCAGCAGCTCCTGTGTACCCCAGCCCCAATGTGTGCCAGCCTCATTCCCACCAGCCCGTGTGTCTCAGCAGCCCCTGTGTACCCCAGCCCCAATGTGTGTCAGCCTCATTCCCACCAGCCCGTGTGTCTCAGCAGCCCCTGTGTACCCCAGCCCCAATGTGTGCCAGCCTCATTCCCACCAGCCCGTGTGTCTCAGCAGCCCCTGTGTACCCCAGCCCCAATGTGTGTCAGCCTCATTCCCACCAGCCCGTGTGTCTCAGCAGCCCCTGTGTACCCCAGCCCCAATGTGTGCCAGCCTCATTCCCACCAGCCCGTGTGTCTTAGCAGCCCCTGTGTACCCCAGCCCCAATGTGTGACAGCCTCATTCCCACCAGCCCGTGTGTCTCAGCAGCCCCTGTGTACCCCAGCCCCAATGTGTGCCATCCTCATTCCCACCAGCCCGTGTGTCTCAGCAGCCCCTGTGTACCACAGCCCCAATGTGTGCCAGCCTCATTCTCACCAGCCCGTGTGTCTCAGCAGCCCCTGTGTACCACAGCCCCAATGTGTGCCAGCCTCATTCCCACCAGCCAGTGTGTCTCAGCAGCCCCTGTGTACCACAGCCCCAATGTGTGTCAGCCTCATTCCCAGCAGCCCCTGTGTACCCCAGCCCCAATGTGTGTCAGCCTCATTCCCACCAGCCCGTGTGTCTCAGCAGCCCCTGTGTACCCCAGCCCCAATGTGTGCCAGCCTCATTCCCACCAGCCCGTGTGTCTTAGCAGCCCCTGTGTACCCCAGCCCCAATGTGTGACAGCCTCATTCCCACCAGCCCGTGTGTCTCAGCAGCCCCTGTGTACCCCAGCCCCAATGTGTGCCAGCCTCATTCTCACCAGCCCGTGTGTCTCAGCAGCCCCTGTGTACCACAGCCCCAATGTGTGTCAGCCTCATTCCCAGCAGCCCCTGTGTACCCCAGCCCCAATGTGTGTCAGTCTCATTCCCACCAGCCCGTGTTTGTCTCAACCTTGTCCCCCCCGTGCAGCCGCCGCTACTTACTTGAGCTCCGATCGCGGGGGTGGGTGAGTGCAGGACCGCCGTCGGCCACTTTGGGGACCGGCCCAGCCGGTGTCCCAGTGGCCCAATCCGCCCCCGAATTCCTGCTCACTTCTCTCATAACGACTTCTAATGGTTTTACATAGTCGCTTCAGTGGAAATTCATAGTTGCAAGTGGATCAGACTGGAATATTGCTGGGGCACTAGATCACTCATTGATCTTCTCCTTCATGCTAAGGATCTTATTCCTTATTGCAGGTTAACTGAACATTATTTTAAATTGGTGCTTTCAAAAAAGTACCTTTTTTAATGGCTTAAAAGGAAAAAACTGGAAGGTTCTGTGATTTTTTTTTTATAACAGTTCTCCAATTAAACGCACATATCGTCTTAGGGTTTGTGTCTCCCTTTGCATGTATCATATTATATCTCGCATCTATAATTTTATCTATAATGCTTCTGTACTATACTGTAGAATGATCAATGTATTAAAATTGTTTTTGTAACCCCTTCTATCCAAAACCCTCATCAATCCACTACATACATCTTATTCGGCTATGTAATTATCACTTTCTTAAGCAACTGCATGTATAAATATTACCAATCTTAAAAATCTGCACATTACCTTTATGCATTCTTTTTTTAAGTGAAGATATGAAAATAATTTATCTACAGCTAATATGTTCATGTTTGGCTTTTGTTAATGTGCCTGCAAAGTAGAATAAGCAGTGCACCAAATGATTTGCATGTTACAGTAAATGAGTCTCTGTGTGTCCTTGGGACAGGTACTAAACTGCTCTCTGGAACCAATGTACTCAGTGCAGATCACAGCATGGCTGTGTTCTATCTGACAGCAATTAATATAAACTGCTTTATCGTCTTATATTAATGTATGGCTGAAATGCACAGTACTAAGCCATACAGATTAAGCACTGTTTTGAGTAAATGTTTTTGGAGAACACAAACAATCCAATAAGTCATTTGAGGATTGACAACACCTTTGAAGGCACCATTATCCCCTATGTTATTTTTCTGTCATTAATTTTCATTTAGTGCTAAGTGTTGCTTCTTGAAGCAAGACAGTAATATGATTTTCATGATCTCTTTAGCAACTTCCACTTTTGGTATCTGTGAAAACCCCAGGACCATCCTTGTCAGCATCACAGTCATTACATGAACAGTCTGCCAAGGGCATGTCTGCATTCCAGGAAGAAAGGATTTCTCACCGACCAGAGATGCCAAGGCAGAATTCTGACCCGACTTCCGAGAATCCTCCTCTCCCTCAACGTATTGAAAAGTTTGATCGAAGTTCTTGGTTACGACAGGAGGAAGATCTTCCACCAAAGGTCAAGTAAACTGCTTGCATTCAGCTAGGCACCTGCATATAGAAACAACAAAGTATATTTAGGAAGATTATATATTTTACTGGTAAAAATTGATAATTAATTGAAATGCTAGCTTTGCCCCTTCTACACCAGGCCTGGCTAACCTGTGACTCTCCAGTTGTTGTGAAACTACAAGTCCCAGCATACCCTAAAAAAAACAATCAGCTGGTAAAGCATGCTAGGACTTGTAGTTTTAAAACAGCTGGAGAGCCACAGGTTGGCCAGGCCTGCTCTACACTGACAAAGGTAACATTAGTTCTGTCACTGATGTGTGTTTCCTATATAACCCCCTACAATGCATCAGTTTAATCTATTAATATAAGATTGTGTTGTAAAAATTAAGACATTTTCTGCATTACCTAGATGTGTCCTCATACACCGTTGCTCAAGACGCGCCAAATAGCCCCCCCCGGCATGGCAGGTTCCAGATGACTAGGTCACGCCTAGCATCTTTCTTACTCAAAATGTGCAGGATCGGAACTCAGAAAGAGGCTAAACGTCATCTTGCATGGACAAACATCATCATTCCTGGACTTCCAGGAATGATGATGTTTGTCCATGCAAGATGACGTTTAGCCTCTTTCTGAGTTCCATTTTTTTGGAGGGAAAAATCCGAACTCGGCATGCGAACTCGAACCTATCCGAGCCTGCACATCCCTAGTTTTATTCATATAGATGAAACAACTGGGAGTGACAAAACTTCATTGTTAGCTTGCACTGAGCAATTTGATGTGCAACATTTGTTTATCTGCCCTTGAAGTCTGAATTTATGTAAGAAGGGCTCCGATGCGAGCGCCCACGTTTTTTTCTCACGCCATATTATGATATTGCATTATCTGTTTAAACTAATTCCTATGCGGTTAAAGTTGCAGCCCAGCATATATAGTACACTTTGAGTGGTGTTTTGCTGCGTCCGCGATGCGAATAAGGTGCAATATGTAAGAAAAAAAATACGGTAAGCTACACCTCTCGGATTATCTCAGTCGTGTCAGGCACCGTATGGCAGAAAGATGCTAGCTGTACAAGAACACATCTGGAAGTTAATTATTTCATGAAGCCAGCCAATAAAATCAGCCATATAGCTCTAACATCCATAAACATTGGGGTAATTTTCTCACGGCAAGATAGAAAAGTAATTATGTTCTATGGACCTGCTTCAGCAAGGATTGCGAATGCAATAGCGATTACGCACGGTCTCACTGCGATAGTATGCTAATCCATTGCGAACGCTATCCAGTCACAGCACTACATAAGGACGCCCACTTTACCTTACACACATCCGTAATGTTTAGCAAGACTGCAAAACCATCTCTAATATAGAGGACAAACGCAGTCTCACGCACACTTGCACAAGCTCTGACCTTATTCAGGAATTAGAAGAGGAGAGAAAAAAAAAAAAAAAGAAAAGACTCCTATCAGGGCACACTCCTGTGCTGTATTGATGGCTACAAAATTAGTATTGGAGAAATAGGACAAACTGATTACATCTAAGTGAGATCATAATCATATGTGACATTTACATTAATGTCTCAATTAGCAGACAGACCACCATATATTTACCCATTTAATATATCTGAAATAGATATATTGATGTTGATATTAAAACTAAAGTTTATTAAATTCTTAAAATGAAACATAGACACTCGAAATCAACTTATTATACAAAGACAGCATAGACAAATAAGAACATTAATAGTGTATGATACACTATATCTATTAACAGTGATCCACTATATCCAGGTCTATTTGACAGTACTGGAAGTATAGTTATAAATATTTGCTAATGATATACACAATTGAAATCGACAATTCATCGAAATGCCACCCTAAATAGTACACATGCGATACTTCACTATTCACAGAAACCATGCATATGGTGCTGGGGGTATAGTTATAAATATATGCACAATTGGAATAGATAATTCATCAAAGTACCACCCTACCTAGTACACATATTAAGATGCAATATTTCAATGATCACAGGAAACATACATATGGTATGTCTAGTAAAAGTAGTCCCTCAATAATCCACCGGAACCAGTGAAAAAATAATACATAAGATGAGCCCACCACAGCCTTCTAATGTGATATTAGTTAATAAAGGTGTAATGTACTGTTATCTAGGGTAGGATATTCTAAGGTTGAGTGGATCCACCTGTATATTTAGATATACAAATAACATATAAATATAAAAAACATGTATCACAATTGACATACAAATACAAAACTAAAGGCGAAATAATAAACAAATACATACAACATGCAAAAGGTATAATGATACCACAATATTAAAATGCTGAACACCACGGATACCACCTATATATATAATATGGAGGTTATTAGAGGCGTCCCTCTATTCCGATCTGGGAGAGTACATATGGTACTAAATATTTTCCTGATATAGATACAGGTATAGAGTGGTGTGCTTATATGCCCAGGATCTGCTGTTGCCTGTCTTAGATATTAGAGGACAGGGAATGAGAGTCCCAGGAACTGGCACCAGAAATTAGAAAGCTGCTTCTGCTGTTACAGCCCAGTCTCACCAGTATCCCTGTTGCCGTACAGCAGCGCAGGGAATCCAGGCAGCTGGCTATAATGAGAGAGCAGGAAAAAGTAGAAAGAAGAAATTACCTGCCAATATTGTCTCCCTTCTGTATGATCGTCCGTGGTGCAGGGGTCCAGAGTGCGCACTGTGGAGCCCACCAGCAGGCTGTCTGACACGTTGTTTTGCAGGGGCTTTATCAAAGGAAATATTTAGTACCATATGTACTCTCCCAGATCGGAATAGAGGGACGCCTCTAATAACCTCCATATTATATATATAGGTGGTATCCGTGGTGTTCAGCATTTTAATATTGTGGTATCATTATACCTTTTGCATGTTGTATGTATTTGTTTATTATTTCGCCTTTAGTTTTGTATTTGTATGTCAATTGTGATACATGTTTTTTATATTTATATGTTATTTGTATATCTAAATATACAGGTGGATCCACTCAACCTTAGAATATCCTACCCTAGATAACAGTACATTACACCTTTATTAACTAATATCACATTAGAAGGCTGTGGTGGGCTCATCCTATGTATTATTTTTTCACTGGTTCCGGTGGATTATTGAGGGACTACTTTTACTAGACATACCATATGTATGTTTCCTGTGATCATTGAAATATTGCATCTTAATATGTGTACTAGGTAGGGTGGTACTTTGATGAATTATCTGTTCCAATTGTGCATATATTTATAACTATACCCCCAGCACCATATGCATGGTTTCTGTGAATAGTGAAGTATCGCATGTGTACTATTTAGGGTGGCATTTCGATGAATTGTCGATTTCAATTGTGTATATCATTAGCAAATATTTATAACTATACTTCCAGTACTGTCAAATAGACCTGGATATAGTGGATCACTGTTAATAGATATAGTGTATCATACACTATTAATGTTCTTATTTGTCTATGCTGTCTTTGTATAATAAGTTGATTTCGAGTGTCTATGTTTCATTTTAAGAATTTAATAAACTTTAGTTTTAATATCAACATCAATACATCTATTTCAGATATATTAAATGGGTAAATATATGGTGGTCTGTCTGCTAATTGGGACATTAATGTAAATTTCACATATGATTATGATCTCACTTAGATGTAATCAGTTTGTCCTATTTCTCCTATACTAATTTTGTAGCCATCAATACAGCACAGGAGTGTGCCCTGATAGAAAAAGAAGAAAAGACTCCTTTTTTTCTCTCCTCTTCTAAACCTTGATAATATTTACTCCTGGGATGCACCTCCAGTTTTTGAAATATACCTAGATACGTGTATCCAATAAATCTATAATTAGATCGTTAGAATTAACTGTTTTCCTGTGCAATCAATCTTCTTCCCCTTTTCCTGTATGACTTATTCAGGAATTGCTAACTTCATCGCACGCTATGAGTGCTCAGGATGCGTATGGCATCGCAGGAGATAATTTATGCACGCCCATGCAATGGCGTTCAAACACACTGGCACGCCTGCGTTTCGCCAACCACTGCCCACCCGTCACCACCCACAAACGGCACTTCCTGTCAAACACTCTGCGATGGGTCTGTGTAGTCACTGTGATCGCAGTGGACGGTTCACGCACTGCGATGCACGGGCAGAATTGCAACAATCGTCTGATTGCGTGCGTAATCGCAGTTGCGATCGGTAGTGAATCAGGCCCTATGTAACTAATGCTTTCTAATTACATTTACTTTGAAGAGTAGTGCTTGTTGCTTTTAGTAAACATAATCCAGGCTTGAACAGAAAAACAATTGTTGTAGTTTGTTATTTCCACTACAAAGCTTTGTGTATCTAGCAATTATTCTCTGCAAGTTCCTACTCTATTATATTTGTTAAAGACCTGTAATTTGCATTTAAAATGCACTCATCTCCCAGGTACAGAGACTGACCTCTAGACAAGCGCAGGCTTAAGAGCCACACCCAAAATAATGACCAGAGTGAAATATGTTGAGTGCACTATGTGCTCACATAGGTATGCACAAGTCTTATATAATATACATACATACAAATGCACTTACCAATTTCTTTATTTCCTTCCTCCTTTATAATGTCACCAATCCTTCCATCCTTCATCATTTGTCGCCAACCTCAAATTCTGTCACCAACCCATTATGTTAACAAACCCTGACACCTTAACTAATATCACTGACTCACGTCATTAGAACATTCAGCCACCTCAATCTCAACCATTTTTTTTTTCACACATGCTTTTTTCACCTTTGAAGATTATTTCCAAATAGATGCCATTTTCTTTCCAGCCTTAACTGAGACTCTCATTCCAGATTTTGCTATACTTGATTTATTGTAGCTTCCATTCGTCTTCTGTAGTCCATCTTCACCTATCTGTAGAATGTTCTCTCTCCTAAAAAGCCACCATAGTTTTTCTCTGCTTCCAACTCTTTTGTGGCTTTCTTTGATCTACTATATTTCTCACTCAGCTTTAAAGCACCTGGCTCAGCTGCACTGTCTAATGTTCTGCTGTATTTGTCTGTATCCTTTGTAGAATTCTTGTTCTTCTCGAAGCTTGCTCTTTTTTCTTCACTTTTCCTTACTACGCCAAGGCATGCAATAAACCTTTCTCCTTGGATAATCCTAACACCCTTCCACCCTCAGATACTTCCATCTTACTTAAAAAACAATTTGAAATATTACTTCCTACTGTAAATTAGTAACATTGCTCTAATCTCTGCGTATGCAGAATCATATGCTAATTTTTTTTTATTGCTGTACTATTTCTGCCCAGTGTATATTTATATTCTCCCATATATATATATATATATATATATATATATATATATATTGGTTATTTTATTTTTACAAAATAAAAAGGATTACCTTCTAGAATTTCTGTAGGTCACTTTCCATACAAGAGAATAACATGGTCACATCTGAATTGTTATAACCCCAGGTGCCTCAAAGGACCACTTCCATATCTCCTGCACTAGCACGCAAGAACTGCCCTGGAAACGGTAGCAATCTAGGAAACAGACTGAGCACACAGCCTATAAGAGCAAGGTAAACAGTAGTCTTATCCAAATTACTGTGACTTTGCATTGCAATGGTTTATTCAAGTGATGCTCACTGTTCTGTAAACTTAACAATCTTGTTATAACATCAACCCAAAAACTGGTGCAGTAGTAAAGAGTCTCAATTGTGAAGCATTCTATTTATGAATCCCACGCATTATATGAGAACCTTGAGTAAGCATCCAAATATATACAATTAATTTGAACTAACTTGTTTTTGTGTATGGACATGGACATTCAATATAAAGCATTGTTCTACTTGGCTATCAGATACACATTTGATATACCTGCAGTGATAGAAATGTGCAAATAGAATTGCTATTGAATTATCAGAGGCACATTTTATGTAGTTGTGTCTGATAAGGTAAGATGTACATGAGAGAAAACATAGCATGTGATTAGGAAAACTATACATGCTCCACGGTTCGGATTAGGCAGAGTTTCCTCAACTATTGAAATACTTCCCTTCAACTGCTACAGTTATTGATAGAGGTAGGTAACTAGTGCTAGAGTCTCATAAGTGTTATCACCAGATATTGCCAAGGCCTAGCACTTAGATGTACTTATCAATTATTATTTGTATTCTTGTTCTTATTAATATTAATGTGTGTATGTGTATATGACTGTCGTGTTACATAGTAACCCAGATCTGAGGAGAACTGAGACTGTCATTGAAAACCCCATTCAAAGAACTAGTAGTGGCAGCTCTTCCAGCTCCAGCACTCCCAGTTCGCAACCCAGCTCACAAGGAGGATCACAGCCGGGTTCTCAAGCAGGTTCCAGTGAACGAAACAGAGTTCGAGGTAAGGTTGATTGCAGATCCTCTTGCATGGCCATCAGAATTATGTGATCCGCCCACCGACTCTGCTAGCACTAGGGCTTCATTGTCACAGCATTGAATAATAATGGTGCCTTGCACTCTTACACCCACATGCAGCTCTCAGAAAAGATTGTGTGCGTGGGAGCATCGCTCTGACTTTTTGCTTTCAGCTTCATCAGTGTGCAAGTAGAGCTTCACATTGGGCTTAGGTGAATTAGGTTGATATAACATTTTCCCTTTGCAAAGATTTATGTTTATATTGTGTTTGGCATTTAAGTCCTATATCCAGCTGAGCTTTTGTCTTAGAACTCGGATTCACAATGGGATCTCGCAAAGTACACAGTGTTCCATGTCTGATGCTACATATCTGCCTTGCATGGGCTGTCTCACTCACTTCCACAGGATTTGCATACACCCAGGAAAAAGTTCTATGTCCCATCGAATAGAGATCCAAGTGCGGCAAAAATAAAATGGTCATGGATTGTGTTAGCAAGAATCGGATATACCCTGGGGATTTAGCTGCAAAACAAATGTATAGGGATTGGATACAATATATAGTGTTAAAATTATAGTTTTATGGTTTATTTTATATATTCAAATAATTACATGTTTTTTGTTAGATCATTTTGATTACCTTTCAAATAAAACAAAGATGGTGTACATAAAGAAAGGATACATTTGGAAAGGGTATGTGGGGGACATAGCAGAATCTAAAAAAAAGCAGAGATTGAAAGCTGATTCTTTTATTTAAACACGATTAGAAAGTAATGTTTTCAGCATACAGTAGCTCATATGGGTGTCTTCCCATTCAGGCGTTATTATCAGAGCATAACCAAGTCACACTGTAGACTTGCACAGTCCCTCTTCTTGAACAGTCAACTGCATTTTTCTTATTACTGACCAAATTACCTACCAAGTTTTAATGTACAGCAGTTACTTGTTATAGCCACATACAAGTCAGCCGCGGTGGACATAAAATATCCATCTTCCAATCTTTTCATATCGCTCAGCATTCATTATAAATATAAATAAATGCCCACTTTGTGTGTCCCCCCCCCCCCCAGTAAGTAACAGCCTTGATACTAGCCATCCACAAAAAGAGTGGTAATTAATATGATTAGTGGAAAATTGTTAATGTATTCCACCAAAATATGTTAACTACATTGGTGGTCAGTTACCTATATGTAGAGCCTGGGTTTTAGAGAGGCAGGAGAGGAGTTGGTATGTATAAAATACTGGGGCTCGAGCTTCCCTGGCGATTCTTGTGGGAGCAGGGACAAAGCACTGGGACCCAAGCCTGCTTGTGGTCCCAGGTCTGCCAAAGAGGTGCAGCCATGCCCCCAACATCTTAGTAAGCCGGTCATTTCAGATGGTGGCAGGAATAGGTTAAACCTAACATTAGTGGCCTCCACTTTAAACTACAGTTAAATATTTTTAAGGGATTTAGGGGTCTGTGTACTAAGCCTTGGAGAGAGATAAAGTGGATGGAGGTAACGCACCAACCAATCAGCTCTTACTTGTCACTTTACAGGCTGTATTTGAAGAATGACGGGAGCTTGATTGGTTGGTATTTTATCTCTGTCCACTTTGTCTCTCCAAGGCTTAGTACATAGACCTCCTAAAAACTAGGGAAACAAGATTGCATTAAATGCCACACTCATACTCCCTGTGTGTTGTACATGAAACCCAGAAGACCATGTTGGCCTGTCCATTATACAAAAGACTGTTTTGCAGAATCAATACAGATGTAAAGGGGCGTCACAATGATTTTATTTTGGGAGGGACAAGAGAGGATTTAATTTCAGCTTTGCTAATATAGTGAGGCTCAATACAGAAAGGGTAAGTGGGGAGGGACAATTATTTATTACTTTTATATATTCCTTAACTGCAATCATGTCTGCTCATCTCACTATGTCTCAGATTATGTTAAATGTTTTATTTGCCATTACGTGTTGGTTAATTAATTAAAACTAATGTGTTATAGCCGGTAATAACAAACCTGAAGGATCTCCAGTGTTGCCACATGATGGACCTAATGTGAAAGCTGAAGACAATATGACACGTCCAAGTCGACCAGCTGTAAGTTTGTTATGACTATTACCCATTGAAAAGTATTATTGCATGGTGTCATTATCCTTTTCAGCCACCAGATGTCCTGTTGGTCTGCAATCTGCATATTATTTTAATGTAATAGACAGATGTTTGCGTTAATAAAACGCTGCTTTCTTATTTATTTATTAACAGTTTCTTATATAGTGCAGCATATTCTGTTGTGCTTTACAATTGTAAACATTAATAGAACAAAACTGGGTAATAACAGACAGATATATATAGGTAGGAAGGCCCTGCTCGCAAGCTTACAATCTTTCTTCTTAACCTCTTCCAGTTTACATACAAATACAGCATTTTTCCTGCCAATAATTCTCCAATCACAGTGCACTAAAATGTTTGCCTTTGGTATTTTATGGTTTAAGAATCCTACAGCTTTATATGTAGCTAAACTGAAAATTGTAGTGTCCAGTGATTTAGAATTTATATTGTGCAAAGTTTTACAAATTCAGGGACCTATATTAAGACTTACTACAAAAATGTAGGTTTTAAAAGATAACGCCAAAAGGATATTTCTAGTCATTGCGAAATTCACTATGGTGAGAATATTCCAAGTGTTGCTTATCTTGGTTCTGACATTACTCTAGCCTGACTGATCTGCTCAGAGGGGGCTCTGTAATCTTCTCTCCTACTAAGGCTGACCTTATTCAAGCCAACAACAGTTTTGCCCTTTCTCCATGAAATTATGCCACCAATGTCTGTTTGAATCAGGGTTGTGATACTAGGAGAGAGAATTATAGTATTGGGACTGTTGGTGCCTTAGGCCGGGTACACATCAGAAGGACGGGCAATTAGCACAATGGTTGACCCAATTTCCTTTTAGCCCAGAACAAATGATACTGTGCAATCCTTCAAGCGACAGAACGATGTAGCGTGTCAATTGATCGTATATGATTTATCGTTGCTCCTGTACTCACTAGAACAACCATCTGTAGGGTCACTGGCTGGGAGTGGCAAGAGGTGACGTCTTCAGAGGCCAAGTAGGGACAACATATCGCTGGGTTGTCCGGTTGGCCGTTTACACTATACGATGTGCACTACATTGTTGACAATATTTTCTGATTGATCGTGCAGCACTGCCAACCAGAGGATGTCGTATATGACGCACGGGAGCGCGAAATTGCACATACACACTACACGGTATAAACAATTTGTTGTTCAAATTTGACAAATTGTACGGATATTGTTTTAGTGTGTACCCAGCCTTAGAACACCACGTCATATTGCTGGACCCTAGGGTTAGCTAAAATTTTTGTCGTATATTGGTGAACTCAACCAAATCAATGTTTTTGGGAGAAATTCTTTATTATAGTATAGTCCTTGGGATTTTAAATGTTTGATTCTATATTGCAGAACCTGATAGGGAAAGGAAATAAAAGTGGATTATTCCTAGTTCCTCTACTATTAGCCTTGATAAGTGCAGTAGTTCATTTAAGTAAAATAAACCCCCACTTACTGCTTATTCTTTTAAAATCTTCATAGTCTCATATTACTCTGTCTAAGAAAAGATACCAACAGTTTAGCCCTTAATAAGATATTACTGCTTCATACACCACACATAACAATTTCTATTAATCTCTGTGTTGAGTTGTATTCTAGACACCCTTTGTCTTCCTTGAAGGACATTAAGATGATGACAGGTTTGTAAGTAACAAAACATACAACCTGCCTGGTATTTTGCATTACTATACACTGCCTTAACACTTCTCCATTTTAAGCACAGATTACAAAGGGAACTGCTAAGCACTTATAAATTAGTCTAATGCAAACCAGGAACAATAACATTTTATGATATATATGTGTTTTCATTGCACCTGAATGATAAAACTTCTAGTTCTTTTATTTATTTACATTGTAATTGTTCAAAGAACAGTTGACTGACTGGCTGATTATTGGATATATTTTTAGTATTAGAAATTCTGATAAATTTTCACTTCTATCATTTTCAAGAGGCCTGATCGTCTTTAGCATAAAAGCCTTTATAACTTTGACTAGTTTGGTAGACATTTCTATTTTTTACCCTTGTTACTATACAAAAATGACCAGTTGATGACACTAAAAATTTTTTTTTCATATAACATAGAAATACTATTTTGTGTTAACTTTTTATGACCCTATATGCTGTATGAAGCCATGCAATAATTTGTACCTGTGATATGCCTATGTATTGTGTAACATACCTCAGCTATGTGTTACTTATGCTGGCATCACACAGTGCTATATCGTTGTGAGGCAATAAGCCTGATATTGCATAACGAGGGGCCTGAAAACATTCACTATGCCTGATAATGTGATGATGGTATTGGACATTGTTGGTAAATGCAGGTGTAAGAGAACTTTCAGTCACCTTTTGTGTATCCCATTACCATGAACACGCCCCAGTGATATAAGTAATCTTGACACTTGGCCTAAGGGATTGAACAAAAAGATCTTGTCTGATTTGTGTGGTCAGATGGGCAAGTGTTGGCTGACCACTTTAGTGACCTCTCCGGTATAGAGAAAAGGGGTCTGTCAGTAATAAATGCATCTCTTGATATTCTTAATATTGGAAGAGGAGACCTGCATGGGCAGGTGTCCTCTTCCAATATTCACAACCTGCAGACACAACCCAGACAGCCAAAGAAAGAAAATATTGTTTAAAAAAAAAAAAGGCTACCTTAAAGCAATGTCACTCATGCCTGCCGAATTATCCTGCACCTGGCCTGTGCCTCCACATATTGATATGGTAGATGTAGCCCTGATTCAGACCAAGCAGATATGTTACTTATAGAGACAGTAGGTAGTACTATGGCACTATAATACATGTCCTTTTAACATTGTGTAGTAGAAATGTGAAACACTCACCTCATCTCTACCATTTTGAAGGTCGCTGTTGCTGCCATGAGAACTGGATAATCTGAAACCACTACACACATCATTTACCTTTTGTCACGTATTGACTGCTAGAGCAGATGTGGTACATATCCCTATACTTATACTGTGTGAGACCTTATATGGGATATGATGCATCACTAAATAATAATATACCTGTAATACTGACTACAACAGTATAGCATGTCAGCAGGCAGTAATAAAAACATGCTTTGTGATAGATTGGTACATGATCATGTAGTATTATGATATGCTAATCTATACTACTGTGGAACCGTTGTATTTAGCAGTGTACATGTGTAAAATGTATACATGCTTATGCTACTATACAGTGATGAGCTGCCCCAATATGAACTGAGAAGTGTAATGTTATATATTGTTTACAATGCCAGAAGAATTATTATTTATACTTTCTATTGCCTACACTTAATTGGAGTATTGTATGATATATAGCTGCAGCATTATTATCCCCTGTATTTAGCGTACTCTTGGCTTATTGTTGTGTTAATAAACTACAAGAATGTGAGATGTAATAATGTATCTTTAAAGTGTTTACATTTAACTGGAAGTCATCTGAAAAGACCTAAATCTGTGCTTGTTGTAAAAGCAATTGATGTGTGAGATCTGAATTAGCCAGTGATGTGGCATGCACATTCTGTCTATCTAATGGTGGCTCGGCTAAATGTGCTCTGTGTCCCGTGTACTCTCTGCTGTCTATTTAAAGCTCTTGGCTGTGTATTTGCCTGTTTAGAGAGCTTGATAAGCACCAAACTAACACTTGTATTTTTAACCTGCTTCCTTCCCTGTGGCTTTCCCTTGACCTGCTCTGCTTTCTCCGATGCTGATTATCCCTCCCTTGCTCAGAGCTATAAGAAAGCCATAGATGAGGTTAGTGATGAAATTTTTTAGTCTGCAATGTGCCATCATACAGGGGCTGAATGTGATATCAGCAGGTTCTGTGTGTTCATTGCAATCTCACTGACTTCATTCACTTGAATAGAACCATGTGCTGTTGTCCCACTCCCAGTTTATTCAGTATCAAACAACAACATTCTCAGGGATGCCTAATAATGTGACTGATAATGAGTCGGGAAACACACAAGAATGGACACCACTTCTGTGGTTAGGAGAATAGCATCTTTGCAATTAGTCTTGCATTATAAATCGGCCAAATCCTCATCTTCATGTAATTAAGAGATTTATTTTATTCTAAGATGAAGGAGCTGGTTTATTATCATCAACTGCCAACATCCCTTCCTCTGCCGCTTTATTTGTTGTTCAGTGATTTCACATGGCATTGGTTGCTGTTCAGTGACCCATCTGGCATTGCCTCCCATCTGTAAGGTTTTGTCGCGTGCTGTCACTGTGACTTTAAACTCCAGACACAAGCAAGGAGTGCAGAGTGCAGCTGCTATTATGATGAATTATTATGCCTGATTTGTTCAATTGAAAACCGCACGTGGTGCTACAGTACAACTTTTGGTCAGGCGTGTGACAACGGGACGGTTTCACCCTTCCCTCAAATATTTACTTGGCGCTATAACTTATACGTATACTGTACCAATCTGAATAAAGATGCATATGAACTGTACATTTGTATATATGTAAAAAGAAAGATGCATAACTGAAAATCTGGCCTGCTTAATTTTTTGAGTGCAAGGTTGGTTGGCAAACCTAGATCCAGTATAACCGTTACGTTCAATACATTATAAACATGAGTGCTGATCGTGTCTTCAGGGGAGGGTTGACCACTTCTGACCATTGGTGTAAGCACAAGAAAGCAGTCCATGATAAAAATAGCTCAACTCCACATTCTTATGTTAGCAGGTGATTATGGAAAAGGATGTGGAGGTAACAAATCAAACTCTGCTGGAAAGGTTCACTGACTCGCAATTAACTGAAGGACAACTGCTTGCTAATGGAGTGACTGCGCATGATCAGTGCAGTAATTTCACTGCTCAAGGAAGCGCCTCTGTCCCTTGGCGGGT
This sequence comes from Taudactylus pleione, assembly GCA_031769625.1. Classification (NCBI taxonomy): domain Eukaryota; kingdom Metazoa; phylum Chordata; class Amphibia; order Anura; family Myobatrachidae; genus Taudactylus; species Taudactylus pleione. The sequence goes on along the minus strand of JAUIMM010000036.1, from coordinate 11,301,853 downwards.
ATTGCCACCCCTTACCTATAAAAAGGTGGGCCACTAGGACACCAGCCATCCCATGCCAGCCCTTCTGTACTGGCAAAATCAGTTCAAGCACCAGTTAAAATTTTGTTTTTGAGAATTAAATGACAGCACTGTTTCTCTAATATTATTATTCTAGCATTGTTTGAGAATCACATTGGGACATCTGTAACAATCCAGACATGCAGTATAGCGTATATAGAAGTATTAAATTGTAAAATAAAGTTGGTTGTAACCTGCTGCACTATGGTAAGGTAAAGGCATTTTGCACTCACATAATCAGCGTGCATGCCCATTACTTGTGACTGGATCATTGCATGCCTGATTGAGGCGATAGCTGGGAATGGCTGTGTCTAGGTGTCCACCACATACAGAGGATGTTTACTGACTCATTGCGCCCACGACCAGGGTGCCTTTCATGCTGATAGGTGGATGTTTATTTGTACACTGCAAGAGATTAAAAAAACACCTATACATGGAGTAATGGGATGAAGAAGAAACTGGGGACCTAACAATTAACGAATCCCAAGTTTCACAGTCTCCTGATATCATTACTTGATACTTTTCTACAGGCTGTAATCTCACAGGCAATGCCCGCGGATGATGGAAAGATCATGCCGCGGAGAATGAAATCTAAAAACAAAACGGTAAGAAAAACTTTCTTGCCTTTCTTTGGAAGTTATTTTACTGTAATAATTAGCACTGAAAACTGCGTAGATAATTTATTTGCATTGCATTTAATTTTGAAGCTGCAGACATTGTCTAGTACAAGAATAATCCACTAACAGGACACTTATGGGGAAAACAATAGCTCTGGGGAAAGGTTTTAGGAAATTACTACTACAATGTGGCACACTAGTGATTTTGTTTTTTTTAATCACCGGCTAAAGCCTTTGATTGTTATGGATGGTGGCACACTGCCACTACACCAGCCCCAGGAACTCCAATTGCCTGAACATTGCAGACCGTATTACTGCCGGTTTGGGTCATATTGCTGCAGAGAGGTTCCTGTGATCGCTGCTGCAGTGTGCAGAGAGCATAGTCCTGGAGGTGTGACAGAAATATAGTGTTCATGCTATGTGCAGGAATATATGCAACAGATGAGCCTTGGATTCCTCTGGTTGGAATACCCCTGTTTTACAGAAGAGCTACAATATTTTTAAAATAAAAACAAAATTGTAAATTTCCCTCATTTTTCATAACTATACAAAAGTTATAAACTTGGGGCTCTCGCACAATAAAAGCTGTTCGTCACAACATATGCATATCAGATGTTTGCCTATCATCTATAATTCTTACCATTTTATCACGGCAAAACTATAAAATCACAATTTTAGCTATTTTGGGTGCCCATATGTAGGGAAGAAGATTATTGCATTTGTCCATCAGTTGTCTTCTGACAACTTGCTCCATTAAATATTGTGTTCTAGTGATTTTGTATCATTTTTAAAATAAAAAATACAACTAAAACAACTACTCCAGCAATGCATGGGGGCACTTTTGATTGAAATGGGACATCAAACATTCATCTAAAAAAATTCAGTGGTATATATTGTAAATGCCTTTTAATAAGCATATGTGCTCATTCTCAAGCTATAAGGTTATAAGTAGAGATGAGCGGTTTGTTTGACTCGATTACGCTCTGATCTGAAGACGACATCTTATTGGCTGCCTGGCTCTTAATTGTACTGATCGTTAGAGCCGACCTTATAGTTATATGACCTGCAGATTAAAGGGCCTATTCATCATCACATAAATGGCCAATTACACATGCGGAAATGCTAGTTTCTGCATATTTTCTGCAATGGGCCATTCATTATTAGGGGTTATTAGGGGTCCGATAGGTAAGTATCCCCCGTCTGACCCCAATGATGAATAGACCCCTTAAAGTGCTACTAAGCATTTCTCTAGTATTATAATCTGGGATCTTAAAGCGACAAAAATGTATGAATAGAATTCTATTCATAGGTTATTATAACCTATGAATACAATTCTATTCATAGGTTATTATAACTACAAATAAGGTCCCTGCCATTTTACTATAGAGCGAGAATAAAAGATACAGAATAGAAATACTTTCTAGTTTTAAGACGTCCGCAATTAGCCATCTGATGTAAGCATGACGGAACTGCATCTCCCTTCATCTGGATGTGTTCAGTATCCACTTATCCGCCATAAAAGGTTTCAGTTTCCATGTCCTGTCTTCCAGTGCTGTTTAAATAAAAACAAATAAACAAAAAAGCAGTGGTAGCAAGACCCAGAAGAGTCTAAGGTAAATAATTGGAAAAAATAATAGAAAGAAAAAATGCTATTTTGAATTTCTTTAATAAAGAAAAAAAAATGCTTTATTTTAATCTCTCTTACCATTCACCACTGCCGTTATCTTGAGATTGTAATAGTAATCACAGGACAGCAGCAGCAATAGGAGTGCTCTACGGAGATCTCCTTACATGTTCTTATTGATTGGAGGACATTTTAAAAAGTCCTAATTCAGGTAAAGTTGGGGCTTTCCAGGCCAAGATAAATAGACCCATAGCAGCTATAAATATGAGATCTTTCAAAGTGGCTGGTGCTGTTCCTCATATTCTTTGAGCTAATAAACAGGTTTACCTATTACATATACCACTTGGGCCCAAAGTATCAGGTACCGGCAACTTCCCTAAAGAAAAATTCGACTTATTTTCTAAAACCACAATGATGTCATTAAGAAATAATATGGTAAGAGTTATTTAAGATACATTCAATATTTTCAGTTTTCAGTAGGTATGGCTAAGTCAGAATATTGTCCAATAACTGTATTACCTGGCCCTGAAAGAGCAAGGGGTCTTTCGCTGAGGCAGTAAAGTTTATTGAGGTGTATTTGTAAACGAGCTCTTACTGTATTCTTTGTAAATCACTGGTTTTCTGCAGCTTTTTTATTGACTGTCCGAGGTTAGAATAATGCAATGTGCATGAATATATTACTTACATTTGCCTGTATAGGGACATCCACTTTGGAGAATTCAGCAGCTGCTTAAGCATATAATCTTTACAAGATCATAAACTTATCCCTGTTATCATATAACGTATCCCTGTTTGTACCAGGTGGCTCTATATACCTTTAACTGTCAGAACATTGAGGGTGTGCAAATTTAAAAAACAAAATGTTTGACACACATTCCATATGCAATAAAGTTTAATACACTACTAGGTATCATTTGCTGTTAGTTACATAAGCAGTAAAACAATATTTATTGTATAGTTTAGTAGAAACTCATGCTATAAAAGTACTGTTTTAGCCAATATAATCTTAAAAATACTGGCAGATTGCCAATGATATCCTAGTAATTCATCGGACATATACACTTGCCTGAGGGGGTTTGATGATTTACAAAATGTGTATCGTTTTAGATTAGGGGTAGCCATCCAGTCAAAGGCAAACTGCCCTCGGCGCGTGCAGAACTGTGGCGTGGCCTAGCTATTATAAGGCTACGTCCCATTTTTCTGTGCACGCCTTTGGTATGACATTTGCCGGGGCATGACCTTGTGTCACCCCCATTTTTAGTCACACTGGAGGCGAGCCCAGCACATTGAAAATACACAATTTACATAATCTTCCCAATATCATATTTTCACTGATGAAGAGAAAGAAAAAGAACCACATAAAATACATTGAAAAATCAGGATTCACATAATACACACTACAACTCCTCCATGTGTCACTCCAGCCCCCCCATGCCACTGCAGCGTTCCCTCGTGTCACTCCAGCCACCCCACCACCCGGAGTTATTTCAACAGCTCCACTCTGTCCCCATAAGCATGAAAGCAGACAGCATCCTCCCAGCTCTCAGGCTGTCGTCGTGTAACCCCCCATCCCCCTCCCACACTGGCTCTCTGGTAGTTATGCCCATTATGATTTTCCCCCTGTATTTGCGCCCCTTATGCAGTGCCCCCTGTAATCTTGCCCCATATGCAGTGCTCCCACCCCAGAACTTTCCTGATCGCTCTGGCTCCCGCTGCCTCTGACTGGATCTAACTAGATCCAGCAGGCGCGCATTGCAGGCTCCTCACGCCCTGCATCACTGGGAACGCTGGCCTCTGAAGCGATCAAAGGCTTCTTTAAGCTGACCGCTTCAGAGGCCAGCGTTCACAGTTACAGTGGGGGAGACGCAGCTCAAAACCTAAAGTGCTGCATGCGGCACGAGAGCCGCGGGTTGGCCACCCCTGTATACTTTAGAATCATCTAATTAGCACAGAGACCCACATGCCAAAACAATTTCTTTCTAGGGGGCAGTAGTGGAATATGAAGAACATTTATGTTGCTGAGGTTACATTTAATCTATTTAGATCTTTACATTTTGCTTTATAAAAAAAAAAAGTGAATGATGACGGCCACCGTTTATCCTGGTGTGTGTGTGTGTGTGTGTGTGTGTGTGTGTGTGTGTGTGTTAATAAGACTTATTCAGCCTTCACCATTAGACATTATACTTTACTAGGCACATGTGATGAAATTTTTTAGGGAATCTTTGAACGTATAACATTTGTGTGTGTGTGTATGTATATCTATCTATCTATATATATATATATATATATATATATATATATATACATACATATATATATACATATATATATATATACATATACACAGTCAGGTCCATAAATATTGGGACATTGACAGAATTTTCAGATTTTGGCCTCTATTCACCACCACAATGGTTTTGAAATGAAACAAACAAGATGTGCTTTAACTGCAGACTTTCAGATTTAATTTGAGGGTAATTACATCCAAATCGGGTGAACGGTGTAGGAATTACAACAGTTTCAATATGTGCCTCCCACTTTTTAAGGGGCCAAAAGTAATGGGACTATCAACTCAAAAGCTATTTCATGGACAGGTGTGGGCTATTCCCTCATTATTTCATTATCAATTAAGCAGGTAAAAGGTCTGGAGTTGATTCTAGGTGTGACATTTGCATTTGGAATCAGTTGCTGTCAACTCTCAATATGAGGTCCAAAGAGCTGTCACTAGCAGTGAAGCAAGCCATCATTAGGCTGAAAAGTGAAAACAAACCCATCAGAGAGATAGCAGAAACATTAGGTGTGGCCAAATCAACTGTTTGGAACATTCTTAAAAAGAAAGAACGCATCGGAGAGCTCAGCAACACCAAAAGACCCGGAAGACCACGGAAAACAACTATGGTGGATGACAAAAGAATTATTTCCCTGGTGACGAAAAACCCCTTCACAACAGTTGGCCAAATCAAGAACACTCTCCAGGAGGTAGGTGTATATGTGTCAAAGTCAACAATCAAGAGAAGACTTCACAAGAGTGAATATAGAGGGTTCACCACAAGATGCAAACCATTGGTGAGCCACAAAAACAGGAAGACCAGATTAAAGTTTGCCAAACAACATCTAAAAAAGCCATTACAGTTCTGGAATAACATCCTATTGACAGATGAGACAAAGATCAACTTGTACCAGAGTGATGGGAAGAGAAGGAAAGGAACTGCTCATGATCCAAAACATAGCACCTCATCAGTGAAGCATGGTGGTGGTTGTGTCATGGTGTGGGCATGTATGGCTGCCAATGGAACTGGTTCCCGTGTATTTATTGATGATGTGACTGCTGACAAAAGCAGCAGAATGAATTCTGAAGTGTTTCGGGCAATATTATATGCTCCTATTCAGTCAAATGCTTCAGAACTCCTTGGACAGCGCTTCACAGTGCAGATGGACAATGACCCGAAGCATACTGCAAAAGCAACCAAAGAGTTTTTTAAGGCTAAAAAGTGGAATGTTATGCAATGGCCAAGTCAATCCCCTGACCTGAATCCGATTGAGCATGCATTTCACTTGGTGAAGACAAAACTGAAGGGAAAATGCCCCAAGAACAAGCAGGAACTGAAGACATTTGCAGTAGAGGCCTGGCAGAGCATCACCAGGGATGAAACCCAGCGTCTGGTGATGTCTATGCATTCCAGACTTCAGGCTGTAATTGCCTGCAAAGGATTTGCAACAAAGTATTAAAAAGTGAAAGTTAGATTTAGGATTGTTTAGTTTGTCCATTACTTTTGGCCACTTAAAAAGTGGGAGGCACATATAGAAACCGTTGTAATTCCTACACCGTTCACCTGATTTGGATGTAATTACCCTCAAATTAAATCTGAAAGTCTGCAGTTAAATCACATCTTGTTTGTTTCATTTCAAAGCCATTGTGGTGGTGAATAGAGGACAAAATATGAAAATTCTGTCAATGTCCCAATATTTATGGACCTGACTGTGTGTATGTGTGTATATATATATATATATATATATATATACACATTGTATATAGCAATCCCAATGGTTTGGCACTCATATTCAGAGGTAACTTGACAGGGTGCCCCCACAGACAATAACATATACATCAAGAGGTACGGCACTCCGGTCTATAGCATATGACAGACTCTAGCAATATTGTCAACGTTTCAGTGTAATGACAGTCTTCAGGATCCTGAAGACTTGTGGCGTTACACTGTAACATTGAGAATATTGCCAGTGTCTGTCATTTGCTATATGGATTTGGGATTTGTTCAAGGGAGTGCCTGATCTTGGTTGTTTTATTTATACAAATATATACATATATATATATATGTGTATGTGTGTGTTAAAATATAAAGCAAAGGGGGCGCTGCATAGTGCATAAAAATTTTATTTGTAAAACATGCAGTTAAAAACAACAAATGCTACCGAGTACTCTCGTACCAATTATCTCACAGAGTGGGCTTAATACCACTTGGTTCAAAGTATGGAGACCCAGGCAAATCAACGACCACCACTCCTTCACCTCCGAGGACAAGCTGCACACCACCCGCTCCTTCAGAGGCTGCAGCGCACCTGAAGGAGCGGGTGATGCGCGGCTTGTCCCCGGAGGTGAAGGAGCGCCCCCTTTGCTTTATATTTTACCAGAACTACCACCTGTGGGATTCTAGGATTTCCATGAAAGGGGAGCAGTGGTTCTAAACGCATGAACCTGGTGCCAATTCACAGCCCACATTGGGATTAAAAGTGTGCAGGACTATTTTAGAGAAATTGTGCAGCTAGTGGTAATATGAGCACCTACTTATACTAATGTGTAATGATATATATATAGTAAAACCACCCTTACAGTGTAAAATACATTAGAAAGGAGGATTACAAGTGGTTGACGTATGATATGTACTAGGAAGGAACCATTTAACCATTTCTTTGTAAAGGGGGTCTCTAAATGGTCTAGTCTCTAGCGGGAACTTTAGGGCTGTCTGGATATAAATGAATGTGGTGATTTTCAATCCCTTTTTTTCCTTAAACCCTGGGCAAATGCATTGATGGCTACATTGGTTACTAATGTAGGGGGAAATGGTAAGACCAATGCTTTGTTCGTCATTTGCATGTTTTCTTCCACAGAACAAGAAATTCATCATCTGCAGAGTCCTTATGCTTTACCACTACTTCACCTACATTGCTTTACAAGCATGATCTAGATACACATTATTTCTATATTATACCTGCTGCCTATGATGTCACAGTACGAATATTATCAGAAATAATAAAATATCATGTCAAATTCATAGTAAACTGGAAATATAAATTTAGTCTTTTATCCCAAATAATTATAAAGTTTAAAACAAAACTTTAATAATAATTCTATCAGCAGAGTACATATATGCATTAGGTAGCCTACTTTCCAGCTTACTATGACAGAAATGATGATTTTTCACTGGTTGTAAGTTTGTCCATCTGTATTTATATGCTCTGGGCACATGAAGGTTGCAAATAAGATGTTTTGCCTCATGATGTTATCACTTGCCTTAAACATTTGTCTGTTATGTCTGATGGAAATGTTTGTAACTTTATTGTTTGGCTATATTCCCATTGGCTATGGTACAGTTGACTATTCACTTAATGGAGACTGCTCTCCTTCGGTTTGGGTCAGTCACAATATTAATCCTTTTGCAGGATCTGACCGCATTGGCAAAAGAGCTAAGAGAGTTGCGCACTGAAGAGACAAACAGACCAATGAAGAAGGTGACAGATTACTCTTCCTCCAGCGAGGAATCTGAGAGTAGTGAAGAGGAAGATGGGGAGAGTGAGAACCAGGATGGAACTGTGCCAGTTAGTGATATACCAAGACTCATGTAAGCAATGTTTCAGTATATAAAATTGTTATATAGAGGCTAAACGTCATCTTACATGGACGAACATCATCATCATTCCTGAACATCATCATCATTCCTGGACAAAAGTCCAGGAATGATGATGTTCGTCCATGTAAGATGACGTTTAGCCTCTTTCTGAGTTCCGTTTTTTTGGAGGGAAAAATCCGAACTCAACGTGCAAACTCGAACCTATCCGAGCCTGCACATCCCTAATATATATATATATATATATATATATATATATATATATATATATATATATATATATATATATATATATATATATATATATTAAAACCATTGTAATAAAATAAAACTCTTAACTGCAATTAAGAAGTCCATTGATTTTTAATCCATACAATGTACTTTTCTCTGTGATTTATTCTGTGCAAACAATGGTGGGCTCGCTATAAGGTATATGTGATAAAATGCTGAGATATATGCTCTTGTGGCGCCTCACACGCTGCTTATTTGCAGACCTACTGGAATGCCTGGAAACAATGAGCCATATAACACAGGGACACAGGGACTTGAAACCTCACAATCAGAGACGTTCAGAAGCATCTCAAGAGAAGGAACATTAATGGTACGGGAGGTAAGATGTTAGGTTTTGCATCAGCACAACATACTTATTCTAGAGATTACACCTTATGGAAATGGCATCACTGAAACTAGATATAGTCCTACTGTGAAGTGGAATTAGACATCTGAAAACTAATATTGAGAGGACATAATTTGTTTATCACTGTAAAATATATTCCAGTTCTTATATAGAATTTCTATACTGGGAAACAAATCCAATGCTAATTCCATTGCAAGGAGACGTAGCTTTCATTCATAGCTGGCTAAAATCTATAATACATGGGGGAAAAAATTCAGTAGTAAGAATAACAATAAATCCTTCTGACATTTATGCTTTTACCTCTACATGTGACGTACTATTATCCACTCCTTACTGAGGACCATTCTGCCTACAGCCTCTCCTTTTCCCTACTAGCATTGTTGGAATTGGCTTTTTTGTATGGAATCCAGTTGAACAGAATGAATTGGCATCTAGCACCCAGAATCTATGGCAAGGGTAGGTATCCTATGGCGCTCCAGCTGCTGTGAAACAACACTTCCCAGCATGCTCTGCCACTGTTCTGCTTTTGGGGGTTGCTATATATGGCAGGGCATGCTGGGATGTGTAGTTTCACAACAGCTGGAGTGCCAAAAGTTGCCTACCCGTGATCTACAAAATTGACTGTAGAAACGTGCAATGCACACTTTGTTACCGCAGGTTTTCATGCAGTTTGTGACTCATATGACTTATTATAGGCAGAACCACAAATCAAATCCCATAACTCAAAACAGCAAGGACTCAATGCATGTTTGTGGTTTGGAGACCTTGCCGAGCTACAAAGCTCCCCATTTACACTATTAAGCAGCAGGCTGCCAAACTGCAGAACAAATCTCCAATAAATGGTCCATTAAAGATGTGGTTGTGGCATTGCAAGATTCAAACTGCTGCTGCTTGAAGTGGAATGTCAGCGGTCAGGATGGTTAAATGAAATAAATAATTCTGTAAAGGCCCAGCTTAGAGTGCCCACCCAAAGATGACAGGCACCGTCAAATTATAGTGCAAGTACTTGTGGCACTACAAGTGCCAGCATGCACATGGGTACACCTCTGAAATAGGAAAATAACAACTGAACCCACAAATAGTATACACTGAACCCATAAGCCAGCGTTTTTCAACCAGTGTGCCATGGCACACTAGTGAGCGGCAAGCGGTTGTCAAGTGTGCCGCAAAGTCAGACTTGAATTTACTTGTACTGCTGGCCTGTGCAGCATTTGGGCTCTTCTAAGAGGCTCAGGCGCACCCGTGCCATGACCTATGGAGACGCAGCGCATGACATAGGTCACACATGCCGTGTTGCACGCCCGCCTGCACACTACTCCAAGCTCTGTACTGTGTGCTCAGTCACTGACCTAGCCGATGAGGGACAGGACAGGGACGACAGTAAGCCTTCTCAGCTGGCTATTTTATTTTTTATGTGGGGGCCAATGTAATATTATTTCCTATGGGGAGCAATGTGTTATTTTTCCTGTGGGGGCCAACCAATATGATTGTTTTTCTGTCGGGGCCAATGTGTGTTTGTTTTTCTGTGGGGGCCAGTGTCTGTGTTTTTTTCCCTTGGGGGACTGATGGTGTGCCTTAGCAATTTTAAAATCTTGCTTGTGTGCTGCGAGTTGAAAAAGGTTGAAAATCACTTAATAAAATTAAATACCAGGGCAGTGCCCACTGGTGGTAAGTATTGGGCTGGTGCTCTCTAGATGTTGGTCCTGCTTATTTGAATGTTCCTACTTTCTATATAGTCTGAACTTGTAAAGAATGCATGGGAGTGGACATTTTTACTATTTAAATGTAAAAAAAGATGTGTAAAATGTGTTCTATAAATAACTTCATAACTTAATACAAAAAGATTGTGCAGAGCTGATATGCTGGGGTAGAGCATACTTGGCTACTCTACATGATCGCCTGAGGCTACCGAATGTCTGGAGGCTCACCCCCATGCCTGGAAGAGTAGCCATATATCTCGGAGGCTGCCCGTGGCCACCCGCTTCCCAACTGAAGTGGGTGGGCCAGAAGGCCAATGACCCATTCAATGCAAATTGTGACCCCCTTTGGTCCTTTTGACTGTAACCCCCCCCCCCCAGCTTTCTTGAATCAGTGCCCTGCAGTATGCAGTATCAGCATTTTTTTATGGCACCACTAGGCCAAAAGGTTTTTATTGAGCGAGTTGGCAAAAATTATTAAATTAATTAAATTGTGTTTGCCTGTCACCTTTAGGTTCAGTTATGAGGTGGTGGGCCGGGATGCTCTTCGTTTTGTCCACATTTTATGATTTGCAGCCACCAGCACTGGTTTTACCCATCGCATTGGCCATAAATAATTTCATTTGGCCCTCGACCACCAACCCGTGGCACCTTGCAAGTGCCCGACAGCACCCGGTTTAGAAACTATGGGATAGAGTATTAATGGTGATTAAATGGCTGAAAACAGATATTTATTCCCAGTTAATTAGGGGAAATGGAGTTTGCACATAAGCACCAGTTTGTTCTGTTGTTGATTAATTTCATAAAATATTTTTTTACTGTTAAACTTTATCATATGTATAATAGTTTTATATAATCCTTACTGAGTTAATAGTGAAATGCACTTTGCAGGTGGGCCCTGTGATTCTTCCCTTACGGCTCATATCCATGAAGCACATTCTAAATCATTGGAAACCAGCAAAGATGCTAGAGTGAAAAGGCACAGCAGTCTCCCACATTGGTTTCCTCTCACTGTTCTGAATCATCCCTAATAAATCACTTCATTTTTCATAAATGTAAAGAGAGTCTCCAGAGTCTGTCAGCAACCTGACATAATAATGAGTGCATAAACTATATAATAAATATTTTATTTCATCCAGTCTATGCCTCGCTGTATTAGTTATTCATATACAGCAGCTGAGAGGATCAGGTTTTCATTAAATAAATGTCAGTCCTGCTAGTACATGCAGGAAGAGAATCATGCAGAGCTGACATCAAAGATCATCTGCTACTTGCTGGATCCATCATTTCACCCTGGAAAGCTTTGCATTTTGATGCTTTAAATTATGAATGCTTGAGAGAAGGGGAAAAATTACTTTGTATACCCTTAATTCAAGTTAAGTTTTATTAAAGGTTTTAGCACTCCTTGGCTAACACTAGCATGTATAGAGTTCTAAGAAATTGCCTGTGTTGACGAAAGTAATGCAAATGATTACATCTTTACAGCCGCATTACCACCTATGGAAAATATTTTACTAACATGCCAGTCTGACTAGCAGGAGTGCCAGGCTCTGCTCATCCTGCCAATTTCCACGGTCCTGTTAGAGCCCTGTCAGAAAACTTGGGTGTGGAGAACTAATCACAAATCATCTTAAACTGGAGAACTAATCTGGTTTTCCTGCTCTGTATTACGGAACCGTCACAGCCCTGGGAGATGCAGCAGGCCAGGAGGAGGGGGACGTTAGCAAAATCTTTTTCATAGTGTTAGTGCTTATTTAAATACAATCTACTACCAACCAGCATCATAGGTCATATAATATCTTTGTTGCCGGCATTATATTCTGTTTGAGGTATATTTTCCCATTGCTCAATAGTTGCTTAACTGCTGATTGTGCAGTCATGGCTTTGGTAGTGTGTTGTTTCAATGTGTTTTGTACATTTGTCACGTGGTTAAAGGATGCAAAAACTTTATGGCTGCCTTTATTTGCGCATACATTGATTACTTAATCTGATGACAAGTAGACTATAGTATTAAGGTTTTAACTTTTCATTTAAATATCAGTATTACATAATTTGAATGCAACAGTAGTCACATGCGATCCATTCATTTAGGTAATATTTTGTAATTATGTCTCCTCTGAGATAATGTCGAGAGGGGGAGCTTGTGAGAAGAATCCATCATTGGGATGCTTAATATTCTCTCAGGGAAGACGGGAAAAGGACTGGAAGGGAACTGGTGGCATACTTTGGGGGTTGCTATAGCTCTCATGAATAGAAGTCTCTGCCTTCACCTCTAGGTGACAGATACACTTTAGCTGTTTTATATCTTAGTAACAATTGAGTCACCTTATTTTTATGTTGAACTTTTCTTCTACTGAAATATATTTACTATGTAATTCTTTAGGTGAAATTCAGTCTTGCGTTGCATGATTCCGCCATCTCAATGTTAAGGTTTAGCTCTTGTCCATGTACTCTCCTTGTTTCTCCACAGACTTCTGGAGATAAAATACGCTCTGGCCATGCAGAAAGCAATGGTTTTGCCGGACACATAAACCTTCCTGACTTAGTCCAGCAGAGCCACTCCCCGGTGGGTACTCCAACTGAGGCGGTAGGGAGAGGTTCAACGCATGCACAGGAGATGGAAGCTGGGACTGAAGTAGGTGGTGGCACTACCAAACTAACATTACCGCTTGCTGGCTAACTGGTTGCAAGTATTAACTCTGGTGTATTCTACCTTCATTATCTTTTCTTGTCCACCCTGTCTAGAAGTGGCAATGCCAATAACTGGAGCAAATAATCCCATAAATGCAGATTACCACTAAGACCCTTGATTCAGTGGTGGACCCAGTAGCACTCCCAACTGCAATTTCAGATGCAGGGGATTTGCGAACATATACCAATGATTCAGGTGCTGTCTTTTATAAAGAGATTCTTAGCATCGGCGTCTCAGATTCGTCAATTGCATACAAAAGACGCAACATCGCTCGCACCGTCAAACTTCCGAGCAAGCCTATGGTGTCTCAGAATGTCGGTCTCAACTAAGAGGCCGGGGTCAGTACAACTGCGAATGGATTCGGTGGCGGCACGCCTGTTTGTTTGTTTTTTAGTTGTCCTCTTAGTTACCTCCCCCAAACGCTCACTACCTGTCACTCACTTTGTAAATAAATCCTCACTTTGTACGCCATCTCTAATCAATAAGCCCGCGTGCACAGTGCGGCTGTAATGCATGTGCAGTGGCAAATAATCGCTCCATTGCGTCCATTTCTGAATCAGGCCCTTAGGCTTTGAAATGATTACCAGCCTTATGACTCTAAAGGCTCCAGAAAAAGAAATCCCAATATTCTGCATTTTCCTTGCCTATTTTTTATAAGGATACTACATCTTTTTACATAATTACTGCATGAATATGAGATAGTCATAGCACAAGAACATACAGAACTGAAATTAATATCATGTGTTTCGGGATTTTTAAATGCACATGAGCACAGTATGCTATAAACTCACACAATACCTCCAGCTAGGGCTCAATTGCTCTGTTGTGTCACAGACAGCAATGAAATGCGTAATATGGCAGTGATCTGGAAAAAATGGGGTCTGCGTCATCATGTCATCTTACACGATGACATTCACAAGTGTAACTGCAAAAGAACTCACACTACTTATTAATACAGATGTGAGGTGTCAGCTGTTATCATAGCAGATCATGGATAAACTTCCACAGATTATACAGAGCCTGAACTAAAATGATGAATGTGGGGATATTTTTTTTTTATGCACATTAGACTTCCTGTCAGCAACTCTATTAAAGGACATAGAATTGATTGGACAAACTGACACATCTGCAGCATAAAATAGTGTTCATTCTAGATCCCTTCACCTGTTACAACTCGTACAGTTCCTCTTTCCTGCCTGGGATGTCGTCCTCTGCTGTAGTACTTCTAGCACAACCTGGTCTATATCTCAGCAGTATGTTGCATTAGTTGAGTGTGCTAGAAGCACCAGAGAAGAGAGCGACACCCCAGGTAGGAAAGAGGAACTGCACATGTTTTGACAGGTGCAGAGTGCTGGAATGAACACTTTAAGAAATGTATGTAGAATGTCAGACATCTGAGGTTCTGTTAAAATGTGGAAACTTTTCTACCTATATTTGTGCATGCTACTAATTCTGTTACATACATCAACCTGTAGTTTAGGCTTAGTGGCCATTTTAAAGGTATTAAAAAATCTTTAATATTTTACAAATTAAATCCAGAGGTTCATGCTGTTCCCCTGACCTGTAAACTTGTTGGGGAAGTACACAAGGAAGAGGGTTCCATAAAGGTGCAGCCTATTTGAAGCAGACTAACAGTAGTACTATACAGCATAACTTTACATTCATTCTGAACTATTGTATATTTTAGCACAGTTTTATAATTTAAAGAGACCGAAATATACTATGATTAGCAATATACTGGTGAAAGGCTTTTACTAATCTTGATATTTGACATTTTCCTGTTTTAATCAATGTAGTACGGTATGGGGAGTACCAACAAAGCATCCTTTACTCCATTTGTTGATCCAAGAATTTACCAGACCTCACCCACAGATAATGATGATGATGAAGATGACGACGACGATGATGATGATGAAGAGTCTTCTGCAACAGGTATTAGGAGCAATATGGTTTGTACTTTACTAGTTAGATTCTGGTCTTGCAGCTTGCAGGTAGGTGGATAGGTGATTTATTTAGGGTTATAATATAACTTTCAGTGTTTTCTTTGTGATAGCTCAGCCCATTTAATGTCAGGAAGAATGGACAGAATGGCTGCTTCCGTTGTGTAGCAGGGGTGATGTGTTCCAGATAATAACACTTTCTTTCCGAAGAAGAATATTGATATTTTAGCATTTTTATTCTCTTTCCTATGTTCCAGATAAGTTTATCACCTATCATGTATTGAGTATACTCTTATGCTCTAGAATGTCAGGTATATTGGTTCTGAATTGTGAAGTCTTCCTGGTTAGTCAGGAAATACAAGATCTACCACAGTTTCACATTAAAGAGCTCTACTGATCAGTCCTAATGTGCACTTTACATTATATTCCCTAGTATGTTATCACTAATTGCAGTATGTACCATTTGTAGATTTCTAGGAAATCATTTATTATGGCATACAACAAATAGATGTCATTATGTCACATTTTCTCCATATTTGAAACTGTTTTCCCACTGAATTGCTCAATGCAACTACGTCCTCTTCCAGTCATTTACGGTAACATTTATTCTTTCTTTGACCATCGCTGCAGCTTTCTCGGGATGCCTCAATTTATTTACACGCTTCCCACTATTTAAAACAGACTAAAAAAATGTTTATAGATTGGTGTTTTATGGTATTTGCCATGTACAGGCACCCAAGTATAGATCAGTTTGCAGAGTGATTGTTATATCATTTCAGCCAAACAGGCAATTTTAGAAGTTAGGGGAAGAGTGTATTCACATTGACCTATACATCCTCATTCTGTACATTACATCACAGAGGCTGAAAATAAGGACATGTATATGTCGATCTGCTAATAAAATATACAATTGCAGATGAGACTTGAAATGATAAAAGGGCTGGGGACAAGATTTGAAGGTCTTTCGTACACTCATACAATTATGTTGTTAGCAGATTGTTGTGAATTATTGTGATTTGAAACATTAAAATGTACAGTATATGAATTCCCTAGGTCTTCCTTTTGGCTGTAATAAATAGGGATATAGGGAATATACATAGTAATTAGTAACAGTGTAGCTTGACGTACAAGAAGTGCAATGCAGTATGAATTGTTTATCTAGGAAGAACATATAGCAATAAAAGGACAGACAAGGTAAGACATGAAGCGAGGGGAGGGCAAGCGGTGGTGAGTTTCAGGGAGGAAAGGGAAGTTTGGCATTGGATGAGCCTGTACATATGGTAAGGGAAAGCATACAGTGTATCTAAATGAGACAAGGAGACCAAACACCAAGAGCACAGGTGCTATAGATAGTGCTAAGGAGAGAACCAGAGGAAATGATTATGTAACTGTGTATACAAAACACAACAGAATCATTTTACTTTTATGAATAGACCTCTTATGCGTTAATTGTCTGGGTGATACCACTTAGAATGGGGACTTCTATAAATTAATACCTATTGAGATAAAACTACTAGATTTAATTCAGTTTCAGAAAAAAATCTATATTTTACTTGAGTGAACATAAGAGTATTTAGCATCCATTTTGTCTCTGCCTGACAAATATCATGTTATTGCTGTAAGTCTAAATACCGATTTTTCCTTTTAAATTTTTAATTGTTGCTATCATAATACGATTCACCTAAAAAAAAATTACATGACTAAACCGGTTGAGGAGATGACTTACTTCATGAAAGGGTTACACCAGTGGTTCCCAAACTTTTTCTAATCACGGTGCCCTAGAGTATGAGCATTTTTTCCACGGCATCCCTGGGCCAAAAGTTTATTATTGAGAAATTAAACAAAAAATAAATGTACAGTAAATTGTGCTTATATGTCACCCTTAGGTTCAGTTATGCGGTGGTTGACAGGGCTGCACCTTTTGTCCACATTTTTTGATTGGAAGTCATTATCACTGGTTTTACCTATCACACTGACTAAAAATAGCTTTATTTGGTACTGGAGCACCCTAAGGCACCCCTGCAAGTGCCCTGAGGCACCCCAGGGTGCCACGGCACCCAGTTTGGGAACCACCGGGTTACACAATATGAAAAAAAAAGCAGCCTCAATTGTCATTCTTCCTGGCTGAATGAAAATAGGAATTTTAATTTGTTCTTTTTGTTTTGTTGCTGTGCTTGACGTTTTATTTCTTTATCTCCTTTCCCCTAAGAATAAAAATATAACATATGTAAAAATATGGGTGTACAACACTGTGCACACCATAAGTTGATAAACTTCAAATCCCTCCCGTGGATGATTCAGGGAAATGAAAGTCGGTAATGTCTGGGGTGCCAGTGGTTGTCCATACCCAGTACAAAATGTCAGATTGTGAGATTTGTGACAGAACACGCATGCTCCATTTTCTTATTATTTTTTTGCTGAATGAAGAGAGTGTTTTTTTTAGCCCTGTTTACTAGCGAACTGCTTAGACAAGAACAAGCCAAGCTGAATGAGGCCAGAAAAATATCAGTGGTAAACGTGAACCCTACCAATATTCGTCCTCACAGCGATACTCCAGAGATCCGGAAATACAAGAAACGCTTTAATTCTGAGATACTGTGTGCAGCATTATGGGGTAAGTCTTCTCTTGTGTGTTTTTTTGTTGTTTCATCTGTTCATTAAAAAGATCTATGAGCATGAAAAGCAGAATCACATGTACAGTACTGCTTGGTTTTGTATTACCTTCTCCATTGTCTCATGAGTAGGTTTGTAATGTTGGTACATCTTTCTTAGTGACTACATACATTACACATCAAATGTCCACACCAGAACATGTGCTTAAATAGCTAAATACTGTATGTCCCTGCATGTGATGATCTGATGTTTAACATGACAGCCTAGATAAATCGATTTCTCGCCAGTTTGACCAAACACACCCCAGTTGAATAGATCCAGTCACTCATATGGGTGGTCCAAGTAAACGGATACACATAATGGGCCACACGTTATCCATCAGCTGTACATGCCGGTGCAGGCATCAAGCAGTGACATTTCCTGCTGTAGGTAAATAAATCAAATTGTATTTTTGTGTTTGGGGGCCTTTTGCGCTCGATTCAAATTAGCGCAATAATTACCAACATGCTAGACACAAGCCTATTAGCTACTGTAGGCCAAAGACACAAAGTTTTCTCCACCCACATAATGACTATACCCACATACTATTAGTGTCCTTCCTGTGATGAGTTACAAAACAATTACTAGAATGTCAGGACAACCATTTGACGATGAACGTTTATTCTTCCCTGCACACACAGGTGTAAACTTACTAGTGGGCACAGAGAATGGACTAATGTTGTTGGATCGCAGCGGACAAGGAAAGGTCTACAACCTTATCAACAGGAGAAGATTTCTGCAGATGGAAGTTCTGGAAGGGCTGAACGTTCTCGTGACCATATCAGGTGTGACATCTTGAAGCCAACATTTTGCAAAACATTGCCAATTCCTCACAATGGGGCACAACAAGAGGGAGATTCCTTCAGTGTATAGATTATCCTGTAAGAGAGCTGGCGCTGGTCACAAAACATGATCATGTCGGGCAATAAATTCAAATTGCCCAGCCATCACCCTAGCTTGTGAGACCAAAACAACCAACTATTCTCAGAATCCGTAAGGAATGTATTGTACATGCTGGTAAATCTGGCATTCTGTTGACCACAATGTCAATGCCAGACCAGATGCAATTCTGATTATTTGGTGATAAGACCAAACGACTACATCTGCCCTTTATTTTTATTTTTGTTACTGTTTTTTTAAGAATTCCTAAACCATAGAAAGTGTAGGTGTGTAAGTATACATGCTCTTACTAAATCAATATAAAAAACACTGATTTGATCTGCACACCAAATATTGCAGTTTTCCCTTGTGCTTGTCCTTTTTCATAACTGTATGCTTGTACTTTTGTATAATTGTGAGGTCAAATTGGCATGCCGACATGTTAATGCGAGTTAAAGCATTTTAACAATGTCAGCTTTACAACTTCAAATTTGACGGTGGCATCATATTTGAAGTTGTAAAGCTGACACTGTTGAAATGCTTTAAATCCCATTATTAAAATGTTGGGGTGTCCCCGTAGTTTAATTGTCAAACTCCTTACTGCATGTCCAATCGCATATATTCATTTATGCAGTCCCGTCCCCCCCCCCCAAAGAAAAAAAGAATATTCATCTTGAAAGTCCTATACATTTAGTTTACAGTCACACTGTTCATGTGTATCCCTTTAGGGAAAAAGAACAAGCTAAGAGTGTACTACCTTTCCTGGTTGCGGAATCGAATACTGCACAATGATCCAGAGGTGGAGAAGAAGCAGGGTTGGATAACTGTAGGAGATTTAGAAGGCTGTGTACATTATAAAGTTGGTAAGTTTTGTCTGAGAAGTGTTTTAAATGGTCTAAAACCTTGTGTTCCAACTGATTTGATCTGGTCACACCAGCAGTAATAAATGAAATATAACCTGAAATAACAACACTTAAATGTTTTGTTCTTTATGGGCTGCTGTGCTGTCCGTTATTCTTAAGACATCTGACCTGCTCACCGTGTTAACAGGAGAATTGACTGTTAGCCGACCCAAGCTTGGGAGAGTATGTTGGGAGAACATCTAAGTATCCTTGAAATTTATAGTAGCCAGATACTATTTTATAAAATTTATACAACATGTTATAGTGCTGATTTTACAGTTTCTACCATTATCATTTACCAAAGCTATAACAGGAGATTTTTTCACTAATAAATGTTGAGCAAAGGATGCATTCACAAACTACAGACCTGATGACTGGAGAGAAGGACTTTTCTTGACTGGATCTTAGATATATATATATATATATATATATATATATATATATATACATATATATATATATATATATATATATATATATATATACACATATACACACACTACTATAGTTAATGTTATGTTAGTGTATGAAATACTGTATATTAATGCCAGTTACTTCAGGTCTCCCATTAGAAATATCAGGACCTGGTACAAAGAGGGGGGCGTGGCCACTATGTGTGTGTATGGTCACACCATGTTAGGACTGTCAGGGCACCATCTAGTGTAGCGTTGCTGAAGAGGGTGTGGCCACACAATAGGGGCAGTTGTACGAAGCTCTGGAAAGTGATAAAGTACCAACCAATCAGCTGCTAACTGTTCTCTTCCAAACACAGCCTGGTACATGACTGGTAGGAGCTGAGTGGCTGGTAGTATATCACTTTTTAATGTATCACTTTTTGGAGCTTCTCCCCCTGCACCTCCTTGACAGGCCTGGACCCTATACCTGGAACCCAGCTCCTCCTCTCGGTGCCCCTGGTTACATGGCCAGATTTTATATGTGTGATCATTGAAGATGTGATGGGTTCTCTGTGATTTATACATTTGTGATGCACACTTAACATAACACAGATGATGGAGATGGGAAACAGTCAGGAAGCCGACGGAGGGAATCCCGACCGCCGGCTTCCGGGCTGTCTAATCCCGGCAAAGGTTAAATGACAGGCGTCGAAATATTGACGCCTGTCATTTTACCTACGCCGGAAGCCCGGCGCCCTGCTTCCCGATCGAAAGTAAGTCGGGTGCGGACAGCCACGGGGGAGGGGGGGTTAGGTTAGGGGCTCCCAGGGGGGGGACTTAGGGTTAGGCAGCCCCCTGGGAGGGTTAGGCTAGGGGAGGGGGGTTAGGGTTAGGCACCCTCCCCCGGGAGACTTAGGTTTAGGCAGCGGGGAAGGGGGGGTTAGGGTTAGGCACTGGGGGAGAGGTTAGAGTTAGGCACCCCTAAGGGAGGGTTAGGGGGGAAAACAGATTAGCGGTAATTACCTTAAAGGACGATCGGGATCTTCATCCATGTCGGGCCCCCGCTGTTCCGATGGAGATGTCCATCCTTTTAACTTAGTGCTGCTACTGCCGTTTTATATCCTATCTACTACTTATTGTTTTACTCAGAAATGCTCTATCCATACTAATTAACAGCCTCCTATCCCTGCTAATTAACATCCTGTAGATGTCACACATGTCCAGTGACTCACAGCAACAAATTAGACATTCTTTCACAAGTCTGTAAAATATCTTATTGGTTGCTCTGGATTACAGTACACGTATCTCATTTACTCTGATGCACTTCAGTTTTTTTCTCCCCACTCCACAAACTTACTGGTACAGATGTTTCCTTACATATCTTTTCTGCAGTCGTGTAAAAAAGCCCCTCTCTGCGTGCCAGGTCCTGAGAGACACTTCTAGCGCCAGGCATCTTTTTTGCAAAGAATCCGTCTACGTCGCAATGTGCTGCTACTAGGATGCACCAACAGACTGTGCTGATTAATTTCGTATTACATCTGTGTGTGACTATGGCTGGTATCCAATTAGCAGCGAAAAATTTTCAAACGGAAAAAACTGTTTTTTTTCATTGATTTTTGCCCATTTTTTTCCATGGTATCCACTTAAACCCGTTTTTTATGTCCTAAAACTTTTTCTCACGAAAACACATAGGATCCGCGAAAAGTTGCTGACCTACAGTTGTATCCAGCTATATCTTTGGCGATCGCGCTACAAACGTGCGCATGTATCACGCCATGCGATTACCTGCAGCAGCATACGCTATGGTGCGCACTGCGATCGCACCATGCAATCCTATGGGTTCGCGGGTGCGATCACAGTGCGCGTATCTGTTCGCGGGTGCATACCTCACGCCATGCGTGGCGCGATCTGCATATGCAGCAACGATGTAGCTGGACACGTCTGTATTTTCACTGCCGCGATCAGGAGAAAAATGGCTCATCACGGATTTGGTTTCGCCTGCCTGAGGCAGGCCAAACAAAATGCCCGATCAGTGCCGGCATCGGGGCTAATCGGATAGCCCCAGGAGAGGTAATTAGCCACGGCCACAGGGATACTAGGTGAGTATGTGTCATTGTCAGTGTGCATGTGACTGTGTATGTAATGCTTTGGCCGGGGGACCCGGTGAAAGGGTTCCCCTAGCTGTGCATTAGTCCCCCGCTAGAAAGAGTTTGGTGCTGGTTATGAAAATAGAGGGGATCCCTACGCTTTTTGTCCCCTGTATTTCCAACACCAGGACCGTCTCGCTTAGCCCAATGCTGGTTGTGCTAAATACAGGGGGACCCCTATATCTTTTGTCCCCTGTATTTTCACAACCAGGACAGCAATGAAAAGCCTTGGGGGTGGTTGTGCTTTAGGGGGGCAGGCCACGTCCTTTTTGTTTTATTTTTACACTTGTTTTAATCATTTTTTTTATGCATGCACATATCACTGATCTGTGCATGTACGTTTGTCATATAGTCCAGGTCATATATCGCGCGCGATCTAAAGATTTGCAAATCGTAGTCAGATTCTACAGTTTATGCACCATATCGTGTCCTGGAGTGCCGGGGAGAGTTTAAGGGAAATCACTGACGACATTGCATTGTTGGCAGGTCGTCTAGTGTGTAGGCACCTTTATACAGACTTAGTCGCACACAGATATACAAGTGTCACATATCATATTAATCTACACAGTCTGCTGATGATTACTAGTCACATCGCATTGCGACTTAGACATTTTCAGCAAAAAAGATATGCCCGATGCTAGCAGAGTTGCACAGGACCTGGCAGCTCATTCACGCCAGGCATATAACGCTGCTGGCGTATTGATCCTAGATGAGCAAGCACACATCTGTAGGTTAAGCGTTTTGGGTCACTCCATATCAAGTGATCCTATGCAAATTACCTTAGCATATACTTTTATTCTCTGCTTACATTTACTATATACTATAATACTATTTATAGATTGTCTAAAATATACATTTTGTTTTCCTTTATCATATGTAGTTTTTGAGAGACTGTATGCTTTTCCGAGGCTAATATCATGCCTGTCATTCATTTCTGGTTCTGCAGCAATGTAAGAATATCATTATAGAGTTAGATTGCAGGGAGATGCATCCTGTGTCAATCTACGCAATAACTGCAGTGAACCTATTGTTCTTACATAAAGCCTCCAGTATTTTAGAAACTGTACTTTATAACCTGTTTTATCTTGCAGTGAAATATGAAAGAATCAAGTTCTTGGTTATTGCACTAAAGAATTCAGTAGAGATTTATGCCTGGGCTCCAAAGCCATATCATAAGTTTATGGCTTTTAAGGTATGTGGAAGTCCTATTTTAAGAATACACATAAATTTAGGGTCTTCATTTACTTATGCCTACAAAGAATGTAGTTTAAACAGCTTTTTGACAAGCATGACAAGAGTTAAAGCAATTACATCCCTGCATAACAAACATTAAGGGCCTCATTCAGAGTTGTAGCAAATAAAATAGGAGCAATTTGCTCCTGGAAAAAAACAAGTTGCAATACAAGGAGTGCAAATGCATCTCTCTTATTTTTTTGCATGCAGGGAAAATACTGAATGGTTTTGCATGTAGCAAACAAATAATGTACTACAGCTTTATTTTTACACTGATTTAGACTTCCCAACTGTTTCTGCACATTCTAAATCTGCCCCAACTGCAGTGCAACACGGTTTTGACGCAAATTACTTTTTATTTTTGCTCCCTTATTTCAGTTTACTTCGTACTCTGAATTAGTCACTTAATGTGTTGTTAAGAAACATAGGGCTGTATTCAGTTAGGTGCGAAAAGTCATGTTTGCCGAAAAACATTAGCTGATGGGATCTTTTTGCGCATACCAGCGTATCGCACTATTCAGTTGCCGAAGTGTTTGCATGTGCGCAAACTTTATAGGCAGAGACCGGCAAAACGTTTTCACCATGTGAGGCAGGTGATAACATGTGCAAAATCTCTATTTTTGCCTAAAGATGTGGGGACTTGGTTCAGCACCCTTTGGACACCCCTCCCCAATGACTAGTTAGGCAAAAAAAAAATAGAATTAGCTTCATTCCCCCATATACAGTCAGGTGCATAAATATTGGGACATTGACAGAATTTTCATATTTTGGCATCAATTCACCACCACAATGGCTTTGAAATGAAACAAACAAGATGTGCTTTAACTGCAGACTTTCAGATTTAATTTGAGGGTAATTACATCCAAATCAAGTGAACGGTGTAGGAATTACAACGGTTTCTATATGTGCCTCCCACTTTTTAAGGGGTCAAAAGTAAAGGGACTATCAACTCAAAAGCTATTTCATGGACAGGTGTAGGCTATTCCCTTGTTATTTCATTATCAATTAAGCAGGTAAAAGGTCTGGAGTTGATTCTAGGTGTGACATTTGCATTTGGAATCAGTTGCTGTCGACTCTCAATATGAGATCCAAAGAGCTGTCACTATCAGTGAAGCAAGCCATCATTAGGCTGAAAAATCAAAACAAACCCATCAGAGAGATAGCAAAAACATTAGGTGTGGCCAAATCAACTGTTTGGAACATTCTTAAAAAGAAAGAATGCATCGGAGAGCTCAGCAACACCAAAAGACCCGGAAGACCACGGAAAACAACTGTGGTGGATGACAGAAGAATTATTTCCCTGGCGAAGAAAAACCCCTTCACAACAGTTGGCCAAATCAAGAACACTCTCCAGGAGGTAGGTGCATATGTGTCAAAGTCAACAATCAAGAGAAGACTTCACAAGAGTGAATATAGAGGGTTCACCACAAGATGTAAACCATTGGTGAGCCACATAAACAGAAAGACCAGATTAGAGTTTGCCAAACAACATCTAAAAAAGCCATTACAGTTCTGGAACAACATTCTATGGACAGATGAGACAACGATCAAGTTGTACCAGAGTGATGGGAAGAGAAGAGTATGGTGAAGGAAAGGAACTGCTCATGATCCAAAACATACCACCTCATCAGTGAAACATGCTGGTGGTAGTGTCATGGCGTGGGCATGTATGGCTGCCAATGGAACTGGTTCCCGTGTATTTATTGATGATGTGACTGCTGACAAAAGCAGCAGAATGAATTCTGAAGTGTTTCAGGCAATATTATATGCTCATATTCAGTCAAATGCTTCAGAACTCATTGGACGGCGCTTCACAGTGCAGATGGACAATGACCCGAAGCATACTGCAAAAGCAACCAAAGAGTTTTTTAAGGCTAAAAAGTGGAATGTTATGCAATGGCCAAGTCAATCCCCTGACCTGAATCCGATTGAGCATGCATTTCACTTGATGAAGACACAACTGAAGGGAAAATGCACCAAGAACAAGCAGGAACTGAAGACATTTGCAGTAGAGGCCTGGCAGAGCATCACCAGGGATGAAACCCAGCGTCTGGTGATGTCTATGCGTTCCAGACTTCAGGCTGTAATTGCATGCAAAGGACTTGCAACAAAGTATTAAAAAGTGAAAGTTTGATTTAGGATTGTTTAGTTTGTCCCACTACTTTTGGCCCCTTAAAAAGTGGGAGGCACATATAGAAACCATTGTAATTCCTACACCGTTCACCTGATTTGGATGTAATTACCCTCAAATTAAATCTGAAAGTCTGCAGTTAAATCACATCTTGTTTGTTTCATTTCAAAGCCATTGTGGTGGTGAATAGAGGCCAAAATATGAAAATTCTGTCAATGTCCCAATATTTATGCACCTGACTGTATGTCATTTTGGGGTGAAAATTTAAAAAGTGTTTGAAAATGGGATTAAAGTACTGGCTCAGGTATTTTGGGGAGCTGTATGGATGGGACATGTATTTAGGATTGCAGGTGGCTGCAGCAGGTGTATTTCTGCACTTTATAGACACATAAATATACTAGCACCCGTCTGATCCTGTCTGGCGCTTAAATATACATTTCTTATTTCATATATACACTTTTTTTTTTATTTTTTTGTATATTACGGAATCATTCTGTCATTGTTATTCTTTAAACATAGAACATACTAGCGATTACTATTTACAATATTAGAC
The DNA here is from genome assembly GCA_031769625.1 of Taudactylus pleione. Taxonomy (NCBI): domain Eukaryota; kingdom Metazoa; phylum Chordata; class Amphibia; order Anura; family Myobatrachidae; genus Taudactylus; species Taudactylus pleione. The sequence goes on along the minus strand of JAUIMM010000036.1, from coordinate 11,275,833 downwards.
TAGTACTTTCCCGATACCACTTTTATGCAGTGTTTACATTTATATATTTTACTGTTTTGTTATATTGTAATGGACTGCATTCCAAATACTTGCTTATAGCATTATCCATCTACATTGACTAGTTGAATGAAGAGTCTAAAATTGTCTCCTATTAGTTGTTTTTCCATATAAATATTTCACAATGTTTAGTGTAAGGTTTTCAGGGATGGAGAGTGCTGTCCAGCAGTTAGTTCCCTTTTTTTTTTGGGTTGGAAAATTTAGAAATAGTAGTGGTGAAGCTGAGCATTATGTGCTGTCATACATGTACGTTTCCTTAGTGGTTTTGTTTTTATTGTGTCTAACACTTTTTTTTCTCATCTATCATTTTGTATGACCCATAACAACATTGTAATATTGTAATTAATATATCTGTGTCAATTTGTTACCTGCTGTATGTAGTGTCTACTATTTGTACTATCTGTAACTGATGCATGTGCTTCAATAAAAAAAAGTATTAAAAAAAATATATATATAATATATATATATATATATATATATATATATATTAGCACCCATTTTATTGTACCCCCAATTTAACTACAACAATTATTTTTTACAAAAGAAATTGCTTTATATGATTTTTCCACACTTGTGTCAGATGGCTGTTATATGCATATTTGCATAATTTAAGAACCCAAAATACATTTATTAGGGCTATTAATACACTTCTATATTGATTTGCTTTGTCAGTTATGCTTTTTATGGGGTACAGACTGATTTCCCCAAATTGTGCTATACAATTCGCTCGTTTCACCATTCACAGTTTTCGCACGTATGCGTTTTCGCCTGTTTTGAAATTGGATAGGACGAAAAGCAGGAGCGCGCATTGAGAGAGTACGTGAAAGATAGCATCAAAACTGACAAATACGTCGATAACTTCACCATGTGAACGCTGATCACCGACCGCTACTTATCACACCTAATTGAATACAGCCCTTAGAGTTTCATAGCTGATATAAGTTATTACACCATGTTATAGGACCATTTCAGATTATTACAGGGTCTTCTTATTTTTGTCTTCGAACATGTTGTGACTTTTGTTTTTGTTAGTATGTATGTGTGATTTGCTGTTTGTATTGTATTATATATTTTAAATGATAAGTAAGACAAATTGGAACTGAAATAGGTAGAGCAGATGGAGTAACTGATTATTTTCTGCCATCAAATTCTATGCTTCTATGGTAGAAAAAAAATTAAGACCTAGGATATATATACTGTATATTGCAACATTTGGAGCACAAAACTATAATTAGTCTGTTTCAGTTTATTTAAAAATAAATTAATTACAATAATGTTTAACAGACTTCTATAGATGTTACATCATGTATTAAGTATGTTAAAAAAAGCATATCCATGTAGTATCAGCTTGTATATTAGACTAAACAGTTCTCGCACAGCTAGAAACAGTAATAGCTAATTTAATAATCTAATACCTTCGCTTGTAGTAAAGCTGTGTTTTAAGGTGCAATGCCACTTGTATGAATGATCTAATCTAATTTTACTTTTTGATTCTCATTATTAAGAAACCATGACAGTGGGTGTTATTTGTTCTCCGGAATTTATGCTAAAGATGGCACATGGGGGCCTAGCCAGTGGCAAGACAAGCTGCTGTGTCGCCCAAGGCAAAGTTGACAAAACAATTTTTACTATTTTTAGATGATCTAGATTTGTTTTACTATTGCCATTTATATTTACACATTATACCCAACTTTTTCCCAGCACACTAAAATATGCAGATTATAAGTACCCACACAATATACCAGCAGGTATACGTTCAGGAAGCCGGCGGACGGAATGCCAACCGCCGGCTTCCAGACATTGTTATCCCGACTAGGGACGAATGATAGACGCTAGTCATTTGACCGACGTCGGGAGACTGGCGCCCGGCATCCCGATCGAGCGGATGCTGGGCGCCGGAGGGGGAGGGTTAGGTTTAGGACTCCCTGGGGGGACTTAGGGTTAGGCACCCTTCCGGGAGGTTAGGGTTAGACTAGGGGGAGGGAGGGTTGGGGTTAGGCACCCCCGGGGGGGGAGGTTAGGGTTAGGCGCCCCCCGGGGACTTAGGTTTAGGCGGCGGGGTAGGGGGGATTACGGTTAGGCACTGGGGGGGAAGGTTAGGGTTAGGCACCCTAAAGGAGGGTTAGTGGGTTGATTAGGTTGGTCAATACTTACCTAGGGACGATTGGGATTTCTTCCTCTGTCGGCCAGGCGCTGTCGGGATTTGAACTGCCGGCAAGGGGTCCAGTGGTAATTCATACCGATTCCATACTAGCATCATGGTGTCCTGTCTTGTACAGTATACCATCATAGAGCCAATTGTCGAGCAATACGGGAATGATTTCTTGATATCCAACAGTTTAGTGGCCAAGTGACCAATATACAGCCCAGTCCTTGTTGGTTAAGGTAACAATTTACAGCCAAAACTGTGTATGCAAAATGTAGCACCCTACTTAGTTGCCATCTTGACATTGAGAGCCCAGCCTTTGGTGGCCTTTGTACAAAAGTATGCAGTTTCCAAGGTGGACAAGAGTATAATGTACTTACTACTTCATGTTCTCACATATGTTAATGCTGCTACCAGCAGCTGTTTTATTGGCCGATAATGGCTCAATTTTTCTTCTGTGTACTCCATGAGCACATTTGTTTTAAGTGGAAGACCTGTTAACCTGACTGATATTGGCTCATCTTTGAAAGCTCAAGTTCAGTTTCCTTTCATACAGTGTGAGGAGATACAGGAGCTGCTATCAGCCAGACTTCCAGAGTACAGTCCTATACTGTACGTAAGGGAGGCCGCTGTGCTCGGTTTACATTCTCCACCTTGGCCTGGCCCAGGGCCTCGGCCCAAGCACTAGAAGGTGGTTTTTCTGAAATCTGTTCCCCCTCTTTTTGGTTTGACAAACATTATTTATTTATTCTTTTGATGTTGTTGTTTGTTAGACTACATGTATCTTGTTACATAAAGATAAAATGTAAAAGTACTTGTTTAGTCCTTTACAGACCTCCAGCATAGACCATTGCTCTGTGATCTGACTGTAGAAGAAGGTCAAAGGTTAAAAGTCATATTTGGCTCAAGCACCGGTTTCCATGTCATTGATGTCGATTCTGGGAATACATATGATATCTACATACCATCTCATGTAAGTAATTTAATTGCACTGTACTGTATGTATACCTCTGCCCGTGAAAGTCAAAAACTGAGTTCCCATAAGAGGTCACACTTACATACAGTAAGCAAAATTGTTTACCACTTACCAGTGATCAATTCAGGACTAGTTTAGACAAAATCCAGTATCCAGTAATGTGGCACTTAGGGGCTGATTCATTACGGATTGCTATTGCAATCGCAGCTGCGATTACACACGCAGCTCTACTGCAAAAATATGCTAATGTTTGCAACTGTTCAGCCAGCATAGAGACGCCCACTACCGCTTTCTCACATCCATAATACCTCACAGTCCTGTGTATACATCGGTAACATCGGATCCTCACGCTGAATTACAGCAGGTCTGACCTGTCTCAGAAATTGCAAGTCTCGTCGCACGCAGTGAGTATGCTGTTGCAGTGGATAATTTATGCTTTTCCATGTAACGGCGTTCAAACAGACAGGCACGCCTGTGTTTTTCAGACTACTCTCCCGTCACCACCCCAAACGCTGACGTCCCGTCACTCACTCTGCAATGGTTTTCTATCTGCGTGCGTGATCGCAGTGCAAATGCAATGCTAGCCTGCGCACTGCGGTGCATAAGCATGTGCAGTACGCACCATCGGCCGATCTGCGTACGTGGTTGCAATTGCCATCCATGCTGCAATTATTATATACATAAATTCTGTGAATTGCAAATTCAACAACACACATTGCACATCATACTGTGCTGAGCTGTGGACACATTCTACAACTGTGATACTAATGTTACTTAAGGTGGGCACACACTACACGATATCTTGAGCGATTTGGCCGATTCCGAAGCATCAACGACAAATCGTGTAGTGTGCACCCACTATCACGACGCACGCTCCCGCCGGTTGTCCTTCGCATTTTCAGATCTTTTGTACATTCAGAAAGATCTGAGGATGTCGCTAGCGATGCCATGGCCCCCCGCTAATCCTCTCCCCCCCTTTCCCCGCCGTCGCTGCCGGCATTGGCAAGTGTGTATGCACTTGCAGATGCCGGCACCCCCTTTGTGCACGTTAGATTGGCTTGGGTACACATAGTCTAATAGAAATATTAAAATTTTTTAGTTGTTAATTCTGGGTCATTATGCCCTAGTGCTGAATTACATTTACTACACTTATGGACCTATTCATTATTGGGGGCCGAATGGTTCACAGTGCTTTAGTATCCAACTCACCGAGTTGCGGTTATGGATACTTAAATACTGGAGCAAATGCAATATTGCTCCAGTGTGGGGATGGCTGCTCTGAGAATCAGTCATCCCCACAATGATCAATTCTTACCACTACAGATTCCACCGCTAATTAGTAGCGGTGCAAACTTACACTGCTGAGACCAGCTCAGTAATGTTCACGCACATGGGTGACCTGAATTCACCTTGTGTATTTCCACAGGGGACACTGGGACATTGGGGGAAGAGATAAACCATAGGAAGGTTTGGTGCTCCGGAACCAGCTCTTTCTGAAGTGAGCCTAGGTTCCCACAGGCAAACTTTTCAGTTTAGCGTTTCCACATGTGTAATGGGCCCAGAAGTGATCATAAATAGGGGTCCCTTAGTCTTTAACACCTTACCCTTGTTTCTATACAGGAGATATTTAATTTTATAAAGTAATATTTTGGGAGTTTTATTGCAAAAATATCATTTGTAACAATTATGCTTTATTAGTATTGTAATGTATGTAAACAGTGTATTATTTACAGTAATGTATTATATAGATAATAGATTATAGGTTTATTGTACGCTAAATGAAATTAAAATATGATATTAAATAGCTATTTATGTTTCTGTACATGTTGTTGTTTTCCCGCAAATTAAGATGAGCACTTTATCAGGAAGGCTGCCTAATTACCTGTCCCTCCACGGGGCAAATGGGGTTTTTACTGGTAGAGTTTCTAAACATGATATAAAAAAGAAAGGTCATGGCTAAGGATCTTTTCTGTATTGCTATACATCTTACTATACAACCACTCATTGTTTTATTTTCTTGTTTGCAGATTCAAGGTAACATCACTCCACATGCCATTGTCATTTTACCAAAAACGGATGGCATGGAAATGCTTGTGTGCTATGAGGATGAAGGGGTGTATGTAAACACCTATGGCCGAATAACTAAAGATGTGGTGCTTCAGTGGGGTGAAATGCCCACTTCAGTAGGTGAGTTTCTAATTCTCTAAATCGTGTTTGCCCGGTCATCTTTAACCACTTAACTGACACTTTTTTCCTGGCAAAATCGGGATTTTATTTTTAAAAGTATATTTAAATATTTTATTGAAAAAAATATATACCTAGGGGGTGGCTCACACCACCCTGTTCCAATAGCCCCCCATTGGCAGTACACCCCACAGTGGTCATAAATCCTAGTAACATTACACCCCACACAGACCCCCTTAATAGTAAAGAAAAAAAAAATCCCTGTTTTATAAACCACCCACCTGTAAAAATCCAGTTTTTTGGCAGCCCCCCTCCTCCTTCTCCTACCCTGTGACCAATTTATTTATTTTTTTATGATTATTTCGCCCTGTCCCTTCTCCAGCATCATAATACTTTATTTTATCCCTCCCCCAACCCCAATTATACTAGATACCGCCAAACTTTATGGACATGTACCCCTTCTTCCTCCACATGCAGAGCACAGTGGAGCATGTGTCAGGGGGATCTGAAGTTCAGTCCCCCCTGCTGCAGCCCATGGCTGCACTTGCAGAGATCAGCCACATAGTGCTTGGATGGGATCTAAGTTCCCCTTCTTGCACTGTCATCCCCAGCGCATGCGCCCTGCAGTGCTATTCTCAAGGCATTCCGTGGCTTGATTCCGGAAGCGATGTTGTCGGTTACAGACCGCTGCATCACTTCCGGGGGATCTGGGGAGTCTCAGCCAGGGCACAGAACGGGGCAGCGCGCCCGCATTTGATATGACCTTGCCAGCTGAAGCTGAAGTTGCCAAGCAAGAGGTTAATAGCACTAAAAAATGGAATGTCTGTTCATTGCTACTGAAGAGGGCATCAAGTTATATATTGTACCCAGGGGCACAAAGGTGGAACCCTCCCTTACTTGCTACATTGGGGGCACTTAGAGTCTGTTATATGCATTTAGTGTATGTTGATCACCAGCAGGGTAAATCACATGCTGTTGTCAACTCATCATATCCACATACTGGTAACAGCAGTGGTGACCACTCTGCTACCTACAAATACTTTTTCCCATATTAGTATGGTACTGTATTACATGTGATAAAAATAACTATGTGGTCAGTTAGGGATGCATCACTTTCATTTATGTGCCGATACAAGCGAAATGTTACTGTGGATTGGGATCATGAACAGTTATGGTGGTGGATGTATTGGGGTGAGTGGTAACACAGAAAACTGTGGTAGATGAAGGACAGGAAAACCTAAGTCCTGTTGAACAGAACAGGCCCTTCCTGACTCCCTCACTGCCCCTGAGATGATTGTCTTGATTTAAAATGCATTCTAAGTTCTCTGTCCTGTTCCCAGCATATATCCATTCCAATCAGATTATGGGCTGGGGAGAGAAAGCAATTGAGATACGCTCCGTGGAAACTGGGCACCTGGATGGAGTATTCATGCACAAGAGAGCCCAGCGTTTAAAATTTCTGTGTGAAAGAAATGATAAGGTATGGCAGGGTGATTATTCTATGAGTAGCATAACATGCATAGAGGGTAACATCTCAAATAATAACACTAATCCTGTAACACTGTAAAATCTAAATGTCCACATATGTACGTCTCCAATACAATGGCAGCCAGTTGTCACTACAATCTCTAATCTTGGATTAGAATATGGAATGCACATTGTCATTGGGAGGCTCACTTTAGTACAACACTTTGTTTTTTTTTGGCTATTCCATCTCAGCTGTTTGTTTTGTTTTCTCTTTAACCCACAAAGAAAGCATATTTTATTAAAGCTTAAAGAATAAGAAGATGACGGCCCTAAACAGTATGGTCATTATTTCTTTTTAGTTTGCCATTTGGATTTAATGTGTCTCTTGTGATGCATCACCGTTGCAGATGCAGCGTTTATTCCATTGCCTTTCTTCTATTTATCAGGAAATGTGAAACTTGCACATGTCCATTTTGTTAATGTATTGTATATTAAGAAAACAAAATCTACCAATATATGCAACTAACTATTCTGCACATATCTGCAGGGTCATGGACAGTCTGTCCTATTACGTTACTGGAATCTGTCTCCTTCCTCTGGCCTCTGTCTCATGCCACTAGCAGGAGGCTTTCAGCAAATGACAGGAGAAGACTGGCAAACATAAATGCGTCGGTTTTAATGCTAAATAATTGTGAAAGGAAGGAGACTATATCAGATGTTGTTGTTATAATTATTATTTAATGATTATATTATTTTATCAGTATTAATTTATTATAACCATTCATTTCAGAGTGTGAAAATGACCATACATGTAGATTTTGTTTATTTCATAATTTATTCCGATTGTCTTACACAGGTTTTCTTTGCATCGGTGCGGTCAGGAGGCAGTAGCCAAGTCTTTTTTATGACATTGAACAGAAACTCCATGATGAACTGGTAACAGAGTTCTCCAAGCAATTCTATCCATGGCATTATTTCTAAACTAAGTTTGGTTTTGTAGATGTGCATTACCTCGCGGAACTGTCTGCTGCCATTCAAACTGGTTGAGGCATCTCGTTCTTCAATTCTGCAGAGTACAGAGTACTTGGATGCAGTGTGCAAGAATACAGAGACCTTGCCCTACAGCGAGAACAGACACTTTGCACTTCAACACTGGGAACACTGTGGCTCAGAGGGCCACAGACAATGCTGTGTTACAGTGGCTTGTTCATTTTACCTTTTCATTGTGTCTTATTTTGTAAGAATGGCAAAACAAAAACAAAAAAAAGTATTGAGATTTGAGCCAGTCTGTTGATTTGTGTCTGCCTGCTCTAGCGATATATAAATTTCCATATGTTGTACAATTACCAAGTAAAATGAGACAGCACAATAATGTACCTTTTTCTGTTTTGCTAACGCTGTATGGCTGGGTAATTAAAAAAAACAACCTTTTTGCCTTCATCAACCTGAATGTTGCTTTTTAACAGCAACAGCCTAAATCATTTTTAATGAAAAGCAAATGTTTCCTCTTCTTTCGGGAAACGTAGTTTAAATGGCTAAACTAGCCGTATTCTAAATAATCTTATGCCATTATTTAATCTGTCTGTTCATATAGTCTATTGATACATGCATACTTATGTGTGTTGTATGGACAGCAGGGTCATGCGGGAAATACACAGAGGGGATAACCTGTGTCTTTCCTTTTGTATATTATGCAACAGGTTAGGGCAAACACAAAGGGGAGCATGAATGAAGAGCTTCAGGTGATTGTCACCTATTTAAATCTCATTCGCTCATATATACAGCTGTAAAAATGGATGGCTATTTGGCAATAATAGTACTTTGGCCAATATTGTCACAGTGACACTTTCTAGTATTATGACGTCGAGAGCGTCTGTGCGGCTGCGGCCTAACAGTCGGGATCAACAAAACATCTTTTTATAACCAAAGGATGTCAGTAATAAAACACTCGCTCCCACGGTTTACAGGCATCAAGCTTTACACGCCAACATTGTAAAGACAGATTTTGTTTCTATGAATTACCCAACGTACAGTAATGGACCACATCTGTGCAAAAAAAAAATAATATTAAAAAAACAAAAAAAGTTTTAAAAAAAAGTGTGTACGTAGTTCAGGTGATAATGAGTCTTTCAACACAAAATGCTCTAATAATTTAATGATAAAATACGTGTACCAGAATTTTATTTTTAATAGCTACAAGCATGGCTGACTGTGGTAATAGGGTGTTACATCCAGAAAACTGTGTTGCGCTTCTTTTATTTATTTTTTACCTACCTCGTTTTGTCTTTCTTTTCAATATATTTTCTTCTTGAGCTGTTCATTGCAGCATTGTTATCCTTTAAGTACCCGAAGAAATGTGTTGGTAACTGCCAGTGAAATCCCGTTAGTCTCCTTTCTAAAAAAAAAAAAAAAAAAAAGTTTAAAAAAATATTGAATTTCAAAAACCAAACCACCGCGGACTAGCCAGAAAATTGTTTGCACTCCACTTGGACACTGTTTCTGTAGCAGCTGTTGGTCAGGAGGAAAGGAGTGTGGCACGCTGTTATTTACAGTTTGGTTGCAGTTGTTTTCTTTCAGTGGCTGTGATTGTACTTTCGCTGGGTGCTTTTAACATTCTGTTGCTAACTGATGAACCTTTTATCAGTAAAACATTACAAATAATACACAGTTTAAACTATTCTTTTTTTATTGTGGGTTTTTTGGGGTACCGTTATGAAATAAAAGGGATTACTGTGTTTAAAAGATTGTGTGTCTTGATTATTTATTTTCATACAAATAAATAGACATTGGATAAAAATATTTTCAGTTGTGAAACTGAATAAAATAAACACAATTTCGGGATGTTTATGATAAATGTGGTGAGTTACAAAAGTCAAGTTGTATGATGCATATGAATTCTGGTATACATCATAGGAAATATGTAGCTTTCATTAGTATAAGTAGATTGCTATACATTTTATATTTCAATTGGAGCAATAGGTCTCAAAGAAACTCTGGGCCTGATTCAGAGCCGCTCGTTCGCTCTGAGCGATGTTCGCACAACTGCGTATGGGTCGTAATGCGCATGCGCAAACCAGTCATTGCAGTCAGAAATCATGCGCTCGCAAAACAGCGAGGGGCTGCTAATTTGATTGACAGAATGTACCGTTTGTGGGTGGTAACAGGGGAAGGTGCTTGATAATGGGGGGGTGGAGATCCGAACGCAGGCGTGCCAAACGGTCAAAAGGGCGTTTAATGGGTGTGTATAATTAGTAAAGGAGCGTCATCGACCACGTCACTTGGTTGTCTTTTAGCCTGAACTGCTCGCAGTGATAGCGGTAAGGAAAACCTACCACAAGCACTGTGAGCAGTTCAGATGCCTTTCAATGTACCCGATTAATCTAATAAATACCGGAGATGACGTGTGTTGCGAACGGCAAAGGTGCGTCTTTACAAAATAGCGAGCGCATTTTTCGTTCGCTCGCTCGCTCAGACATAGAGGTGTCAACAAACCACAAAGAGCGAGCGCTCAATTTAAAAAGCCGGCCCCTTTTTTTGAACGACCGTCTGCAAATAGCGTCTGGCTCTGAATCAGGCCCTCTGTCCCCATTATTTTAACATATTACTCCACATTAGGTCACCAGTCACCAAAGAGCACATGGCAGAAATGTAATGGTGCACAGTGAAATGTATAATTAGTTCTTTCTGTGCCTGATTCAGAGAGATGAGCAAACCCGATGGTCCGTGTACATATCTGTTGGTGGACGGGGACTGTGTCCTGAAACCTGTTCTCTTCGTTTAGTGATTGATAAAATTTGGCATCTGGCAGGCATGGAAAAAATCACTGCTTGTCTTAACAATAGATCTCTAAAATTCCTGCAGGTTTGGGATCTGTGGTACTACTTCAAAAATTCCCCCTCCCGTTCTCCCATGTAGCTTGTGAACTGTCAGATTTTTATCATAATATGTTTCTATTCTGTACTTGTTCCCTTTTTGTCAATCTGCTCTTTTTACTGCTATTTGGCGGCGGGATTCCATAAAAAATTGTGGGGCCCAGGACTGACAAAGTAGGCTCCCCCCCAGAAGTGGACGGATGGGGAATCAATTGGTGTGTAAACCAGTTTAAAAAAAATATAGGCTTCCCCAAACATAGGGCTGCCCCCAAACACAGTACTGCTCCCATACACAGGGGTGCACCCATAGTACTCCAAGACACAGGACTGCCCCCTTACAGGGAAGGGAGCACGAAAAGCGGCGATGTGGATTTAATGCAAGGAAATGAGCTGGTTACAGCTGACAGCCATGGAGAGACCGTGCCGGCGACATTTTGAACTCCTGTATTTCAGTGTCGGCACACACTGAAATACAGAAATAAGACCAAACAGCCAAGATTAAACATCAGTGCAGACAGCCTACACTCTCCTTTTTAAATACTCTACCTGTTTGGCATCAATGATATATGAGCCTGATTCATCAGTGCACGCTAGGGCACTACTAAAGGCGGATGCCCAATGATCAGGAATCTGCGCAGACACCTGACCCATTCTGCGATCCTGCATGCAAACTGGCAGCAGACCAAGAACGTGCAGTAAGGTTAGGCAGAGCCTCCCCTATCATACTCCTGAGTTTTGATAAAAAAGATTAGAATAATGTAAAGAAGATATTTATAACTTATAAACAACATCTTTGTTTACTGCAATCATTTGTATAGTTAACACTCACCAGCTTTGTGGAGCTCCCTGGGAATGCAGGAAGATGAGAGATGAGGCAGCAACAGCTCAGCCTCGCTTAGGTATAGTCAGACACTGAGACACTGCTTGCAGAGTTGGGGGAGGGGCCACACCACGGGCAGTAAGCTGCACAGAAAGAGAGCTAATAAAGGCATACCTCTGAGTATGGGGGCATGCCTTGAGTACTGATGGACACCATGGATGTGTCATGTGACCAGGAAGTGCACTGCAGTTTTTAGAGATCGGAACTCAGTCAGCAGCAGAAAGAAGAGACAGTGATACAGGTAGGAGAATCCATGGACACTGAAGTTTAGTGTAGTGAGGGGAGAGTTGCACTGGTTAGGGGGTGAGACCAGCTCCCAGCACTCAGACCCATGTCCATGTGTGCCTCCCCAGCCTTTGACCTCACCACACGTCGCTGTAGCAGACTGTCATTGATTGACAGTCTGCTGCCATTTGTGGGTGGGGAGGGGGCGGTGACCACCTCGGTTTCCCAAAACTGAGGCGGGCTGCCGCTGTTGGGGGGGGGGGGGGGGGAGGCAAGAGGCAAGGATCTCCTGGCCTCTTTCTCTCATCTGCAGTATGATGCCTTCTGCTGCATTAGCATATTAGCAAGGACGGAATTGCAAAGCTGCCTGCGTGCAGCTTTGCAATTCCATCCTGAACGGAATCACCCTCTGTGTCAACTATGCTCTGCTCTCACAAGCCCTGTTAAGGCAGGGAACAAATAGCTCTCATTGAGATTGGGAAAATATTATTCTTTGCTGTGCATATTAGTGTGATCACCAGGCAAAAACTCCTGAACTACAGAAAAATCTGCCCCAACTTGGCTTCAAATATTTAAGGTGCACCAACATTAGAAATAGGTGAGTTCTCTTTCAAATCATGGGCCTCTTAATGGGGGCGAGATGCATCAAGGGTAAAAATGCGGTCAAACTCCAAAAATGCGGGTTTGATTGCATTTTTCATATGCACCAACCCCCGGAGTCCTTTAACCGCAAAGGGCCGCTCTTACCGACAGAGCGGTCCTTTGCAGTGATCATCAAGCATGTGATGACCGGCAAAATGTCTGGTGCTAACCGCACAATAAGTACTATCAACTGGCAGTAGGGAAAATGTGTTTTCCATAGACGGGTTATTGCACCAAATGTGCCATATTGCCATCATAATGGGCACAAACACATGGGGTACTGTGAGTCGAAAGTGGAGTGTCCTCTTTCAAACGATATACTGACGTAGTGGTAATTGTTGGATAATCATCAGACAATATTACCTTCCGTTACATAAAATAAACATTTTCCGTATATGGGTGGGAAGGCACTAAGGGGGAAATTTACTACAGGTCAGTTTTGTGTTTTTGGTTGATATTCCGTTGCTTTTGCAAACTGACTAAAACCCCGACTTTAGAACACTGGACCAACAATCAATACTTTTACATGAATGACTATACAAACCAGAGATTTACTAATGGTCGGTATTAAAATCAACCAAAACCCGGCCAAACAATATACCTACCTGTGGGAGAAGCGCTGCACAGATCATTATGATCTGTGCAGGCTTTGTTAGGGTAAACTAAATGGTTACATTTAAAACAAAAAATGTGTGGGGTCCCTCCCAAATCAATAACTAGCCCGAGACCTCTCTGCCTGGGCTGGTACTGGAAAACGGGAGGGGGAACGGCATGGAGTTTCACCTATTTTCCAATAACCAGCACCAAGCTGTGGGGAAGGGATGGGTAATGCCATAACAGGAGGACACACATGATGAGGGCCCCCTACCATCACATTAACCAGCCCCAAACTGGTCAACCCAGGACTGGAATTCCTTGGAAAGTGGGGACCCCAAAAATTAAAACCGCTTCCCCTCCATCAAACGGCCCTTAACTGTCAATTACTTCATGAATGAAAAGTCGCTGTGAGCAACAACAGTAATGTACATACCTTGACGCATGCGCAGTGCAACTCAGACGCATGCTTAGACAGACGATAATTGATTAACTGCATGATCATCGGAATAGCGTACCTCTCTGATTCAGGCCCTGAGTACGGGTTCCAATGTGAGTGATCGTCAAGCATCTTATAAACACGGTCAGTGACACATCAACAACACTCCCATAAGACGCAGCATCTCCATGCATCTGAATAGCCAGCGCCCAGGCACGCCCAATACTGTACCTTAATACATTTGAAGCACTGTGGGCCTGATTCAGAGATGCACGCTAACTGCGCACAATGCCGATAATGCTCGCAGTTGGCTGATGTTGGATGTGCTGCGCATGCATCCAGAGACGCAGTAGCACCAACACATGATGCCGTGTGCAGACTGAGAAATTGTACCTGTCATAGGGCTGGTGCAAGCTTCCATGTTGTGTCTAAAGATGTATGAACACCGCTGCCTATGGGCGGCTCTGTAGAAACAGAATCAGTCACAACAAGTGTCTCTGAAGCAGTACTGTGACTCTCTGTGCAGATAATCGGGATGCATGCTTGGCACAACTTACACGCATGCGCAGTAGAAAAACATCGCTCCACTGCATCGGACATCGGCAGTGTGTGCAACTCAGATTCTGTGTGCAGCATCACTCTCTTTATTAGCACCTCCCAAGCTGCTAATGGTGCTATCTTTGTAGTGGTGTCATATGTGCAGAAGATTGTTAGCGATTGGGCCAAGCTTGGTACAATTTATACTTTAGAAGCTCCATTAGAAAGCTGTGGAGGCTGCTTTTATATTTGAAAATGGAGGGACTGCAGCAGATATTGGTCACCCCATCATACATTGTAGAGTTGCTTAAGTTTTGTATGGCCCCCGATGATTATCATCTCGCTGCGAGGGATATTTAAGTATCCAACTCGCAGCAGGGGAAACGTGACACCGAAGCAATTCATCATTGCTCCGGTGCGGGGACAGCTGCTTCCAAAAGCAGCTGTTCCCTCGGTTAGTATCGCAGCTACAGAAGTAGCTGTGTTACTTACCTCCTCCCCATCATCCAAGCTACGCATGCATGACCCGAGGTCACGCACGTGCACAGCCGCCAGGGAAGGTAGTGAGGAGGTGGCGGAGGGATCCGCTCGGTTGCCTATTCGCATCCCAGAACTGAAGGAACGGGGAACCAAGAACAAGCGCAGTATGAAGATGGGGCTTGTTCTCGCAAGAAAACTCAAAAACTGAACATTTTTAGGAGTTTGCTGAATATCAGGCTTCCTATCGGACCTGATGATGAATGACCCAGTAACTAAAATATGTGGAAACTGGCATTTCCGCATGGTTACCTGGTCATTTAGTGTTGATGAATAGACCCACCCTATATGCTCTGTGATTAGATCACTCTTTTCTTTCTAATGATGATTGGGCCTCCTCATACACCAGCTTTGTGTGTTTTGCCAAAGACCAACTGACTCACGAACACTGCGATTCCATTGTCTATAGTTTTTCTTGAAAGTTCTCCATTCTGTTACTGCTGGTGACAATGAATGTGCAGTGCAACTTAGATGTATGCGCAGATTATCGTTAATCGCTTGAACATCTCTGAATCAGGCCCATAGATTGTAAGCTTCACTGGCAGTCTTCAAAACAACTTCTTTCTCCTTCTTCGACATGGCATTTGCTGCCACCTTCACTACGAGGTGGGAGTATCTTCCATCCTGGCTAAACTGCTGTATTCCGTCACTCACTCGAGGGTGCAGGGACTTAGCTCCTCACCCATCCCCTATGTCTCCCATATGTTTTTCATTGTCTATTAGGGATTCCTTACTAATACAAATGTGAGCTATCTGTGGTATAAAGGACAGCATGCTACTTTTGGATCACTCCTGGATTTAGGTACACTTACTCGTATTTTCTTTTTCATTAGTACCTGTCCTAATCTGATTGTAATTTCATTTAAAAATGCTTTTATGTGTTTCTACTGACTTATGAGTTTTTTGCACATTACAGCAAGTGTGATTATATATGTATTACGTGATACCATGTATCTGTAGTTCATCAATCCTGGGTGGATATTAGGCCTCATTCAGAGTTGTACGCTTTTGCACAGCAGTTGGGTCTTTGGCCACCTCCTGCCCATTTGCATCAGAAGAGACAGACACTGACTCAGAAAACAGGGCCCGTCGTCCCCAAACGGCTGCAGCCCAAAGTTGTCCTGTCAGCTGTTTCCTGTCTCTGACTAATTACACTATTGTTCTCTTTCAAACAGTTGTTCCTCCTTTTGCTCACAGGCTGTCTCTCTTCCAGCCCTCTCCTCTCTATTCAAGTTTCTTTAATCTACATTTATACATAATTCACTTTAGCAGGGTCATATTAACAATATGGCGGAAGGAGCTACAGCTCCAGGCCTCCATATAAAAATAGGCCCATCCTCATGACCGTATGATGATGACCAGCCACCAGCTGGCCACACGATTGGCTATACAAGATAAGTATCTAAATCGTAATTTATTTTCCTCACAAAATGTTGCAATTATTCTACTTTTACATAAGTAGGGAGACATTGGGGCTGGTAGTGTAGGAGGTGTACACCCCCACATGGTCATAACCACCCTCCACACAGCACTGGTCACACCTCCTCCGCTTCGCACAGGCCATTGATCATTTTCAGCCCCAGGCCCATGTGGCCCTTAACCTGGTCCTGGGCTTTTTTGTAAAATCGCCAGTAATTTAAATCAATGTGTAGAATTCACTTTTTTGGTAAACTGTGTATTAAAATGATATGATAATGTTTCATTTAGGTTTATTTATCCCTTTTTAAACTCACTGGGGTGTAAGCTGGCTATTATTTCATGAACACAGGATGCACTGGGCTGTTTATTTTTCGGGTGGATCAAGCAACAGCAACAATTACTTCTCTCACTGCCCCCCTGCTGGCTCTGAGATATAAATGGAAACAATGCAGGTCACAAATGACTGACGTATACAAGGAATGTTGTTATAAGTTTAATTAACATATGAAACACCATAAAATGGTGTCTCAGTATTGTCCTGCAGATATATATACACAGTTGTAATTGACCACATGATTCAGAGTTGGCCGCAATTGCTCTCGCACTGTGTGCACGGAACTAACCACATATTTGGCCAGTACAGATTTTTACACATCTATGCGACTGCAACACCCTGATCCATCCACTTCTAGAAATAACCCCATCAGTATCAGAGCGCACTTGTATTAAACCTATATCTGGTGCAAGAGATCCATTGCAGATCAGACTGATATCTGCATATGTACTAATCAGTGTGGCCTACAATTCTGTCTCACAACATATCCTCACTCACCTTTGTCTACATGTGATCATCACAACTAGAGTTGCGACTGAGATGTGTACACCTCGGAATCCCCCATAATATGAAAAATAGCGAGGTGCGTCCACAAACTGGACTTGTGTGCAACGCCGCATCAGCACCACTGTGAGTCATGTTGCAGGGTTCCAACTGAATTGGCCACAAAGGCTTCACCATCAATATTTGGGACAGCTGATGACCATATATATGTTCTAAGGGTCATCGACTAAATTATTTTTCATCCTAATGAACCAAATCCAAGTCAATCTAATTTTGAATAAGTAAAGGGAAAAAACATTCTACAATGGGTAATTCAACTAGCAATTCTGTAGGTAAAATATATGCGAAAAGGACCTTTGATCACTTCTGCTTTGATGAGCATGCACAGGAATAATACACTGAAGTGCCAAAAATCACGGGATACAGTAGATGCCTAGTATCATGTAGGACCCCTCTAGCCCAGCAAAGTGCAGCAACTAAACGTAGCATTGATTCTACAAGTGAACTGAAGACCTCTGGAGAGATGTTGACCCATGCTGTCTGGATAGCTTCCCACAGCTCCCTGATATTTGTAGGTGCAGGATCTTGGGTGCGAATGGACCTCTCCACCATGTCCCATATATGCTTGATTGGGTCGGAACTCTCAGAATTCTCCAGAATACTCCTCGAACCAATTCTGGACAACTTGGGACCGATGGCATGGTGCATTATAATGCTGGAAAATTTAATAGTTGTGCTGGGTACATGAAATCCATGAAGGACTGCAAATAATCATCAAGCAACGTAGTGGTTACCATTCGATGACCTGTTCAGGTAGACCTGTGGATCCAACCAATGCCACGTGAACACACTCCACATCTTTGTGGAACCACCACCAGCCTGCACGGTGCTTTGTTGACAACTGGGGCCCATTGCCTCATGGGGTCTGTGCCACACATGAACCCTGCCATCAGCCTGAAACAACTGGAACTGTGGCTCATCGGACAACACCATATGTTGTCATCCAGGGTCCAATTAGCGTCCCAAGCTCAAGTGAGACACTGTGTTTGGAGTTGTAGTGTTAACAGGGGCATTCTGGTGTGTTTTCTGCTCCCATATCCCATGGAAGCTAAAGAATGCTACACTGACCTGCTGGTTATACGTCTGATACCTCCTGCATTGAATGTGGATGTGATTTGAGCCAGTGTCATTACGACAGACAATTCTGGCCAGATGCCGCTGGTCACGTTCATTAAGCACCCATGGTTGGCCACTCCGCTGTCCATGGTGGGTGTAATGCCTTCCAGGAGGTATTCCCAGTATACATGTGGCACCATGGGCATAACTACCATAGGTGCAAAGGGTGCAGCTGTTATGGGGCCAGAGCTGGGGGGGGGGGCATCTTCCTTTTTAAAGTTACATGTGTTATATAAATTTTCCACCATTGAGTGGTACATAGGGGCCCTTACAAACTATTACTATGGGGCCTTCAAATACCTAAATATGCTCCTGCATGGCACCACAGAATGAGGAATGTTGAATGAACTTCGGAAATGCAATGTCCCATCCGTTGGGCATCCACTATCATGCCCAGAGCCGTCTTAAGAGAGGAGGGAGTCTGTGTGCATTCCCCGCCCGGGGCCACCTCCTCTCTCCCCACCGCCCTGTGCCCAGAGTCTACTGTGCATGCACAGGTCACCGGGAAAATGGAGAGGGCGCCATTTTCCTAACAATTTCCCTAGTGTGCTTGCGCAAAATGTTAGGAAAATGGCCGCGGCTGCCATTTTTTTGGTGTTTTGTCCAGTGCTGCAGTCCAACGTGGGAGGGGTAAGTATTAAAGCATATGGGAGCAGGGTGTGTGGTGTTCCCCCCCCCCCCCTGGACCCAGGGGCCTGTGTGCACCGCACACCCTGCACCCATTATAATTATGTCCCTGATCATGCCCATTCGAACTCCAATAATTCACGTCGCCATGCTATGAGCAGCCTAACTGGTGTTCAGACTAACTCATGAGATGTCAGATTACAACTGATACAGAGCTGAGCATTTTCAAGCCATCACAGTACGGTGATAGCACCTACCATTACCTGTACATACTGCTATCCCATGACTTTTGGCACTTCAGTCTATATGCTGTGGTCTATAACTACACTTGTCATAAACTGTCACTAGGCTCAGTCAGTAGGGAATCCTGGGGCATTTGTGGTGAACACACCATCTCCACATTGCTTTGTGCAATTAGCAACAGAGCACATTGCTGTTATGTAAGAAGCCGGAAACTCTGCTATAGATACATAAGGCGTTTAGTTAGGAAGACATTCGCCAACACAAGCTCCTAGGCCTTACAGAGGGGTTGCGGGGGTGCATTACTCTATCTTGTCAAGAGGAACATTTAAAATGTAGACCAACTTAGTGATTTATTGGTCAATGAACTCCAATCAGCAGAGGAGCCGTGAGAGGGTTTGGGGTGGGTGTTGTTAATTACTTAGGCCAGGGCCTGTTGGAGGGGTCAAGGCCAGCTGCTGACGGGGACTAATATCCACCTTTGTAGTGTGCAGTGCTACACATATTTTACATTCATATTTTGGAGAATTAGGTGTGGCTATCCCCTTCCCGGACCTGAGCCCCGTGGACGTCTCAACAGCCCTGCCAGTAACATACCTACTTGTTCTGATGTCTATACAAACCATGGGCGTAGCTATAGTGGATGCTGGGGGTGCCATTGCTATGGAGCCCAGAGGCCTGGGGGGTCCTGGACCTAGGTTATATAGTTGCATACCAATTTCCCAGATTTGCCTGCTAAGCAATTGGGTTCAACCTGTTGTCTAGGCTGATTGGGGTGACATTCAATTTTCAGTGAGAGGTGTGCAGTGGATGTTAAAATGGTAAGGGGGCACTGTAATGTGGTATAATCTGAAATGGAGGGCACTGTAATGTGGCATAATCTGACGTGCTCATTGTAATGTAGTATAATATGAATTGGAGGGTACTATATGTTACATAATATGAACTGGGGGGTACTGTAATGTTGCATAATTTGAACTGGGGGTCACTGTAATGTGGCACAATATAAATTGAAGGCACTGTAATGTGGCATAATATGAACTGGGGACACTATGTTATAATTTGAATTGGGGGTTCTGTGTGGCATCCTTACAATGTGACATCATGTAACGAAGGCACTACAATGGAGCATAACATTAACTAGGGCACTACTATGTGATAGAAAATTTACTAGGGTACTATTATGGGGAATAAAATTAACAACTGCAGCGGAGAGGTGTCTCTCTTGAAACATTGGGAAAGGGGCCCACAAAGTTCTGGCTATGTCCCTGATGCAAGCGCAAGTTAAACCATAAGTCATTACTTGATGAACATGTGGAGCAAGCAGGATTTCCTCCAACTCCTGCATGGAAATAGTTAGTCAGTGACTGTAGCTCTCTGTCTCTCGCTTTATGAAGAGGAGGAAACCCAGGCAAAGTGGATCAAGTTGTGGAATCCTGGAGGCAGTAGTGAGAGTCTGGTGGGTTTAGTTGAGTGTAATGTGTTGGTTTGGGGAAAATATGGCATGCTGTGTGTTGGGAATGTGATGATGTGGAGTGTCTGTTTTAAATATTTGATCAAGTCGGTCCCAGGTGTTTATATAGCACACACATATTCCACAGCACTTTACAGAGAATATTTTCTTTTTAGTCATTCACATCAGTCCCTGCCCCAGTGGAGCTTACAATCTATATTTATTACTACAGACACACACACACGAAAAGGTAGGTTTGCACAGTAGAAAAGAGCGGAGGACAAAGCACAGATAATCAAAATCTATATCCACTCCTGTGGTTATGGTCAGATATTTTTTACCTACTACAGTATGTGACCATTGAGTACATGCTAACATGTCTTGGGGGGAGATTTATCAAATTTTGGAGAGATAATGTGGATAAGTTGCTCATAGAAACCAATCAGTTATGTCATTTATCTAGCACAGTCTGTAAAGTGACAGAAGTTCATTGGTTGGTACTTTATCTCTCTCCAAGAGGTATCTCACGAGCAGGGACCTCTTCCCTCATGTGCTTCTCTTTACATTTTCTTCGACTCCTTACTCCCCATAAGGGCACCTAACACGTGACTGATAACTCCCGGCTGCTTATTGTGAGTTCTTTCATCGCTATTGCAGCAATGTATATAAATCGTGTCCTTGTCCTGCACTGTAATGTACTGTAAGTTACTTGTTTCTTGTTCACTCATTAGTTCTACGTACTATGTAAGGCACTGCAGAACACTTGTGGCGCCATATAAATAAAGGATAATAATAATGTAAAAAATATTCCATTAGTCTTTTATAGGAAAGTAGTAATGAATATAATGGTATTGTCAGTAAGTGAAAACTAATTATGTGCCAAACACAACAAATCCAAAAATGTACAAAACCACATATGCTCCTTAAATATCTGATTCAATCCATCTTTTATAATGTGCGATACACAATTTTTATACATAATACCATAATTTTAGATGATATAAAAAATAAAATAAACAATGTCTAATCTTTCAAATCAGAAACTACACACATATGATAATGTGAATGATAAACACTTTTAACTGTAATGGCTGATTTTAAAATACACTGAAATATCTGAAATATCTGAAAGAAACAAGTGATGATGGCTGCATTATATATATATATAAATATATATATATATATATATATATATATATATAGTAGGGCCATTCAAACATGATGGATGTAACAAAGCATTACATACTGTAGGGTTCAGTCATTCTCACTGTATAATGAAGTGAGAATGGTGACAATGCCACCATCTGTTTTATGTGAGTAGAATGGACATATTTGATATTGGCTACAGATATATTTAGTAAACATGAGAAATCATATGTATCAAATACACTTTGCTGTTGATGCCTCTGAGAATTACAACACTCTCTTTGTGGACCTTGAAACCTATAAGCACCATGTCTTATGTTTACTGACCTTGATTATAATGCACTTTTTAATTTTAAATATTCCTCTGTAATAAATATCAACGGATAAGAGCTTGATAATAAGAAATGCAAAGTAAAAAATTGCATTTGACAATGACATACCCAGGGACAAATAAAAAACCCAGAGTCAAATCTCTAACACTTGGGACTGTCGGTGTAAATTAGCAGGGACTGTTGATAAATATATGACATTTTCAAGAACGACAGAATGCAAAAAAAAATGTAAATTAGGAATATAGACAAATATTTTTAAATAACTTTTCCTGTTTAATTGTTTCCAGAATGTTGTATTTGTGTAAGAACGGGATAAACGCTGTGAAATTTCTACACCAGGTAGTTGAACAGCTGGAGCCTATTGTTTCTGCTTACACCCTCGCTGTGAGAATCCCTGAGAGCAGACAAAATGTCTACAAGATGGCGGCACAACGCTGACATCAAAGTGGAGATTGGTCTTGGAAGGGGGGAGAGATCCTGGACGAGGCACAGTTACAGCACATGACAACCAGTACGGACTGTCACCAGAACACAATGAATGAGCATCAGGAAAACAGATGAAATCCTCACAAAATTAAATATAAAAAGTGAGCTCCTGATCTTTAATTTGCCTGGACAGAGCTTAAATTATCTGGATGCAAAAGTGGCCGTAAGACTATCAAATCTTTTTACTATGGTGACATATAAGGGTTAATAAAGGAAATAGAATAGATTAGTTGTGATAAGAAACAAGAAATGTCAGTATTTAAAAAAGTACCAGTGGTTCTTTATGACTTGGTACCACTTGTTATGGAGGAAGTGCCATGACGTACGAAGATTCTTACTCCCACGGGCAGGGGCGGGGCTAAGTTCTTCATTGTTATAATATACATTACAGTAATATTTAAAGTTATCACAGATAAAGAGAGGTATGGTTGATAAGAGTTGCGTTGTTACACTTTATGACTGATTTACAACTACCTCTGCCACTACTCATGTCTTAACAATAAAAAATCTTTAAAGCTGGGTTACCTGTATGATTTCATACATGGTTTGTGAGTAAACTACTACACATGTATGTGATTTCCAACTGAGCATTTTTTAGCAGGACATTAAGGAGCATATTCAATTGAGCGCGAGGTTTAGTGAAGAAAAAACCTTGTGTCCAATTTTGGAATACCGTGGGTATCCAATTAAAAAAAAAAGCTCTGAAAACTCTGCGCCACGTAAAAAACAAAAATATAAGAAAAAATTACATTTACCTGCCCCGGGGATTCTGGTGGTCTCCATGGCTCCCGGTGGCCTCCCCTCCATCTTCTCACTGAGGATGGGGCTGCTGGGAGTCCCGGGGGCTGCTGGGAGGCACAAGAGCTGCTGGGAGATATAGTTTTCCCAGCGCCCATTATGGGAGGGCATACATACACTTGGGGTGGGGGAGGACACCGGGGGTCACACACACACAGTCACACACTCATACACGCATGCACTCACTCATACACACTGACACACACTGCTGCAGACCCGACTCTGGATGCAGAAGACAGCGCTGCAGAAGGTAAGTAATTAAGGACTAAGTAAGCTAATTGGAAACTTCCAATTGCTTAATTAGTCCTCAGGGAGGGTGTCGTCGGGGTCCCAGTGCAAGTCCCACTAATTTTTCCTAAAATTTACGATTTTAGGAAAAATCACACTTGCTCTGGAGGTGCGAGAAAAAAAACCTCCCGGCGCTCAAAATAGAAAAAAAACACGCACCTAATTGAATAGCTAAAATTTTCTATTTCTGCTATTCTCGCCCCCAATTGAATATGTCCCTTAGTTTTCATGAACTGAACGTCTACAAGCTCTATTATGTTGTGGTATATGTTAGGGTGTGTCTCTGTAGGGAAAAATTCTAGCTGATGGGCTAGCTTTACAGTATAATTCAGTTTCCTAGGAGCCTATGTATGAAGCTTTTTTCCATAAAATTATGTAAACTGCAGTTTCTTCATAATTGTATGTATTGTAGCTATGTACTAATGGCACAATGCAGGAGATTTCACTACTGATCGCAGTCCCCATTATTATAAATGGGGTCTACGATCTGAACCCTATGTATCAACCTTCAAAAAGCTAAGCTTTTCGGAGTTTGGCCCCAGTAGTTTACACCAGTGATTCCAAAACTCATTCCTCAGGGAGCACTAACAGTGCATGTTTTCCAGGTCTCCTCACAGAATCAAAAGTGAAATAATTAGCTTTACCTGTGAATCTATTAAAATGTCAAAAATGGAACCCATGCACTGTTAGTGCTCCCTGATTAATGAGTTTGGGAAACACTGGTTTACACCATCTACAGATGGTGTACAGTTCTGCGATTATTAGTGCATAGACCCCCTAGTGCCGCATTGGTATTTGATAGTGTCAATAAATAATATATCACAAGCTGTCCCCTTCCAACTCATGGTTAAACAAGGCTGCTCCCTAAAAGCTTTGATTGTATTGCTAGCAAATATTGATACATTAACTGTAAACCAAAATTGTTACAAGGTTAATATTAAGTTGGAGTATATTGCTATAGTGACAGGTTGTAAATGCTGATATTACTCTTCAGGCTGGCTGTCCTGCATTGGTTTAAAACATCAAGGTTTACAGGTGTAGTTTAAATGGGTAATATATTACACATACCTCTCCAAACCAATATAAAGTGTGCAGTATTATAATGGCTTTTATACAGCCTCCCCCAACCTTATTGTTACCTTGGAGGAACCATTAAATAATGTTCATGTCTCAGGGAACCCAGGCATAGAAAGATTTTTAAAGTTTAAATTTCATGTAAATCTTTATATGTTTTGTATAACAGACCAGGTGGTTACAAAGTTGTTGTTATTATTACTTTGTTGCATTGAGCTGTAGTGACAGAGTCTAGCTTCTGTGTTTTCTTTACTATTCAAACCATCAGCACCGCACTGATGTACTGTAACTAAAGAAGTTGTAAGAGTAACTTGGATATAAAGTATTTTAATTTATTTAGTAACATTTACTTATAAAGCGCCAGCATATAAAATTTTAGTTTTACAATTGGGATTACAAACCAATGGGTGTGCGTGCTGCAATAAGTAGCTTAGTCAATATCACAATGACCATTGTATAGTGTATACACCAAAATACACCCAATTCATCGTTTGATGAATTGGGCGATAGCATCTTCCCATCTGATGTGCTGTACATCACATGGGAAGATGCCACGGATGACACAGTGTTGTTACATTACGTATGTAACAATATATTGCGTTGCCATATGGCGGCTCGTGCAGTATGTACAGTGAACAGTATATCATTACAGCACATCCTTTAGGTGTGTACTCAGCATAACTCATCTCTTGTTGACAACATTTCTTGCTGAATGGACTATTAGTGGTGTTCAGTCACTAATAACCAATCAGAATGTCTTTCACATGCTGTGGTCGTCCAGAGCAAAGCTTGGGTGTTTGAGTATTGTCATTGGTGTTGTAGATACTTCATAAGAGTGTGTGTGTGGTTTTTTTTCAGTGCACTACAGGCCTCACTACAAGTGACAGCATGCATGGCAGCCTGAATACACTTGTGGTTTTACAGTACAAGCATTAGCATATCCAGGCAGTTTTGGGCAGGGACCACTAGTGCACCAGCAAATAATGCTGAAATCTATCTTTAAACTATCCCAACACCCACTGGGAAGTGAAGTTGATCATTTTGCACTGAATGGACTGCATATGCTTAATAATCCAGGCATAGGGCTAAATTTACTAAGCAGTGGGTTCTAAACCCCGGCTATTTGACTATCCGCAGATTTACTTAGGGCAAAACCGCCGTCACCCCCACACTAAGAATAGAATAGAACAGAATTGAATATCAAAGGATAGAAAGAATGGAATGGAATATAATAGAAACCCCGAACTTATCAAGCAGGGGTTTTGAAAACCACCGCCAAACCACCCAAACAATAGACCTGCCTGTGGCAGATGAGTTTGGGAGAAGCACTGCACAGATCAATATGATCGGTGCAGGCTTTGTTCTATTTAACCACTATACTAGGTAATATTTATTGCAAAAATGTCCCCAACATTTTTGTTTATTTATTATCAAATTAGGTAAATGATAGCTATTTAAACCTGATTCAATATAATTTTTTTTATAAAAAATGCAAAATCAAGTTTAAATGCGCTTCGGCGTGCGCATGCGCGAGACCCGGCCAGCGATGGGCGCTCCATCGCTACGGGTCTCGCACCAAAGCGGGTCAACTGTCTATTGTGATTGACAGCTTGCCCCATTTTGGAGGCGGGCAGAGGGGGTGGCTGACCAAACGGAGGTGTTCCCGAAGGAACACCTGCCGTTTGGGGGCGGCCCTACTGACATCACGAGTGATGTCAGTGGTGAGCTCCCGGCTCTGTTAGAGCCGAAAGCTCACTGGGGCTTGCGGGAACGAAACCCTACCACAAGGGTCTCGTCGCAAGCCCCAATGGTCGGGATGGTTGTGAACATCGCAACCATCACCTGGCCGCTCGCTAAAGCTGTGGGTGGTCACCCACAGCTTAGCGAGCGGCCAGTAGGCCGTCTTTAAAAAAAGAAAAAAACCAGGGACGCCTTGATTCAGAGCGAGTGCTCTCAATGAGCGTTCGGCTCTGAATCAGGCCGACTGTTCTATCAAATCTCTGCTCTCTATAACAATAAGTATCTGTTCTTTCTCTAAATCTCCTAAAAAACCTCTAAGTGATAGGAGAAGTGCATAGCCCTTTTATACCTTTTGTGCTAATAACAATTGACAGTGGCTTTCACACACCAAATGAAAAGCCCCAGGAAATGAGTCTAAACTGAACGTCTTCTAAAACACAGTGGTTTCAATCGAACTCACCATGGCGGATTGTCATTTAAAAACCTTCGGGGATCGACAGGGGTTTCAGTTTAGACTTCAAAATCGACCTTTAGCAAATGCATTTCATTTGACGGTGGCTTCTGGCGGTTTCTAAATGACTCCAAAACCGCCACTTAGTCATAAACTATGCTGCCTCTTATGAGACCCATATTCTTCTTAACAGTGCCAGGACCCTCCCTTGATTTTAGTTATGCTCATTTATATAGTACCAATATTGTGTGTTCTTTGTATTCAACATACTTATAATCAAAGCGGTACAGCACTGTATTTTTCTCCATTTATTTTGTATTGTGATGCTTATCATGTGGATTTCAATATTTCTGTATGATGCTGTTACATCAATAAAAATTTTATTCTAAAAAAAAAAAATATTCTGCCCATTTCCCCAGTTGAGCTAAAAGTTCAGCACGTCAGCCATGTTTACTATTGAGTAAAACCTTGTTGTCTCTAGCGTGCAATGCTACAAATCCCAAATTGTGTGCCATGTTTTAGATCAGGGGTTCCCAATCACGGTCCTCAAGGCACACTAACAGTCCAGGTTTTAGGGATAGCCATACTTGAACACAAGTGACTTAATTAGTGCCTCAGTTATTTTAATTTAACGATCTGTGCACAATCATGGATATCACTAAAACCAGGACTGTTAGTGTGCCTTGAGGACTGAGGTTGGGAATCACTGTTTTAGATCTTGCAATAAACTCATTGGTGTCTGATAAAGGACTGCACTTGAATTTCTTAAGGCATTTCAGGGCATGTTCCTTACTGGGAGGAGTCTTTTGTTTCTGGCTGGCCCATTTAACCTAGGGATTTCATCTCAATGCTGACTGGCTAGGGCTGTATGCAGGGGCGTAACAATAGCCTCCACAGACCCCGTGGTGGCTTAGGGGTGCAGTGGCTTGGGGGCTGCAGATTCCATGTGGACTAGCCGTCCGCATGGAGCTTGCTGAAAATGCCCCTCCAAAAATGACCGCCGCCTAGGATGAGATAGTTGCTAGAGGTCCTACTGGCCCACTAGCGTCTGTCAGGGCAGCACATAGCATTACCCAGAAGTGCTGGAAACCCTGGCACTAGGGATAGCCAACAGTGGTCCTACCATCGATGGTTACCATCGATGGCTATTTAGCAAGTGGCCGTCGATGGTGACCAACAATGGAGTGGATGACCATCGATGGTTTCACCAACCAATGGTCATAGAAGGGCGGGGCTTCATGGGTGACGGGGAGAAGCTATGCTCCGTGTCCCAGCACCTTTAAAAAAAAAAAAAAAAAACACATTTGTTTATGCTTTACCATCGATGGAGGGAAACCATCTGGTTTTTCCCCATCGATAGTAAAAGCATTCAACATCGGCCACAAAGCCTCGATGATTATAATTCCTTGATGGTCGATGGCCATCCCTAGCTGGTGCCAACAGGAGAGGATGCAGTAAGTTGCATCTTCTACCATGAAACCCCTGACAACGAGCATGAGAGCCCTGACAACGAACATGAAACCCCTGATAACGAGCATGAGAAACCTGTTTACGAGCATGAAACTCCTGGCAATGAGCAGGTAATTTAAAGGTTATTAGAAGCCTTACTGTGGGGCATAAAATGGTGTCAGGGGCAAAAATGTATGTGGCATAATGTGTAATGGGCATTATGGTGTGTGGCTTATTGTGTAATGGGCATTACAGTGTGGAATAATGTGTAAGGGGCATTACTATAAGGAGGAAAAATGAGAAATAATGTAAACTGTCTATGGAGAGTGGGGGCGCATTTTTAACTGTTTGCACTGGGAGCTTGAAGTTGCATGGATCCTGGAATTAGCCCTCTTGTATTTAGCATAAGTTAGTTAATCAGGCTCTCACAGCCACTTTGCATGTG
This sequence comes from Taudactylus pleione, assembly GCA_031769625.1. Taxonomy (NCBI): domain Eukaryota; kingdom Metazoa; phylum Chordata; class Amphibia; order Anura; family Myobatrachidae; genus Taudactylus; species Taudactylus pleione. The sequence continues at coordinate 11,247,315 of JAUIMM010000036.1, read as the reverse complement.
ACTCAGAATCGGTCCCTATATCTCTAGCCTCAAGGCATTATTATATCTATCTGTTACCGTACTAGGAGATGGAATTAATTTCCTACTAGTACAGGAAGATAGTGTTGTATGTAATGATAAAAATGCCAGAGGAGACCTAAATAGGATGATAGTGTACTAAAAAGTACTTTTTACTTCCTCTTGCTTATGTTTGTTGCCTTACATTTGTGTTGCAGAGTTTGTAGTGATAACTTGTTTGTGTTTGCTGAATCCTGTAAAAGAATGGGCCACATCCAAAGAAACATTTCCCACTATTAATAAACAAGATGGCGCAAATGAACCGATAGGAATATCAGTGCCAGAAAGTCTGTAGGATAGCAGTTTAGTATTAGATACAAGTTAGCAAATCCTAACATTCCTTTATAATAATGTAAACATGGTAATATTTCTCTCTTTTTTTATCTTTTTTTGTTTTGTTTAAAACCTTTTCACCAATCACAATATCTAATACATACCGAGCAGCATGGTTGGTGTAATGGTTAGCATTACTGCCTCAAAACACTGTCTTGGGTTTGATTCCCACAAAGGCCCTAACTGTGGCGTTTGTATATTCTATAAATATATACTGTTTGTTCATTATCTTGTTATCAAATTAAAGGGCTACCCAACTAACTCATTCTCTACCAAATACTTATACATAATCAACATAATCTAGTGCCACTTGGAGATCTATATCCCCTGGGTGGGTGAGGAGTACTGCAACAGGGGGATCTTTTGCCATTTGGGTGTGGGGGTAATTCTACAATGGGGACATATGGACACTGGGGGTGGCGGAAATGCTATTATGGGGACCTATGGACACATGGGTGGGGGGGCATAAAAATACAGTGTGAAGGAAATGCTGCAGTGGGTAAATTGCTAGAGGAAGAGCTATGGCTACAAAGGTGATGGGGAAATCCTGCAGTGGTGGGGGAAGATGATTCTACAGAAGTTTTTAAAAACGTGTAATTGACTTACTTAGATAATAAAAAAATCAACAATTTCTAAGCACATTTTTGTAAAAAAAAAAGTATTTATCAGTGGTTAAAACAGTTATCCTGGCACACTCCTCCCCTGGGGTGAAGGACAGGGCCGGATTAAGACTTGTGGGGGCCCTGGGGCAACTAAGCTGTGGGAGCCACACCAATAAAATTGCCATGGCCTCATGCAGCGACTACTATTCCCCTTACCTTGCCTCTGGACTATGGCAAGGTGGCAGCATACTACATCATATACGCGACACTGCTGGAAAGTCTCCCGACAGCATAGCGGACATGATTTCTTGTGCTGACGAGCATTATGCTCTCAGCTGTCTGACCTGGCATCTGGGTCTACCCAGAAAGTAGCGCGTCAGCTGATCACCTTCCCCCAGTACACAGCACCTCTCCTTCCATTCCCACCCCCCATCCCCTCCACAGTGCGCATCACCCAGCGTACCCCCTTCCCCCAGTACGAAGCAGCACACACCCCCACAGAACTCAGCGGACACCCTCCCCAGCAGTGACTGACCGCCACTCAACCCCTCCCTCTCTCAGTACACACCATCCAGCGTCCCCACCCAAGAGAAGTTGCTGCCACAGCCAGGCTTGTTTTTGTGGACTGATGCTGATGTGGCTGCCAGTACAGCTCAGTTTCCCTAGAGGGGAGGCAGCCATAAGGGAATCAGCATCAGTCCGCGCAAACAATATGGCTCCGCTTCCAGATCTCCTCTGCGTTTGGTCTGCTGGACTGCTCATGCACACAGTTCACACCTGATAATATCAACTTTATTCGGCAGCGCTGTTTAAAGAGAGAAACAGTGCTGCTGGGTTTTTTAACACTAGCGCTCACCGGCAAGCGAGTGAATGAAGGATTCTGGATTAAAAAAAAAATTTGTGGCAAGCAGTAGTGCTAAATATCTTTACTGTAAAAGTTAGTAAATATTGCCATAGATAGAGCTATAGAGAGAGGTGAGAGAGGGAGGATGGGACATGGAGAGAGACAGACAGAGAGAGAGAGAGAGAGAGGGAAGGAGGGAGGGGGGCAAGAGAAGGAGGGAGGAGGGGACAGAGAGAGACATGGAATGAGATAGAGGGAAAGAGGGAGGAAGGGGGAGGGAGAGAGGAGGAGGAAGGAAGTCAGAAGAGGGAGGAGGGAACGGGGAGAGCGAGAGAAGGTGAAGAAGGGGCAGGGGGAGAGAGAGGTAGGAATGGACAGACAGCGCGCACACAGACACAGTTGTACCTGTTGCAACTTGCAGAAGCTTCATCGGCTTTCTGATGGGGGCGGGCACTTCCCGACTTTAGGCCCCGTCCCCTATCCATATACCCACGAATCGCTGGGCTTCCATAGTCCGTCAGGTGAGGTCTAAATCAATACATTAGTGATGAGAGGGTGGCTGCTGCAGCGTGTTATGTGAGAAATGCTGCCGGGAGCTTAGCCAGACAGGAAGAATCCAGAGTGACCAGGTTCATGCAAATATTTGCGAGAGTGTGGGGGCCCCCAAGGTGTGGGGGCCCCTGGACGACCGCCCCGTCCGCCCTGCCTATAATCCGGCCCTGGTGAAGGATGAGACCGAATGCTATTCAGCCCAGGTTTGGTGGTGATCACTGAATTCTGCATATTTCCTAGGCATTTCTGCCCCTTGATAACCAGGCTGTGGCTCACATTATAACAGGGGGATACCTATTACAGTCATCCAACCCAGCCTAGTACAGCCTAGTGCTGTTTGCTGCTTTTGCCATTTGGGTGTGGGGGTAATTCTACAATAGGGACATATGGACACTGGGGGTGGGGGAAATGCTATTATGGGGACCTAAGGCCACAGGGGTGGGGGGCATAAAAAATACATTGTGAAGGAAATGCTACAGGGGGGAAATTGCATTTCTGCCCCTTGATGACCAGGCTGTGGCTCACATTATATAACAGGGGGATACCTATTACAGTCATCCAACCCAGCCTAGTACAGCCTAGTGCTGTTTGCTGCTTTTGCAGGAACACCCTATACTTGTTGTCCTCTGGCCTTAGTTGTCACTATCCCAGACTATAGCACTGGCATTGGTTCAATATTTTAGGGTAGGGGGTTTTCATGTCAGTTTTTTTTAATGTAGTATTTTTTCAATTTTTTTGCTAACCAGTGGAAATAAATAATCATTAACAGTACATATCTTTATACCATGGACACACAATAGATATGCTTAAGAGAAGGTCCCATATCCATGGGGCATACTATAATTACCCGTTCCACCTTTACTGTACAGACATTTCATGCACACCCAACCGATCCACCTCTCCCGAAATAAGTGGTCACAAATCCAAGTCCCACACAACTGTAAATGTGTCCACATTTACTGACCATGTACAGTGCTGCAAAACACATTTGTGTGGGCTGCATGTGTTACAGCTCATAGTTGTTACTATTTGCCACTTCATACTGAATGGCTCCCAACATAAGCAGCTGACATGGTTTTTGTCAATGTACTTACAGTACACTTTGTAGACTCCATATAAGATTGCGAACCCATTCCACCAGTTCCTGAAATGTATGCAAGTACATATGACAATTTTAGCCTAGATAAAATCTTATTTAATTAGCTTAATTTGCAACAAATCTATGCAATTTGCAATATGCAGTGATATATATTGAAAATGATTTTTGCTATGCAGATGAGTTTATAGTTATTTTGATACAGTATTTTTCACTTTACTACGCCGTTACTACGATGGGAAATGCTACATAATGGCTGGAATGGTAAATAATAATAATCCCATCAAAGACTTTCTAGTGGCCTCTTCCGTTTCGTTCCTCCAGGAAATCTTTTGGAGCAAAAAGGGTGTAACTCACATGCCGAACAGCTGGAGACCATTGTGCAGAAATATACGGATTTGTTGAGACAAGCAACTAATACGTAAAGTACATTTCTAAAAGTATTTGACATCACGAGGTTTTACATCCTAAATAAATGTAGATAGAAATTTAAATGATAAATGTTACTTGTCGGCATTTTCAGCTATGTAGGTTCGATCTTTATAGAAATGTTACTGTTTTATGTGTAATTACTGTTATAAACTACACTAATAATATTCCTGTAGCTCCTATTCCACAGGTGTGTGATGCAATGAGGTACTTAGACCGTCCTGACCACCAGGTAGATTGCTTCTCAAGGGTAAAAGGCAAAAGAGTTAGGCTTCAATTGGTCTTCATTGGAACAAGGACTAGGAGGGAATTACAGTTCCCACTAACTTTAACTGTTGTGACAGAACCAAGTGATTGGAGTTTGTCTCAATTTGGAGTGAAGCAGGGCTGGGTGTTAGACTATAGATCTGCCTGGGACTTAGTTTATATTGGACTGATACTTCAGTAACAAGATCATGTGAAGTGTCGACTCATGGAAGAACTAACTGTCCATGGACTTTGTATCATAATGTGCCCACCTATATAACAGTGCAGCATTTCTACATCAGGCAGCATATTTGTAGGTGTAATTGTTAATTACAATCAAGTTGTATGTTACATTTTTGCTGAGCTTTGTTATGCATGCCTAGATCACCACACAACTCCTGAAGACTAATAACTGTTTTCACCTATAACAGCTGCCTTTCCCGGGTGAAGTAAGTTCACCCGGTAATAGGATGCTGCTAGGAATTAACTCAGGTACAGAGAATCAATGTGGACATTAGGCAGCACAAGGAATGGACTGAGGTGGGAGAAGGGGAGAATCCAGTTCCAGAAAAAGGGAGATTACCAGGCAGATACAGGACTGGCAAAGACAGAGTTCATGCAGGGATTCCTACAACCAGGGACAGTAGAAATGCAAGTAAGAAGTAGCAGAAAACTACTACAATATTGCAGCAGGGCAGGTGACTTCTGTCAGGATAGAAGCTATAACCGGCAATGCACCAAGGCCCTGACTGTGCTTTAACTATTCAGGGAGCCAATCAGAACCCCAGAACAGAGACAGGCCTCTTGCAATTCATTACACTGCAGCTGAGTAGCTGCACATACAGACACAGGCCTCTTACAATTAATTACACTGCAGTTAAGTAGCTGAAGGTACATAGAAAGCATCTTGGCTGTTAGCAACAGCCAGCACCAACAGGCAGAGTGGCTGCAGAGAGTCTTGGTTGCCTAGCAACCATCAGGACCATCGCCCATTGTGGCTGGCGTGATGCGGTGTCCTGGTCACTTAGCAACGACCTGTGAGCCACTTTGGCGGCTCCTAACAGTACCCCCTTCCCTTGAGGAGGGATTAAGGAACCCCTAAATCCGGATTTACCTGGGTATACTTTGCCGAATGCCTTTTTGAGATTATCCACATGTAAATGCCTTCTGGGAACCCACAACCTCTCTTCAGGCCCATAGCCCTTCCAATGTACTAAAAAATGGACTTGACCTTGTACATTCTTGGAATTAAAGATTTTCCAAACAGTATACTCTTGGTGGCTATCAATCATAACTAGAGGTGGCTTCTTAGGGTGGAAGAACTTGAATTTCCTGGAAACAATAATTGGTATGAAGAGAGAGCAATGAGTGTTGGGAATTTTTAAGGATCGAGGTACTTTCAAATTGAAGGTTCTCTTGTTTTATTATCTTGAATGGACCAATTTACTCTTGATCAAACTTTCTCGAGGGCTGATGAAGTCTTAAGTTCTGAGTGGACAGCCACACTTTATCCCCCACCTTGAAATTCCAAGACTTTTAATGACGATCCGCAAAAGATTTTCAATGAAAAGAGGCCTTGTTGAAAGCAGAATGGACAATCCTCCAAACCTTCTTGAGCATCAAGGGAGTGCTACGAACATCAGGCAGATTACTGGATTTCAGAGAAGAAAATGAATTGGCTTTTGGGTGATGTCCATAAATACACAGAAAGGGAGACACATTGGTGGAGGAATGACAGGCATTGTTGTAGGCAAATTCGGCCAAGGGCATATATTCCACCCAATTGTTATGGAGATGTAGCAATGGTGATGTTGCTCAAGAGATTGGTTCACCCTTTCAGCCTGTCCATTAGACTGGGGATAATACGCAGAAGAAAGATTGAGGTTGATAACCAATAGTGCATAAATTGACTTCCAGAATCAACAAACTGGGATCTTTATTAGAGACAATGTCAAGAGGCAATCCTTGCAGTCTGAAGATATGTTGGATGAACGAAGAGGCCAGAACCTTGGCACTGGGTAATTTGGGTAATTTGTTGAGTGGAATAAAATGGTTGAGCTTGCTGAAATGATCAACCAAGACCCAAATGGTGTTATTTTCAGAGTACAATGGTAAATTGACAATGAAGTACATAGAAATGTGGGTCCAAGTTTTTCTAGGAATGGACAGCAGCAATAATTGTCCAGAAGGACAATTTGTTTCTTGCACAAACTTCACATGCCTAAACATATTCCTTCACATGAGGAACAATCGAAGGCCACCACACAGAACATGACAGAAGTTACAGGGTCTTAGAAATTCCGGGGTGCCAAGAAGCTTTACTTAATTTAATTTCAGAAAGGACAGCACTCTTGAATCATTCTGGAGCAAATAATAACCCAAATGGGGTCTCATGGAGGAGCTTAATTCTGGAATTGTGAGAGTTGTGCCAGGCCAGCTTGGATGAGAGAAGCTGGTAAAATGGGCAGATTAATAGTAGTGGAGTCAAGTTTAGGCAGAAAACAGCAGGACAAGGCATCAGCCTTAAGATTCTTAGAGCCAGGTCTGTAGGTGATAATGAAATTGGAACAAGTGAAGAATAGTGCCCAACAAGCCTGTCGGATTGAGTCTCAGGGCTCACTCGTGTACTGAAGATTCTTATGATCAGTGATGACTGTGATGGTATGCTTAGCTCCCTCTAGCCAATGACTCCATTCTTCAATGGCCCACTTAATGGCATGAAACTCACAGTTACCCACATCATAGTTGAATTCAGCAGAAGAAAACGTCCGACACAAGAATGCACATGGGTGCAATTTATCATCGCGAGCATCTCTCTGAGATAGGATGGTTTCCACTCCAACTTCAGAGGTGTCCACTTCGATAATGAATGACAAGTCAGGGTTCAGATGAAGTGCCAGGGCAGAGACAAAGGCTCGATTCAAAGTTTCTAAACCATCCAAAGCTTGGGGAAACCAGTTGGAAGGATTTGCTCTCTTCTTAGTCAGAGCAGTGATGGGAGCTACCAGAATAGAGAATTAACAAATAAACTGCATATAATAATTTAACAAAAAAACGATGAGCAGCTTTTAAATTAGTGGTATGGACCCAGTCATAAATGGCTTAGAGTTTACTTGGATCCATGGCAAAGCCCTCAGGAGTGATGATATAACCTAAAAAGGCTCCCTGACGAACTTCAAATTCGCATTTCTCCAGTTTGGCAAAAAGATGATGCTCAATGAGTTTTTGAAGAATTTATCTGATATGAAAGTGATAGAGATTTGTGGTGTGTAAATATATCAAGATGTCATCAAGATACATGACAACTAATCTCCCAAGGAAACTTTGAAGGATGTCATTAACAAGGTCCTTAAAAATTGCCAGGGCGTTGCAAAGGCCAAAAGGCATGACCAAGTATTCACAATGACCTTAGTTAAACGCCGTCTTCCACTCGTCCCCCTTCTTGATGCATATAAGAAAGGAAATATCCTCGGAATATAGTGACCCTATGCATGATCTTGCCAGCAACCAAAGGACTATCATCCAATCCACAATTACTGGATTTAGCTGGATCGAGGAAATATTCAAGGTCTTAGAAAACCAAATGTCTAAAAAATTTCCATTAGTGACACTGTCAATAAAGTCTGAAATGTTGGTGGAACACTAGTTTTAATGGATCTGAGCTGGTACTATTTTTATTATTATTATTACCAGTTATTTATATAGCGCGCACACATTCCGCAGCGCTTTACAGAGAATATTTGGCCATTCACATGTCCCTGCCCCAGTGGAGCTTACAATCTATATTCCCTACCACATGCTCACAAACATACACACTATGGTTAATTTTGTGGGGAGCCAATTAACCTACCAGTATATTTTTGGAGTGTGGGAGGAAACCGGAGTACCCGGAGGAAACCCACGCATGCACAGGGAGAATATACAAACTCCACACAGTTAGGGCCATAGTGGGTACTAGGAGGGAGTTATTGGAAGAGAAGCCTAAATGGACCCCTACCTTATCCATCAGGCTTCGTCTTTTACAGACTGTTAGGGCAGGAATGAGCCATATGACCCTTGCCTCCACAATATAGACATAGGCCAAAATAGTATCTCCTTGATTTCTCTTCCACTGACAACCTATATGCTCCGAGTTGCATAGATTTAGAAGAGTCTACCAAAGATAGAGCAGAATAACTAGACAAAGTAGATGTTGATAAAGATGTGTCCTCTTGCATCTTTGTTGATCACGCTGCATACTTGCGCACGCATCGCACCATGCGATTAGCTGCGGCCACGTGTGCCATACTACGCGTGCCGCATTTGGACCATGCAATCCTATGGAGTCGCAGGTGCGAACGCAGTGCACATACCTGTTTGTGGGTGCACGACTCACTGCATGTGTGGCACGATCAAAGATGCAAGATGACGCATCTGTACTACTTTCTCCAATTTTCTCTCCTTTAAACATCTATCAATTTTAATTGCTAATTGCATAGACCTCTCCAGGGAATCCGGAACTGAGTATTGCAATAAGGAGTCCTTAATCTGATCCGATAAGCCATTATGAAACAGACTTCTTAGTGCAGGATTGTTCCACTCACAATCGGCGTACCAACACCTGAATTCAGAACAATATTCCTCTTCATTTCTATGGCCCTGTTTGAGAGAATGTAGGTGAGACTTGGCAGGCGCAACCAGGACAGGATTGTCATAAAGTAAGCCTGAGGCTTGAAGAAGTGCCTCTACGGACTGAATGGCAGAATGATTGTTCGGTAGTCCCCCAGGAGTAAGGAGATAATAATTCCAATCCTCTGTTGCTCCGACTCAGAGGACAGGGGCTTCAATGTGAAATGTAATTTACAACTCTCTTTAAAATTCAAAATGAATCTCTGGTAACCAGAAAAATTATCCGGAAGTTGAATTTTAGGTTCATTGGAACCATGGTATACTAGAGCAGATTTTAAAGCCTCCCCTTGAGCAGCTAAATGATGTGGCAGGTCTTGAACGACAGTGTCTGCAGCTGATTCGCCAATGCTTGAGCTGGAGTATAGGTTAGAAAAACATCCACAGTTAGCCAAATATGGTCCAGTTATAATGTTATGCATGCCTAGAATAACACACGACTCCTGGAGACTAATAATAGTTTTCACCTATAACAGCCGCCTTTCCTGGGTGAAACAAGCTTTCCGGTACTAGTATGCCACCAGTACTTAACACAGGTACAAAGAGTCAATATGGAAACTAGGCAGCACAAGGAATGGGCTGAGGTGGGAACAGAATTACAGCAAAAGAGAATCCAGGTCCAGAGAAATTGGAAGACTACCAGGCAGATGCAGGACTGGCAAAGACAGAGAGCAGGCAAGGGTTCCTACAAGCTGGGACAAGTAGAAATACAAGAAATGGATGGCAAAAACTACCAGAAAACTACTAGAATAAGGCAACAGTGAAGGTGACTTCTGGCAGGACATAAACTATAACCAGAACTGCACCAAGGTACTGACTGTGCTTTAACTATTCAGGGAGCCAATCTGAACCCCAGAACAGAGACAGGCAATGCGACCGCAGAGAGTCCCGGGTTGCTAGCAACAGTCAGAACAACCAGCCATTGGTGGCGTGGTACAGCGTCCCAGTCGCTTAGCAACGACAGGGACATGTCAGACATTTGAACCACTGCGGTGGCTCCTAACAAGCTTAAGTACAGTATGTCAGACTTAACCACACATACAGTCTCCATTTATCTCAGATAAATCGGTCTGCTCACTTCATCGCATCTTCTAGGATGCTTATGAGATGTGATATATCAGGTCACAGTATCATAAACATTTTACAGTGTGTACTCGCTGATGACCAATCTGCTGACAGATCTTCAGATACAGTAGTTCTGGGCGTGCATAGGTAAGTCTACTGTATGTAGCCTTCCAGCAAAGTGTACAAATGTAATCTAGCACCCTGAGGAAGAGCTGATGCTCGAAATGCATTGGTACAACTTTCATGCTACTTCACATCTGATGACCAAGGACTACTAAGGACACATAAGGTGATATTCGGAGTCACCTTATGTGCACCCCAAGCCTATCTGGATGGCGTGTCTGTGTTGTATGTTGCTTATTTGCACAGTCTAAAGCCTACCTGCACTTTACTATTTTAGATATTTTTGCACTTACACCAGAATCCACCCTTAGAATATATTGTGAATTTTAGTGTTTATGTATTGTTGTTTTTTATATTTTGATCCTGTTTGGAATAAATCATATTTTACGGAATTATACTATTTTTATATTTTTCTTTTTAGGATGAAATTTTGACCGACTACTGAGAAAAATACAGTATTAAGGCCCCCATACACGGTGCGATCGGGTGGCTGACCGCCCGATATGCCGGCTCCCCCTCCCTCACCCGCATAGCAATCCATGGGATCGCACATCGCATCACCTGATCAATTGGTCCTGCAGAAAGATCAGGGGGTGCGATGTACGACCCCACAGGAGTGCGCTCAGCCCAACATCGGGGCCATACACGGTATGATATAGCAGGCAAATCGCACCAATCAATTGGATCGCCTGCTTTATCGCCTGTGTATGGGGGCCTTTAAGGAAAGTATTTTTATTTATTCTAATCCTGGCTTGTTATTTATCTATACTATTTTTGTGGTGACATCAGCGCCAGGTGTAGTGATACAATTTTTATGTCTAGACATGCCAATTTGAGGGTCTATAGGGTGACCCCAGTGTATCTCAACTCTAGGCTGCTGTTTAAAGGTGCGCTTTTTGGTCTGTTTGCACCCCATTGTGAATGTTTGCATGTATTTGATGTGATAAACAGAGTTCCACAGTATTTACATAAACTGTGTCATGTAATTGTTGCTTTTATCAATGTGTATTTGGTAATTGTGGACAATCTATGTTATAGGAAAAGCAAAGTATCTCAAGAAAGTTTTTACTTGTGTGAAATGTGCCTAATTGTTCCACAGATATTCACCAAACAGTATATCAACAAGTGCTGGTAGTTTTATGTAAGCTGCTCATGGAAGTACATTATTATAACCGTGCATTCCCAAATGTAAGGAAAACTTCACAGTGCCCCAACAAACACATAGATGATATGATCAACATTCTGCTTGATTGGCATACATGTATTCCTTTGCTGATTATGTCACTTTATCTGGGAAATATAGCGCAAAATCATGTCCTCAAGCTTCATATTACTGTGCATTCCCCAATGTAAAGAAACTCCATAGGGGCCCAAGGTACATGGAGATGATGTACTGTATAGTAAATATAGCACAAACACGCCATATGCATTCATGATATTTATGTTTTTTCAAACTCACTCCCAAATGCAGTAATTTTTTAATAAGTTTGTTCCAAAAATTCAACATCATCAAAAATGATTCTTTAAACTTAAATGACTATAGGTGACATTGTGCCCCAATAACTACAAACAGACTACCTCAGGTACTTTGGGTCTTTAACACAATGGTATTATAGGGGATCGGTATGAAAGACCGCCGTACCTATGTTCGACCGTTCAAATACCGACAGCAGAACACTGGCAGCCTCCAAAATTCTGATCGTTAGTATGTTAACTATTATTAACCCTTTCACCTTCCTAACCCTAACCCTCTTTTAGGGGTGCCTATTCCTAACCTCCCCGCCTAGTGCCTAAACCTAACTCCCCCTTTCCCGCACCCTAAACCAAAGACTCCCAGGGGGGTCCCTAACCCTAACCTCCCCCCTGGGGGTGCCTAACGCTAACCCCCCTTCCCCTACCCTAATTCTAACCCTCCCAGGGGGGTGCCTAACCTTAAGTTCCCCCCGGAGCCCTAAACCTAAAGCGGCTGTCCGCGCCCGTCGCCCGGCTTACCTTCGTTCGGCATCGGGCTCCCGGCGTAGAGATTATGATAGGCATCTGTATTTCGACGCCTGTCATTAGTCCCCTGTCGGGATTAGACAATCGGGAAGCCGGCGGTCTGCATTTCGACTGTCGGCATCCTGACTTAATACCTATTATAGGTGATGGTACCACATTGTAATAGCATAACAAATATGTGTAATGGCTAGCATAAACTGCCTCACTGGGTTGTGGGTTCGATTCCATTAATTTTAATACTGACTGAAATCGTTCAAATCGTTGGTAAATTGGTTCATATCATTGGTAAAATCGTTCATCTGACATATCTGACTGTGTGTATGCACCATAACTGTTTGAGATTTGTGTATTCTTTCCGTACTTGCGTGGGTTTCCTTCGGGTACGCCGGTTTCCTCCCACACTCCAAAAATATACTGGTAGGTTAATTGGCTCCTGACAAAAATGAACCCCAGTGTGCGCGTGTGTGCATGTGGTAGGAAATATAGAATATAGTGCCACTGGGGTAGGGACTGACATGAATGACTGTAATATTCTCTGTAAAGCGCTGCGGAATATGTGTGCACTATATAAATAACTGGTAATAAATAATTAAGATAACAAAACAGTATCAAAGCTAAATTTGATTGAGGCCAGCCTTATAGCAAATTCTGTTCTAATATATAGAGAAATAGTTTTATATAAATACAAGTTTACAAGCTGTTTTATAATTTGTGAAATGATAAAAAAAAACTGTTACCAGTAATAAACATTAATTTTAGCTTTAATATTAACGTTTCACCTGTGATCAATGTGCATTTTTTTAACAACACTTAATTCATAACAATATTCATCCATAACCAAATTTAGTTTATTTTCAAAACAATATTTGATATCTGCTGTGATTCTTTCTGTGGGTTATCTATGCCCCTGAAAGTGGTCAGCTGTATCTCCTCTCCAGGCGAAAGTAAAGTACTGTAGAAAAGTATGTTACACTGTAATCCCAGCCAGAACAAACTACCTGAACTACTTGATGCTTGTGATGTTGCCCTTCCTGTTTGAATATTGTTGTCACTTCTGGCAGTGTTGTGGAAATAGCATCTAAAAGAAATAGTCAACACACATGAAACATGGGGACACTGCATGGCTTGCAATGAGAAGGTGACCTGAAACATTGTCAACACACATGAAACATGGGGACACTGCATGGCTTGCAATGAGAAGGTGACCTGAAATATTGTTAATACACATGAAACATGGGGACAATGCGTGGCTTGCAATGGGGCACTGACCTAAAACAGTCAATGCATATGAAACATGGGGACATTGTGTAGCAGAGGACAGTGTACTTGTGCAGACACTGGCCCTGCTGATGTGGGGGTGTCAGCCTGTCGGGATTTGGAGGAGCCTGGGGCATAGCGGCAGACTGGGATACGAGGGATCCTGGCTCAGCATGCCGATACGGCGGGATCTGGTGGCAACATCAGGCTGGGCAGCGGACCTGGATCTTGGAGGATCCAGTCTCCACCCACCACAACAGCAGAGGTCAGCAGCAGCCATGGAGAAAGCATTGGATTCCTACCTCCACCCCACATGTGCAATGGTCGTGGGCCTGAAACTGCAAGAATTCAGGCCTCACCAATTACCATGAGGCATTTGAATTTGCGCCAATATTGGCTTATGGTCTGGGCCAATAAGAGATGGCTGCAGCTATCCATTCCCGGCTCATTGCATCATCGCCCCACCCCCTGGCACTGGCTCAAGTTCACCAGTGCAAAGGAGTGTCAGGGAGTTTGTCGGCCAGGAAGGAGCGGTGAAGAGCTCCTGAAGATTAAAGAATAAAGAAGATGCCAGAAGTCCGGGCAGCGGCCATTGCAAAAGAGCTTAAACAGGTCTCTGCGTGAAATGTGGTATTTGATAACACCGGAAGCCCTGGGGCAGCAGTGTGCCTTGCAATAGAGCTAAGGGTGGCCACTGCTCCTCTGACGTAGGATGCAGGAAACCCTGAGGTGGTCTGGATTATACTACCTAAGGTGAAGATTACTGGAAGCCTGGCTGTGGCACATGAGAGGGCATTAGGCTCTATAGGTATTTTATTGGCCCCCACATTAGATGGTACTAAGCCTTGGGCATTAGGCCATACAAGGGTTGATGTATTGGCCCAACATTAGGAGATTCTAAGTCAAGGCACAGATGGCATTAGGCCCCAGTAGTATTGTGGGCAAAGGCTCGATTGGTTAGGTAAGCATTAGACCTAGGGTGTAGAGGGCAGTAGGACAGATTGTATAAGAGGCAATCAAGACCCATTAAAGGTTGGCTGTTGGTAAGTCCTTGCATCCCGTGCAGTCAGGCCCCCATTAAAGGTAGGCTGTTGGTAATTACTTGCATCCCCTGCAGTCAGGCCCCCATTAAAGGTAGGCTGTTTGTAAGGTACCTGCTTGTGTTATTATCTTGTGATTATTGCATTGTTCTGTAACTATTATGACATTGGTTATGCACATGCATTGTGGTAAATTATTAGAAGAATATGTTAGGGACTGCACTACACCCAGCCTGAGACCGTTGTTGCTCAAAGGGTCAGCGTGAGTTAGGGCCCTGATGTATGAATGAGTACCCAGGTGGTGGTGGGTGGCACACACTAGAAAAAAATGTATTGCAGCCGTGTGGGTGGACTGTTGTCTTTGTGTTTGTTTGCGAGTACTAAGATCAGGACCATTCGTCCATCAAAGTGACAAGAATCTCTGGAGAGCGTAATCTGTGTTTTGTGTGTTGTCCCCAACCCCCTTCTCTTTAGGTGTTTTAGTTCGGATGCAGCCTGGTACTTGGCACTAAGGTGTAACAAGTCTAAGGACAAAAGTGCCAATGATGACCATCCACTGATTCCAGTGAAGGTCACACAAATTCAGCGCACTTTACTTCCCTTGCAGGATCCAGGAGGGGGTCCACGTCCACTTCTGACCTGCATTCCAGGACCTTTGACCGGAGAATCATCAGCGGTCTGATGGTGAGAGCGATTGGCATGAGGCAAGTGTCTGACTACACCTGCTCCACAGCAGTACACCACCCCTCAAAATTGCATGGCTTGCAATGAGGGGGGACCTGAGACATTGTTAATACACATGAAACATGGGGACACTGCATGGCTTACAATGAGGGGGGACCTGATACATTGTTAATAAACATGAAACATGGGGACACTGCATGGCTTACAATGAGGGGGACCTGATACATTGTTAATACACATGAAACATGGGGACACTATATGGCTTACAATGAGGGGGAACCTGAAACATTGTTAATACACGAAACATGGGGACAGTACTTGGCTTGCAATGAGGGGGGATCTGAAACATTAGGTCTGATACAGAGTTTTACACTACAGTCTGCAGCTTGGGGGAACTGCGAGAGATCTCACACAGGGAGACCTGCAGGCCCTTTGTCAATACACATGAAATATGGAAACACTACATGGCTTCCAATGAGGATGGGGGGACCTGAAACATTGTCAATATATATGAAACATGGATATTGCATGGTTTGCAATGCGGTGGTGACCTGACACATGAGCAATACACATGAAACATGGCAAATTTTAAAATATACCTTTTATTATTTATTTTTCCATGCTAGCCATGTCCTTTTATGAGGTACTATTGTTTACTGGATGTTGACTTCATATAATGCACAGTCTGTTTTCTATGATCAGCACAGACGTGTAATGGCCAGCATTACTACCTCCCAGTACTGAGATCGTGGGTTTGATTCACATCATGGCCCTAACTGTGTGGAGTTTGTATATTCTCCCTGTGCTTCCATGGGTTTCCTCCCGGTACTCCGTTCCTCACACACTTCAAAATATACTTGCAGGTTAATTGGCTCCCAGCAAAATTAACCCTATTGTGTTTGTGTCTGTGTGTACATGTGCAGTGGCGGGCTGGGCCGGGGGGCAGGGTGCCAAGTGCCCCCCGGGCCGCACTGTCACTTGATGTCCTGGGCCGCCACCTCAGCAGTAAAAAAACCCCTGGTGGTCCAGTGGTTGATGCGACCGCAGCCGCGTCTCCCGTTGCCCCGGAAACTTGATTATATCCCCCAGATTCTAAACTGCCGGATGCACGAGTCCGGATGTGTAGGGGGGCGTGGCTTGGCCGCCTTACATCATGTATAGGCCAGCCATCCAGACATGCACCGCGGGGTTGTGCGTGGCCTCCCACAGTCACAGCAGCAGCGTCAGCACCAGAGGCTTCTCCCCTCAAGCACTCAAAAGTGTAAGTAGTACAGTCAGGGCCAGCGCTACCTTTAGGCAGCAGCGTCCAGCACTTCTGTGCACAAATTTGCACCCAGCCTCTCACCGCTTCTACAGTTAGTGAACAGCAGCCAGACAGGCTTGCTCCACAGCAGGGGTGGACTGGGCCTGGGCAGGGAGCCAGATTGCCTGCTACCCCCATATCCTTCAATCCCCCCCCCCCGGCCTGGTGCCATTTTTTCTGTATTGGGCTAACCTGTGGAGACAGCGTTACAGCATGCGCTGCGTTTGTTTGCACACACAACCAGCAATATGTTCCAACTGTAAAACGCACAGGCACGTGGTCCCGCCCCTGTGTATGCCTAGGTGAGAGGAGACTTAGCAAAGCTGCGGACCCTTCCTGGCTCTACAGCGATGAGTGCAGCCTTCTTTGGTCAGTGCTGCTGCTGCCCCTGCGAGGCCCTTCTTCCTTTACCTGACAGCTGATGCCTGTGTCTGAGGAGCAGAGAAAAGTGACTGCAGAACTGTGAGGGCAGTCGGTCCACATTAAAAAAACATGCTGTTGGGAGGTGAGGGAGGAGTGGACTATAGCAAAATATGGTTGTTACTAACAGGGAGGGGGTGTCTGGTAATTACTGATGGGGCTGAATAGCATGACATTGAACAGATGAGAAGGGGGCTACTATACAAAAAAAATCAGGAGGAGGGGGATAATATGTCTGTTCTCCCTCCATGTCTGTCTGCTCCCCCTCCATGTCTGTCTGCTCCCCCTCCATGTCTGTCTGCTCCCCCTCCATGTCTGTCTGCGCCCCCTCCATGTCTGTCTGTGCCACCTCCTTGTCTGTGTGCTCCCTCCATGTCTCTGTGCCTCCTCCATGCCTATTTGTGCTCCCCCATACCTGTCAGTGCCTCCTCCATGCCTATTTGTGCTCCCCCATGCCTGTCTGTGCCTCCTCCATGTCTCTATGTGCCCGCTCAAAGGCTATCTGTGCACCCTCCATCTCTCTGTGCCTCCTCAATGCTGGTCTGTGCCCCCTCCATGTCTTTTTAAATGTTTTTGAGGTGCTCTTCACCTACACCCATCAGTAATTACTATTACATGCTCCAGACAATCATCCTCATCCTTCTGATTTTTTTGTCAGAAGGAAGGGGGGGGGGGGGTGCTAGGCTGAAGCTAGGCCTAGGGTGTCAAGATATCTTTCACCGGCCCTGAGTGCAGTGTGCCCTGTGTTGGGAGCAGGTTGCAATCGGAAAACCGACTGTCTTAATCCCGACAGCCAGCTTCCCGATTGCTTTATCCCGGCGTGGGATAAATGACCGGCGTCTATATATAGGCGCCTGTCATTTACTCAACGCCGGGAGACCGGCGCCCGGCATCCCTTTGATCGGGGGGATGCCGGGCGCCGCCAGCGGACAGCCGCGGGGGGGAGGGTTAGGTTTAGGGCTCCCGGGGGGGGGACTTAGGGTTAGGCACCCCCCCGGGAGGGTTAGGCTAGGGGGAGGGAGGGTTAGGCACCCCCGGGGGGACTTAGGGTTAGGCACCCCCCCGGGGGGCTTAGGTTTAGGCAGCGGGGAAGGGGGGGTTAGGGTTAGGCACTTAGGGGGAAGGTTAGGGTTAGGCACCCCTAAGGAGGGTTAGGGGGTTAGGTTAGTAGATATTTACCTTAGGGACGTTCGGGATTTCCAGCGATGTCGGGCTTCCGCTGCCCGGAACTCTGCTTTTGTCGGCCAGGCGCTGCTGGGATTCGAACTGTCGGCCACAGGGCCGGCGGTATTTCATACTGATTCCGCTGGGAGCTGCGGGCAGCAAGCTAACCTGGGGGGGCCTATTATTGTTATTGCTGCTAAACTACTGTTACCCATCCTGGGGAGGAGGAGGGGGTACCAGTAGTATTGCAACAATATCATGCCCTTATATCAATTTGGATTGCACAGTTTCCTTCTGGGTCCTGGGAGGAGGAGGGGATCCCTATATTATCCAGCTGTTACATTACACTCCAATACGAATGAGATTAGCTGCCAGCTCCCTCCTGCCCCACCTCACCCTGCAGGAGGCATTGCTGGCAGCTGTGATTAAAACCTTGCTGGTTCCCATGTTATACTCTTGTACCCCATTACACCCCAAATCTAATGAGAGCCAGCACCCTACATACCCACCCCAATGCCAAGGGTCATGACACCCTGCAGGAGGCATTGCTGACAGCTGTGATTATAACCCTGCTGGTTCCCATGTTATACTATTACACCCCGATACTAATGAGAGCCAGCACCCTACATACACACCCCAATGCCAAGGCTCACCCTGCAGGAGGCATTGCTGGCAGGTGATTATTATCCTACTGGTGCCCATGTTACATTATTTCATTCTCCTACCCTGCCCATGCCAGGGGTCACTGGGGTGGCTTGGCTGTGTTGGCATTGTGAGTGGCAGGTCCAGATAGCGACAAACCGGTACTGCTATATTTTCGGGATGCGTTTCAGCAAATGTGTATATAAATATATTGATCACTTGTATGACAGTACTCTGGAAATTGCTTTCAATCACTGATGTCCCATAATAGTGTGTGCTAGAGCTATTAGTGGAATGTATTCTCCTTACTGTACATGTATGTATTATCCCTGCAGTTGCATTGCTTTTATGAGGAGACTGGTAAAATAGATTTCTCCAGCTACATAATTGTGAGATATTGGTAACAGTGTGATCTGGACAGGAGTTTCAGTGTTGAAAGATTATGTGTGTTTAAAATGTTGCATGTATTTGTATGCATTTTTTATTTTATTGTTACGGTGGCCAATCATGTTGTCCGCATTGAGTAAAATGACTGGTAACGCTTACTGTGAGGTTGTTCATGCAGCATTCAGTAGAAATGCAATAACAATATGGGTTATCTGTAGCCAGTGCTATTGACCTTTACATTAAACACCTGTATGTATAAAAGCAGGTAAGGTAGCAAAAAAAAAAACACTTTTCTTTATGGTATCTGACTTCACCTTACCATTGCATGGCGACGGAAACAATGCAGATGTTGCTAAAAAAAAAATAAGTGCACTTTTTTGGCTTTTCTTTTTATCATAAAAAAACCTCAATTTAAGGATGGGCCGATACTGATGGGCCAGTGCTCTGTGCTTGCCCCCCAGGCTAAAATTTGCCAGCCAGCCCCTGTACATGTGGTAGGGAACATAGGGCCTGATTCAGACCCGCTCGCGAGCGCACAGCGCTCGCAAGAAGGTCGATGGTCCCCGATTGCGTATGCGCCGCCTCCGGAGTGCGCATGCGTGAGACCCGTACTGCGACGGCAGCTCAGTCGCAACGGGTCTCGGTACAAGACAGGGCAGCTGACGATGTTGATCGACAGCTCGCCTCGTTTTGTAGGCGGGGATGGCTGCCCAAATGCAGGCTTTCCATTAGGAACACCTGGCATTTGTGGGCGGCCCTACTGAACGCACTCGTGATGTCCGGAGTGGACATCCTGCTCTATTAGAGCAGGAAGTCCACTCGGGCTTGCGAGAGCTGAGACCCTACCACAGGGTCTCCTCGCAAGGCCGAAGGTCGCGATAATCGCGACCATCGCCAGGCCGCTCACAAAAGTTGTGGGTGGTCACCCATAGCTAAACGAGCGGCCCGGGGGCCGGAAAAAAAAAATCCACGCCCTGATTCAGAGCGAGCGCTCGCAAACAGCGAGCGGCTCTGAATCAGGTCCATAGACTATAAGCTCCACTGGGGCAGGGACTGATGGGAATAGCCAAATATTCTTTGTAAAGTGCTGCAGAATATGTGTGTGCTATATAAATAACTGGTAATAAATAATAATAAAAAGGCAAAGTTAAATAATCTTTAGACACTAGTAGAACTGTCAAAAGCAAATGAAAAGTAATGATACTCACTTAATGTTACCACTTTAATTGTTCAGCAATTTTTTTCTCAGTTTTTTTTTACTTTTTTATGCTTGAGGTCTGACCACCTTCTCTGTATTTGGCATTTTGTTCTTTTTCTCCAAATCTGTCTTTTAAAACATTTTATAGCATCATTATTATCTTTCCTTTCTATAATTTGTTCTTCTATGTTTTTTTTCAAACAGTCATAGTCATAACTGTCCAGTATCCTCACCATCACTTCCATCTCCTTGTTTGTCATGACTGTCGCTCTTTTGAACTGCACTTCTCTAACTTCAACTCCATGCCCCTCCAAACACCTACAGTATCTATTACTAATCCTTCTGATGAAACACACTTTTCTCCTCCGTTCCCTTGATATCTAATATACGTCATTCCCCTTCAGACATTGTCTCTCCTCTGTGGTCACCCAGAAGTTTCTGGCTCTACTATTAGGTGTGGATAAGTGTGATGGATCAATCAGTGTGCCGCAGAACGTGCACTCACTATTACATGTTGTGATAACATTATAGTACTAGTGGATTTGTTACTAGTTGCGAAACTTTCAACATACCAAGGTTTTTGCAATGAAGTGTATTTATCATATGGAGAGTTTTATCTTCTATGTTGTGTTGTGTTTATTTATCTATACACATGTTATGTTTGGGTGTAGGTAGGACAATAGTTTCCAGGTATTGATATAACCTATTGGGTGGGACCTGGATAGTCACAATAGGTGTCAAGCAGAATATGAAAGTGGATGTTAGGCCACACAGTTGTCCTTAAGCAGGTTTATTGGTAAGAGCAGTATACAGCGGTAATCAGCAGCAATATCCTACCTTCCTCCTGTGGAGTGGCTGCTTGGGCTGCAGCATCTTGGCCGTGGTCCAACTCCTATCCATTAAGCATGCGCAAAAAAGGAATGGAGAAAAAAGCCACAATCAAGCCTTGTACATGCGCAGTAAAAACAGCATTGGCTGTTAGGGGCTGCATCAATTACAGCCCCTAGAAGCCAAATAGGGTTGCTATAATAAAAGCATAAGAGGCTTCCCGTTGGAAGCATTCTATTTGCTAACGGTAGTCTGGATTGGCAGTCCCAGAAGTGTCTGCCCACACCTTTGGGTGCAAGGTCCAGTCTGCCCACACCTTTCATTGTGAGGTTCTGTCTGTCTACACCTTCGGGTGCGAGGACTAGTCTGCCTACACCTTTGGGTTGAATATTCTGCCAGCCTAAACCTTTAGGTGTGAGGGTCTATCTGCCCATACCTTTGGGTGTGTGGTTCTGTTTGACCATGCCTCTGGGCATGAGTCTGTCTTCCCATCCTTCAGATGCAAGGTGTTGTCTGCCCATGCCTTCGGACATGAGGTTCCGCCTGCCCAGTTGGGGCTATCCAAGGTTCATGCCCAGCTGAGGCCATCTGAGGTTCCTGTCCAGTTGGGGCCATCCAAGTTTTCTGCCCAATCGAGGCCACCCAGGGTTCTCGAACAGCCAGAGCCATCCATGATTCCTTCCTAGCCGGGGTCATCCGGGGTTCCCACCAACTCGGTGCCATTCGAGGTACCTGCCTAGCTGGGGCCATCTGAGGTTCCTGTCCAGTTGGGGCCATGCAAGATTCCTGCCCAATCGAGGCAACGCAGGGTTCTTGAACAGCCAGAGCTATCCAAGATTCCTGCCCAGCGGTGGCCATCCGGAGTTCCCGCCCAGTTGGTGCCATTTGAGGTATCTGCCAAGCTGGTAATCACAAATTAACCTTGGCGCCTAATGGAGACCTGTGGTGAGTGTGGCTCAGAGGATGTAGCTGCCAACTTGCAGAATTGGAGATTGCCTGTCTCCAATACAAAAAGAGAGCT
Source organism: Taudactylus pleione (assembly GCA_031769625.1). Classification (NCBI taxonomy): domain Eukaryota; kingdom Metazoa; phylum Chordata; class Amphibia; order Anura; family Myobatrachidae; genus Taudactylus; species Taudactylus pleione. Next base: position 11,225,361 of record JAUIMM010000036.1, on the reverse strand, counting down.
AAACAAGGATATACTGCAAAGATGCTTAAAGCATCATGAACACTATATCGAATCATAAATTGATAAAAAATACATTTATTAAAATAATACACATAAACAAAACTGAATGCTCCCGGGAGTAAATAGATATTAACACATAACAATCAGTAAGATTAATAATAAAAGAACATAGTGACTGGTAATAACTGGTAGCAAATATACCTAAATTGGAACCTCAGTATTGTTTGCAAAAAATGAGTAATATGTAACTGTCTCAGATGGAAACTAAGTATCCAGTTTTTGTAGCCAAAGGTATTAAATTAGGCTTCCATAAGTAACAAGTTAATAAATTGCAGGTGAGCTGGAATGATGATCCTTTGTATAGATAAAATGTATTACAACAGCACATAGGAGAAATCCCTTGGTACTCACTATAGTACAGTCCTCTTGGTCAGACTCCAGTCTGAGTGTTTAGCGTGATGGTTCCAGTGGCTGCTGGGCGCAGTGTAGATTGCCGGGCCATGGATGGAGGACCAGGAGAGCAAACTCAGAGTGGTAGTTCTAAGCTGACTGCCGGTCTGCCGTGTGAGTCCTAGGCCGTGCTGGGCCACCGTAAGCGGGATCTCTGTCAGGCTGTATGCGCTTGCTCCAGCAAACTGAATAGTCAGACGCTCTAGCTGTGGAGAGAATAGGAAGTGGGTGTTCCAGGATAGATTGCACCTGTAGCTTCGACGCTTTTCTCCATGGTACTGTACATGGCTTTTTCAAGAAGCAGACACCTGTTCTTTTATTATTAATCTTGCTGATTGTTATGTGTTAATATCTATTTACTCCCGGGAGCATTCAGTTTTGTTTATGTGTATTATTTTAATAAATGTATATTTTATCAATTTATGATTCGATATAGTGTTCATGCTGTTTTAAGCGCCTTTGCTGTTTATCTGCCTAGCTGGTGCTGTCTGAGATTCCAGGCCAGTCCCAACTTTCAGAGTGTCCTCCCGATCTAATTTGAAAGGGACCCTGACCAAGTCCACGCTTTGGTGCGCCAATACTTTTTGCACCTTCAGACTGCATCTCTGGTCCCTCCCTCTCCAGCTCATGTGGTGAAATATCTTCTCTTAGCCTTCAGAGGGGAGGCGTTGGTGTGGGAAAATCCACTTAGAGAAACTAGAGACCTGGTGCTTCACAATCGCTCAGCCTTCTGTGATGCACTGATGCAAAAATTTGTTCCTAAGTTTTGCACCCACAAAGGAGAAGCTAAGATGGGAAACATCCCAGAGTCAGTAAGATGCCCACGATCCATTGACTTGACAGTAGGTTTCACCTACATGCAGTGGCAGAACTCCCGGAGACAGTCGAGTCATATGCCGCCGGGCGCCAGCCCTGAAGGGGGCACCTGGCTCCATTGTCCCCGGGAGCTGCATGGAGAAGGAGCGCCACTGATCGGCGCTCCACCTCCATTGGCGTAACTACGGAGGGTGCAGGGGGTGCGGTTGTACCCTCCATTTCCCGGGCGCCCGCTGAGTGTGTTACCAGCGGGCGCCCGGCTCCTATTCAAACCCCCGGCAGCATCCGGAGAATGGAGCTCCCTCCGTCTTCCGGGTCCCGCAGTGTACTATGGAAGTGACGTCATAACGTCACTTCCATAGTGCCGAGGAGCGGACGCCGGGGACGGAGCTCAGGAGTGAGCTCCGTCTTCCGGGTCCCACAGTGCACTATGGGAGTGACGTAATGACGTCCCTCCCATAGTGCCGAGGAGCGGACGCCGGGGATGGATGGCAGCAGCACTGGAGCGGGGATGAAGGTAAGTAGTTTTTTTTTTTTTTTTAGTGTGTGTGGGGGTCCTCACTACTGGGGGCAACTACAGGGGGCTCACTACAGGGGGCAACTACAGGGGCCTCACTACTGGGGGCTCACTACTGGGGGCAACTACAGGGGGCTCACTACAGGGGGAAACTACCGGGGGCTCACTACTGGAGTTACTGCATAGGGGGACCATTACTGGGGGGCACTACATAGGCGGGCACTGCATAGGGGGACCACTACTGGCGGCATTATATAAAAGGAACTACATAAGGGGGCGGCGGCAGCTGGGGCTGGCATAGGTGCTGGGGGGGTGGTACATTTTAGTTTGGGGGTGCACCAACATTTATCTTGCCTTCAGGCACCGGGGATGGTTACGCCACTGCCTACATGAGTTCCTACTCTCGTCCTTTGAGAAGTCCTGGTCCTAAGGATGTTCAGCCGGGTACTGATGCTGTCTTCAAGGAAAGGAATAGTAACCCATGCTAATTTTGGGTCTAGACTCTGACTGAAAAAGCAAATTTGTGGATAATGTAAGTAATTTTATTGGGGGTACCATATTAGCTATCTATGTTTTTTTCCCAGGAAGGAACTCCACTACCTACAGCGATAGCTAATGGCTCTCAGAAGAAGGGCAAAGGGAGAAAAAAATTGGAAAAGATGAGTTCTGAGAGCATCTAGAATCTCGAAGGGGTACTATCACGTTCTGCTGTACCATTGGGGAGAGAAGCACCACTGGTAGAAACCAGTGGTGCTTCTCTCCGCAATGGTACAACTGATCATGTTCTAGACTGTCTATTCTGTTTCTGCGAGCATGTCACCTTGCTTGATTAGCTGAACCAGTAATTATGAGCTACAGTCTTGCTGCTGACTCCCAAATGAGTCAGATCAAGTCAGAACCACAATGTATCTATCTTGGTGTCAGACTCCTGTACCTCTTCCTACCTTGCTGAATCTGTTACTAGGACTGCTGGTTTCTCTGTGTTGCCTGTGTATGGCTCACCAGTGCTTTCCTGAACACCTGCTCGGCTTAGCCTTTCATCATTCTGCTCCTAGTATTTTCCTGAATTCCAGGTACTCTGACCCTGCCTCAGCATTCTGCTTTTCCCGGTACATGCTTCAGCATTAGCAATAGCAAGTGCATCTAACTCTACTACAACATTTAGGTTCTATATCATTATTTTTATTTCCTATTTATCTGCATACTGTATACCAGTGCATTCCTGGACAATATTTTTATTTGCATTTCCTATTGCATTCACCAGTGCACTCCTTGGCATTGTCATTATTGGCATAGTGACATAGTGGTTTAATAAGCCTCCTATTTACCTGCATTCAATAGTGCATTCATGGACAGTGTTACTACTGGTATTCTTGATGCACTGTGCTTTAGTTAACCAGTGTCAGCAGCCTGGTAATACTGGGTCACTGTGTGTGACAATAAACCTGACTGGTTCAGCTTTCCTGAAGTTGTGCTGACATTCTGGTACATCCACACACAGGGGAATTCCTGCTTTTTTATAAGGGAAAGGAAAAGACCACGTGAGTCAGGACAGAGCACAGAGGTCATGACTCTTCGGATTCTGGAGACCACCAACTGACTCGTGGAAAAGAATCCAGACAAGTGTGACGTTGTAGTAACCAATATAGCACAGAAGCTGTGACAAATGAATAACCGTAACAGAGTTGAGGCATATAGGATAATTGTGGATGTGCTATATAAGGGGACCAGCGGTCTACTCACCCCTTATAGTGTCCTAAGGGAGATGCCTCCTACGCTATAACAATATCCATATGGGCCTATGTAGCCTGACACTCCCCCATATGCCATTTCAACAAGGGATACACCACCAATATAAGAGGTCATCTGTTAACCCTCTGCTTTACCCAAGAACATCCACACCTGCCTCTTCTGAGATCAGAAGTTTAGTCCTAGTCCTGCCTCACTGGAAAGTTGCAAGGTTCAATACTAGTTGAAAAATCTTAAATGTTAACATTTATGCAGTAGTTTTAGCAAGTTTATGATTATGTTTGATGTTAGGTGTGCTTATTTATATTTTTGAGGGGGAAATAAAGTTTTAATGTTTTTTTATTACATATGTTTCTGAATATTTTTATCGAAAGTTAACTTTTTTCTCTATTTACATTTATTTACAGTATGCAAAAAGAATATTGTTGAAGAGATACATTTTTGTAAGACAGTATGAAAAGTGTACGTAGAGCAGCAAGGTGAACTAAGTTCAACCATACACAAAACAATACTGCAAAATGATGATGACTGTATTTCCATTTCCTGTATGCTGTCACTGTTCAGCCGCTATATAGATCATTTGTGACGTGTGTACTGGGACAAGATCTTTCCTTTCCATCAATAGAAGAGATATATTGGAGAATTGGAAGAAATAATTGTATATCGTGTATGCTTGAATATTGGAGGTTTTCCTCATGTGAACCCAGCTTTACAGTCAGAGGGCCTGATTCAGAGGCGCTCGCAAAAAGCAAGTGCTCGCTCTGAATCAGGGCGGGCGCTGCGGCCATGATGATGGTCACGATGGTCAAGACCATCGCGACCATCGGGCTTGCGATGAGACCCTTGTGGTAGTGTCTTGTGGCTGCAAGCCCCAGAGAGCTTTCGGCTCTAACAGAGCCGGAAGCTCTCTCACTGACATCACTAGGGAACGCCTCCATTTGTGAAGCAAACAACTTTACGATGCAACTTTTGACTCCTCGTCAGCTGGCACAAAATGGTGAAGATGTGTGGCCAGAAAAAGTGAAGACAAATAGTTCATCGGCTGTGACATCGTTCATCGTGCATACACACAGAGCGATGTGTGCCAAATTGTGAAAGACAGGTCAAGATATTTCTGCATGTTCAAGAGATCAGCGACCACATTCAACGATAGCAGGAGCGCGTATCGGCATTGTTATCATGCCCACATACACCACTTTTTAAACGATATGTCATTCCAATCATTTGAAAACAGCCATATCATTTAAAAGATTGTACCTTATGTAGGGGCTTATAAAGAGAAAGTCTTTGACAGACATCTGAGTGAGATAACAATTCAATTGTTGCATTCAGAAAAGATAACATTTTAATCTGTTGCACAATGCGGCGTCTGCTTGTTAATATTCCAGAACAATTACATTAACTAAATGTTAAACATAAGTCATCTATACCTGTTTTTCTAATTAAAATCATATTTCTAAATACTTGATATATTGACAAATACCACATATATAGCCTTGTATTTTTTTCTTTTTATTGAAGCAATGCACAAAAGTCTTAAATACATAATATAATGCAAAGTTACATGTATGGGTTCATAGACAGGCAGACCCAACATAAAACATTATACAAGGCCAAATCCTTGTATACATTATGCCGTCAATTAGAAAATGAATCTTACGGGGTGTGGCCTGACTGGCTTCCTGGGTAGCAGCATTTATCCGGAGCTCCTGATCCCTGCGCCTCCAAAGGCAATATAACATGGCCCCTTGCCTCCCAAACGTCTCCCCTCACCTCCCTGCTGTGCCCGCTCTCCTCCTGCTCCGATTTCCCTGCTTTGCTGCTGCTCCGCGGGACCCGATAATTTGCGGCCTGGTGAGTCTCCAGAAGTCGCGGGCTAAATTTTGGAGACCTGCCGGCGGGCCGCGTGACGTCATCGTCACGGCCGCCGCTGCTGTCCCAACACACCAATACCTCTGCTCTTGGGTTTCACTGCGCTCTAATATTTATGCTGGAACACAGGCAGTAGTATGTATTATATAAATAAGTGTTTTATTTCACCTTGAACATACATATAAAAATTAGTCATATATTGTAGCAAAAATAGAAATAAATCATAAATAGATTAAGGAGTTGATCAGGCTCCTGATCTAAAAGAGCTGAATATTTAGATACAAATTTCAATGACACTATTCAAACTGGAAACACTTCAATACAAACAAGGAATAATGGACAATATTGCATAGAAGAATAAGCACAATTTGCCTACATGTAAGGAGAAAGCAAAAAAATCTGAAATTATAGTATAAGGACATCATTCAATTTGTGAATGAGAATGGGGGTCCAGTACTGTCCCTGCATGTAATTCCAGTCCTGTAGATGGAAAATAAATGGGCAAAGTACCTTTACATGGATTCAGGGGAACCGGAGAATGTTGAACTCACAATGAGATGTTTGCAAATAAACGGGACTCCTGTCTCCGTTCTGGCCGTTGAATGTATAGCAGCGGTCAAGCTTTTCAGACCGCAAATGAGGCGGCTCCACGTGTGGGCTGAACTTTGTATTGGTGTGTCAGACGAAGTAGCTGGAAAACTCACCGACGAGTGCCTCCCGTCTCAGGCTTGTTGAGACTTGGATCGGGGTCTCCGGCTTGTTGAGACTTGGTTCGGGACGCAGTCAGGGCGGTTAGCCAGTGGAGTGAGGAAATCCCCGTGTGCCGGCTCTACAGCAGAACACGTCTCTGTCACCACAGCAGCCTCTTCAAGTGGAATCTCACGCCAAGAATAATAGCGGTCAGCCGGTGCATATGTAGGCAATTATGAAGATGGTAAAATAATGTCCAGAAATTGATCCAAGAGAACGCTGAATGCTATACATTCAACGGCCAGAACGGAGACAGGAGTCCCGTTTATTTGCAAACATCTCATTGTGAGTTCAACATTCTCCGGTTCCCCTGAATCCATGTAAAGGTACTTTGCCCATTTATTTTCCATCTACAGGACTGGAATTACATGCAGGGACAGTACTGGACCCCCATTCTCATTCACAAATTGAATGATGTCCTTATACTATAATTTCTGATTTTTTTGCTTTCTTCTTACATGTAGGCAAATTGTGCTTATTCTTCTATGCAATATTGTCCATTATTCCTTTTTTGTATTGAAGTGTTTCCAGTTTTAATAGTGTCATTGCAATTTGTATCTAAATATTCAGCTCTTTTAGATCAGGAGCCTGATCAACTCCTTAATCTATTTACAATTTATTTATGATTTATTTCTATTTTTGCTACAATATATGACTAATTTTTATATGTATGCTCAAGGTGAAATAAAACACTTATTTATATAATACATACTACTGCCTGTGTCCCAGCATAAATATTAGAGCGCAGTGAAATTTATAATTTCTTGTTCTCTGATGAGGTTGACAATCACCTTTTATCTTCACTGCTGCACTTTTATTTGACCTTTTTGACATATTAGCGCTTGGTTAATTTTTCCTTCTCTGCTCCTGGGTAATGGGACCCAGACCACCCCTCTTAAGGAGTGTCTGCCCCCTGGATGGTACAGTTATCCCTGGGGATCGATGGGGGCCGCCATTTTGACTGACAGCCTGCTCTCCTCAGTGTACCTGGAAACTGTCTCCTGGGACCCTGCCAGCTCCTGCTAGGTGTTTATGGCTCTCATGTCTCCTTTCTACTTCTACACCCAGGTTGGTGATTGACTGTCTATTTCCCATTTGCCTTCCGGAAAGGCTGTGACCCCCTGCATCTCCATGCTGTTCCAGTGATACTTTTCCATGAGACCTCCGCAGCTACTGCTCTCCTGATGGAGTCTGAGCTACTAATATCTTCCTAATGTGGTCTACAGTATAACACTCCATACCTATTTGCAGAGAAATATGCATATCTTGCGTATGTGATACAAGAATCCAGCATCTCTAAAACCACTTAGTGTGTAATTTTTCCTTTTCTGACATCCATGCCTCCGACCTCTGAAGACTGTCAAGAAACGCCAAATGAGGCAAACTTTCTACCCTTGCACCTCCTATTAAATTTGTTTCACAAAAAAACCCCGACGCTGTGTCTGCCAGGAAGACCTCGGTAGCATCCACCTCCATGGCTAATTCTCCATCTAGTCTTACGACCAGCCTGGACCCCCCTACACTGCTTACAGTTCGTACGCTCCATCAGATGCTCCAGATCAGGCGTTTCGGACAGACCTCGCCTCCAATTTCCAGTCCTCTGTGACTATCCTGAAGCCGGGCAAGGACCCCTCCGACTGCAAAAATTATAGACCTATAGCACTTCTTAACACGGACATTAAAATCTATGCTAAATTAATAGCTAACCGTCTGAACCCACTGCTTCCTCAGTTAATTCACCCTGACCAGGTGGGCTTAGTTTCTGGACATCAGGCTCCCGACAATACCCGTAGGGTTCTGGATTTGGTGGAATGGGTCTCATATAACAAACTACCATTTCTCCTCCTAATACTAGATGCTGAAAAAGCATTTGATAGATTCCATTGGGACTATATGCGCCAGGTGTTATGCAGGTTTGGACTTCAAGGTGATATCCTCAGCTCCATCAATGCTCTTTACACTGGCTCTTCAACCCAGATTTTTAGTAACGGCTTCCTCTCATAATCTTTCCAGATATCTAACGGTACTAGGCAGGGATGCCTTCTCTCCCCACTAATTTTTGTATTGACTATAGGACCCTTTGCTCAAATGATCCGTTCATCCACTGATTTCCCTGCTCTCTCGATAGGTAACACTTCTCATAAACTCTGTCTCTTTGAAGACGATGTTTTATTATTGTGACTGACCCAGAGACCTCGTTGATTCCCCTCCACAATATTTTAAACAGCTATAGTGCTGCTTCCTATTACAAATTGAATACAACTAAAATGGAAGCCTTACCTATCAACATTCCCCCTTAAATTCTTCAATCCCTGAAAGGGCGCTTTCATTTTTCATGGAAGGACTCTTTCCTATCCTATCTAGTTATTTCTATTCCCTCTTCTATCCATAATGTTCACATTGTTAATTATGCCCCATTGCTGATACAGCTGACAACTTTAGCCAATGCCTGGATGAATCCTAGTTAGGCCGCCAAGCGGCATTCAAGATGATGTTACTGCCTAAATTAATGTACCTGTTCCATGCTATCCCATATACAATACCCCGTAAGATGCTACATCAAATGCGGAGACTGATGCTGTCTTATGTATGGAAACGCAGACCTCCCAGAATGGCTTATAGCTGCATGATTTGCTCTAGACAACAGGGAGGCCTTACTCTCCTTGACCTGCTTAGATACCACGAAGCAGCCCTCCTCTCCCAGTTTTGTGATTGGTTTCTCTACCCCCCCCCCCCCCCACAAAACGTTGGGTGGACCTACAATATGCCCTTTTTCAAGGATCTCCTTTATCGGACCTTCCTAAACAACTATGCCCACAATTCCCATTACTCCCCAATTCTGCCCTTGATACCCTAAAGATATGGGATATTAGCCTCCTGACTCATTTTAACTTCACTCTCCCTACTAGGACCATATCCCTCCAAGCATTTTATAATTTGTTTCCCAATTTTCATATGTCTTGTCGGACGCGATTGGGTATTAAGTCCCTAGAGATCTTTTTTCCCCATCCTCTCTCTCACCGTTCTGATTTATGTGTCAAATTTAAATTGGGCCCATCGGCCTGGTTTTACTATCTCCAACTTCAACATTGGATAGCTCAATTAAATACTGGCCCCGCCTCGTTTCAGACACCACCAGACCAAATACTAAATAGGTTATCTAGATCCTACTCCCGTGGGGCCATATCCTTTTGGTATTTACTGTTGTCTCCCACTGACCTGATGACCAAATCTTCTGTTCAGCTTCGTTGGGAAATTGATCTACAATGCTCTTTTACCCTTAAACAATAGGAAATTATTGATTTATCCTCTTTTTCCCTATCTAAATGAACTAATCACACTGAAATGCATATTAAACTCCTAAATAGATTATATTTGACCCCTTCTAGACTACATGGGATATGGCCTACAGCCTCTACATTTTGCTGGCGTCTTTGCCACTCTGAAGGTATGATTTTTCATATTTTCTGGGAATGCCCCTCTCTACGCCCTTTTTGGACAGAAGTATTTTCCTTCATAAGGGAAGTTCTCGGCCTCACATAACCTCTAGATCCCTCTCTAGCCCTTTTACACTGGTATCCTCTCACTATACCCAAATCTGCTCGTTATGTCCTTGGCCACATCTTAATATCCGCTAGGGCCACTATAGCCCAACATTGGAAGTCTCCCCCACCCATTTGCCAAAGTCAATACAAAAACCCAATTGCATTTCGAAATGGAAACTAAGGATACTAATAATTCTACAGCTCCGTCCTCTCCTATTGTAAAGTGGTACCCATGGCATATCTATGTCACTGATGAGATACAACTTCTACGAGATTTAGTCCTCTAAGCCCGTCCGCCCCTTGCAATTTAAACAAACCTCCCTCAGGAGATTCAGATGTATAGTCTGTCTATTTGCCATACCTTAGTATTGTAATAATTGTTAGATATTTACAGATATCCTGTTACTGCCTTATAATTTTTATTGTTATTGTTTTTCCTTTTGCCCCCCCATGCTCCCTTCTCTTTTTTCTGTATATTTTCAATAAAAATTTATTGATGGAAAAAAAAAGAAAATTAATCTTACAGCAAATAGGTCTATTGAAATGTTAAGGCACACATATATTAAATTTACATCAGAATAGAATAAAATAAAATTTAACAAATATTAAAATCACATAAAGTAAAATAAAACTTGCCCGCACCTCTCTCTTTCCTCCACAATCACACTGGGTTAGGAATCGGTGGGATACCCTCAGTCATTCGCAGAAGATACCAGGAAGTATTGCATAGGGAATCTCAAATTTGTTTTTTAGTTTTAGCCTCCTTTTCCTTTACCACCTCCACCCAGGCCATACGAAACAGATAAAATAACTTTGTTTTGAAGTTTGATAAGGTGGGAGGTTCTGGATATATCCACACCTGCAAAATAGATTTACGAGCAGCAACAGTGGCGTATCTATAATGGTTGCAGTGTGTGCGTGGCACACAGGCCCCCTGGGTCCAGGGGGGCCCAGCACCGCACACAGGATACTGTGGTCCCACGTCGGGTGTCTGCGCTGCTCAGAACACCAGAAAATGGCTGCCGTGGCCATTTTTCCAGTGTACTTCGCAAGCACAGTAAACTCCGGTGCACTAGAGTGTGCCCGGAGTCTACTGCGCATGCACAGAACGCCGGAAAAATGGCCACCACGCCGTCTACTAAGGCTCCGGTGGCTGGCTAGCCACATCAGTTGGCTTTCGGCCACCAGGCAGAGAGGAGGGGGCCCCGCACAGGCAGTGCACATGGGCCCCCTCCTCTCTTAAGACGCCCCTGAGCAGCAGCGCCTATAGTAGTTACTTGCCACCTTTTGTAATTCGAATCTCTCTTGGAAGGATGCCAAACAAGGCCCATTCGGGGCTCAGAGACATGTAATTAAATAAATTTGGAGTAATTCAATACTTGCAACCACAGACAATGGAATAGATCTGCCCAAGACTGACCACACTTCAAACAAGAGTGAGAAGTTGAGAGCCTAATGATAAACCTTCTATGTGGGGTCAAATAAGATCTGTGTAGTATATTGAGAAACATCTCTGTAACATGACCTATGATGAACTTTTAATAAATCTGCCAATTGCATACCAGGAAGTTGTAAGATCCATGACTGAAGTCCTTCCAATACAAGGAATTTCTCGGTTTCCTCCCGGAATGTGAGGGGTAGCCTAGCCGATATATCTGCCAAGCACCCAATGTTAACTATCCCACCATCCTCCAAATATTGAAAGGGTGTCTAGCTGTGCCATCTTGGAAATTAGGATTAGACATAAAAGGAAGATAGAGAGATTTATATGCATTTAAATTATGCTTATATTGCAGACTGTGACACAATTTCCTGTCTCATATGAGTTGGGACCTCTTGATCATGAAAATGTAGAAACGACAACAGATCTACCCCTTCCAAAAATTCCCTCTCCAGAGAAGTATTTGTGTAAACTTCCTTGTCGTGCAACCAACCTTTAAGGTAACGTAAAAAAGCCGCTTTAGAGTACCACTGTACATTGGGGAAATTAATACCACCATTCAATTTAGGTTTCTGTAGTTTTAATAAGCCAATGTGCGGTCTTTTCCCTTGTCAAATAAAAAAAGTGAATATGAATAATATAACCTTTTATTTTAATTATCCAAAATGTTTTTTCTTACATTGGTCTTGAAATATCCCTAGAATTTCCATCCCATTGGTATTTGCTTTGGCTTGATACCACTTTCGTTCTAGCTGACCACAACTTAACAAAGACAGTATTTTTCTGTAGAAGCTGAAATGCCAAGAACAGACACCTGAAATTGGTATCTGTGTTTTCACTAAGATTCGTTTTGGTCCCGATTTGTCACGTTTTTAAACACTGATAGGATCGCTCCAAAACAGCCGTGTTTTCACAAAAAATTTCGGGAATTTACCAAGCACCCGGTTTTGAAAGGATCGAGTTGTTTGATGGTGTATTTGATCGATCCTGTCCGTTTTGAAGCCTCGAGTTCCCTGCCCGACTTTCCGTCCCGAACAAGCAGCCTGCACACATCAGTGAAATATGTGCAGGCTGCTTTTTTTATTTTATTTTTTATGTCTTGTTAAGGTTGAGTTTTGTAAAAAAAATTACGTGGGGTAAAGCATAACCAGCCCCGGACTGGTCAGCCAGTCCTGGTGCCTAAATTTACGGGGAAAAAACGTGTAGGGTTCCCCCGTAATTTAGGAACTAGCATCTGGCTGCAGGGCCAGTCCTGGTTTTAAATATAGCGGAAAAAACAATGCGTAGGGGTCCCCCTATATTTAAAACCAGCACCAGACCCAAACCGACTGGGGTGTAATGCCACAGCCAGGAGACCCTATTAACGGGTCTCCAGGGCCAAAGCAATAACACCCCAAGCCGGTGAGCTGAAGCCGGGGATCTCAGGGGAGGTGGTGACCCCCTCTCTTGAAACCCCAGGCTTGCGCTGAAGCTAATCAGAGGCCACTTTACATATAGCGGCCACTCATTGGCTGGTTACACGTGGGTCCCAGCCCATGAGCATCTGCTATATGTAAAGTGGCCCTTGATTGGCTGGTGGACCGTGGGAGTGTCCGAAGTGACCCATCAGCTGGCATTCATGAAGTATTGGTATGTGTGACAACAAATACCAATACTTGTCCGTATGGGTTTGGGGCAGTGGTTTGTTATTATGCAAAGTCCGGGGATGCTACGGAGACCAGCGTGAGGATGGAGGTGAGTATGGGATCTTTATTCCAGGTACAACCATTAGATTCTATGGGAGAAGTGGACACAACCAGCTGGCAGCAGGTAAGTATGTGTGAGTGAGTGAGGTAGGTGAATGTAATAAAGTTGTACTGTATTGGGTGTGCGTGTGTACTGTCTTTTTTTAACAATTTAATTTTATAGTGGGGGTACGGGTGCTGACTTCCTGCTGGCACTTGGAGTTCCACAAGTGCCAAAGGGCAGGCATGCTGGCACCTGTACTTCCACTGTAAAATACAATAGTTTGGAACTATATACCACATTATTACCCTCGTACCCACAGACCAGGTGTGCGGGGAAGAGCCCCGGGCTTTAGCCCAAGCCTGGGGTTTTGGGAGAGGGGGGACTCCTTCTTGTGGGGTCCCCACCTCCCCTGAGATCCCTGGCTTGGGCTGACCGGCTTGGGATGATAATGCTTTGGCCATGGAGACCTGGCGATAGGGTCTCCTGACTGTGGCATTACACCCTGGTCGGTTTGGGCCAGGTGCTGGTTTTAATTATAGGGGGACCTCTACGCATTTTTGCCCCCCATTACTTAAAACCAGGACTGGCCCTGCAGCCAGGTGCTGGTTCCTAAAGTATGGTGGAACCCTACATAATTTTAGGAATCACTGATTTGTGTATGTTTGATGAAAACTCGCAGCTTCTATTGGCTCCCCGATTTGGCTGCAAAAATGGCAGAAAATAGCAAAACGAATGAAAAGTACTTCCAATTTCAGTCGAGGGTGTATTCATTTCTAGTTAAAAAACGGCCGAATTTGCGGTATTAACACGCCCAATTTCATCCCCAAAAGATGAAAGAATCACCAGAGTTTAATATTAGTAAATTTCCGTTAAGCAAAAAAGTGATATTTTCACCTGAGATTGCAATCTCAGACCAACACGAATCTTTGTAAATTTCTTCTTCAGTCCCCATGGCAGCCATAACAGTGGGTTAGTCCTCCAGCTCCCCAATTACAGACAGGAAGTTTTTTTTCTACAGGGACCTCCCACTTGGTGCATATAAGCTAGCTCCTCCTATTACCCGGTGTCTTTTTTCCTGTGTCTAGACAGAGTAGGGAATTTTGTTATTTTCAAGAGGACTTACCCTTGTTGTTTTGCACAGCAAAATGCTGTTCTGAACCGCAGGCTATGGCAGGGTAGCACCCCGGGGATATGGGACAGATGGCTGCTGGCCGGGTTCCCAATATGTGGCTGTGCCGCAGACAGCAGGCACGGGAGGAGACGCGGACCGCTCCGTTCATTAGCCCCTCAGGCGTCCGACACCACCAGGGATGCCGGGCGCAGCCAGCGGGGATTTTGGTGCATTTCCCAGGAGACGTTGCTGTGCACGCTGAGCAGGTGCCCGATCGACATCAAGGTCAGAGGGCTATTAAAATGGCGGCGCACCGCACACCGGAGAAGGCATCCTGTGTGTTTTACTGCCAAGCAGTTCTGTAAGTGCAGACATGGAACAGGAGCCTTCCCCCCCCAACAGCCGAATAGCGCCCAGATGGGGTAAGTCCTTTTTAGATGGGTGCAGTTGTTTACCTTTAGTTAGGGCTAATAGTAGGATTTTATTTTTTGTTTGTTATTTTATTCTATAGTGTGCCTAGTTCAGTGGAGCACAAAAAGAACCTTTCAAAGAAGAAACATATGAACGTTAAATGTGCAGCATGTGATAGATAAATTTCTGGGAATCAGGATATGGCTTTTTATGAGGATTGCAAGCATAAATCTCCATCTGTTCAGAGTCACTCAGATTCAGGATCTTATGGAATGGATGAAAAAAATATTTTGTCTCAAAAGAGGATTTTTCAACCCTCCAGGGGTCTAAGAGGTCAAGGTCTCAGACAAGTCTTGAATATGAGGAGGCAGAGTCCTTTGAACAAGGTGTTATGGAGTGATTGGAGCAGGTATCCAGTGATGAATCTGGTGAGATTCGAGAGCAAACAAGATCATTTAACAAGGATGTTTTAGAAATTATGTAAAAAATATTTACAAGTCGCTGAATTATAAGGATGTGCCTGAGGGCAATAAACAACAGGATTTATTGTTTGAGGACAGAGCAAAGAAAAATAGAGTTTTTCCTGTACATAAGGTCATGAAGGAAATGGTGTTAAAGGAATGGCATAGCCTGGATAAAAGACAGGGAAATCTAACCAGAATTGATCGTATGTATCCTATTAGGGATGAAGAACTCCTTATATGGTGTATTGTTCCAAAGGTGGATGCTCCGGTAGCAGAAATGGTGTCTAAGACAACTATTCCTTTAGAGGATGGTGCGTCTTTTAAAGATACAATGGATAAAAGTATAGAAATCTCTCTTAAGAAGGGACATGTTTCCTCAGCGGTCTCCTTCAGATCTTGTGTAGCTATTGCTTCTGAAAGAGAAAAATCCGAATTAATTAAAAATGAGAATAAATTTGAATGGGCATATATCACCCAATATGGAGCCCATCATAAAAAATTAGAAAAGGTAAGGATAATTGGAAATTATTAAAGGATGACCCCATTCTGAGTAGAGTAATACCCATGAAGCCCACTTTTATTTATAAGAAAGCACCTTCTTTGAAAAATAAGTTGGTCAAAAGTGCATTAATTGAGAAAACGATTACAAGTAACAGAACGCGAGGCTTCCATAGATGTGGGGACCTGCCATGTGCAGAACCTCCGCTTCAAAAGACAATATGAGAAAAACCACTGCATTTAATATTAATGGAATATAAAATTAATGATTTCATTACTACTCTAGAAATGTTGTTTACCTATTAGAATGTATGTGTGGCTTGGTCTATGTAGGAAAGACCTCTAGAAATCTAAAGACAAGAATGTCTGAACACATATATAATATAAGAAAACGCCTTTCAACACATTCTGTATCAGACCATTTTGCTAAACAGCATTATCAGTGTGAAAAAAAGATTAAACGATTTCTTGGTATCCAATGTGTTAAAGATAATTGGAGAACGAGAGACTTAGAAAAAAAGTTGGCGCAGTGCGAGATGAAGTGGATATACACACTTGATACATTAGCACCAACTGGTCTAAACTTAGACTTTGAACTGAAATGGTTCTTAGATTAGTCCAGTGGTTCTCAAACTCGGTCCTCAGGACCCCACACAGGTCACGTTTTGCAGGTCATCCAGCAGGTGCACAGGTGTAGTCATTACTCACTGACACATTTTAAAAGGTCCACAGGTGGAGCTAATTATTTCACTTGATTCAGTATGGAGACATGGAAAACATGCACTGTTTGGGGTCCTGAGGACCGAGTTTGAGAACCTGTGGATTAGTCTATAAATATCAGTGTATTGTGTATGTAATACATATTATATATTAACTTTGGATAAATATATAACTTTTTCTTTTTCTCTTTTTGCACTTTATGGATCACATTTCAACAATGAAGATTGGAACTTACCGATTGGGGAGTACTCCTATCAAATTTGAGGGATGGACTTTACCGGAATACAAAGTACAGTATAGCTTTGTTGATAGGAAGAAACCCACTGGATTCAGTAGAATTATGCTCCTGAAACATACATGGGAACCATTTTATTTCATGTATTTATATGTATTTTATATCTCTTTATATAATTTTAAATGATGTATTTTATGAATTTTAAATGATGTATTTTTATTGTATATTATATGAAAGATTGAATATATAATATGATGTACCTGTATTTTATTTTATTGTGCACAATTTCTATATTTAGACTGGAAGTGACTAAATGTGAACCACAGACATAATTTCCAGAAGTGGACATGCGGTGACACACATGCATCACTTCCAGTAATAATACTGCAGTAAAAGGAAGTGAGCATCTTTAATATGTTTGACGCCACTTCCAAAATAGACTGTGACTGGAGGCAGTGTAGTGCCCATGTCACTTCCGCTGATGATCTTAGGGAGATTTGGTGCTTTATACACTGGTCCCGGTTGTCTTTGTAATCGGAGGTGACGTTTGGGCATAGCGCCTGTGTCACTTCAGGTGGCCGGAATTATACACGTGGGCCACAAGTGTCACTTCCAGTTTAGGTGACTGCGAAAATTGATTTTGAATAATTTTTAATATATTTGAATATTAATTGTGAGTACCCAATTAGATCACTTCTGGGGGTAGAAGTATCACCACAATCTGAACAGCATGTTATCCACGTCTGAAGAAGAATTGATCACATTTCGAAATGCGTTATGGACTACATGCTACAAGGGAACCTCTGACTACCAGCAAGCTAGGACAATTTACATTCTCTGCGGTGGTGCCGAGCTTCATTGCCCGGGACCTCATGGATTTTGCTTTGTTTGCATCAAGCCCACCGCAGCCTTGTCTAATGGTGAGAAGCTGTTTTCCGGTTACCCCATTATTTATGTCATCTTGATTTTATGGAATATATTTATACATGTTTTAAATAAATTTTGTTCTCTGCTTTATCCTTGATTGGGATACATACTGTATATATTCTTCATCCACCTGAGGCATTAGCGCCATTCCTTTTCACATACATAATTTTATTTTCTTTACTAGTCTGTGAAGTTGGTGTTTCCTTCAATAAGGTGTTTTAGGAGGCTGCTTATATCCAGTTTTGCGCAAAAATATTGATTGCCCTTAATATTTTTGTGATTTATAGCTATTGCTTCTGTGTCAAGCGCTTTAAGATTATGGAGTGCTAATATGCACACTGATCTGGAAGAAAAGATTTCAAAACAGTATTTGTTAAAGAATATGGAGATAATGCAAAGAGCAGTTGAATATCTATGTGAGGCCTCTTTAGATGTGATAATGTTTGCCGCAAGATCAATGGCTACTGCGGTAGTTGCTTCCCTCTTGGTCTGTCGATGCTCATTCAAAAAACAGATTAACAAATTTTGGGAATAAGCTGGAAGCATTGATACAGAGGATAACAGGTGAAAAATCTACTAAGTTACCTCAGGACAGGTGGACAAGATACCAGACACAGACCTCTAAGCAACAGTTCAAGGAAGCATGAGGTTACAGGTCAGGGAGACAGTATAATAGAAGATACTCCATAGGAGTGACAAGACAGTCATTTCGTCAGAACCAGGGTAGGCCATATGGACAAAGACAATGACTATATACAGTCTCTACCCAGATTGCCAGTAGGGGGCAGACTGTTGAAATTTTCAGAAATATGGAGAACAGTTACTCAGGACAGATGGGTTTTACAGATAGTCTCCAAAGGTTATCAAATAGAATTCCAAGAATTGCCCAGATGGGACAGATTTCTGATTTCAAGAATTCCAACGTCCAAACTAAAGTTCCTAAAGGAAAGTATAAAGGAGCTAATCAGTTTACAGGCAATAAAACCAGTACCTTTAGATGGAAAGAAGGAAGGGCTTTTATTCTTAGATGTTTCTAGTAAATAAACCATCAGGACAGTTCAAGATTTAGATTTAAGGGATCTAAACAAGTTTCTTCAAACAAGAAAATTTTGGATGGAAACTTTAAATACAATTCTGATGGGAGTAAGAAAAGGAGATTTTCTAATGTCTTTAGACCTGAAAGACGCTTACTTCCATATTCCCATATGCCTTTAACATCAGAGCTACTTCAGATTTTGTATCCTGGACAGTCATTTCCAATTCACATGTCTAGCATCATCTCCTAGAACTTTCACGAAGGTCTTATCAGTACTAATAGCCTATCTGCAAAGACAGGGCCTGTCAATTTAGCCATATCTCGAAAAACACTCTCATTTCAGGAAGAACAATACCAGAAATAGAGGACAGAAGGGACAAATCTTGAAAACCATGCAATTAACTGGTTGGGTAATAATATGGAAGAAAAGCAAATTGGTACCAGTTCAACAACTATAGTTCCTGGGGCACAGATAAATACTGTCCGATACAAGATTACATTGTCAGAAGACAGATACGAAAACATGCAAAGACTGATCACATTTGTCCTAAAATGCAGAAGAATACAATTACATATGGCTGTCTCTCTTCTAGGAATGATGTCGTCAACCATAGGAAGCATACAATGGGCAAGATGGCGAATGAGAGCTCTTCGATGGAATATACTAAAGTTTACCCGCCGAGGATTACCTCTAAATCATTACGTAATGCTGGAACAGCAGAAAAAGAATTCCCTAGTGTGGTGGAGGACATGGGAGAGAATAGAGAGGTCAACTTCGTTAGCACAGCCACAGTGCCTAAAACTAACTACAGATGCAAGCTCAACAGGCTGGGGAGCACGTCTACTACATTTAATTGTGCAGGGGAAGTGGTCTCCACAGGAGAGGCTACTGTCATCAAATCTAAGAGAAATGAGAGCAGTCTGGAACGCAATGATGTTTTTCAAAGATCAGATAAGAAGTTTTCATCTGAAGGTTTTGTTAGACAATAAGACAATAGTAGCCTACCTGAATCGGCAAGGGGGCATCAGAAGCAAAAGTCTTATGGAGGAGGTGAAGAACATCATGTGTTGGGCACAGAAATATCAGCATTCCCTTTCAGTGAACCATGTCCCAGGGAAAGAAAATGTGACAGTCGAAAGGCTGATTATATCAGGAGAATGGGAGTTGAATATAGAAACCTTTCAAGAAATAATGAAGTGATTTGGGGTACCCGAAATAGATCTAATGGCAACAAATCTGAATGCAAAGCTTCCTTTGTTTTTCTCCAGATATAAGATGAAGGGGACTCAAGCAGTGGACACACTGCTTGATAAAGTGGAATTTTCCCCTAGGATAAATTTTTCCTCCTTTTTCCCTTGATACCTCGAGTTCTGAAGAAAATAAGAGAGTAACAAGTGGAGACAGAGGCAGTGTTACCATACTGGCCAAGAAGAACGTGGTTTCCAACAGCTCTGAGGATGTCAGTAGAGAAGCCATGGATAATTTCAGTCAGAAAGGATCTTCTAAGTCAGTGACCTGTTATCATCCAGGAATAACAGAACTCAGTTTAACAGCATGGAGATTGAGTGGAAGAAGGGACTTTCGGACCAGGTTATTAAAATTCTTTACAAGCAAGGAAAAATATTTCTTCAGAAGTATATATAAAATATGGAAGACATTTTTGGTTTGGAGAGGACCAGTAACTCACTCTTTGAACGTAAAGATTCCACAGGTCTTACAATTCCTATGTGAAGGGTCTGGCAGTGGCAACTATTAAAGTGCAGATTTCTGCTTTAAGTGTATTAATGGAAAGAAAGTTGTCATAGGAAACTTTAAGAGGTTTTGTCAAGCAATAAATAAGATTCGACCACAAATAAGATCTTTCGTAGCACCTTGGGATTTAAATCTTATACTAAACGCAATGATGGCGGCTCCGTTTGAACCATTAGAAAAGGTGGCTTTGAAATATGTGACATGGAAAATAGTTTTTCTAGTTATTCCCACTGGAGTTAGGAAAGTTGTGTGCCAACCAAGCAAACCATTTCCAGATGGATCAGGGAGGTGATTATCTTCATATACAAAAAGGAAGGTCGCAAAGTTCCAGAAATCATAAAGGCACACTTTACTAGGGTGATGTCAGTATCATGGGCAGGAAAGACTCAGGCATCAGCAGCGGACATTTGCAAAGCAGCAACTTGGTCCTCTATACATACATTTTTAAAACATTATGCTTTACAAATTGCGGACCCCCACTTTGGAGGTCAGGCACTTCAAGGGGCATTAAATAGAGTTGCATCAGATTGGAGTCTTGACTATATTTTTTATATATATATACTGTATATGTATCTGGCCCACCCTATATATAAGCTTGGGTACATCCCACTGTTATGGCTACCATGGAGACTGAAGAAGAAAATTCCGAATTGTAAACTTACTAATAATTCTGTTTCTTCGAAGGATCCATGGCAGCATTTAGCTTGCCCTCCCGTGATTGTGTTTTTTCTACAGAGAAGGTGATGAAGAGACACTCAAAAGACACAGGGGAACCGGAGGAGCTAGCTTATATGCACCGTGGGAGGTCCCTGTAGAAAAAACTTCCTGTCTGTCATTGGGGAGGACTAACCTACTGTTATGGCTGCCATCAGCATTCAAAGAAACAGAATTATTGGTAAGTTTCTAATTCATAATTTTACCCCTTAGACTAGATACCATGAGAATGTATATGAGAAATGTGTATATAGCAACATATATGTTATATTAAAGCACTAGCTATCTTCCAATTAGCCAGAGCAAAACAAAGCACATTCCTGTTTTACACAGATGGCTAGAATATGGGGAAAATGCCACATTCATCTAATAAAGACATGTAAATGAAATTTATACAAGATGAAGTCACTTCGGCTATAATCCTTTCTTGCGTTAAAGCTTATTTTAAAACTATTATACAATATCTTTATTTTGCATCTAACCATTCATAATATGTTAATCTTGTTATACTATAATGACAGAAATCAGACATTGATTGTTTATTTACTAAGGATAATAGCACTACTCAACAAAATTTAGAAAATTCACTGCATCTGGCATGTGAATACTGTATGTGTTTTTATCTACTATAATTTAGGGATGCTACATTCAATGCAAAATCAATTTTTTTCATCACATTTATTAGATACACACAAATAACAAAAGTGGTAGCATTTATACTTGAGAAAAATAAGATAAGTGAAAATTTAAATGAATCGAAATTGATATATACTGTATTATGTCAGATGTAAAATGGCTTTTGAGTAGTGTAGCTAACACAGGGACAGGTAAAGCATCCTTCATGCACTCAGAAGATCCTGGACTTATTGGTAAGATGCGGAGTGCATCTTACCTGGAGGATACTTTAGGGGATTAAGCAGCAAGGACTATTAGGAAGGGCTATTTTTTAGAGCGATATCTGGTCTAATGTAAAACTAGGTCTAGTGTCAACATATATTTTCCCTTTAACACGTATTTAGCCTAATGCAGCAGATACTTTTGAGATATCCTGCATTAAGGTGTTGTTAAATAGCCCTAACACATAATTGTGGCATGCCTATCCTGATATCAAAACTCAAGAAAGTGTGACCATAATTATGTGGGTTTGGATTTTGCTGAGCTAGGTGTGGCTTGAGTGGATTTGGTTGTGGCCTCCATGGATCTGGGTGTAATTAAGGGGCATTAATTTATGGTCATAGTAGTGCCCCAATTCTTAATATGTTAAGAAATGTGCTGAAGTATAAACTGTTGCCTAATTGCAAAGGAGGTAGCCATTTTACATGGTCTGGCACAGATTTATTGGTCTTAACAGCGGAGATGAGACAGCCATTCTGAGAAGTTAGGCTAACTCAGATGGCTGATGCTGCAACTGATGGTTGCAATGTAGATTCGATGGTGTGGATCCGGCAGTAGGTGTCTTTTTACACTAGCATTAGCATGCCTTTACACAGCTGCTGCGTACAAAGCGTCTGTGCTACTGTATATACAGCATCTCTGTATCAAGTCCTCAATCAAAATGGTTAACCCCATTGTGTGCAGGTGACATTATATTACTGTGTTTCTCAAAAACCTGAAGGTAACCATTATCAGCCTGTGTGTGGTCATCAGTAAACTGCACTGAGTCATTTCAAACATGATCCAGTCACTCAACCCTTATCACCAAACAGCTGTATTTCAGCCAATATGTGTCCACTCTCCCTTGTGGCAGGATAGCTGGTGGTGCGGTCAGAATTGCATACACTATGATGATTGCATAGGTGTTATCAACCACGTGGAGGAGCCGCTCATTGGCTAAGTCCACGTGGGTCACAGCCAATGAGCGGCCGCTAATGTTAAGCAGCCGCTGATTGGCTCGCGACCCGGTACTAATGACAGCTCAATCCCATGAACTGTCATTAGCATACTGTAACAACATGCTGAAGCGTGTCCGTGGCCCTATTGGATTTCTGCGGAGAACATCGTGGGACAAAAGGTGATTATTGGATCTTTTTTTCAGGTACTTCCATAGGATACTTTACGTTGAGAAGGGAACATGAACATCTGGCAGCAGGTGAGTATGTATGAGTGTGTATGGATGGATGTAATAAATCTTTATTTTCATGGTGTGTGTGTCTTGTGTTTTTTACACAATTCTTTACAGGTGAACTACACATACCAGCGGCCCCTCATGCTGGTACTTGTGGTTCTCCAAGTACCAACATGTGGGGGATGCTTGCTGGGACCTGCAGTTCCACAGTAAAGACAATGGCCCTGATTCAGAGCCGGACGCTCTGACAGAGCGCTCGCTCTGAATCAGGGCCGTCCCTCTTAGTTTTTAGAGCGGCCTCCTGGCCGCTCGTATAGCTGTGGGTGACCACCCACAGCTATAGCGAGCGGCCAAAAAGATGGTCGCGATGGTCAAGACCATCGCGGCCATCAGGCATGAGACGAGACCCTTGTGCAGTCTCGTTGCCGCAAGCCCTGGAGTGCTTTCAGCTCTATCAGAGCCGAGAACACTCCCACTGACATTATTTGTGATGTCAGTGGGGCCGGCCCCAGACGGAAGGCGTTCCCATGGGAACGCCTCCATCTGGGCAGCCACGCCCACGGCACGCCCACCAAAGGGAGTGTGCTGTCACTCACCATCAACAGTATGCCCCCTTTGTAGCGAGACCCATAACGACGGCTTGGCCGTCGCTATCCGGGTCTTGCGCATGCGCACGACGGAGCCGGCTCCCTCGTGCGCATGCGCACTGGGCCAACATCGACCCACTTGCGAGCGCTCGTGAGCAGGTCTGAATTAGGCCCAATGTTGTTAATTATATTTTTAACACTACACCTACACTATCAACCCGCCACCTACCGCCCAGGGGTGCCGGGGATTGCCCCGGGCTATCAGCCTAGGCCAGGGGTGCCCTGGAGAGGAGGACCCCTTTATTGGGGGGGTCCCCAACTCCCCAGGGATCCCTGGCCTGGGCTGACTAGTGGTCAGGGCTGATGCTGTGGCTGAGGGGCCAAGGGAAAGGGCTCCCCTGGCTGTGGCATCACTCCCCCACTATAAAGGATCCGGAGTTGGTTTTAAATATAAGGGGAACCTCACGCAAATTTTTTCTCCCTATAATTAAAACCAGGTCTGGCTCTGCTGCCTGGTGCTGGCTCTTAAATTACTGTGGAACCCTACTCATTTTGTTAACCATAATTTTAAGAACCAGGACTGGCTGGCAAGTCCAGGGCTGGTTAGGTTTTAGGGGGGGACCCTATGTCATTAAAAAAAACCAACTTTTAACCTGTTTATTTACAGGCTAGAACACAAGCAGCTTACACATATTTCACTGATATGTGCAGGCTGCTTGCTCGGGAGAAGACCCTGCAATCGCGGGTGAGTAATCTGCAAAACCTGCTACTCGGGAGAGAAATCTCATTCTGCTTCACCACCGGACATCTCACTCTCAGCTAAACTCAAATCACTCGAGTTTCGGCGTAGTTAATTGAGCTGAAAAAAAAAAAAGCAAACTCTCCCAGACTAGATTCTTAGTAAATTTACCCCTTAGGGTCAGTTATATGAATACCTAATAACCTTTATACCCAAATATCGCTAATTAGCGTTGCAAGTTGCACAAGAAATAATTGCTTTCCAGACTTTGGGCCTCATTCAGAGGCGGTCGGAGGATGCAAGCGGTCGCTCAGAAACTGGGCGGCCGCTTGCATCCTGACCACCTGCCTCTGTTTCGGTCGTTACACCCACAGCTCTAACGACCACTAGGGTGATGGTCGCGATGGTCAGAGACATCGCGACCATCGGGGCTTACGACGAGACCCTAGGGTAGGGTCTCACTTGTCGTAAGCCCCAGAGAGCTTCTGGCTCTGTCAGAGCCGGAAGCTCTCCACTGACATCAGTAGTGATGTCAGTGGGGCCTCCCCCAAACGGCAGGCGTTCCCATGGGAATGCCTCCGTTTGGGCTGCCACCCCCCCCGGCCCGCCTTCCAAACGGGGCGAGCTGTCAATCAACATCGACAGCTCGCCCCCTTTGGAAAGAGACCCGCTATGACCGGCGCTGTCGGTCATAGCGGGTCTCACGCATGCGCACAAAGGAGCCGGCTCCTCGTGCGCATGCGCACTTGACAAACATTGAGGCGGCCGTGCGGTCGTAGACCGTACGGCCGCCTCTGAATGAAGTCCTTTGTGTGGTTTGAAAGCACAAAAAAAGTTATTATTATAATAAAAGAGTATTATGTGCTTTGATCTAAACAATGAGTGCAAAGGATTATTAAGTACATAAGGTACAGTCGATACATACGCAAGCGCACCGGTCCCAGTTACAGTCATCAATCCTGAGGTCTGTGGTCATCCATGAGAATGGCTACTAACTGGGACCAGGACACAGGCTATATACCCTAACAGATCATGATAACAACAATGTAGACATACAAACATAATTCCATTGGTTCTTGCTCTTGGTCTTTGTAGTATGCTGTAGTTAATAGGACAGTTCACTAGGGGTATGTCCCAATTCTCCAGATTACATTGTATTCAATTGATTTAAACTAGATAGAGACACTACATTACAGTGTATACATTCTAACCAATAATTTCCTATATTCCATAACCATCGAACGCAAGATGCGACTCCCTTGCTGATAGATTCAGATATCTGGAAATAAACAGTGTGTCAGTTTAGTACCAAACATGCCATGTCTATCATGTTGTATACCATTAATATCAAATACATACATTTTACATCATAATTAATAACTTTAATATAAACCATAACGTGCAGGAACCTTTTATGAGTGCGTGTATATTTATGGTTATACGTAAGTTTGCGTTGTGTGTCTACATGCAGCATAAAAATGTGTGCTGTGTGTGTTTCTATTTACAATAGCAACTGTATATATGTGTGCATGCATACATGCGATCGTTTAAGTGTATATATACATATATTAATAAATATACACACATATATATATATATACATACAGCTTCAAACAGTCACTGGCTACTATCAATATTACTTCTGTCTGAGCTAAAAAATGACAGACAATGGAGTTTGTCCTGTTCATAGATGGAGCAAGCTTTGGCAAACAGTCTGATAATTTTAACAAAAGGCTTTCCTATGTTTATCCAGAATACAACTGTTAGTTCTACTTAACCACATCAGCACTGGACACAAGGCCTACAATTATTAACGATAGCTAAACGTCTGACCATTGTTTCCAAATCCACATTCAGAACACTCCTTCTGAGCATATCAATGTCTGTGTTATACTTCAATTGTCACAGACACACTGTATCTGTATGCGGAGCAAACACTCACAGTATCTTTGTATATTCCAATTACTAGTCCCAGACATGTCCATAAGACTTTTGTCAGCACTGAATATATAAAGTCTTTAAATATGTGTATTCATGATTATGTAAAGATTTTAACAGTGTGCAGTAACACGGAAGATGTACACAATGCTAAAATAGCACCGTGCTCAATGATATTATACCGACTATGCGATGGCGTCGTGCAGACAACGCAAACATGGCGTCTTCAGATATTAATTTTACAATTTAGGTCTCAGCCAACCATCTGGCTTCGACAGTTATGTGGTGGTGACAGGCCTGCGCTTCTTTTTTCACATATTTTTTGATTGGCAGACATTAGCACTAGTTTTGCCCATCACACTGACTAAAAATCATTTTATTTGGTCCTGGTCCACCAACACGAGGCACCCCTGCTAGTGCCCTGAGGCACCCCTGCCAGGGCCCTGAGGCACCCCAGTTTGGGAACCACTTGTTTAACTTCTATAGAATTTATGTCAACTCTTTTACTTAAAGAGTCATTGAAATGTACATCTGCATACACTGTACTGTGACACAATTATCATATTGAGCCTGAGTCAGAGTTGTTTGCTATCACCACCACAGCTGCTGTGCAAAAATATTCAAATGTCGCAGCCACCTGGATATGTATTGAGACGCCCAGTGGCTTCTTTGCAAATCCAAACACCTGAATGCAGATCATTCCATGTTAGCAATCCTGAGTAACTCTGTGGCTGTGGGAAATGAGACACCAGAGCCATGGTTACCATGTAAGGGATAGCAGATGCAAGCTGTAACATGCTTCTGAAATGGTCACTACACTCCTGTACTTTTAGCCGACACTCCCCGTTACCACCCCCAAACGCTCCCTGACTGCCAATCACACTGTGAATAAATACTCGCTGTGAATAGCTACGGTAATGTCCTTTGACACATGCGCAGTGTGACTCAGACACGTGCAGACGGCCAATTATTGCTCAACTGTGAAAACATCGGCATGGCCTGCAACCCTGAATCAGGTCCATATTTTGTTTCCTCCTCCCTTAGGGGCATATTTATTATATCTGCAGGATATCCCCAGAAAACACACGTTTTAGAGGGGTACTCACAAATACTGTATTAACAATCCCCAGGATTTAAGAAGTAAAGCTGGCCATCCACTTTACAATTTTCTGTCAGATATCTGTCCAATCTGGCTGGTTGGAATGAAAACCTGGTAATGTATGAGAGCAAATGACAGTCGATCATATGGTTTTAAACACTGAAAGAAGGGCAAAAAAATTGTTCAAATTGGTTACATTTGTGTGTTTTAACCAATTTGTCTGAATGACCATTTTTGGCTATTTTCCAGTGTTTGTGAGCAAATGGACGATTGTCATTTGCTCCCATACATTACCAGGTTTTCATTCCAACCAGCCAAATTGGACAGATATCTAACAGAAAATTGTGTAGTGGATGCCCAGCTTAAGGACTGCAGCAGATATATCTGATATCTACTGCGGTCCCTCCATTCCCTTTGCAAAGCAGCCCCTGTAGTATTGTATGGGGCTGCTATGCCGTATAATTTATACCAAATTCCAGATTGCAAAGCCATCTCTTCATGTTGACATTAGAATGTCCACATGGGCGTAATGTCGACATGTCTACAATGTTTACATGGATGTTATGTCAACATTATTAGACTGTCAACATACTGGTTTCCTTCTTACTCTTTCCCTAACCCTATCCCTAGTGGAAACTCTAACCCTTACAGTAACCCAAATCCTATCCCTAACCTTATCCCTATCCCTAACCCTAACAACAACCAAACCCTATCTCTAACCTTATCCCTAACCCTATGCATCCCAAACCCTATCCCTAACCTTATCCCTACCCACAACCCAAACCCTATCCCTAACCTTATCCCTATTCCTAACACTATCAGCAACCCAAACCCTATCCCTAACCTTATCCCTGACCAAAACCCAAATCCTATCCCTAACCTTATCTCTATCCCTAACCCTAACAACAACCAAAACCCTATCTCTAACCTTATCCCTAACCCTATGCATCCCAAACCCTATCCCTAACCTTATCCCTACCCACAACAAAACCCTATACCTAACCTTATCCCTATTCCTAACACTATCAGCAACCCAAACCCTATCCCTAACCTTATCCCTAACCCTAACAACAACCCAAACCCTATCCCGAACCTTATCCCTATCCCCTAACGGCAACCCAAACCCTATCACTAACATTATCCCTAACCACAACCCAAGCCCTATCCCTAACCTTATCCCTATCCCCATCCCCTAACGGCAACCCAAACCCTATCACTAACCTTATCCCTATCCCTAACAGCAACCCAAACCCTATCTCTAACCTTATCCCTATCAGCAACCCAAACCCTATCCCTAACCTTATCCCTAACCCTACTAGCAACCCAAACCCTATCCCTAACTTTATCCATATCCCTAACCCTACTAGCAACCCAAACCCTATCCCTAACCTTATGCCTATCCCTAACCATAACAGCAACCCAAACCCTATCCCTAACCTTATCCCTGACCACAACCCAAATCCTATCCCTAACCTTACCCCTATCCCTAACCCTACAAGCAACCCAAACCCTATCCCTAACCTTATGCCTATCCCTAACCATAACAGCAACCCAAACCCTATCCCTAAACTTATCCTTATCCCTAACACTATCAACAACCCAAACTCTATCACTAACCTTATCCTTATCCCTAATGGCTACCCAAACCCTAATGCTGACCCTAAGTTTCCTGGAAATGTCGACATTACCAATCAGGGCTGGATTAACGGGGGGGCGACAGGGGTGGTCGTCCCTGGGCCCCCACATGTGAAGGGCCCCCACATCCATCAGGGTTAAAGTGGACTGTAACCAGCGGGCACCCGTCTCCATCCCCGCAGCGGGAGCTGGAGCCTAGAGCTCCGTTCGGTTCACGGCTCACACAGTGCACTAAGGGAGAGACGTCATGACGTCTCTTCCATAGTGCAGAGGAGCAGCCGAGCGGACTGAACGTGGACGGCAGCGGACGTGGGGCTTAGCTTAAGGTAAGTTATTTTTTTTTAAGTGCAAGCGGCTTACAGGGGGCATTACTCTGCATTACTACTGGGGGCATTACTCGGGGGTGGCATTACTACTGGGGGTATTACTCAGGGGGAGGCATTACTACTGGGGGCATTACTCGGGGGGGCATTGCTCAGAGGGCATTACTACTGGGGGCATTACTATTGGGGGCTCTACTACTTGAAGGTGGGCACTACTACAGAGGGAGGAGCATTACTATTGTGTGCACTAATACAGGGGCATTACTACTTGGGAGAGGGCGTTACTACAGTGGGCATTACTATTGGGGGCACAACTACAGGGGTATTACTACTGGGGGAATTTATACAGAGGGCATTACTACTGGGGGCATTACTATTTGGGGCACAACTACAGGGGTATTACTACTGGGGGCATTTATACAGAGGTCATTACTACAGGGGGCATGACTACTGGGGGCATGCTAAACGCCAACATAGTCTCTGCACACTCTTTTTATGCGTGTGTTTGTTATTATATTTTGTATGCGATATAGATTATGGTTATAAAGGTGAAGGTCGGTAACTTTTCTTTGTGCAAGTCATTCAGCTGTGAGGTTTGAGAATAAAATCAATATCCACATAACTCTACAGAAACACACCTTCCCTAACACTGCTTTACCTGTTTAAAGGTCTACTAAACCCAGACTACTGTATAAACTGCCTTACATAAAAGAGCTACTTTGTATATTTATTTATTAGCGCACACATATTCCGCAGCGCTTTACAGAGTATATCTTACCATTCACATCTGTCCCTGCCCCAGTGGAGCTTACAATCTATATTCCCTACCACATGCGCACAAGCATACACACTATGGTCAATTTTCGTAACTAAACTTTTTGGTGCCCTGTGCCGAAGAGAGCATTGGCGCTCACCCATTTTTTAAATAGGGAGGTAATATAGTGCACCGCTATGCGCTTGCAAGCGGGTCGATGGTGGCCCAGTGTGCATGCGCACGACGGAGCCGGCTCCGTCGTGCGCATGCGCGAGACCCGGATAGCGACAGGCAAACCGTCGCTCCGGGTCTCGTACCAAAAGGGGCGTGCCGTCTATGTTGAGTGACAGCACGCCCCCTTTGGTGGGCAGACTGGGGGCGTGGCTGCCCAGACGGAGTCGTTCCCATGAGAACGCCTACCGTCTGGGGCCGGCCCCACTGACATCACAAGTGATGTCAGTGGGGAGTGCTTTCGGCTCTGTGAGAGCCGCAAGCTCTCCGGGGCTTGCGGCAACGAGATCCTAACATAAGGGTCTCATCGCAAGCCCGATGGTTGCGATGCTCTTGACCATCGCAACCATCTTCCTGGCCGCTCGCTATAGCTGTGGTGGTCACCCACAGCTATGCGAGCGGCCAGGAGGCCGCTCTAAAAAAAACAGAAGGCCGGCCCTGATTCAGAGCGAGCGCTCTGTCAGAGCGTCCGGCTCTGAATCAGGCCCAGAGCTCCTATGCAGCACAACCTTTCCCTACCACCATGGCACGGACCCCTGGATACCATAAAGGTGGGATTTTGATTACACACAAGCTGAATGGACAAGGGGCAGAAGGCTGGAAAGACAGGATGATGGAGTGACAGGGAGCAGAAGGCTAGAGATAACCAGCAGTCTGCTGGGGGGCAGGAGGCTGGAGTGACATGGAGCAGGGGGCTTAAAAGACAGGGACAGGAGGGTGGAGAGACACACTAGGCTGGTGGGCATCAGCGTGCAGGAGATGAGACAGGAAGCTGTTGTATGATAATGACATTGATTATAGTCCTACACAAACCGGCATCTTCCAGACAATGTGATCTCCTACATGAAGAGTGAATACCGACTGAAGAAGCTGTCTGCCCAGGGAGGATCAATTTCTTCAGAAGTTCCCCATTGCAGAGAAACCACCATATAGGTAATGTAAGGTGTATTTTTATTTAGTATGTAACCCTGGTTAATGGTTAAAATAAGAACTGTACTTATAAATCTATGTAGTTTTTATAAATGTACAATTTGAGGTAAAATATATATACATGTATAGTCACAATTCATGATATATGTATTAACATATCAATTTATGTGGTACTTTTTTATCTCTGTTGTGAGGATGTGCTACAGTGTGTAGGATGCACTGGAGGGAAAAGGAGCGGAGTAATATAGGTGGGAGTGAATTAGTTCCTGTCAGGAAAAGAGGATAAAGTGAGAGGGAGTATATATAACAGCTTTTAGCAGCAACTGACAGGCAGTCTGCTGATCCCTCCCTGCAGTGCCTGCCCTCCTGTGACCCGGGCAGCCAGTGAGCAGCGATTAGCTGCCGGGCGCAGGGGGGCAGAGCCGGAGAGGGAGCCCAGCCGGAGTTGGGGAAGAAGGTGAGACAATGGTGCTCACCCTGTCTTGCTGATGGCGCCAGTGTGGGGCGGCTACCTGGAGGTGGCACAAGCCTGGGCATAGAGAGAGAGGTGCGGGGAAGCCGGTCCGTGACAGCGCCGGAGAGGAAGTATATCCTCCACTATCTTCCGGCTACTGAGGAGGAGGAAGCCGGCCCCCTTTATACGCCCAGCGGAAATAGCGCCGGAGTGACAGGCGCTGATAGTCTGCTGATAGGAGGGAGAACCTCCGTCAGCTGTAGCAGGTGGACAGTGGGAGGAGTTCCTGATGCTGGGAAGGCTGCAGCAGTAGCGCTGAGCCTTGAGTGCGTAAAAGACAGCCCAGCACACTCACACAAGTTCCCTATTGCTGCCACTAAAGGCAGAACTGAGATATAGCAGTGTCAGGTAGATTACAGGAACAGTGCAGATTTTAGCCTCTGCAGTAATTGCAGTAAAGGGACAGAAAATAGCTTATATCGAGCTCTCATTCAGACACTACAGTCTAATTACTAAGGAAGTAAAAATATACAGTATAAGTTTCTTCAGCACAGACTTTACAGTGATCTGCATGCTCAGGGACAAATATCCAAATAGCAACTTGGAGGAACATATATATTAGGGGTGTGCACCGGCCACTTTTCGTGTTTTGGATCTGGATCTTTCTTCGTGTTTTGGATCTGGATTGGTTTTGCCAAAACCACCATTCCGTGTTTTGGGTTCTGGGTTTTGTGTTTTGGATCTGTATTTTTTTTTTTTTAAAAAGCATAAAACCAGCTAAAATCACAGAATTTGTGGGTTTTTCTGCTCCTATGCCATTATTAACCTCAATAACCTTAATTTCCACTCATTTCCAGTCTATTCTGAACACCTCACAATAGTGTTTTTATGTCCAAAAGGTTGCACCGAGGTAGCTGGATGACTATGCTAAGCGACACGAGTGGGCGGCACAAACACGTGGCCCATCTAGGAGTGACACTGCAGTGGCAGACAGGATGGCAGTTTGAAAAACTAGGCCGCAAACAGTACATAATGCAAAGAAAAAAAAGAGGTGCAAAATGGAATTGTCCTTGGGCCCTCCCACCCACCCTTATGTTGTATAAACAGGACATGCACACTTTAACAAACCAATCATTTCAGCGCCAGGGTCTGCCACACGACTGTGGCTGAAATTATTGGTTCATTTGGGCCCCCACAAAACAAGCTGGCAATTAATCTGTCCCTGCACAAACTGGCTCTACGGAGGCAAGATGTCGTCCTCATCCTCCTCATTCACCGATTCCTCACCCTCTTCAGTGTTGTGTACATCCTCATCCTCACAGAGTATTAATTTGTCCCCGCTGGAATCCACCACCACAGGTCCCTCTTTACGTTATGGAGGCTGGTCTCCCTGGAAGAGTTGATAATTCATTTTTATGAACATCATCTTCTCCACATTTTGTGGAAGCAACCTCCTACGCCTTTCGCTGACAAGGTTCCCGGCTGCACTAAACACTCGGAGTACACACTGGAGGGGGGGCAACTCAGGTAAAATAGAGCCAGTTTGTACAGGGGCATCCAAATTGCCTCTTTTTCCTGCCAGTACATGTACGGACTGTCTGACATGCCTACTTGGATGCTGTCACCGATGTAATCCTTTAACAGACAGACGCACGCAGGATTTGGAACCGGGGACACACTACCTCCATCAATTGTCTAAATCCCACTGCACTAATGGCGGATACCGGACGCACGTCTAACACCAACATAGCAGTCAAGGCCTCAGTTATACGTTTTGCTTCAGGATGACTGCTGTCGTACTTCATCCTCCTCGCTAAGGACTGTTGGAGGGTCAATTGTTTAGTAAAAGTAGTGGTGTTCCTACTTCCTCTCTGGGATGATGAACAACTCCCAGCAGCAGCAACAGCACTAGGAGGAAGTGGTTCTTGATCTTTCCCTATTTTATTTTTATCAGAGAAAGTATGGTCCTCCATTTATGTTATATTGATATATACGTGCGGCTAAGGCGCACACAAACACAGAAAATAATTTTTTATTTTTGTTGGAGACTAGTGCACTTTGTGGGTTACACCACCCTTTAAGAAATGAGCCAGCCGGCCCTTTACTTATGGGACACAGGCGCATGCTTGGCACTGCTCCTTTGTTGATGCATGTGCAGCCACAGTGCACACAATTCACAAACACAGAAATTTTTTTTTAATTTTGTTTGGAGTGCCCTTTGGGGGTTACAGCACCCTTTAACGGACAAGCCAGCCGGCCCTTTACCTATGACACAGACGCACGCTTGGTGCTACTTTGTTGATGCACGTGCGGCTACTGCACACACAATTCACAAACACAGAAAAAATATTTATTTTTTTGCACTTGGGGGGAGCACCCCTGATGGACAGAGCACCCCCTGGACAACACTACAGCACCCCTTTAGGACTGGGACACTGCACAGGACTTTGGAGTGGACACAGCCCCTATGGACAACTGACTGCACAACACAGTACAGCCAGCCCCTATGGACTTTGGAGGAGTGGACACAGCCCCTATGGACAACAGCAGCACAGCACAGCACTACACTACACAGCCCAGCCAGCCCTATGGACTTTAGAGGAGTGGACACAGCCCCTATGGACAACAGCAGCACTACACTGCACTACACTACACCGCCCAGCCAGCCCTAACTCCCACCCTCCCTCTTCACTGTCCACAGCCGAGTGAGAAAATGGCGCTGACGCGGGTACCTTATATAGAATCCAAAACCCGCGAGACCCGGAAGGCGGGATGATGACGTTTTGCCTCGATTTCAGATCCGAGTCAGGCGGGAAAAGTCGAGCCTGACTCGGATCGGGGGGGCTCGGCTTTCAGAAATCCTAACCCGCTCACCCCATATATATATATATATATATATATATATATAGCCCAGCACTTAAGTAAGCATAAGGGCACAAGATTTCCCTGTGAGGTATTACATGTCCATGGAGAGCATCTCATACAGGCTCCTATAAGGTAGCTGTATAGGCTGATTCAGGAAAAGCAGAAAGAAGGGTACATTAGGGGTAACAAAGGAGTTAGTAACGTGGTGACCCTTTAGTGGTAAAAAGGGGGGTTACAAGTACATAATAAAAAACACGCTCCAGGGTTGCAGGGAGCGGCGAGGGCCCGGGTCAGTTGCTGAGGGAGAAATTGTCCCCTTTCCAGTGCTGCTGAGTAGGACAAATGTCCCCTTTTGAAGCGTGCATTGTTCCCCCCGCATATAGTATTTATTTTCTACTTTTTGGTAGAGGACATGGCGAGACCTCCCTGATTTGGCCACATCCTGTCCTGTATTTTGCCAGAGCAAAAGTGGCAACCCTAGTGAGCATGGGGGGGATTGGCTTCTGACACTTCTTGACGAGAGGGGTGACCAGCTGCGGAGATACCATTTGTTACATATTTCCAGCAGGGGCAGCGGTCGATCCTTCTGCACTCCCTAGGCTATACCACTGGAATTAACCTGCCATTTCTAATTGATTTGCAAGGGAATCAGGAGCACTCCTTGAAAATATCTCGCAAAATGCACTTAATGTTAACCTGCAAGAAAAGGGCACAGAACCTGCAGCTAATTTAATCGACTCCTAAGTTTTTTCTTCCTATTTTTTCCTTACTATACACATAGCTTTTTAAATTCACTGGTATTGCTTGCTAAAAATAATCTTTGTAATTGCCAGTAGAGAGAAGAATTTATAGAACATGTCAGTCAACAAACAGGTAATAAACAAAATAGAAAAATATGACAATCTGGTTCAATATTACCCACATGATAATTATTAATTTTTTTTCTAGCTTATTCATTCCAGAATAATTAACCACATAATAAATGTATTGTGCTTCGTCTGATTGGCCAGGCAGCTTTCCGTTGGCTTTGTGGCGGGTTGGGTGAAACACCCTTTGGTTCCGCCGTTTTTAAATATCCGACATTGACGGCACTTTGAGATTGAAACAGTAAATCCAGCGGTTTGGAGATCAAAACCGCTGGCAGTATATTTTGGTTTCAAACCGCCACACAGGCCTCTCTTTAGTAAATATCTGCTTTGCAGGTATTGTTGAGAAGGCCAGCCATCCCAACATTATGATATTTTAGTGCAGGTCCACCATATGCTGCCGCTTCAACATTGTAAGAAAACATGTTAAAGATCCTCCACAACCTAGTAGGAACTAGCGGCCTGATTCTGCTGTGGACAGTATTGTACAGTCGCAGGGAAGGGATTGTGCAATACCGTACAACTCAAATACAAATGCAGCAGGAGGTGTCTGTAGGAAATAGATATGTGATCCGAGTGCTGTGTCCAAAGACTCATTATCGGATCACCGAAGGTCATAGCCCTTGGCCAGTCTGCGTAAGCCAAAGCTTACTCATACTGGCCGTCGGAACTGGTAAGCCGGGTCTGAGAAATCTGCATCTGAGCAGGCGGCTCCTCACCTGTCTGGCTGGGGGGGTCTGCATTTCACATCCTCCCTCTCCTCCCTTGTGATTGACAGCTGATGTCACCAGGAGGTGGGGCTTAAGTCAGGAGGTTGTGGGTGTGTGGCCTAAATCAGGGGTGTGGCTTAAGACCGGGCTTGCTGCTAGGCTAGCAGGCAGGTTGGCTTTAGGGGCTGCATTAGCTGCAGTCCCTATGAGTCAGATAGGGCTGCCGTTATAGCAGGGGAGTGGCTTCCCTTCAGAAGCCCTCTCTCTGCTATTGCAGTCCAGACTGGAAGTCCCAGGTGGAAAAAACACCTCCCCCTGAGACTGCCTGTCTGGCTGGGATCAGCAGGGAGGGCTTCCAATGAGAAATCACTACCACTGCTGCTAGCCTAGGCAGTGCCTGTTGGGGGGGGGGGGGGGGGGCTGCAGTCCCACGGCCCCCAGGTAAAGTCCGCCACTGCTGATGACACAGACCCTGGGCTTAGCTTGCCTACAAAATCGGGGAGATACGCCCCTATTTTATAGAACAGCCCTGGTCTCTGCCCCCAGATGCCGCAGCATATCAATCATGCTGTGGCTTAGGGGGTACTGTGAGCGATCACGCAGGACCCGTTCTGCACATGCGCAGACCTCCAAACATTGGTTTGTACGTGAACCATCGAGTTTACGCACTAATCCAAATGAGGCCCTCAGTACCAATATAATTAGATTTTTCTGCTGTAAAAATAGTTATGTTTATATAGATGACGAGAGTACTCTAAGGATATAATCCATATGAGCAGTTTTTCTGTTTTACAGTCATTCAGTCACTTGACTCACCTCAAACTAGTCTCATGGAGAATTGCCTGTGAAGAAAAACTGAAATTGATTTCATTTGATTAAGAATGGGATTGTTTAAATTGCTCCATGTGCTGGAAATCATCATTGAACTGATTGTCCAGCAATTTAGAGGTCTATTTACTAAGCTGTGTTAGGACATAAAGTGAACGGTGATAAGGTACCACTGCCAGAAAAATGGCAGGTAGGAGCTGATTGGCTGGTACCTTATCACTTTATCTCGTAACACAGCTTAGTAAATCTTTGTTAAATATGTGAAAAGCCAAGTAATTGTTGTGGCTACAATGCTGTTTTGTAATGAATAGGGTAGGGAGGCGGGGGGAATCCCAGTCCAGTACCTTTCCAAATGTGCTTGGTACATGTCCTAATTTTCTGGCATAACAACTATATATT
The DNA here is from genome assembly GCA_031769625.1 of Taudactylus pleione. Classification (NCBI taxonomy): domain Eukaryota; kingdom Metazoa; phylum Chordata; class Amphibia; order Anura; family Myobatrachidae; genus Taudactylus; species Taudactylus pleione. The sequence continues at coordinate 11,188,201 of JAUIMM010000036.1, read as the reverse complement.
TACAAATTTACCAGTAGAGAGTAGAGAAAAACAAGAACAAGTTGAAAATCTTTCTTTTATCATTTTGTATTCATAGGTTAAATAATACAGGAAAATTAACATTGAAGGTGTCTGCCATTAAAGTACCTGGCATCACTGTCATAATGAGGCCTATTTATTGATGTTGGCTTGGACCCCCATAAACTATCATTGCTTATTGTGGTGATTAGAATTTTTTTTTATTGACAATTTATCAAAATTCTCTTACCAGGACCGTGGCTCCAATAAGAGCTCGTAAATAAACCATTTTCTTATGGGGACTGTTTATGTGATCAAAAATACCCTAAAGTTAAATGGCCCTGATACTAAATAATGATGCAATCCTCCGAAAACAGCCATTGACCGCAATAAATCTATACTAATATAATAAGAACGTTGTGTCTGTCTGTGTGTTCCAAGTTGGTGCAAGAACTACTGAACCAATTTTCATGAAAACTGCATCATTTTGTAGTGAAAAATCCTAGAAATAACCTGAACTTTGTTTAATCTCCATCTGTCAGGGTAAAGCTGAGTGATAACAAAAGCAAAATGTATTGACATCATCAATGCAATAGTTAGGTGTGGCACCATGTGCGTGGCTGGTAAGGGGCGGGGGAAGAGGTGCTTTGGGCCCGAATTCACTTGAATAGGATAGGCTACATAGCAGTCTGTGCACAGGGGTTGGTTATGGGATCTTGACGATCAGAATGCTGACAGCGGCATCCCAACAATCAGAATCCCGTCAGATTTCTGTAAGTATAGTAACTCTTACCCTAACCCTCCCCCTAACCTAACCCTCCCATAACCTACCCCTACCCCTCCCCACCAGCAGCCTAACCCTCCCCCTACTGCCTGGCCCTACCTCTTCCCCTAACCCTAAGTCTCCTCCTGGCCCTAATACTTACATCCATGATCTGTCTGGATTCTGACAGTCAGGATACTGCTGTCTGTATTGTGATCATCGGCATCCTGACTGTCGACTACATCCTGTGCACAGGGCACACAGTGACATTGGTGTGAGCGGCGGGTGAAGGCTCTGCTGCCAACAGTCTGTCTAGCGCTGCTGGTCATGTGGGCCACTCATGCAACAGGGCCCCTATGCGAAGCAGTACAACTATAACACCTCAAATAAAAAAAAAAGTTGTCAGTAGCGATTCCATCGTGGGTGAAGCCGCGGGCAACAGCTAGTACATTAATAAAAAGGGCCCAAAGTTACTTAAAAAGTGTTTGTTAACCTCTGGCATACCAGCTTCTGAAACCAAAACATGTTTTCGCAGAGTTCCTTGTTTTGTTCTTTTAGAAGTGGTCATTAGATTCATCTGTACCATGCTAAACAGGTTCAGCAGCTTCTTGAAGGACTCCAAAAACACAGAATGTTGTGCATATCACTTGCAGCATTTAGGAGCTCATTCAGACCCGATCGCTAAGCAGTGACCGCTCGCTTTCAAAAGGGGCCGGGTATGCAAATCAAGCGATCGCACTTTGCGGTGTAAGGACGCCCTCTATGTCCTAGAGAGCGATGGCAGTGAGCGTATGCAGGACTATAAAACCTCCCACCTGTCACTCGCTGCACACGTCATCTCCAGGAAGTGTGTATTTACTCGGTAACATCGAGGGCCATCAGATCTGCTCACAGTGCTTGTGGTAGACCCTACCCTCCCGCAAGCACTGCGAGCAGGTCAGGCTAAAAAACAACCAAGTGACGTGTTCAATGACGCTACTTTGCTAATTATGCACCCATTAAACTCCGTTCTGACGCCCAGGCACGCCTGCGTTCGCACATCCACACCCCTGTTCACAAGCACCTTCCCGTGTTACCACCTACAAACGGCGCTATCTGTCACTCAAAGTAGTGGCCAGTCTGTGTGCAACGAGCGCTCGATTCCCGATCGCTAAGACTGGCTTGCGCACGCGCATTGCGAACCATACGCATGCGCAGAAGTGCGATTATCGGCTACAGCGAGCGGCCGCTGCTTACCGTTCGGGTCTGAATGAGCTCCTTATTCTGTTCATTTGGCTTCTGGGTCTATTAAACGATATGTGGCTTCCATAGGCGTGCACAGCACATTATATTAGAAAAACATTTCTAGCTCTGATTTTGTGTCTACAACCAGTCAGGGTGCGCGTCTAGCATTACCTTGAATTCATCAATCAAAAACTAATATCAATATCAAACTAAGTACACAGGGGCTACTTCAGCATTGCACGTATGTTCAATGCTGAATGCAGATTCCCATTGCACGCAGCCCTGCTATGACTCTACCTGATTGACTGGCAGAGGCATTTAAGGAGCTGTGCGGGGGTGGCTGGTGTTCCCATAAACGGAGCGTGTCGGCCCTGTTTTCCTGGAGTGGCAAGGCCAGGGGCTGCGTCCACGGATGGTCGCAATAGTGATCCCAGCCTGTAACCTTAGTCGGAGTGCTGGGATCGCAAATGCAGATGCAACAGGTTGTGTCAGACGGGAGGCAATCGGGAAGCCGACTGCCTAAATACCGGCAGCCGGCTTCCCGACTGTCTTATCCCGGCATGGGTGAAATGCCGGGCGTCTAGATATAGACGCCCGCATTTCCCCGACGCTGGGAGACCGGCGCCCGGCATCACGATCGTACTGATGCCGGGCGCCGCGAGCGGACAGCCGCGGGGGGGGAAGGGTTAGGTTTAGGGCTCCCGGGGGGGGACTTAGGGTTAGGCACCCCCCCGGGAGGGTTAGGGTTAGGCTAGGGGGAGGGAAGGTTAGGGTTAGGCACCCCCGGGGGGGACTTAGGGTTAGGCACCCCCCCGGGGGACTTAGGTTTAGGCAGCGGGGAAGGGGGTGGTTAGGGTTAGGCACTTAGAGGGGGGATTAGGGTTAGGCACTTGGGGGGGAAGTTAGGGTTAGGCACCCCTAAGGAGGGTTAGGGTTAGGGGGGTTAGGTTAGTGGATACTTACCTATCCACAATAGGGATTTCCAGCGCTGTCGGGCTTCCGCTGCGTCGCACTCTGCTTCTGTCGGGCTGCCGCTGACGGGAATCGAACCGCCGGCCATGCGGCTGACGGTATTTCATACCAATTCCGTGTCAGACACCTCCTGCTACATTTGCATATTAGCAAGGACGGAATTGCAAAGCTGCTTGCGTGCAACTTTGCAATTCCATCCTAAACTGAAATCACCCCCACAATTTGCAAGCAACAATCTATTAATTAAAATGAGAGATTTACTAAAGGTAAACTAAAGTTACAATAGGTCCAATATGACAAGGCGTTTTGTGCATTTAAAACTGTTTATACTGTATATAAGCTCCCATACAGTGGCCTAAGATTTGTCACTATGCGCCTGGCAGTATTTCATACCGATCCCTTTAGGTATACCTTATTCCAGTGTTGGCTAACCTTGACACTCCAGCTGTTGTGGAACTATATATCCCAGCATGCCCTGCCACAGTTTTAGCATGCCCTAATAGCAAAACTGTAGCAGTGCATGCTGGGTTATGTAGTTCCATAACAGCTGGAGTGTCAAGGTTAGCCAACACTGCCTTATTCAGATCAATGTCATGAAGGCAGCACTTCACCCAGGATCAGATTCTGGGGTCTATTTACTAAGCAGTGTTAGGAGACAGAGTGAAAAGTGATAAGGTGCCAGCCAATCAGCTCCCAACTGCCATCTCACAGGATGTGTTTGAGAAATGACAGTTGGGAGCTGATTGGCTGGCACCTTATCACTTTTCACTCTGTCTCCTAACACTGCTTAGTAAATAGACCCCTAGTCTTAGATGGAATGCAGTAAGATGATCACTGTGTGCGGGAGGCTGACTGAGCGCTTCGCCCTGCTGCAGTCAAATCATCAGTCATGGCTGGCAAGTCATGGTGTGTGTATCAGGGGCACCCACCCTTATTCTGTCTCTGACTTATTCCACTCATGTCTATCCATCATCCTGAACACACGTAGCCCTTTTACCTGGGACATACATATATTAGCTGTAGTGTTAACCTACCTAAGTTAATTTTGAGGATGGATATGGTGATTTTTGCACTGTGCATGCTCTGTAGAGGAGCATACACAGGCATTGCAGAGTTGTACGCAACTCAGCTGTATCTCCACTTTAAGTTGAAGAGGTGTACCAGGGTGCCAATGGGGTGTTCAGATACACAACAATTTACTGCAGGTGCAAAGGCGCTGATGAATAGTAAAATGTAGAAAATACTTACATTTTCATATGGTATGTCCCGCTTGAATACTCCAATGTTGTGTGGGACTCTCAGGGTGATGTATATTATATATTAAAGAGAACAAACATAAAAATCAACAATTTTGTTATAAAATTTTGTTTTCACATCAATTTTATATTCATTTCTGAGACTCAGCGTGCACCACTCACTAAAGAAGTGGGTGTGATAATCGTATCAAGGTATCTTTTTTTCACCAAAGGAAATTCTTCATCTATATCTCTATTTGATATAGGAAAAGAACAGGGCGTACCCTACTTACGATAAGCTGAAGGGGTGCCCCGCACATCAATGGTATCTTTAGGTAGGAGAGTAGGCCAATTTTAGTCCTTACTGCCCTCCTTCTCCAAATGTTTCTTTTGTTTTTGGAGTCTCCTGCTCCAAAATGGGTAGAAATTAATAGACGGTAATGTATAAAATCATTTATTACCATAAATAAAAAACATCCAAATCTTTCAAAAATAATCCTTAATAAACTAAAGGATTTGGGTTTCTGGATATATGTTAAAGACAGATGGTAAAATTTAATAGATTGCAAAGTCTGGTTCCTTACAGTCCAAAAAAAGGTAAGTAGTCTAACATTGTCCAGAGCACCAAATCCAGAAGTCCACCCCTCACCAATGCGTTTCAAGCTGCAATACCAGATCTTTGTCAAGGTATGGGGGATGGTCTTGTGGGAACTTCTTTTATACCCTCCTTAAGTGATTAATTAATCCAAATTGAGGATCCAAGTTTTTACACCTAAAAGGTAAGCCCTTCCTTATGTCTATTACAAACTTCATACTATAGTAGTCAATCACCTGTCATATTAAATCCAGGTTACGTCCGTTCCATTAAACTTATCTGACAGTATATTTCCGATCATATGTCCGGAAGTTGCGGGTTCCAGCAGCTCTGGTGTCCATTCACTAGAGGACCCTTTGCCGTGGCTCTAGTATTCCAGATGCCGGAGTTCCACTCACTAGAGGACGCGCCGTCACAACTCTAGTGTTCCAAATGCCAGAGTCCCATTCAGTAGAGAACTATCTGTCACAGCTCTAGTGTTCAGAATGTCGGAACTCCTGATATTCAACAAATTTTTCCTGCTGCTGTAAAGTCGCCATTAGAATGGTTTGAAGTCCTCCCGGTTACCATAGTAACCGGGGACTCAGTCTCATAAATACAACTCTGTCTTAAAAGTCCACATCCTTAGCAATGATATAGATACCTAAACAGAAAAGTGCAATTACCATATGAATAAAATAATGTAAATAAAACTTTATAAAAATGTTAATATGAAAAATCAAGAGATGAAAAAAAGGGGGCTAACAATGAGTGTACTAATATAGGGATCAATAAAAAGATAAAACTAGATAAGTGAATAATTCATGGTATGGGTAAAAGTGCAACTAAAAGAAAACCCAGATTATAAGATCTTATAAAAACCATTTCACTTCGAAGTCCTGGTTTAACCCAGAAGGTGCTAAAATGTTAAATTTATATATAAATTTAATTTCTTCTTTAGCTAACCTAGTATTACAGGTTGAGTCTCCATATCCAAATATTCCGAAATATGGACTATTCCGAAATACGGAATAATTTTGGCATGACTGAGATAATGAAACCTTTGATTTTTGATGGTTCAATGTACACATACTTTATCTAAGGCACAAATTATTAAAAATATTGTATAAAATTACCTTCAGGCTGTGTGTATAAGGTGTATATGAAACATAAACGAATTTCATTTCTGTACATAAAGTTTGCTTGAGCCACAAAATTATTGAAAATATTGTATACAGTTACCTGCAGGCTGTGTGTATAAGGTGTATATAACACATAAATGCATTCTGTGTGTATATTGGGGTCCCATTCACAAGATATTTCATTATGATATGCAAATATTCCAAAATACGGAATATTCCATTATCCAAAATACCCCTGGTCCCAAACATTTTGGATATGGGAGACTCAACCTGTATGAGTTTTACATCTTTCAGGATTTTTCACTAGTTTAATTCCAAAAAAACCTCTGATATCTTCTGTAGACTTGTTATGGACTTATTTTAAATGGGCGGACAGTGAGTGTGTCTCAAGACCTTTGCGTATGTTCCACAAATGCTCCTCAATTCTTAATTTTAGGTTCCTTTTTGTTCTCCCAATATAAAATTTGTCACAACTACATGTAATGGCATATATAACATTCATAGTGTTGCAAGTGATGAATTCTTTTATTTTATGTTTTTTACCATTAATCGCTACTTCTTCAATCTTTTTGACACTTGAATCCTTTTTGATATTTCTACAACCGAGACACAATCCACATCTATAAAAGCCAATTGAAGTAGTTTGATCCCTATTGACCATTGGGCCCAAATATGCACTTTTCACAAGCTTTGATTTGAGGTTGTCAGCCTTCCTATAGATGTATTTAGGTTTTGGGGGAATCAGACCTCCCAGTATAGGGTATCTCTGTAGAATTGACCAATGCCTCTTAATAATTCGTTCAACGTCTTTATTTTGTGCACTGGATTTGGAAATAAATTCTCATTGGTAATCATCTTTAATGACTGTTTTGGGTTCTGTAGTTAGTAATTCTTCCCTCTCTGTTTCCAGTGCATTTGTGAAACATTTATTGATCTCACTTGCTTCATACCAGATAGACTAAGCTGAGCGAGGGCATGTCATGAGTGTGTAGGCAGAATGGCGGCCAGGCTATGCTGAGATGTGTGCATGCATTGAAGCGCCTGTTTTCAGATGGATCTCTTGCACCAGCTATGCAAGTTCGTGTTGATAATAATGGCGGCTACTGCCACAAGCCAATGGATTGGAACGGTGCGGCGGCATAGATTTGTACAACTCTGCATATGGGTGAATATCTGCATTTAATTCCGCGCACACAGTGTGAGTGTAATTGTGGCCAATTTGCCTGCAACTCACCATTCGTTCCATGGTCTGCAATTACACTTTTGCAACGTCATGATTGCAAGTGAGCTATTTACACTGCGTCACTGTTTTGTAATGGACCCTAACTGACTAGCAGTGAGACCAGTTACCTAATGTTACCATTATTTTCTGAAAATACTGATCTTATTTATCCCCATTTGCTGAACTAACATTTGGAGCACTTTGGATGATTATGAAATAATGTCATTTTTCAGATGCAGATGCTGTTCTTGTTTAATCTCCTGTCTATAAGGGGCATGGGTGCAGCTGATGAATGGCTGAAAGGAAAAAGTGTGAACCATCAGTCACAATTAATAATTTTCACATCAAAAAAGGAAAACAAAGAATCCCATACGAGTGCACATTGCCTCGCAATATATTACATTTAAAACATAACCTTTATTATTGTTATCCACTACAGTGGTTACTTAAAACACAGCAAAATAAAGAAGTAAAATAAAAAGTTTACAAAGAAAATACTCATTAAAATAATCTAAAATCTACAGTCATGCTCAGTCCAGTGTCATTTATACACGTAATATAGTGTTATCGCATATGTGTGTCCAAATCTAAATCAATGAAATACAAAGTGACATGCCCGTGTGTGTGCAGCATTATGCTGCATACACACGGAACAACTTGAACAACCATAGATATCGTTGATAGATTTCCTTCCAACTTTCTGTAGTGCAGGGCAAACGATTTTGGTTGTACACCCTGATAGATATCTATGATAGATATTTCAGTGAAGCTATCTTTTTGAAAACATTTTTTATTTTATTAAAATAAATTGTATATCATACATAAATCAAATACAGTGTAGATCACAAAATAAATTAAAAACATCCAAAATACATATTCAAATTGGAATACATATACATAGAAAATAAATTCAAACTTCCAAACAGTGATATAAAGAGAATTACAATAAAATCAAATACTAAAACACACAAAAATAGTAACATATATTCAACAATATTAGAAATATAATGGGAAGGGAAAAAATAAATAAACAAGGGAAAAAAAAGAAAAATAGTAATTATAGAAATACATTCCAAAAATAAAATATATAAAAAAGGGGGGAGAAGAGATAGAAAGGTCAGCAGAGATCTGGAATATTGAGAGACTGAGACTGGAACCAAGGAAACCACATCGCTTGAAATTTAGCCACCCCATTAATTTGTAAGCTGGTAATATACTCCATAGAGGCAATAAAGTTAATCTTTGCTACAAGGGCAGGCAACAGAGGTGGGCTTTGGTCTTTCCAGTGTTTGATAATTAGGGATTTGGCTGCATTGCATATGTGTTCAAGCAATTTGTCCTGGGATTTGGAGATCCCAGGCATAGGAGCATTCAATAAGGCCGCTACAGGATCTAAAGTTACCCCAATCCCAAGAACACGGCAAATCAGTGAATGAACCTGGTCCCAAAAAGGAAGTATAGAGGGACAGGACCACCAGGTGTGAAGGAAGGTGCCTTCCTTTCCACATAGTCTCCAGCATAAATTGGATGTAGCCGGAAAAATGGCGTGGAGTTTGGTAGGTACTAGATACCATTGGGAATAAACTTTGTAGCAAGTTTCTCTAATTCACAGGTTCTCAAACTCGGTCCTCAGGACCCCAAACAGTGCATGTTTTCCAGGTGTCCTCACAGAATCACAAGTTAAATAATTAGCTCCACCAGTGGAACTTTTAAAATGTGTCAGTGAGTGATGACTACACCTGTGCACCTGCTGGGTGACCTGGAAAACGTTACCTGTGTGGGATCCTGAGGACCGAGTTTGAGAACCTCTGCTCTAATTGATACACCAATGGAGGCCTTAGCTGTGCGCAATCTAATCTCTTCCCATTGATCATCCTCCAACGCTAAAGACAAGTCAGACTCCCAAGCCAATTCATGGGGTTCACGAGCCGGGGGGTCAGGGGTCAAAATTTTATGATAAATTAGTGAAATGTTATCCCTCCGGTCACTTGAGAATAAACATAACCTTTCAAAAGGAGTAGGCGAGCGTAAAGCAGAGGACTTGGTTTGAGAACGGACAAAGCTAAGAATTTGAAGATACTGAAAGTGACATGAGGAGGGCAGGCCATAGCGATACTGGAAGTCTGAGAGAGTGGAAGGAGCAAATGCCCCTTTAATGTTGGTGAAGCGTTCAATACCACAATTATTCCACAAAGCAGCAAATTTATTGTCGCAGCCCGGGGTAAATAAAGGATGATTCCAAATCGAGGTCAGGGGCGATGGATAGGAAGCTAATTCACAAGAGCTGCGAAGCCTATCCCATAAACAGATAGTAAAATATACTGTTGGAACTGAAAAGGCAGAGGCTGGTCTGCACGATCCAGGGAGCCATACCAGAGAGCTAACAGATCCTCCCTGAATTAAGGAGTTTTCGATATCTACCCATTTCTTAGACCCTGTTACAACTTATGATTGAGTTGACATGCTGAATAATAGGTTTGTGAGACCCAGACCACCCGAGACTGTACTCTTAGCTAGGATAGACCTACGAATGCGGGGCTTATGTCCAGCCCATATGAACTTGTTACATAGCTTCTGCAGGGAAGCAAGTGCCGAGCACGTAACAGCTACCGAATGGGTTTGGAATAAATATAATAAACGTGGAAGGAAATTCATTTTAATTGTATTAATCCTGCCTATCCACAAAATATACATATTAGTCCACCTGTCTAGGTCTTGCTTAAGTGTCTTAAGTTGCCCACACACATAGCGATATTATACCCGATCTGGCTAATTCCGACATATTGGAACGACAGATCGTGTAAAACATGACCAAATCATGAGTAAATCGTGAGTCCCCACTCACGATCACAATGTGATGCGCGTACCCGCTGGTCGCACATCGCATCGTCACATCTGTCGTGCAGTAGGGCAGATCTGACAATCTAGGACACGATGCACTGTAAAAAGTCTGGATCCAGGAGAGATCGTATAAAGATTATACACCAAATTGTGTGCAGAGCTGCCGGGGACAGTTTCAAGGGAAATTGTACACATCAGCTGATCGTAAGCACATCGCTATGTCTGTGGGCACCTTTAATCATGGAAACATAATTTGCTTTATAGAGGGAAGAGTAAGTTTAGTAATAGACACTCCTAAATATCTTATGGGTAAAGGTCTCCAAAGGAATTGAAATTTGTCAGAGTTGCCTGAATTCGGAGGGGAACATTTCAAGCGAGGGCTTCCGATTTTGAATGATTTACTTTGTAACCCATCTGTTTGGAGGTTGGGGAGAGATACTAATGGATTAGACAGTGTTAAAAGAACATCATCCACGAATAATGACAGTTTGTATTGATTTCACCCTATTGTGATCCGTCCAATGTTCATATTTGTCCAATGCGTGCCACCAATGGTTCAATACATAAAGCAAATATTAATGGCGAGAGTGGGTGTGCCGTTAGACAGAGTAAACCTTGGGGAGCAGAAGCCATTGGTCATAACTGCTGATGAGGGGTTAGAATACAGAGCCTTGATTGCAGACACAAAATGACCCTGAAAACTGAATGAAGATGGTGTTGAAAATAAAAATGGGCAGGAGATGCGATCAAATGCCTTTTCCACGTCTGGGGCCAGGACAACCGAAGAAAGTTTTGTAGAGTAGATATGGTGAATTATGTCAATTGTCTTTCTCGTGTTGTCCGAGGCCTGTCGACATGGAACAAAGTCCACCTGGTCAGGATCCATGAGAGAGGCCAAAATGCCATTCAATCTGTTAGCCAAGATTTTGGTGAATAGTTTAAGGTCGGTGTTTAGTAAGGAAATAGGCCTGTAATTAGTGCAGAGGGAAGGATCCTTTTCTGGTTTTGGGATGACTATAATCTGGGAAGCTGTCTTTTCAAAGTGAAATGGGGCTCCGTGCATAATTTTTGTTAAATAATTGAATCATGTAGGGCTTAAGTTGAGGGGCAAATGATTTGTAGTATGCCATTGGGAACCCATCCGGGCCTGGGGCTTTAGAAGGTTTTTGAGATTTAATAGCGGTTTCTAACTCGTCTAGCGAGATATCTTCATAAAGCATTTGACAAGACGCTAAATCAGTTTTCGGCAGGATACAAGAGTCTAAATAGTCCTGACATTCCTTTATATGAACAAGTGGGTCGGAAAGGGGGGGGGGGTAAATTGTATAGAGCTTCATAGTATTTGAAAAAAAGCATCATTAATATGTTTGGGGTCGTAATTCGTTTTACCAGAACGATCTCTAATGAAGAAAATAGCTTGAGAGGCCCGTTTTTCACGGAGTTTGTTAGCCAATAAGGTGTGGGCTTTATTACCTTTGTCAAAGAACTTCTGGTTGGTCCAACGTAAAGAACGTTCTACTTTCTCAGCCTGAATAGATTGTAGCTCAGCACGAACCTGAGATGGTCGAGAGAGAACTTTTTTTGAAAGGATGCGTTTGTGTTCCCTACCCAAATTCGCTATGGTAGATGTAAAAAAATTAATACGGTGCTCCTACTCTCTTTTTCTACGGGAAGCATACTGAATTATAGCTCCTCGCACAACGGCCTTATGAGCCTCCCAGACAGTGGACATGTTACAATCACCAGGGGGGTTCAGAGCAAAATAATCCTGAATACTGTTTTTAATAATTTCCTGGAACTGATGAATTTTCAACAATGTTTCATTCAGTCTCCAGGAAGGGCTACCCCCTCTCGCTTCCAAAAGGTCAAAGAACGCTATTAAGATAGAGTGGTCTGACCATGTGTTCAGGATAATAGAAGAGCGGTGAGCTGTTTGTGATAGAGGGGCACAACACAAGAAGAGGTCTATATGAGAATAAACATTGTGAGGGTATGAATAAAAAGTATAGCCTTGGGTGGTGGGATTAAGGGAGCGCCAAACATCAAACAGACCAGCCTCTGCCATACATCTGTGGAGTGCAGAGGAGTTCAATGCCGCACCACTATGTGAGGGAAGGCCTGATCTATGCAAATGTGGGGCAATGGCTGAGCTAAATTCAGCACCTACTAGCATTTTTCCCCATCTGTAAAGAGAAAGTTCGCGGAAAAATGTACGAAACAAACGGGATTGGCCAGTATTAGGGGTGTACAGGTTAGCCAGTGTGACCTCCTCATGTCCAATCTTAATAAACGTATCATAATATATCTACCATCAGTATCTGATCTTGTGTCCAACAATTGGAACAAGAGGGAACTTTGAATGAGAATTGCCACCCCGTTACGTTTGGAAACATGATTAGAGTACCAAACATTAGGAAACAATTATGAGGAGAGTGAGGGATGGGAATCTTTTTTTAGGTGAGTTTCTTGCAAAAATATGACATCTCCACTTAATTTCTTGAGGGCCAAATGAAGATGTGAACATTTCTGTGGTGTTCAGGCCTTTGGCATTGATAGAAAGGCAAGTGATGGGCATTATGACTTGTAATATGGGGCTCCCACGCAGTGAATCAACACTACAGGCTCTGCTGCCTTAAAAGAGAGGGAAAAAAAGAACTTAACAAAATTAGAGTACTAATAAGTGATGAGGATCACCCAATGTATCGGGAGATCTGCCACTAAAGTTGAGCTCCACAAGAGGAGAAGCTCACTGGCGGGTCGAAACTAATAACGGACTATGGGCTCACTATGAGACCTCTACAGAGATTAAATTACAATAATCCCTAAAATTGGGGGGGTGAGGTGGCCGGAGAAAAATCCACCAAAACTCACCCAGAGCTGAATCCAAAATGAAATCAAACATTACAGAATAATGAACAATGTTAAGACCAATAGGGAAAATAAAAATAAATAATTAAAAGAAAATACATATATAAGAAAATAGCATAAAACAATAAAATAAATCAAAATAAAAAACCATTATGGTGCATAATATTAGATAATATGTAAATAATTAAATAATAAAATACTGGAAATGGCCACAAAAATCAGCCATAGTAAAACAATAATAAATCAGTAGAGAATTTACCTGAGGTATAAAAGGAACAACAGTAATACCATTATAACAGGAACATATAAAGCATGGATTACTTTTCAAACCTGGGTCAGGAACGCATCAGGTGTGAGAGGAGGTATCAGATCTGTCAGGACAAGCACCAGAGGAGGGAGCGAGGCAAAGTTTACGGAGTAACTGCATCCCTTCTTCCACAGAACGCATAGTGTGAAAGCGGCCTTCAATATCCACTGATAGGTGGAAGGGGAATCCCCATCTGTATTTATAACCATTGTCTCTGAGTACGGTAGTAACCACACAAAGGTCTCGTCTTTTGCAATGGTGGAAGGTGCCAGGTCCTGTTAAATCTGTAACTGAGAGCCTTCAAACAGGGTCGATGTACTCGTTCTGGTCACCATCATAATTCGTTTTTTTGATCTTAAAAGATAGAAATTTAAGAACCACATCACGGGGAGGGTCAGAATCCTTAGGTTTAGGACACAACGCACGATGGGCCCGTTCTAGCTGGATGGAATCCACTGTTAGTGATGGTACCAGTGAGACAAATAATCTCTTAAAATATGAATCCAGGTCAGATGTATTAATAGATTCGGGGACATTGCGATTGCGCAGATTATTCCGCCTCTCCCGATTCTCAAGATTCTCTGTTTTATCATGAAGGAAGTGCACTTCATTAGGCAAATAGTCCTTATCTTGACCAACCATCTCTTGAAATTCCTGATGCTTATCCACACGAGATTCCAAAGATGAGGTACGAGTGTCCAAGGCTGCTATATCAGATTTGAGTTCTCCAATGGGCGATTGAAGGGCAGATGTAAAAGAAGATTTAAGGTCTAAAATCATAGCTTGAAGAGACTGAATATCTTTGGTGGAAGGAGCTGATCCTGGATCCATCACTAGAGGTGATGTACAAGAAATGGGCGAAGTGACAGAGGGTTGTTTGTCTCGTCGGGAGAAGTGCTGCGTAATATCTTGCGTGCCACCTTTGTTGGCTCTGGTATTCACTCTGCTCATAATATCTTATAAAAAAAGTTACCAGTGTAGGGGAAAATGCCAAAAAAAGAAAAAACAATTGGTCATGCTAGTAGCTCCGGGATAGGAATAGCGGCAGGTGGGGTGTCACATCACATTTATTATAATTAAAGCAGGAAGTCCAATATATGACTTTCAGACCAGGGACAGAGGGAGTCAATGCCCCATCAGTAACAAAAACACCTCAGTAGGAACTAATGAAAGTAACTGGGAAGTGAATAGTCACTCTGCACCGGGTTGAAGAAATTCCAAATAGGCTGCCAGGGAGGAATGCAATAGCAGACTAGTAGAGTGTGTAATCAAATGGTTGTAGTCTGAAGCAGCTACTTAACACTAGGGATGAGCGGGTTTGGTTCCCTGAGAATCGAACCCACCCGAACTTCGGGGATCTGGGGTGATCCTAGGCGCCCCTTGGATCTTTCCTCCTGCCCCGGATCCCTAATCGAGGCAAAACCTCTCAATCCTTTGTGTCAGATCTCGAGGTTTTGCCTCGAGCGGCCATTTTTTAAAATGCCTTTGCCTTCAATAGTCTGTCACGGCTCACGGCCAATCAGCATTATGGTGCTCATTTGCATGTAGCACGGACCCGGGAAATCCATGCTACATGCATCTGTGTGATTGACACAGACCTCGGATGGGTCAGTAAGACCCGTCTGTGCTGCTGTGTATTTCAATAACACAGATGCACGCACGAACCAGGAGATCCATGCTACATGCATCTGTGTCATTGACACAGAGCACTGATGGGCCCTTGAGACCCATCTGTGCTGCTGTGGTAAATTAAAAAAAAAAATGGTGTGCCCCCACCCCAAAAAAAAAAAACAACCAGCCCTGGGCACAGTGACCCAGTGCTGGGTGTGCTTAAATACAGGGGACAACCGACATAGGGGACCCCTGTACTTAAGCACAACCAGCACCAGGCTAATCAGAACCAGCCCTGGTTGCCAAAATACAGGAGACAAACAATTGTAGGGGTCCCCCGTATTCTGCGCAACCAGCACTAGGCTCTTATCTGGTCCTGGTTCTGGAAATTCAGGGGGAAAAAATGAGTAGGGTTCCCCTGTATCTTCCAGAACCAGCACCAAACTTTTTCTAGCAGGGGGCTGATGCCACAGCCAGGGGAGCCCTTTCACCGGACCCCCCAGCCACAGCATCACAATCAACCCGCCACCCACCACCACCAGGAGTGGCAGGGATAGCCCCGGGCTATCAGCCTGGTCCTGGGGTGCCATGAAGAGGGGGACCCCTTTCTTTGGGGGGGTCCCCAGCTCTCCAGGGATCCCCAGCCTGGGCTGATTAGTGGTCAGGGCTGATGCTGCTGTGGGGCCCGGTGAAAGGGCTCCCCTGGCTGTGGCATCAGCCCCCCGCTAGAAAAAGCCGGGTCTCACTGACCCATCCGAGGTCTGTGTCAATCACACAGATGCATGTAGCATGGATCTCCTGGGTCTGTGCTACATGCAAATGGGCACCATAATGCTGATTGGCTTCCTGTCTGCCACTGCAGTGCCACTCCTAGATGGGCCACATGTTTGTGCCGCCCACTTGTGTTGCTTAGCATAGTCATCCAGCTACCTCGGTGAAACCTTTTGGCCTAAAAACAATATTGTGAGGTGTTCATAATAGACTGTTTTTTTTTAGTTTAAAAAAAAAAATCCAGATCCAAAACCAAAACCCGAAAACTGAACACGGAGGTGAGGTTTTGGCAAAACCAATCCAGATGCAAAACCAGGGGAGATCCAGATCCAAAACCAAAGCCAAAACACGTGGGTCAGTGCACATCTCTACTTAACACAGGTATCACAGTTCCCCCTGGTACTCGGTATTGATTCCTATAAGTCACTATTTAGCACTGCAAGTCACTTAAGAAAGAATTGCTTTCCAATCCAATCGTGTGGTTTCCAAAGCATAAAAAGTTATTTATGTAAAGGGTTAACATGATGTAAGATTTAGCAATTAGAGTAAAAAGCAATAAAAATGTTACAGACGATACATACACGTGCGCACTTGTCCCAGTATACAGTCATCAATCCAGAAGTCTGCGATCGCTAGAAGATGTGTGTACACTGAGGTCAGGACACAGCTTATATACCTTACAGGTTTCTGAGTTAACAGAGGGACAAATTGACAGGTTCTCATTGGTTCTTGCTTCTGGTCAATCTGGTCATTGGTCAGTTCATACGGTGTCATCAGGGGTATGGCTCAGTCTTCCAACGGTCACATTGTGTACCTTCCCACCAAACAACTGGTTAAAATTGGCTACAGCACTGCATTCAAGTTATAACATTCTATTCAATAACTCCCTATCATCCATAACTAGCGGACGCATGATGCAACTTCTTTGCCGATAGAAACAGATGTCTGCAAATAAACAGGGATTTAGTATGATACCAAACATGACATGTCCACTGTATTCTGAACCTTAGATCTCCTTTAAGTACATCTCACACAATAATTATTAGATAACAATACCTTTAATAACTCTGGTTATTAACTATAATGTGTGGGAACCATTTTATATGTATGCGTTCGCATATGTGCATCTGTGTATTGAAATAGCAAATATGTGTCTGCATGTATGCATATGAGCGTCTATGTGTATGTATGTGAATATACATACGAACGTCTATGTGTGTATATATATATATATATATATATATATATGTGCGTCAGTGTATGTATATTGTGGATTCGCATTTGTGCGCAGTGGATTGCACCGATGCAAAGTAACATCCTAGTAACACGTCATCTGACCACAGACGACTATATTGTCAGATAATAATTGTACAGCGATCATATCAAATTATTTGACTTTGACAGTCCACCTTTTGATAGCAAACATAAAACTATCACATTCTATTCTTAACCTTTTTAGTCATGCATAATAAATTATTATCTAATGTTCTATACGGTATGACACAATTTGGTCATTGAACCATCAATAGTGCGCCTCAGGAAAGGGTAAAACAACCGTTATACGCACTCAGCAGATCTATAGGGGACCATTGGTAGGATGTGGGACCTCATTGAACCTATAAAGGAAGTTTGGGGGGAAATTGAGACTACATTATCTATGATGTTTAACGAAACATTTACAATATATTTTATTATACATGACCAAACCTATTCACATGTTATTATCTGATGGTACATTCAATTTCAGGATTGTAATGCAGTTCTTTATCAACCTTAGTACCTATACCACCACCACTCACCACCATTAGGATTTCATTTTCACGATTTACCTTGGTGGTACATTTTCCACACTTTAACACAGTAAGAACACATCTGACACATAAACCAATTACTAAAATGACAACAAGTATAAGAATAAGGAGCTTACCTACACTAGCAATCATCTCCTGTGCCCACTCTCCCAGACCAGAGAACCATTTTACAGGGTTTAACCATGAGAACCATTTCTCTACCTTTACGTCAGTCTCATACAAGGAAGTATTATGGCCCTTCCGAAATTCCCATTTCAGTTGTAGGATTTCATCCATTCTCTGGTAAATCACCTCTTTGGGGTCATTAGTATTATGGGTGATGTATGTGCTACACCAAATTGGGTGGCCAAAATCACACAATATCCACCAGTAATAGCTGTCAGGTAGTTTAACACTAGCCTATGTTGTACCAATTCCTTTTTATAAGCCTGTAGCTCCTTACCCGTATACCTGAAAGTGTCATCATACATCTCGGTGATGTTGTCTATTAATTTTGCCAGGTCTTGGATGTATCTAAAATTTAAAGTTCCCCGAGTGATCCTGGTGGGATCTAATGCTACCAAAATTTGGAAGCCAGTTGTTTCACTATTCTTCACCAGGGATTATATTTATTTTGTCACGATGTTCATACTGCGTGTGTATGTATGGGGGTGGTGCGGTTTTATGGATACCAATCATTTCATCATGTGTAAGGGTTATTACCTCTGGGACCAATTTACCTATAAAACAATAAACCCTTGGAACTCGGAGATAAACAAGAATATGCCCTTCTTCCACAAACATAATATACATTAACTGGGAGGACATATGGTATATTACGATCCTGCACTATATCACATAAAGTTTTAACAAAACTACCTATGCCTATTGTCCTCATCTGTTCAAGACATGTTTCAGCCTGAATAACATTTTTACAATAACCCATAGGAACTTTTCCAATAGATACCACATTCGGTTTGTTCCTATGTCCTCGTCTCTAGTGTTCGTTACTAATGGTGTGGAGAGCCATTGTCTTATCCAATAAGTCTGCTTCCCAATTCACCAGTCTTTCTATGTATGAAATGTTCAGACACAGCAAAGACCGATCTATGGAGTATTTGTGCATCTTTAAACTAGGGGACCTCGTGATGTTATAGTTATCCATCTATGGACCTCCCTCCCCATAATTCAAGGACCTCAGAGAAATTTAATGGGAATGGTACTAATCCTACATTATGTTGTCCCTGAGGCACGTGAGTGCACACCAACATTGAGTCTGGTTTAAGACCTTACCCACTAAGGAATGGTAATCCTCTAAAGGATGCCCACCCAAATACAGATTACTCTTGGACTGGCATCGTTGGATGTATTTCTAATCAACTAGGGATCCACAGTACTTACAAATACTATATTCCTCAGGCAATAGCCCCTCACACTGTCTCCGAGTTCCATGGCTAACAGATCTCTTAACAATCCCTGAACTGAGTTTGACCATAGGTTGCTCTGATTGTTCTATTGCTCTCTCCTCTGGCTCCACTCTATTGACATCACTATCGGCCTCCCTCTCCATCATCTGTCCTCCGTCACAGAAATAGGAAGTCCTGAAACAAATAAGAATGAGAAGAACCCTGGAACAAGAAAAAGAAACAGATCGCCACTCCATTGCTGGAATAGTAATCTGTACACGTCTCTGGCTCAAGTGTTTTTACTGCAGTCTTTAGTTCTCCCGGCACAGGCTCGCAATCGACTGGTCCATGTTGTCTATCTCGACTTCGACTTTTACCTCCTTAGGGTGGTTGACCTTTCTGCAGTGAGTGGAATGGACCCAGGTATCTCTTTTTTCTACCTTCAAAGATGTGGTACTTGTCATCAACACCTGGTAAGGACCTTCCCACCGGTCTGTCAAACAACCTGAGCATAAGTAATTTCGGATCATAACATGTTCTCCAGGTTCAACATCATGACAGTTTGTTTCTGGCATATCAGGTAACAACATTTTCAGTTTCTGTTGCTGTTGTTTCAGCTATCTACTCACTTTTATAAGATATTGCACAGTAAGCTCATTATTGCTCTTCAAATCATCCTGCGGACCTATCCTGTGGACCTATAATCAAATGAGGTAGCCTTTGAAACAGTATCTCAAAGGGGGACAGATTGAGAGGAGATCTGGGAGTGGTTCTGATGCTATGGAGGATGAGTGGTAAGGCTTCTGGCCATCCTAATCCAGCTTCAGCCATGATCTTACTCAGTTTATTCTTAATAGTACTGTTTACCCTCTCCACCTTGGCACTGGCTTGCGGTCGGTAGGGGGTGTGAAGTCTACTATTGATTCCCATAAGCTTACACATGTTCTGGAAAACATCACCAGTGAAATGAGTACCCCGGTCACTTTCTATGATTCTAGGGATACCGTATCTGCATACAAACTCCTGAACAATCTTCTTAGCAGTACAAACAGCAGTATTAGTGGCAGCTGGATATGCCTCTACCCAATTAGAAAATACATCAGTACAAACTAATACATACTTGAGATTCCTGCAAGGTGGTAATTGGATGAAGTCAATTTGTATTACCTGAAAAGGTCCATCTGTCGCAGGGATATGGGATGGCTCGGTTGGTATTGTCTTCCCGACATTTTTCCTCAAACAAGTCAGAGAGGACATTGCTTTCTTTCCAGCTTGAGAAGAAAAGCCTGGTGCACACCAATATGCTCTGACCAACTTGCACATACCTTCTTTTCCCAGGTGAGTCAAACCATGCGCTGCCTCAGCCATGCTTGGGTAGTATGCCCTGGGAGCAACAGGCCTACCTTGTCCATCTCTCCAGAGTCCAGAGGACTCCTGACCATATCCCTTCGATATCCAGACCACCTTTTCCTGTAGGGAACACAAATCTTGCATTTCTATTAATTTCTGTGTGTCTATTGTCTGGAAGACCATCACTTTGTTAGTTGGTATATTTATGTGTAACCCTGCTGCCCATTTGGCAGTTTCATCTGCTCTGTTATTGCCCATTGACACCGGGTCTTCTTCACATGTGTGGGCTTTGCATTTGATGACAGCTACTGCCTTTGGTAACTGAATTGCTGTCAGAAGTCCATTTATGTGTTGTGAATGTGCTACTGGTGTGCCTGCTGCTGTCATAAAGTTCCTAAGACGCCAAAGAGCCCCAAAATTGTGTACTACCCTGAAGGCTTACCTAGAATCAGTGTATATGTTAGCTGATTTACCTTCTGCCAACTCACACGCTTTCCTTAATGCCACCAATTCAGCCACCTGGGCTGAGTGAGGTGGACCAAGTGGTTCAGCTTCTACAACATCCTCGTCATTTACAAGAGCATAACCTGTGCATAATTCTCCTGTGTCTGTCTGTCTATGACAACTCCCATCCATGTAAAATGTCAAATCTACCTCTTCTAATGATGTGTCACGTATGTCTGGTCTTGCAGTAAAGGTCTGATTCAAATATTCCATACAATCATGTGTGTCAGTAAACCTGCAAAACTCACCTTCAACCAGAAACTCACCTTCCTCCACCCTTTGTGCATCTCGAGGCACATATGGTAAGTACGTTGCTGGATTTAACGTATTGCACTGTTTAATGGTAATATTTGCAGGTACCATCAGAGCTAGTTCCCATTTCATGAACCTTGCTGAAGAGACATGTCTGGTTTGAGCTAAATTCAACAAAGCAGATACTGCATGTGGTGTATATACAGTTGTATCATGCCCTAATACTACGTCCTCGCTCTTATTTACCAGAAGAGCAGATGCAGCTACACTTCTAAAACATGTAGGGAGTGATCTTGTCACAGTGTCCTATTGTGCACTGTAGTATGCTACAAGTCTGCTAGCATCACCATGTTTCTATGTGAGGATACCTCCTGTGCAGCCATTGTCAGACTATCCTTAAGGGTAAGGAAAGCCTGCTCTGTCTCCTCAGTGTGTATGACATGGTCGGGTTTTGAGGATGAAACTAAGTCCTGCAATGGTAATGCCAAAATAGAAAAACCTGGGATCCACGTCCTGCAGTATCCACACATGCCCAAGAAGGTACGGATTTGCTGCTGGTTTTGCGGCAGTGTCATGGTCTGTATGGCCTGAATTCTGTCCGTTGTCAAGTGTCTTAGCCCCTAGGTTAGACAGTGTCCCAAGTATTTGACCTTAGTCTGGCATGGCTGTAATTTGTCCTTTGCAACCGTGTGCCCTGTTTGTGAAAGATGACGCAACAACAGTTTAGTATCATTTAAACATGACATAAACAAATCAGAGCACAACAACAAATCATCTACATATTGAATGAGGACAGACCCATTGCTTGGTTGAAAAGATTGCAAACAGTCGTACAAGGCCTGAGAGAAAATACTGGGGCTATCTATGAAACACTGGGGAAATCGTGTCCATGTATATTGTATCCACTCTGTAGGAGAATGCAAATTGATATTGACAGGGTGAAGAGGAACAGATAAGAAAGCAGAACATAAATCAATGACAGTGAAATGAGTAGCAGATGGTGGAATCTGCATGAGGATGACAGCTGGATTGGGCACTACGGGGAATTGGCTTTCAACAACTTTGTTAACCCCCCTAAGATCCTGTACTAATCTATAGCCCCTCCCCCCAGTCTTCTTCACTGGAAAAATGGGGCTGTTGGCTGGACTAGCTGTACGAATTAAAATCCCTTGTTGCAATAACCTAGCAATTATGGGATACACCCCTAGCTCCACCTCAGGCTTTAATGGGTACTGAGGGATTTTGGAGCCTGCCTACCAGTCTTCAAGTTAACCATTACAAGGGCTACATTTGCCGTCAATCCAGTGTCCTGTCCATCTTTGGTCCAGAGGGAACCCGGTATTTGCAATAACATCTCTTTTATCTGGGATGGACTTGGTTCTAGAACGGCAGAGTGCAACATTAATCTTTGTGGTGTGTCCAATATATCCTGTACCTCATGAACAACCTTCTCTGGTATATCTAGGAATATACCATCAGGGGTACAGTATATGACACATCCCATTTTACACAGCAAATCCCTTCCCAGTAGGTTAGTAGGAGCCACCACTGCCAGGAGAAAGGAATGCTTGGTTTGCAGTGGCCCGATAGTAACCTCTGAGATCTGGTTAAAGGGTAATGCTGTACCCTCCCTGTTACTCCCATTGCTGGTATGGTCTTGTTGTCAAGCTGTAAATTAAATGGAGAAGTTATCACGGATCTGGTTGCCCTTGTATCTATAAGAAAAGTGTGTTTAGTACCAGATATATCAACTGTCACTGTAGGTTCTTCCCTAGTATTCTCAGTCAACCTGAATGGCTGTAGACTACAGGTATGACCTGACCCCTAGCACTGACTATCATCCTCCAGCAGTGCATTTGCTGTCACTATGTGAGCGGGTAACCGCTGGAAATTTCTTGAATCTTGTGAGTGCCCTCTCTGAGTGCACCTAGGTGTTCCCTTCTTAGGTGGCCCCCAATTTCTCAATTTACAGTCCCTCTTTAGGTGTTCTTCTTTATTGCAATTATAACACCTTACTGTATAACTTCGTTGCTGGTATGTGTTGTAGTTATGTGACTGTGTAGGTAATCCCTCTAAAGCCTGAATGCTCACTGCCATTAACTTCTCACTCTGTGCCTCTTTCTTCCTGGAAATGTTCTTATCATGTTCTATGGCAGATTCTCTAAGTGCATCTACAGTAATTCCTCTCCAGTTAGGTAGAGAGGTTTGCACCCTCGTCTTTAGATTATCTATGAGACCATCCATTAGTACCGTAACAGCTACTTCCCTGTGGTGTACATCATCTTTAATATGTGCTATCCATGTGTACTGGGTTATCGTTAGCAGCGCTCTGGTGAAATAATCTGCTGCAGATTCACTATCTTTTTGTTTAATAGTGAAAATTTTACTCCAGTTCACTACCACTGGAAAATATATGGCCAATTGTGTGATTATACGTTTTATATTTACCTGGTTATCCTCATCCGTTAAGGATTCATCCTCCTCCAATACACAATCCTTAATAAACTTTTGTACATCAGTATTGGAAGGGAGACAGGCCCTTAACACCACTCGCCAATCTTTATTAGTTGGCTCATGAGCATTACCTAAATCTTTAACAAATTTCTGGCATTTGGCTAACTCTTTCCTAGGGTCTGGGAAGTCTGACATAATTGAATGCAATTCTGCTCTCGTCCATTGACAATGCATTCCTACATGCCTGATAGGAACTATACCATCTTTGTCCGGTTTCCCATTGGGAACTGTAATTGTACAGACAGGATGTATACCTACCACATCACTATGTTCAGGATTAATAATTGGACTTATTGTTTTGGTACTATGGATGTTACCTCTTCTACCACGGTTTCCACTAGTCTCACTAATTTCAGCTGCTGCCCTTCGTGGTTGGATCGCTGCCTCTCCTCTCTGTGGAACATCTAGTATATTAACAGCATGTGCAATGGCTGAAATTACAGTGGGTTCATCATCTTCTACAACAACATTTTCCTTGAGGTGACTTAAAACAGTTAATTGGTACGATTTTTTTGTTTTTGGTATCGGCTGTACTTTCACCTGTGGCCGCATATGGCGGCAGAGGTGCACATGCGCTCTCTTCTTTATGCGCAATAACGCTACCTTGCAGCGTGGGTACGCTACCGGGCGGCGTGCTGCTTTGCGGCATGAGTACGCTATTTTGTGGCATGAACACGCTACTTTGCAGCGTGTGCACGCTGCCTAGCGGTGTGAGTACGCTGCTTTGCGGTGTGCATACACCACCTTGCCACGTGTTCCCCTCGTGCTGCCACAAGTTTAAACAATCATTATACTTCACTCTTTTCTTCAAAGATTTGACTAAACATATGTTATCTCTAACATTACTTAGTACCTCCAAATTGAAACTGCCAACTTTGGCAAATTTGGGAAAGGGTTTCATACATCCTTTGGTCATCTTGACCCATATGTCGCAGTACGCTGTAACGTACAAGCCATACTTCACATTCATTATATACCTTGCCGAACCAGTCGGCCCATCCATAAGCAGCACCTCATCGCCCATCCCTAGCGACTGCTTAGCACCCATCTGGGACAACACTTTGGCTACTTTCGCTAGAGGTTTCAACCGGTGGCCGAATTAAACAAGCTGCGTCCACTCACTTCCACCCGCTGTGCACAGCCGACCGCTAAGCATTTTTTTGTTAGCGTTCACAACGAGGAGACAGAAAATAGCCTATGCAATTATTCTGCTTTCCGGACAAATTAACCAAGCTTTGTCTGACCGCTTCCTACTTTGAGTTACTCTCCAACTGGTAGAATTTAAGTATTCCACTTAACCTTGCCAGCGATTTCCTCCACCACACCCAATTCACAATCACGGTTCACACAACCATGCGGTCCAATCACATTGCCCAGAGACACTAACTTATCAATGGACTTTGCAATTACAATTGGGAGTCGACCGAGAAACAACCTCTGGTTTCTCACCCAGTTATACCTGCCATGTATACTGCTATGGCTGTCCTACCCGCCTCTTGGACACCTTGCCAGCCCTTTTTATTTTCAACAGTTCAAAAAGCAAAAACTTTCTCTCCGATTTTCTTTTTCCTTTTCACATCACAAGCATATGTTCACATTCATATACCTTTGTTTTCTGGCCAGAAAAATGCTTTCCCCCGTGACAATACCTATTCAGCGATACAAGACTATCTATCACAATGATTGCTTAAACATGTGGCAGTACTACAGGGAAGATGCATACGCTATTTGCGAATCACCTATTGCAGCGCAAAAGTGACAATAAAAGAAACTGACTTCTCTCATGTCCCTGGATTCTAATCAGCGCTCCTTAGATTACACAAAAACGGATATTCGGTTTCACAACATAAAGTAAAAAACAGGCTTTAAACAGATTGGTTCTTACCCGTATATGACGCATCCACCCTTTGTTGAGGAAACGAAATTCGTACGCTTTACGTAATTTCCGGTAGCGTGAGATCAGTCGCGAGCCCCCATCTATTGATTCCTATAAGTCGCTATTTAGCGCTGCAAGTCACTTAAGTAAGAATTGCTTTCCAGTTCAATCGTGTGGTTCCAAAGCACAAAAAGTTATTTATGTAAAAGGGATAATACGATGTAAGATTTAACAATTACAGTAAAAAGCAATGAAAATGGTACAGCCGATACATACGCATGTGCACTGGTCCCAGTATACAGTCATCAATCCAGAAGTCTGCGGTCGCTAGACTATGTGTGTACACTGAGGTCAGGACACAGCATATATACCTTACACGTTTTTGAGTTAACAAAGAGGCAAATTGACAGGTTCTCATTGGTTCTTGCTTCTGGTCAATCTGAACATTGGTCAGTTCATACAGTGTCATCAGGGATATGGCTCAGTCTTCCAACGGTCACATTGTGTAGCTTCCCGCCGAACAACTGGTTTAAACTAGAGATGAGCGGTTCGGATTCTGTGGAATCCGAACCGCTCCGAACATTGGGGATCCGAGTCCACCCGAACCCTGTTCGGGTGTTCACCGCCTGACTCGGATCCCCGTTCGGGGCCGAACGGCGGCCGCCTGATGTCGGATTCTCACTAGAGAATCCGACATCAGGTCTCCTCGCGTGTAGGGCAGAGCGCAGTGATAGCGCTCTGCCCTACACAGACACAGACACACAGCCGCCAGCGGCAGCTGTGTGTTTGTTACAGCAGCCAATGAGAGTCACACAGACTCTCATTGGCTGCTGCACGGAGGGAGCCGGCTGGAGCTCACACATGAGCTCCGTCTTCCGGCTCCCTCCTCAGCGTGTGACAGAGCGGACGGCGCTGGAGCGGTGGATACAGGTAAGTTTTATTTTTTTTATTATTTTACTTGTCAAAGGTCCGGGGGCGCTACTGGGGGGGGGGGGTCTGCACTACTGGGGGGGTCTGCTACTGGGGGGGGCTATACTACTGGGGGGGCCATACTACAGAGGGGCCTGCTACTGGGGGGGCTATACTACTGGGGGGGGGTCTGCACTACTGGGGGGGGTCTGCTACTGGGGGAGGCAATACTACTGGGGGGGCCATACTACAGAGGGGCCTGCTACTGGGGGGGGCTATACTACTGGGGGGGGTCTGCTACTGGGGGGGCCATACTACTGGGGGGGATCTGCACTATTGGGGGGCCATACTACAGAGGGGCCTGCTACTGGGGGGGGCTATACTACTGGGGGGGTCTGCACTACTGGGGGGGGTCTGCTACTGGGCAGGGCTATACTACTGGGGGGGCCATACTACAGAGGGGCCTGCTACTGGGGGGGGCTATACTACTGGGGGGGGTCTGCTACTGGGGGGGCCATACTACTGAGGGGCCTGCTACTGGGGGGGCCATACTACTGGGGGGGCCTACTACAGGGGGGCCATACTACAGGGGGGGGCCCATACTACAGGGGGGGCTACTACTGGAGCAGCCTACTACTGGGGGGGCCTGCTACTGGGGCAGCCTACTACTGGGGGAGCCATACTACTGGGGGGGCATACTACTGGGTGGCATGCTAATGGGGGGCATACTACTGGGGGGGCCTGCTAATGGGGGACATACTACTGGGGGGGCCTGCTAATGGGGGGCATACTACTGGGGAGCATTCAACTGGGGGTACTGCATAGTGGACGGTACTACTAAGGGGACTGCATAGGGGGCACCACTGCTGGGGGACATTGTGTAAGGGACACCGCTACTGTGGGCATTGTGTAAAAGGGTCACTACTGTGGGCATTGTGTAAAAGGGGCACTACTGTGTGTCGTAACATAAATAAGAGACACTACTTTATGGTGTAATGTGAATCAGGCCCTATGTGCGGTGTAATGCTAATAAGATTGTGCACTGTGACTCCTAGGGCCGTAGCCCACTTTGTAAACAAGTACTGTGACTCTGCTGGCCGTACCCCACTGGGTGGGTGCACTACTTTTCATTTCTGCCACTGCTGTGTGGCAATGTGTCATAGATGTGCTTTATACTGTGGTGTCTGTGTCGTTGTGCCGCTGCTTTGTCGCTTAGTAACCAGTCAGCTCACTGCAACCTTTGGCCAATAATGTTGAAAACAATATTATAAGCTGTGATATGGTCTAAATTGACTGGAAATTAATGTTATTGAGGTTAATAATACTCTAGGAAGAAAAAAAAGACCAATTTATGTGATTTTAGCTTTTTTTGTCAATTTTTGTAAAAAAATCCAAATCCAAATCCAAATCCAAATCCAAAGCCAGTCACCGCAGTTTGGCAAATCCAAATCCAAATCCAAAGCCGGACGACGAATTAGAACCAAATCCAAATCCAAATCCGGCAAAAATGGTCCGGCGCACATCCCTAGTTTAAACTGGCTACAACACTGCATACAAGTTATAACATTCTATTCAATAACTCCCCATTGTCCATAACTAGCGGACGCATGATGCAACTTCTTTGCCAATAGAAACGGATGTCTGCAAACAGACAGGGATTTAGTATGATACCAAACATGACATGTCCACTGTATTCTGAACCTTAGTTCTCCTTTAAGTACATCTCACATAATTATTAGATAACAATACCTGTAATAATTATTAACTTTAATGTGTACGAACCATTTTATATGTATGCGTTCGCATATGTGCGTCTGAGTATTGAAATAGCAAATAAGTGTCTGTATGTATGTGAATACGCATATGAGCGTCTTTGTGTACGTATGTGAATATACATACGAACGTCTATGTGTATATATATATGTGCGTTAAGTGCTTCAGTGTATGTGTATTGTGGATTCGCATTTCTGCGCATTCTATTTCACCGACGCAAAGTAGCATCCTAGTAGCACGTCATCCGACCATAGACGACTATATCATCAGATAATAATTGTACAGCGATCATATCCAATTATTTGACTTTGACAGCGGGGATGGTTGCAAGCCGCTGCGCAGATTGAGAAGCGTGACGGCCACTAGAGCTGGGGCACTCTGATAGGGAACCTGAGTATAATTGATAATTAGAGTCCGGGGGCCAGGTGCCACTAGTAGGACTTCCAGATGAGCAGGATGCAGCTAATTGATAGTGGGCTCCGGAGCCCCGCAGAAGTGCTGTTGGGGCTTATTAAGGGAAAAAAGCTGGGGTCCAGAAGCTCACCTAAGTCCGGGAGTCAGGAGCTGCAGGAGGACCACGTGGGGTGGCAGGCCTCTATTGATCGCGGCAAACCCCAGGAGCTCCCCCAGGCATGCCGCGGGAGCCAGAGCTCAATAACAGGCGTTCCAGGACTCTAGTATAGCCAGGAGTCTGGGGAGTCACATGGAGGAGCAAGCACGGGGGCCTGCCTCAGGTATGTTGCGGCAGCCGGAGTCCGCTGTTAGCCGGGCCGGAACTCAGGCACTAACTCAAGGCAGGTGATCGGTAGTTGCAAGTAGGCCTCTGGATGGAGTAGCTAGCTGGTGGGCATCGCCAGATGTCGGAGCCCCGACGGGAGGGTCTAGGGGCTATTAGGGTCCCCGAGGGTTCAAATGAATGTCCAGTGCAGGGATAGGGCAGGTATGAGACCCCTTATCATCCGGAGCTCACTGTGGATGCGACTACACCGAAGGACCTCCAAGCTAACTTTTTACAGGCAAATCTTTACAAAATTGTCCAAGTTGGCCAAGTTATCGTTCATGCGGGAACGTGCATCGTTGGTCGTTGTCAGGTTGGTGACTGCAAAACAATGAACGATAACTATATGAACGATATCCTTCACATCGCTCATAAAAGTCGTACTGTGTGTACGCACCATTAGATAGAGTAGGAGCAGTTATTACCTTGCTGCTCATGCTAACAGTCGGGGTGATAAGCTGGCAAGAGGGACTGTTTGGAGATGAATAAATAATGAGCAATTGTTTGTTCTTACTGCTCACGCTGACAGCTCGTGGGATAAAGTCTATTAGCAGTCAGCTGCTTATCTTTACCTTCTATACTAACAGCCCCATAGTGAAAGGACAATAAGAGGAGCTGTGTCAGTGTGGTATGGGAGTTATAAATGTGAAAACAGCACAATTAAACAATCTGATAGATGTAAATCAAATGAATATTTTGAATGCTATGTAAGTGAAATAAAAACTCTGAAGACACTAAATGAAATATATGTACAACATGAAACCTATATATCACCTGACTATTGTGGTACTTATGAGTTATTAAAATACCATACGTTTGTCCTATATTTGGATGTGTGGTGATTTAGGGGTCTATTTACTAAGCTGTGTTAACAGATAAAGTGAATGATAATGTACCAGCCAATCAGCTCCTAACTGCCATGCCACAGGCTGTGTTTGAAAAATTACAGTTAGGAACTGATTGGCTGGTACCTTATCACCGTTCACTTTATCTCCTAACACAGCTTAGTAAATAGACCCCTTAGAGGCATATGTATCAAATCTTGATGTGTGCTTAACGATCGTCTGATGGCAAGAGACAGAGGTGATTGTTCAATCTTAATCCTCCTGGATCTCTCAGCAGCATTTGATACTGTGGACCACGGGATTCTAATTGAGCGCCTGAAAAATTTCTGTGGACTGGATGGCACAGTCCTTAGCTGGTACAATTCATTTCTGACCGGCAGGTCACAGAGAGTTTCTTCTGGAGTAATCTCTTCATCACCAGTGCCACTTCCATGCGGTGTCCCACAGGGTTCTATACTATCTCCCATGCTTTTTGCAGTATACATGCTACCATTGGGTGAAATAATCAGACGTCATGGCCTGGTCTACCACTGCTATGCAGATGATACACAACTGTACCTGTTCTTTACTCCAGGTACAAAGGACCCCATAACAACCTTAAATGGCTGCCTAGCTGAGCTTCAGGAGCAGATGAGTGCTAGTTGGCTGCGACTGAACCATGATAAAACAGAGGTCCTTATGATAGGTCACAGCATAGCCAACTGACAGGACTTACGCTTGGGGGTTCAGAATTACAAAACACTGAACATGTGTGGAATCTTGGTGTTGTCCTGGATAGTGGCTTGACACTTAAACATCAGGTATCAGCCACAATCAAATCATCATTCTTTCATCCGAGGAACATTGCCAGAATCAAGCACTTAATTCCCTCAGAAGATCTGCCTAAAGTCATACAAGCATTTATATCATCACGCCTAGACTACTGCAACGCCCTCTACCTTGGACTCCCAGCAAAAGAATTGCACTGCTTGCAGATGGTACAAAACGCAGCTGCCAGGCTATTAACCAACCAGCCCCGTTCCAGCCACGTAACACCCATTCTCTACTCCCTTCACTGGCTGCCTGTCAGATGGCAAATTGTTTTCAAGATTGGATTACTGACTTACAAAGCCCTACATGACCATGGCCCAAGGTACCTAAAGCAGCTTCTGATTCCTTACCGTCCCACTCGATTACTGCGATCCGTTGACGAAGGACTATTAACAGTACCTAGAATCTCCTGGAATTCGTCTGGGGGTCGAGCTTTCAATTTTGGGGCTCCAACCTTATGGAACTCACTTCCCCGCACAGTTCGAGAGACCTCCACTCTAGAATCCTTCAAATATAGACTCAAGACTCGCCTATTCACCCAAGTATTTCACTAATGTCCCTTGTTTAAGCTTATTTTGTATTTTGTACTGTAAAGGCAAATGTAAAGCACTTTGAGTCCTTTAGGAGAAAAGCGCTATATAAATAAAATTATTATTATTATAAATTTGTGAGATATAATCACCAACCAATCAGCTTCTAACTTACATTTTGCAGGCTGTTTTAAAAAAAATGATAGTTAGGAGCTGATTGGTTGGTGGTATATATCTCACAATTTTATCTCACATCAAGCTTTGATACATATGCGTGTTAAAATTATCACTTTACCGATAAACTCTGTTACATTGAAGAGCATATCATGTTTTTATTGATGTGATATAGGTCTCAATGGGTTACATGTAGGGGTGTGCACCGGCCACTTTTCGTGTTTTGTGTTTTGGTTTTGGATCTGGATCTTTCTTCGTGTTTTGGATCTGGATTGGTTTTGCCAAAACCACCCTTCCGTGTTTTGGGTTCTGGGTTTTGTGTTTTGGATCTGTATTTTTTTTAAAAAAAGCATAAAAACAGCTAAAATCACAGAATTTGTAGGTTTTTCTGCTCCTATGCTATTATTAACCTCAATAACCTTAATTTCCACTCATTTCCAGTCTATTCTGAACACCTCACACCTCACAATAGTGTTTTTATGTCCAAGACGTTGCACCGAGGTAGCTGGATGACTATGCTAAGCGACACGAGTGGGCGGCACAAACACGTGACCCATCTAGGCGTGAAACTGCAGTGGCAGACAGGATGGCAGTTTGAAAAACTAGGCCCCAAACTGTACATAATGCAAAGAAAAAAAAGAGGTGCAAGATGGAATTGTCCTTGGGCCCTCCCACCCACCCTTATGTTGTATAAACAGGACATGCACACTTTAACAAACCAATCATTTCAGCGCCAGGGTCTGCCACACAACTGTGGCTGAAATGATTGGTTCGTTTGGGCCCCCACAAAACAAGCTGGCAATTAATGTGTCCCTGCACAAACTGGCTCTATGGAGGCAAGATGTCATCCTCATCCTCCTCATCCACCGATTCCTCACCCTCTTCAGTGTGTACATCCTCATCCTCACAAAGTATTAACTCGTCCCCACTTGAATCCACCACCACAGGTCCCTCTGTACCTTCTGGAGGCTGGTCTCCCTGGAAGAGCTGATAATTCATTTTGATGAACATCATCTTCTCCACATTCTGTGGAAGCAACCTCCTACGCCTTTCGCTGACAAGGTTCCCGGCTGCACTAAACACTCTTTCGGAGTACACACTGGAGGGGGGGCAACTCAGGTAAAATAGAGCCAGTTTGTACAGGGGCCTCCAAATTGCCTCTTTTTCCTGCCAGTACAGGTATGGACTGTCTGCCATGCCTACTTGGATGCTGTCACCGATGTAATCCTCCACCATTCTGTCAATGGTGACAGTATCATATGCAGTGACAGTAGACATGTCAGAAATTGTTGCCAGGTCCTTCAGTCCGGACCAGATGTCCAAACTTGGTCCTGCCTGCCCTGCATCACCGCCAGCGGGTTGCTTAGGATACCTAAGTTTTTTCCTGGCAGCCCCAGTTGCAGGAGAAAATGAAGAAGGAGCCGTTGACGTGTCACGTTCCGCTTCAGCTGACAGTGTGTTCACCAGCAGGTCTTTGCACCTCTGCAGGCTTGTGTCGGCCGGAAAGAGAGACACCACATAGGCTTTAAACCTAGGATCGAGCACGGTGGCCAAAACGTAGTGGTCTGATTTCAACAGATTGACCACCCTGGAATCCTGGCAAAGCGAATGAAGGGCTTCATCCACAAGTCCCACATGCCGAGCGGAATCGCTCCGTCTTAGCTCCTCCTTCACTTTCTCCAGCTGCTTCTGCAAAAGCCTGATGAGGGGAATGACCTGACTCAAGCTGGCAGTGTCTGAACTGACTTCACGTGTGGCAAGTTCGAAGGGCTGGAGAACCTTGCACAACACGGAAATCATTCTCCACTGCGCTTGAGTCAGGTGCATACCCCCTCCTTTGCCTATGTCATAGGTGGATGTATAGGCTTGTATGGCCTTTTGCTGCTCCTCCATCCTCTGAAGCATATAGAGGGTTGAGTTCCACTGCGTCACAACCTCTTGCTTCAGGTGATGGCGGGGCAGGTTCAAGAGTGTTTGCTGGCGCTCCAGTCTTCGGCACGCAGTCGCTGAATGGCGAAAGTGGCCAGAAATTTTTCGGGCCACCCAAAGCGTCTCCTGCACGCCCCTGTCGCTTTTCAGAAAATTCTGCACCACCAAGTTTATTGTGTGAGCAAAACATGGGACGTGCTGGAATTTGCCCAGATGTAATGCCCGCACAATATTGGTGGCATTGTCAGATATCACAAATCCCCAGGAGAGTCTAAGTGGGGTAAGCCACTGGGCGATGATTTCCCTCAGTTTCTCTAAGAGGTTGTCGGCGGTGTGCCTCTTACTGAAACCGGTGATACACAGCGTAGCCTGCCTTGTAACGAGCTGGCATTTCTGAGATGCTGCTACTGGTGACGCTGCTGCTGTTGCTGCGTAAGGTGATACATCTACCCAGTGGGCTGTCACAGTCATATAGTCCTTAGTCTGCCCTGTTCCACTTGTCCACATGTCCGTGGTTAAGTGGACATTGTGTACAACGGCATTTTTCAGGACACTGAGGACACTTTTTCTGACGTTTCTGTACAGTCTCGGTATCGCCTGCCTAGTGAAGTGGAATCTAGACGGGATTTGGAACCGGGGACACACTACCTCCATCAATTGTCTAAATCCCACTGCACTAATGGCGGATACCGGACGCACGTCTAACACCAACATAGCAGTCAAGGCCTCAGTTATACGTTTTGCTTCAGGATGACTGCTGTCGTACTTCATCCTCCTCGCTAAGGACTGTTGGAGGGTCAATTGTTTAGTAAAAGTAGTGGTGTTACTACTTCCTCTCTGGGATGATGAACGACTCCCAGCAGCAGCAACAGCAGCAGCGGCAGCAGTAGGCGTAGCAATGCAGGATCCTCCAGAGGAATCCCGGATAGGAGAGTCAGTCATGCCAGTGACATGGCCTGCAGGACTACTTCCGATCCTGACTAAGGAGGAAATTGACGAGGAGGGAGTTGACGGTGTGGTTTGCAGGCGCTTGGATACAACAGGACAACGGGATTTAGGTGTCCCTGGACTGCTTACGGTCTTAGCCAAAGTTTCTGAACTTGACAGTAACTTTTTATGAACGCGCTGCAGGTGCCGTATAAGGGAGGATGTTCCTAGGTGGTTGACGTCCCTACCCCTACTTATTTCACCTTTACATATGGTACATATGGCAAGACAGTTGTTGTCCGGATTTGGATAGAAATATTGCCAGACCAAAGAGGTGGAATGTTTGGTCTTCTGCCCAGGCATGACCGTGATGGGCTTTTTCATCCCACGGACAACAACTGTCTCCCCCGGAGCCTGATTTAAACAAACCACATCACCATCAGAATCCTCCTCGCCAACTTCCTCCTCAGCGCCAGCTACACCAGTATCCTCATCCTGTTGTACTTCAACAGTGACATCTTCAATTTGTATATCAGCAAGTGGACTGT
This sequence comes from Taudactylus pleione, assembly GCA_031769625.1. Taxonomy (NCBI): domain Eukaryota; kingdom Metazoa; phylum Chordata; class Amphibia; order Anura; family Myobatrachidae; genus Taudactylus; species Taudactylus pleione. The sequence continues at coordinate 11,153,759 of JAUIMM010000036.1, read as the reverse complement.
GGGTGCTCCTTTCAGCACTTGCAGGGGGCGTGCAAATGGTGGAAAGAGCCACCTCTTCCCGTCCAGTGCTGGGAAGGTCAGGCATCGCAACCACCACCACACTTGGACTCTCCTTGGGGATTTGTGATATCTTCTTAGAAAGCACAGTTCTTCGCTGTGCTTTTGCCAGCTTAACTCTTTTGATTTTTTTAGTGGGAGGAGGGCTTCCATCGTCATGTGAAGCTGAACCACTAGTCATGAACATACTAGGGATCGACCTTAGCCGTTCCTTGCCACTCCGTGTCGTAAATGGCATATTGGCAAGTTTACGTTTCTCTTCAGCTGATTTAAATGTCTTTTTCAAGGTCATTTTCCTGAACTTTGCCATTTGGGATTGTATGTGCCCTCTACTATGACATTGGGCATCGGCCTTGGCAGACGACGTTGATGGCATGTTATCGTCTATGTCATGACTAGTGGCAGCAGCTTCAGCACTAGGAGGAAGTGGTTCTTGATCTTTCTCTGTTTTATTTTTATCGGAGAAAGTTTGGTCCTCCATTTATGTTATATCGATTTGATATATACGTGCGGCTAAACACAGAAAATAATTTTTTTTTTGGTTTGGACTGGAGTGTACTTTGTGGGTTACAGCACCCTTTAACGGTCAAGCCAGCCGGCCCTTTACTTATGACACAGGCGCACGCTTGGCACTACTTTGTTGATGCACGTGCGGCTACTGCGCACACAATTCACAAACACAGAAAATAATTTTTTTTTGGTTTGGACTGGAGTGTACTTTCGGGGGTTACAGCACCCTTTAACGGTCAAGCCAGCCGGCCCTTTACTTATGACACAGGCGCACGCTTGGCACTACTTTGTTGATGCACGTGCGGCTACTGCGCACACAATTCACAAACACAGAAAATAATTTTTTTTTTGGTTTGGACTGGAGTGTACTTTCGGGGGTTACAGCACCCTTAACGGTCAAGCCAGCCGGCCCTTTACTTATGACACAGGCGCACGCTTGGCACTACTTTGTTGATGCACGTGCGGCTACTGCGCACACAATTCACAAACACAGAAAATAATTTTTTTTTTGGTTTGGACTGGAGTGTACTTTCGGGGGTTACAGCACCCTTAATGGTCAAGCCAGCCGGCCCTTTACTTATGACACAGGCGCACGCTTGGCACTACTTTGTTGATGCACGTGCGGCTACTGCGCACACAATTCACAAACACAGAAAATAATTTTTTTTTTGGTTTGGACTGGAGTGTACTTTCGGGGGTTACAGCACCCTTTAACGGTCAAGCCAGCCGGCCCTTTACTTATGACACAGGCGCACGCTTGGCACTACTTTGTTGATGCACGTGCGGCTACTGCGCACACAATTCACAAACACAGAAAATAATTTTTTTTTTTGGTTTGGACTGGAGTGTACTCTCGGGGGTTACAGCACCCTTAACGGTCAAGCCAGCCGGCCCTTTACTTATGACACAGGCGCACGCTTGGCACTACTTTGTTGATGCACGTGCGGCTACTGCGCACACAATTCACAAACACAGAAAATAATTTTTTTTGGTTTGGACTGGAGTGTACTTTGGGGGTTACAGCACCCTTTAACGGTCAAGCCAGCCGGCCCTTTACTTATGACACAGGCGCACGCTTGGCACTACTTTGTTGATGCACGTGCGGCTACTGCGCACACAATTCACAAACACAGAAAATAATTTTTTTTTGGTTTGGACTGGAGTGTACTTTCAGGGGTTACAGCACCCTTTAATGGTCAAGCCAGCCGGCCCTTTACTTATGACACAGGCGCACGCTTGGCACTACTTTGTTGATGCACGTGCGGCTACTGCGCACACAATTCACAAACACAGAAAATAATTTTTTTTTTGGTTTGGACTGGAGTGTACTTTGGGGGTTACAGCACCCTTTAACGGTCAAGCCAGCCGGCCCTTTATGACACAGGCGCACGCTTGGCACTACTTTGTTGATGCACGTGCGGCTACTGCGCACACAATTCACAAACACAGAAAATAATTTTTTTTTTGGTTTGGACTGGAGTGTACTTTCGGGGGTTACAGCACCCTTAACGGTCAAGCCAGCCGGCCCTTTACTTATGACACAGGCGCACGCTTGGCACTACTTTGTTGATGCACGTGCGGCTACTGCGCACACAATTCACAAACACAGAAAATAATTTTTTTTTTGGTTTGGACTGGAGTGTACTTTCGGGGGTTACAGCACCCTTAACGGTCAAGCCAGCCGGCCCTTTACTTATGACACAGGCGCACGCTTGGCACTACTTTGTTGATGCACGTGTGGCTACTGCGCACACAATTCACAAACACAGAAAATAATTTTTTTTTTGGTTTGGACTGGAGTGTACTTTCGGGGGTTACAGCACCCTTAACGGTCAAGCCAGCCGGCCCTTTACTTATGACACAGGCGCACGCTTGGCACTACTTTGTTGATGCACGTGCGGCTACTGCGCACACAATTCACAAACACAGAAAATAATTTTTTTTTTGGTTTGGACTGGAGTGTACTTTCGGGGGTTACAGCACCCTTAACGGTCAAGCCAGCCGGCCCTTTACTTATGACACAGGCGCACGCTTGGCACTACTTTGTTGATGCACGTGCGGCTACTGCGCACACAATTCACAAACACAGAAAATAATTTTTTTTTGGTTTGGACTGGAGTGTACTTTCGGGGGTTACAGCACCCTTTAACGGTCAAGCCAGCCGGCCCTTTACTTATGACACAGGCGCACGCTTGGCACTACTTTGTTGATGCACGTGCGGCTACTGCGCACACAATTCACAAACACAGAAAATATATTATTTTTTTAGCACTTGGGGGGAGCACCCCTGATGGACAGAGCACCCCCTGGACAACACTACAGCACCCCTTTAGGTCTGGGACACTGCACAGGACTTTGGAGTGGACACAGCCCCTATGGAGAACTGACTGCACAACACAGTCCAGCCAGCCCCTATGGACTTTGAAGTAGTGGACACAGCCCCTATTAACAACAGCAGCACAGCACAACACAGCCAGCCCCTATGGACTTTGAAGTAGTGGACAACAGCAGCACTACACTACACTACACTACACTACACTACACAGCCCTAACTCCCACCCTCCCTCTTCACTGTCCACAGCCGAGTGAGAAAATGGCGCCGACGCGGGTACCTTATATAGGATCCAAAACCCGCGAGACTCGGAAGGCGGGATGATGACGTTTTGCCTCGATTTCAGATCCGAGTCAGGCGGGAAAAGTCGAGCCTGACTCGGATCGGACTCGGATCGGGGGGGCTCGGGGGGGTTCGGATTTCAGAAATCCGAACCCGCTCACCCCTAGTTACATGTGATATAGGTCTCAATGGCTAACTCTTTCCTAGGGTCTGGGAAGTCTGACATAATTGAATGCAATTCTGCTCTCGTCCATTGACAATGCATTCCTACATGCCTGATAGGAACTATACCATCTTTGTCCGGTTTCCCATTGGGAACTGCAATTGTACAGACAGGATGTATACCTACCACATCACTATGTTCAGGATTAATAATTGGACTTATTGTTTCGGTACTATGGATGTTACCTCTTCTACCACGGTTTCCACTAGTCTCACTAATTTCAGCTGCTGCCCTTCGTGGTTGGATCGCTGCCTCTCCTCTCTGTGGAACATCTAGTATATTAACAGCATGTGCAATGGCTGAAATTACAGTGGGTTCATCATCTTCTACAACAACATTTTCCTTGAGGTGACTTAAAACAGTTAATTGGTACGATTTTTTTGTTTTTGGTATCGGCTGTACTTTCACCTGTGGCCGCATATGGCGGCAGAGGTGCACATGCGCTCTCTTCTTTATGCGCAATAACGCTACCTTGCAGCGTGGGTACGCTACCGGGCGGCGTGCTGCTTTGCGGCATGAGTACGCTATTTTGTGGCATGAACACGCTACTTTGCAGCGTGTGCACGCTGCCTAGCAGTGTGAGTACGCTGCTTTGCGGTGTGCATACACCACCTTGCCACGTGTTCCCCTCGTGCTGCCACAAGTTTAAACAATCATTATACTTCACTCTTTTCTTCAAAGATTTGACTAAACATATGTTATCTCTAACATTACTTAGTACCTCCAAATTGAAACTGCCAACTTTGGCAAATTTGGGAAAGGGTTTCATACATCCTTTGGTCATCTTGACCCATATGTCGCAGTACGCTGTAACGTACAAGCCATACTTCACATTCATTATATACCTTGCCGAACCAGTCGGCCCATCCATAAGCAGCACCTCATCGCCCATCCCTAGCGACTGCTTAGCACCCATCTGGGACAACACTTTGGCTACTTTCGCTAGAGGTTTCAACCGGTGGCCGAATTAAACAAGCTGCGTCCACTCACTTCCACCCGCTGTGCACAGCCGACCGCTAAGCATTTTTTTGTTAGCGTTCACAACGAGGAGACAGAAAATAGCCTATGCAATTATTCTGCTTTCCGGACAAATTAACCAAGCTTTGTCTGACCGCTTCCTACTTTGAGTTACTCTCCAACTGGTAGAATTTAAGTATTCCACTTAACCTTGCCAGCGATTTCCTCCACCACACCCAATTCACAATCACGGTTCACACAACCATGCGGTCCAATCACATTGCCCAGAGACACTAACTTATCAATGGACTTTGCAATTACAATTGGGAGTCGACCGAGAAACAACCTCTGGTTTCTCGCCCAGTTATACCTGCCATGTATACTGCTATGGCTGTCCTACCCGCCTCTTGGACACCTTGCCAGCCCTTTTTATTTTCAACAGTTCAAAAAGCAAAAACTTTCTCTCCGATTTTCTTTTTCCTTTTCACATCACAAGCATATGTTCACATTCATATACCTTTGTTTTCTGGCCAGAAAAATGCTTTCCCCCGTGACAATACCTATTCAGCGATACAAGACTATCTATCACAATGATTGCTTAAACATGTGGCAGTACTACAGGGAAGATGCATACGCTATTTGCGAATCACCTATTGCAGCGCAAAAGTGACAATAAAAGAAACTGACTTCTCTCATGTCCCTGGATTCTAATCAGCGCTCCTTAGATTACACAAAAACGGATATTCGGTTTCACAACATAAAGTAAAAAACAGGCTTTAAACAGATTGGTTCTTACCCGTATATGACGCATCCACCCTTTGTTGAGGAAACGAAATTCGTACGCTTTACGTAATTTCCGGTAGCGTGAGATCAGTCGCGAGCCCCCATCTATTGATTCCTATAAGTCGCTATTTAGCGCTGCAAGTCACTTAAGTAAGAATTGCTTTCCAGTTCAATCGTGTGGTTCCAAAGCACAAAAAGTTATTTATGTAAAAGGGATAATACGATGTAAGATTTAACAATTACAGTAAAAAGCAATGAAAATGGTACAGCCGATACATACGCATGTGCACTGGTCCCAGTATACAGTCATCAATCCAGAAGTCTGCGGTCGCTAGACTATGTGTGTACACTGAGGTCAGGACACAGCATATATACCTTACACGTTTTTGAGTTAACAAAGAGGCAAATTGACAGGTTCTCATTGGTTCTTGCTTCTGGTCAATCTGAACATTGGTCAGTTCATACAGTGTCATCAGGGATATGGCTCAGTCTTCCAACGGTCACATTGTGTAGCTTCCCGCCGAACAACTGGTTTACTGGCTACAACACTGCATACAAGTTATAACATTCTATTCAATAACTCCCCATTGTCCATAACTAGCGGACGCATGATGCAACTTCTTTGCCAATAGAAACGGATGTCTGCAAACAGACAGGGATTTAGTATGATACCAAACATGACATGTCCACTGTATTCTGAACCTTAGTTCTCCTTTAAGTACATCTCACATAATTATTAGATAACAATACCTGTAATAATTATTAACTTTAATGTGTACGAACCATTTTATATGTATGCGTTCGCATATGTGCGTCTGAGTATTGAAATAGCAAATATGTGTCTGTATGTATGTGAATACGCATATGAGCGTCTTTGTGTACGTATGTGAATATACATACGAACGTCTATGTGTATATATATATGTGCGTTAAGTGCGTCAGTGTATGTGTATTGTGGATTCGCATTTCTGCGCATTCTATTGCACCGACGCAAAGTAGCATCCTAGTAGCACGTCATCCGACCATAGACGACTATATCATCAGATAATAATTGTACAGCGATCATATCCAATTATTTGACTTTGACAGCGGGGATGGTTGCAAGCCGCTGCGCAGATTGAGAAGCGTGACGGCCACTAGAGCTGGGGCACTCTGATAGGGAACCTGAGTATAATTGATAATTAGAGTCCGGGGGCCAGGTGCCACTAGTAGGACTTCCAGATGAGCAGGATGCAGCTAATTGATAGTGGGCTCCGGAGCCCCGCAGAAGTGCTGTTGGGGCTTATTAAGGGAAAAAAGCTGGGGTCCAGAAGCTCACCTAAGTCCGGGAGTCAGGAGCTGCAGGAGGACCACGTGGGGTGGCAGGCCTCTATTGATCGCGGCAAACCCCAGGAGCTCCCCCAGGCATGCCGCGGGAGCCAGAGCTCAATAACAGGCGTTCCAGGACTCTAGTATAGCCAGGAGTCTGGGGAGTCACATGGAGGAGCAAGCACGGGGGCCTGCCTCAGGTATGTCGCGGCAGCCGGAGTCCGCTGTTAGCCGGGCCGGAACTCAGGCACTAACTCAAGGCAGGTGATCGGTAGTTGCAAGTAGGCCTCTGGATGGAGTAGCTAGCTGGTGGGCATCGCCAGATGTCGGAGCCCCGACGGGAGGGTCTAGGGGCTATTAGGGTCCCCGAGGGTTCAAATGAATGTCCAGTGCAGGGATAGGGCAGGTATGAGACCCCTTATCATCCGGAGCTCACTGTGGATGCGACTACACCGAAGGACCTCCAAGCTAACTTTTTACAGGCAAATCTTTACAAAATTGTCCAAGTTGGCCAAGTTATCGTTCATGCGGGAACGTGCATCGTTGGTCGTTGTCAGGTTGGTGACTGCAAAACAATGAACGATAACTATATGAACGATATCCTTCACATCGCTCATAAAAGTTGTACTGTGTGTACGCACCATTAGATAGAGTAGGAGCAGTTATTACCTTGCTGCTCATGCTAACAGTCGGGGTGATAAGCTGACAAGAGGGACTGTTTGGAGATGAATAAATAATGAGCAATTGTTTGTTCTTACTGCTCACGCTGACAGCTCGTGGGATAAAGTCTATTAGCAGTCAGCTGCTTATCTTTACCTTCTATACTAACAGCCCCATAGTGAAAGGACAATAAGAGGAGCTGTGTCAGTGTGGTATGGGAGTTATAAATGTGAAAACAGCACAATTAAACAATCTGATAGATGTAAATCAAATGAATATTTTGAATGCTATGTAAGTGAAATAAAAACTCTGAAGACACTAAATGAAATATATGTACAACATGAAACCTATATATCACCTGACTATTGTGGTACTTATGAGTTATTAAAATACCATACGTTTGTCCTATATTTGGATGTGTGGTGATTTAGGGGTCTATTTACTAAGCTGTGTTAACAGATAAAGTGAATGATAATGTACCAGCCAATCAGCTCCTAACTGCCATGCCACAGGCTGTGTTTGAAAAATTACAGTTAGGAACTGATTGGCTGGTACCTTATCACCGTTCACTTTATCTCCTAACACAGCTTAGTAAATAGACCCCTTAGGGGCATATGTATCAAATCTTGATGTGTGCTTAACGATCGTCTGATGGCAAGAGACAGAGGTGATTGTTCAATCTTAATCCTCCTGGATCTCTCAGCAGCATTTGATACTGTGGACCACGGGATTCTAATTGAGCGCCTGAAAAATTTCTGTGGACTGGATGGCACAGTCCTTAGCTGGTACAATTCATTTCTGACCGGCAGGTCACAGAGAGTTTCTTCTGGAGTAATCTCTTCATCACCAGTGCCACTTCCATGCGGTGTCCCACAGGGTTCTATACTATCTCCCATGCTTTTTGCAGTATACATGCTACCATTGGGTGAAATAATCAGACGTCATGGCCTGGTCTACCACTGCTATGCAGATGATACACAACCGTACCTGTTCTTTACTCCAGGTACAAAGGACCCCATAACAACCTTAAATAGCTGCCTAGCTGAGCTTCAGGAGCGGATGAGTGCTAGTTGGCTGCGACTGAACCATGATAAAACAGAGGTCCTTATGATAGGTCACAGCATAGCCAACTGACAGGACTTACGCTTGGGGGTTCAGAATTACAAAACACTGAACATGTGTGGAATCTTGGTGTTGTCCTGGATAGTGGCTTGACACTTAAACATCAGGTATCAGCCACAATCAAATCATCATTCTTTCATCTGAGGAACATTGCCAGAATCAAGCACTTAATTCCCTCAGAAGATCTGCCTAAAGTCATACAAGCATTTATATCATCACGCCTAGACTACTGCAACGCCCTCTACCTTGGACACCCAGCAAAAGAATTGCACTGCTTGCAGATGGTACAAAACGCAGCTGCCAGGCTATTAACCAACCAGCCCCGTTCCAGCCACGTAACACCCATTCTCTACTCCCTTCACTGGCTGCCTGTCAGATGGCAAATTGTTTTCAAGATTGGATTACTGACTTACAAAGCCCTACATGACCATGGCCCAAGGTACCTAAAGCAGCTTCTGATTCCTTACCGTCCCACTCGATTACTGCGATCCGTTGACGAAGGACTATTAACAGTACCTAGAATCTCCTGGAATTCGTCTGGGGGTCGAGCTTTCAATTTTGGGGCTCCAACCTTATGAAACTCACTTCCCCGCACAGTTCGAGAGACCTCCACTCTAGAATCCTTCAAATATAGACTCAAGACTCGCCTATTCACCCAAGTATTTCACTAATGTCCCTTGTTTAAGCTTATTTTGTATTTTGTACTGTAAAGGCAAATGTAAAGCACTTTGAGTCCTTTAGGAGAAAAGCGCTATATAAATAAAATTATTATTATTATAAATTTGTGAGATATAATCACCAACCAATCAGCTTCTAACTTACATTTTGCAGGCTGTTTTAAAAAAAATGATAGTTAGGAGCTGATTGGTTGGTGGTATATATCTCACAATTTTATCTCACATCAAGCTTTGATACATATGCGTGTTAAAATTATCACTTTACCGATAAACTCTGTTACATTGAAGAGCATATCATGTTTTTATTGATGTGATATAGGTCTCAATGGGTTACACTGAACAAAATTAGAATATCAAATATATTGCCTTAAAATAAATATTCCACAGGCATCTAATTCACTATATAGTCAAAGATTATTATTATTGAAGATTGAGACATCAGTGGGTATGTCACTTTGTATTTAATTGACACAGATTTGGACACACATAGGCGATAACATTATTACGTGTATAAATTACACTGGTCTGAGCACGACTGTAGATTTTAGATTATTTTAATGAGTATTTTCTTTGTAAATTTTGTTCTTCTTTATTTTGCTGTGTTTTAAGTAACCACTGTAGTGGATAACAATAATAAAGGTTATGTTTTAAATTTAATATATTGCGAGACAATGTGCACTCATATGGGATTCTTTATTTTCCTTTTTTTGATGTGAATATTGATCTGTCCTGGAGTAGCACCCTCAGGGCTGCCATCAGAAATTGTGGGGCCCGGGACTGAGAAAATAGGTAGGGCCCCCAGCCCCGCCACACAATACAGAAACTGTGAGCTGGAGGAGGGCTTACATACTGTGTGTATGTGTGTATGTATGTATGTGTGTGTGTGTGTATATATATATATATATATATATATTTATTTACACACTATATACATATATAAACACGCATTATATATATATACACACATTATACATATATATATATATAAATATATATACACATATATGTATATTTACTGTATATTATCTTTTCCCCCTGGTTTATTAAATAGGACTGTAACCAGACCAGTGCTGTGCTCAGTCTCTCTGCTATGCCCAGCTTTTTCTAAATTCTTTTTCCTCTTTCTCCCATGGTTTAATAAATATCACAGGAATTTAAGTGACTGGACCAGACCAAATCAGTGCTCTGCCGTCTTCCTTGCCCAACACTTTCTGACTTACTTACCTTTTTCCTTGAAGGCAGCTCCGAGTACTTCCTTCTGACTTCTTCTCTTTGAATGCCCCCGGCAGACGATGCTCCTCACTCACCGTGGCTCCTCCAACCTCTCCCCTCAGCGGCGCTGCGTGACGTCATGACGTCATGAGCGCTGACTACAGTCAAATCAAACTTTATTGTACATAGGGGCCGGCAGGTCTCTGTGTGTCCGGCTGTAGGTTGGTGGAGCGGCCCGAGCGGGCGTCCACCATATACTTAATGTGAACCGGGTCTGTGGCAGCAGCCAATAGAAGCCTGGGCTGGGCCTCCTTCTTTTGTTCAAGGGGTAGTGTGGTGCTGCTGCTGGCTGTGCCCGGGTAGTAGGAGCCGACAAGCCAATGTGATATCTTTCTTCCCTCTTCTTTTCCCTTACCGATCAGAAATTCAACAAAACCATTAATAATTTGTCAGGTTAATGCTAGATAGTGCTAGATAGTGGAAGCTGAGCTCTGCTGTCGTAGTAATGATTTTTTTTCTCTTTGAAACATCAGCCATCTATTTAATTAATAAGTGTAACATGTACGCTGACAGGTGTAAATGTTTGTGGAAAAGATAATATACTGTATGTTAATTACACTGATTAACACATAATGCAAAAGGTCCTGAAAAGTACAGAAATTTTCTTTAGAGTTCAAAATAACTATATAAAGTTAACTTATGCCCTTTGCCCCCAAAAGCTTTCACAACTTCTTAGTAACTCCTCTCCCTTCCTCCCTTAGGGCTGCCCTCTACCTGCTGTATTTATACAGTTCAATGACAACAATCTGTTTTCAGAGCTCTGGACAAGACATAATGGATAGGAAAACACAAGAGCAGAAGGTACTAGGCTGGTCTTTATTGTTGTTACAGGGAGCGTTACTTCATTTTATATACTGGTTATCGTTTTGTTTCTATGTCTGGTGTGTTTTACTATTAGCTTTGTTTCATTTTCTTATGTTTATATATAATCTTGTCATATGTGTTTAGTGAACACACATCTCTTTGTGAATGTGCTATGTAGTAAGGTGACTTGCTGGGTCTTGAAGCCATGGGTATTGTTTTATTTCTTTATTTTGTGAATATTACTTTTATTGCAACTTTTGTTGCAGAGATTGTTGATGGAGCGATACAAGACTGTAGTGTAAATTTAATACACATATACTAGATTTGTAGGATAAATAACAAATGTTATATACTGACAATTTTACTCAAATTGCCATAAATATATCTATAATAGCAGAATACTATTATTACATATACCAATAAGGAAGGACACACACATTTAGGTTTATGCAGAAAGGAAATAAGCATTTTTTTTTTAAATAATTTCCTAGCATTTCCTTCCCCTGAAAACGATGTGTTATGTGCTGTCCCAGTCTCCCTTATCAACTGTACATCCTGACTACTCAGCTCCAGGACAAGCTCACTGCAGTTTGTGTGGAGTTAACAGCAGAGACTAGTATTTACTAAGCCTTTGATGGAGATAAAGTCCCAACCAATCAGCTCCTAACTGTCATTTTTCAAACACAGCTTGTGACTAGGGATGTGCAGGCTCGGATAGGTTCGAGTTTGCACGTGGAGTTCGGATTTTTCCCTCCAAAAAAACGGAACTCACAACGAGGCAAAACGTCATCTTACATGGACGAACATCATCATTCCTGGTCTTTTGTCCAGGAATGATGATGTTCGTCCATGTAAGATGACGTTTTGCCTCGTTCTGAGTTCCGTTTTTTTGGAGGGAAAAATCCGAACTCCACGTGCAAACTCGAACCTATCCGAGCCTGCACATCCCTACTTGTGACATGGCAGTTAGGAGCTGATTGGTTGGCACTTTATCTCTGTTCACTTTATCTTCATCCAAGGCTTAGTAAATAGACTCCTAGGGGGTACTCAGCAATACAATGGAGAAACTCTATAGACAACAGCCCTCCCAAATGCCTTCTGTAGGTGACAGGTCATGTCTACAAACACTCAGAGAACAATGAAGAGGAATTTACAGACATGTGTTTGCCAAAGAAATGACAATCAGAAGAATGTTTTTCTGAAGGCAGAGGAGATAGGGGGCACATTTATCTCTCACACAATGGGGTCAATCCAATTAGGTGCGAGTTGGTTCCTGTGGGCAGTTATCACGGTGAACTCACTTTGCAAATTACATTTGCAATCCAATTCCAAACTCACATTTATTTTACAGAGGAAATTTGTGTTTTATTGTGCGCACCCCCCTGAGCAGCTGAAAAGGTAGGGAAAATCTCAGATGTCGAGACACAGTGCAGAATCTCTGGTACACCTCTTCCAATCAATAATCACACACTTGGAGGAATTTAAATAGCATAACTTGGCCAATAAAGATATGTTCGCTTTTAGTTGAATTTCTCTAAAAAGATCAGTAATGGGTTAAAATATGTGGGATAGGTATGTGGAGGTGTAAATTATGTGGGACAGGTATGTGGAGGTGTAAATGATGTGGGACAGGTATATGGAGGTGTAAATGATGTGGGACAGGTATGTGAAGGTGTAAATGATGTGGGGCAGGTATGTGGAGGTGCAAATGATGTGGGACAGGTATGTAGAGGTGTAAATGATGTGGGGCAGGTATGTGGAGGTGTAAATGATGTGGGGCAGGTATGTGGAGGTGTAAATGATGTGGGGCAGGTATGTGGAGATGTAAATGATGTGGGGCAGGTATGAGGAGGTGTAAATGATGTGAGACAGGTATGTGGAGGTGTTGTATTAATGGGAGAGGTAAAAGTGTTTATTCTGACTTGTGTATAAAAAGTAAAAACACACAAAAAAATACTTGATAGACATTTTCTGGACCCCCAAAATGCTGGAAAGTCTTAAATTTGCTGAAAATAATATGCAAAAATCATCAATTTCGCTCCTTGTAAAAACCTCCAGTACTTTCCTTTTGGCCAGTAACGTCCTTCTATATGGTCAGTTATCTTTTTTTGGGGGGGGGTCCAGCATGGTTTGCCTATTTTTCATGTTCTTTTCTATTGTAGAATAGTCGAACACCCTCGCCGGGAGTACCAAAAATTGACATTTCTAATTTGAACTTGCATTTCTCAGGTGCGCACATTCGTGCAATGTAAGCGAGTTTCATGAAACAAACTCATTTCGCAAACTCGTTCCTAATTGGATTGAGCCTAATGTTTGTACTGTCTGTATAATATATACAGTATCTTGCGCTAGAAAGGTCTACAAATCACAATACCCTGCAAAGGGAATCTTGGACCAGTGCTAGAAATGGTTCTGGTTCTTTTTATGGGGCCTATTCATCAAACGATAAATGGCCCGGTAACCATGCGGAAACACTAGTTTCCGCATATTTAAGTTACCGGGCCATTCATCATTAGGGGTCCTATCGGACCCCCCTGGCATTCAGCAAACTCCGAAAACTGAAAGTGCTGCCGAGAACAAGCTCCATCTTCAGATGGCGATTGTTCTCGGATTCCCGCTCTTTCCTATGGGAAGGAGTTCCGGGGATGCCAAGAGTGATCCAAGCGGATCCCTCCGCCACCTCCTCACTCCCACCCGGCGGCTTTGCGCATGCGTCACCCGAGGTCACACATGCATTGCCAGGACGACGGGGAACAGGTAAGTAACGCAGCTACAGAAGTAGCCACGATACTCTCCACAGGGACAACTGCTTTTTGGAGCAGTTGTCCCCTCACTGGAGCAATGATGAATTTCTCCGGTGTGACACTTCCCCCGCTGCAAGTTGGATACTAAAGTATCCCTCGCAGCGAGTTCTAAACTTCGTCATCGGAGGCCATACGGCCTTCGATGATGAATAGGCCCCTATACCTTTATACCTATTTTGCAGGCAGCCCATATTTCTTGGCTGACGCATTTCGACATTCCCTCTGAAAATGCAGTGCTTTTTTCTCATCTTACTATTTTACAATATGTATTTAATGCAAAACATTGTAAGTACTGATTTAGTGATCCTTGCAGTGCAGGACAATCTGTGCACATACATATCAATGTGGAAAAGAGCTGTTAGTGTTTTTGAAAATATTCATTAAAAAATCGATTTGGTTCTGCCCAGATTTTTGGTGATGTGATTGTGGCTATTTTGGTCTAAAATTGCCACAGTCGCCAATAACATCAGTACAGTATGTGTGCCTCAAAAGCATTATATTGCTATGTACACAACATATTTATATAAAATCAGTGTTTGGGATTACTATTATCTTGATAAGAAATAATTTATTTGAATTAGAACTGATGCAAATACTGTGAGTAGTTAGAGTATCACAGCAGCCTCTGCTCTACACAGCTGCCATCTCTATCACAAGTGTATCATGGTATTATTATGGCCTTGGCGCTGCTTCTGACTGATTCAGCTTTATGACATAATATTCTTGTTCCAATATTTTACCATCTATAAAGGTCAATCGTGCTTTTAAAGGGATGGGAGACATACAGAGAAGTGGAGGGAGGCTGTCAGTGCTGGATGGCATATGGTTGGTTGTAAACTGCTCATAATCTTAATACGTGAACTACAAAGATGAAAGACTAAGTAAACTGTGGTGCGTTCCCTTCCCAAGGTTGTAAACCTTTCCCCCTTTGACCAGTACAGAGGTGTTATATTAATCTAGGAGCATTATTTAAACACTGATCTGTACTCGTTACAAGTGTTTTGCAAATGTACTTTTAAAAAGCATTAAAATAAAACCAATAAATAAAACATAGAATACAAATATACGGTGTTAAACACATCACCCTTCTCACTGAGTTTTTCTTTGCCATACAAAATGGAGGTTTAGAGGGTTATGTAATAGGTTCCAATTCACTGAGATGTCTTTTTTTCTGCGAGATTGTGGCTAAATATAATGAAGCAATCAGTTATAAGCTTCAGATGTGGGGCTGCAGCGCAGTTCAATAGGAGAGCCACACCAACTGCCCTTCCAAACATCGCCGGCCAGGACTCACTAGCAGTTGGTGTGGCTCCCCTAACTGAACTGTGGACTGTGCGGCAGCCCCACCTCTGGAGCTGCTACTGGTTATAAGGCTGAACCAACCTTACGACGGATTGCTTCTTTAAATTTAGCTGCAATCTCGCAGGAAAAAAGAACGCTCTGTGAAATCGGAACCTATTACATAAACCCCATAAGGTGATTGTGAAGGGATGAATGAAAGATATACACATAGCTAATTCTTACGGGCATATTTATCAATATTATTTTTACTAAAATAATGTGAAAATGGGTGTTTTCATACCCTTTTCACATTATTTTAGTATCACTTAAATGTATTAAAGGTCTTTTTAGAGCAGTTTTCATTAAAAAAAACTACTCCAAGCCCTTAAATTCGCATTCTTTTAGTTAGCATATCGATTGTAATGGGAAATGCGATATTTCAGATTTACTAAAAGAAATTGTGAAAAAATACCTGAAGGTAGCTCTGCGATAATAACCCTATCTGGAGATGGCATTATGCCCACCATTACCCCTACTTCAGTTCAGCCTTCACTGTGTGATCTTTTAAGAAAAACACCCTGAGAAGTGCGAGAACGTGATTCGCAGGGGCAGAGTTTTATCACAAGCTCTGTCCCTGCATGATGTATTCATACATCCTTGCAATGTATTCAAATATCGCATTGCAAATCCTGGTGATATTATCACATCCCATCTACATCTGAGATGTGGATTGGGATAAATAGGCCCTGAGAGGTGATTTTTTTCATTTTCATGAGAGCAACACTCAACTCTACTAGTACTATATCTCAGAGCAGATACAAACACTGGGCAGCTTCATGCGTGCTGAAGGCAGATGCTCAGTGTGTGCACAAAGCAAAGTGGTCACGTCACACATGATATTTTTCCACCTTATATGTCTCTTCTTGCAAGATTAATAGTATCTGCTTACTAATGCCAGTTACCATAAGGTGGCCACACATGGTCTAATCATTCCACTCACTCAATCATTGGTTGGGAAAACACAGCAAAGATCTGACCAAATCGCTTCCTACTCAGCTCAGACTGGTAGTGTTGTCAGACAGGCTAATTGCCTTTGCCAACATGCCCAATAATCAATAATATTGGATATTGTGTGAACATGTGCTGTGCCAATTGCCAGATAGCTGCAAAGCTCTCACAAGCACGGCCCTTGGTTCAAATCCTGCACTTTGCTGGTTTCCAGTGCACTCCCACTGACAGTCACAGACAGTGACTCTGATCCGCATTGCCTGCCCCTTCACATTGCACTGGGTTATTAAGTGATACTGTTTACAACTGTCTCTCATTAAGGGGCCTATTCATGATGTTAATTATCGGGGTCTGAACTGACCCCAATAATTAACATTGCTCCGGCGCGTTGACAGCTGATGCGTAATCAGTTGTCCCCGCGAGCGGCTCTTCTACTCCTTTTCGAAGCAGTGAATCTTTTCACTGCTCCTTTCGTAGCAGTGACAGGAGTGCGCATGCGTGACCTACAGATCACACATGTGCACAACAGCCCCGACGTCTGGCAGAAGAAGCCGTTCAGGAGCGGAGAGATCCTTCTTCGCGACCCGGGACACCTTCCCTTAGAGAAGGAGCGGGTATCGGGACCCCGCACTCAAGCTCCGAAAATATTGTATTTTCAGAGCTTGATGAATTCTGTCCCCATACTAGTGTATGGGGACAGCGGGCCACATCGTGAGAGAAATCTCCTGCTTTAGCTTCGTGATGAATGGCCAGATAACTTAACTTTTACAAAAGCTGGTGAAAATGAACATTTCCACCTGCAATTGTAGAAATGAAGTGATGATGAATAGGCCTGTTAGTTGTATCATTATGACACGGTTTGATTTTTGCGCCATACTGTCTGCTTAAGCCTTTTTATATTGTACTGTTGGTTTATTATACTATTAGAATCCTCTCTGCACATTGCTAGGAATAATTGGTGGTACCATGTAAATAAAAGATAACAAGCGATGGCATCACACTGTTTGGCTGATTCTGAGTTAGGAGCACAGCAAAATAAGAGAACGTAACTTTGCACCTTGGTAAAACAATGTTGCACTGCAGCATACTTGCCTACTCTCCTGGGTTCTGCAGGAGTAACCCGATATTTTGGCTAACCCCCCGCACCCCCAGAAGTGTAGGCACTTCTACCACATTCTGCCCACTTCCTAGTGAAGTCGGCAGAATGGGGAGAATATTGCCGGGGATCTGCAGATCCGTGCGTAGGTGTCGGATTCTTATGATGCAATTCTATGAGAATCGCATAATTTAGCCCGCCCCCTAATTAAATATGCGGGGTACGTGGTGAATTCCTGCAAGGGATGGGACTTAATGACGCAACCTGTCCGGTCCCGCCGACAACACCGCCCACCTGCTTCTCCTCCCCGGGCTTCTACCGGGAAGGGATTCTCAGATGTTGGTAATTATGCACTGCAGGAGGGCAGATGCAAATGTGCAGAGGGATTTAGATTTGGGAGGGCCATGTCCAAACTCAGATCTAACTTGCAGTGTAAAAATAATTCTGTCCAGCATTTGTGGGCTACATGCAACAGCAGCCAGTATTTACCCCACATTCAATAAAACAACAACATGGGTGTTATTGGAATTCACCCAGCGGTAATACTCTCACAATATTGGTGGCATTGTCAGAAATCACAAATCCTTTATTCATGGCTGTGTTCTTAGGCAAAATTGTGAGTGATCCCACTCCCTTGGCTGAGAAGCAACCCCACACATGAATGGTCTCAGGATGCTTCACTGTTGGCATGACAACAGTAGACTTTTAAAGGATGGCCTGGTGTCAAGAAGGGCAGCAAAGAAGCCACTTCTCTCCAGGAAAAACATCAGGGACAGACTGATATTCTGCAAAAGGTACAGGGATTGGACTGCTGAGGACAGGGGTAAAGTTGTTTTCGCTGATGAATCCCCTTTCAAATTGTTTGGGGCATCTGGAAAAACGCTTGTACGGAGAAGGGAAGGTGAGCGCTACCATCAGTCCTGTGTCATGCCAACAGTAAGGCATCCTGAGACCATTCATGTGTGGGGTTGCTTCTCAGCCAAGGGAGTGGGATCACTCACAATTTTGCCTAAGAACACAGCGACGAATAAAGAATGGTACCAAAACACTGCAAATACTGACTCTTTGCATAAACTTAATGTAATTGTCAATAAAAGCCTTTGCCACTTATGAAATGCTTGTAATTTTACTTCAGTATACCATAGTAATATCTGACAGAGGTCTAAAACACTGAATACGCAAACTTTGTGTAAATCAATACTTTGGCCATGGCTGTACATGTTGGTAATAATAAAAGTACAAACTGTATCTAATTATATGATTTTTAAAGTAGGTTTCTAAAATAAATATTTTGGTAAATACAAAGCATGTAGACAACAAGTTAAAATGGAAAACAAATAACAAAAAGACTGTATGTAGCTATCTAAATACAGTTTAGAGAATGTGCCTCAATGATTATTAATGATTAAAACAGTCAATTACGCACATAATAATAGGGTTAGTTTTGAGCTTGACACATACTTTGAAAGCCTATAGAAAAGGTGGATGCATACATACAAACCACTGACAGATTAAGTGAATAGCATTGATTATCTTGGTACAATGACACCTACTGTATCAAGAGGTGGGATATATTAGGCAGCTAGTGAACACTCAGTTCTTGAAGTTGCTGTGTTGGAAGCAGTCAAAATGGGCAAGCATAAGAATCTGAGAGACTTTGACAAGAGCCAAATTGTGACAGCTAGCTAACTTAGTCAGAGCATCTCTAAAACAGCAAGTCTTGTGTCACACTGCAAAAATTGTTCAGGAATGGTTTGAGGAACATGACAAAAGAGTTCAAGGTGTTGACTTGGCCTCCAAATTCCCCAGATATCAATCTGATCGAGCATCTGTGGGATATGCTGGAAAAACAAGTCCGAGCCATGGTGGCCCCACCTCACAACTTACAGGACTTAAAGGATCTGCTGCTAATGTCTTCATGCCAGATACAACAGGACACCTGAAAGTCTTGTGGAGTCCATGCCTTGATAAAACCCTTACAGTTTCACATGTCCCATTAAGACGTCTTAGACATGATCTGAAATTTCACAAAACCTACTGAATTTTTGACACTCAAGCTTAAAAAAGCAATGAAATTCCAATCATTAAGGGTGACACCTTAATGGACGGGTTCCTTGCACAATACAGATATGGTATACCATCACACCCTGTGGTTAACTGCAGATCCAGCACTCTCAAAGAGTGAGATTGCTGTCACTCACAAAATGGGTGGAGCTGCTAATTCACAGAATTGTGTGCTCATTGGAATACACACATGCAGTCTATGCAACAGGTCTGAGCAGTTATGTGGCACACACATCCCACTCAGTGCCCACAATGTTCCCATTCGGTCACCACAACAATCCCACTAGGTTCCATACATCCATCTCATTCAGAATATACATTCAGCTCCCTAATTGCTAAAACTATCATACTCTGTCTATGCATGTGCACTATCTTTCCTTATACGCCTCCATGCTGCTATATCTTCCCCAATCCCTACTGCTGTGTGATCTCCCAACTGTGCTAGTCTGTATTCCTTCATCCGAACCAATCTGTCTTTCCCCATCCGTGCCACCCTTTCTTTCTACATCCGTGGCACTTTGTTTCCTTCCATCTGCACCACTGCCTTCCCCCTGCCACACTGCTCTGTCTTCCCCTCATCTGTGCCACTTTTTCTTCCTCCATCTGCACCACTCTGTCCCCCCCCAGCCATGCCACTCTGTCTCCCACCCCTGCACCAATCTGTCTTCCCCCTCATCCGCACCAATCTGTCTTCCCCAATCCCCACTGTTGTTTGTTATCCCATTTGTTCTAGTCTGTATTCCCTCATCGGCATCAATCTGTCTTTACCCATCTGTGCTGCTCTGTCTTCCCGCATCCATGCCACTCTGTACCCCCCATCCATGTCGCTATGTCCCCCCACACCGTGCCACTCTGTCTCTCCCCCATCTGCACCACTGTTTTCCACCCACCTGCATCACTTTGGCTACCCCCATCTGTACTGCTAAAACTTACCCCCCTCTCCATGCCTTTCTGTCTCCCCCATCCAAACCGCTCTGTCTCCTCCCCCATCCACACCACTCATCCCTTCTGCTCAGACCTCAGTTGCATAGACTGCATATGTGTATTCCAATGAGTTAACCACAGGGTGTTATGGCATGCCATATCTGTATTGCGCAAGGAACACGTCCATTAAGGTGTTTTAAGTTTGAGCGGCAAAAATTCATTAGGTTTTGTGAAATTTCAGATGATGTCTAAGAAGCCTTAATGGCACATGGGAAACTGTAAGGTTTTTTGCCTATGAAATTAATAAAGGGGTCCCCCTCTCCAGGGCACCCCAGAACTAGGCTGATTGCCCGGGGCTATCCCTGGCACCCCTGGGCGGTGGGTTGATTGTGTAAAATGTGTAGTGTAAAAATAGAAAAATATTGTCTTCTGCAGTAGAACAACAGGTTCCAACAAGTCTCCCCCACATGCTGGTACTTGGAGAACCACAAGTACCAGCATGCAGGGCATTACGGGCCAGCTGGCACCTGTAATTCACCTGCAAAATAAATCTTAAAATAAACACAATACACTTTAATATTTCAATAAAAGTTTAGGGA
This sequence comes from Taudactylus pleione, assembly GCA_031769625.1. Classification (NCBI taxonomy): domain Eukaryota; kingdom Metazoa; phylum Chordata; class Amphibia; order Anura; family Myobatrachidae; genus Taudactylus; species Taudactylus pleione. Next base: position 11,132,996 of record JAUIMM010000036.1, on the reverse strand, counting down.
CTGGATTCTCCGGGATAGAGTTCTGCCACCATTAAAAAATGACACCGAGTCCCGCAGCCAAACTCTGCAGAATGGCTTTCAGGGACTGGATTCTCCGGGATAGAGTTCTGCCACCATGCCCGCTGCCTCCGCCACGTCCTGCCACCACCACCTTCTACCTCCGCCGGGTCCGGCCACCGCTAACGCCAGCCATGTTTGTGCACCCAGGTGCAGCCACTGTACACCCCCTGCAGGAGGCACCTACTGAGCATGCGCAGCAAGTTGGAACTCCCTATCTGTATACAGCCACGGAGGGTCGGGGGGGGGGGGGGTAGCGCTTGCCAATGGTGCATGCGCAGAGGTACTGTCACTGTATTTTTTATGCGAAAAATACAGTGAACAGTATGCTGTGAAAATTCGCAGGGACAGAGATTTCTCGCAAGCTCTGTCCCTGCTTGAGAATGTTGACACATAATTCCTTTAGGTGAAATGATCACACTACAATCCGCTATTGTATTATACATGCCTTTGCCAGTTTAATGCATAGCTTCCTTATGCTCTACACTGTGTGATACCATAATTCCCCCTTAAGCCTTGCTGCAGACATTTTAGAAATGAGCTGCAGAGATCCTCGGAGGCCGGCACAGGTGACACTTGCAAGGAATGTAGTGTCATCGCGGCCCTACTGCAGAATGCTACAGTGGAGCTCCATACTTCCTTACTCTCCCTAAATGGCCGGGAGTCTCCCGAAAATAGGGTGGTGCAGGCGGAAAAGTAGACAAGTCTTCCGAGTCATGCACCACAGCCCCCCTTCCACCCGCTCGTACCCCCTGTGGCCAACCACTTACAGAGCACAGGTGGGTGGTGCGGGGGGCCGATGATGCGATTCGCGGTGAATCACATCACCGTTGCCCCGCCCCCAGCTATATAATGTCTGTTTTCTCTGCACTGTATAGCGGGGATGGGGTCACTATGACGCAATCATGCTGCCATGCCCCCTGCACTGCCCACTTTCCCGGCTGTCATGCCCCCTCTCTTCCGACCTGTCTTCCCCTTCCCGGAGGAGGGGGCAGTAAAGTCGGTATGTATGGGGAGCTCCCTGAAATTCGGGAAAGTAGCCAAGCATGCCCTTATTTAATTAGCATAACCTAAATCTGTTACAAATATGCATTTATCTGAAATGTCAGGTCTGTGTGTTTTAAAACATTGACATAATGCTTATTCCTTGAATTCATCTTTGCGCTACTTAATTTATGCTCCTGAGTGTGCATAGAGGTTTTCATTCAGATCTGCCTTAGGAAGCACATTGTGGTCTGACCACTGACACAGTAAGAAAACACACCCAAATGTACCTACTCATCTTTCCTTCTAGGCCATGTATCTATGTATCATGCTTGTGATCACATGGGGTGATTTCTCCAGAAAATGTACTTACAGGGGCAGGAAGACATCGCTTTTGTGAGGCTAAATTTTGTTTCTCCTTTCCCAGCATTGTTTGAAAGCAGTAAAATGTAAATGTGTGTCTTTCTCCAACATTGATCAATATGTAGCATCAGCTGCAGTAGTTTAGAATTTGCATTTGATTGTGCCGGGTGCAGCTAATAATCACCTTTATCCACCCATTGTGATGCCAAATTCTGTCATCCTGGCTTCCAAGAAAGCAGACAACCTGGACTTCAGTACTATACTGTATATATACTGTACTTACCTTACTGTATATATATATATATTTATATATACTTACACTGTGGATACACACCTTCTGCACATGTAGGAGAAAGCGCACACCACAAAAATACATGGACATGAGTGCGTGTAGTGTCAGCAGCATATTGCATGCCGAAATCTCCAAAGCAATAGTACTTATGCCAGAGATGAAGTACCAGGCGTACCAGTGTGTGCATGTACGCCTATAAGTGTGGGACATGCAGCATATACAGTAGCATGTGCAAGGTCGCGGTGGACGTGTTAGTACTCTGAATACAGGTGTGGCATTACCATACTTTTATAAAATAACATTTTACTATATCTTTATAGTAAATTACATTAATAAAAGCAATAGTCACATTTACCATAATAAAATTAAAAAATCCACTTCCGCATCTGTTGCTAATTCCTTCATAAAATGTAATGGGAACCATCTTACCTGCAGCAGTCTGTATGAATATAACAAATCAGTAATGTGATAAGACGGCCCTAACTTGATCTAAAATATCCACAGTGCTAAAGTTTTCATGGCAGTCACCTGGGGAGGCAGAGGTGGATTATAAACACAGCGGCTGGAGCAGTTGCCAAGGGGCCCCTACACACTGGGAGGGGGGGGCACACACATAGCTACATCACCAGTGTGGAGGGTACTGTGGCATATATGAACTTGGGTTTACTTTCTGTGTGATGAAGGGGTATATCTACTAAAGTGGAGGTTTTTAGAAGTGGAAATGTTGCCCATAGCAACCAATCAGTCGACTTAATATTTATCTAGCACCTTCTAGAAGATAATAGCTAGAATCTGATTGGTTGCTATGGGCAACATCTCCACTTCTAAAAACCAGCAATTTAGTAAATCTACCCCATAATATGAACTAGGGGAACAACAGTGTGTTTAACACATTTGTTGTGCTGGGAGTACATTATACTTTTATTAACATCTCCAGCATATTTCATTGACAATTTTATTGTAATTACTCATTATCTTTGCATATATTTGCAGCAATCCTCTGGCACCCACAAAAAAATGTGCCCCACAAAGTATCTGTATCTAATTGTATTGTCTTTACTCACTGTAAGCTTACACACCCCTGCCCACCACCATATTCACGCTCTAGTAGCAAGGAGTTGTGACTAAAAAGTAGCAAAAAAGTTTAAGTACATTTTTTGCACTGTATGAAAATACATATCTTGTCCAAAATAGACTTCTATAACCCTAAAGCCTAAAAAATATGACAAGATATTATTATATCGAAGTTGGAGGTTATCCACGCAACCACTCTGGAGCCAAATAAAAGGTATATCCAAACAGATCTGTTGACTTTTCTGTACACATGAGGATGCCTGCAGAGGACATCAGCTGGAAGTGTACTGCAGGAAGCTGACAGTCCTTATGTTCTGATTGTTTTGCTTTCTCTCTCCTGTGTTTGTCCTTCAAGAACTTGACCGGAACTCTGATCTTTGCTGTCTTCACTGCAGTGCTGGGCTCTCTACAATTTGGATATGGAATTGGAGTCATTAATGCCCCACAAAAGGTAACGTGATAATGCACTCTTTATCATATTCTAAACAGGACGGTTATTATACAACACATGCTGTTTCTTCTTTAAATCTTGTCTGAAATGTCTGTGGAATTGCTTTGTCTTATAATGAACATAATTCATAGGTAGACACATAAATGCTGTAGATATATCACAGTTATACAGCCCATATTAGAAGGTGAATCGTTTATTGGCATACTGTGTAGAAAGCCCAATAAGGATATCCGCAGTATCTGGTCAGTGCAGTATATTAATATGAAAATAAATAAAATAAAATAAAGATCAACAATTAAATGATCAAAGGAGACGCAGACATACAAGAGCGCAGACATTATGCAACTTTTTATTACATGTAAATGAGATTTCAGCAAGTCTGATGTCAAAAGAAACAGATTATCTGTGTAACAGTGAGTAATATAGGTGAACCATACTTTGGGGCCTACAGTATGTATCCATTTTTCTTGCCATAAAATAATGTTGAAACTACAGTTTCTGCATCATTTTATGAATTGTACCTATATATGATTTTTTTATGTATTTATTACCAGTTATTTATATAGAGCACACATATTCCGCAGTGCTTTACAGAGAATATTTGGCCACTCACATCAGTCCCTGCCTTAGTGGAGCTTACAATCTATATTCCCTATTTTTGGAGTGTGGGAGGAAACCGGAGTACCCGGAGGAAACCCACGCAATCATGGAGAGAATATACAAACTCCGCACAGTTAGGGCCGTGTTGGGAATCAAACCCATGGCCTCAGTGCTGTGATGCAGTAATGCTAACCATTATACCGTCTGTGCTGGCATATATACTAATTGCACAATGCAGGAGATTTCAGAGAAACTCCAAAAAGCTAAGCATTTCGGAGTTTGGCCCTGGTAGTTTACACCATTTTCAGATGGTGTAAACTGCTTTAAGTTTAAGCCTATGGAGGCTTAAGAGCAGGAGGAAGATCTTTTGATCTCTCTCGCACAGCCTCCGACCGGAGGCGGAAGCTGACACTGTGCGCATGACAGCTTGGCCGGAGAAGTCTTTCACAAATGTGATAGACATTCACAAAATGCCGGGGATATAACTTACAGTTGTCACCGAAACCGCTGTCCCTGCAAGTCCCCCTTTGTACACAGCGGGGATATTTTCATTAAAAATGAAAATATCTGCCATGATATGGAACCTTAATAATTGCGTCAGTTCTACGATTATTAATACATACAGAAGACCTCTCACACCTGTTTTTTAAACCTATGTTTGCTTCTATATGTTATTGACAAAAATAAAAATAAAAATATTTACAGGACTTTACCTAGTATCTATTAAGGTTCTTGTAGAGGTGGCCACAAACTGGCTGATTATGCCTTTCGTATCAAGTACTGAACAACAGGATCAATGTCACAAGTAGGTGTCTAACGGAGGAGATCTGATATTGGAGACCTATGATTGGTGTTTACTCTTCTCCCGTGGACCATGTAAGCAGACGGGATGTAGTGAGGTTACAGGTAGCTGGATGCCAGCCATCGGAATCCCGACAGTGGAAGCCCGACCTGGGACTAATGATAAGCGTTGAAAATCCTCATGCCCATCATTAGCCCCACGCAGAAATCCTGATGGCCGGCATCCCGAACGAAGGTAAACCGGGTTTCTTAGTTTCTTAGCTCGTAGCCACGCGTGTGGGGGGGGGGGGGGTTGGGAGTTTTAAGGTTAGGCACCACTGAGGGAGGGTTAGGGTTAGGGAAGGGTGAGGGCAGAGTTAGGGTACTTACCTGCCCCAGTCGGGATCTCCATCCTTCAGTTTTTCAGCTGTGGTATTTCATCCGGCGGCTATTCAGTCGCCAGCATTACATACCGATTCCAAGCAGATTGCCACCCATGCCAAATAATTGACAGTATTTCCCAGAATGTAATTCATGATACGCCTAATTTATTATGCAGTTTATATTTTGCACTTATTTTTCTATATAGCACATAGCCATTCATTTTTTGTACAAGCAGACTGATAAAGACTTATTTTCCTTGTCACACAGGTCATTGAGAAACACTATGCGGACGTGCTGGGCTTACAGATGGAAGAAATTGCGGTGAAGAGCGGAAATATGACAGAGGACGTCAAAGTGCCCCCTGCTGTTACCATGTACTGGTCCCTTTCTGTGTCCGTTTTCTCTCTAGGAGGATTGGTGTCTTCCTTTTTTGTTGGATGGATTGCAGATAAACTAGGAAGGTAATTACAGTGATATTCATTTATCTGTAGCTATAATAGATTGCATAAATAAAAAGTCACTATAGGCTCAATACACTTAGGTGCAAAGGGGGCGAGTTGCCGTTGCAATGGCGTAGAATCGCCTGCAATGGCGTGACAATTTGACCCCCCCCTCAAGGCCCGATCTTACCCCAGACTTGCTTATTTCTGTAGGCAGTCCTACTGGGCTGCGAACAATAATCTGTGAGTCTTGCGGTACCATAGGTGCGGCATACAGCTTCACTTACTCGCGCCGCAAGGGAACTCGCATCTAATTGGAGTGAGCCCAAAAAGTTATGTATATATTGTCTTTGTTACCCATTTGCCAGCTCTCCCAGTGAGTACTGTTACGATTGGGGAGGAAATATATAAGATTGAGCAACAGCAATGCAAGAATATGCTTCATCCATTAATTATTGATGATAAAACATATTTAGTTTGATTAGCAATGGGTTTCTATTTCGCCCACATTTATATGTGTAATAGCTCGAAAAACTTTTGAATGCATTGTTTTCTTAATCCCAACATTACCAATACTATTGATTGCACATGATCAATTTTCTTGTCATTCTGTGGTCATCACAGCAAAGTATTCCATTTTACAGCCTTATTATTGTGAAAAGGACAAAGTGTAAGAAAATACCTAAAGAAGCAATAACTTGTAGTACAGTAAGTTACAGTAGTAAGGCACAAACTTCATCTCTTATCACACAACAGACTTATATTGTGATTGATCAGGGAGGCTTCTGTGTTGCAGGTTTATTACTCTTGCACAAGTAATATCCATTACACAATATCCTGACAAACTGATACTGATTCCAGCTCTTGTGTTGAATTTTAGGACCAAAGCCATGATGGCTGTGAATACTTTGGCCGTCATTGGAGCACTTCTCATGGGGTTGGCTCCTTTGGGTCAAGCTCACGCTCTAGTTATTTCTGGTCGACTTGTAACTGGGCTTTATTGTGGTAAGTGTTCCGTATACAAATTACCCATTTATATATAAAATGTAAATGATAGGGTAACTATAATTCCAGTTTGTGTAGAATTTCTTGCGTTGACTTCACTGACCACTGGGTATGGCAGCACTTGTACTTCTGTGTGTGGCTAAGTAGCAAATCTGTTTAAAAATGTACTGGTAGCAAGACAGTTAGGGCGGGATGTACTAAACATCGCATCCGAGAGGCGGTGCATTCTGCCACTTCCTTTTCACCATTGGACGTGTCTGTGACTCATGCTTAGAATAGCATTTATAAATAGCATTTTCATTCAGAAAATAAGCTCATTTTCCAGCCAACTGTGTATCACTCCTGAATCTATTTTTTGTTTTTCGGCAGAAAAATATATTTTTAATTATAACAAAAGGTACATCTAAAGGATTATCTAGAAAAATGACATTTTTTATTGCTGCATGCCATGTAGATACCTAGATACTGTACCTGCCTGCACAGTATTGGGACAAATGTGTTGATAGCGGAATAGTCCTCCAAAATCAGGATCGTGCTGCCAGAAGTGAGGGATGTACTGTATGCTCAGGGGTGTATCTATAATGGGTGCAGGGTGTGCGGGGAACACGGGCCCCTGGGTCCAGGGAGGCCCTGCACCGCACACCCTGCACCAATAATATTACTTACCTCTCCGGAGTCCCACATCGGTGCTGGCATCCGGCGCTTTAAAACGACTGGAAACCGGCCGCGGCGGCCATTTTCCCATTGTTTGCGCATGCACAGTACAGGGAAAATGGCCGTCGTGGCCATTTTCCCGTGATCTGTGCATACACTGTAGACTCTGGGCACACTCAAGTGCTCAGAGTCTATAACTCTGGTGCTTGCCGCGCACAGCTCAGTGTGCTGCCGACCACCGGGCGGAGAGGAGGGGGCCCGTGTCGGAGACTACACCCACTACAGATCTGTCCTCACTCGTCTTTGCTGCGGTCGTGCCAAACGATATGCGGTCAGGAAGCCGGCGGTCGACACGCCGACCACCGGCTTCCCGACTTTGAAATCCTGGCATGGGACTAATGATAGGCGTCGAAATCCGGAAGCCTATGTTATCTCCATGCTGAAATCGCGACGCCCGGCATATCAAACGAAGGTAAACCGGGCGTCGGGAGTGGATAGCCGCGTTGGGTTAAATTTAGGGGCTCCTGGGGGGACTTAGGATTTGGCACCCCCCGGGAGGGTTAGGGCTAGGCTAGGGGAAGGGGTGGTTAGGGTTAGGCACCCCCGGGGGGATGTTAGGGTTAGGCACCCCCTGGGAGGGTTAGGTTCAGGGTGTGGGGAGGGGGGTTAGGTTTAGGCACCCCTGGGGGGAGGTTAGGGTTAGGCACCCCTAAGGGAGAGTTTAGCGGGGAAAAGGGTTAGGGATAGCTTAAATACTTACCCTGTCGGCACTGGCGTCACTAGGGGGTGCGGGCCGCACTGGGTGACACCATCCAAGGGGGTGACACCAAAATAGCAGCGCTGCTCTGCTATTTTGGTGTCACCCCGTCGGATGGTGGCACCGCGACATGGAGAGAGGAAGGGGAGAGATTGTGGGCTTCCGCAGCAGCTGCAGGAGCGCTGGGAAAGCCCACTGTGTGCCGAGAATGGTAGGCATTAACGCCTCCCGGATCGGCACACATAGGGGGTATTACATCCGCCGGGCTTTAGTCCGGCGGTATGTTATACAGATTCCGTGCTAAACAGCCCCTATTGATGTGCGTGGTCCTGTGATAGTCTGCTAGCGCTGGGCATCCTTTTTTAATCTTTTTCTTTCCAACATGCACCTAAGTTGCAATCTGAGATGAATATGACGCACTCAAATAAATCTATGACAATAATGAATAGCCTCTATTTGTTTGCATTATGCTAGGACTGACATCGGGACTAGTTCCCATGTATATTGGGGAGATTTCCCCCACAGCACTACGAGGAGCTCTGGGAACCATGCACCAGCTTGCGATTGTCACAGGGATTCTCATAAGTCAGGTACAAGTGAATTACATCTGTGATCAAGCATTAATAATTTAAATTAAAGTTAAAAAAGGTTAAAACAATGTATATTCAACAAAACCTATGTGACTTAATTTCAATATTGGGCCTGATTCTGACTCGGTGCACGCAGTACCATTTTTTGCGCAGTTGAGTGATTTGTTGCTACTGCGCATGAACAAAAAGTCTAGTAATCCTTCCTGCGCACTTACGAACCAAATTGTGCAAAGGTGAACGGTGTACGCATTTGGCCATTTGCATGCGACATCGCTAATACTTGAGACGGCCTCTGCGATCCATGGGAGGGTGCGAGTGAAGACTGAGAGGTGTCCTAAAGTCATTGCAAAAAGTGGTGGTGACATGAGCGTGTTATGGGACTGTCATGGGTGCGTTTCTGCATGAGGCTGCGTTCTCTTTTGCAGCACCACAGTCACAGTGGCCATAACTTAAGAAAGTTACAATGGAGACTATGGCCCTGATTCAGACCCACTCGCGAGCGGCTGTCCGCTCGCAAGTGGGTCGATGGTGTGCACTGTGCATGCGCACGACGGAGGGAGCTCCGTCGTGCGCATGCGCGAGACGCGACGAGCGAAGGACTTTCCTTCGCTCGTAGTGTCTGATCAAAGGGGGCGTGCTGTCGATGAAGATTGACAGCACGCCCCCTTTGGTAGGCGTGCCGGGGGCGTGCCTGCCAGACGGAGGCGTTCCCAAGGGAACACCTACCGTCAGAAGCCGGCCCCAATGACACTAGTGATGTCAGTGGGAGTGATTTTGGCTCTGATAGAGCCAAAATCACTCCTGGCCTTGCGGTTGAGAAACTCAACCGCAGGCTTCTGCTCGCAGTGGCAATGGTCGCGATGCACGCTCGTATATGTGACCCACAGCTATACGAGCGTCCAGGAGGACGCTCCATATTAATGGAGGTGGGCCCTGATTTAGAGCGAGCGCTCTGGTCAGAGCGTCCGGCTCTGAATCAGGGCCTATGTGCCAGGCAGGGGCTGCACGAGGCGTCGAAGTTGTGAGCAATGGTGTGTCGATGGTGGAGAGATAGGATTTACCAGCACAGTTGAGCATTGCATGAACTGTCTGTACCCCTGAACCAGGCCCATTGGCTTCAAACCTTTTGTGTCTGAAGAGTCCTCTTCAGTAAAAGTTAAATGTATTTTGCTCCAGACCGCAGTCCCTATTGCACGTATTGGGGACTGAGATATGCTGAGTTTTATACATGTTATGCATGCAGGAGTTATCTTCAATGTCTCCTGAATTAAGTGCATGGTAAACGCCAGGATTAATGAAACCATATGGAAGCTGCTGTGCTTTGCATAATTTAATGGGCAGATAACCATAATAAATAGGCTCATTCCTGAATATTTTGTTCCTGTCAATATTTCTATTTTTCAAAGTTAAACAACTGCACATTGCCACTTTTTTGTTCTGGTATGCTATGTGCAATTCTCTGTATCTGTTCTGTGGCTCTCCAGCTGTTGTGAAACTGCACATCCCAGCATGCCCTGCCACAGTTTTGCTATTAGGGAATGCTAAAACAGTGGCAGGGCATGCTGGGATGTGTAGTTTCACAACAGCTGGAGAGCCACAGGTTGGCCAGGCCTGGTATACATGGTTGCAGTGGCGGCTGCAGGGCAGTCCAAGATTTAAATAGGGGAGCCACATCAACTGCCAGTGAGTCCCTACTATGTATGCAGTGTTTGAAATGGCAGTTGGTGTGACTCCCCTATTTGAATCTTGGACTGCGCTCAGCCTCACCTCTGGAGCCGCCACTGCATGGAGTATTCTGTGCTGAGCCCAATGCTTAAGTATGACTCATATTGCAGAGTAGATTTAAGGGTAAAATATATTAATTTAATGCATATACCCCAGTTATTTAAAGAGTATTTAAAATGAAATTCTAGCCATGGTAATTGATGTTATCATGGTTGCCTACCCTGCGCCATGTGTCATGCACATAGATGGATTCTCTTTGTGCAGTAATTGCTGTCAGCCTGTACTGATGGGAAATGTCACATTTTGATTTCTTAGATTCTTGGACTAGAATTTATACTGGGCAGTGAGGATTATTGGCCTGTCCTCCTAGGACTTTCTGGTGTTCCAGCTGTTATTCAGACTATCTTGCTGTTCTTTTGCCCTGAAAGTCCCAGATATGTCTATATTAAACTTGGAAGGGAAGAAGCTACTAAAAGAAGTAAGTATTAAACAGAATTTGCCATTTTGTATGTTATATATATTTTACTACTGTAACAAGTAATGTAAAATAGGGTATAATTGGGTATACTCTCCCATGTTCTGTATATTTATATTCAGAAACTAAGGGGCCCAATTATCGAAAACTCGTTGTGTATGATAATGGTGCTCCAGCCAATATGTCTGAAAAATGACAGTTAGGAGCTGATTGCCTGGAGCACCATTTATCATACGCAACAAGTTTTAAAACTGGATAAAACTCAGTGATAAATGGGCCTCTATATTTAAAGCTGCTTTTATTACAACAGATTATTTTGCTTTCACACATTACTCAGGGGACTTTTAGCATTTATTTTTATTTCTTACTGTCACGGCGTAACTATAGAGGGTGCAGGGGATGCTATTGCTTTGGGGCCCAGAAGCTTAGTGGGCCCTGGACACAGGTCATATAGTTGTCTACCAAGTTACCAGAATTGCCTGCTAAGCAATTGGGTATTACCAGAGGCATAACTAGGTATGTAAAGGCCCAGGCTGCTGTACTATGGCTCTCAGCATCGGTGACGAAAATGATCAGCTGCCACTCTGGCCCCGCCCCCATGCTGGGATTGTACAACAATGAATAAACCACCTGTAATCCCATTAGATCTCAGGGTTTATGGTGGAGACTATTTTAAAATGTTGCTATGGGGCCCACAAAGTTACGCCCTGCTTACTGTTATGGTTAGAAAATTACCTACTTTATATCATATGATATCTAGCTTTAGTTAGCCTGTTTACAGTCTATTTAGTAAAATTCCAATGCTTGCATTCTCTTCTCTATAATTTGTTAATCTCCTGTTATTTTAATGAAGGAGTCACCATTTTCTCATAATACAGAAGTGTGAGGATATGAGGTGCTAGAGTCGGCGCTCACACTGTATACCCCACTATCCCAAGTTCACTGATCACACAGGCAAGGAAAACGGGGAAGAAACAACAGTATATTATACGTGAAGGCATAAAAGTATAAAGACAGAGTAAGAATAGCAAATGTGAGAGTTTAGCAGTAAACTCTCACATTGGTCGAGTTTTATCTTCAAAATGGGAAAACATCTGGATGATAGTTTAAATCGTGAGAGATTTTTGAGTCTAAAAACATGCAAGTTTCTTCTCGGACTGTATTAACTTGGCTAAGTTTAAATAGTGTGAGAGTTTACTGCTAAATCACATTTTCTAAACTCTAACGCTATTACATTTGGCCTATCATCCGTACACACTGGCCGACGCACACACGATATATTGGGCGTTGAACAGCTGATATGTTGTCCAGTGTGTACCCAGCATAAGAGTCCAATACTAACCAACCAGATTCTCCTGTCCACTCTGTAGCTATATGGTGGTCCAGATCCTTTGGTAACCTGCAGATAATACAGGATGAACTGGACAAGCAGAGTCTAATCACATTCTTGAAAGAGCTGACCTTTTGCACCCAAGATCCAGGGCCGGGCCTGGGTCCTCTAGAGGGTGTGGCCTAATTGTGGTGGTCACACCCCCTACAGAACCCTACAGAAAAAAAACACATTATGTTTATTGTTCCCATTGTTCCCTTCAGCCAGTGGCAGATCTGTGGAAGGGGACGGGGATGATCAGTGCGATCGCTTCCCCCTGCACATCATGCAGGCAGTGGAGACTGCTGCTGCTCAGCACCCAGCACACAGCAGCATGTGGGGCTGGGGAGGGAGACAGCTGCCGCTGACAGGTTATAAGGTGGGGGGGCGTGGACCCAGGCCCCTCCAACAAGCCCGGCTAATTAGTACCTGCCCCTTCCCCCTCTCTGCACCCCTGATTGTGGCATGCAGGGCCTGGCTATAGATTGACTACACACATCAGGATACCAAAACTGAATGTCTCTCCTGTTCCCATAATCCACCATTTTAAACCCTGCTACAGGATGATTGAACAATCCTGACAACATGTTTGTGTAGATTGCAAGTTGTTAGTTTTGGGTCCACTATGAACAAAGAGTCCTTGAACATATTAATGGAGAGACACAGGCTTCTTGTAATCTAATAATCGACAAATCTCACCTGGCTGATTTAATCAACATTAACAATATAGATTTAACATTGATGTGAAGACAATAACTGCAGCAAATGAACCTTATCACAAGTGCACAGTGTAAACAATCACAGGGTGACCTAGATATAATGAAATGTGCATACTACAATGTACAATATTGATTCAGATTTAAGTATACTGTACCTGATCTATAAATCCACATCAGGGCCATTGCATGAAATGTCCCATACGTTACACTGTATAATAAAATCGCTATCTGTGTATCTTTTGAGTTTTCAACATAGGTTGACAAGTTAAATTATATCTCTTTCTCTTTTTCTTAAAAAAAATAACACAGTCTCTTAATACAAAGTATAAGAGACTCCTCTTGTCAGCATCTGCAAACCCAGAGCAGCGACCAAGGGACCAGCCTGGCATCACTGATGGTCGCGATGTTCCCCTGCATTGGCCAGCTGACTAAGCCTCAGCATACACAGGCTGGACGGCTCTTAGCTGCTTGCGAGGCCAAGATGCAGACCCAGGCCTCAGCACTCCCAGAACACAAGGGTGACAAGCTCCCATTTCCGGGAACGCAGGCCATCCCCGCCCCCGCACCACCACCCAAACGCATCTGCCTGTCAATCAAGCAGAGGCTTGGGGGAACTGTGTGCGAGATTGCAGGACCTGTTCTGCATATGGCCAGAACGTATGCTGCACAAAATATGTTTTATGTAATGTTACTACAATAAGATTCACATGATTTATTACCCTGTGAACAGTTAATTATTGTTAAACATTACCATTCTGACATACTTATACTTATGATTGTGATAATATGTAAAATTATGAAACAATGGTACCATCCACTGCATACTGTAGGTATATGTGCAAATTTGTGGAACTTTGGGGCAGATTGATCAAAGCTCTAAACATCCTATTGCTGGAGGAGAGGGGGGTTTGTGTATATATAGCAAAACATTTGTATTACACTTACCATATATTTGTATATTTACAGCAATAAAATAATAATCACTCTAATAAATATGTTGTATTCAAGCAAAATATTCTTGCTGTAGAGCATACTTGCCGACTATCTGGATGCTCCTTCCGGGAGAGAGCCACCAGATCGGCAGGGCAGGGGGCGTTTCTGGCAAAAGGGGACGTGGCCAGACGGGCTGATGACATTTGCGTGACGGGGACAGGGCTACGCGATCGCGTCACATTGGTCCCGCACCTACTACACAATGCCAATAATACAGGCATTGTGAAGCAGGGGGTGGGGCCAAAATGACGCGATTCAATGTGAATCGCGTCACCGTCCTCCCCCCGCTGTGGGGGTTTAACAGGTAATTTCGGTGGGGGGGGGCTGGGAGCTGCACCCGTTTATCGGTGCCCATATGGTGTGCCCCTGTAGTTCTGCCCCCCCATGCTGTGCCCCCCGTTGTGCTCACATGCAGTGCCCCCTATATGCAGTGCCCGCTGTATAGGTGCCTATATGGTGTGCCCCCAGTAGTTGTGCCCCTGTAGTTCGCCCCTCCTGTAGTTCTGCCCCTTAAAGTATTGCCGTCCCCTCCAGTACTTACCTGACAGCTGCGCAGGCTTCTCAGCGCATTGCATCACTGGGAACGTTGGCCTCAGAAGCGATCGGAGGCTTCCTTAATTGCACCCTCCATTTGCCGGGCGCCCGCTAAGTGTGTTACCAGCGGGTGCCCGGCTCAATCTCTCCCCCGGCGGTAGCCAGAGGACGGAGCTCACTCCTGAGCTCCGGCTTCTGGGTCCCGCAGTGCACTATGGAAGTGATGTCATGACGTCACTCCGATAGTTCCGATGTGCGGGCGCCGGGAATGGAAGGCAGCAGGCATTGGAGCGGGGTTTAAGGGAAGTTTTTTTTTTTTATGTGTGTGTGCATGCGTGGGGGGGGCACTACAGGGGGCTTACTACAGGGGGCTGCCGTTTATTACAGAGGGTTTACTACTGGGGGCACATTACCGGGGGCATTACAAGGGGCTTACTACTGGGGGCTTACTACTGGGGGCTTACTACTGGGGGCTTTTTACAGGGGGCTTATTACAGGGGGCTTACTACTGAGGGCATTACAGGGGGCTTACTACTGGGGGGCAGACTACAGGGACATTACAGGGGGCATCATATGGGGGCACTACAGGGGGCATTACAGGGGGCTTACTACTGGGGCATCATATGGGGGCACTACAGCAGCATTACTACTGGGGGCATCATATGGGGGCACTACAGGGGCCTTACTATTGGGGGCACTACAGGGGCCTTACTACTGGGGGCACAGCATAGGGGGACCACTACTGGAAGTACTGCATAGGGGGACCCCACTACTGGAGGCACTGCATAGGGGGACCATTACTGGGGGGCACTACATAGGGGGACCATTACTGGGGGGCACTACATAGGTGGGCACTGCATAAGGGGACCACTACTGGGGGCATTGTATAAAAGGAAATGCATAGGGGTGTGGCAGCAGCTGGGGCTGGCATAGGTGCTGGGGGGTGGTACATTTTAATTTGGGGGTCGGGGGGCACCAACATTTATCTTGCCTCCGGGCACCTGGAATGAAGTTACGCCACTGCTTCTTAGGTTAGGAGGAGTATATTTTGCATGTACCAGAGGCCTGGTGTAAAAATATAATGGCAACACAGAAATTGTATATAGCTGTTTTTGATTGGCTGTTTGCATCATTAGCATCACAAATTTATTAAATAAAGTTGCGGCTATCTGTTCTGATTATTTATTAGTAATTTCCTTTTGGACTACTGCAGGAAAGATTTCCATTAATTTTTAAATCGGTAAACAATGAATGTGGGGGTGTTTGCTAGTAATTACAGATTTTTGCATTTATCAATTAATATCACTGTCAAGCCATTATTCTCTATTGGCTGGCTCGAGGCATATTCGACCAGTACGGTCGAACAGGGGCGCCTCCCCATAGAGGACCCCTTCCAACCATTCCTGATTTCAGCAGGACAGTCGTGTTTTTCCGGCACTGCCCTGCTGTTCCACCCACGGGCTGAAGTGTCCAGTGGATGGTCTGGAGGTTGGGCACAGCTGCGGCGGTGCCAGACTGCAGAGAATAGAATGGATGCCACGCACGTTCGCGTACCATCCATTCAGTGCAGGAAGAGGGCTGGGGGCAGCCCAGCTACTGACGGAGTGCTGGGATCGCCCCCAACCTGACGTTAGATGGAAGGTGTGGCCTATGGTAATTAGTGTAGCCTATGGTAATTAATCCACGCCCTCATTTTCAGTCCCATTCTGCGCAGGGCGCGGAGCCTCCTGGAGTCGGCCCAGGCCGTATGACACCTTAGAACTTAATAGTGTGCACCAATGAAGTAATAACATTTTCTTATTTATAGCTAACACTGTTAAGCTACATTTGTATACTGGACATCAGGGCAGTAACTAAAGGTGCCCATACACGGTGCGATGCACCGTGTAGGGCGACTGCCGATCCGTAGGCAGATGGATCGTGCTGGCACCACCGGCAATCGTGCGGTCCCCACAAACCGCACGATATGCCGGCTCCCCCCTCCTTCATTTCAATGGGATCGTACATCGCATCCCAGATCTCTTGCTTCTGCAGGAAGATCTGGGGATGTGATGTACGACCCCGGGAGCGCGCAGCACGATATCAGGTGCGATATTGTGCCCATACACGGCATGATATAGCACCTATATCGTGCCGATCCGACGTGCTATGTATGGGGGTCTTAAGGGTGTGCAACCTTTGCAATCACTCAGGGCCATGGGGGTGTCGCACCATCGTTGTCACTCTAGCATATGGTTTGTAGGGTTCAGTGGCACATGCAGGGGGGGGCCAAGCCAATCAGTGCCACGGCTGAGTCAATTTCTTTATTTTTGTATGTTTTTATTTAATTTAATATATCTAAGCACCCGAGGCTTCTTTTGTATATACAGTATATACATATTTACCTACCCTTCCGAAATGGCCGGGAGCCTCCCGAAAATTGAGTGGCACTCCCGGGCACCTGGAAAGGTGGACAAGTGTATATGGGAAAGATTTCTGGACTGCACAACCTGAATATATATATAATGGGAGGTACTACCTGATGAGACTAATTGTAGGCTCAGAAACAGACAAATCTCAGGTGCACAACTCCAAATTATTAATAATATATAAATGCAATAACATTTTGCAATCAATAGAGGTTTTTTGCATAATCATGGCCAAGATTATGGGCCTACCCACCATATCCAGGTAAACTCTTTAGGGTAGGTCCCTAACATACTAGGGTTCAAATCCAGAGCGCAGGACCCCCCAAAACTGGCCCAGGGAATCTGCCCCAGGGTACCACCATAGTAAGAAAAGTGTAGTGTAAAGAGATAGTTAAGAGCAGCTACAGCTGCATATAGAGAGTGAAAATAAAAAAGTGAAGTACATATATATTAAACATAGTGAAGGGTTAAAATGTGTTATAAAGGAAAATGTGTTATAATGCGGTGCCCTGAAACAGATCAACCAATGCAATCCAGGGGGACCTATGCCCCAAAAATGAACCGGCCAACCGCCTACCCCGGACCCCCACACCATAACTCAAAAACCCCGGCAGCAGAGGGGCCGATGACGTGATTCGTGCTGA
Organism: Taudactylus pleione; assembly: GCA_031769625.1. Classification (NCBI taxonomy): domain Eukaryota; kingdom Metazoa; phylum Chordata; class Amphibia; order Anura; family Myobatrachidae; genus Taudactylus; species Taudactylus pleione. The sequence continues at coordinate 11,115,698 of JAUIMM010000036.1, read as the reverse complement.
ATACCATCATTATAGCCCTACCCTCTGCTACACAATGTAGTGGGGGCATGGCCATGATGACGCGCTTGCACGGTCATGCCACCCCACTCCACCCCTAATCAAGCATGCTGTCCCCACCACACCCCCTCAGGGAGCGCCACCAATTTAATGCTTATACATATTACATTAAATACATGCATGACAGGAACAGCTAGTAATATAGCATCAGTTGCCACCAAATAATCAACATCTTTGTTATAGCTAATATATATAGCACGGTATTATATATAAAATAAGAGCCTAAAACATAAAAGTCAACCCAGGTGGAATATGCTGGCATTATTAATCATTTGAACTGCTCTATTTTGCTAATAGAGAAAAATAATTTTTAACTATTAGTGTTCTCTGAATGAAAACAATATTATGGGCAGACTATCATTCATTTATTTGCATATAAAGCAAAGAAAATATGTGTTTGATTAGATTATTATCACATAATATCTCAATATCAGGGTTAATAAAATGGAAATAAGGCAATTTAACAGCCATAACTAATTCTCTCTTTATGATATGGTTAAATTAAACAGTGGTAAAGTTTGATTATTTTTACATAGATTGTAAACTCCACTGGGGCAGGGACTGATGTGAATGGACAAATATTCTCTGTAAAGCGCTGCGGAATATGTGTGCGCTATATAAATAACTGATAATAAATAAATAAATATACAGATTTTGAGATATTACCTCCAAATTCAGTTTTATATTCAATTTTCTAAATACAAGCTCATTTTTAAAAGAAGATGGTCCATTTTTTTCTAGGCTGTAATTTGAGGTAACAGAATCACCACATTTTTTGCTCCTTTGATCAGGAAGTAAATAAAAAAAATGTGTACAGCTGATCTTAGGCATTTATTGCACAGGCTGCAATGAACCATGTGCTGAGTCATTTCTGAAATAATCCTGAACAAGAGTGTTGGATATTATTCAACATATTTCTGGTGAGTCTATAGCATATAATGTTAACTCTAATACATATTTCACTTTGTCAAGAGACACAACAAGTGTTAAAGTTGTTGCAACACCCCAATATCAATAACAGGGGACAATAATTATTTTAGTCCTCCTTTTCAAGAGACTCAGTAAAGTCTATATTTTATGAATGTACTACTTGATTAGTCTTGATTTTGTTTTAAATGTACCAATTTGTAGTTGATATTTTGGATTTGCACTTCTTTTATGTATGTGAATCGTATGTTTAGGTCAACGTTTATTCACAAGTATTCCAAGTATTGAGCCATGCTGATACATTACAAATTGTGTCATTTTGTCCTTAAATATTTTGTAAAACATAGTAGGAAATATAAGTAGTACTGGAGTTGCAGTAATAGGTAGCAAACATATTATAATCAGTACACTTTACCATGCTCATTACCCACTTGGCAATTCTGTGACCACAGCATGGTGATTCCGTTTCCACAGCATGGTTACAAAAATGTATGTCGATGTATCCCCAGGATGTCCCCATTTTGCAAAAAAAAAAAAAATTATGAAAATCTAGAGTCAATTCTAGAAGCTGAATTTATCAATTTTGTCTACAGACACTTAGGATTCATTATGTTAATTGTCGGAGTCTGCGTGGACCCCAATAATTAACATACTAACTTATAATAAAAGTAAATATGGTGCAGCGCTTGGCCTATTATGGTAATTATGGAAATCAAGTGTAACAATTATATTACTTGATTCATATATGGTGGTATATACCGATGACATATATTGACATAATAGTGGTGTGAAAAATAATACCAAGACTAATATTAATAATGATATTTAGTTCAAATAGGCAGAGAGTAAAAAAATGCTTAAATACAAATGAAGATAAAGGGTAAAAATATCAATATTGTTCCATTCAATGATCAAAAAAAGATCTGTACATTTATGATCTTCCCAACTGGTTATTCAGATGTATGTTCCCGATAATGCAGACCAAGCTATAGGTACATTCAATAATTGATTGTCCAGAAATGTAACAGAGTGCGGTGTCCCACTACTCTGGCTTTTATAAATAATGTGGAATGGAGTTCATGCACATACCAGTGTTGGTCTTATTTCTTCTGTGTGGTACTGCGGGCAGAGTATGGAAGGTAGTGGGTATGCGATGCTCCGGATCGGGTTTCACTACCTGCAGGTCAGGGCTCCGATGGCACACCCATACCCCTCGGAGTGATGACTCTGGAAGTGGTGGACCATAATCTTAGGGATGACAACCTCGGTTTGGACTCCATGGAGTCTGTTCCGTCCCTTACAGAGACTCGGTTCCACTTGCACTTACCATTAACTCCATTGCACTCCACTCATGTCTCGGACGTCTTCTCTCTTCTGGCGCCGCTGTTCTGTCTTTGCCATGTTTCCGGGTGTGTCGCGTCACGTGCTTAATGATGTGCTGCTAATCGGGAACGTAGTTCGAATAACACCTTTGGATTTGGGAGTTCTTGCCGTGGATAGGGAATATGTAATGCCCCAACGCATTTCAGCCTTCTATGGCCTTCTTCTAGGAGGTAGTCGTAGTATATAGCTTGCCTCTCACCTTTTTTAAGGTGAAAGGGGGGGGTGGTCTTTGTCTATGTAAATTAATGGAGGCAGAATTTGATAGGTGGATGGTAGCTTCTTTAAGGTTGGTTATTGTAGCTGTCATTCATGGATTAGATGGATCTTATTGGGTATGTGGAGGATGGCAACATCTATGTGTTTTATTTTATGCTGCTTGTTGCAAGATATGCCCAGTTTTGAAGCCACTTCTAAAGCATAATTCTGCAGAGGTATGGAATGTTCTATGTAGTTATTGTTTACTCGTATATCTATTGGTGTCTATAATAGATGTTGGGGAACTCCTTTCTACTGTGAGGAACTCAACTACTATGTTTAGGATTACTGTCTTGGGGTGTGTCAATTTGGGTACATGTCGGTCTATTATATACCCATACCTGCCAACTTTCTGGCTGCTCCTTCCGGGAGGGAGCAGCCAGATCGGCAGGATGGGGGGCGTGGCCGGGACAAGGGGGAGTGGCCGGGCGGGTGACAGGCACCTGTGGGCGTGGCTGTCATATAGGCATTGTGAAGCAGGCCGATAATATAGGCATTGTATAGCAGGGGGCGGGGCCAAAATTACGCGAATCGCATCACCGCCCCCCCACTGTGGGGGCTGCAGGGGTTATTGCGGGGGGATAGGAGTAGTGGGCGGCAGCTGGGAGGATTGTCTGCTTTCCTGGGAGGTCGGAAGCGGCACCCGATTTTCGCGAGGCTCCCGACCAAATCAGGAGGGTAGGCAAGTATATATATACCACTATAGGCTCAACATGCATACCACATGTATGGCTCAACTTGTGTCCCTAACGTGATTACTGTGTGTTGTTGTTACATTATTGGTGTTATAGTAAAAGACATATGGTACTTCATTGTTTGCCTATTATGACTTCATTATATTTGTTTAAACCTCGGGGTGCAAATGTTTTTAATTCATACATCCATCTTAACTAATTTTTATTTATTTGATTAGTAAAATTGCCTCCTCTCCAGTTGTGTTTTATTTCTTGGATACCTATAAACTTCAGTGATTTTGGGTCACTATCATGGTGATCTTTGAAGTGTTTTGATAAGTTGTCATCCTCAAGACCCTTCTTGATATTGCGTATGTGTTCATGAATACGTATTTTGAGAGGTCTAGTTGTTCTTCCTACATATTGTTTTTGGCAGTCGCACTCTAGGAGTGCGACCTTTTGCAGTTGCATGTGATCATGTGATCACCGAGGTTGACCCCTAAGATCACGGCCCACCGCTTCCAGAGTAGTGGGACGCCGCACTCTGTTACATTTCTGGACAATCAATTATTGAATATTCCTATACCTTGGTCTGCATTATCGGGAACATACATCTGAATAACCAGTTGGGAAGATCATAAATGTACAGATCTTTTTTTGATCATTGAATGGAATGATATTGATATTTTTACCCTTTATCTTCATTTGTATTTAAGCATTTTTTTACTCTCTGAACTAAATATCATTGTTAATAATATTCATTAGTCTTGATATTATTCTTCACACCATTATTATGTCAATATATGTCATCGGTATATACCACCATACATGAATCAACTCAATCAAGCAATATAATTGTTACACTTGATTTCCATAATTGCCATAATAGGCCAAGCGCTGCACCATATTTACTTTTATTATACGCTATTTTGCGGTTTGGGGACACCTTGAGGTTTGCTAGCAGCTGGCCATAAAACCATGAGCTCAGGCCCTGATTCAGAGCTTGACGCTCTGATAGAGCGCTCGCTCTGAATCGGGGCGTTTTTTTTTTTTTGTGCGGCCTCCTGGTCGCTCGCATAGCTGTGGGTGACCACCCACAGCTATAGCGAGCGGCCAGTTTGATGGTCGCGATGGTCAAGACCATCGCTACCATCGGGCTTGCGACGAGACCCTTATGGTAGGGTCTCGTGGCCGCAAGCCCCAGAGAGCTTTCGGCTCTAACAGAGCCGGAAGCTCTCCACTGACATCACTTGTGATGTCAGTGGGGCCACCCCCAAACAACAGGCTTTCTCATGGTAACGCCTCAGTTTGGGCAGCCACCCCCCCGGCCCGCCCACCAAAGGGGGCGAGCTGTCACTCAACATCGACAGCTCACCCCCTTTTTTGCGAGACCCGGAGCGACGGAGTGCCCGTCGCTATCCGGGTCTCGCGCATGCGCACGACGGAGCCGGCTCCGTCGTGCGCATGCGCTCTGGGCCACCATCGACCCAGTTGCGAGCGCTCAGCGCTTGCGACCGGGTCTGAATCAGGCCCTCAGTGCGCAGAAGAGCATCCAAATCTACTATAACATACTAACTTTCCACGAGCGCCAGAGCAATTCATCATTGCTCTGGTGCGGAGACAGCTGATCCAAATATGAGCTGTCTCCCTTAACAGCTTCACTGCTCCATTCAGGACAGTAAAACTTTGCACTTCCGAGTCGACTCGGCAGTGCTAGTGCGCCTACGTGACCTAGAGTTCACGCAGGCGCACAAAACCCTGACGTCCGGCAGAAGGATCAGAAAGGATCCCTCTTCGCAACCCGGGAGTCTGAAGACGACAAATGCTTCCGCAGTCAAGCTCCGAAAATATTGTATTTTCGGAGCTTGATGAATTTCTATCGCCATACTAGTGTATGGGGTCAGCAAGCCACATTGGAAGTGAAAGACAAGCAGGAGATATCGGTGATATCTCCTGCATTACCTTTTTGATGAATGACCCGGACACTTAATTTCTACAAAAGCAGGTGATAATGTTAATTTTTACCTGTTTTTGTAGAAATTAAGTGCTTTTGAATAGACCATATAGTAACGTCTCACGAATGGTGATTCCGTTACTGACTTTGAAAGTAGGATGATCAATGATAACTTGAGCTATTTTGATAGTACCATACGTGTGGCTTATTGTGGGCGGTTGTGTTATGATGATTTGGCCATATTAGTAGTTCCAGTTGTATAATGAATAGAGTTTATCACTGTAGAAAGGTGATTTGGTTACTGGTGCAATTTCCCATATAATATATATATATATTATAATTATATATATATATATATATATATATATATATTTATTTATTTTTTGTGCTTTGAGTTGGATGTACCATGAGATGCATGCTTTTCAAAATGCATACATAAGACAGCAATGTTGCGACTGAATGTTTAGGATTCCACCTGTGCCATAAACATGAGGTAACTTCTAAATGAGGCTCTGATTATTACCAGCCATGGCAGCTACTTTTCTTTCTGTTTTTCTTTCATTAAGGTGTAATTAACATCTTGACATTTTTAATCATAAGTTATTATTATAATATTTTTAGATTCATATTGTTCTACAGTTCTCCTCAGCACTGGTCAGTGGGCAGGACAGAACATACATAAAGCAGTGGCATGCAAGACAGACAATTAGACAAGGGGTTGGGAGAGGGAGCTTACAGACTACTGTAGCAGGAAAAGAAAAAAAAAGTTGTTTTCCCAGCCTGTAATGAGTTGTTTGAAGTAGAACTTACCTTTACCTTGAGGCACGATCTATGGGCCTGATTCAGAGCCGGACGCTATTTGCGGACGGTCGTTCCAAAAAGGGGGCCGGCTATTTAAATTGAGCGCTCGCTCATTGCGGTTTGTTGACGCCTCTATGTCTGAGCGAGCAAACGAAAAATGCGCTCGCTATTTTGTAAAGACGCCCCTTTGCCGTTCGCATCACACGTCATCTCCGGTATTTATATGATTAATCGGGTACATCGAAAGGCATCTGAACTGCTCGCAGTGCTTGTGGTAGGATTTTCTTACCGCAATCACTGCGAGCAGTTCAGGCTAAAACACAACCAAGTGACGTGGTCGATGATGCTCCTTTACTAATTATGCACTCCCATTAAACACCCTTTTACCGTTTGGCACGCCTGCGTTCGGATCTCCACTCCCCCGTTTTCAAGCACCTTCCCCTGTTACAACCCACAAATGGTACATTCTGTCAATCAAATTAGCAGCCCCTCGCTGTTTTGCGAGCGCGCGATTTCCGACCGCAATGATTGGTTTGCGCATGCGCATTACGACCCATACACATGCGCAGTTGTGCGAACATCGCTCAGAACGAACGAGCGGCTCTGAATCAGGCCCTATGAACACTGGGGAGAAGTTAACAAAGATAAGAAACAAATAACGGTAGAAGCCTTATTGATGAGCTGAACAAAGATATTATTATTGGTGGTTGGTGGAGATTTGTATAGTCATGTCACAATTATATGCCCTGGACTGTATGTACTGGGACCTAAATGCAGCGTGAGTGGCCCTAAGGATTGTGCTCTATTAACTACCATTCTGTCATTCCCCCCCTGTACTGAGTACATGAGCTAGGCAGACCACATACACAGCCTGATGGGATGAACCTCTGTCTGTATTGTAACTGACAACTCAGTACTGACAATGTGGTCATAATCGTGATCAATACACAATCCTTATGATGAATGCAGGACAATACACCATGGTGTGTCAATACGTACCAGTAATCTCATTGCATTGTTTGGTGAATTTAATAGTTGTGATCAAATGGGACTGCTGTTGGTATGTCGTTCCAAAGCTATCCATGCACAGGGTGATGCAGTCATTCTACATCTATATTAGACACCAATATGGATGGACAAATTTGAAGATTCTTGGTGATCAGAAAGTGCAAAACAGGTCATATTAGGGAGTACTAGCAAAAAATGACCACACGCTACTCAATTACAGAGCTCAGGTAACCGGATACTCTGCTAGATTTGACCATCTAATCGATCCAAACCAGGATTGCCAGTTATTAATTATTGAACAAACAGTTCTGGTGAGTACTTTTAAAAACAATTATAAAATGTGCTCAATATGTGGCTCCTTAGGAATTTATTAGACTCATGCAGAATGTTAACACCAGCATATCAACTTCTAAATGTCGACAGCCAGAATGTCGACGTGGACATGAGGCTGACAAGAAAAATGTCAACACGGATGAAATGTTGAAATGTTCATAATGTCGATTTAACATGTAAACAGTACAATTTTTGTGTTATTTTTAAGGTTAGGCTAAAATATGCAAAAAACTGTATGTCGATATTCTGGTGTTGACATTATGAACACAGGCCCTGATTCAGAGCCGGACGCTCTGACAGAGCGCTCGCTCTGAATCAGGGCCGTCCCTCTGAATTTAAGAGCGGCCTGCTGGCCGCTCGCATAGCTGTGGGTGACCACCCACAGCTATAGCGAGCGGCCAAAATGATGGTCGCGATGGTCAAGACCATCGCGACACATCGGGATTGCGACAAGACCCTTGTGGTAGGGTCTCATTGCCGCAGGCCCTGGAGTGCTTTTGGCTCTATCAGAGCCAAAAGCACTCCCACTGACATCACTAGTGATGTCAGTGGGGCCGGCCCCAGACGGTAGGCATTCCCATGGGAACGCCTCCGTCTGGGCAGCCACGCCCCTGGTACTCCCACCAAAGGAGGCGTGCTGTCAATCACCATCGACAGCACGCCCCCTTGGTGCGAGACCCATAGCGACAGCTTGGCCGTCGTTATCCGGGTCTCGCGCATGCGCACGACGGAGCCGCCTCCGTCGTGCGCATGCGCACTTGGCCAACATCGACTCTCTTGCGAGCGCTTGTGAGCGGGTCTGAATCAGGCCCACTGTCTGAGTGCTCCAAGGAGACATTAAGCTCCCTGTATGCTGCAATTAAAGCGTACTTGGCTACTTTTTAAATGTCCTCTCTGGAGGGAAGGGAGGGGGGGGAGGCATGGATGGTCACATCCCCGGGGCTTACCTAGCACTCCAAAGTCCTAGTCCTCCATCAAAACCACTCCCTTTATCTAAAATCACTGTTCAATAACCATGGGCACAAGATACAGTTACCTCTGATACCGCAACACCAACTTACCTCCCAACTCCCTGCAAGTTGAGAAGGGGGGTAGGTACTACTTAACAATGTTAAGCATGTTGAAGGGGCCTGGGTCAGTGATCGCCTCCACTTGAAAAATTCTCCTGTCTGCCCACTAATGCTGTGGACGTGTCTGTATAGCACAACAGCCGCAGTGGCACATTGGGCAATGAAAGAAAGGAGACTGCTGCCGCTGAGCAGAACCAGTCTTCTCTCTTTCATTGTTCGATGTGCCGCTGTGGCTGCTATAAGATGCGGAGGCGGCAGCGGGCAGAGAGTAAAATTATTACAGGTGAGCCCCTTGACCATCCCCCCCCCTGGTGCACCCCTTCTGCCATACTATTTTGTTACAGGTTTTTGGGGTGGGGGCATGGCCATCCAGCATTTGGTTACACCAAGTACCAGGGCCAGTCGGTGCATAATATAATGCAGCATATAATGGTATAAGGAAGCTGCAGTGTTTTGAGTGCACAAGGATTTTTGGGCCTGGTAGTGAGTGAGTAATTTATTATATTCTGAATATATAATACACCCTGAATATATACAGAAGACTGCCAACGTGATCCCAGTTTGTGTTTTCAAGTTTATTAGATAACTCTTATTTGTGTATTATAATAAGTATCAGGTAATGTGAAAGGAAAAGCTGTGTCCTTGTGTACAATAGTTATACAACCTGTATTTTATCAGGATTACTGACAGATACAGCAGTGTCTGTATATCATACAGTCTATCCAGCTACTGATCCTGAAACACATTTATTACAAATGCTGACTAGAAGTGTACGATCGTCACATTTTTACAAACAATATCACTTTTTTTTAGTATGTTTTTCTCGGTGGGTGAGCTTATTATTCTTACTCTTCTCTTGCTTTTGCTGATCTAACAGAATAGGGTAGACCTGACAATGCAAATTGTGATGGTGTCATGATTACATTTAGTTAAAGGAAATGACCCATCGTTCCGGTCCCTTGGCTCACAATTACACAAACAAGCACATTTGCAGAGCTTAGATCACAGATTTATTTAACATCTCGGTTACCTATAACCCTGTGATCCTCTATGCAAAAGGAGATCTGAGAAGTCATTTGTGAACATGCTTCTGCTGTGACTGTTTTGGTTGGGAGTTCTTTATTTATGCTCTTATAGAGTCAGAGTAATGCTGTACAGCCATGCAGTTTACAGTTCTGTGCAACTGTGCCTGCCACATTCAGATACGCATGCTCACTTTGCTTTACATATGCACTTATGCAACAGGTTGTAGAACTATGGGGTCATTGTACTGTAAGCTTTCACCACTGCTCTGTCATCCTGGTAGTCTCCATTATACTGTATAAATCTAGCTGGGATACCTGGCGTTGCCCAGGTTGAAGATAGGACCCTGAAGTACACCTGCAGCCTTTATTTGTTTACATTATCCTCACCTATAACCCCATTCCATTAATTCTGAAAGTACCTCACTGTTTGCTAACATGCATGTAAACAGTGGCATAACATGGAGAGACAGCACTGCCGGTCAAGAGGCAATCAAAGCTTGCCAACCAGCAGCCAATCAGCAGTGGTGGTTCCTTATTGGCTGCCGGTCCACAAGCTTTGATTGGCTCGCAAACCGGTGCCAGATTCAAATTGTGCCAGCGCTCTCTGTCCATGTCTGGCACTGCCTGCTGGGGCGCAAGCTGTAATTAGCTGGTGGACTGGCACCAAATCTACACCTGCTTGCTGCTGATGGCACACAGAGGGAGGCAAGAGGCTGCTGGAAGGACACGGGGAGGTGAGTTGCTGGGGGGCATATTGTGGAAGGGGCATTACTGTGTGGCATAATGTTATAATGGGCATTACTGTGTGGCATAATGTTATAAGGGGAATTACTTTGTGGCAAAATGTGTAAGGGGCACTACTATTGTGTGGAATAATGTGTTGTATGGGGCACTACTACTATGTGGCATAATCTGTAAAGGGCAGATACTGTGTGGTATAATGTGTAAGGGGAATTACTGTGTAATGTAACAGGCTGTGTAGCATAATATATATGGGACACTACTACTGTGTGGCATAATGTGTATAAGGGGTACTATTGTGTAGCATAACCTGAATGGGCTCTGTGTGGAATAACATGAATGGGCTCTGTGTGGGGGCAAATTTATGTGCATTTTTACCCCTGGGGGACCCTTTTAAGATTTTACTATGTGGCCCCCAAGGTCCTAGTTACGTCCTTATATGCAAACACAGAGGGTTGACTAATACATATGGTCACTTCAAAAAGGACTAACTATGGATTTAATATGAACTTGCATCAGTCAAACAGTTTGACATTTGCCCAGACTGTGAGGGTAAAATTATACTTTTGTCGCTTTCCCACCGGTTTTTGGCAGACTGACAATTGACTTGCGCCAGCCCCTGAACCTGTGTAATTTAAAAGTGTCTCCATTTTCAGGCCAGGGCCGAAAATAAGATTTTTGTCACCCGGGGCAAACTGCGTGTTTATATATATATATATATATATATATTAGGGGTGAGCGGGTTCGGATTTCTGAAATCCGAACCCCCCCGAGCCCCCCCGATCCGAGTCCGATCCGAGTCAGGCTCGACTTTTCCCGCCTGACTCGGATCTGAAATCGAGGCAAAACGTCATCATCCCGCCTTCCGAGTCTCGCGGGTTTTGGATCCTATATAAGGTACCCGCGTCGGCGCCATTTTCTCACTCGGCTGTGGACAGTGAAGAGGGAGGGTGGGAGTTAGGGCTGTGTAGTGTAGTGTAGTGTAGTGTAGTGTAGTGCTGCTGTTGTCCACTACTTCAAAGTCCATAGGGGCTGGCTGTGTTGTGCTGTGCTGCTGTTGTTAATAGGGGCTGTGTCCACTACTTCAAAGTCCATAGGGGCTGGCTGGACTGTGTTGTGCAGTCAGTTCTCCATAGGGGCTGTGTCCACTCCAAAGTCCTGTGCAGTGTCCCAGTCCTAAAGGAGTGCTGTAGTGTTGTCCAGGGGGTGCTCTGTCCATCAGGGGTGCTCCCCCCAAGTGCTAAAAAAATAATATATTTTCTGTGTTTGTGAATTGTGTGCGCAGTAGCCGCACGTGCATCAACAAAGTAGTGCCAAGTGTGCGCCTGTGTCATAAGTAAAGGGCCGGCTGGCTTGACCGTTAAAGGGTGCTGTAACCCCCGAAAGTACACTCCAGTCCAAACCAAAAAAAAATTATTTTCTGTGTTTGTGAATTGTGTGCGCAGTAGCCGCACGTGCATCAACAAAGTAGTGCCAAGCGTGCGCCTGTGTCATAAGTAAAGGGCCGGCTGGCTTGACCGTTAAGGGTGCTGTAACCCCCGAAAGTACACTCCAGTCCAAACCAAAAAAAAAATTATTTTCTGTGTTTGTGAATTGTGTGCGCAGTAGCCGCACGTGCATCAACAAAGTAGTGCCAAGCGTGCGCCTGTGTCATAAGTAAAGGGCCGACTGGCTTGACCGTTAAGGGTGCTGTAACCTCCGAAAGTACACTCCAGTCCAAACCAAAAAAAAAATTATTTTCTGTGTTTGTGAATTGTGTGCGCAGTAGCCGCACGTGCATCAACAAAGTAGTGCCAAGCGTGCACCTGTGTCATAAGTAAAGGGCCGGCTGGCTTGACCGTTAAGGGTGCTGTAACCCCCGAAAGTACACTCCAGTCCAAACCAAAAAAAAAATTATTTTCTGTGTTTGTGAATTGTGTGCGCAGTAGCCGCACGTGCATCAACAAAGTAGTGCCAAGCGTGCGCCTGTGTCATAAGTAAAGGGCCGGCTGGCTTGACCGTTAAGGGTGCTGTAACCCCCGAAAGTACACTCCAGTCCAAACCAAAAAAAAATTATTTTCTGTGTTTGTGAATTGTGTGCGCAGTAGCCGCACGTGCATCAACAAAGTAGTGCCAAGCGTGCGCCTGTGTCATAAGTAAAGGGCCGGCTGGCTTGACCGTTAAAGGGTGCTGTAACCCCCGAAAGTACACTCCAGTCCAAACCAAAAAAAAATTATTTTCTGTGTTTGTGAATTGTGTGCGCAGTAGCCGCACGTGCATCAGCAAAGTAGTGCCAAGCGTGCGCCTGTGTCATAAGTAAAGGGCCGGCTGGCTTGACCGTTAAAGGGTGCTGTAACCCACAAAGTACACTCCAGTCCAAACCCAAAAAAAAATAATTTTCTGTGTTTAGCCGCACGTATATATCAAATCGATATAACATAAATGGAGGACCAAACTTTCTCCGATAAAAATAAAATAGAGAAAGATCAAGAACCACTTCCTCCTAGTGCTGAAGCTGCTGCCACTAGTCATGACATAGACGATAACATGCCATCAACGTCGTCTGCCAAGGCCGATGCCCAATGTCATAGTAGAGGGCACATACAATCCCAAATGGCAAAGTTCAGGAAAATGACCTTGAAAAAGACATTTAAATCAGCTGAAGAGAAACGTAAACTTGCCAATATGCCATTTACGACACGGAGTGGCAAGGAACGGCTAAGGTCGATCCCTAGTATGTTCATGACTAGTGGTTCAGCTTCACATGACGATGGAAGCCCTCCTCCCACTAAAAAAATCAAAAGAGTTAAGCTGGCAAAAGCACAGCGAAGAACTGTGCTTTCTAAGAAGATATCACAAATCCCCAAGGAGAGTCCAAGTGTGGTGGTGGTTGCGATGCCTGACCTTCCCAGCACTGGACGGGAAGAGGTGGCTCTTTCCACCATTTGCACGCCCCCTGCAAGTGCTGAAAGGAGCACCCACAGTCCACTTGCTGATATGCAAATTGAAGATGTCACTGTTGAAGTACAACAGGATGAGGATACTGGTGTAGCTGGCGCTGAGGAGGAAGTTGGCGAGGAGGATTCTGATGGTGATGTGGTTTGTTTAAATCAGGCTCCGGGGGAGACAGTTGTTGTCCGTGGGATGAAAAAGCCCATCACGGTCATGCCTGGGCAGAAGACCAAACATTCCACCTCTTTGGTCTGGCAATATTTCTATCCAAATCCGGACAACAACTGTCTTGCCATATGTACCATATGTAAAGGTGAAATAAGTAGGGGTAGGGACGTCAACCACCTAGGAACATCCTCCCTTATACGGCACCTGCAGCGCGTTCATAAAAAGTTACTGTCAAGTTCAGAAACTTTGGCTAAGACCGTAAGCAGTCCAGGGACACCTAAATCCCGTTGTCCTGTTGTATCCAAGCGCCTGCAAACCACACCGTCAACTCCCTCCTCGTCAATTTCCTCCTTAGTTAGGATTGGAAGTAGTCCTGCAGGCCATGTCACTGGCATGACTGACTCTCCTATCCGGGATTCCTCCGGAGGATCCTGCATTGCTACGCCTACTGCTGCCGCTGCTGCTGTTGCTGCTGCTGGGAGTCGTTCATCATCCCAGAGAGGAAGTAGGAACACCACTACTTTTACTAAACAATTGACCCTCCAACAGTCCTTAGCGAGGAGGATGAAGTACGACAGCAGTCATCCTGAAGCAAAACGTATAACTGAGGCCTTGACTGCTATGTTGGTGTTAGACGTGCGTCCGGTATCCGCCATTAGTGCAGTGGGATTTAGACAATTGATGGAGGTAGTGTGTCCCCGGTTCCAAATCCCGTCTAGATTCCACTTCACTAGGCAGGCGATACCGAGACTGTACAGAAACGGCAGAAAAAGTGTCCTCAGTGTCCTGAAAAATGCCGTTGTACACAATGTCCACTTAACCACGGACATGTGGACAAGTGGAACAGGGCAGACTAAGGACTATATGACTGTGACAGCCCACTGGGTAGATGTATCACCTTACGCAGCAACAGCAGCAGCGTCACCAGTAGCAGCATCTCAGAAATGCCAGCTCGTTACAAGGCAGGCTACGCTGTGTATCACCGGTTTCAGTAAGAGGCACACCGCCGACAACCTCTTAGAGAAACTGAGGGAAATCATCGCCCAGTGGCTTACCCCACTTAGACTCTCCTGGGGATTTGTGATATCTGACAACGCCACCAATATTGTGCGGGCATTACATCTGGGCAAATTCCAGCACGTCCCATGTTTTGCTCACACAATAAACTTGGTGGTGCAGAATTTTCTGAAAAGCGACAGGGGCGTGCAGGAGACGCTTTGGGTGGCCCGAAAAATTTCTGGCCACTTTCGCCATTCAGCGACTGCGTGCCGAAGACTGGAGCGCCAGCAAACACTCTTGAACCTGCCCCGCCATCACCTGAAGCAAGAGGTTGTGACGCGGTGGAACTCAACCCTCTATATGCTTCAGAGGATGGAGGAGCAGCAAAAGGCCATACAAGCCTATACATCCACCTATGACATAGGCAAAGGAGGGGGTATGCACCTGACTCAAGCGCAGTGGAGAATGATTTCCGTGTTGTGCAAGGTTCTCCAGCCCTTCGAACTTGCCACACGTGAAGTCAGTTCAGACACTGCCAGCTTGAGTCAGGTCATTCCCCTCATCAGGCTTTTGCAGAAGCAGCTGGAGAAAGTGAAGGAGGAGCTAAGACGGAGCGATTCCGCTCGGCATGTGGGACTTGTGGATGAAGCCCTTCATTCGCTTTGCCAGGATTCCAGGGTGGTCAATCTGTTGAAATCAGACCACTACGTTTTGGCCACCGTGCTCGATCCTAGGTTTAAAGCCTATGTGGTGTCTCTCTTTCCAGCCGACACAAGCCTGCAGAGGTGCAAAGACCTGCTGGTGAACACACTGTCAGCTGAAGCGGAACGTGACACGTCAACGGCTCCTTCTTCATTTTCTCCTGCAACTGGGGCTGCCAGGAAAAAACTTAGGTATCCTAAGCAACCCGCTGGCGGTGATGCAGGGCAGGCAGGACCAAGTTTGGACATCTGGTCCGGACTGAAGGACCTGGCAACAATTTCTGACATGTCTACTGTCACTGCATATGATACTGTCACCATTGACAGAATGGTGGAGGATTACATCGGTGACAGCATCCAAGTAGGCATGGCAGACAGTCCATACCTGTACTGGCAGGAAAAAGAGGCAATTTGGAGGCCCCTGTACAAACTGGCTCTATTTTACCTGAGTTGCCCCCCCTCCAGTGTGTACTCCGAAAGAGTGTTTAGTGCAGCCGGGAACCTTGTCAGCGAAAGGCGTAGGAGGTTGCTTCCACAGAATGTGGAGAAGATGATGTTCATCAAAATGAATTATCAGCTCTTCCAGGGAGACCAGCCTCCAGAAGGTACAGAGGGACCTGTGGTGGTGGATTCAAGTGGGGACGAGTTAATACTTTGTGAGGATGAGGATGTACACACTGAAGAGGGTGAGGAATCGGTGGATGAGGAGGATGAGGATGACATCTTGCCTCCATAGAGCCAGTTTGTGCAGGGACACATTAATTGCCAGCTTGTTTTGTGGGGGCCCAAACGAACCAATCATTTCAGCCACAGTTGTGTGGCAGACCCTGGCGCTGAAATGATTGGTTTGTTAAAGTGTGCATGTCCTGTTTATACAACATAAGGGTGGGTGGGAGGGCCCAAGGACAATTCCATCTTGCACCTCTTTTTTTTCTTTGCATTATGTACAGTTTGGGGCCTAGTTTTTCAAACTGCCATCCTGTCTGCCACTGCAGTTTCACGCCTAGATGGGTCACGTGTTTGTGCCGCCCACTCGTGTCGCTTAGCATAGTCATCCAGCTACCTCGGTGCAACGTTTTGGACATAAAAACACTATTGTGAGGTGTGAGGTGTTCAGAATAGACTGGAAATGAGTGGAAATTAAGGTTATTGAGGTTAATAATAGCATAGGAGCAGAAAAACCTACAAATTCTGTGATTTTAGCTGTTTTTATGCTTTTTTTAAAAAAAATACAGATCCAAAACACAAAACCCAGAACCCAAAACACGGAAGGGTGGTTTTGGCAAAACCAATCCAGATCCAAAACACGAAGAAAGATCCAGATCCAAAACCAAAACACAAAACACGAAAAGTGGCCGGTGCACACCCCTAATATATATATATATATATATATATATATTGCATAACGGTGGGTTTCGTTCTGATCGAAATGAAATAGCACACAAATGTGACCAATATGAGTGAGTACAAATAAACACACTTTATTTACAAGTAACAAACAAACAATAAACAAACAACATACAAAGTATACACTATACTCAACTTTTGTCTAAGTATTCAGATGACACCGGTAAATCATCATCTTCAGCATAAGATGTACTTCATCTTATCTTCTCTCTGGGGAGCCCTCGTTTTCCAACGCCCAGATAATTCACTTTACATTGCAGGCACCTCTACTGCAGAGTCTTAGGTCCATACATGAGCTAATGCGTCCTTTGTGTACCTCTGGTTTATATACCTTAGTCTGGGGTGTTGGCTTTCCAGATATTAAGCCCATATCAATTACATACAGTGCTAGGTATCAAGCACTCATTGGTCCAGCATAGCATTGACCAAACTTATCTCTATTGCACATGCTCCGTAAGCACAAAGATGTACTACCAGACAAAGAAATACATTAATGACGTATCCTAATGTCTGGAGATGAACTCTATTTCAAGGCTCCTTTGTATTGAGTCTTGACATCAGTTAATTACCCATAATGCTTAGCATCTCTACACAGCTTTACAGTGGTCACCTCATTGGAATGTAGCTAACTGATAAGAACATGTAAGGCATGAATGGCTCATTATATTTCTAGTAGTAGAAATGACAGGTAGAGCTAGGCCCCAATTTATGTCTTCTTTGACCCCAAAAGGTCATTTGACCATTCTATGGAAAAACAGCAACTGTATTAAGACAATCTCATTTCAAACCTCAAGAGGCCTAGCAAGGGGTATATATATTTGTGTTACAACTTACAACTTATATGCCTATGTAGAAATTAACTATTTAATCCACTGATTACATTCCACCCTAATTTCTACATATCAAATATAATGAACATAATCCCCATTGCATAATCTAAACCTCCATTGTACTTTCACTACTTGTCCTAACACACTATGTAACAACATATAATATAACAAAGTTAATACCATGATTACATATAACAAATAATATAATATCACACTAAATCAACATTTCCATTCAGGACTTGACCACTTTGGCTGTATTGCAGAATCCTGGCAATAAGCATCACTGAACTCTTGTTTAATTTCTAACTCTCTACATATATATATTCCTTTATATCATGTGAATATTCTAATAAAACAATGAAGAATACATATGATTATATCAAATATATGTTACTTATGAGATAATATCAGTAAAGTAAAGCAAAGTTCAGTTCAGTTCAATGACATCTTGAAAAAGTCTTGAGAATATTGGTGAGTGTGGATCCAACCAATATAAGGCACAAGTTCAATCTTGCAGAATACACATAGATGTATGTAATGGTTGTGCTGTCAGATCTTATAACTCTGTTGTCCTCCTGGACTCTCTCCTGTATAAGAAATCACTCTCTGGCCATCGTCATCTCAGGAACACCTCCAGCAACGTTCTCTCACCTCCTGTTCCAACCATCAACCTGTTGGCTTAAACAAATAAACAGTGTGAGATAAACCATAACAACACAAAATAAGCATGTACTTATCCTGCAGCAATTATCTATTCTACCTATCTCTATATCTCTTCCTACTAAACATTTCTTCACAACTTTATCATAAGTGTTTGTGTCTGTGCACCAGATATCTTACTTAAAAAATTCAAACTTTTACCACCCTCCGGTTATCAAAACATATGTACTGTATACAGCCTGCTCTAAACACCCCACATTGTATATATATGAACATTCCTGTTTCCTAAACAACACATCCATTCATTCAATCATACTGATGTCAGTTTTGTGAATGGTACGAAGATTAGAAAAACCCAATATACTCCATGTTGTGTCTGTAGAATTGGGTGTCTTTGTCTGCTTGAATCTT
The DNA here is from genome assembly GCA_031769625.1 of Taudactylus pleione. Taxonomy (NCBI): domain Eukaryota; kingdom Metazoa; phylum Chordata; class Amphibia; order Anura; family Myobatrachidae; genus Taudactylus; species Taudactylus pleione. The sequence goes on along the minus strand of JAUIMM010000036.1, from coordinate 11,097,363 downwards.
CTCAGACATCCCATAATATCAACAAATCAGTCTGTGTCACATGTTCAGGAAAGTCTCTTATCTTGTATCACTCTGCTTGGGACAACTTCACTCCTGAATGACAGTGTTTTGTAGCTGTTCAGTACAGCACTCGTCCTCCATCTTCTTGGTGGCAAACGATGAATTCAAATTGCCAGACTTGTGCAGTCATTATTTCACAGTATATGCGGCCTTTTTCAGTAGCAAGCAAGGTAGGCCACATTTCCAGCTATTGGCAAATGTAACAGGTTTTTGCAATGTCTCTGACCATGTTTTGGATATAAGGAATCCCTTTGATTTGAGCATGCTTGAATGCAGCGTCAGCTCCGTCATGGCTTAACAGTTCTAGCACCATCAGTGCTGTCTTTGCGGTGAATTGCACACCATGTTCTGTGTTCAGTTCACTTGTGCACACACCATTGAAGCTGTAGGTGTGTGTATCAGCATGTCCCACGTCGTTCTTCCAGCTTTGGACAGCAACGCATATAGACTTTGTGTCTAATGTCCATTTCTCAATGTGAAGACTTACAGGGCATCCAGTCTTGTCAGTGACTTGGAAAACAGTCATAGATGCAACAAGTTCGCTAGCCCCTTCTTCTGGCTGTCGGCTGTCAGCTTGTAAAGAAAGCTGCTTTGCTTCAGCAATGGGCAACAAAAGTCCTGTGTGGGTGCAGATAGCACCATAGTCCATGAACCAATAATGCTCTCTGTCTTGGAAATCTTCCCACCACCGTGGAGCTGTGATCATAAAGAAATCCAGTATGGACAGTTCAAACATTGGTTTAAATTTCACTCGGCCAGCAAGTAGTGCTTTGATCTCCTTAATAAGCATGAGAGTTTCTGCCATTGTCGTTAGCAACTGTGTGTCTTTCAGCTGCTTCAAAACCTTTGGCTGGTAAGGCTTTGTAAGGAAATACACTGGGATGCGAATTTCATTACCAAACACAAAATCTGCACCTTTGTCACTACACAAACCCACAGTCAGTGTGTCTGTACTGCATGTATGCCCCTTGTCGTTAGTCAGTGTGTCTGTACTGCATGTATGCCCCTTGTCGTTAGTTAGTGTGTACCCACCAACCCCTCCTTCACAATGAGCAAGTAAACCATGAACATCATTTGCAATGGATGTTTCATCAGAAGACACATCTTGTTCACTTTTTGCATTTTTACATTCAACAATGACACGCTGATCATGCCATGTAAAAGTAATGTTGTCATGGGGGAAGTCTTCAGTCTCAGGGGCATGGTCTATAACTGCAATCCTGCCCATTTCCCACCCCTTGGCTTTGGGCAATGCCCATGTCTCATTGGGCAAGGCAAAAAACATCATCACCACCCCTTCACTTAGCAACACCCCTCTGAATGGCCATGCAAACACATCTTTTTTTTCAATCATTTCAAATTGCATGGCAAGCGGGATAGTCATGGACAAGTCAGACATACCATCATTCACCTCAAGAGTATCACTAACCAATGGCATGTTATCAGAAACCTCATCTGCATTCAATTTTGACTCTGATTTCTGGACATACTCTTTGCATTCATGGATTTCAACATTTTGTTCACATTTTATGAAATCATCAGAAATTTTAATCACACAATCACTGCTCTGATCAAATACATTTACTGTAGTGTGAATACATTGTTTAATTTCTGTCTTAAGTTCTTTCTGCATAACTTCACATACTTCTTTTTGTATTTCAAGCTCACTAATTTCTACACTTTCTGTGTGTAATAAATCAGCACTTATATCTGCGCTAGCTGGCATCTCAACTCTCGCTTGTGGGGATTCCCTCCTCCCCCCTATGGAATTTCTTAAAGGAAAACTTTGAGAAATCTCAGGAACACATAATTGCAAAACTTCATCATCTGATGCAAAATCATTTGCTTTCAAAAACCTCAAATCACTACAACTTTGTAAAGGCGTCCCAAAGTTGGATTAAACTGAGATTTTTTAACACATTTCTGAAATTTCACCAACTTTTTCTGTACTCTATCTTTTACAATTTTCACATGATTCAACAATTTGTAAAACATTTTTCTCAATTTTCTTTTTTTTTAAAAGAAAAAGACAAAACAACATACAATGTGATTTAAGCTAAATCACAATCTTTTCATAGGAATGAGACAGAGAAAACATACACAATGCAATATACAGGTCAGCAGAGAAAAAGCAAAACATCATTTTGCACTTTTTTTTTTTTACAGAATCAGTCAATTGGTCACAAACTAATTAACCCTTCCGATCCCACTTCTCGACACCAAGTGCATAACGGTGGGTTTCATTCTGATCGAAATGAAATAGCACACAAATGTGACCAATATGAGTGAGTACAAATAAACACACTTTATTTACAAGTAACAAACAAACAATAAACAAACAACATACAAAGTATACAGTATACTCAACTTTTGTCTAAGTATTCAGATGACACCGGTAAATCATCATCTTCAGCATAAGATGTACTTCATCTTATCTTCTCTCTGGGGAGCCCTCGTTTTCCAACGCCCAGATAATTCACTTTACATTGCAGGCACCTCTACTGCAGAGTCTTAGGTCCATACATGAGCTAATGGGTCCTTTGTGTACCTCTGGTTTATATACCTTAGTCTGGGGTGTTGGCTTTCCGGATATTAAGCCCATATCAATTACATACAGTGCTAGGTATCAAGCACTCATTGGTCCAGCATAGCATTGACCAACTTATCTCTATTGCACATGCTCCGTAAGCACAAAGATGTACTACCAGACAAAGAAATACATTAATGACATATCCTAATGCCTGGAGATGAACTCTATTTCAAGGCTCCTTTGTATAGAGTCTGGACATCTCTACACAGCTTTAGAGTGGTCACCTCATTGGAATGTAGCTAACTGATAAGAACATGTAAGGCATGAATGGCTCATTATACTTCTAGTAGTAGAAATGACAGGTAGAGCTAGGCCTCAATTTATGTCTTCTTTGACCCCAAAAGGTCATTTGACCATTCTATGGAAAAACAGCAACTGTATTAAGACAATCTCATTTCAAACCTCAAGAGGCCTAGAAAGGGATATATATGTGTGTTACAACTTATATGCCTATGTAGAAATTAACTATTTAATCCACTGATTACATATATATATATATATATATATATATATATGTGTGTGTGTGTGTATATATATGTATGTATATATATATATATATATATATATATACAAACACACGTACTTACCCCCTCCTTAATCTGGCCCTGCAGTTGAATACATAAGGGGGTGGGGGCTCAGCTGCATAGATAGGGGTGAGTCAGCTTCAGCTGTATACATAGGGGGGTTTCAGCTGTATATATAGGTTGGCCCCGCTGTATTTTATACACAGAGCCCAGGCACTTTCCAACTCCACAGCTGATGTGTGACTACAAGACCCAGCATGCGATGATGCTAAGGACATGCTGCTCTCCCTGTACCCGGCCCTCTGACACACTTGCTGCTGCTGGGTCCTGCACCTGTCCGCAGCCTCACAATATGAAGTAAACATCTGGCTCCAGCAGTCACTCAGGACTCGGCAAACTGCATTGGCTTTGGGGAAACTACACTTCCCAGAAGCCACTGCATCCCGGTGTGCCATCAGCAGAGGGCCTGAGAGAGCTGTCAGGGCAGGGGCCTGACAGTGGAAGGGCTGTGGTTGCTATGGCAACCTGGTTTCCCTTGCAACCCGGGACCCGGATGCCTGTGCGCAGCCAGTGAGGGAGAGAGGGGAGTACTACCATAGACACACCCGGGAGTCACGGCCGGAGGTGAGCTGATGTCATCGGTCACATGATATCTCATCTTGGCGCCACCCTCAAATACGGCGCCCAATGCATGTGCCCTCCCCCCCTAGTTGCGGCTCTGGTGTGGCCCTGACAAAGTTCAAACCTAGGCAAAAACCTAATCCTGATCAAACTACACCACCCTTACAAATTTGGTGGAGCTAGGTCCAAACCTCTGGCTGTGCATAAAGTACAAATAGGCAGACAAACAGACATACAGACGCTTTCTCGCTTGCCATCGAAGGGAAAGCACTGGTGCTCCAAAATGAACAGAGTGAATCAGTTGGTTATGTACTAGAAGCCTCTCAAAGGTGGGAAAGAGATGTATCTGCAGGACTATGGGCTCTATTTACTACAATCCGCATTGGGAATGCAGATTGTAGTGTGATATTACCGAATGAATTTGCATTGCGAATCAGGCAATATCACAGGGTTTTATTAAAAATTCCTTGCAGGGACAGAGTTTGCAATAAAGCTCTGTCCCTGTGAATCCCCTCCGCAGCCTTATCACTGTATTTTCGCAAAAAATACCGTGACAAGTGCCCGCGCATGCGCTGACCAGCCGCCGCTGCTACCTTCCTGGTGCTAAGCCCCACCCCCAGTGCTAAGCCCAGCCCCCACGATTGCAGACCCCCCATGACCCCCCCTCCCTTAATTGCACTTACCTGCATGATCTGGACTCAGGTGATGTCCTCCATGACTGGTCAGCTGACATCCCATACTGCACTGGGACCCGGTCACCTGATGTCTGGGCCGCAGTGCAGTATGGGAGACCAGCTGACCGGATGGAGGACATCACCGAAGCCCCGAACTCCGGTCCCTGGACTCAGATAAGTTAATTTTTTTTTTTTTACTATTTTCTTTAATTTTTTTTCAGTGTATCAGCGTGTGGTCTGTTTAGACCACACAGCTGATCACTGGGGCCGGCTCTGGGCTCTGCTCTGCATATTAGAATGGAGCAGGAGTCCGGTAATCGGGGGAGACCCTGGATAGGTGGCCTTATTATCACAGGGCCTCCCCAGGTATTTTTTTCACAATTTATTTTCAGTAACTTGCACACAGATCGCATTTCCCACTACAATTATGGGAAATGCGATCTAATTACTAAAAATATTTGATAATTAGGTCTTGGTGTAGAATTTTTGAATTCTACTCCAATTGCCCTGTAGTAACTTTAGGTGAAACTAAAATAATGTGAAAAGGGTGTGAAAACACCCTTTTTCACTTTATTTTAGTAAAAATATAATAGTAATAAATAGAGCCCTATGTGAGAGATCAAATGGATCTGCTGATAACTCCATGCCTTGCTTCTTCCTCCTTCCCCTATGGATGGTACACTGGGATAAGTGGAACAGCTTCTACCCTTACAACTGGGACAACCCTTGGTTTTACCTGGACATGTAGAAGTTTGTGTGGTAGCACCACCTGGAGGGAGTTAAACCAGACCTGAGGGAACCAAGCTTATCAAGGTTAAGGACACAATGGAGCCTACTACAGGGCTCTCTGCTGCAACAGCAAAGCATGTATGAAAGAACATGGCCTCCAAGTGGTTCACAAATAGCCACAATGATTTGCCATGGATAGCCGTCTAGAGTAGTCTGCTCCTCAGGACATTCTTGCACTTGTGGATACCGACATTGCCCCAGGTACATCACCCATTTATGCATCTCTGGACCTAATTCAGACCCGCTCGCGAGCGCAGGACGCTCGCAAGTGGGTCGATGGTGCCCTGATGCGCATGCGCACGATGGAGGGAGCTCCGTCGTGCGCATGCACGAGACCCGGCGAGCGACGGGGTAGCCGTCGCTCGTGGTCTCGCACCAAAGGGGGCGTGCTGTCGATGGTGACTGACAGCACGCCCCCTTTGGTGGGCGTGGCTTCCAGACGGAGGCGTTCCCATGGGAACGCCTACCGTCTGGGTCCGGCCCCACTCACATCAGTAGTGATGTCAGTGGGAGTGATTTTGGCTCTGATAGAGCCAAAATCACTCCGGAGCTTGCGGTTGAAAACCTCAACTGCAGGCTCTGGCTCGCAAATTCGATGGTCGCGATGGTCTCGACCATCACAATGCACGCTCGTATAGCCTGTGGGTGGTGACCCACAGCTATACGAGCGTCCAGGAGGACGCTCCATGAAAATGGAGCCCGGCCCTCATTCAGAGCGTGCGCTCTGCTCAGAGCGTACGGCTCTGAATGAGGGCCATAATGCCCACAGTAGCAGTGCCCCTTATACAATGCCCACAGCAGTAGTGCCCCTTATTTATTATTTATTTATTACCAGTTATTTATGTAGCACACACATATTCCGCAGTGCTTTACAGAGAATAGTTGGCCATTCGCATCAGTCCCTGCCCCAGGGGAGCTAACAATCTATGTTCCCTATCACATGCGCACACACACATACACAGTAGGGTTAATTTTTGTTGGGAGCCAATGAACCTACCAGTATATTTTTGGAGTGTGGGAGGAAACCGGAGCACACGGAGGAAACCCATGCAAGCACAGGGAGAATATACATTCTCTGCACAGTTAGGGCCGTGGTGGGAATCGAACCCACAACCTCGGTGCTGTGAGGCAGTAATGCTAACCATTACACTATCTGTGCTGCCGAAGGCATTATGCAATGCCCATTGTAGCGGTGCCCCTTATGCAGTTCCCACAGTAGTGGTAGTGCCCCTTATTCAGTGCCCACTTTAGTGGTAGTGCCCCTTATGCAGTGCCCCAGTAGTGGTACACCTTATGCAGTTCCCCAGTAGTGGTAGTGCCCCTTATGCAGTTCCCCCAGTAGTGGTAGTGCCCCTTATGCAGTTCCCCCAGTAGTGGTAGTGCTTCTTATGCAGTTCCCCCAGTAGTGGTAGTGCCACTTATGCAGTGCCCATAGTGGTAATGTCCCTTATGCAGTGCCCTCAGTAGTGGTATTGCCCCTTATGCAGTGCCCCAGTAGTGGTGCCCCTTATGCAGTTCCCCCAGAAGTGGTAGTGCCTCTTATGCAGTTCCCCCAGTAGTAGTAGTGCTTCTTATGCAGTTGCCCCAGTAGTGGTAGTGCCACTTATGCAGTGCCCATAGTGGTAGTGCCCCATATGCAGTGCCCCCAGTAGTGGTAGTGCCCCTTATGCAGTGCCCCCAGTAGTGGTAGTGCCCCTTATGCAGTGCCCATAGTGGTAGTGCCCTTTATGCTATGCAGTGCCCCCAGTAGTGGTGCCCTTTATGCAGCTCCCCCAGTAGTGGTAGTGCCCCTTATGCAGCTCCCCCAGTAGTGGTAGTGCCCCTTATGCAGTGCTCACAGTGGTAATGCCCCTTATACAGTGCCCCCAGTAGTGGTGCTCCTTATGCAGTTCCCCCAGTAGTGGTAGTGCCCCTTATGCAGTGCCCGCATTGGTAGTGTCCCTTATTCCGTGACCCCAGTAGTGGTGCCCCTTATTCAGTGCCCCCAGTGGTGGTGCCCCTTATGCAATGCCCCCCAGGAGAGGTTCCCTCTGTAGTAAAGCCCCCTGTAGAAGTAATGATCCCTGTAGTAGTGCCAATAGTAATGCCCCCTGTAGTAATGGCCCAGTAATAGTGACCCCAATAGTAATGCCCCGAGTAAATGCCCCCAGTAGTAGTGCCCCCAATAGTAATTCCCCCAGTAGTAGTGCCCCCAAGTAAATGCCCCTCATTAGTAGTGCCCCCAGAAGTTATGCCCCCAATATGAAGCCGCTTACACAAAAAAAATACGTACCTTAAGTCCCGCTTCCGTCCGGCTGGCCGCTCCTCGGAACTATGGGAGAGACGTCATGACGTCTCTCCCATAGTGCACTGCGGGAGCCTGAAGCCGGAGCTCAGGTGTGAGCTCCAGCCTCCGGCTGGCACTGCGGGGAGGGAGCCGGGGGCCCACTGGTAACAAAATCTCAGTGTGCGCACGTCAAATGGAGACTCCCTGTGGCGCCTGGCTAAGGTGAGTCGGAGGAGGCGGAACTGGTTCAGTTTTCAAATAGAAGTGATGGATCGCAGTTCCGCCCCGTTCCGGCCAACTTTAACCCCTGATTATACTGCTTGGTGCATCTTTAGATGCAACTATTGGTCGTACAATCGAAACTTGCACTACCCCGGGGCAGAATCTCTGTCAGAGCATGGCCTCCAATGGGAGCCATTAAACATCTGAGGGGTCTATGTACTAAGCCTTGGAGAGAGATAAAGTAGACTGAGATAAAGTACCAACCAATCAGCTCCTAACTGTCACTTTACAGGTTGCATCGAAAAGTGACAGTTAAGCTGGGTACACACCTAACATATATCTGCAATGATGTTTGTTAATTCATGCTGAACAATCATCATGTGACCGCGGGTCCAGCTCGCCCCGGGTCTCGCCGTGCCCCCCTCTTCACGTACTCTGCTGCAGCTGTACAGACGTTTGGCTGACCGCCCGTACACACCACACGATGCCCCAACATATCTGCAGATATATCTGTCATCGGCTGTGCAGCACAGCCGACGTGATATGCCTGTGAAAGACGTAGTTCACAGACATATCGCTGTTACACATTGGCCCACGGGTACACCATATATTGTCCGATCAATTGATCGGCCAATATGTCTGCCAGTGTGGACCCAGCATTAGGAGCTGATTGGTTGGTACTTTATCTCTGTCCAGTTATGTGAAAAGCCCAAAACACTATCACAACATGACCAAAAGGCGGACCATCTATGTGCGTCTGAATAGCCACCTCCCAGTCACCGCCAAGGAAAGCCCTGGACATTTACAATACATTTTGGATGCCATGTGTCTAAGTCACAACTGCACCTCTGTGCGTACACACAGTGTGACGTATGTACCGTATGAGTTTTTGGAAATGTTTGCACATGTGTAGTAGCAGAAAAATTGCTGAACTCTATGAACATGGGCATTGTGTGAGGCTCAGAACCAGGCCCTGTGAGTGACATAAATTTCCATAGTGACTCCAATATCACTCTGGGAGATTTACTAGTGCACAATTACTTTAGCAGTCAATTTACGGTTCAATCATTAATCCCTACACTGCGGGCAGCCGCCGGATCGCTTTCAGGTTCTCTCACGTGTGCCAACATCAATTTTGCTGAAAAAAAAAAAAAGGAAGATCCCTCTCCGGCTGGGCTTCCCGCACAAGGGACATATAGCGTTAGCTAATAGAGATCTGTACAATAGCCCCATATTGCCATTTACCTCCTAGAGAGAAATGGGGATGGCTGCTGCAAGCACTTTTGTACTGAATGCAGAAGATATATCCGTCTGTATATCCTTCTTCCATAGCTATGAAAGTTCATTTTGTTTCAAACTGGCTAAAACAGCAGTTTCCACATTTTGTTTTGTGTATTCTGATTATAGTTTTAAAAAGACTTAAGGGAGAATATGACACATCCAAAGACATTGAGGAGATGAGGAGGGAGAAGGAGGAAGCAGCGCGTGAAAAGAAAGTTTCTATTATTCAGCTGTTTAAATCTCCAAATTACAGACAACCACTTTTAGTCTCGCTGGTCCTTCACATCTCTCAGCAGTTTTCTGGCATCAATGGGGTAAGAAAATGCATGTCTAGCACCGTTGCCTGTGGGAGGAGAGGCATGTACACATAACCCATGTACTAATTATAATTTCTTCTCATTGGGAGGATAAGCAGGTCCACTACCAACAGAGGGCCTGATTTAGCACAGATCGCAGCTGTGTAATAGCACGCAATGCAGCTGCGAAAATATACCAATGTCTGCCACCGCTCAGCCAGCATAGAGACACCCAGGACTGGTTTTTCACATTCGTAATACCTCGCAGTCCTGCTTATACATTGGTACCATCGGAAAACATCGGCCCGTCACGCACAGTTATAGCAAGTCTGACCTTTTTCAGAAATTGCAAATCCTGTCGCACGTAGTGAGTACTCAAGCTGCGTAGGCAATTGCAGTGGCTAATTTATGCACGCCCAATGCGACAGCATTCAAGGGGAGAGGCACTCCTGCCTTTCTGCAACCACTCCCCCGTCACCACCCCAAACGCTCACATCCTGTCACTCACTCTGTGATGGATTCCTGACTGTGTGCATAATCGCAGCGCAATTGCTGTGCATGTGCGGTGTGGTGCATAATCGCAGCGCAATTGTTGTGCATGTGCGGTGTGGTGCATATGCATGCGCAGTACGCATTAATCGGCCGATCTGCGTACGCGGTTGCAATTGTGATCCATGCTGCATCAGGCCCAGATAAAGGAGTGAAATTGGAATACGCCCATAACAGAAGTGCGTCTAGTCTTACCTTAGGCTCAAATAATGGCTCTAAAAAATCAAATAGATGCGCTATAAGAATTTTGTGGTGACAGTAAATGCCAAATTAAACATTGTAAGGTGTAGCGTAAACGTTCATTATTTATTTCTCATTTCATTATATTTATATTTGTTTTCCCAGTTTTAATTTGTAACGACTTTCACTGTCATATTTATTAACCATTTTGACAACACCAGTAAATCTGGTTGAATAGAACTAAAACATTACTACATTTATATTCTACTGAACGTGCTTGAAGATTTGTGTTTTTCTTTTTCTCTTATTTGACATTTAGGTTTATATACAAAATATAGACCTAGTTGTTGGTTCCCTGTTTTGCTGCTGACTTATACAGAGAGTACACATCTTTATAGGTCTGAGTGAGCTGGCTGTAACCAGCCAGAAGTGACATAAAGGCAGCTTCGTTTTGTTTAAAGGTGGCATGGAGGTTATTTCCAGCACAGATAGCTTACACAATACCTCCTGCTCAATGTAACATAAAATAATTGACATTTCATCTCTTAACAGATTTTCTACTATTCTACAAGCATATTTACTAAATCAGGAATTAGCCAACCAGTATATGCAACTATAGGAGTTGGTGCGGTAAACACAATCTTCACTGTGGTTTCGGTAAGTAGTTATGTTACATAAATGATATGGTTGTGAAAAACAAACAAACTATCTATCTATCTATCTATCTATCATACTTGCCTACTCTCCTGGATTGTCCATGAGACTGGCGGATTAGGGAAGATCTCCTGGGAGAGTAGACCACCCTCTTGAATCCATATACTTCCTCAGTGAAGTGGATGAGGCCATGATGATGCAATCATTTCCCTGCCATTACTGCGCGATGCTGGAATTTGTTGCATTTTGCCACAGTGGCAGGTTCATGATGTCACAAGTATACTACCCGCACTTGTCACTTACTATCTCCCTGGAACGGAATCTTCAAAAGTAGAGAAATAGGAAATACACACTATTCTTGTTATGTTTTGCCCAAGTGGACTGGTTTCCAATCATTTATATATTTATTTAGATTACATGAATAGATATTTTAATGATTGATTGCAAATTTCATCCAACTCTATATTTTACTAACAGACAAAATGCTTCACTGATAAAAGGCACATTTTACTTAGCTTGCAAAGCTGGCACTACTATATGCAAGATGTGTCCAGCTTGGCAAGGGTAGTATATGTGCCAGGTTTACTTCAGGAGCAAACAACTCCGGATAGTGAAGAGTGGTGTATTTGGATCCCTCCTCGGCCGTCAGATATCTCGGTATGCATACATTAACTCAGTTCACACATGAGTACCCCCACTGCTGAGTCAGACTTTGTAGTGGTGCTAGAGATCGCAGAGACAGCTGATTTTCAGGATCAGCTGTCCCTACGCCGGAACAATGTTGAATTGCTCTGGGATTTTAGTATCCGCAGCGACAGCTCACAGTGAGTTGGATACTAGATTAGCACCGCAGCTCGCAGTGATTATGAATAGACCGCTTTGTTACAGTAGAACTGAATTTGATACAGTAGTTAAAACATAATGATCCTATTTTCAAGAGCCGTAACTAGACTTTTTGGTGCCCTGTGCCAGAAAGCGCATTGGCGCCCCCCTCATTTTTCAAAGGGACATAATGCACCCAAAAAAGGGGAATGGCCTCATGGGGAAGGGCCAGGGAAGACATAGGGGAGGCCAGGAGATGCTGGGGATAAAAGAAGAGGAAGCTACAAGTGAGAATGATAATAAACAGAAATTTGACAGGCCCAAACAGCGCCCACTGACCTGCGATGGCACCGGCCCCACTACCCTAGCTACGGCCCTGCTATTTTCCCAGGTGTTACTGATTATCTGCTATTGCAGGCCTGATTCAGAGACCGTTGCAATGCCGATATACTCACAGAAAGAGCGATTGCTTGCTGATGCGTATGCACGAATGCGACACAGCGCACGCGCAGTGATTGCAAGGTGATTACGGCCATACAGAGGATCCATTCGCAAAGTGAGTGACAGGTAGTCAGCGTTTGGGGGAGGTAACAGGGGTGGTTAGGCAAACGCAGGCGTGTCTGACCATTTACACGCCGCTTCATGGGCATGCATAAATTAGCCACTGCTATCTCTTTAGCTCACTACATGTCAGGGGAGCTGCTGAGTCTGTAGCTGGTCCGACTTGCTGCATATGAAACATGGCTGCTTGCTTTGCATCGATGTTACCGCCATTGCACGTCATCGTAGGATAAAAGAGGGCAGCAGTGGAGTACCCCCACTCGGGTATACTCCCTATGCTCGGCTGTGTTTTGGAAAGCACTAGCATACGATCCATGACAGAATGCAGTTGCTTTTGCATTTCCGTCCATCACTGAATCAGGCCCATAGAACAAAGATGAATGACCATAAAAAATATTTACCCCTTTTGTAATATTTTTTTACATTGAATAATCATAATATCAACATACATTTATACAGGAATTCTTAGCACTGATCAACACAAATACTTTGTAGGGTCAAGCAACAAAAAAAAAGCTTTTTTCTTAAGGAATCACAAATTTAAAAAAAACAACAACTTAGCATCTCATAAATATTCTCCCTTCAGATACAATGACCCTAAATAACTGGAGAATGAGATATGCCAAAATTGAGGATCTGTTTTTGGAACAGGCCATCCTCCGATACTGAGTCTCTGTGTGAGAAGTCCCAGTCTATTGGGGTGGCCACCAGAGGCCAATAGCATCTCTGTTACAGTCTTCCGTGGCAGCCATTGGAAAATTTGTCCATGATTCAATAATATCTGCACTAGTTCTGGATGGACCAGATACTGTAGCAAATGGATAAATATTCTATGATCTGATGATACCAATAGTGAGCTGTTTGGCTTGAACACTAGGCGCTATGTTTGGCACAAGCCTAGCATTGCGTATCATCCTGCAAACACCGTCCCTCCCATGAAGCTGGAGCATAATTCTTTGGGAATGTTTCACTGCCACAATATAAAAAATGTGTCAAATTAGAGGGAACATGGATGAAGAGAGATATTGATGAATCTTACAGAAAAACAGAATGCAGTCCGCATTTGGAAGATTTATATTCATCAGGACAATAACTCAAATCATATAGCAAAAGTGGCTTAAATGCAAAATCAATGTGATGCACTTTCCACCCCCAGTCATAGGCCAGATGGCAGTCACAGTGAAAATCTGTGGAATGATTTTCAAATTGCTGTTCACCAATTGTTCTAATCCAACCCGAATCAGCTCATTCAGATGCAGAATTGCAATATTTCAGATGTGAAAATCTGATAGAGATTTACCTAAATAGTATCACAACTGTAATTTGCAGCTAATACCGTTTCTACTCCATATTAAAATAAGAGGGCTAAACACTGCTATAATCATACTTGCCGTCTATGAAATCTTCCTCCCCGGGAGTAGGACAAGGAGGTGAAGCAGGTAGGCGGATTTGGGGGCGACTGGATAGCGTAATTAAGCCCCGCCCCCTTGTGGGAATTCACCGCGATTATGCAGAATTAAAATAGGGGGCAGAGCTAATTGATACAATTCTCATACAATCGCTTCATTAGGCCCCGCACCTAATGCTCAGAACTGCCGATCCCCGCTTATATTCTCCTCATTCTAGAAAGTGGGCAGAATTCAGGAGAAGTGCCTACCCTTCCGGGGGGTGCGGTGGGGTTACCCGAAAAATCCGTAGCCTCCCGCGAAAACCGTATGTATGGCTATAATAACTTATAGGAGTAAATGTAATAGCCTGTACAATGCAGAGCATCGGCGACAAGTTCCCTAAAAGTCTGCCCAATGTTTTAAGGGGCAATCATTTTAAAGGAAAAACTAGATTGTTTTCTCTTTTAAATGATTGCCCCTTTAAAACATCGGGCAGACTCACTGGGATATTGCCAATGCCTGCATTGCACACGCTATTACATTTAACCAATAGTCTTTTCTGTTTGTAGTGCATTAATAAAATTATTAAGGTAATGATCCCCTAATAAACCCATATTGATCACATTTCTCTATGAATTTATATTGTGGCAGCCAAGTAGAGAGCTGTGTGGTGTATTGATTAATCTACGTCAGATAGTGGTGCTGAAATTAGTCCCCGGTACATTGCTGACATGATAAGTTCACCTGGAAGAACAGAGCATTCTGTATTTTAGCCTGTTAGCAATCTATTTTATCTTCACATACAGTACAAGGTTGTAAGCTCAATATTTGCTGACACCAACAAAAATGGCTGTTGCAGCTTGACAGTCTGTTATTTATTACCAAACATGCTGAGTAATATCTGAATGGTTACACACTGGCAATAAACCACTAGACACTATTATGTATTTGTTAAGTAAACTTGATTTAAAAATAGATGAATGAATTCACCCTGCAACTTGATCACTGTATTATACTGCTAAGTATATATTACTCTACTTATAATTTAATGTGTTCATTTTATATTAATTTATCTACTGTTGGAATGTAATAGTAATTTCCCCTTGTTGGTCATATACTTGCATACCTAAAATCAGAGTTTCATCTCCAATGTCTCCAACAAGTCATGTTTTAAGGATTTACTTCTGTGTGATTATAGACAGGAAAATTACAGACCCACTGACTAAAGATTTATACAGCTTTGCATGGTTATCAAAATCTACCAACCCTGTTTTATGGTGTTGTCAACGAGTTTTATCATACACAACGTGTAATAAAACTTGTTGAGTTTGATAATGGTGCTCCAGCCAATTAGCTCCCAAATGTCATCTGTTTGAAAAATGACAGCTGGAAGCTGATTGGCTTGAGCATCATTTAGCATACGCAATGTGTTTTATAACGCATTGCATATGATAAAACTCATTGATAATTGGGCCCCTATAATACCTCAATTTCCATCTAAAAGTCTTTCATCGCTGTGCTATTAGGAAAACATTGGTTGGCAGCACGAGGGAAGTAAATGTTTCCCTCTTATATTGCTGCCACTACATATAGAAACATACACAGGACAATAGATAAATATCTTTTGTCTCATGTAATCTCCACTACTGTGTTATCTCAAGCATTTGTACGCTCCTTCTCTGATGTATACTGCTAGAAGGGGTTGTAGCCAGCATGATGATGGTCACAATGTCAACATTAATTGATGAAATGTCGACGGCTAACATATCGATGTCTGCAAAATGACAGCATGTTCACAATGTCAACAACGCAAAAGTGAAATGCTGACGTTTTGTGAAATGCGGACATTAGGTTTAGGGGTAAAGTTAGTTTTAGGGTTAGCCTTAGGAGCACACTTACCGCTGCGACTCCTGTTTTGCAACACTAGCTGTAACTTGCGGCTAAAGCCGCAAATGCCTGAGTGTTAGCCACAGCTGCCAGATTAGGGCTAAGGCTGGGGTTAGGTTTAGGGTACTTACCAGCAGAACAGCCTCGCTGCCAATGGTTGACATTTTTAGCATGTCGACATTTCATCAGTGTCGACATGGTTAATGTCGACATGCTGAACATGTTGGCATATGACCCTGTCGACATGATGTATGTCAACATTCTAACCATTGACAAACTATACAGAACCCTTCTAGAAGTACATGATAGGACATTGCAGTGAAACATAATAATACCATATTATTTGCACTATGATATGCTAAAGGTGTGATGCTACTGACTGCTGCTCCTATGTGTCAGTGATTGCCTGGGAGCGTGGTGCTGGGCTGTATCAGTACCATAACCCTGATCCATGGGGCAGTAGATAGCAACTCTGCCTGCTCTACTGAAGTGAGGATGTTTGGGCGGTGGTGGTGGTGGGGGGGGACCTGAAGAGAGAGGAACATGAGTAGCATAGAGGAGGAGGAAGGAGAGGGCGTCACAGACAATGGCAGATGGGATGCTGCAGTAATGTTGTTTCATGGATATGATACCAATGGCTGAAAACACGCAGCCAAAATCCAGGACCTGTCAGAGGTTCTGTACAAAGGTAGACAAGTAAGATTGTAAACAAGTAACCAAATGATTAAGCAGAGCTGTAGATAAGAACATAGCCAGGTGTATCAGAGCCAGAATTGTAGCCATTCACAGTTGAAATACAAGAAATCTAAAAACAGTCAGGAACATGGGAAATACATGAATGGTCTAACCACAATAATCAGGCAGTGGTTGACATCTTGCCTCATATACCCACAGCCTTCAGACAAGTTGCTGTGGGCAGAGTAAGTATAGCATGCTTAAGTCAGGGGCATACCAATGTCCGAGGGGGCCCGTGTGCAGCAGGCTCCCCTCCTATGAGTAGCGCCCCTCCTTATCAGCTGTAAATCCAGGTGGCAAGTGCGTCCCTCCTCCATGGAACCATCTTCCCAGCGATATTCGGGAAGATGGTGGATGTGCACAAGGGAGCAAAGACTGGCATCGTGCCAGAGTCTTTGTTTTCATTGTGCGATGTCATCTACCTGAAGATGTCACTGGGAATAGGGTGCCGCGGAGGAGGAGGGACCAGCTTGCTGGTACAAGGTGAGTATAATCTGGGTGCAGGGTGTGTAGTGTTGGGCCCATCCTGATCTGTGTGCATTGCACACCCTGCACCTATTATAAATACGCCTATGACTTATTTATAATCAGAACAAAAGTATGAACAAACTGCAATAACTGGTTACAAATGTTTCAAGTGCATAAGGTCCCAGGCTCAAGCTCTTGCATGACCATGACAGAGGGGCATCTAGGGTACCCAGGGTGTGTCTGTTTGCCCTAACTACATCAGGCATGGCAGCATCCAGTAGGATAGATGCTGTCTCATTGCTTTCCACTTTGCTACATTTTTTTCAACATTCCCTTTGCATTAAATCCTATGCCATCACCTATATATAGGCATGATATGTCTCTTCACTAGCTATTAACAATGGTAGATATTTGGTCCTGCTAATACTATAATATTACACTTACCTACTCTCACGGGGTGTCTGGGAGACTCCGGAATTTTCGGTGCCTAATTATGAGAAGAGCCCAGTCCCACCCCCATCAGGGATCAGATACCCCTATGGGCACTCTCCCAGAGGGGAGGAAATAAATGTCAGAAATAATGTATAATATTCTAAATTTTTGGGAAAAAGCAGGACTTAAGGTGTGAAAATTACAGTAGACTATTTTCTCTTAACAATCAATAACTTGGATAAAAAGTTGTATCCATAAAATAAAATATATTCTAATGCTTGTTATGTGTACACATTAATTGCTGTATCCATTTATACTATAAAATAAAAATACCATTACATTCAGGCCCGGATTTCCCACAAGGCAACCTAGGCGCTCGCCTAGGGCCCCACGAGTCCCAAGGGGCCCGTGGATGGGCCCCTTTTGACTCGCGGGGCCCTAGACGGGACCCTTTTCCCCAAGAAATCTGGCTGGTCAAAATGCTCCCAGAGGAGCACTGTACAAGTACCACGTGACATCAAGATGTCACGAGGACCCGCTTAGAGTCCCGCTGTGGCACCACTGTCTGCATTGTCACAGAGTGACTGTGCATAAGAGGGAGGACGAGGATCACCGAGTCCTCCGACCAGCCCCATTGTCTCCAGCCCACCCCCAGCACAGCAGCCTCTGCCACTGACTGCCAGGCTTGCAGCTTGCCACCAGCAGCACGCATCGGTGGCACCCAGCAAGGAGCAGAGGGACAGGCCAAGGCAGAGTCTGGCTGAGTGAGACAGTGACCAAGGATCCAGATCTCAGGGAATCACAGCAGCCAGGCAGGTAGAGTAGTGTACTGTGCCATTCTCAACTACTCTAATATAGATTGAATTATGTAGGATATAATTTTTATGGTAGATGGGGTCTGGGAAGTGGACAGGACTGCCTTATATTACAAGCATATAGTAATATACATTATGATGATCATGACATTATTAGTACATCAATCCAGGATGATGCTATTTTCATGTTAGGTACTTGCAATATACTATACTATAATGCAGTCCTGTCCACTCCCCACCTACCATTACAAAAATAAATCCTATAGTGTACTTTAAAAAAAAAAAAGGGGGGGGGGTGTAATGGTGATGACTCATCCCCATCATTGTACTAAGCTGAGCACAGTCACACACAATACTGGGCATGGCCACACCACAACCCCCGCTGCAGATGCCACCTCGCAGCTACCTTCTAATCTTTAGCACTTCTCAGGCTTATGTGATGTATTCAATGGATAATAAGGAGTAAAATCTTAGGTATTAGGTTTAGTTTGGGTTTTGGCATTAGGGATAAGGTATTAGGGTTGGTGTATCAGTTTGGGTTAGGGTATTGGGGTCAGATTAGGTGTTTGAGTTGGGGTATTAGGGATAGTGTAGGGTTTAGCAGTTAGGGTATTAGGGTTAGAGGTTATGGTTAGGGTCAGGTTTGAGTTTAGGATTGAGTTAGGGCCAGGATTAGGGTAGGGATGCTTTGCATGAATCAGGAACGCAAATAACATGCTATGGATTGTTTGAGGGAGGGGGGCCCCAAACTGGTATGTTGCCTAGGGCCCCATGAGGTCTAAATAATCTCTAATAAAGTTAAAATGAATGAAAGAAATTGGACAAGCTTTCCTTACACTAGGCTTGCTCTGGTTATACTTTAAGTATCTTATAGTTTAGCTGTCTTGCTGACAACTCTGAATGTCATAGCACACTGTCCAATGTGATTTCCTACCTTATGTTATAGAAGCAAGCATGTAGTAACATCATGACTTATCTGTGTTATGCTACAGGTGTTCCTTGTAGAGAGAGCTGGAAGAAGGTCCCTGTATATCATTGGTTTAGCAGGCATGTGCGTTTGTGCTGTCATCATGACTATTGCTCTAGCTCTTCTGGTAAGTCCAATATGTTGTCTTTACACCAGAAAAGTTGTGCCACGTTGCAAGCTCATTAAAAAAAAAACATACAGAATAATGGTTAGAGAAATATGATCTTAAATGGAACAGCCTTCATGTGTCATGTTCAGTTGTGTTTTCCCTGGAGTGAGGATAGATTCTAGTGTGTATCAATGCTTGTTCTAGCAACAATGACAGTGGCATGTAACCGTAACTTACCGCATCCGTACAGCACATACTGAAAAGCAGATCACCTGAAAACAATGAAGAGGATGTGATTCTGCTCATCTCTTTCACCACAATGACAAAGGTTAAAGCTGCACATCCCATTGAAATAATAGATATTTTGGTGATAACAATGTTATAATAAAAATGGGTATGGAGGAGTCATTAAACAGGCATAATTGGTAGCATGCTTTTAATGAATTAATTAATAGATCAACCAACCAACCAATCAACACTTGTTATTTTCTAGACAGATCTTTGCCCAATGCTTACATTTCTTAACCACTTAACTCAGTGGTTCCCAAACTGTGCAGCATGGCTCCCTGGGGTGCCGCGGTGCTGTCACCAGGGTGCTGAGGCGGCCGGTGGCCTAAAAAGGCCGGTCAGTGTATTTTTTTTTTTGTGTCAAATATTTTTTTTTCTTGCACGGGTGGGAAAGGGGTTGGTGGTGCGGAGTTGAGCGAAGCAGTGCTGGTGGGGAGGTTGCGATGAGCGGGGGAGAGCTATCAGTGTAAAGCAACAGGCAGTGATTCTTGAGGCTGCTTGATGCTGAATTGGGTCCTACAGCGCAGTGCATTGTAGGAGATCAGACAGGAAGTGTCTGATCTGATCTGAAAAGCGATGCTGGAGAACAGTGCTGACAATCACAACTAAAGATAAGTAATGGGGGTCATGGAGATGGGCATATGGAGACATGCAGGAGGGTATATGGTGAGACATGCAGGGGGCAAATAGAGAGACATGGAGGGGGCCAATGGACAGACCTTTAGGGGGCAAATGGAGGGGAAATGGGAGAGAGACAGAGGGGGCAATGGAAGAGATATGGAGGGGCAATGGGTAAGAATAGCACAGTTTTTATCTTTCTTTTTTAATACTTATTACGTTATTTTGACCTAATTACTAAAAAAACCAGGACTGCTCAGTAATTATTTTGGCTTAAGGGTCCTTGAAAATATTAAGGAGACCCTAAGGGTGCTTAGAACTGAGAAAGTTTGGGAACCACTGACTTAACAATTTTTTTCCGTCAAAACCGCCAAAAATTGTCCAGATAAAATAAAGAATATACTAAAAACATCAGCATCTCGTCTGTTTCATACATACATATATGTAAGTCCCAATACTAAGTCCATGTAGATATGTTACGCCAAATATTGTTGTTTTTCTTTAAATTGTAAAAAAGTTTAAGAAGTATTTTTAAAAATGTATTTAAATATTTTATTTTTAAAAAATATACCTAGGGGATGATATGAAACCCCCCCAACCCCTTTGTCCATAGACCCCTATTGAAATTTCAATTCTGTCCCCCATCAAAAATACCCCCCCAGTGTAAAAAAACCCCTAGTGGTAAAAGGTCATTGGGCAGAGCCTCCACCCTCACAACTAGAGACAATGGGTCCCAAGTTTAGCCCCCCCTCTATCATCATGTGTGGCTATGTATGTAATTGTTTATTATATAAATATTTTTACCCCCCCCCCACAAAAAAATATATATTAATGTTCATTATAACCCCACCTCTCGCCCCTAGTGAAACAGTTTCCCCCTGTGACCCCCATTCCCCTGTGTCTAGCCCCGCCCCCTCACCTCTGTGATGCAGGGTGCAGCGGAGTGTGGTGCAGGGATCATCAGTCCCCCCTGCTGAAGAATTAGCATACTGTAGGCACAAGCGCCCTAGAGTGCCGGCATTTTGGCAGTGATGTCGGCGGTCACAGGCCGCCGCATCACTGCAGGAGGGCATGGGGTGACAGAGGTTGTGCAGAATGGATCTCCTCTCCAGAAGTCGGAGGACAGACAGGTTGGCGTGGTACCTTGCCAGATGAAGCACTTCTGGGTCCGGTCAAATTACATGCGACCACACCAGTTAAGTGGTTAAAGTGAGTTGATCTGAAACAACTTCACCTATGAAGTTCAAAACGGATAAATTGTGCAGGGCTTATATACAACAATTGAATGTTACTTAAACCATACCTCCCAATTTTTCATCCTCCCAAGGAGGGACAGGTCGCGCGCCGAAGGCGTGCGCGACCGAAAAGGGGGTGTGGTTTATGTAAAAGGGGAGGAGTCTACTGAAAATGGGGCAAAGCTTCGTGGCTTCCCCCATTTTCGTCACTATGGGGGCGTGCCCAGCACTCTCCGAGATGCTGGGCAGCCCCCAGGCAGTCCTAACACATGAGAACAGATGCCGTGCGCATGTGCACGGCATTTGTTCTCCTCCTGCACACTTGCTGCTCTGCTATGCAGAGCAGCGGTATGTGCTCTCCCCAACTTCCCCCCCACCGCGGGACACTGCGGCCCGCAGGTGGGACAGCAGGACAGCCCCAGAAAACCGGGACTATCCCGCTGGATTTGGGACAGTTGGAAGGTATGCTTAAACCAGTGGTGCTCACCCACAGTGACCCACTTCAAGGACCATAATATTTTGGATATTATCAAGAGTGACAGTCAGAATAGCCTGATGTTGGTGATGACACTGTGAATCTATGATTATAGTATAGAGTTAAATGACTTAATCTCCCTGAATAGTTTTTTTTAAATGATCTCCAACCTTGATATGTGTTATAGACAGTATAGAAGTACTAATATAAATTCACATAACTGTATTATAGTTGCATACTGGTCCTGTAAACTTGTCAGTGGCATGTGACTTACAGCATAATAAGTAGTAATATTCCTAGTCTGCTCCTGTATTGTCCTCTCTAGTATTTGTTGCTATTACCACTGTTCTTTTATTTCTGTGCAAGCACGTTATAGTTGAATTATAATGAATAGACAAGGGTAAATATCAACTCATTTACTGAACCAAAAAAACAAACTGCTTTCTTCTCTTAGGCTGACCATGCCTGGATGAGCTATTTGTGTATGGTTGCCATCTTTCTCTTTGTGATCTTCTTTGAAGTGGGGCCTGGTCCCATCCCTTGGTTCATTGTTGCCGAATTGTTCAGCCAAGGTCCACGGCCTGCTGCTATGGCAGTATCTGGATTTGTCAACTGGACCTGTAACTTCATCATTGGAATGTGTTTTCAGTACATTGCAGTGAGTATGAAATAGAATTTTAATGTGGCTTTATTCTTCATGCAGTGTTCACCATACCAGGAATGGGCCCCTCTCCCAGTGGATTATTTGGACATGTGATATTATTATTATTAGTAGTATTATTATTATTATTACTATTATTATTATTATTACTATTATTATTATTTGTATAGTTCCACCAAATTATGTTGCACTTTTCCGAGCATTTGTCATCATTTATGTTAGTCCCCTTTTGCCACTGGAGCTTACAGTCTAAAATCTCTTGTACATACACATTTGGGTCCATTTTGTTAGAAGACAGTTAATCATTCGGTATGTTTCTGGACTGTGAAAGGAAACCAGAACAGCCAGAGGAAACCCACACTAACACAGGGAGAATACGCAAACTCCACATAGATAGGGTCTTGGACAGAATCAAATACATGGCTCCAGTCCCATGAAGCAGCAATGGTAATCACTGTGTCACCACCATGATCTATCATTTATTTACAGTACATAGCACACACATATTCTGCAGCGCTTTATGGAGAATATTTTAGTCAATCACATCAAGTCCCGGCCCCAGAGGAGCTGGTATTCCCCATCACATGGGTGCACACATTCATACTAAGGTTCATTTTTCGTTAGAAGCAAATTAACCTAACAGTATGTTTTTTTTGAGTGTAGAAGGAAACCAGAGCTCCCAGAATAAGACCACGTATGGAGAACATACAAACTTCACACTGTTGTGCCATGACTGGAAATTAAATATATGACTTCAGTGCCGTGAGGCAGTAATGCTATCCGCTACACTACACTTTAATGCCCAGATTTCCTGCAATCTCTAAAACTGTAAACAATTGATTTAGTATTATAAAGTACTTCTGGGCACGAAGAGGTTTTCCTGCCCATACCTTTTGCACTATTTTCAGTTTTCATTCCAGCACAGGTCAGAGTTTTTTTTTAGCTCCATTTTACACAGATTACGTGTAGCTGGACAAACAACACGATAGTCATTTATACACAGAAGCTGGGGCTACCATATTTCATAGTAACCCCATGATATGAAGTTTGCTTAGGACATAAAGCAATGTCAGGCATCCCGTCTTTTTGTGCTAATCTTTGTGCTTTGTGCATATTAGGCCCTCATAGAGAGATCATGGCCAAACAATATTGGGGAGCATGGTAACATCTCCAGACTGGCCCTGGGTACTTTGTGTCTTTCTTCCCCCTCCTCTCGGCAAATCTGGTAACAAGAGCATGTAACATTTCTGTCAAAAATGTGAATTTTTACTCTCATAATGAAAGTATGATTATAAGTGTACTAGAGGAACCTAATATACTGTACTTGTTTTGTGGCTCCATCACTCTTCTTTGTATTCTCAATTTAGCCCTATTATTAATTGCACAGGAAGTTATTTTAGACATGTCATGTAATAAGTTTAAAATTGCTATAGGAACAATGTTTGATTAATTATGTCTATACAAATCATATTGTGTATAGATGTAGACATCTCACAGCAATTTACATTTATGTCACAATTTTGCACAACTACGCTATGTGAAAGTAATTTTTTTTGTTGTTTTTATTTTTTAGGATGCATGTGGACCTTACGTGTTCATCATTTTTGCAGTTCTTCTACTTGGTTTTACCATATTTACATACTTTAAAGTTCCAGAAACAAAAGGGAAGTCTTTTGATGAGATATCTGCTGAGTTCCGTAGGAAGAAGCTCAAGGGAGGCAAATCAACAGAGATGGAATACCTGGGAACAAGTACAGAAGCTTGAGCTCTATGAGACGTGGACATTTATTTTTACATTTTTGCCATATGTGACACAGGGTAACAACTGACCATTTTGTGCTTTTTATATAGAAACATATTTTTATACATTTAGGCATGGAGAATACATGTGTTGTATGTATGCAAATGAGTTTACTAGCAGAGGAACACACACTACTTATTTCCAAAAATCCTTTAAGATTAATTAGTGCATGGATGGTTATTGACTGCAGGTGAAAAATCCATCTAATCCAGTCTAGGCAATAACCTACTGTATTATCCTTTAATATTGTTTATATGTTTAATATTTATCCTTTAATATGGTTATATTTGCCTAATCGCAGCACCAGCTCTGTCTATACACCTGTAGAAAGAATATGGAGACCACATTGCAATACCACCTTTGAATATGGGGTAATTTTTGTTTTGAGTGACCAACACTTTTTGTTTTTGGTCAAAACATGCAATAAGATCTATAGTTGGTATATTTTAAACCTGAGATGTAAATCTGAATATTAGTGTTATAGAACATAATGTTAACAATAAGTTATACTGAATTATGAAGTTTTGCCCAAGTACCATTTTAAAGAATCCGGAAACAGTGCACAGTCAGTATAATTAAAACTATTAAATGAAGGTAATTTCAGCAAGGATAGGGTGCTTACAGCCATTAGTAACAGTAACTGATAATAAACCTGTTTATTGAAAGTTTTATTACAAATCGCAAGTAGTGTTAAACTCATCGACCAAATACAGTTTTTTATAATAAGTTCACTGTCCCAAATATAAGGACAGCAGGTGTCCTAGGCTTGGAACCCTGCCATTCATCATATAAGCCCCCCCCCCCCCCCCTGGCAGGATAATTGTAAATATAATTGTTTCTGACACACAGGGCTTTTTATATGTCAGGAGTAATGATTAAACAGTTAACTTACTGTTTACATTTCCACACCAGTCTGTTGCTTGATCTATATGGTTTCTTCTACTTTTACCAGAATTCCTCAGAAATAGTATTGAAAGAAACGCTCTGTGATCAACATAATCATTAAATAAGTATCTCCTTGATCATTATTTAATTGAACTACCTCCGGAAGCTATAGTAAATGGTAATAAATTGACTTGTTAGGGCGCTTGGATGAAAGGATTTCAGGTGCGCCCTGGAGCCATGAGGGGGAGTTGAGGTGAGGATGGGGTCCTTTACAGACTATGTAAATGCAGCCTGTGTAAATGGCTGCACATGGTTCAAACTACATAGATGTGGCTGCACCAGTATTTATTACCCCTCCGCTGATGTCCCCCTTCGGCACCTGACCAATGCTTCTCTGCCCTCTGGGAGTTATGTAGTGTAACTAATCACAAATATGGAGAAATATTTGCCAACTCTTCCTTGCAAAATTGCACAAACTGTGTTAGGTTAATTGGACAGCAAGTTTAGGTCCTTGACACTGATTTTCAATAGGATGTAGGTCAGTACTCTGATTGGATCACTCAGGGACTCAATGTTCTTACTTTAAAGCCACTTCACTGTTGTTCTTGCATTGTCCTTTGGATTATTGCCTTATATAAAGATAATCTTCCTCCTAAACTTGAGGTTTTAGTAAAGGGTTTTGAGCACCATTCATCTCCCTGATGATCACGTCTATACTATCAGTCCCCCACCACTAAATGTGATCCCATAATTTGTGGCTATCACCTTGTCATTTCATGGTGTGGATGGTGGTTCTTGGCTGGTGTGCAGTGTTTTATTTGTACAATATATACCCTTTTGCATCAAGGAAAGAAAGTTCTATTTTAGTCTTGTCTGATCTTACAAGACCTAATGCCACACTCCGTGTGTTTTGCCACCTCAGTTGGTAGGAGGGCCGAAAGTGCCAGCAGAGCTTGTACCAGCCCTGAATGCATTTACAGTTTTAAAGCCTCTACTTTGATGTAGGTCCTCACAGAGGGGCAGATGTATGAAGCTCTGGGAAGTGAAAAAGTGGAGAGTGATAAACTACCAACCAATCAGCTCCCAACTGTAATTTTCAAACACAGACTGTAACATAACAGTTAGTAGCTCAGTGGTTGGTCGTTTATCACTCTGCACTTTTAACACTTTCCAGAGCTTAATACATCTGCCCCAGTGAGAGAAGGCTGATCCACTAACTTCTAACAAATGTATGGAGTAGGAGAAACATTTTGTGATTGTGTTTCTTGAAAGTACTGTGAACAGTAGACCATTTACCATATTCCAGGATCCATGGGAGTTCTATAAATGTAGCATCTGAACACAAATTGGTATGTACATGCCATAGAAACAATGATAATGATTAGGACAGGTATTTATTTGGGTCATTGGTTGACATTTACTGATAACAGTTTATCAGAGTGTTTTTTCGTAATTACTATTATCATTTTTATAGAGTTTGTCAACTATTTTCTTGCTCATAAAGGGCCTGATTCAGCTTCAGACAGAATTGCAAAGCTGCTCACAAACAGCTTTGCAATTCCGTCTGTGCAGATATGGTAATACCACAGGATGCATCACAACTCCTGCTGCATTATGTATCCGAGCTGCGTTGTCCACCGCAGCATTGGATACTTTGCGGGACATCGGCCGGCTAAGGTGAACCATGGGGTCACGCAGCCGGCCGCCGCAGGTGAGATGAAGAAGCCAGGAAATCTCCGTCAGCCGACAGAGATCCTGGCTTCTTCCCTCTAGCGTGCACTGCTGAATCAGGCCCAAAGTGATCTGTTTTGTTAGATTACATTTATGAGATAATTTAATAGAGCCATGAATCAAATTAAGCACATTTGTAAATTCTACAATCTTTTCTGTGTACGTGATGGTGTGTTGATTGTCATGGTGATTTTAGGGTCAGCACTCTGAGGGGTTTTTGGCTGTTTTTCTGTGGGTTTTCAAACAACCCGATTTACTAAAGGTAAAACTGCTATTGAACCCCCTCAAATCTGCCATTTCACTAAACACCACAATCAGTGCTTTTTTTTCTATGTTTAAAAGGTGCCGTTACCTGGGATAGTCACCTAAAGATACAAGTTCATTCAAGATTTATAGTAGCTGCCACACTCTGGATACATTTGCAGATACATATTTTATTCATTTCTGAAATTATTTAACTGATTTCTTCTGGTTTCTGGAACTAGATATAAGAAATAAAAATGAGTGCGACCACAGAACTAGCACTGGCCACAATACACATGGCCATCCCGATATTTGGGGATGTAAAGAACAAGCCCTCAAATTTATCAAACTATGGGCCTGATTTAGAGATGAACGTTCACCCTATGATCCCTCTTCTGGTAATTTTTGCCAAATGTAGCCAGTATGCACCATAGGGTAATAACACGTGGAGATGGCGTTATCCTATGGTGCTGCAGCAGCTGTTGGAAATGGTACAGCCATGATACAGTCGGGGGATACTTACTATTTGCAGATATCCCCCGAAAACGGGTATTTTGGGGGAATATCCCGCAAATATTACTTGATAAATAGACCCAATATTATTATTGCCCACTTAATGTTAAAATTATATTACCCTCTACATATAATGATTTCTCCCCCTTTTAAGATAATTAATTTCTCCCCCTTTTAAGATAATCATAAAAATATTTTGTCCCACAGCACAAATACTGTTTTCACCCCCTTAATTAAATAATTGATTGTCCTCTTAATTAATAAGTGTATTGTGCCTTCTCCTATGTTCTGGTTGGCCAGATAGCTTTCCCAGCATTATCTCTTGTGCTGCTTTTGAGATTTGTAAGCCACAACACATGGTTTGAGAATCAGCCTCAATACCAATAAATAGGTTTGGAGATGAAAAACGCAGAAAAAAAACCAAGAATGCCAGTTATAATTCTTAAGAAAATTGGCTGTGGTCTGCATCCAGAAGTAAATGGGCTAACAAATAATTTCTGTAGTACCACGATATTAGTCGATAAGAAATTATAATTATCAGGACCAAGTCCCGATAATTGGTAAATATGCCCCTAAATACCATACTTCTTAACATTTCAGATCATATCAAATTAATTTTAGGCAAATATATCCTATAAGGGGTGTGGTATATTTTGTGGACAATCACCATGTCCACATGGTCATAATGTTAACATGCAACATGTTCACATGCTCAACATGTTGGCATTCATCATGTCAACACTGATGAAATGTCGACATGATTAGAATGTCAACAAAATGTCCCTGTTGTCTAGCGAAGATATACCTGGTATGTCAGGTCCGGTGGCTCTTGCAATGTCTTCCAGGTGCGGCAGTCAGTTAATGATGACTTCCGGCGTATCCAGTGGTGCTGCCATCTGTGAGTATGCCTAAATCCTAACCCTCCCCCTAGTTTCTAACCTTAACCTCTCCTCCTGTAGCCTAACCCCCCCTATAACGCCTAACCCTAACCACTTCTCCCGTAGCCTAACCCTTCCCTCCCGTAGCAACCCTCCGGTCTGTGCTACATTGTGATGTTGACATTATTAATGTTAATATTGCAAATGTCGACATTTTGACTACATTCCCATTTAAAAAAACACATTTATCAACTACAAAAGGCTTCATTGATGACTCTGTCTGAGCTTATATGTTTGTTATGGGATGGGTACAGGATGCTGGTACTCGGGATCCCGGTGGTCAGAATCCCACCGCCAGCATCCTGACCAGGTTACAATCCTGACGCCTCCAGGTAAGTAAGCCTACCCCAACCCCTAATCTTATCCCTAAAGCTCCCTATCCGCGGCCTAAACCTAACCTCCCTCCCTGGTGCCTATACCTAAACCTCCCTCCTCACAGCTTAAATCTACCCCCCCACCCCCGTAGCCTAAACCTTACCCTACCCCT
This sequence comes from Taudactylus pleione, assembly GCA_031769625.1. Classification (NCBI taxonomy): domain Eukaryota; kingdom Metazoa; phylum Chordata; class Amphibia; order Anura; family Myobatrachidae; genus Taudactylus; species Taudactylus pleione. The sequence continues at coordinate 11,068,598 of JAUIMM010000036.1, read as the reverse complement.
AGTGCCTTACCTACTTATCTTCAGGATGCTGGCACCAGTATTTTGAACGCTGGAATCCCCGCTGTCGGGATTTTGATCGCATCCCGTTTTTTATCTCTTCACATACTTAATTCTCTCATAACAAAATATAACACCATAGCAGGGCCAAAATAACAATGGGGCGGATGGAGCTACAGCTCCAGGCCTACACATAAAAATAGGCCCATCATCATAAGTATTCAAACTGTATATCTAGTTTTCTCATCATGGCAGCATGATGATGACCAGCTGTCTAACTGGCCACACCGTCGGCCATAAATAATAAGTATTAAAATAGTATTACTAATACGGCCCTGCACCTAAGTAAGAGTATTTGCTGTTTACCTTTTTATTTTGTTGTTATGGTTTTATTTTATAAATTAAATGCATTAATGCACCCTTTTATTATAAAGTCATGACAAGTGAAACTCAATCCAAGTGCTGACAAATAATATGTTATGGAGAGACCTGGAAAAATTGTCTTGAACTCCAAGTTTAACAGAATAAAATTAAACCACTGGTTGTCAGAATATTAGTAAATAAATGGAGAGATCATGCAGGAGCTTGTGGGAGATCCATATCATACATATTATAGTATGGATCTCCCACATTGCTGAAAAATACTCTTTATAATATGAAATGTGTATTTCAGATTTACTTTTATATTGGTACATAAGTTTCAAAACAATAACATCATACTATTATTTTTCTAATAATGTTGAATACTCAAATGACAGTCTTTGTCTTTTTTAAGCATGTTTTTAATGTAAGTTGAACAATCACTATCAGTATTAACTTTTTTTTTTTATTTCTGAATAAAAAATATATACATATGCTTTCACGTAGTCACTCATTGGTATATAATGACTGAATGATTGTTTTTGTACTACCTTAAATTGATGAGAACATGAAATTCTATGATGTCTTCAACTCCTCTAGTTTTGCTACATCCACCACCGTTTGTATATAGCCCTACATGTTACTGTAGCTAAAGATAATTTAGCACATTTCCCAGGCGTGTTAAATATATAAAAAAAGGTTTAATTACAGCACAAATCTTAAAAGCTATTTGTTATGCTGCAGCAACATGCCTCTCATATACTGAATATAATATATAAATATATATACAGTCAGGCATAAATATTGGGACATTGACAGAATTTTCATATTTTGGCCTCTATTCACCACCACAATGGCTTTGAAATGAAACATACAAGATGTGCTTTAACTGCAGACTTTCAGATTTAATTTGAGGATAATTACATCCAAATCAGGTGAACGGTGTAGGAATTACAACGGTTTCTATAAGTGCCTCCCACTTTTTAAGGGGCTAAAAGTAATGGGACTATCAACTCAAAAGCTATTTCAAGGAGAGGTGTGGGCTATTCCCTCGTTATTTCATTATCAAATAAACAGGTAATAGGTCTGGAGTTAAGTGTGACATTTGCATTTGGAATCAGTTCCTGTCGACTCTCAATATGAGATTCAAAGAGCTGTCACGATCAGTGAAGCAAGCCTCAAAAATAAAAACAAACCCATCAGAGAGATAGTCAAAACATTAGTTGTTGCCAAATCAACCGTTTGGAACATTCTTAAAAAGAAAGAACTCACCGGAGAGCTCAGCAACACCAAAAGACCCAGAAGACCACGGAAAACAACTGTGGTGGATGACAGAAGAATTATTTCCCTGGTGAAGAAAAACCCCTTCACAACAGTTGGCCAAATCAAGAACACTCTCCAGGAGGTAGGTGTATATGTGTCAAAGACAACAATCAAGAGAAGACTTCACAAGAGTGAATATAGAGGGTTCACCACAAGATGTAAACCATTGGTGAGCCTCAAAAACAGGAAAACCAGATTAGAGTTTGCCAAACAACATCTAAAAAATATGAGATATGGTAAGAACTTACCCTTGTTATCTCAATTTCTACGAAGTCCATAGGGTTCCACAGGATACCTTGGGTATAGGTGATGACGTCAGGCATCGGGCACCATAGAGTTAAGTTTTCAGCCTCCCAGGATGCACTAGGGTCCCCCTCCTATACCCAGCCCCCGAGCCAAGGCATCTCGGTTTTGTACCAAGCCATAGGCCGGAGGAGAAGGAAGAGAGAGAAAAAAGATCTGGATTCTGGACACACACAATAATCACATTCTCACCAGAGGGAGACGGAAAAACCAGTGACCAGAGTAAAGCCCATCTGCAGCACAGGTGCGACAGGGCGGGAGTCCTGTGGAACCCTATGGACTTCGTTGAAATAGAGATAACAAGGGTAAGTTCTTACCATATCTCATATTTTCTACTTCAGGGTCCATAGCGTATCCACAGGATACCTTGGGGATGTCCGAAAGCAGTATCCTTTAAGGGTGGAGATGCTCCTGTGCTGAAAGGAGAATCCGCCGCCCGAAGGAAGCATCCTGAGAGGCAAAGGTGTCAAACGCGTAATACCTCACAAAGGTATGGACAGAGGACCACGTGGCCGCCTTGCAGATCTGGACTGCAGAGGCACCACGTCGAGCTGCCCACGAAGGACCCACAGACCTAGTGGAATGAGCCTTCACAGAAGGAGGAACCGGCAGGCCTTTATGAAGATAAGCTTCTGAAATCGCCATACGGATCCAGGCTGCCAAAGTTTGCTTTGAAGCAGGCCAACCCTTTTTACGGAAGCCATAGAGGACAAACAAGGCGTCCGACTTCCTAAACGAAGAAGTGCGGTCAACATAAGTCCTTAAGACCCGCACAACATCCAAAGTGGCCTCACCCACTGAAAGTCCAGGTGAGTTAAAAGCCGGTACAACTATTTCCTCGTTAACATGAAACTGGGAAACAACTTTGGGAAGAAATTCAGGACGAGTGTGTAGCACTGCCCTGTTCCCATGAAAAATCAAGAAAGGGGGTCTACAAGAGAGAGCCCCTAAATTAGAAACACGTCTGGCCGAAGCTATGGCCAGAAGGAAAACAGTCTTAGCTGTTAGCCATTTAAGATCCACTGAGCCCAGTGGTTCAAACGGCGGTCCCTGGAGAGCCCTCAGGACCACAGCCAAGTCCCAAGGCGCCACAGGTGGAACAAAAGGTGGCTGAATTCGCAGAACACCTTGCATACAGGTGCGCACATCAGGGATTGTAGCAATCCTACAATGAAACCAGACCAACAGGGCAGAAACCTGCACCTTCAAAGAAGCAAGGTGAAGCCCATGGTCTAGTCCCGCTTGTAGGAAGGCTAGCACTCTAGACAGACGAAACTCCCGCGGTGCATAACCTCTCGGTCGACACCACTGGAAGAACGTATGCCACACGCGATGGTATATTCTCGCGGAAGACGGCTTCCGAGCTCTTAGCATGGTTCGCACTACAGAGCTGGAAAACCCCCTGGACCTCAACATGGCCGTCTCAACAGCCACGCCATCAAAGACAGCCGAGTCAGGTCCGGGTGAAGACAAGGACCCTGTGACAGAAGGTCCGGTCGTAGCGGACAGACCCTGCAGGTCTGAGAACCAGTGCCATCTGGGCCATGCGGGAGCTATCAACAGGAGCGTCCCTCCTTCCTGTTTGAATTTCCGGATCACTCGCAGAAGAAGGGAAACCGGAGGAAACAGATAAGCGAACCGGAACGTCCACCGGACGGACAGAGCATCCACCAGAGACGCCTTTTCATCTCTTGTTCGAGACCCGTACACCGGCAACTTGTTGTTGTGCCGGGACGCCATGAGGTCGATCTCTGGAAGACCCCACCTGTCCACCAGTAGTTGAAACACGTCCGGGTGCAGAGACCATTCCCCCGGATGAACGTCCTGGCGACTGAGAAAGTCCGCCTCCCAGTTTAGCACTCCCGGAATGAAGACTGCTGATATGGCCGGAAGATTGCGCTCCGCCCATACCAGGATTCGGGACACCTCTACGAGAGCCGCCCGACTTCGGGTTCCTCCTTGCCGATTTATGTAGGCCACGGTGGTAGCGTTGTCTGACTGGACCTGCACTGGGTGACCTTGGAGAACCCGGTGCACCTGCTGGAGAGCATTGAAAACCGCTCGGAGTTCCAAGATGTTTATTGGAAGCTCTGTTTCTGCCGGAGTCCACCTGCCCTGGAAAAAGTGTGGACCCGAGACTGCTCCCCAGCCCCGAAGACTGGCATCCGTTGTTATCAGGACCCAATTCGCCACCCAGAACGGACAACCCTTGTTGAGATGGGTCGTCTGCAACCACCAGGCAAGAGACAGGCGAACCTCCGGAGTGAGCACCATCGTCTGGGAATTTAGACTCTGAGGCAGTCCATTCCATTTGGACAGGATCAGGTGCTGCAGAGGTCTGGAGTGAAACTGGGCATATTCCACAATGTCGAAAACCGACACCATGGAACCCAGTAACCTCATCGCCGAGTGTAGAGACACCTGGCGGCTCTGCAGACAACTGCGCACCCGCAACTGCAAGGCAGAGATCTTTTCCCCCGTCACAAAGATCCTTTGCTGTCCGGAGTCCAATAAGGCTCCGAGGTGCAGAATCCGCTGAGACGGGATCAGGGTGGACTTCTGCCAGTTTATTAACCAGCCGTGCCGTTGCGGTACCGCAATGGTCAGGTCCAAGTGGCGTAGAAGGAGCTCTGGAGATCCTGCCACTAAGAGAAGGTCGTCCAAGTACGGCAACATGCGGACTCCCTGCAGCCGCCATCACCTTGGTGAAAACACGTGGTGCTGTCGCCAGGCCAAAAGGTAACGCCTGGAACTGAAAGTGGTCACTGCTGATTGCAAACCTGAGGAACTGCTGATGGCGCGAAAGAATAGGGACATGCAGGTAAGCGTCCTGTATGTCCAATGACACCATGTAGTCCCCAGGCTCCAGCGCCAGAATGATGGACTGTAGGGTCTCCATCCGAAACTTCGGCACCCGCAAAGACTTGTTGAGAGCTTTGAGGTTGAGTATCGGACGAAACGACCCATTGGGTTTCTGCACCAAAAAGAGATTGGAATAGAAACCCTGGCCCTTCTGGGAGAATGGAACAGGCACTATAACTCCAGCCTGGAGCATAGTGTGCAAGACCTTCCGCAGCTCCGCGGCTTTGTTCCGGTCTGATGGCAGACCTGTGGTGAAGAATCAAGACGGGGGTCTGTGCCGGAAGGAGAGGGCATACCCATGTGAGACCACCTCGAGAACCCAAGTGTCTGTCGTGGTGACCGACCAACACAGGGTGAACTGCAGCAGATGGCCTCCCACCTTGGGATCCCCCAAAGGGAGGCCCGGACCGTCAGGCCGCAGGCTTGTCATCTGGCTTAGGGGCCGGACATCTGGTACTCCAGGCCTGCTTCCAGGGCTTGGCCGATTTTTTGGGGCCAGCCTGTCGGGGAAAGGACTGTGCTTTAGGCCTACCCTGGGCCCTATAAGGCCGAAAGGACGATGTACCTGAACCGGAAGGAACTGCAGCAGACGGGAGACAAGCCGATTTGGCTGCCGCCAACGTGGCTACAATTTTGTCCAGGTCCGGACCAAAGAGAACTTCTCCGTTAAAAGGCAACGCTTCCAAACCCTTTTTGGAATCAGCGTCCGCCTTCCAGGATCACAACCACAATGTGCGACGAGCAGCTACAGCTGCCGAAGAAATTCGAGACGCCAGGGTACTAATATCCAAGGCCGCTTCGTTGATATTAGTGGCCGAATCCCGGAGATTGCCGATCAACTCCGTCTGTTCAGCCGAACAGTCGGAGTCAAAGGACGCCTCCAACGTATCCGCCCAGCGCTCCATAGCTCTGGCAACCCAGCAAATGGCCATAGCTGGCCGCGCTGCCCCCCCCGCAAGGGAATAAATGGACTTTAGGCAGATCTCCACCTTGCGGTCCATAGCATCCTTAAGGGAGGACATGGATGGCATGGGTAAAGTGGCACTCCGGATGAGGCGTGTCACATGAGAATCCACCTGTGGAGGAGATTCCCACTTAGAAAAATAATTATCCGCGAACGGATAAGCCACCTCCAAACGCCTCTGCGGCTGGTATCGTTTGCCAGGCTGTTTCCACGCCTCCTCTAAATGGTCCACCAACTGACCCGAAAGAGGAAAGACTGTGGTGTCACCCTTAACATCCTTAAAAAAGGCATATTTGGATTTAGACGCTGGAGGAACTTCGTCCTCAATTACCAAAGCGGTGCGGACTGCCCAAATAAGTCCAGGAATATATACCTTGGACCTAGCGTCCGCCTCCTTAGTACGGAGAGGTTCCTGGTCGGAAAGATCCAGAATCTCCCCATCATCAGACGTCACTTCGTCATCCTCATAAGGAGCAGACAGAGATGCCACCGGCCTCTTATGTGGCTGCAACACAGACTCCCCTTGTAACACATCCGACAAGTGCTGTACAGAACTAGTCAGGGAATTAACCCACGCCGGCTCCTTAGAGACCGGGAGAGGGGAAATAGGGAGACTGCGGGGTACCATCAATTGCCTCGGGAAACCCTGCATGGGTGACGACACCACCGATTGCTGGGACAATCCCATCTGTGAGAACGCGGGCTGCGGAGCTAACAGGGCCACCAATGTTGTAAGTGCCTGAGCAAAACAAGCCCAGGGCGGCTCCTGTACCATTGCTGTGACCGTAATTGCCCGCGCCAATAAAAAACACTGCCGGCATAAACCCTCCGCGCTACCCTCCCCCTCCGCTATAGGTACTTTACACGTAGTACACTGAAGCCGGAGAGGAAAGTCACTTTCCGACATGATGGTGGAAAGTATGTGACCCCTCTTCACCAATACTTTTAGTATAGTGAGAGACCACACTGCAGCACCGCACCGCAAGGGCTTTAGCAGAAAGAGCAGGGACAGTAATAAGGCTGACAGTTAGAAATTAAAAAGTACAGGCAGCAGCACTAGCACAGTCACATACAATGCAAAGAAAATCAATTCCTGCACTAACAGCGCTGATAAATCAACTACACAGACACAGAGTCTGGTAGGGGGTTTAGGGAAGACAGCATGGACGTCAGGACTGACTGTCCATGCTGTACTTCCAGATGTGCAGCCACAGCTGCATTGAGGAAAACTTCAGGGGCTCTTCATGGCCCCCCTCTAACAGGTGCATCCGACTCCGGCCGGGCACCAAACTAAACTGAGATGCCTTGGCTCGGGGGCGGGGTATGGGATGGGGACCCTAGTACATCCTGGGAGGCTGAAAACTTAACTCTATGGTGCCCGATGCCTGACGTCATCACCTATACCCCAAGGTATCCTGTGGATACCCTATGGACCTTGAAGTAGAAAAGCCATTACAGTTCTGGAACAACATCCTATGGACATATGAGACAAAAATCAACTTGTACCAGAGTGATGGGAAGAGAAGAGTATGGAGAAGGAAAGGAACTGCTCATGATCTAAAACATACCACCTCATCAGTGAAGCATGGTGGTGGTAGTGTCATGGCGTGGGCATGTATGGCTGCCAATGGAACTGGTTCCCTTGTATTTATTGATGATGTGACTGCTGACAAAAGCAGCAGAATGAATTCTGAAGTGTTTTGGGCAATATTATATGCTCATATTCAGTCAAATGCTTCAGAACTCATTGGACGGCAGATGGATGCAGTGCAGATGGACAATGACCCGAAGCATACTGCAAAAGCAACCAAAGAGTTTTTTAAGGCTAAAAAGTGGAATGTTATGCAATGGCCAAGTCAATCCCCTGACCTGAATCCGATTGAGCATGCATTTCACTTGATGAAGACAAAACCGAAGGGAAAATACCCCAAGAACAAGCAGGAACTGAAGACATTTGCAGTAGAGGCCTGGCAGAGCATCACCAGGGATGAAACCCAGCGTCTGGTGATATCTATGCGTTCCAGACTTCAGGCTGTAATTGCCTGCAAAGGATTTGCAACAAAGTATTAAATAGTGAAAGTTAAATTTAGGATTGTTTAGTTTGTCCCATTACTTTTGGCCCCTTAAAAAGTGGGAGGCGCATATAGAAACCGTTGTAATTCCTACACCGTTCACCTGATTTGGATGTAATTACCCTCAAATTAAATCTGAAAGTCTGCAGTTAAAGCACATCTTGTTTGTTTCATTTCAAAGCCATTATGGTGGTGAATAGAGGCCAAAATATGAAAATTCTGACAATGTCCCAATATTTATGCACCTGACTGTGTGTGTATATATATATATATATATATATATATACTGTTTATAAGGATGTAGTCGGCATCCCAGCACACACAATGCCCAACTGCAGTTAAAATCCCGGCTCCAAAGTATTGATGGCTGCGATCCCGACTGTGAGTATTATGGTTAGGGGCATAGGAACTGGGGGCAAGGGGGTGACTCGCCCCCCCAAACATTTGAGAATTTGAGAGGTGCCAGTATAATATGTACTGGGTCATAGTGAGCAGGTTTACCACAGGGCCAGGAACAGAGATATTCCCCTTTCCAGCTGCTCCACCTCCTCCATCCTCACAGCCCTTCTCTTCCCGCCTCCTCCCCGTTTCACCTAGCTCCAACCCCTACAGTGGCTAGTAACTGCTGGCTGGCCCTTTCTCTGGGAACAGCCCTGCACCCTTCACTTTATATATTCCTCTCCTCTTACTTCTCTGATCCAACTTCATACCTTCTCTCTTCCCCCTTGGACCCAAATGCCCGCCCCCCATTCACGGCACCCTCAACCCCCCCTTTGCTGCACTCCAGACCCCCCACTTTGGGGCACAACAATCCCCCCTCGTTGACCCCTTTTAACCCAACCCCCTGCTTCACCCCTGACCCCCCCTTCACAGCACATATAAATATATATAAATTATGTTTTGTACCCCCCAACCAAAAATGTTGTGGCGCCCCTGGTTAGGGTTCGGCACTAGGGGGAGGGTTAGGGATAGGCTTCATGGGGGGAGTGTTAGGGTTTGGCTGTAGGAGGTGAGGGTTAGTTAGGCTGCGGGAAAGGTGGGTTAGGTGTAGGGTTAGGGGAAGGGTTAGAATACTTACCTACATGCGTCGGGATTGCACTGCTGGGATTCTGACCGCCGGCATTATCAGCACCGGGATCGCATACCCAACTCTATCTATCTATCTGTCTATCTGTATATCTATCTAATAGTAGTAATACTTTATTGTCATTAACAGCACGAATGATGTCAACAAAAAAACCAAACAGCACTATACCACATAATAATCAGGCAGCAAATACACTACTATTTAAATAAGAAAAAAAAGAATAGAAAACATCATAACAGCATTCAGAGCCGTAACTAGACTTTTTGGTGCCCTGTGACAGAAAGAGCATTGGCGCCCACGTCATTTTTCAAAGGGACATAATGCACCCAAAAAAGGGCCATGGTTTCATGGGGAAGGGCCAGGGAAGAGATAAGAGAGGCCAGGAGATGCTGAAGATGAAATAAGAGGAAGCTACACGCAAGAATGATAATAAACAAAAATTTGACAGACCCAAACAGCGCCCCCTGACCTGTGGTGCCCTGTGCGATGGCACCGGCTGCACTACCCTAGCTACGGCCCTGACAGCATTAATCAATTAAAAATGAAATCAATCATTTAACATACGCACTGCAGTTGGGGAAAAACTATTATGCAAACATTTTGTGCGAGTGTGCGCAGCTCTAAAACGCCAATTAGATGTCAATTTCTCAAAAAGAGCATGGTTAGGATGGCTGGGATCAGCTTTAGTTTTCTTCAGGAGACTTTTTTTTTCATTTATCTCCTGAGTGCGTGGTAGCACAAGTCCAATAATTCTACTAGCCTTCCCATAAAATATATACTGTATATGCAGGGTAATTACAAAAGAAATAGACAGTTTTAACAATTTATAGAATAATTACTAATTAGGATAATGACACGCACCATACACTGTTTCATAGAAAAACTGTGGAAGTTTTAACTACAGAAGACCATGATGACGTAAGCAACCAGAAGTGCGTCATGTGACCAGTCAGGCAAGATGGCTGCAAATGCTGTGGAGAAGATGTTTTTTTGTGCCCAAATTAAGTAGAACGGGTACTGTTACAGTTGTACAACAACATTTTAGAACGCGATTCAGGAAATCACCACTAATGAGACAATCCATCTATGATTGGCACAAGAAATTAAAAACAACTAGACGCTTGTGTAAAGGTAAAAGCCGTGTGTATCTGATGACAGGGCCGCAAATGGGGGGGGGGGGGCTGGAGGTACACGTACACCGGATGCGCCGCTGCACCCGCCGCCAGTGTCCTCCAACCCGGCGCCACAGGAGGGCTCCAAGCCAGATGCCCGCTGAGATTTTATTACCATCACGACGTCTCTCCCATAGTTCCGAGGAACAACCGGGAGACCGTACGGCGTCAGACGTAGGAGCGGGGTTTAAGGTAAGTTTTGTTTTTTTTGTTGTGTAAGCAGCACTACAGGGGCATTACTATGGGGGCATTACCATATCGGCACTACTACAGGTGCATTACTATAGGGGCATTACCATATGGGCACTACTACAGGGGCATTACCATATGGACACTACTACAGGGGCATTACTATATGGGCACTACTACAGGGGCATTACTATGGGGGAATTACTTTATGGACACTACTACAGGGGCATTACTATGGGGGCTTTACCGTATGGGCACTACTACAGGGTCATTACTATATGGGCACTACTACAGGGGTATTACCTTGGGGCATTACTATAGCTGCACTGCTGAAGGGGGCAGTACTATAGGGGCACTGCTGCAGGGGGCAACAAGTGGACTGTACTCATGCCATTTATCATTGCAGCCCAAAGAAATCCACAACAAAGACGAGTCTGGAGTTAAAAATTCCACAGCCGACTCAATTATCTGCAATACTGTGAACAAGGGGCAGGCTGACAGGGCCATCACCCGGAGTGCTGTAGCCTGGGGGAGCAGACACCACCGACCCTCACACTACAGGAGGGGTTAAAGTTCTTGCTGTGCACAGCACAGTACAAATGATCATGTGGGCAACACTGTTGACTGCCAAGTTGCGGCCACCTCCGATTCAGGTCCCAGTGTTTATGCTGTGCAGCGCAGTGTGGCAGAGCCGGCTCCAGGGCTAAAAGCGCCCTGTGCGTTCTGCGCTCCTTATCGCGGTGAAATTGGGGGCATGGCCTAATTACCATAGGTCACGCCTCCTTACGTGACGTTATCTGAGGGGCGTGCCTGCATTGCACGCCTCCAAATTACGTCAGGCTTGGGGGAGCCTCACCTTCTGGGCTTCCCCCAGCCCTCTCATGGCACTGAATGGATGCCAAGTGCATGCGCACAGCATCCATTCAGACTCTGGGGTCCTGGCACCACCGCACAGCTGCGGCGGTGGGGGTCCCCAACCTCCCACTTTGGCCCATGGGTGGAAGTTGGGATGCTGGGGAAGGGTGTGTCCTCTATGGGTGGCGCCCCTGTTTGACCTCTCAGGTCAAACACCCCTAGAGCTGGCCCTGCAGTGTGGGGTAAGTCATGACACCCATTACCCCATGCTGCATCTGCAGGCGTTATTATTGTCAGATGCTTACAAGTTGGTAAGTGAGAGTAGCAGATATGAGCAAAGAGGTTACTCCACACATTGATTCCAAACCAGAGTAGGTTTTTTGAATATAACAGCATATACGTGATTGAAGACAAACAGTAGTGAATACGATAAGATATTATTCCCTCTTGGTACTCTACAGCCATACTGCACTGTGACATTCCAATATCACAGTGACAGATATCTACACATGCAGATACTTTTATAGATGCATGTAAACAAGTCTTGCACCTGGAGTCTAATCAGCCTGACCTTTAAGTTTGGTGTATAATATTTCTCAGACATGTGATGTTATTTAGACAGATGAGTCATGCACAAAAACACACCTTTAAAAAAACAGCATGTATTGATTACCCATAAAACTGCATATTAACAGTTATGGCTATTTATGGCGTCGGGTGGTGGGGATGGAGTAAGAGCTGATCGATGGGCCCCTGCTCTGGCTTCCCCCTTTGACCTAGTATCAGTCATTAGTGCTGTGCCCAAGATCGCACCTGTGTTGGGGGGGGGGTGGGCCTCCTACTTATCTTGCAGCACCTGCAGTGGTGGGTCAGCTATTCTAGAAGATACTACTGGAGGTGGCCTGATCATGTATTTGGTCACTGCACCTGCAGCTATGCTCCCACTATGTGGGCCCTCCTCTGGCTCCTGTAGTTGTGGCATAAGCTTTGGTGGCATTGCCTTTTGTATTCGCGCCAATGAGGTGTATACAGGTATCCTCATCTTCTGTGCGCCACCATCTGCTGGTCTGGGCTCAGTTGCAGAGTGGCAGGAGAAAGTTGTCCACTAGCAGGGCAGCTGTTGCGTGCTCTCGATGGTTACATGGGCTCGGCATCTTTAAGGCTGTCCCCTTCCACTCTTTTGTCTTCTGTTTCTCTACTGCCTCCCTCTCCAGTTGTCCCCTCTTCTGTTGCAGGTTTGGGGCTGTTGCCACCCAATGTAATGGTGGCCAGACTGTATGTTCTGCTCCTGTGGTTTCGCACCCATCTCATCCATGAGTCATTGGCAAGCATGGGTTTTTTGGGGGCAGGATCAGGATCCTCCTCATCCAGGTCTACCTCAGAATCTGAGGGTTCCTCTAGGTATGCTGTCAAGAAGGTTATGCATAGTCACAGGTGGTACCCATTGCTGGTCTCGACAGACCTGTATCTCTAGTGAGGTAGCTTGGGATCTCTGCTGCAAGCGTAGTGGAGTGTGGTTCATTGGAATAACACAGCTGTTCTACATGGGCTGCGTTCTTGGATGTGGAATAAAATATGTTGGGGCAAGGCTGGGCTTCTGGAAGCACAAAAGTGTGCTGGCATTGGCAACAATGCATTTAAATCTTATCATGCCAGGCTCTTGGGCACGTATATATTTGCTACTTTGAGACACACCACACTGAGCACTTGAATGTGTTGTGCTATGTGCATGTTGTTCATGGTATGGCAATGAACACACATGGGTTAAAGTGTCGCTCCTATGATGATGTGCTCCACTGTAAACAGTCAAGGGCGGTGGTGATTGACTTCGTTTGCAAATATGTGAAGGTCTGGCTAGAGGATACACGGCCAGCCACCATGGCATTGCTGGATGCTGCTCCTTGGTGGACTCCTCCTCATCTTTGTTTCCCTCCTTCCTCCCCAGGAGCTGTGCATTGTTTCACTTTCACCAATAGCAAGTATTGGCTTATTTATCATCTCTCCCACCCGGCTACTGCATCAGTTAATGATGCCATCCCGGCTGACTTGTGTTTGGTACATTACCAGTTATTTGAAGCTACCCTGGATAAGGTCAAGTCATTTGGTTCCAGTGTCCTGATGGAGAAGTTGTATGTGGATTTGGGCTTCTGCTTACTGCCACTGCATCCGGACATCCCCCAGTTCATGGGGTTCTGCTTGGGGGAGGATGTGCCTATGGGGTGTTTTGTCTATTATGCGTTCTTTGAGCATTTCAGCTCCTTCTTACACTGGTGCATGGGGGCTGGCAAAGGGGAGTCAGGAATTGCTCCTACCTTGACTTATTTTGTGTCGACCACAATTGTTCTCTGCACTGTGCTGACCTCCTTTTTTCAAGCAAGCTTTGTTGACGGAATTTGGGATCCCAGTGGCCCATTAGAAGACTGAAGGTCTAGCTTCCCCAATCTCTTACCTTAGAATTGGGATAAACATGGAGGTGTCTAGCTGCCATTTGCTTCAGGATAAGGTTCATAAATTGCACGCAGCCTTTGTCTCTGCTTTCGATGTGGTTAGTTTGAGCTTGCACAGGCTCAGTCCTTGCTTGGCCTGTTTAACTTTGCTTGTAGGGTTATTCCCAAGGGGAGAGTCCTGTGCCTAGTATTGGAGTGGGCTATGGCTGGGATTTTTAGACCCTACTTTTCCTGCGGCTGTTGGTGGAGCTCAAGAGGGACTTGTGGCTTTGATATCCTTTTTGCTTAGCTGTATACGTCTAGTGTCGGAATGGGTCACTGCTGTATTGTGATGTGTTGTTGAGTGCTGATGCTGTGCTTTGCAAATTGCAGTGCTCCAAGGCAGACTCATTGTGTAGGTGCAAGTAGATGTCTTTGGTGGCTTGCGAGGACAGGTGTATCTGCCCGAGGTCCTATGAACTGGCATGTTTGGACTGTTGCCCCCCCAGCTTGGGTGTAGCATGTGGATGGTTTACTCATTACCAGATATTAATTTGTGTCTGTCTTGCGGAGTCCTGTGGCCGTTGGCAAATTGGGATGCTATAGGTGCTATATTTGTCCCAAAAAGGTGCTGGCTGGTGAATCCTAGTGCTGAGTAAGGGCTTTGGTCTCCCATCTTTATACTGAACAGGGGATTCAAAGGGCTTTTATTTCTTCCTATGTGTGAGCCTGATTTATAGATAGTTGGCACCTCCATTGTATTTTTAATTTATTTTCAAGCCTGTTCTCTTCCACATCCACTTGGCGAGTATAGGAATGGCAACTTACCAGAAATGTCTCCCATGCAGACCACGACAGAGATGCCTAGGTGCTTGTGATGGGTTTATGATTTTCTGGTGCTCAGTCTCTGGTGCAAAATACACACTGAAGATGATGATGCTGGTTTGCAGCCGCTTCTGGTAGCGATCCCACTGAAACTATTATTAGTGCGGCTGCTCCATTGTTTTTGCATTACTTATAAATAGAGATGAGCGGGCCCGGTTCTCCGAGAACCGGACCCACCTGAACATAGAGGGTCCGAGTTGGATCCGAGTCCGGCTCAGGTAACTTGAGGCAAAACATCATGATCCCGCTGTTGGATTCTATAAAGGTCCCCGTGATCGGCGCCATTTTCACTCTGGCTGTGGAGAGTGTACAGAACATATGTGCTCTGTGTTGCTCTGTCTGTGCACGTGTCCTCAACTTCTCAAGGGTGCAGTGTTGTCGGGCTGGGACTGGGGCTGCTGTCAATCAAGGGGCTGGGGCTGCAGTACATAAATGGCTGCTGCTGTGTTGTCCATAAAGATGCTTAAGTACATAAAGGGGTGCTGCTGTGTTGTCCTGTTCAGCAGAGGGCTGGGGCTGCAGTACATACAGGGGTGCTGCTGTGTTGTCCATAAAGGGTCTAGGGCTGCAGTACATAAAGGGATGCTGTGTCATCCATGGGTGCTCTGTAAATCCAGGGGTGCTCTTCCCCAGTACATAAAGGGGTGCTGCTGTGTTGTCCTGTCCATCAAGGGGCATAAAAATAAATAAAAAGAAATCGAGGATGCTTCTGTGGTACTGCACCAGGATGAGCAGGATATTTGTGTAGCTGACGCTAATAAGGATGTTGATGATGAGGATGTTGTTGATGAGGATGTTGTTTGTGTAAATCAGGCACTAGTGGAAGAAACAATTGTTGCCCCTGATAAGGAAAAGCCCATTGTCATGCCTGGGCATAAGACAAAAAAAATCCACTTCTTATGTATGGAATTGTCAAGCCATCTGTACCCTTTGTAAAGCCAAAGTAATTAGAGGTAGCAACCTTAACCATCTAGGAACCTCCTCCCTGTTATGTCATCTGCAGTGCATCCATCAAAAATTTTTTTTTCAAAATTCAGAAACCTTGGCTAAAGTACCAACAAGCAGTCCAGGGTCAGCTAGCTCCCTTCTCTCTGCTAGATCCAAGCACCTGCCATCTTGACCACCAACACCTTCATCAACAATATCAATCATGAAGCAATTGGTTTGTTTGGGCCCCCACAAAACAAAGCTACCAATTGGCAGCTGACATTGCTGGCAATGATCTCTATGTGCACAAACTGGCTTTACAGAGGCACGATGTTGTTGCCATCATCATCCGATTCCTCACCCTCATCAGTGTGTACATCATCTTCACACAGTATTAATTCGTCCCCACTGGAATCCACCCTAACAGATGCCTCTGTAGTTTTTGGATGTAATTGGCATAGAATTTGTTGTTCATTTTGTTGGACATCATCTTTTCCACATTTTGAGGAAGTAGCCTCCTACGCCGATCGCTGACAAAGTTCCCAGCTGTGCTGTAAACTCTTTCTGAGTACACACTGGAGGGTGGGCAGCTCAAGTAAAGCAAAGCCAGTTTGTGCAAGGGCCTCCAAATTGCCTTTTTATTCCTTCCAGTAGTCAAACGGACTGTCTGACATGCCTATTTGGATGCTATCATTAAAAATTTCAAAATAGTCCTCAACCATTCTTTGAATGGTGACCGTATCAGATGGAGTCATGGTAGAGGTCTTAATTGTAGGCAATTCTTTTAGACCCGACCAGATGTCAAAACCTGGTTGTGTTGAGTTATCTGCATCACCAGTTGGTCTTTTGGGAAAGTTTTGTTTTTTTCCTCGGCAGATGCACTTGCTGGAGAAACTGTAGGAGCCATCGCTGCATCATGTGCCACATGATGACAATTTTCTTAAAAACAGCTGTCAGGAACCGTATAGGAAGTTCTTCAGGTGAGGATAGAAGCCAAGGGGTAAGGGTGGCTAGGGAACAAGCAGGTGAGTGACAGTATTAGGTCTCCTTATTGCGGCCAAACCCAGGTTTGGCTAGACCTGCCCAGAGGCGCGGAGTCTAACTTACTTGGTGGTCTTCACCAGTGACCGATCCAGATGGGATATGGGTTTCATTGCACCAAGTGAGCAGGTCACGGCCCTCTGGACAGGTACCTGGGAGTAGCAGGAAATATATTTACGAGAGTTAATTCACAGGAAACCAGCACAGAGACAGTAAAGGTATAACACTAGAGGCCAGCATAAGAAATAATAACTAGGACACAAGGGATCAGCTAGTGAGCTGAATACTTGACCACAGGAGATCCGCATATGAACAGAGTACTTGAACACAGGAGATCAGCGTGTACACTGAATACTTGAACACAGGAAACCAGCATATGAACTGAATACTTGAACACAGCAATCAGCGTATGAACTGAATACTTGAACAAAGGAGATCAGCGTGTGAGCTGAATACTTGAACACAGATCAGCATATGAACTGAATACTTGAACACAGGAGATCAGCATGTAAACTGAATACTTGAACACAGGAGATCAGTGTGTGGACTGAATACTTGAACACAGGAGATCAGTGAATAAACTGAATACTTGAACACAGGAGACCAGCATGTGAACTGAATACTTGAACACAGGAGATCAGCGTGT
Organism: Taudactylus pleione; assembly: GCA_031769625.1. Taxonomy (NCBI): domain Eukaryota; kingdom Metazoa; phylum Chordata; class Amphibia; order Anura; family Myobatrachidae; genus Taudactylus; species Taudactylus pleione. Next base: position 11,051,489 of record JAUIMM010000036.1, on the reverse strand, counting down.
GAGCTGAATACTTGAACACAGATCAGCATATGAACTGAATACTTGAACACAGGAGATCAGCATGTAAACTGAATACTTGAACACAGGAGATCAGTGTGTGGACTGAATACTTGAACACAGGAGATCAGTGAATAAACTGAATACTTGAACACAGGAGACCAGCATGTGAACTGAATACTTGAACACAGGAGATTAGCATGTGAACTGAATACTTGAACACAGGAGATCAGCATGTGAACTGAATACTTGAACACAGGGAAATGTAACCAGGAATGCACTGAGAAAAGTTAAGGATCCAGTCGCTGACTTGTACTGAGAACACAGGGAAATGTAACACAGGAATGCACTTAGAATTCTTAAGGATCCAGTCGCTGACTTGCACTGAGAACACAGGAAAATGTAACACAGTAATGCACAGAGATTAGTAAAGGAACCAGTTGTTGACTTGCACGGAGAACACAGGGAAATGTAACACAGGAATGCACTGAGAATAGTTAAGGATCCAGCTGAGAGCTAACTAGTAATTAGCATGAAAGCAGACACCAGTAACACAGGGAGGCAGCTGGGGAACTGAACAGCACAATAATAACAACACAAGAGCTGTTATGAAAAGAACTGGAGTTCAGTGAGAGAACTGAAATGATACACTGGAAGTCAGCCTGGGAGCTGATGCAAATAACACTGGAGAACAGTGAGAAGGCTGAAGCAATACACTGAGGAATTAACATGAAGAAACACTGGTGAGTCACAGTCACTGGAACAGCGAAGTTGAACAGCATCTTCTTGTTCCTGGAGTGAGACTATATACCCCTAGGTAGCTGGTCATTGGATCAGAGGATCAGCAGAGTGACTGCAGGGCTACTATTGTGGGAGACTAGTCAGATGATGTGGATAAACATGGCTATGCCCATGCACGCTACCACGGGAACCAGGGCACACACACAGAAGCTCTAGCAGACCTCGGGGAGAAAACTCAGCCACCACTCACCTCCACTCCCAACGACTGAACAGCTAAGTCACATCCTGACAATAGCTCTTTGCATCTCTTCAGATCTGTGTCCATTGGGAAGAAATGCACAACGTATGACAAACCTAGGATCCAGCACTATTGATTGAATCTATTGATCTGAATTTAAGATCCTGACAACCATTGGATCCTGGTGAAACAAATAAAGGACTTGATCTAAAAGTCTGACATACTTAGTGAAATCGCTTCATTTCAGTTCCTCCTTCAGTTTCTCCAGCTGCTTTTCCAACAGTCTAATTAGGGGAATTACCTGACTCAAGCTGGCAGTGTCTGAACTCACTTCACAGGTGACTACTTTGAAAGGTTACAACACTTTGCGCAACACGGAAAGTATTTTTCCACTGAGCTTAAGTAAGATACATTCCCACTCCTCTTCCTATGTCATAGTATGCTATGTAGCTTTGGATGGCTTTTTTCTGTTCCTCCATCTGCTGAAGCATATAAAGGGTGGAGTTCCACCTTGTAACTACCTCTTGCTTCAGTTGGTGGCAGAGCAAATTCAACATTTTCTGCAGGTGCTGCAGTCTTCTACATGCACCTGTTAAATGGTGAAAATGTCCCGAAGAGAGCATCTCCTGCACGGCCCTGTCATTTCTATAAAAAATTGCACCAAAAAGTTGATTGCGTGAGCAAAACATGGGACGTGTTGGAATTCACCCAGCTGTAATGCTCTCACAATATTGGTGGCATTGTTAGAAATCACAAATCCTGAGGAGAGTCCAAGCAGGGTGAGCCATTTTCAATGATTTCCCTGAGTTTTTCTAAACGGTTGTCAGTGGCATGCCTCTTACAGTCATGTAACCTTGTATTTGCTCTGTTCCGCTTCTCCACATATCTGTGGTTAAGTGGATAGTGGGTACAATGGCATTTTAGAGGTCACTAATTAAGTTCTTTTTTATATCCCTGTACAGGTTGGGAATTGATTTTCTAGTGAAGTGGAATCTAGATGGGATTTGGTAGCAGGGACACAGGACCTCAATTAACTATCTAAAACCCACTGCATTATTGGCAGATATTGGACGCACATCTAATACCAGCATAAATGTTATGGGGTCAGTGAGCTGCTGTGCAACTGGGTGCCTGCTGTCATACTTGCTCACCCTTGCAAAGGATTGTTTAACAGTCAATTGTGTTTTAAAGTACTACTAGTAGTCTTCCTGGTCCCCTTCTGAGATGAAAATCCACTCCCAGCAGCAGCAGCAGGCAAGGATTCTTCTGGGGCAAGGACTGATGTGATTGATTTAAATATTTAATGCCTCCCCTCCTCCATCATAAATTTGCTTCAGAATCAAAAAAATAAATTAAATTTACTACTAATAAAATCTTCCTTTCCCTGCCTTCAACTACATACATACTCCAACTCCCTCAGGCCTCTTGAATAATAAAAACATTTGTTTCCTGATGTGCCATGTTGGAAGTTGAACTGCCACAGCTGCTGCAATCTTTGATATGTGGTTGCTGAATGCCAAAAATGTCCACAAATGTTTATGGCAACAGACAGCATTTCCTGCATGCTCCTTTAATTTAAAACAATATTCTGAACCACCAAGTTGATTTTGTGGGCAAACATGGGACATTTTGTTCACCCATGCTCTCCCCTCCTCCCTCATAAATTTTCTTCTGAGTCAAAAAATTCAAATAAATTTACTACCAATCAACCCTTCATATCCCTGCCCTACATACATACTCTATCTTCCTCAGGCCTCTTGATTAATGAAAACATATGTTTCCTTAAGTGCCATGTTGGAAGATGAACTGCCACGTGTCTGTGCCGCCCACTGCTGCTGCTTAGCTTAGTCAGCTAGCTTGATGCAAATTTTGGGCCTAAACCAGATGAAAACAATATTGTGAGCTGTGAGGTGGTCAAAATTGACTGGAGACGAGTGGAAATTAATGTTACTGAGGTTAATAATAATATAGGAACAACAAAAAGCCCAAATTATGTAATTTTAGCAGTTTTTATCAAGTTTTGAAAAAAAAATACAGATCCAAAGCCCGCAAGGGCGTTTTAGGCAAATCCAGATCCAAAACACGGGGGTCGGCGCACATCCCTACTTATAAATGTAATTAAATGTGTTTTGCTTGACAGATGTGACTTATTATTTATTGATAAAACTGTCCAGATACAGATAGATTGCTTTATGTACTGTATATGATACGTCATTAAAGTAGTATAGGGTGTACTAATTGTGTACTGTAACCAGGGCAGGTAGAATACAGCAAGCCCAGTAAGTGCGGCAGGAGGGCACAATGCTAACCGAATGCCCTATGTGCACTGGAGTATAGTTTTTTTCCAGCAGAGGTGCTGTTCCACCTTAAAATTCTCGGCTCTGAGAGAGCTGGCATATGCACGAAGTGTAAATGTTACAGTGAGGCTTCAAAAGAGGTTTATGCCGTATGTATGTACCTTAGCCTAGGCAGGGGGTGCAGGAGAACATAGCACTGGCCCTGACTGTAATTTTAGATGGTCACATCTGCATCTATTTTCGGGTGTATTTTATACCTGCGCTTTTGGCATTTAGTGGCTCTTGTAGGATTTAAAACAGAAATATAGTTGCAGAGAATAAGCAGTTTATAATAAATTACTGTCTCTAGGACAAACAGAGTAACCAGGAGGATGAAAGGGCCAGCCACATGATTTGTTATATATTTATTTAGTTAGAAACGTGCTTAATGCACCCACTTTAGATCCTCTTCAAATGCCTCCTTCTTGATACACAGATCTATGCATCTGTCATAAAATCAGGCACATTTGTGTAATAATATCCACATAATCACAAAATGGGATGTAGTTAGCAGACCAGCGGTCTGGATGCCACCGGTCTAAATGCCGACAGGGGAAGCCTGACACGGGATTTAACATAGGTGTCAAAATATCAACAGCTATCTTAATGCCAAAGCTGGTATCCAGCATCTTAGCTGTTAGTTGTGGGTGGGGGCAGGCCCGCTGAGAGCCGCGGCGGGCCCGGGTAATAGAGGGCGTGGCCTAATCGCGGGAGGCGTGGCCACGCCCCCTTCACACAAAAAAAATATTTGCAGCGTCGTGAAGCAGTGCTGTGCGCTGGGGAGGGGGGTGCTCTGGGCCCCCTCAGCCCTGCTCAAAGCCGGGGGGGCGCGATCAGTGTGATCGATCCCCCCCCACAGGCATAGGGGGAGCCACAGGCATCTGTGGCTGCTGCTTTTGGCACGAAGGGGGGAGACTTAGGTTTAGGTACTAATGGGGAGGGTTAGGGTGCGGGGCGTGTTAGGGGTAGGCTACAAGAAGGGAGGGTTAGGGTAAGCGTTAGTAGGAGGGAGGGTAATTATACTTACCAGACCCCTGTCGGGATACCGACCATCGGAGTGGCGTTGTTGGTATTTTGACAGGAGGCATCCCGATTGTCGGAATTACATACCTAGTCCCACTAAATGGCATATGTGCTGCTGCCTAAGTGTCCTTTAAGTGTTCAAGAATCTAGAACAGTAACTGATTACTCAATCTGCATTGTAAATGATTGATCATTAAGCACTGTATATTATCGCCTTAATATGTAATCTATTTATTTCCCAATAACCAGGTCACTTTTCTTAATACACACTAAACATTAAACAAATGAAATTCAATGACACCATTCCATTCTATGTAGATGTCAGAGTGGGCAAGGTTACCATCTGTCCAGTTCTCACCACTCTGCCTGTCTCACGGTGACCTTCCTGTAATGCTGGGTACATTCAGACGATGTCAGCAAGATATGTAATTTCCGTCCGAATCGGAGCAACATATCGACCCGCATAGCTCAGTGTGTACGGGCAATATGTGCGCTCCCGCACCCGCTTGCGACATTGTCCTGTTGGCCATGCTTCACGATAACGATGTATCAGTCCTTCGTTCATTACCTCGTTCTGATGTGTACCCAGCTGATATGTCAGGCTGACATATCGGCTGGGTACATATCGCTCAGTGTATATTAGGCACTATAGATCTACTCAGTGCAGCTAATTAGTGCAGTATTGTCACTTTGCACTAGACTTATCTTATGGGCCCCATACACTTGCGACGGATTGCCGCGATCCTGCAACCCGGCATCACAGGATCGCAGAAATCCAACATGTTGGATTTTGGAGATTTGACGATCGCGATCAAAAAATGATCGCATTCGTCAAATCGGAGACATTTAACAAGTCAAATATCAGCGATCCGGCTACGGATCGCTGAACATCGATGGTGGGCGATCGGAAATTTCCGATGGGCAATCGGAAATTTTAGGTCGCATCCCTGCATCGCGACGATCCGTCGCAGATGTATGGGCACCTTTAGAAAAAGCAACAAAAAAAGACAGTGCAAAGAGTTAACTAAAAACATTGGGCCTGATTCAGAGCTGAATGCTCTGACCAGAGCGCTCGCTCTGAATCAGGGTCCTCCTCCCTGAAAATGGAGCGGCCTCTCGGACGCTCGCATAGCTGTGGGTTACCACCCACAGCTTATGCGAGCGTCCATGATGATGGTCGCGATGGTCTTGACCATCGCGACCATTGGGCTTGCGACGAGACCCTGCGGTAGGGTCTCGCTGCCGCAAGCCCTGGAGTGATTTTGGCTCTATCAGAGCCAATATCGCTCCCACTGACATCATTAGTGATGTCAGTGGGGCCGGCTTCAGATGGTAGGCGTACCCATGGGAACGCCTCCGTCTGGCAGGCACGCCCCCGGCACGCTCACCAAAGGGGGTGTGCTGTCAATCAACATCGACAGCACGCCCCCTTTGGTGCAAGACCCGGAGCGATGGAGAGCCCGTCGCTTGCCGGGTCTCGCGCATGCGCACGACGGAGCTCCCTCCGTCATGCGCATGCGCAGTGGGGGAACATCGACCCGCTTGCGAGCGTACTGCCGCTCACGATGTAATAAAGCAACATCGTAATGTTGGCAACTTATATATATATATATATATATATATAGTAGAATAAAGAGAGCACTCACCAGTCTTCTTAACATAAAAAAGTGAAGAAACTCTTTTTAATAGCTCACATATTGCCACAAGTCCATTTGGTCGACGTTTCGGGCCTCAGCGGACCCTTTGCCAAGACACAGAGGGCCTGATTCAGAGCCGCTCGTAAGCGGCCGCTCGTTTGCTCTGAGCGATGTTCGCCCAACTGCGCATGCGTATGGGTCATAATGCGCATGCGCAAACCAGTCATTGCGGTCGGAAATCGTGCGCTCACAAAACAGCGAGGGGCTGCTAATTTGATTGACAGAATGTACCGTTTGTGGGTGGTAACAGGGGAAGGTGCTTGAAAACGGGGGAGTGGAGATCCGAACGCAGGCGTGCCAAACGGTCAAAAGGGCGTTTAAAGGGAGTGCATAATTAGTAAAGGAGCGTCATCGACCACGTAACTTGGTTGTCTTTTAGCCTCAACTGCTCGCAGTGATAGCAGTAAGAAAAACCTACCAAAGGGGGCATGGCCACGGCAGCAATAGTGTAGGACACAGGGACTCTGAGCTCTCCGGCTGATAATCCTGCTTAACTCTCCTGAGACCCCTATATCAACATTACTACCCTGCTGTCTCTCACATACCTTGCCAGGAACCTGCTGACTTGGTTGGAGCTGTGTGGAGTGAGGAGAGTGGCTCTTGAGGGCCTCCATTGCATTCCCTGGGCCTGCCTGTCTTTAGATCCTGTGATTCCAGGGCTGCACCCAGGCCTCTCCTCTCCTGTTGGCTTCTGTATTATGCAGCCTGTCTGTGCCTGACAAGGGGGCTTTGCTGGGAGCTTCTGGTCTGCTTCTCCTGCCTGGCTTGTGTTTAGAGTCAGGGTCAGGGAGGTTATCTCTGAGTCTAATACTGCCGGAGTTCTGCCAGACATCACTATTTCTCCCTGCTCTGTGTGGAGAACTGTCAGCTCTGCAACTGTGGGACTCAGCAACACTTCTTTTCCTGTGAGTGATTTCTAAGTTTGGAGGAATCTCTGCCTGTTGCTGCTGCTGTGTCACTACCTGTGCATTTATATATTATAACTTGTCTCCTACATTATTCTCCTACATTATATTAATACTATGGGGAAAACAGGTCATGCTGCTGCAAAACTGGAATGCTTTGCCCGCTCCTCCACTCCTGTACCCCCAGTGTGTTGCGATCCCCAGGGTACATCCAAGTCTGTGACCCCACCTCCCCCTGCTGCATCTGGGTCAGATTCATCACCAGAAGTTACGCTGCAACAAGTGCTGGAAGCAGTTACCTCCTGCGAGACTAAATTGGCAGATAAGATTGAGAAAGTTCAATCCGATATATCTTCTCTTCATCAAGGTCTCCAGCAGGTCCGCGAAAGAGTCGGGGAGGCAGAAACACGTCTATCTAATCTGGAAGATTCCCGGACCCCACTACAGACTCAAGTGGCCTCCCTGACATCCCAAATGTCCGCAATGCAGCATAAAATTTCCTATATGGAGGGCAGACTGCGCCGCAATAACGTGCGGTTTGTTGGTCTCCCGGAAAGAGAGGAGGGGTCTTCACCTGAAACATTCCTTGAGAAGTGGTTGGGGGATACATATGGCAGAGACTCATTTACTACCCAATTTGCTGTGGAGAGAGCGCATCGGATCCCTACCCGTCCCCTGCCGCCTGGCGCTCCACCGCGCACATTTATAGCCAAATTTCTTCATTACCAGGATCGTGATACTGTGCTTCGATTGGCTCGAGTTAAAGGGCCACTGGAACGCAACGGTGTAAAAATTTCTATGTTTCCTGATTTCGCAATGGATGTCCAAAAAGACATAGCTAAATTCCTTCCAATAAAGCGTTGTTTCCGTGATTTAAATCTTCAGTACGCTATGATTTTTCCATCTAAGTTGCGAGTGGTTGCGGATGGAGAGTCAAAATTTTTCTCTACACCATGGGAGGCTGCGGCGTGGCTGGACTGGATATCTCCTGGGAACAGGCAAATGGCACTGGAATGACTGTACTGATTGCATTTACTGATTATATTTGTTTATGGCCAGAAATTGCTAGTGTCATTACGACATTAAATAGGCCTTTTTCTGATATTTCAATATTTATATTTCTATAATAATATTTATGTTGTGATATTGGTTGGATATTGTTCTATGTCCCGCTCCCCTTACTGGGTATATTTCTATTTGTTGTTTATGTTGATATTTCGGTCAAAATATGGCCGGAGAGTTTCGTTGCATTGGTGGTTATTTTTATTCCAGTGCCTTTTACACCTATAAGGATCGAGTAGTTGTATCCTGTGGGTTTTAGTGTAGTTTAGTTTAGTTTTGGGTTTAAGTATGCCTAAGTTCGGGTGGGTATACAGGGTGGGGGGTGGCTTTGGATGGGTAGTCCAGTTTTTTTCTTACAAATGTTTTTTTTTATTATTTTTTCTTTATCACACTATTTTTAAGGTAACTTCAATTATGCTTTATAGCTTAATGTATTACAATGGTGAAACTTTTAACATGGAATGTCCGGGGGGTTAATGATCGTTTAAAGTGCTCTTTGGTCTTTAAAATGATTAAGCAATATGGCCCTGATATTTCTTGTCTAATGGAGACGCATTTGGTCGGGAGTAAGGTAGTAGCTCTAAAAAGACCATGGGTGGGATGGGCTTATCACTCCTCACATACTTCATCGTCCAGGGGTGTCTCCATTCTTATTAATAAATCTGTCCATTTTTCTTTTAGTGCGGTCCAAACTGACCCTTATGGCAGATATGTGTTTCTGGATTGTGTACTGTATTCTAAGCCCATTTTATTGTTAGCAGTGTACATCCCCCCTCCTTTTTCGTATGATGTTTTAAAAAAAGCTGCTCAATTTGTGGCCCGTTCTCCAGATACGCCTGTGCTCTGTTTGGGAGACTTCAATAATATAATGGACCAGTCTATGGATAAGTGGCGTGAGTCTTCAAGTTCTCTTTCTAAAGGTGGTGAGGGCTTTGCTAAGTTTGTAACTGACTTGGGATGGGTTGATGCGTGGCGAGTTAAACACCCTGGAGTACAACAGTTCTCCTGTTTTTCTTCCACGCATCACTCTTTCTCTAGATTGGATTTGGCCCTGGTGTCCCCTTCTATTGTACCTAATATAACTAACATTGAATATAAAGCCAGAGGAATCTCAGATCACTCCCCACTTCTGGTAGAATTGAATATGTGTAGTCCTAGAGGTCTCCGTTTATGGAAACTACACCCCTCTTGGCTTCTTCAAATGGGTACAGGTTCGGAGCTGGAAGTTATGTGGGATGGCTATTTCACTGACAAAGTGGGATCTGCCTCTGTAGCTAATGTTTGGGACGCCTTCAAGGCCTATTTACGTGGGTCTCTGATCAAAAAGGTAGCAGAATTAAAAACATTTTATAGGGAAAAAGAACGTGTTTTGGAGATGGCCTGTAGAAATCTTGAGTTGGATTACTTGGGGGACAAGTTGGAATCTTCACGTTTAAAATGGTTGACTGCACAGACAGAGTGGACTGATCATTTGACAGATAGAATGAACCGTAGACTGTTATTCCGTTCTCATTTATATTATATGCAGGCTGACAGAACTGGTAGTTTTCTGGCACACTTGGTTCATGCTGATCGTCCTTCTGCTGTTGTCTCTGAACTAATTGGGCCTGAGGGCTCTATGGTCACATCTACACAAGATATTGCAGAGGTTTTTAGTTTATTTTATAACAACTTATATCAAACACAGTTGACTGAGGACGTGAATGCTTTGTCATTATATGTTGCTTCTGCTAGGCTTCCAAAATTGTCATCCGAGGCTCGGGCGTATTTAGATGCCCCGTTGACCCTGGAGGAGGTAGATGCTGCGATTAGTTCCTTTCCCGGTAACAAGGCACCCGGATCTGATGGGATTCCCATAGAGATATATAAAAAACATGCTCGTATCTTTGTTCCAAGACTTTCAGATCTGTTTAATGGGCTCTATGAAGAAAATTTGTTCTCTCCATCTATGTCATTGTTGTGCTCCCTAAACCCGGGAAGGACCCTAGATACCCTGATTCCTATAGGCCAATTTCTCTAATTCCCACAGATGCCAAAATTTTGGCTAAGATCCTTTCTATTCGGCTAAACACTGTTATTACTTCAATTATTCACCCAGACCAATCTGGATTCATGCCAGGCAAGTCGACGTCGGAGAACATTAGAAGGCTGCACACTCACTTACAGGCCTCCCATGGTGAGGAATCGTCCTCTGTTATTGTGTCATTAGATGCTGCAAAAGCATTTGACTCTGTGGAGTGGCCCTTTCTGTGGGAGGTCATGTTATGTTTTGGGTTTGGGCCGGTGTTCTTGAAATGGGTAAAGCTAGTGTATGCGAACCCTACTGCCAGGGTGTCAGTGAATGGGTTTATCTCCCCATCCTTCCCCCTGTCTCGGGGCACAAGACAGGGTTGCCCCTTGTCCCCAACCCTGTTTGCATTGGCTATTGAGCCGTTAGCCTGTATTATACGTTCTCACCCTGATATTATAAGTCTACAATTGGGTAATAGAATGGACAAAGTTTCCTTATATGCAGATGATTTATTACTTTTTTGTCTGACTATGTAACAGCTATGCCTGTGGTTCTTCAAGTCATAGAACAATTTGGATTTTTTTCTGGTCTTAAGATAAACTGGGACAAATCATCTATCCTTCCTCTTAGGGGGTTGTATCCGACTGTTCCCATTATCACTCTCCCTCTCTGTTGGGTAAATAAATTTAAATATTTAGGTATTTGGATAACTAATTCCCCAAAGTACTATATAGTATTGAATGTTGAGCCCCTTTTTGTCTACATAAAGGGCAAACTTCAGTCCTGGCGCCAGCTCCCTCTTACCGTTACTGGTAGAATTAACTTAATCAAGATGGTGGTGCAGCCAAAATTTGTGTACGTTTTGCAGCATTCTCCTGTTTTTATTACAGATACATTGTTTAGGCGTTTGAATAGTCTTCTTTCTTCATTGGTCTGGGTGAATCGTCGACCACGTATTCAATTGGCAGCTCTGACCCGATCTAGGTCTGGGGGAGGTTTGGCTCTTCCAAATTTTATTATTATGCGGCGCAGATGGCACATATACGGTTATGGCTTCAAGATGACTCCCCTAATGCCCTGCACGTTTTGTTGGTTTCTCAGATTTTCCCTAACTTTACACCATTACAGGCCTTGCTTGCGGGTAGAATTATACAGAAAGGCCCTCCCCTGTTGATGCAAGCTATTAAGATATGGAAATTGGTATCTAGTATTCTACAGTTTACGGGATTAGATCCAGACACTTCTCTATGTAGTTATCGTATATTACCTGAACTGGCCTCTTTACAGCTTGAGGTGACATGGGGTTCTAATGGTGTAACTACACTGGGTCATTTATATGACACTTCAATTATTAAATCTTTTGCACAACTCCAAGAAGCTCATCATCTCCCTCAATCATATTTCTATAGATATTTACAATTACGGCATGCTCTCTCAGCTCAATTTTCAGATGGCCCTCCTCTAATTCAAATATCCCCATTGAAGTCATTCCTTTTATCTTTAGGTCCCCGGAAGATGCTTTCTTACTTATACTCCTATATATTGTCTTCTTATCATAAGGATAGTTTACCACATCTTAGATCAAAGTGGGAGAGAGATATTGGCCTTATAAGTGATACGGACTGGTATAATGCTCTAGAAGCTCCTCGTATTTCCACGACTTCTATAAGATTTCAACAGATTCAACTGTTTATTCTACACCGTACCTATTTAACTCCTGTTCGTTTGCTAAAATTTTGGGGGAGAGCATCTGACATATGCCCTAAGTGTAAAATTAGTAGCGGTACTTTCTGGCACCTTCTATGGGATTGTCCGGTGGTTAGCATTTTTTGGAATAAGGTTCTGAGAGTTTTGTCCAATACAGGTATTGCTCCCACTTTAGCTACGCCATTGATGTGCTGTTTAGGCTCTATGGACGATGGGGTAGTGGACAGATATCTTAAGCAATACATTGTCAATATGTGTACACTAGCTAAGGTATGTGTGGCTCGGTCGTGGATGGCTCCTACAGGACCAGATTATAATGCTTGGCTGTCCTTGGTCCGTACCACTGTTGAACATGAAAAACATGTGTTTATTTGTCGCAAAGCTGAGAAGAAGTATGAACGTATCTGGAGCAGTTGGCTTAAATCCTGTTATGCCCGTGCACTGCCTAATGATTGACCGTTATATTATTGTTAGGATAGTGAGGTAGATTGTTACTTTGTTGGAGGTAATGTGCTGTGTGATAAGTTGAGAGCAGAATTTATTGTGATCTAGTTAATTTTGCCAATTTTTCAGGTGTTATTTTTGACAATATTCCAATATTTGTATAGTGTGGTGTATATATATATATATATATATATATATTTATATATGTGTTTATGTGTGTGTATATGTATGTGTGTATGTATGTATATATATATATATATTTTTTTTTTTATTTTTTTTTTGTCTATGTTTATTGTTTTGGTATACAGATTAATATTATATTTTTTATAAGCAATGGATCTGGGATGCAGTTTGTAGATCTAGGTTTTATATTCCAGATACTGTTATTTGATTATGGGTATATGTGTGCATATGTGTGTGTGTATGTATGTATGTGTATGTGTATATATGTGTATGTATGTATATATGTGTATGTGTAGGTAAGTATATATATATATATATATATATAATTATATATTTTTTTATTATATATATATATATATATATATATATATTTTTTTTTTTATTATTTATTTTGTTTGGTTATTTGTTGATGTATATCTATAAACCAATAAAAATGTACTCAATCTAAAAAAAAAAAAAAAAAGAAAAACCTACCAAAAGCACTGCGAGCTGTTCAGATGCCTTTCGATGTACCCGATTAATCTAATAAATACCGGAGATGACGTGTGATGCGAACGGCAAAAGGGCGCCTTTACAAAATAGCGAGCGCATTTTTCCTTTGCTCGCACAGACATAGTGGCGTCAACAAACCGCAAAGAGCGAGCGCTCAATTTAAATAGCCGGCTCCTTTTTTGGAACGACCATCTGCAAATAGCGTCCGGCTCTTAATCAGGCCCAGAGACCACAAAGTTTGTCCAAAGCAGATACATATAAACAAGGGTGAAGAAAGTAGTGCCGTCAGTGCAATGTTCTATATAATACAACCTTTTTGTGATATAACAAACGTCAATATGTGTTTGTAGTTTCTTCTGTGAATTTCCGGACGTACTCCAAGGCACATCTGAAGGATTTTCATGCAATATTTCCACGAAAATACAATATATTGAAAATAATGATAAAAGCAAACACGGTGTAATACTGATATAAATCTGTGTATGTGCTTTCATGCAAGAAGAAAAGTGTGAGACACAGCACAGCAAATTCAAAAAGTAAATAAATCACCGAAAATGTATAAAGAGTGCACTCCACACGTGCTTAATAAATACTCCCAGCCAGTGGTGTAACTATAAATTATGCTCCCCCATACCAAAAAAGTTTCAGGCGCCATTCACCCCCCCCACCAAAAGATCAAACACACCCAAAAACGACGTTTAAGGTGTGTGGTTACATGATACAGCAACGTGCCTTACACATTATGACAGACTAAGTAATGCCACACCGGAATGCCCCTTACAACACATTATGCCACACCGGAGTGCCCCTTACAGCACATTATGCCACACAGCAATGCCCCTTACACATGCCACACAATAATGCCACGTATAACAAATAATGACATACAGTAAAGCCCTTATAACAAATTTATGCCATGCTGTAATGCCCCTATTTCACATTATGCCACACTGTAATGCCACATACAACACAATATGTCACACAGTAATGCCCCTTACACATTATGCCACACAGTAATGCCCCTAATAGCACATTGTGCACACAGTAATGCCAAATACACATTATGCCAAACAGTAATGCCCATTACATCCCACCCTGACAGATCTACCTCACCAACTCTCCTCTCTACTCCTGCCAGTCTGTCACCTCAGCTCAAGACAGGTTGCACAGTTTTTATGTCCGTGTAGAACCAGCTTATTGGGAACATAGTTTATAACCTGTAAACTGTGTGTATCAAGTTAGTGCCCTCTGTAGTTGTGCCCCAAAGTGCAATGCCCCCTGTAATAGTGCCCCTTATGCAATGTCCCCTGTAGTAGTGCCCATTATGCAGGGCCCCCTGTAGTTGTGCCCATTAAAGTAGTGCCCCCTGTAGTGCCCCTTGTAGTTGTGCCCCTTCAAGTAGTGCCCCCTGTAGTTGTGCCCCTTCTAGTAGTGCCCCATGTAGTTGTGCCCCCTGTAGTTGTGCCCAGTAGTTGCCCCCTGTAGTGAGCCCCCAGTAGTGAGCCCCCAGTAGTGAGCCCCCAGTAGTTACCCCCAGTAGTGAGCCCCTGTAGTTGCCCACAGTAGTGAGCCCCCTGTAATTGCCCCCTGTAGTTGCCCCAAGTAGTGAGTTCCCTGTAGTTGCACCTTGTTGATCCCAGTAGTGAGCCCCCAGTAGTGAGCTCCCTGTAGTTGCCCCCAGTAGTTAGCCCCCTGTAGTTGCTCCCCCCCAATGCGCACACAAACACACACAAAAAAATAAATAAAAAAAACACTTACCTTTATCCCCGCTCCAGTGCTGCTGCCGTCCATACCCCGACGTCCGCTCCTCGGCACTATGGGAGTGACGTCATGACGTCACTCCCATAGTGCTCTATGGGACACGGAAGACGGAGCTCACTCCTGAGCTCCGTCCCCGGCGTCCGCTGCTCGGCACTACGGGAGTGACGTCATGACGTCACTCCCATAGTGCCCTGTGGGACCCGGAAGACGGAGGGAGCTCCATCCTCCGGCGGTTAGGTCTAGACGATACAAGGCTGATGGACCTGTGACGTCACACCCACGTGACCCGGCCTCAAAGGGGGAGGGGCGGGGTTGCTAATGGGGAACCAAAAGTGTCCCCTCGCGGGCTTGCTGCGCTCGCCACGCTTCGGGCACAGTTGCTCGCTGCGCTTGCCACAAATATTTTTTCCCCCTCTATGCCCTAGTGGATGGTAACGCAGGAGCGGTCCAACCTCCTGCACAGCGGTCACGTGGTGGATACGTCATAGAGGTCCTTTAGCCACATAGGAAATAGCAGCAACCATCCTCCGGCTGCCGCCGGGGGTTTGAATAAGAGCCGGGCGCCCGCTGGTAACAGACTCAGCAGGCGCCCTGCACCCTCCGTAGTTACGGGAGTTCCGCCACTGAGTGACGTAACTACTTCCTCCGTCGCCCCCAAGCTACCCAGCGCCTCCAAGACACCGCGGGGGCTGCAAGGGCAGGAGTTATGCCACTGCTCCCAGCACCTATTGGGAAACACAGATAGTGCTATTCCCGTACCAGAGATAAGCACTCAGAATCGGGTATTATATAAACTTTTGCGGCATTTTAAAATATCATCATTATTTGAAGTTTGAATTACGTAGAGGTGTAGCCATCAGCCAATTTACATGAATGAGATTTTAGACCCCTGGAGAAAAATATCACTCTGTGTGGAATGACTGACTGCTGTTTCTATGGGCTTAACATTATTTTTACTAAAAGTGAAAAAGGGTATTTTCACACCCTTTTCACATTATTTTAGTATCACCTAAAGTTACTAAAAGGCAATTGGAGTAGAATTCGTAAAATTCTACTCCAAGTCCTAATTATCACATATTTTTAGTAAGCAGATCGCATTTCCCATAATTGTAATGGGAAATGTGATCTGGCCAAAGTTACTAAAAATAAATTGTGAAAAAATACCTGGGAAAGCCCTGCGATAGTAACGCCACCTGGAGGTGGCGTTATCCAGGGTCTCCCCCGGTTACCGGACTCCTGCTCTGCTCTAACAGGCAGAGCAGAGCTCGGAGCCGGCCCCAGTGATCAGCTGTGTGGTCTAAACTTAGTAAAAAAAAAAAAACTTACCAGAGTCCAGGGACCGAAGATCGGTGCTCCGGTGATGTCCTCCCTCCGGTCAGCCGGTCTCCCATCCTGCACTGGGGCCCGATCGTCACCTGACTGGGTCCCAGTGCATGATGGAATGTCAGCTGACCGGAGCCACGGAGGACATCACCGGAGCACCAATCACCGGAGGTAAGTGTAGTGTAGGGAGGGGAGGTCGCGGCGGGGGGGTCTGCGATCAAGGGAGGCGGAGCTTAGTGACAGTGGCGGGGCTTAGCTGTGGCCGGTCGGCACATGCGCGGGCACTTGTCACAGTATTTTTTGCGAAAATACCGTGATAAGTGTACGGAGGGGATTCGCAGGGACAGAGCTTTATCGCAAGCTCTGTCCCTGCAAGGGATTTTTAGTAAATCCCTGTGATATTGGCTGAATTCGCAATGCGAATTCAGGGCCTGATTCAGAGCCGCTCATAAGCGGGCGCTCGTTCGCTCCGAGCGATGTTAGCCCAACTGCGCATGCGTACGGATCGTTATACGCATGCGCGAACCAGTCAGTGCGGTCGAAATTCATGTGCTTGCAAAATATTGAATGCCTAATAATTTGAATGACAGAAAGAGGCGTATGTGGGTGGTAACAGGGGAAGGTGCTTGAAAACAGGCAGTGGAGATCCGATCGCAGGCGTGCTTAAAGGTCAAAACGGGCGTTTTATGGTTGTGCATAATTAAAACAGCAGCGTCATTGAGCACGTCACTGGGTTATTTTATAGCCAGAACTGCTCGCAAAATTGTGGTAGCAAAAACCAACCACAAGAATAGCGAGCAGCTCATACCCTGGTCGATGTACTCGATTAATCTAATAAATAGCGGACATGACGTAGGATGCGAGCGGCCAGGGGGCGTATTTTCCCAAAAAACGACCGCAAGTTTTGTTCGCTCGTTCAGACCTAGAGGCGTGAACAGACCGCAAAGAGCGAACGGTTCATTTGAATAGCCACCCCTTTTTTTTGAACGAACGACTGCAAATAGCGACCGGCTCTGAATCAGGCCCTCAGTCTGTAATATCACACTACAATCTGCATTCAAAATGTGGATTGTAGTAAATAGAGCCCTACTAAAGGTGTACAGATAACATGGATTGTATGTAATTTGTCAAGATCACCAACCATGTCAGTCTCCCCTTCTGGTCAGTCCCTACACTGACACTCAAAAATATGAGCATTGTTCTGCCTCATTTGGCTCCAGCTATCACATAGATTTTAAATACAAATAATAAAACTCGGTATGTATCTGCATGTGAGGACTATTGTAATATATATATATATATATATATATATATATATATATATTAGGGGTGAGCGGGTTCGGATTTCTGAAATCCGAACCCCCCCGAGCCCCCCCGATCCGAGTCCGATCCGAGTCAGGCTCGACTTTTCCCGCCTGACTCGGATCTGAAATCGAGGCAAAACGTCATCATCCCGCCTTCCGAGTCTCGCGGGTTTTGGATCCTATATAAGGTACCCGCGTCGGCGCCATTTTCTCACTCGGCTGTGGACAGTGAAGAGGGAGGGTGGGAGTTAGGGCTGTGTAGTGTAGTGTAGTGTAGTGTAGTGCTGCTGTTGTCCACTACTTCAAAGTCCATAGGGGCTGGCTGTGTTGTGCTGTGCTGCTGTTGTTAATAGGGGCTGTGTCCACTACTTCAAAGTCCATAGGGGCTGGCTGGACTGTGTTGTGCAGTCAGTTCTCCATAGGGGCTGTGTCCACTCCAAAGTCCTGTGCAGTGTCCCAGTCCTAAAGGAGTGCTGTAGTGTTGTCCAGGGGGTGCTCTGCCCATCAGGGGTGCTCCCCCCAAGTGCTAAAAAAATAATATATTTTCTGTGTTTGTGAATTGTGTGCGCAGTAGCCGCACGTGCATCAACAAAGTAGTGCCAAGCGTGCGCCTGTGTCATAAGTAAAGGGCCGGCTGGCTTGACCGTTAAAGGGTGCTGTAACCCCCGAAAGTACACTCCAGTCCAAACCAAAAAAAAATTATTTTCTGTGTTTGTGAATTGTGTGCGCAGTAGCCGCACGTGCATCAACAAAGTAGTGCCAAGCGTGCGCCTGTGTCATAAGTAAAGGGCAGGCTGGCTTGACCGTTATCCAAACCAAAAAAAAATTATTTTCTGTGTTTGTGAATTGTGTGCGCAGTAGCCGCACGTGCATCAACAAAATAGTGCCAAGCGTGCGCCTGTGTCATAAGTAAAGGGCCGGCTGGCTTGACCGTTAAGGGTGCTGTAACCCCCGAAAGTACACTCCAGTCCAAACCCAAAAAAAAATTATTTTCTGTGTTTGTGAATTGTGTGCGCAGTAGCCGCACGTGCATCAACAAAGTAGTGCCAAGCGTGCACCTGTGTCATAAGTAAAGGGCCGGCTGGCTTGACCGTTAAGGGTGCTGTAACCCCCGAAAGTACACTCCAGTCCAAACCAAAAAAAAAATTATTTTCTGTGTTTGTGAATTGTGTGCGCAGTAGCCGCACGTGCATCAACAAAGTAGTGCCAAGCGTGCGCCTGTGTCATAAGTAAAGGGCCGGCTGGCTTGACCGTTAAAGGGTGCTGTAACCCCCAAAGTACACTCCAGTCCAAACCCAAAAAAAAAAAATTATTTTCTGTGTTTGTGAATTGTGTGCGCAGTAGCCGCACGTGCATCAACAAAGTAGTGCCAAGCGTGCGCCTGTGTCATAAGTAAAGGGCCGGCTGGCTTGACCGTTAAAGGGTGCTGTAACCCCCGAAAGTACACTCCAGTCCAAACCAAAAAAAAATTATTTTCTGTGTTTGTGAATTGTGTGCGCAGTAGCCGCACGTGCATCAACAAAGTAGTGCCAAGCGTGCACCTGTGTCATAAGTAAAGGGCCGGCTGGCTTGACCGTTAAGGGTGCTGTAACCCCCGAAAGTACACTCCAGTCCAAACCAAAAAAAAAATTATTTTCTGTGTTTGTGAATTGTGTGCGCAGTAGCCGCACGTGCATCAACAAAGTAGTGCCAAGCGTGCGCCTGTGTCATAAGTAAAGGGCCGGCTGGCTTGACCGTTATCCAAACCAAAAAAAAATTATTTTCTGTGTTTGTGAATTGTGTGCGCAGTAGCCGCACGTGCATCAACAAAGTAGTGCCAAGCGTGCGCCTGTGTCATAAGTAAAGGGCCGGCTGGCTTGACCGTTAAAGGGTGCTGTAACCCCCGAAAGTACACTCCAGTCCAAACCAAAAAAAAATTATTTTCTGTGTTTGTGAATTGTGTGCGCAGTAGCCGCACGTGCATCAACAAAGTAGTGCCAAGCGTGCGCCTGTGTCATAAGTAAAGGGCCGGCTGGCTTGACCGTTAAGGGTGCTGTAACCCCCGAAAGTACACTCCAGTCCAAACCAAAAAAAAATAATTTTCTGTGTTTGTGAATTGTGTGCGCAGTAGCCGCACGTGCATCAACAAAGTAGTGCCAAGCGTGCGCCTGTGTCATAAGTAAAGGGCCGGCTGGCTTGACCGTTAAAGGGTGCTGTAACCCCCGAAAGTACACTCCAGTCCAAACCAAAAAAAAATTATTTTCTGTGTTTGTGAATTGTGTGCGCAGTAGCCGCACGTGCATCAACAAAGTAGTGCCAAGCGTGCGCCTGTGTCATAACTAAAGGGCCGGCTGGCTTGACCGTTAAAGGGTGCTGTAACCCCCGAAAGTACACTCCAGTCCAAACCAAAAAAAAATTATTTTCTGTGTTTGTGAATTGTGTGCGCAGTAGCCGCACGTGCATCAACAAAGTAGTGCCAAGCGTGCGCCTGTGTCATAAGTAAAGGGCCGGCTGGCTTGACCGTTAAGGGTGCTGTAACCCCCGAAAGTACACTCCAGTCCAAACCAAAAAAAAAATTATTTTCTGTGTTTGTGAATTGTGTGCGCAGTAGCCGCACGTGCATCAACAAAGTAGTGCCAAGCGTGCGCCTGTGTCATAAGTAAAGGGCCGGCTGGCTTGACCGTTAAAGGGTGCTGTAACCCACAAAGTACACTCCAGTCCAAACCAAAAAAAAAATTATTTTCTGTGTTTAGCCGCACGTATATATCAAATCGATATAACATAAATGGAGGACCAAACTTTCTCCGATAAAAATAAAATAGAGAAAGATCAAGAACCACTTCCTCCTAGTGCTGAAGCTGCTGCCACTAGTCATAACATAGACGATAACATGCCATCAACGTCGTCTGCCAAGGCCGATGCCCAATGTCATAGTAGAGGGCACATACAATCCCAAATGGCAAAGTTCAGGAAAATGACCTTGAAAAAGACATTTAAATCAGCTGAAGAGAAACGTAAACTTGCCAATATGCCATTTACGACACGGAGTGGCAAGGAACGGCTAAGGTCGATCCCTAGTATGTTCATGACTAGTGGTTCAGCTTCACATGACGATGGAAGCCCTCCTCCCACTAAAAAAATCAAAAGAGTTAAGCTGGCAAAAGCACAGCGAAGAACTGTGCTTTCTAAGAAGATATCACAAATCCCCAAGGAGAGTCCAAGTGTGGTGGTGGTTGCGATGCCTGACCTTCCCAGCACTGGACGGGAAGAGGTGGCTCTTTCCACCATTTGCACGCCCCCTGCAAGTGCTGAAAGGAGCACCCACAATCCACTTGCTGATATGCAAATTGAAGATGTCACTGTTGAAGTACAACAGGATGAGGATACTGGTGTAGCTGGCGCTGAGGAGGAAGTTGGCGAGGAGGATTCTGATGGTGATGTGGTTTGTTTAAATCAGGCTCCGGGGGAGACAGTTGTTGTCCGTGGGATGAAAAAGCCCATCACGGTCATGCCTGGGCAGAAGACCAAACATTCCACCTCTTTGGTCTGGCAATATTTCTATCCAAATCCGGACAACAACTGTCTTGCCATATGTACCATATGTAAAGGTGAAATAAGTAGGGGTAGGGACGTCAACCACCTAGGAACATCCTCCCTTATACGGCACCTGCAGCGCGTTCATAAAAAGTTACTGTCAAGTTCAGAAACTTTGGCTAAGACCGTAAGCAGTCCAGGGACACCTAAATCCCGTTGTCCTGTTGTATCCAAGCGCCTGCAAACCACACCGTCAACTCCCTCCTCGTCAATTTCCTCCTTAGTCAGGATCGGAAGTAGTCCTGCAGGCCATGTCACTGGCATGACTGACTCTCCTATCCGGGATTCCTCCGGAGGATCCTGCATTGCTACGCCTACTGCTGCCGCTGCTGCTGTTGCTGCTGCTGGGAGTCGTTCATCATCCCAGAGAGGAAGTAGGAACACCACTACTTTTACTAAACAATTGACCCTCCAACAGTCCTTAGCGAGGAGGATGAAGTACGACAGCAGTCATCCTGAAGCAAAACGTATAACTGAGGCCTTGACTGCTATGTTGGTGTTAGACGTGCGTCCGGTATCCGCCATTAGTGCAGTGGGATTTAGACAATTGATGGAGGTAGTGTGTCCCCGGTTCCAAATCCCGTCTAGATTCCACTTCACTAGGCAGGCGATACCGAGACTGTACAGAAACGTCAGAAAAAGTGTCCTCAGTGTCCTGAAAAATGCCGTTGTACACAATGTCCACTTAACCACGGACATGTGGACAAGTGGAACAGGGCAGACTAAGGACTATATGACTGTGACAGCCCACTGGGTAGATGTATCACCTTACGCAGCAACAGCAGCAGCGTCACCAGTAGCAGCATCTCAGAAATGCCAGCTCGTTACAAGGCAGGCTACGCTGTGTATCACCGGTTTCAGTAAGAGGCACACCGCCGACAACCTCTTAGAGAAACTGAGGGAAATCATCGCCCAGTGGCTTACCCCACTTAGACTCTCCTGGGGATTTGTGATATCTGACAACGCCACCAATATTGTGCGGGCATTACATCTGGGCAAATTCCAGCACGTCCCATGTTTTGCTCACACAATAAACTTGGTGGTGCAGAATTTTCTGAAAAGCGACAGGGGCGTGCAGGAGACGCTTTGGGTGGCCCGAAAAATTTCTGGCCACTTTCGCCATTCAGTGACTGCGTGCCGAAGACTGGAGCGCCAGCAAACACTCTTGAACCTGCCCCGCCATCACCTGAAGCAAGAGGTTGTGACGCGGTGGAACTCAACCCTCTATATGCTTCAGAGGATGGAGGAGCAGCAAAAGGCCATACAAGCCTATACATCCACCTATGACATAGGCAAAGGAGGGGGTATGCACCTGACTCAAGCGCAGTGGAGAATGATTTCTGTGTTGTGCAAGGTTCTCCAGCCCTTCGAACTTGCCACACGTGAAGTCAGTTCAGACACTGCCAGCTTGAGTCAGGTCATTCCCCTCATCAGGCTTTTGCAGAAGCAGCTGGAGAAAGTGAAGGAGGAGCTAAGACGGAGCGATTCCGCTCGGCATGTGGGACTTGTGGATGAAGCCCTTCATTCGCTTTGCCAGGATTCCAGGGTGGTCAATCTGTTGAAATCAGACCACTACGTTTTGGCCACCGTGCTCGATCCTAGGTTTAAAGCCTATGTGGTGTCTCTCTTTCCGGCCGACACAAGCCTGCAGAGGTGCAAAGACCTGCTGGTGAACACACTGTCAGCTGAAGCGGAACGTGACACGTCAACTGCTCCTTCTTCATTTTCTCCTGCAACTGGGGCTGCCAGGAAAAAACTTAGGTATCCTAAGCAACCCGCTGGTGGTGATGCAGGGCAGGCAGGACCAAGTTTGGACATCTGGTCCGGACTGAAGGACCTGGCAACAATTTCTGACATGTCTACTGTCACTGCATATGATACTGTCACCATTGACAGAATGGTGGAGGATTACATCGGTGACAGCATCCAAGTAGGCATGGCAGACAGTCCATACCTGTACTGGCAGGAAAAAGAGGCAATTTGGAGGCCCCTGTACAAACTGGCTCTATTTTACCTGAGTTGCCCCCCCTCCAGTGTGTACTCCGAAAGAGTGTTTAGTGCAGCCGGGAACCTTGTCAGCGAAAGGCGTAGGAGGTTGCTTCCACAGAATGTGGAGAAGATGATGTTCATCAAAATGAATTATCAGCTCTTCCAGGGAGACCAGCCTCCAGAAGGTACAGAGGGACCTGTGGTGGTGGATTCAAGTGGGGACGAGTTAATACTTTGTGAGGATGAGGATGTACACACTGAAGAGGGTGAGGAATCGGTGGATGAGGAGGATGAGGATGACATCTTGCCTCCATAGAGCCAGTTTGTGCAGGGACACATTAATTGCCAGCTTGTTTTGTGGGGGCCCAAATGAACCAATCATTTCAGCCACAGTTGTGTGGCAGACCCTGGCACTGAAATGATTGGTTTGTTAAAGTGTGCATGTCCTGTTTATACAACATAAGGGTGGGTGGGAGGGCCCAAGGACAATTCCATCTTGCACCTCTTTTTTTTCTTTGCATTATGTACAGTTTGGGGCCTAGTTTTTCAAACTGCCATCCTGTCTGCCACTGCAGTTTCACGCCTAGATGGGTCACGTGTTTGTGCCGCCAACTCGTGTCGCTTAGCATAGTCATCCAGCTACCTCGGTGCAACGTTTTGGACATAAAAACACTATTGTGAGGTGTGAGGTGTTCAGAATAGACTGGAAATGAGTGGAAATTAAGGTTATTGAGGTTAATAATAGCATAGGAGCAGAAAAACCTACAAATTCTGTGATTTTAGCTGTTTTTATGCTTTTTTTAAAAAAAATACAGATCCAAAACACAAAACCCAGAACCCAAAACACGGAAGGGTGGTTTTGGCAAAACCAATCCAGATCCAAAACACGAAGAAAGATCCAGATCCAAAACCAAAACACAAAACACGAAAAGTGGCCGGTGCACACCCCTAATATATATAGTACAAAAAAAGCAGTACTCAGTCTTACAAAAGATTGTATTGTTGCCCCAATAGAATTAACCAATGTTTAAGGGCATGCAGGCCCTTTTGTAAAGTTAACAAATATAACAATGGCGAAACGTTTACCGTAAATAGAGATCACTGCGATGTGAGTGCCCTCAGATTGGAGGATGCAGCCCATGGAGTGTGGCGTGGCGCCGCTTCCTGATGACGCGTCTTCTTCCGATGCTCCTATGGTTACTGTGGAAACCAGGACCTTAACTGGTCTCTGTGTGCATCATGGCTGCGGGGGCTGTATAAACAAAATAGCTGTGCTGTAACCATACTTGCCTACACACCTGGAATTCACGGGAAGCTCCCTTTTCGGGTAGCCCCCCGCACCCCCGGAAGTGTGGGCAGACCTCCCGCATCCTGCCCACTTCCTAGAGATTTAATGGGGAATTTGCAGGTCTGCGCAGAGGGGGCGGAGCTAAATCATGTGATTTCCATAATTTAGCCCCGCCCCCTCCTCGTGGGAACCACAAATCATGGACTTTAGCGGGAAAGGGGCGGAGCCTACTGCCCCCTCCCGAACCGGCCTCTAGCGGCAGCTCTCGTGGCTGCTCCCGGAAAGGATCTCTCTAAAGTAGGTAAGTATGGCTGTAACACCTCTACCTTGGTGTAAAGCAAAAACTTGAAAAAACATAAACAATAAATTCATTATTATAAGGGTAATGAGGAATGTTGTTGGGATATCTATAGTCAAATGATCAAGAAAAATATACAATATTGTATATATCAATACCAGTGCAATATGAGGATGCATACCATAAATTGGGATAAAAATGGATCTGCGCAACATGTCCCATATACAGAGTAATTGTTAATTATATTCACAAGTAAAGAACATATTAGTGGGTGTATAGTGTACACCTGACAGAAGTAGGTGGTTCTACGAAATGATGTATTGACTTATGATAGTGGTGTTTAAACTGTTATCCATTTCGCCTTAAGTCGCAACAATTGCTCTCCTGAGTGAGGTTAGGGAAGTGATCGATGATTTTGTGATTGAATGTGGCTAAACTGTGTCTACTTTGAGCAAAGTGTCTCGCTACAGGCTGATCTGATGGTTTACCTGACAGTGCTCAGGGGCGTAGAGAGCCACGCGGGGCCCCGGTAAAGAGGGGGCATGGCCTAATCACGGGAGGCGTGGCCACGCCCCCTTGAAGAAAAAAAATAGTTTTGCAGCGCCGAGCCCGCCGCAAAGCCAGAGGGGGGCGCGATCAGTGTGCTCGCTCCCCCCTTCAGGCATAGGAGATTGCTGTGGCTGCTGCTTAGCAGCCGCAAGCAATCTCCCACTGCAACCCAGCATGGCTGTAGAGGGAGGAGGGAGGAAGTGAAGGGGGGGCGGCACCGGAACCGGGCCCCTCTGGAAGTCCGGGCCCGGGTAAACTGTACCCGCTCCCCCCCCTCTTGGTGCCCCTGACAGTGCTGACCTGATTGCCGGCTGATGCAATATCATTCTATTACACATCGTCCTCGTAGTTTTGCCTACATAATAATACCACAGGGGCATATGATGACATATAGGACATATGAGGAGGTGCAGCTAAGTACATGCTTAATGTTATAAATTCTCCCTGTATGGGGGTGTTTACATGTAGAACTAATCTCTAGGGCTTAAATTGGTCCCAGAGAGGTGGTGGAACTCATCTCCCCCCGCCACCTACTCCCACACTGCTTTTTTAGCACTCTTGCCATCAGCTGAGACTAAAATGTAAGGTCACTTAAGAAGTAAAAAAAAATGTTCTATATCATTAGTGCAACTCTTAATTATTTTTCTGCCGTGCCTCTGAGTTTTTTATGGGGTCAACACAAACAAATCTATGTCACTTGGGTGCCCCATGTTTTTGGAACCCCTTTGAGTCTTTTCTTACCTATATGCTGGTTTCTCTGCTATGAGGGACCTCTGAAAAAAATAGAGTTTTCCTAGGCAGTGTCTTCAGTAGTCATATAAGAGACCATGTGGTATGGTAGCCACCTGGTTGGGGAGGAATAATATTTCATCTTCAGACAAGAGGTTCAACCAAATAATTAATGCATAGTAATATTCGTTTTGTGTCAGGGCAAAATGTGAACTTCCCTGATCAAACATCCTGGAGAGACAACATCCTCATACATCATACGTCTATCTAGCATAATCTCCCTGCATCTCTACAGTGCCTGTGCCACCCCCCCCCTCCCATCTACACATCAGAGCCTTCTCCCCTGCAACATCACCCTTGTTTCTAACCAGCATCAACCTCCTTTCGTCTCACCAACTCCATCCCCCCTCTGTCTCTTCAGCAACATCTGGTTGAGTTTCACAAGCATCAGCATCCCCTGCATCTCACCAGCGCCATTCCTGAGTCTGCACCCCAACACCATCTCCCTTTTTCTCCAGATTACCCCTTTGTATGCTTCCAGCAGCTTCATACGTCCCCACCAGCAGCTACGTGCCCCTGCGTCCCCCACAAGCAGCTTTCTGCATCCCCCACCAGCAACTCAGTGCCCGTGTCCCCCACCAGCAGCTCCTCCATGCACCTGCGTCCCCACAAGCAGCTTCCTGCCCCTGCGACCCCTACCAGCAACTTCCTGCCCGTGTCCCCCACCAGCAACTCCCTGCGTCCCCCACCTGCGTCCTCCACAAACAGCTCCGTGCCCGTGCATTCCCCACCAACAGCTCCCTGCATGCCCCACCAGCAGCTCCCTGCCCTGCATCTCCCACCAGCAGCTTCCTATGTCCCCCACCAGCAGCTCCGTGCCCCTGCATCCCCCACCAGCAGCTCCCTGCGTCCCCCATCAGCAGCTTCCTGCACCCCCACCAGCAGCTCCTTACATCCCCTACCAGCTGCTCCCTGCGCCTGCGTCCCCCACCAGCAGCTCCCTTCCCCTGCGTCCCCCACCAGCAGCTCCCTGCGTCCCCTACCAGCAGCTCCCTGCGTCCCCTACCAGCAGCTCCCTTCCCGTATCCCCCACCAGCAGCACCTTGCGTCCCCCACCGGCAGCTCTCTCCGTCCCCCACCAGCAGCTCCCACCGTCCCCTACCAGCAGCTCCCTGTGTCCCCTACCAGCAGCTCCCTGCCCCTTCATCCCCCACCAGCAGCTCCCAGTGTCCTCCACAAGCAGCTCCCTGCCTGTGTGTCCCCTACCAGCAGCTCCCTGCCCCTGCGTCTCCCACCAGCAGCTTCCTACATCCCCCACCAGCAGCTCTGTGCCCCTGCATCCCCCACCGTCATCTCCCTGTGTTTCCCATCAGCAGCTTCCTGCATTCCCCACCAGCAGCTCCCTGTGTCCCCCACCAGAAGCTCCCCTACCCATGTGTCTCCCATCAGCAACTTCCTGCGTCCATCACCAGCAGCTCCTTGAGTCCCCTACCAGCAGCTACCTGCATTCCCCACCAGCAGCTCCCTGTCCGTGTCTCCACTCCTCCCCTCAGCAGCTTATTCCCCCTTCCACCCTTGTAGCAGCTCACCTTCTAGGCTTCTACCAAGTCCTGAGCCTGGGCCACTGCTTCTCTTGGCTGCTCCGCGCAATGCATTTTGCAGCGGCGGTGACGGCATGACGTAATATACGCTGTGCCGCCTGCTAAAGGAGGGTAGGCTGTATTTCCCCTTCGCACTAGGGACCTGGAAGTGACGTGAGTGAGGGCGGAAGTGTAGTTCCTGCCCATGACAGCCAGCTACAAAAGTACTTTGTCCCCACTTACACAAGTTTGTTGTCCCCTCGCTGAAGGAGCCGCTGGGACACAGGTGAGTGACAGGAGGGACAGGCCGCGGGCTGAGCAGGAGGATTATGAGGCTGGGATGTGAGGAGGGGGAGGTGGCTGCCGTCAGTGACAGCAGCACTGATAGTGGCTTCTGGCAGGGATGTGGATGGCGGAACTAGTTCCGCCTACCAGTAGAGGTGACGGTACGCAGTTCTGCCCCGTTCCAGCCCACTTTAACCCCTGCTAACCTCCATATTATGGCATGTTGTGCATTTGAGTCACAGTGTCATCCCGGCAAGGAATTTTACATAGGCGTCGAAATACCAACGCCTATTTTAATTCCAACGCCGAAACACCAAAGGACCCAAGACCGATCGTCCTCCTGCCATGTAAGTATGCACTTATCCCGGGGATGGGAGGTTAGGTTTAGGGACCTCCCCGGGTAAGGTTAGGCTAGGGAAATGGGGGTTAGGGTGTGGCGCAAGGGGGGGACGTTAGGGTTAGGCACTCCCCCCGGGAGATTTAGGTTTAGGGTGCGGGGAGGGGGGGTTAGGTTTAGGCACCCCTGGGGTGAACTTAGGGTTAGGCACCCCTAAGGGAGGGTTAGGGTAAGAGAGGGGAGGGTTAGTATACTTATGGGCGCCCGTCGGGGTCTTCATACGTCGGTCTCTCACTATCGGGACTAGAACCGGCGGCTATTAAGCCGTCGGTATTTCAATCCCATTCCACCCTCAGTTCTTTTTTAGAAATGTACTGGTCAATGCTGTCTGTGCACTGAAACCAGTAATGTCCGTATGTTCTATAGTGTCCTTAATACTTCTACCCCGTGTGAAACACCTCATTGGACTCTTGTTTTTGAAACATTGTAGTTCCCTGCCAGTGGATACTATCGGACACAGGGCTGTTGTGGCTCTCTGAACAACTGGACTAGAGGTGCTATACCCGCATTTTCATTTGATGACTTGCTTGTCTCTCTAGATATAGCTAGTACCTCCTGTTTCTGCTTCTTAAGCAAACTCAATTTATAGCCCACCTGTGCAAATTTGTGAACAACCTCATCCAAAGCGTACTGACTCCTGGGCCACTAGTTATTCTTGCCACACACAGCGTTTGAGATTTTGGGAGCCCTTTCTTGAGGGCTGTGGATGGTGGCTCAACACCAATAATAGAATATTTTTATTGGTGGCCTTGGAGTACACACATCTGTGCACAGTCTTCCCTCGCTGATGGTGACTTGCACGTCTACATAATTGATAGTGCTATGACTGTACTGATATATTAGTCTAATTGGTGAATTATTATTATTATTATGATTACCAGTTATTTATATAGCGCACACATATTCCGCAGCGCTTTACAGCGAATATTTGGTCATTTACATCAGTCCTTGCCCCAGTGGAGCTTACAATCTATATTTCCTACCACATACACACTAGGGGTAATTTTTGTTGGCAAACAATTAACCTACCAGTATATTTTTGGAGTGTGGAAGGAAACCGGAGTACCCGTAGGAAACCCACGAAAGAACAGGGAGAATATACAAACTCCACACAGTTAGGGCCGGAGTGGGTATCGAACCCATGACCTCAGTGCTGTGAGGCAGTAATGCTAACCATTACACCGTCTGTGCTGCCCATCTCTATTGTTGTTGTTGCTACCCATAAGCCGCAGGAAAAGGTCCTCATCCTCTGTCCAGGAGCTGTTTGGTTATGTTTAGAAAGTATCACCCTAATATTAAAACCTATGTTGGTCCAGCTCCAAATACATGTTTAAGTCTTATAACTGTATATCTATCCTCTGCAGAGTCCCCTGTGTACTTTCTATAATGTTGTCATTATGTCTGTAATGTTAACTGTCGACATTCTGACCATGTTGACATTCTGAATGTCGACTTTATAACTGCATACTTCTAAATTGGTACCACTGTATTTGCACTTACATAACTAAGATTAGATGTTTTGCACCTATAGGAATTTCACTTGTTTGGAATCCTTTCTAAAAACAAAGGCCCTCATTCAGACCCACTCGCAAGCGGGCGCACGTACGTTAGGCGTACGTACAAAATTATTTAAATTCAATGGCTCGCTCGTATTTTCGTTCGCATCTAAAATTCCTCCCTAAACTCAGGCGACCCCTCCTCTAACTAACGAGCGTGCGAAATAGCGATCGTACATCCCCGAAATGGCTTGAAGGGAACACACGCACAAGTGAAACCGGAAGTGGCCTTGTCAGATGTCGATTACCTGCTCCTTTATTCTGCCTACCTCCCTCAATCGTATCATGCCAATCAATGTATCAATTAGCTTAATTGTTGTTTTTTTTTCAACACAATGCAAGAAACTTTACTCTTGTCCGTGTTTGTGTTTACCCGCAGAATACGTACGGATGAAACATTCGCTTTTATTGTTCAAAAAACATGTGAATCACAATTAAACAATTGTTCTATTGCTGTGGATCCACGCATATTTTCCGGGGTTCATTTCTTTATTTAAATTTGCAAACGCATGTCACTGCATCAAGCCTATCATAACTCTCCAGAGATTTCTGGCCCTGTTGAACACATGACTCATACACTAACCAATAAAATTGCTCCTGTTAATTTCCAAAATACATTAGCCAATCAGAAATTTTTTGCACACTTTATCAAAAATGTTTTGTATGAAAAACTCCATTGCCATCATGAGAGCCTCCGCATTCACCAGGCGCGAGCTGCTGGTGCTTACGGAGGTGATGGGTCGCCGTATCACCAGCCAGCCTCCACCCATCACCAACCGGCAGAAGCGCTCCGCGTATGCGGAGGCACGGTCCCGCCTGCGGTCCTTGGGTTCACGCCGCAACATCGGGCAGCTGGAGCGCAGGTGGTCAGACCTGCAATGGCGAACGCCCCGCTTGCTGGCATGCTTTCGCATGCAGATCCTGGAAAGTAAGTGTTATGTATTGTGGTTTTCATGTTTGTGTTTGTGGGGCAAACTGCGTGTGCATGTTTTCCTGTCTGTCCTATTTATTATTTGTCCTCATATCTGCGTGTGCATGTTTTCCTGTCTGTCCTATTTATTATTTGTCCTCATATCTGCGTGTGCATGTTTTCCTGTCTGTCCTATTTATTATTTGTCCTCATATCTGCGTGTGCTTGTTTTCCCTCTATTTCTGTTTTTTTCATTCTACTCCTATTTGCATGTTTTTTGTTGGTGGTTTTTTTTTTTTTATTTGGGCCCCGGATTTGCCCAGAAACTAACCTCAATTTGTTTTACATATTTTAGGAGGACAGCCAAGACTACGCCGTCACCGTCCGGCCAGACGGCGTTCCCGGCCACTATCCCCAACCCCCAGCCAACACTCCACCCCAAATATTTCCCCTATACCCCACTCCTCCCCAGCCTTCCAAGACCCTCTCCCGGAACTGTCGGGCCTCCTTCCCCTCCGTCCCACTTCCCCCTCTCCTCCACCCACCCCTCTTCCAATTACCCCCTCCCCGGAGTCTGTCATTACCCCTCCCCGTTCTTTGGGGAATGAAGGCTCCTCCGAGGAGGAACATGGAGGGACTTCCGGAGCTCCCGTTTTGGCTCCCGGTATGTTTTTCTTTCACATTTTTTTTAACCACAAACTGTTTGTATGTAATCATGTGTCGTGCCTTTATTCGTGCTTGTTTGGTTTACTTTTGGTGATTTAGCAGTTTGCCTTTACCTCTTCCTGCTGATTTCAACATACACATATCACACCTGTGGGAATTTGTACATAGGCCTTGTATTTTTGGCAGCACCCCCTTTTGGTTTTGTTTTTTTTTTTTTAGGTTTAGGAGTGATTTCGTTGTGTTTTTGTTTTTTTAATGTGGATTCCCTATTGTTTTATTAATCCACACACTTTTCTCACCCACAGAGGAACAGAGGCGTCGACAAGAGGTGGACGCATGTGTTGGCCAGATGCGCCAACATGTCATTGGCATTCTTGTGGGCCTTGACCGGCTGTCTGGCATCCTTCGCCAGTAGTTTTTTTTGTTTATTTTCGTTTTCTAAATAAATTTTTTAGTTCTAATATACGTTCTGGCTCATTCTTTTTTTCCAAAACAAAAATAGTTTTCCCTGACATAAGTAGACTGTTCCTGCAAGGATTTCCCTTTTTTAAAAGTTAGATTGTGTTTTGTATTTGTATGTTAAACAGCCACAAGAAACACATAACAGTAACAATGTCATTTCCCTTTTTGGGTGTAGTGTCAATTAGATATTTCGACATTTTACAGGTTCCTAGTTGGTGTGCAAGCTGCTTAGGCCAATCTTCAAAATCCAAAGGTTTGGACAGGCTTCCTTTTGGTGTGGGTTGGGAACCTGAAAACATATTTCAGTTTACATCAACTGGTGTCAGTACTGGATTACCCCTTAGTCAAATGTAAGGTGTGTTAACCTGGTTACACTTGCTGTTA
Organism: Taudactylus pleione; assembly: GCA_031769625.1. Classification (NCBI taxonomy): domain Eukaryota; kingdom Metazoa; phylum Chordata; class Amphibia; order Anura; family Myobatrachidae; genus Taudactylus; species Taudactylus pleione. The sequence goes on along the minus strand of JAUIMM010000036.1, from coordinate 11,019,599 downwards.
ACGTCCAAAAAAAGGAAGACCATTTCACTCTCCAAACATTTATTCACAACATAAATGAGAAATCAAAGTGGTCACTCCCAAAAAAAAAAAACAGTGATAATCTCAAATACACCACATACAAATAAAATATTTAAATAAAAAAAACAATCAAGAACTGGTTGACGAAGGACCATGCCAACATGATTCCACAAACATGGCGTTGCGATATGGGTTCCAGAATATATGCCCAAAATCACCAGATCCAGGTTTGGTAAGGGTAGCAGGAAGTAGTGAGCGTTGGAGTGGCAAAGATTATGTGAACAAACAGAAGATGGTGAAAAAAATAAAAATAAATTAGATGTTCGCAAACAAACACAAACACATTAGGTATAAACACTGTAGTTTGGGTCAAACTTACCTAAAAAATCTGGCCACCACATCATCGCGTATGGCCCCCCCACATACTGACCTCCGACCAACCTCGGGGGGGCCATCCTCAGGTAAGGCATCCTCTGGCTGCATTGGGACACCACTCCTTATGGCGATGTTGTGAAATATCCCACACAGGACCACAATTTTCGACACCATATCCGGCAAATACATGAGCTCGCCACCAGAGCGGTGGAGGCATCTGAATCGGCCTTTTAAAAGGCCGATACAGCGCTCCACCACTTGCCTGGTGGCTGTAAGTGCGGAATTATACTCACTTTGTGGGCCTGGTGTGGGAGCCAAATAAGGAGTGAGCAGCCAGGACATGCAAGGGTATCCACTGTCTCCTGTGAAAAATAAGAGACAACATCAGGAACACTGTGTATCAAGCTTAACATTGTTATGTACTAAAGGTCTCCACTTACCCAGAAGCCACGCATCACCAGCTTGTAGGTTGGTTAATTTCTGCCATATCCCTGATTGCCGGATGACGAAGGAGTCATGTGCACTTCCTGGTAATTTAGCATTCAGGGACAGGATCTGGAGGGAGGCATCACATACCACCATTACATTCAGGGAGTGATAGTGTTTCCTGTTTCTAAATATTGCCTCCAGCCGTGCTGGAGGCTGAAGTGGTATGTGAGTACCATCCACAACCCCTATGATGTGTGGGAAGCCAGCTATTTGGTAAAAATTGGCCTTGGCCACACTAAGGGCACCCATATCCAAAGGCATTTGAATAAAATGATGGAGGTGCTTGAAAAGTGCCTCCATCACTGCCCTCAGGATCCGGGAAAAGGAGGATTGGGAGATGCCCGCCACTATTCCCACCGTTGTTTGAAACGATCCTGAGGCACAGAAATGTAACACCGCCATAAATTGCGTCAGTGGTGGTATTGCTGTTGGACTGTCAATTTGCCGCTCAAGATCACTTTCTATTAATGAGAGAGTGTCTATGATGATTTTGGGAGGTAGACGGTAGCGTCTTAAAACCTCATCATCGGGCATTCCAAAAAGGGTGACACGTGTTCGAAATATCTGGGGCCTTGCATGCCTACGATGCCTACGCCTGGGATGAGATTGAGGTTGGTCGGCTTCCGGGAGCATGGCCAGAACAATCCGCCCCAGATCAACCTGAAATTCAAAGATTTCAAAGTAAGGCTTTTGACCCACCCCAAAACTATATTAAAACAACTTAGCTTGATGATACCATCCATTGCTGCTTACATGCCGGGGTATTGTCATGATACGTCCAAACTGAAAATAAACACCAAAATTACTTGACACATTTCACTCTGTGCATTTTTGTTTATAAATTTTGTGCTAGACCAAAGTTAAAATATGCCAAACACCATTTAGCAAAACCGCAAAGCCACATTTAACACAGTACATTAAAACGGGTCGAAATGTTGGCTCAAAAAGCGAAAGATAAACCACCAAAAAGTTAGAATGATTATTAAGCTGTTTAAAATGCGCTAATTAGTTCGCTAATACAAGTCACAAGAGTAACTACTAAAAATGCGCTAATTAGTTCGCTAATACAAGTCACAAGAGTAACTACTAAAAATGCGCTAATTAGTTCGCTAATACAAGTCACAAGAGTAACTACTAAAAATGCGCTAATTAATTTGCAAATACAAGATAAAAAATGGACTTACCAAGAGCAAATATCTAAGATGCAAAATCAAAAGGTCTTTGGGGTCGAAAATAAACAAAATCTAAAATAGAAGAAATTAGGGATCCAAAAATTAAAAAATATACGAAACACAATGAAACAACAATTGAACAAAAGTTAGACTTCACAAAACTTACCAAATCAAGAAACGAGGTCCCAAAAATATAAACCAACAAAGATAACGGAAAAAAAAAACGCAAATCTAACCAACAAACGAATCTCCAACCGCAAACTCCTTTCTACGCAATCAATAAACTCCAGCCAAGATAACCTCCAACAATCCAAAAACGCCACCTCGACTTGAGACACACCAAGCCATAAATAGTGTTTCGTTTCCCGCACAAATTAAGGAGGGATCATAGGGCCGCACAATCAATGATGCGGCCGCAAAATAAGGACGCATGTATAAATACGTCACGAAAACACATTCAAATTCTGGTGTATTTCTTGTTTGGACCTCAGACATGGCGACAGACCAGGGAAAAAATGCCCAAGAGTCAGGCGGTAAGTCTTTCATGCATTTTCTATCAACGATTAATTTGAAACATAAGATTAGGCAAGTTGTGATTTTGTGAATTCTGTAAATTTACACAAATAGGTGAGGAGGATGACATGGAAGAGGCTGCTGGGCCCAGTATTCCGGCCAAAGCGGGCAAAAAAAAAAGGCAGCCACATTTCACAAGAAAGGAGATGGAGGTTTTGATCCAGAAGTGTGTGGACATCCTGCCACAGGCAGACAGGAATATGAGTCTAAGCCAGAAGTGGAGAATGTGAGAAGAGGTAGCCGTTGCTGTCAATAGAGTGGGTGATTATGTCCATCTAGCCCGGGATGTCAAACGGCGGTAAGTAAACCCTTGCCCCCCCTAAAAACAAACCCCATTTTAAACCAAAGGATAATGGCTTCCATTTTTCCCCACAGATGGGGCGACTTCAAATATCGCCTAAAGCAAAAACTCGCGGACAGGGCTAGGCATGCAAGGGGGACAGGTGGGGGTCCCACCCCTGTGTCATTGGAGTTGACGGATTTAGAAGAGCTGGCACAGGGGTGTGTGCAGCCTGTGGAGGTGTTTGGCGTGTCCAACATGGATACGGACATGCCAGACTTTGCGGCTCCTCATGTTGGCCCAGGTAAGTATTGTGATGTCACCAACTCTGAAATGCTATTGTGCCAATATGTAGATTCTAATGTGACTCTTTTCTCATTTTTCCAACAGAGACACAGGCGGATGAGTCTGCTCCAGAGGGAAGCCTTGGCCGCAGAATTTCTGCTGGCTCTGCAGGGGAGGAACCAGTACATCCGGCTGAGGACCCTGCAGAAGCCAGTCCAGGGCGTGCCCCCTCGCAGGCAGCGGGCCTCCTCACAGAACTCAATTTCAAATCGGATTTCCATACGGAGATTCTGCAGAGGATGGACGCCAGTCTGATACGGGTGGCTGAGGCCCTGGAGCAAAATGCTGCGGCCAACGTGACCATTGGTCAGGCCCTGGCAGAAAATACCAGGGCCAACATCCGCATCGCCGATGCCCTGGAGCAGCTCGTTCGCCAGCACATGGTGGAGCCGACCTCCCTTCCTGCCGGAACATCAGGATCCTCCACCTCTGGCACAACATCAGCCAATCCTCCAAATGTGCCTAGCCCTGTGCCTAGTCCAGAGGCCACAACATCTGCCTCTGGACAGGCCAGCCCGATGGCATCCCGGACCCGGTCTGGCGCCCACCCTCCCCCATCCAAACGGGCGAAAAAACGGTGACAGCAATGGCGACTTTTCCCACACTCCTTCTGTGCTTGGCTCATATTCCTTTCTGGTCAAAACTTCCCTCTCCTTTCTTGTGAAATGTTTTTAATTTATTTTTGTACGTTTATGTTAGCAGTTATTGATTATTTATTTTTGATAAAAAGTATCTTTGCCAGAAAAAAAGAAAACAAAATATTATGCCAATTGGTTTGTGTTTAAACAATAAATTTATGATAAAAATCTGACATTGTATTGTGACATTATTGTACAAATGGGTTACATTTAATCCTGGCCCTAAAGGCAAAAAAGGACACAAAAAACCATTTCATTTGTAAAAAAAAAAGGCCTCTTGAAGGAACGTTTAAAAAATCACATAACGATGCAAATTCCACATTAAAAAAAAAAAGGGGAGCTAATTAAAACATGATGACATTATTGTCACAATAGGCCATAAACAACAAATTGAGGCCAAAAAACCCCCCCAAAAATGTACGCCAATTGATTGTGTAATCCTGACATTAGCAGGTATGATTTCCACCTGCGTACGGTTTTGTGCTATCCCAATAAACTGCTTTCCAAACACATACCAAGCCGGTTTTCAATACAACACTAATTGCTTTTGTGACCACCCGCGATTAATCGCTGCAACATCATGGAGTCCCGGGACGGAGGAGAAGGCCATCGCCAATGTGGTCGAGTAATCCAGACCCTAAACTGTGCGAGCATTTTGAAGGGAAAGAGGATGTTCCAGTGACGTATGTGACGGTCCGAACACATTTGACGTTCGCATCTGCTAATGTATGTACGCCCCAAAAACGCCTCGCCACGCCTGCGTTTTTCCATCTCCACCCCCGTCAACACCCAAAAACGCCCTGTTCTGTCAATCACATTTGACATGTCACTTCCTGTACGCTATTTTAGGAACGAGAGAAAAAAAGCTCGCAATCTGCCGTACACACATGCGCAGTGTAACACCGACGCATGCGCGGTTAGTCAACATCGGAATGCAACGAGCGTACTGTTGGTAACGTGCGGCTCTGAATGAGGGCCAAAGGCTAGTAATACATTTAACACAATAATCCAGTAATTAAATTCACATGCAATATGTATGATAAAAAAGGTGCAAAGTTCCTTAAGCAGTTAGTAATTTGTGCACAGGAAGATATATAAATGTTAATGTTCACATGCTTTTGTGAAAAATAAGTGATGATGAATAGGCTCCTTAGTATGCCGTTTCTCGGTGGAATTTACCTCAAAATTTATAGCGGCACTGAATTGGGATGTGGTATTGGTCAGTTCGTGGCAGTTACCACGCTCTGACCAATCAGTGTATCCCTATGGAGTGCCCTCTAACTCGTGCCGGGGCTCCGTGAGAAGCAGTAGTGCTGTTTTTTTGTTTTGCCTAGATGCAAGAGGACGTGACCCTGTCATATTGTAGGTAAGATGTTATTTAATAAAATACTTCCCTATTCAGTGTGTGTGTTTGTGTACTGTCGTAATATATATATTTTTTATAGATGTATTACAGGCGTCAGTGGGCTCTTAATGTCCAGGCATGCTGGCACTTGTGGTTCGACAAGTGATATCATACTGGGGCTGGATTGCTGAGACCTGTAGGCCACCTGCAAAAAACAATATTAATTAACTCTACCTATTACCTCTGCACCAGAGCCCTCCTTGGGATTTACCTAGGGATTTTAGCCCTGGCAGGACCAGTTTGGGACTAGTTGCTGATATGGCAGTGGGACCTCACGCTGTGTATCCTACTGATATAGCATAAGCCCCCTGGCTGGTTCAATCTGGTGCTGGTTATTGAAAAATAAAAGGATAAATAATCACTCCGTTTTCCCCTCCTATTTTCCAGTAGCAGCCTAGGCTCAGAGGCCTAGAGCTGGGTATGGATTTGGAGGGGACCCTATACATTTTTTCTTTAGATTTTAACTAGAGATGTGCACTGACCCCCGTGTTTTGGTTTTGGTTTTAGATCTGGCTCTCCCCTGATTTTGTATCTGAATCTGGTTTTGGATTTTTTTCCTTGGTGTTTTGTTTTTCGGTTTCGGTTTGAATCTGGATTTTTTTTTAAAACAATTATAAAAACAGCTAAAATCACATAATTTGGGCCTTTCTTTTGTCCCTACAGTATTATTAACCTCAATAACATTTATTTCCAGTCATGTCCAGTCAATTTTGACCACCTCACACAATATTGTACACCAACATAGGCATAGGCCAAACCAACTCACAAGTATGTTCAATAGAAAGTAACCATGCAATACAGAAATTTACTAGAAATCGACATCGTGCATATCCTTGCTCAAAACAATTAGTCACCCCAAGCACATGCCTATTCTCACTGCCCATTCTGTATTTTCCTCATGGGGGGTGCCGGGCCACCAATGACTGACCCTTGTAAAGCCCTGATCAATCAGACTTTTTCTTAAATAGTTACCCAAAATCTCCCTGACCATTAAAAACAGTGCTCCTTACCTTCCGTGCCTGTGAGTCAGAAACAGTGCAGGTCGGATACAGTGTGGGTCTATTATATTGCGGGATACGCTGTGGGTTGGATACAGTGGAGTCCAGCTGCAGTGTGGGTTGAATACAGTGCGGGATACATAGTGGGTTGGATGCAGTGCAGATTGGAAACAGTGTGGGTTGGATACACCAAAAGTACACTTACTGTGACAGCAGTGTCGGCAGTGCAGGGTTGCTGACTGTGTCCTCAGTAAATGGGATGGGATGGCAGTGCTGTGGTGCTGGCAGTGTCCTCAGTGAAGGATACCGGCGTTGTCGGCAGTGCCGGGTGCCAGCGGTGTCTTCAGAGCAGGTTTGCTGACTGTGTCGGCAGTGCCGGGTGCCAGCGGTGTCTTCAGAACAGGTTTGCTGACTGTGTCGGCAGTGCGGGGTGCCAGCGGTGTCCTCAGTGCAGGTTTGCTGACTGTGTCGGCAGTGCGGGGGTTGCTGATGGTGTCCTCAGTACATGGAATGGCAGTGTGGAAGTGCTGGCAGTGTCCTCAGTGAAGGGTACCGGTGGTGTCAGCAGAGCGGGAGTGCCAGCAGTGTCCTCAGTGCAGGTTTGCTGACTGTGTCGGCAGTGCAGGGGTGTTCTCAATGCAGGGGGAGCCAGTGGTGTCAGCAGCAGGGCTGCCGGCGGTGTCAGCAGTGGGGGTGCCGACAGCTGGTGTGTCGGCAGCGGGGGTGCTGGCAGCGGGGTGTGTCGGCAGCAGGGGGTACCGGCCGCGGGAAGCAGCGCCATCTTATTTTAGTTGTTTTTTTCCCTGCATTCAATGGGCTTAACGCTGATTGGCTGAGAGCCGTGTCAAATGGCTCTGTCTGCTAATCAGCGCTTTGCCCATTGAAGGCAAACGATTTTTCAAAAATGGCGAGCCGTGAGCGGGTACTACTTATCCGGATCCGGCACAGCTCCCCATCCAAAGCAGCCCAGCACACGCTGCTGTGTGCTGGGCTGCACTGAGAGAATAGAAAAATTAAATTAAAACCTGCACTTCAATATAATGGAAAATGCTGCTCAGTAAAAATGTGGTCCCCACCACATATATACAACATACAACCAAACCGAAAATACCAAGCACAATGTCCTTTAGGGTACAACTTGTTCTACAAATGTCCAAGAAGCTTGAAGTAACTGTCAGGCAATCTTTAGGCCCACAAGGAATGTTCTTTTTTTGATGCAAATCCTCTTAAATTTGTTCCTCAAGAAAAAGGGATAGAAAAACCATTCAGTTGATTCAGTAAACTCAAATGGAATTAAAATATTCCTACTTACATCTAAGTTAATGATGTCCATCTCCTTTCAAAATCTTTTTCAGCTTGATGCAAAAACTCTTGAAGGGACGTCCTATGCTGATAACATGTACCTCAAAAATAGTTAAAACAAGAGGTATCCCATAGTGTATTCTATAAACACTTTATTCCACATATACACAACAATATAAAATGCCTGCATACCAGAATGGGCCTTTAGACCAAGTCAAGATGTAAGCACATAAATCAGTGGTCCTATGATCCGGATAAGGAGCACTGCAACGTGGTAGCTTTCTGTCTGAATTCTCCAAATGGCCACAGTTCACTCCAGTCACACAAACGCATTTCAGCAGGTTGCCTTTTTCAAAGTGTGACTGGTAAGCACTTTTAATGGCCTTATATAGCCCTTAATCCTAAACATGCCCGCTCATGTGATCCAGTGGGCCTTTCCCCAACAACCCAGGTTATGTTTATAAACATCATTATGCAACTTCCAATCAGTGCACTATAGACATCCTAAACCTCGGTGGATACCTGGTCCTGCACCGGAAGTGACGTCTTATTTTAGTGCGTCGATTTCCGGAGCGGCGGATCCTCCATAGGCATATAGGCATCAGTGGACATGTGGTCCTGCGCCGGAAGTGACGTCTTATTATAGTGCATCTACTTCCGGAACAGTAGATCCTCCGTAGGGGTATTGCCCGCCAGATAGTGGAGTCCGGAAGTGACATCCAATGCCATACGTGTCACCTCCAGCACTATGAGTCCTGTTTGAGGATCCTCCCCACCGGAAGGGAGCGTCCGTTTCCTATCATATCCACTTTTGTTCCTAAATAAAATCTAATTCCCCGTTCCTTCAAATACAACGGGGATGATCATATTAGTTCCTGACACTTGGAACAAATCCTACTGTTCCAATATGTGAAACATAGCACCATATTATATTAAAGTGCCCTTAGTGCCAGAACATAACACAAATCAAAACATATAAAATACACATAGCATAAAATTAGAGATGAAAAACACACCTTAAAAAACTACAATAGAACATTGAAACACAATAAAAAATTAGGAAATAAAAACTCCATGAAAATTACCCATAAACCTAAAACCACTTGATTTCAAAGTCATTATTCAGACCATTGGGTTCTAGGGTTTTAAAATCATAAATAAGTTTCATCTCAGCTTGGGCAAGTGCTTTTTCGCTACCTTTGATCCTCCAATTCCCATAAACTTTTTTTAAACCGATCAAAGATTTGATATTCGATACAGAACATTTATGTATATCTTTAAAATGATGTGATACAGAGTGTTAGTGTTTATCAAAGCCTTTTTTGATATTCTGTAGGTGTTCGGACCACCTATCTTTCAATTTTCTTTTAGTTTTGCCCATGTACTGAAGGCCACAACTGCATTCTATTAAATATATACAGTTAATACTGTTGCATGTCATAAAATCTTTGATTCTATATTCTTTTTTAGTAGTATTGGAAGCCACACTCTCCATTTTAGTGGGTTGTTGTCTTTGAGAAATGCAAACATTACAGGACCCACATCTATGAAACCCTACAGTTTTTATACGTCCCGTCTTCTCCTCTATTGCACTTTTCACTAGATGGTTTTTAAGATTTGGGGCTTTCTTATATATGAAACGGGGAACTGAAGGAATAATATATTTGCGTACTGGGTCTTGACCTAAGATATACCAATGTCTCTTAAAAATATATTCAATATGGCGATATTGGGAATTGAAGGTCGTAATAAATGGAAGAAAAACTCTCTCTTTAATGGCTGTGGTTCCTTTGTCTTTATATTCTGATAAACTTTCTTGTGGTATTCCTTTCATTTAATTTATTATTCCATCAATATTCTTTTCATCATATCCTTTAGTGGTAAATTTATTTTTCAGTTCCTCAGCTTACCCTTTAAAAATATAATTACTAATGCAGTTACAACGCACCCTTTGTATTTGACTTTTAGGAATATTTTTAACCATGGTGGCTCTTAATATTTATATAGGAGTTGCTGTCCATGGGTTTTGAATAATTCCTCGTGCACAGACCATTCCCTTCCCTATAAATAACTAAATCCAGAAAGTTAATTTAATTCACCTTGATATCATATGTTAAGACAATATTAAATCATTCATATTCAGCATTCCACAGAATTTTTCCAACTCTTTTTCATTACCCGTCCATATGAAAAAAATATCATCTATATATCGGATCCATAAGGCAACCTGATCCAAAAATGGGTTGTTATTCCAAATTGCCTGGTCCTCCCACCAGCCCATGAAAATGTTAGCATAGGCTGGTGTGAAGCGGGTGCCCATTGCCATATCTTTTTTTTGCATATAGCACTGCCATTTAAACCCAAAAAAATTATTCATTAAAAATAAAATAAATAAAATCCCTTCCTTTATAAAACTTGGCAAGTTTGAATTAAAATTGTTATCTTGTTCTAATGTTTGTGTAACTGCCTCTATTCCAAGATTATGTTCAATAATTGTGTATAATGAACATGCATTGGCTGTAACTAAAAAACAATCCGAAAGGCCTTCAATACTTCTTACCCTTTTTATAACATCTATGGTGTCTTTCACATATGATTTTAGTTCACCTACTTTGGGCTGAAGGAAAAAGTCCACATAGTGAGAGAGGTTGGAAGTAATCGAGTCTGTCCCTGCGATAACTGGACATCCTGGGGGGTTCTTTGAGCCTTTGTGGATTTTTGGGAGGATATACATTACCGGAAGAACTGGTTCTTTCTTAATTGAATACTCCCTAACTGTTGAAGAGATAGTGCCCTCCTTCTCATTTTTCCAACATATGAACGTATTTTTTTTCAATATTATCACTCGGGTTACTTCTCAAAAGGGTACAGGTATCCTTATCATTCAGTTGTCTCTGAACTTCCTTTTCATAGTTCTCCATATCCATTATAATGACACCTCCACCTTTGTCTGCTGGTTTTATAATAATATCGTGGTTCTTTTCCAATTTATTCATAGCTTAAATTCTTCTTTACTTAGGTTATATTTTGTAGTCTTCTGTGGTGGAATTTTCTCCATCTCAGAGCATACTATATTGTTAAAGCTATTAACAAAGCAACCCCTATTGAAAACCGGGTTGAAGTGGATTTAGGTTTGAAGACCCCGTTGGTTTCATAATTGTACACATTTTCCTTACGTGCAAAATATTTTTTTAAACTAACCTTTTTAATACATTTTTGTATATCCAGGTAAGTTTCAAACTTGTTTAGTTTATTCACTGGTGTGTATTTCAGACTTTTGCTTAACACAGCCTCTTCACTTTCAGTTAAAACATATGAACTTAGATTAAAGATCTTAGTGCTGGAATCCTTATTGGTTTTTGGTTTTCCCATTTTTTTTTATTAACTATTTTATTCTTATTTAATTTACTAAGACCTTTTCCCCTTTTGCCCCTGTGTGTACATCTAAAATGCTCTGCTACGTTCTTTTCCTTCCTATCGGTTCCCTCTCCAAAAAAACCTCTCTTTCTAAAGGATCGAATCTATTATTCAAAGGAAGATCATCATAATGTATTCTGAAATCAAACCTACATCTGTGGGGGTTGTTGCCATTTGTATTACAGTTTCTTTCTCTTCCCTGATTTATCCTACTCCCATAGGTGTATACGAGTTCCCATATCTCCTTCTTCCATTAACAAATCTAGGTGTATTAGGTTTGCTTCCATTAAATCCACCTTTATATTGATCCTGCCTGTAAAATTGGTTGCCTCTATGTGGTGATTGATATCTCAAATGTCTGATCTTTTTGGGTGTAATAGGTGTATTATGGATGGGACATTCTGAAAATCCATCAGAATAATTTCCTTCACTAGTCAGACTTCTTTTTCCTTCCCTTATATTTCTTAAATCACATCTTTCTCTTATAACCTTTCTTCTATCTCTATTAAATTTATGTTGTTGTATAATCAAATCTTTTTCTTTTTTAACAATCTTTAACTCCATTTTACTTTCTAATTCTTTACATTCCGGTGATTCCCTAAAAACTGCAATAAGGGATGTCATTTCTGAAATTTAATTTTCTATACATGCAAGTTCAGCTTTTCTTTCTTTAATTATTACATTAATCAATGATGGGGAACATGTCCTCAGAATATTCTCCCACTCCTCATTAAAATCTAAATTAGAAGATTTAAATGTGCACTTTTTTTTTATTTGCAGCCCTTTAGGGATCAGTTGTTCTGTCAGCTATCTCTCTAGGGTCACTGCTTCCCACCAGATTTTAATCTCTTTGGTGAGAACTTTTTCTAGTTTCCCCATAACACTTTCTAGATCCTCATCATTAAGCAATGTGGACTCTTTAATGCTATTACTTTGATCAAAAATCGATTTGACAATCATTTATCTTTTTTCTCTGTACCCTAACATGGTCAGCAGAATTGTGTGGGTAATATAGATTCTAGAAAAAATAAATTCAATCCTGCACTCCAATATAATGGAAAATGCTGCTCAGTAAAAATGTGGTCCACACCACATATATATATATATATATATAACATACAAACAAACCAAAAATACCGAGCGCAATGTCCTTTAGGGTACAACTTGTTCTACAAATGTCCAAGAAGCTTGAAGTAACTGTCAGGCAATCTTTAGGCCCACAAGGAATGTTCTTTTTCTGATGCAAATCCTCTTAAATTTGTTCCTCAAGAAAAAGGGATAGAAAAACCATTCAGTTGATTCAGTAAACTCAAATGGAATTAAAATATTCCTACTCACATCTAAGTTAAAGATTTCCATCTCCCTTCAAAATCTTTTTCAGCTTGATGCAAAAACTCTTGAAGGGATGTCCTATGCTGATAACATGTACCTCAAAAATAGTTAAAACAAGGGGTATCCCATAGTGTAATTCTATAAACACTTTATTCCACATATACACAACAATATAAAATGCCTGCATACCTGGAATAGAGGCAGTTACACAAACATTAGAAAAAGATGACAATTTTATTTCCAAGTTGTCAAATTTTATTAAGGAAAGGATTTTATTTATTTTAACAAATATTTTTTTCTGGTTTAAAGGGCAGTACTATATACAAAAAAGAGGTATGGCAATGGGAACCCGCTTCGCACCAGCCTATGCTAACATTTTCATGGGCTGGTGGGAGGACCAGGCAATTTTTGGATCAGGTTGCCTTATGGATCCGATTTATAGATGATATTTTTTTCATATGGATGGGTAATGAAAAAGAGTTGGAAAAGTTCTGTGGAATGCTGAATACGAATGATTTTAATATTGTCTTAACATATGATATCAAGGTGAATTAAGTAAACTTTCTGGATTTAGTTATTTATAGGGAAGGGAATGGTCTGTGCACGAGGAATTATTCAAAACCCACGGACAGCAACTCCTATATAAATATTAATAGCCACCATCATCCACGGTGGTTAAAAAAATTCCTAAAAGTCAAATACAAAGGGTGCATTGTAATTGCACCAGTAATTATATCTTTAAAGGGCAAACTGAGGAACTGAAAAATAAATTTACCACTAAAGGATATGATGAAAAAAATATTGATGGAATAATAAATGAAATGAAAGGAATACCACAAGAAAATTTACTAGAATATAAAGACAAAGGAACCACAGCCATTAAAGAGAAAGTTTTTCTTCCATTTATTACGACCTTCAATTCCCAATATCGCCATATTAAATATATTTTTGAGACATTGGTATATATTAGGTCATGACCCATGGCTCAAAGATATTATTCCTTCAGTTCCCCGTTTCATATATAAGAAAGCCCCAAATCTTAAAAACCACCTAGTGAAAAGTGCAATAGAGGAAAAGAAGACGGTACGTATAAAAACTGTAGGGTTTCATAGATGTGGGTCCTGTAATGTTTGCATTTCTCATAGACAACAACCCACTAAAGTGGAGAGTGTGGTTTCCAATACTACTAAAAAAGAATATAAAATCAAAGATTTTATGACATGCAATAATATTAACTGTATATATTTAATAGAATGCACCTGTGGCCTTCAGTATGTGGGCAAAACTAAAAGAAAATTGAAAGACAGGTGGTGTCAACACCTACGGAATATAAAAAAGACTTCGATAAACACTGTGTATCACAACATTTTAAAGATATACATAAATGTTCTGTATCAAATATCAAATCTTTGATCGCTTTAGAAAAAGTTTATGGGAATTGGAGGCTCAAAGGTAGCGAAAAAGCACTTGCCCAAGCTGAGATGAAACTTATTTATGATTTTAAAACCCCAGAACCCAATGGTCTGAATAATGACTTTGAAATCAAGTGGTTTTAGGTTTATGGGTAATTTTCATGGAGTTTTTATTTCCTAATTTTTTATTGTGTTTCAATGTTCTATTGTAGTTTTTTAAGGTGTGTTTTTCATCTCTAATTTTATTCTATGTGTATTTTATATGTTTTGATTTGTGTTATGTTCTGGCACTAAAGGCACTTTAATATAATACGGTGCTATGTTTCACATATTGGAACAGTAGGATTTGTTCCAAGTGTCAGGAACGAATATGATCATCCCCATTGTATTTGAAGGAACGGGGAATTAGATTTTATTTAGGAACAGAAGTGGATATGATAGGAACCGGACGCTACCTTCCGATGGGGAGGATCCTCAAACAGGACTCATAGTGCTGGAGGTGACACATATGGCATTGGATGTCACTTCTGAACTCCACTATCTGGCGGGCAATACCCTTACGGAGGATCTGCTGTTCCGGAAGTAGATGCACTATAATAAGACTTCACTGCCGGCGCAGGACCATGTGTCCACTGATGCTTATGGAGGATCCGTTGCTCCGGAAATAGACGCACTAAAATAAGACGTCACTTCCGGTGCAGGACCAGGTATCCACCGAGGTTTAGGATGTGTATAGCGCACTGATTGTAAGTTGCATAATGATGTTTATAAACATAACCTGGGTTGTTGGAGAAATGCCCACTGGATCACATGAGCGGGCATGTTTAGGATTAAGGGCTACATAAGGTCATTAAAAGTGCTTACCAGTCACACTTTGAAAAAGGCAACCTGCTGAAATGCGTTAGTGTGACTGGAGTGAGCTGTGGCCATTTGGAGAATTCAGACAGAAAGGTACCATGCTGCAGTGCTCCTTATCCGGATCATAGGACCACTGATTTATGTGCTTACATCTTGCCTTGGTCTAAAGGCCCATTCTGGTATGCAAGCATTTTATATTGTTGTGTATATGTGGAATAAAGTGTTTACAGAATTACACTATGGGATACCCCTTGTTTTAACTATTTTTGAGGTACTTGTTATCAGCATAGGACGTCCCTTCAAGAGTTTTTGAATCAAGCTGAAACATTTTTTGAAGGGAGACGGACATCTTTAACTTAGATGTGAGTAGGAATATTTTAATTCCATTTGAGTTTACTGAATCAACTGAATGGTTGTTCTATCCCTTTTTCTTGAGGAACAAATTTAAGAGGATTTGCATCAGAAAAAGAACATTCCTTGTGGGCCTAAAGATTGTCTGACAGTTACTTCAAGCTTCTTGGACATTTGTAGAACAAGTTGTATCCTAAAGGACATTGCGATTGGTATTTTTGGTTTGTTTGCACTAAGAGACTGTCCGAGGCTGCTAAAACAGCAGCCCGAGCAGTCTCCTATGCCAAAGGGGAACAATCACACTGATTGTGCCCCCCATTGTCTGTGCACCGGGCTGAGGGGCACACAGCGCCCCCCTCCCCATCGCCGCAAATTTTTTTTTTCTAAGGGGGCATGGCCACGCCTTTCCGTGATTAGGCCACGCCCCCTACCCACCCCCTGGCTGCCGGGACCAACTGCAGCATGCAGATGATGGTCGTTCATTGTGTATTAACGACCATCATCTGCAGATATATCTGCAGATCACTCGATCTGCAGATATATCTGTCAGGTCTGTACCCATCTTAAGAATCAACTTGGATATTAAGGGAGTAGAGTTGGGAGGAACAGATCATAAAAAAAACACTGTTTGCTGATGTTTTTTTTAGCAACATTTGCAAAACCAATGGTATCTCTCTTTAAACTTTCCTTAGAACTCTATAAATTTGGTCAATAATCATTTAAAAAAAAAATAAATATGAAATTGGTAGACCTAATCCTTATGGACCACAACAAATTAGGATGGAAACAAGTATTTGCATTCATATGACCCCCTCCCAAATAGACTCTTTAGGAATAACATTGACTAAAAGTCATGATAGACTTTGACAGATCAGTGTGGACGGAGACGTAGTACACGCTTACTCCTCATAACCTGGTAAGCACAACATTTTTCATGGATAGTAGAAGTTTACATAATCAAAATGAATATGGAAACATATATTAGTAGGTAGGAAAGCTGCTAAGGTGAAATAGCCCCATGGAGACTCATTTATACATTGAGGATGATAAAAGGCCTCTTCTGCAAAAATCAAAAACAATTTGATATTACACTGCTGTCCTTAAGCTTTCATGCATGGCTGCAGTTGGCACTCCTGTCAGACTTGTTTGTTTTATGTAGCTGGAGGTAATGATTACACAAATGCTGAGAACCTGGGAACATATTCAGGCTACAACTAAATGGAGTGTGGTTTATTTCTAAGCATGTCTTTTATTTTATTATTTATTACCAGTTATTTATATAGCGCACACATATTCCGCAGCGCTTTACAGAGAATATTGTAGCCCCAGTGGAGCTTACAATCTATATTACCTATGACATGCACACGTGCATACACACTATTGTCAATTTTTTGTGGGGCGCCAATTAACCTACCATTATATTTTTTGGAGTGTGGGAGGAAACCGGAGTACCCGGAGGAAACCCACGCAAGCACAGGGAGAATATACAAACTCTGCACAGTTAGGGCCATAGTGGGAATCGAACCAATGACCTCAGTGCTGTGAGGCAGTAATGCTAACCATTACACCGTCTGTGCTGCCTTTTATTACAGTGATCATGAAGGAAGCTTGTGACCTAAGCATAATGTAGGTCTGTAATGCACAGAAAACTATGTGCTGTAGTAAACAGATACTGCATTGATGAACTTCGGACCTCAAGTATATCAAGTCTATACAGTTTGTGCTTTGATTTATTTTATGACTATTTTCTCTCAGGAGAGCAGATTGGCTATACACACACAGATGTTAGGGAAAATGCATGATAGAGCATGGACAGACAGCGGTGTATGCTGGGTACTCCTTTTTCCTATAATACAGAGCCGTAACTAGACTTTTTAGTGCCCTGTGCCAGAAAGAGCATTGGCACCTCCCACTTTTTCAAATAGGGTCATAAGTGCACTTGAAAAAGGGCCATGGCCTTATGGGGAAGGGCCAGGGAAGAGATGGGGGCAGCCGGGAGGTGCTGGGGAAAAAAGAAGAGGAAGCTACAAGAAAGATAATAAACAGGAAAATTGCCAGTCCAAAACAGTGCCCCCTGCCCTGCGGTGCTCTGTGCCATGGCACAGGTTGCATCACCCTAGTTATGGCCCTGCAAGGGGCGTATCTATAATAGGTGCAGGGTGTGCAAGGCCCACACCGTTCACCCTGCACCCATAGTCTTATACTTACCTCTCCGTAATGCTGCTTTGCAGTGCAGAACTGGCACTGTAGAGCAGCAAAACTCACTGGGGAAAATGGCCATTTTACCAGTGACCTGCACATGCGCAGTACTACTGTCCATCAGGAAACGGCGTGGGCGCCATTTTCCCGGAGACCCGCACATGCGCAGTAGATTCTGGCTGTCACGGCTGCCGACACTTGAGACTCCTGGAAGGAGTCAGGCCTTCTGGGCACTATAAACTGGGGTGGTTTTAGGAATGACCTTTTCATGAAATCACAGTAACACGGAATAAAAGTAAATAGAATTTATTCACAGGTAAAATATTATAGCAACGTTTCACATAAAGTCTCAACAACACAGAAGTTCAGATATGCACTAATCAATATAGAAGTAAACCCCTATATGTAAATAAAGTCTCTGATACTAATGTGGTAGGGAGCTCCAAGTCCAATATGAGGCTAAGACCTCAGGATGGTATAATGGACCTTACTAGGGTTGAGCCCTGTAGCGTGATGAAAATCTGGAACAGGGTTGAGCCCTGCAATGTAGTGAAGATCCGGAACAGGGTTGAGCCCTGTGATGTACTAAAAGTCGGAGCAGGGTTGAGCCCTGTGATGCAGTTAAGATCCGTGACAGGGTTGAGCCCTGCAATGCAGTGAAGATCCAGAGCAGGGTTGAGCCCTGTGATGTAGTGAAGATCCGTAGCAGGGTTGAGCCCTGTGATGTAGTGAAGGTCCGGAGCAGGGTTGAGCCCTGCAGCATGAAGAGGATCCGGAGCAGGGTTAAGCCCCACATTGTAATGAGGGTCCAGAGCAGGGTTGAGCCCTGCGGAATGAAGGGGATCCGGAGCGGGGTTGAGCCCCGCGATGCACTAAGGGTCCAGCGACAATAACTGTAATGGTGCAGTTGACAACTGTAGCAAAGGTAAGTAGTAGAATACAACAGGCAGAGTAAATAATCCAGCAGGGGATGCAACCACAGCAATGGAGCAGAATAACAATACTTAGGCAATGGCAATGCTGAGCTCTGTAGTGCGGCTGGTAACCAGTATCAGAAGTTTAACCGGAACACGGGCAGAGATATAGCAAAGTCCACAGCAAACCAAAGGCACAGCAGGGATCTGGCAGGAGTCCAAGAAAGACCTAAAAGTAACATTGCACAGACACTGAGACACAGTAACAGGCTTTATACTAGAGGTCTGTGATCCATAGGAAGTTCAGAACATGTGACCCAAATGGAATCCGGTTTGAAATAAGAAGCAATCAGAAATCCCACAATCTGACAACACCTTTGAAACAGATGATCATGTTAACTCACTATCCCCAGTATGTGGAGAATGCCAGCAACCAAGATAGCTCCTTCAACGACCAAAATGGAACTTTGGCAAATGTAGTTTATCTTTACATACTGAAATAGTCACAGTCCTGACAGTACCCCCCCCCCCCCCTTTTTGGGTGGTCTCCAAACACCCACCAGGTTTTAAAGGGAATTTAGCATGAAAATTACGTATCAATTTAGGAGCATAGACATCAGAGTATTTAATCCAAGATCTCTCCTCTGGGCCATAACCCTTCCAGTCTACAAGATAGTGCAATTGATTTTGATGCTTACTTAAATCCAGAATCATATCGATCTCAAACTCCACACCTCGAGAAGTTGTTAAGGGAGGTACTTTAGGCAAGCTGTCATGAAATCAATTAAGAATCAATGGTCTAAGCAAGGAGACATGAAAGGAGTTAGGTATATGCATGGTTGGAGGTAACTGTAACTTACATGCCACTGGGCTGATAATTTTTATAATACGAAAAGGCCCAATATACCGGGGAGCAAACTTCATAGTAGGTACTTTAAGTCGAATATTTTTAGTAGACAACCAGACATGATCCCCAACAGAATATTTAGGAACAGCCGAAAGTTTTCTATCAACAAAAATTTTATAATTATGAGAGGCTTTCCTAAGACACTTATGTACCTCTTCTCCAAATGCCAGAAAAATGTTGGAGAGTAGCTTTTTTCTGGAACATCCACTGTAGGAATTGACTGAAGCTCAGGAACTCGAGGATGCCGACCAGAGTTGGCGAAAAAAAAGACTTACACCTATAGCAGATGAATAATGAAAGTTATGGGCAAACTCAGCCCAAGGCAAAAAATCCATCCAATCATCTTGGGAGGAAGAAATATACATTCTTAAGAAGGTCTCCAACTCCTGGTTCACTCTTTCAGTTTGTCCATTTGACTGAGGATGATATGCAGAAGAAAACTGTAATTTAATTTGCAATGATGAACATAAAGCCCTCCAAAACCGAGCAACAAACTGGACACCCCGATCAGACACTATCTCAGAAGGAAGTCCATGATTGAGGAATATTTATTTGATAAATATTTGTGCTAATTTGGGGGATGATGGAATTCGAGCCAAAGGACAAAAATGATCCATCTTGGTAAAATGATCCACCACTACCCAAATAACCATACACCCCCTATACTCCGGAAGATCTGTAATAAAATCCATGGAAAGTTGGGTCCACGGTTGGGTGGGAATGGGTAGTGGATGGAGAGGACCAACAGGAGACTGCCGAGAGGACTTATGTTGTACACACTTAGAACAAGAATGTATAAACTCTTGGACATCTTTTTTCATAGAAGACCACCAATAGGAACGTTGCAAAAATGAATACATTTTATGAACCCCTGGATGTCCAGAGAAACGAGAATTATGAGCCCAGGAAAGAAGTTTACCTCATTATTCAGATGCCACAAATATCTTCCCAGGAGGAGGTTCAGGAGAGATGGAAATTGAAGAAAAGGATTTATTATAGGGTACCTTTGATCCTCATTTTGTTCCTTCTCTTCTAACATTGAGCGTGAGAGAGCATCTGCCTTTTTATTCAAAGAACCTGGACGATATCTGAGGACAAAATCAAAATAAGCTTGTCGCGGGTTCAGACAATGGGCAGTCTTCAAATACAACAAATTTTTATGGTCTGTAAAAATAGTAACAGGATGTTTTGCACCTTCCAATAAATATCTCCACTCCTCCAAAGCTAACTTAATAGCTAACAGTTCTTGGTTCCCAGTTTGAGTAATTACTCTCAGCACTAGAAAACTTTCGTGAAAAGAATCCACAAGACACTGTTCTCCCATCTGCAGCCACTTGAGACAAAATAGCCCCAACTCCATAAGTGGAAGCATCCACTTCTAGCATAAATGGTTTCTCAACGTCAGGTTGAACTAGAATGGGGGCCGCAGAAAATGCATCTTTAAGTGTCTGAAAGGCATTCAATGCCTCTGGGGACCATACTTTGGGATTAGCCCCTTTTTTTGTCATAGCAGTAATTGGGGCTACAATCGTTGAAAATGTTTTGATAAACTTTCTGTAATAATTGGCAAAGCCTAAAAATCTCTGAATAGACTTTAACGAAGTGGGCAAAACCCAATCTTGAATAGCCTTTAACTTTTCAGGGTCCATCTGAAGCTCAGAACTGGAGATGATATACCCCAAAAAGGGTATAACTGGAACTTCAAAAACACACTTGGAGATCTTACCATAAAGCTTATTAACTCGAAGATGACTTAATACCTCTTTAACATGGGTATGATGATCAGAAACATTCCTGGAAAATATCTAAATATCATCAAGATAAACAATAACAAACTGGTAAAGTATATCTCGGAAGATTTCATTCACAAACTCCTGGAACACCGCAGGATCATTACATAAACCAAAAGGCATGACAAGGTTCTCATAATGGCCATCTCGCGTATTAATTGCGGTTTTCCACTCATCGCCCTCTTTAACTCTGATCGAATTATAAGCTCCCTTTAGATCAAGTTTAGTAAATAGTCGAGAACCCTTAACTCTATCAAACAATTCCGTAATGAGAGGTAAAGGAAATTTATTTTTTACCGTAATCTCATTTAGACCTCTAAAGTCGATACATGGATGAAGACCGCCGTCTTTTTTCTTTACAAAAAAGAAGCCCACTCCAGCGGGAGACGAAGAAGGCCTGATAAACCCCTTTCATAGGTTATCTTGCACATACTCCGACATGGCTTGAGTGTCAGGAACAGAGAGAGGGTATACTCGACCTTTAGGTGGCATTTTACCAGGAATAAGTTCAATAGGACAATCCCAGGGACAATGCGGTGGGAGTTCGTCTGATGCCTGCTCAGAAAAGACATCAGCAAATTCATGATAAGGCTGTGGGGGAGAAGGTGGATCATCTACTTTCACTTCAGCCAATCGTACCACAGGAATCAAACAATTTAATTTGCATTTGGGCCTCCAAGAAAGAATTTGAGAACAAGTGCAATCAATATGAGGGTTATGAAGAGTTAACCATGGTAAACCAAGAACTATATCATGCAAAGCTTCTACCCTCAACTTCATAGACTTTATTTGATGTGTAACATATCCATTAGAAATTCTAGTCCCATTTACTGCAGAAAGGGAAAAAGAACAGGTTAATTTGACAACAGGAATTTTCAACTTTTGAACCAAAGACAATGAAATAAAATTGCCAGCTGCTCCAGAATCTAGCAATGCAGAAAACTCTTGACATGAAGAACCAAAGTCAGGAATGCTCACAGAAATTAAACAATCCTTTTTGGGGGAAACTTTAGAAAGTACCCCTAGTTTGACTTCCCCTCCATCAACAAGGGACGACCGTTTCCTGGCCTTATTGGACATTTAGCCAAAAAATGTTTTGAGGATGCACAATACAAGCACAGATTAGAATGCCTTCTACGTTGCTTCTCCACTTGAGTCAATTTGGCTTTATTAATTTGCATAGGCTCATCAAATGTACCATGAACAGAGCGAAACTGGGAGAATTTTTAGAACACTCAGTGCGATTCCTCTGAACCCCTCGTTCTCGCATATGCAGATCAATTTTAATAGTCAATGAAATTAACTCATCCAAACTCTCAGGAAGATCCCAAGTCACCAACTCATCTTTAAGTCTCTCAGAGAGACCATTCCAATATGCTGCTCTTAACGCCTCATTGTTCCACTTAAGTTCTGCGGCTATAGTTTGAAAACGAACCACATACTGACCAATTGGAGCTACCCCGTGCTTTACTCATAAAATGTCCACAGATGCAGCCACTGATCTTCCAGGTTCGTCAAATATCCTTTTAAAAGTAGAAACAAAAGCTTGGTAATTAGACATTAAGGCATCATTTCTCTCCCATAAAGGAGAGGTCCACTCAAGAGCAGTACCAGACAATAATGACATAATATAAGCCACTTTAACACGAGGGGTGGTAAAACTCTGAGGTAACAATTCAAAATGAATCTCACATTGGTTGAGAAATCCTCTACATGTTTTTGGATTACCATCATAAGAAGTGGGAGTCGGTAGGCGTAAATGAGAAGCAGAAACCCCTGATGTACTTGCAACAGGAATCTTAAATTTATCAAGACGTGTAGAAAGATCCTGTAGACATTGCAAAACTTGAACTTGAGTATTTTCCTGTACTTCCAAACGGGCGGTCAAACCCTGAAGCACCTGTATCCAGTAGCCTGTTCCAGATCCGGATTCATTTTTAGGTCTGTGCAAACTGTCATGGCTGCTGACACTTGAGACTCCTGGAGGGAGGT
This sequence comes from Taudactylus pleione, assembly GCA_031769625.1. Classification (NCBI taxonomy): domain Eukaryota; kingdom Metazoa; phylum Chordata; class Amphibia; order Anura; family Myobatrachidae; genus Taudactylus; species Taudactylus pleione. The sequence goes on along the minus strand of JAUIMM010000036.1, from coordinate 10,996,832 downwards.
AGGCCTACTAGGCACAATAAACTGGTGTGGCCTTTTCATGAAAGTCAGTAGCACAAGATAAAAGTAAAATAGAATTTATTCACAGAATAAATATAATTAGCAAGGTCTCACATAAAGGACCTTATTCAGAGTCGGTTGCAAGTGCCGATGCGCTTGTAACCTACTCGATGGTTTGGCCTGCGCACACGTAGCGGCAGCAATGCGCGTGCACAAGCCCTGGAGCGACAGAGAAACTCTCACTACCAAAGGGGCGGCTGTCGATGTTGATCGACAGCTGTCCCCGCTTGGTAGGCGGGCCGGGGGGGTGGTTTCCAAAACAGAGGCGTTCCTTTACAAACGCCTACCATTTTGTGGGCGGCCGCACTGACATTATCAGTGATGTCAGTGGGGAGCTTCCTGCTCCATCAGAGCAGAAAGCTCCCTGGGGCTTACGAGTGCCCAGACCCAACCTTAGGGTCTGGTCGTAAGACCCAATGGTCGCGATGGTGATCACCATTGCGACCATCAACCTGGTCGGTCGTTAAGCTGTGGGTGGTAACCCACAGCTTAATGATCGACAAGGAGGCGGCCATTCAGGATGCAAGCGGCCGCCCTGATTCAGAGCGACCGCTTGCAACTAACGACTGCCTCTGAATGAGGTCCAAAGTCTTAAACAGCACAGAGGTTCACATATGCAATAATAAGTATAGGAGAAAATCCCCAAATATATATATGCAATCTTTAACATATAAGAACTAACGTGGTAGGGAACCCCGAGTTCAGGATGAGGCTAACACCTCAAGATGGCATTGAGGACCTTTGCCTGGGTAGAAGCCTGTAGTAATGGAAATCCGGAACAGAGCTAGCCCTGCAGAATAATATAGTTCCGGGACAGGGCCGAGAGATGAAACAAACTTGAGCCTTGTGGTGTAGTGAGGTCAGAGCAGGGTTAAACCCTGTAAGGTGATGAGATTCCAGAACAGGGTTGAGCTCTGCGGCGTGGCTAGGGTTCGGAGCGGGGTTGAGCCCCGTGATGCAGAGAAGATTGAAGCAGGTTGAGCCCTGTGATGCAATGAGATTCTGGAACAGGGTTGAGCCCTGCAGCGTAACTAGGATCCGGAGCGGGGGTTGAGCCCCGTGATGCAGAGAAGGTTGTAGCAGGGTTGAGCCTTGTGATGCATTGAGATTCTGGAACAGGGTTGAGCCCTGCGGTGTAACTAGGATCCAGAGCTGGGTTGAGACCCCGTGATGCAGAGAAGGTTGTAGCAGGGTTGAGCCTTGTGATGTGATGAAATTCCGGAACAGGGTTGAGCCCTGCAGCGTGGCTAGGGCTCGGAGCGGGGTTGAGCCCCATGATGCAGAGATGATACTGTAACGGTGCAGTTGACAACTGTAACAAAGATGAGTTCAATATCCACAGGAGCAGAAGACAACAGGCAAAGTAAATAGTGCAGCAAATGATGAAACCACAATGGTAGAGCAGTAAGCAATACTTAGGCAATAGCAATGCTGGGCTCTGTAGTGCAGCGGGTAACTGGCACCAGAAGTTCCTCTGGAATATAACAAAGTCCACAGCAATCCACAGGCACAGCAGGGATCTGGCAGGAGTCCAAGAAAGACCTGAAAGCAACATTGCACAGACACTGAGACACAGTTAGTAACAGGCTTTTTTACTAGAGGTCTGTGATCCATAGAAGTTTCAGAACATGTGACCCAAATGGATTCAGGTTTGAAATAATGAGCAATCTAGGAATCCCACAACCTGACGACACCTTGGAAACAGATGATCACTTTAATACTCTATCTCCTGAATGAGAAACATGCCAGCAAGCAGGATAGTTCCTCCAGCGACCACAATGGAACTTTGGCAAAAGTAGTCTATCTTTATGTACTGAAATAGTCGCAGTCCTGACATGGAAGCTGACATACAGTGGCAGGAGGATGCTAGAATGGATCAGTTTCTAGAGCCAGAAAGGCAGCAGTCATTAATGACGCGATTAATGGATATGCCGGACAGACAGATGTCTTTTTTGAGCGCACATTTGCTTGTGGTTTTGCAAACTAAACACAGCCATTACCACACATCCAGTGTACCCAGAACACACATATGGGCAGTACAATAGGGGACCCAATTATTACAACCCTAGCACTAAAACAACACAAACAAACCTAGAGTCACCAGAGTATACAGTGCATAGGCAATTGCCCTAAACATACCTATCTTAAATATTTTATCATTGTACCAACCGCCACATTTACTATTTTATTATTGTTTTTTCTATTGTGTCGGTAATTATAATGTTTATTGTGTGAAGGCACTTTTCAAATATTTTCATACGTTACAAAGCAAAATTTTATAGTGTGGCTAGAGATGTGCACTGACCCCCAAATTTTGGTTTTGGTTCTGATCTTCTCTGGTTTTGGATCTGGATTGGTTTTGCCAAAACCTCACCTCTGTGTTTAGTTTTTCGGTTTTGATTTTGGATCTGGATTTTTTCTTAAAAAAAAATCATAAAGTCCGCTAAAATCACATACAATGGGCCTTTTTTTTCCCTACAGTATTATTAACCCCAATAACATTAATTTCCACTCATTTCCAGTCAATTTTGACCACCTCACAGCTCACTATATTGTTTTCATCCAGTTTAGGTCCAAAATTTGCACCAAGCTAGCTGGCTGACTAAGCTAAGCGGCAGCAGTGGGCGGCACAAACACATGGCAGTTCAACTTCAAACACGTCACATCAGGAAACACTTTTATTATTGAAGAGAGGCCTGAGGGAGTTGGAGTATGTATGTAGTTGAAGGCAGGGCAGGGACAAGAAGGGTTGATTGGTAGTAAATTTAATTTCATTTTTTGATTCCAAAGAATATTTATGAGGGAGAAGGGGAGGGGAGGAGGCATTTACAAAAAATGATTTATACATTCACATCAGTCCTTGCAACAGAATAATCATTGAGCATGGCTGCTGCTGCTACTGCTGGGAGTGGATTTTCTCATCCCAGAAGGGGATTAGGCAGACTTCTAGTAGTGCTTTCCACATGAAAAAGCATTCCCAACCTTTACAGGGACATTAAAAAAACAGAGTTAGTTAGTGGCCTCAACTGTAAGATCTATGATTTAAAGCAGGGGCAGCCAACCCTGAGAGCTACCAACAGTGCATGTTTTCCAAGTCTCCTCACAGAATAATAACTGTAATAATTAACTCCACCTGTGGATATTTAAAATGTATTGGTGAGTAATGAATACACCTGTGCACCAGCTAGGTGGTCTGGAAAACATGAACAGTTAGTAGCTCTCGAGGACTGAGATTGGCTACCCCTGATTTAGGCCTTATGTTGAGTCTTTCTTGAGAATCCTGCACCTACTTCTGTGGCTAGGAGTGGATTTTCATCCCAGAAGAGGACCAGGAAGAGTGCTTTCCAAAAACAAATAAACAATTGACTTAAAAAATCCTTTGCAAACCTTCTCTAAAGGCATTTCCCAACCTGTACAGTGACATTAAAGAAAACAGTTAGTTAGTGGCCTCAAGCATAAGATCTATGATTTAAGGCAGGGGTAGCCAACCCTGAGAGCTACCAACAGTACATGTTTTCCAGGTCTCCTCACAGAGTAATAATTGAATTAATTAACTCCACCTGTGGATCTTTCCAAATGTATTGGAGAGTAATGAATACACCTGTGCACCAACTAGGTGGTCTGGGAAACATGAACTGTTAGTAGCTCTCAAAGACCGAGGTTGGCTACCCCTGATATAGGCCTTACATTGTGTCTTTCTTGAGAATCCTGCACCTGCTTCTGTGGCTAGGAGTGGATTTTCAACCCAGAAGGGGACCAGGAAGAGTGCTTCCAAAAACAATTGATTTAAATAATCCTTTGGATTAGCGTATGTAAAGGCATTTCCGAAACTGTACAGGGACATTTTAAAAAAAAACAGAGTTAGTTAGTGGCCTTCAAACTGTCGTAGTTTCCGTGGTCCACTTAACCATATTACTTAGATATGTGAACTAGTGGAACAGAGCATTAAATGCAACATTTCAGTTTAAGGTTAAGTTTTACATTGTGTCTTTCTTGGGAATTCTTGAGCATGATGCCTGCTTGTTGGGAGAGGATTTTCATCCCAGAAGGGATGAAGACATTCTTTTTTCTTCCCAACAGACACATATATGAAGAGAAAGAGATACATGTAAATAACTACTGGCAGAAAAAAGAGGCAATTTAGGGATATATATTGAAGTTTCTGAAAATGAAAAGTGTTCATGTTGCCACTTGCTATGGGCAACATGAACATTAACTGTCTTTGCTATACCTGAGCTGCCAACCAGTGTGTACTTGCTCAGAAAGAGTTTTCAGCACAGCCGGGAACCTTGTCAGTGATCGGCCTGAGACTACTTTCCCAAAATGTGGAAAAGATGATGTCCATCAAAATGAACTACAAATTCTACGAGAAAGACCTTTACCGTCAATTACATTCAAAAATTACAGAGGAACCTGTAATGGTGGATTCCAGCGGGGACAAATTAATATTGTGTGAAGAAGATGATGTATACATCACCCCAGATTATACCATCACCCAAGCCTATATCATCATCCCATCCTGTGTTGTGTATAAATTACAGCTGTGCTCCCAGTTAGATTGGGCATTCATTGTCCTCTTTAGTGGATGTGAGCTCCATTTTAGTCCATATCACCACACCTCCTACACATCTTCTGACCTGGGCTACAGGAGGAGCAGCTGCACTCTGGAATACGGTTGCATGGAGTTGCCCCTCTGACTCACTGAAATTCAGATAGAGGGACCATGGATAGGGTGTAGGGACACTATAATCAGAGAATGCAGTTTTAGCTGCTTTATTCCATTTTTTAAATGATATCCTCTATTTTCACCTTTGAAAATGTTTATGCAAATCTCAGCAGAAGCGTTTGTGATGCCATGGCTAACGCACACACACAAAACAAAAAAACACATTGATTGATTAATTATATTTTAGGGGGCACTTGGGAGAGAGAGCACATGAAAAAGGCAGCAGCCTCTTGATAAATGACACAGGCAACACAGCACCCCTGCGCACATACGTTGCTGATAAATGTGGCTAACGCGCACACACAAAAAAATGTTTTGTTTTTATTTTCACACTGGGGGTGAAGAGCACCCCTGATAGAGGCAGCAGCCCCTTGACAGACAGGAGCACAGCACCCCTGCGCAGTTACGCCAATGACAGGTGTGGCTAAACATGCACACAAAAATTTTTTTTATTTTTTGGGCAGCAGCCCTTTGACAGACAGAAGCAAGCATAGCACCCCTGCGCACCTACGCTGATGACAAGTGTGACTAACATGCACACAAAAAAATAAAAAAAATTTTTGTCAGCAGCCCCTTGACAGACAGGAGCACAGCACTCCTGTGCAGCTATGCGAATGACAGGTGTGGCTAACATGCACACAGAAAAAATATTTTTTTTTTCACACTGGGGGTGCATGAAGAGCACCCCTGAAGGACAGCGCACCCCCTGGACAACACAGCACTACAGCCAGCCAGCCCCTATTGACAGGACAACAGCCAGCCAGCCAGCCCCTATGGGTAGGACAACAGCCAGCCCCTCTATACACAACAGCCCTTATGGACAGGACAACAGCCCCTCTATAGACAACAGCCAGCTCTTATGGACAGGACAACAGCCAGCCCCTATATGGACAACAGCAGCCAGCCAGCCCCTATGGTCAGCATCAGCAACAGATCCCAGCTCCCTCCCTCTTCACGCTCCACAGCCAGAATGAAAAATGGCGGCGATCACGGGACTTTTATAGAATCCAAAACCCGTGAGAATCCGACAGCAGGATGATGACGTTTTGCCTCGTTTTAAGATCCGAGTCAGGCGGGAAAACCCCAAGCCGACTCGGATCTGCCTCAGATCCCCATAGTTCAGGTGGGTTCGGATGTCAGGGAACCGAACCCGCTCATCCCTAGTCAATAACAATAGCCCCAAACATCCCAAGATAATCACCGCCCTTCCCCCATTCAAATATATGTTCACCTTTCATAAGGAGGAAACATTGTTGAACTAAAATACACCTCAGTTCTAGGCATAAAGTTTTGTGGGAGCCCCAGGGCAATTAACTTGTGGGGCCCTTACAATTAAAATTATCAGTATAATATGCTGGTGATGTTACCGAAAAGTATTTTGTATTAATTTCATACTTGTTAAGTATGATTAACTTTACTAAATGGGTCCAATCATGAGAGGAGGCTCTTCTTGGCACAATAACAATGGCTAGTCTAGGTCATCTATAGGCTAAAAGACTTTCCTTTGGGACCTTTCTTATCCAACTGTTATCAGGAAGTGTAACTGTGGGTCCTGTATAGAAAATACTAATGTTCCACCTTAATTAAAGCAGTTTTGTCACTATGATGTACTGTCCTATCTTTTTGAATACCTGTCTGCCCTGTATCTCCAACTATTCCTTTCTCTTCTATAAGATAGAAAATGTCTCTTCCTCCTACACATCTCTCTTTTCAGTTACTGTATAAACATACACACAGGCTGGGATACAACAGCAGGACTGTCACTGCTACATCACAAAGAGTGTCAGTGATGTCACTCAGCTGGTTTCAGGGCTGTATATACTCACTATGTACTTCTCTAACTATAGCTGCCAGGTCAAGCCAAGCTTATTTTATAGCTGAAACAAATGTATTTAAAAACAATTAACCTATCCGAATGTAATAAATACATATTAATAAATGCTCACACATTTGGGATAGACTGTGTATATATAAAAACATTGTTAATACGAAAATTGTATAACACAGTCTTACAAATTATTTAGCTTAATCAGTTTCATGAAGATTAATTCCACTGACATAACATACAATAATAGGGTTGATGTAAGGTGTTCATAACATATAATACTAAGATAATAAAAAATAATAGGATATATCATAAATTAGTATTCATAATATTTAATTGTATATATAATAATGTTAAAGAATACTAAGATATTATATAATACTAGTATTTTGGACCTGCGAACATGAAACATTATCTGCATGGGAACCTGTAGTAATTGTGACCAGTGTTGCCAGGCTTTATTTTTCCTCTATCTCCCTGTTCCCCTATCTGCTTCTCTGTTCAGCTCTCTTATTCCGTCTTATTCCGGACCATGCTTCAGGATGGTGCGCCATTCTACAGCTCCCACTGCTCCATGTGTCAGTACATGGCAGTGTGAGCTGGGGGGACCTCTCTCCAGAACGTCACTAACAACCAACTGTGCAACTGCTACATGGACATTTAGGGGCATATTTATCATTCACAATACGCATTTTAAATGCAGATGTGATATATATTTTACGAATAAATTCACAAAGTAAAAATGTAAATTTTCAAGCAAATTTAGTAAGTTCTTACCAGGAGACTGGCTCCTATAAAAGATCCCATTCCTGCAAAGAGCTGGTAACAGGGTGATAGCATATACCGTATGCTATCACTCTGCTTCCTGGTTTGGGTGCCCTGTGCATACTGTGCATGCACGACCTTCTCCGAAAGAATTCCTGACACAGTAGTCCATAAGCTAACGGGGTCAGCTATTTAGGTCAAGCTCTGGAATAGCTTGGTAAATACAACTGCAGCCGGAAATGGAGGAATTGTGGCAGATATCAGAGTAACCTGCTACAATCAAGACAGGGATGAATCTTGCACCAGTGTCTTTATCCTAACTAATATCTTCAACGGTCCTTATCTCAAATCTGTAGTTACATGTCTCTACCGTATAGTTATATGGCTTCTATGAGGTGCTACGCTCTACTCAATTTTTACATATATCACAAAAATAAGAAGTGAAAGGTAAGTCGTTTCGAGGGTGCACTAGCGACCACAAATATATACTTTAAAAGTTATAAACTTTATTGGTGTTTATTAAATATTTCTAAGTTAAAATAGGTGAAATCTAAAATTAAAGAACATAAAAAAATTAATGAAAAATAATAAAGTGTTGTTCAGTTTCTGTAAATCACTTATTACAGCTAATTGCTTTTTTTTTTTCCATAATAGTTTTTATTGAAAGTTTAATACAAAGAAATGGGGATACAGAAGGAAAAAGAAGGGAAAAGGGGTAAGCCAGACATATAGTATATCACAATATAAATCAATCGATCTTGGTCCTTATACATATAATTGATACTTAAACTTTTTAGGACAAGAAAAATGTTTTATAAAACACTTCACAACACATATAGACAAAATACTAAATATTCAGTTAATGGAGCTACCCCGGATCTGCGTGAGGTGAACAGAGAACACCGGGAACAACCGGAACACTATAAATGGTGGAAACGCCTTGTTTTTCCCTATTCAGCTAATTGCTTTTAAGTAATCACACACTGTTATGTCTTAGTTTCATACCTTATGGCCAGAGAGTATAATAGAATGTTATTCCCTCACTAAGGAAGAGATGGGTATTGTGTAGTCTAGCCCTTCAAATATATCCAATCAGTTCCTCTTAGGTAACTGCATAACTGGCACTATCACCTTTGTAATTTCATCATTCTGATAATATTCTTTATTAACTACACAAATTTTTACTGTGCTACTCAAATGTATTCATGTCCTGCTATTGAGGATTCATATAATATCCCACACAGGAACAACTCAGTAATATATATTCTTAATATCTATTCTCACATTAATCACCAATTAGGATGTGGCAGGTTAGGGCTACATATGCAGTATCAATTAGCTTCTGCCATTCGATCCTAGCATATTGTTATCATTGCTTTTACTCATGTGCTTTGCCTTGACAAAGCCTGAATGGTGAAACGTCCGTAGGCTCTCTGCAGCTGTTGTCTATGTTCTGAAAATATTGAAACACACTGTTATTGTTTATGCTGTTAGATTGAGAGTGATTCATGTGTTACACTGTATACCTGCTGACTTTTTAGCCACCTCCAAACAAAGCAATGAGAAAGCACTGACAGCTTTGGCAGAGGACAGGGTAATATGGAAGCACATGAGTAAAATCAATGATAACAACAATATGCTAGGATCGAATGGCAGAAGCTAATTGATACTGAATATGTAGCCCTAACCTACCACAACCTAATTGGTAACTTTTAAATTATATTTTTGGGGTCGCTAGTGCACCCTCAAAACTACTTACCTTTCTCTTCTTATTTTTGTGTTACCTGCTACAATCCCTCCATGTTATATCTGGGAGATACTTAATATTTGCATGTACCACCAAAAAAGGTGTTACCCCACAAATATTAATTGATAATTTGCCCCTTAGACTGATTGTGTGTGTTTGAAATGGGGTGTGGCCTCATAGCACATCCTCCTGTTTTTGGCACTATGGTGGCATGCCCAGTGCTCCGCGAGCAGCTGGGCTGCCCCCAGGGTCTCCTCCCTGTGCTGTTTAGATGCCGTGCACATGTGCATAGCATCTATTCAGTATTGACCCAACAGCAGCATTAATCGAGTGCTTCTCCAACCTTCCCCCTGTCCACTGTACACTGTGGACCGTTGGTGGAACAGTGTCTGAAAAGCGGGACTGTCCTGCTGAAAACAAGACAATAGGGAGGTAATTATAATATAAAGAGTGTACTTTACATAACATACACTTTACTAGGATCTGATCATTGGTGGAATTGGCAGAATGGTGAATGTACTGTAAACATAATTGGCAACTCTCGCTGATTGTCAGGGAGACTCCCTGAAATAGTAACAATCTCCCTGTCTCCCTGAAGAGTCTAGCAATCTCCCTGATTGCACTTTCCCCCATTATGTAGCTGATAAATACCAAAAAAAACAGATATATACATTCAAATAGGATCATTAGTATCATTTCCTTATATTGGTTATAATGCACAAATATACCTATGGCTACATGAAAAGCATCAGTGTGTTTTCATTGACAAGTTAGATCTTGCTAACAGCTTTGGGGCTCATTTACATTTGGATGTAAGTCAATTTTATGGCATGCCTCTCAGATGTAACCGTACACGCCCACTTTACCGCCGCACTCATAGGTGCTGCTTTCACAATCTTCCTGAAATGCTTTTTCAAAAGTAGGCAAGTATGACTGTAAACGGAGTCGTAACTAGACTTTTGGTGCCCTGTGCCAGAGAGAGCATTATCGCCCCCCTATTTTTTAAATAGGGACATAAGATAGTGCACCGGAAAGAGGGCCATGGCCTCATGGGGAAGGGCCAGGGAAAAGATTGGGGCAGCCAGGAAATGCTGGGGATAAAAAAAAGAGGAAGCTACAAGTGAGAATGATAACAGGAAAATTGACAAGCCCAAACTGCGCCCCCTGCCCTGCAGTGCCCTGTGCCATGGCACTGGTCGCACTACCCTAGTTACGGCCCAGACTGTAAATAAATGGTTGGGAGCCATCTAGCCTGCTTGAAGCTTTAAGAATTTTGAGAAAATCATTTGACGGCTTGAGGCCTAATTTTTTATGTTTTTTAACAGTATTTAATAGAGATGTGCAGATATGTGATCTATAGCCCAACGTAAATGGCTGATATGTGCACTGCTGAGCATTGCGACCATGCTCTGCAGCACAATGCATTGAATTGACACCAATGTATTTGACTAAATAGTATTAAAAAGCATTTAAAGTCATGTCACACATATACATGGGGCCCCACAAACACAAGGGACACACAGAAAGGCAGGCAAAAGCACACATAGCACGCAGACAGACTGACACATACATGGGGCACACACATAGGCAAACGCAGGGGGGGTTTCCGTCTGCCTGGAAACCATCCTCCCCAGCTCACACCATGACCACAATAGAAATAGTAATATAATAGAATTGTACTAGTGCTGTATGTTCTTCTCAGTATCACAAATGAAATGATTAGCACCACCTGTGGATCTTTTAACCTGTATCAATCAGTAATAAATAACCTGTGCACCAACTAGGAGATCTGGAAAACATTCACTGTTAAGGATGTGCTGCTATAGAGCCCAATATGTACATACAGTCAGGTGCATAAATTTTGGGACATTGACTGAATTTTCATATTTTGGCCTCTATTCACCACCACAATGGCTTTGACATGAAACAAACAAGATGTGCTTTAACTGCAGACTTTCAGATTTAATTTGAGGGTAATTACATCCAAATCAGGTGAACGGTGTAGGAATTACAACGGTTTCTATATGTGCCTCCCACTTTTTAAGGGGCCAAAAGTAATGGTACAAACTAAACAATCCTATATCTAACTTTCACTTTTTAATACTTTGTTGCAAATCCTTTGCAGGCAAATATAGCCTGAAGTCTGGAATGCATAGACATCACCAGACGCTGGGTTTCATCACTGGTGATGCTCTACCAGGCCTCTACTGCAAATGTCTTCAGTTCCTGTTTGTTCTTGGGGCATTTTCCCTCCAGTTTTGTCTTCATCAAGTGAAATGCATGCTCAATCGGATTCAGGTCAGGGGATTGACTTGGCCATTGCATAACATTCCACTTTTTAGCCTTAAAAAACTCTTTGGTTGCTTTTGCAGTATGCTTCGGGTCATTGTCCATCTGCACTGTGAAGCGCCATCCAATGAGTTCTGAAGCATTTGACTGAATATAAGCATATAATATTGCCCGAAACACTTCAGAATTCATTCTGCTGCTTTTGTCAGCAGTCACATCATCAATAAATACAAGGGAACCAGTTCCATTGGCAGCCATACATGCCCACGCCATGACACTACCACCACCATGCTTCACTGATGTGGTGGTATGTTTTGGATCATGAGCAGTTCCTTTCCTTCTCCATACTCTTCTCTTCCCATCACTCTGGTACAAGTTGATCTTTGTCTCATCTGTCCATAGGATGTTGTTCCAGAACTGTAATGGCTTTTGTAGATGTTGTTTGGCAAACTCTAATCTGAACTTCCTGTTTTTGTGGCTCACCAATTTTTTACATCTTGTGGTGAACCCTCTATATTCACTCTTGTGAAGTCTTCTCTTGATTTTTGACTTTGACACATATACACCTACCTCCTGGAGAGTGTTCTTGATTTGGCCAACTGTTGTGAAGGGGATTTTCTTCACCAGGGAAATAATTCTTCTGTCATCCACCACAGTTGTTTTCTGTGGTCTTCCGGGTCTTTTGGTGTTGCTGAGCTCTCCGGTGCGTTCTTTCTTTTTAAGAATGTTCCCAACAGTTGATTTTGCCACACCTAATGTTTTTGCTATCTCTCTGATGGGTTTGTTTTGATTTTTCAGCCTAATGATGGCTTGCTTCACTGATAGTGACAGCACTTTGGATCTCATATTGAGAGTCGACAGCAACTGATTCCAAATGCAAATGTCACACCTAGAATCAACTCCAGACCTTTTACCTGCTTAATTGATAATGAAATAATGAGGGCATAGCCTACACCTTTCCATGAAATAGCTTTTGAGTTGATAGTTCCATTACTTTTGGCCCCTTAAAAAGTGGGAGGCACATATAGAAACCGTTGTAATTCCTACACCGTTCACCTGATTTGGATGTAATTACCCTCAAACTAAATCTGAAAGTATGCAGTTAAAGCACATCTTGTTTGTTTCATTTCAAAGCCATTGTGGTGGTGAATAGAGGTCAAAATATGAAAATTCTGTCAATGTCCCAATATTTATGCAACTGACTGTATATGTCCAGGGCAGTGCTAGGTTCCTCTGCTGCTCCCCCAGACTTCCGGACTTGCTCTAATACTCTGGAATTGTGCCCACATCTAAAATAAAACCATTCAGCTCAGGCAGGATGGCCTTACTGCTGCATTTAATGGGTTACAGTGATTGCTGGTCCTCTATATGCTGGAATTATGACACACCATATACTTTGTATGACACATATTAAAGCTGGTTAAGTAGCTGGTTAAGTGCTAATTATGCCCTCTTCATGGTCTGGCCACACTCACTCTAAAATCAGGCATTTGGAAATCCCCCTTGAGAAATCCTGCATTTGCCACGGACACAGATATAGGAGACATACATGGAGCACACAGACAGGGAGGCATGTACGTGGGGACACACACATGTGAACACAGACATGCGAGAAATACATAGAAGCCACATACAGGAAGGCATATACTAGGGATGAGCGGGTTCGGATCTCAGAGATCCGAATCCACCCGAACTTAGGGTATCTGAGGCAGCTGCGAGTCAGCTTGGGTTTTCCGGCCTGACTCAGATCTGAAAACGAAGCAAAACGTCATCATCCTGCTGTTGGATTCTCGCGGGTTTTGGATTCTATAAAGGACCCACAATCGCCGCCATTTTTCATTCTGGCTGTGGAGAGTGAAGAGGGAGGAGCTGGGAGCTGTGCTGTGCTGCTGTGCATAGGGCTGGCTACAGTGTTGCTTAATGTCCATAGGGGCTGGTTGTTGTCCATATAGGGGCTGGCTGGCTTGTTGTTGTGACTGAGGTTGTCCTGTCCATTCATAGGGGCTGGCTGTCTGTTTTCCATTTATAGGGGCTGGCTGGCTGTTGTCCTGTCCATAGGGGCTGGCTGACTATAGTCCATAGGGGCTGGCTGGCTGTTGTCCATAGAGGCTGGTTGTTCTGCTGCATTGTCCAGGGGGTGCTCTGTCCATAAGGGGTGCTCTTCACCCACCCCCAGTGTGAAAAAAAAATACATTTTTGTCATCACACCTGTCATCAACGTAGGTGCGCAGATGTGCTGTGCTGCTGTGCTGTCTGTCAAGGTGCTGCTGCTGCCTCTTTCAGGGGTGCTCTTCACCTCCAGTGTTAGCCACACTTGTCAGCAATGAAGGTGCGCAGGGGTGCTGTGCTGCTGTCTGTCAAAGGGCTGCTGCCTCTTTCAGGTGTGCTCTTCACCCCCCTTGTTAAAAAAAAATTTCTGTGCATGTTAGCCACACTTGTCAGCAACGTAGGTGCCCAGGCGTGCTGTGCTGCTGTCTGTCAAGGGGCCGCTGCCTCTTTCAGGGGTGCTCTACACCCGCAGTGTTAATAAAAAAAATTAAAAAATTCTGTGTGTGGTGGTGTGCATTAGCCCCAACTTAGCTGTGCTATAATTGCTTGGTGACACTGCTGTAAGGCCGCAGTGAGTATGGAGGATAGTCACATGACCTGGAGAGCAGGATCCTCATACCAGTCTTGTAACTGCCGGTAGCAGTCATTGTCAAAGTCAAATAATTGGTTATGATTGTTGTGCAATTATTATCTGATGATCTAATCATCTATGGTCTGATGATGTGTTTCCACGATGCTACTTTGCATCGCGCAATCCGATGCGCTAAACTGCGAATTCACAACACACATTCACTGATGCACATAACGCACAAATATATAAATGTATATATATAAATATACACGGACGCTCATATGCGTATGCACATACTTACACATGGACGCTCATTTGTATATATTTGCTAATTCAACACACAGACGCACATATGCAGATGCATATGTGCAAGATGGTTCCCATTCACAATAGTTACTAACCAGAGTTATTAAAGGTATTTTTAACTAATAAATATGATGTAATATGCACTTAAATGAGATCTAAAGTTTAGAGCATAGTGGACATGTCATGTTTGGTATCATACTAAATCCCTGTTTATTTGCAGACTCCCATTCCTATCGGCAAAGGAGTCGCATCTTGTGTACGCTAGTTATGGATGATAGGGAGTTATTGCATAGAATGTTATTATCTGTATGCAGTGTTGTAGCTAGTATTAACCAGTTATTCGGCGGGAAACTACATAAAGAGACATGTTGGAGAACTGAGACATGCCCCTGATGACACCGTATGAACCGACCAATGACCAGGGCATCCAGAAGCAATAACCAATGGAAACTTGTCAACTAGTCCCTTTGTTAACTCTGAACTCTGTAAGGTATATAAACTGCATCCCGATCCCAGTGTTCAGACATCCTCTTTGATGATCACAGACTTCTGGATTGATGACTGTATACTGGGACCAGTGTGCATGCGTATGTATCGGCTTGTACTATTTTATTGCATTTTACTCTAGTTGTTAAATCTTTCGTGTTACTTTTTCTTTACATAAATAACTTTTTGTGCTTTGGAATCACACGATTGGACTGGAAAGCAATTCTTTCTTAAGCGACTTGCAGCGCTAAATAGCGACTAGTGACCATTAGGAATCAATAGATGGGGGCTCGGCCTTGAGGTCACGCTACCGGAAATTACTCAAAGCGGCAACCGGATTTCGATTCCACAACAAAGGGTGGACGCATCACATACGGATAAGAACGCAATGTGTTTTAAACCTGTTTTGTACTCAGTGTTGTGAAATCAAATATCCATTCTTTGGGTGATCTAAGGAGCGCTGATTAGAATCCAGGGACAAGAGAAAAAAGTCAGTTTCTTTTATTGTCAATTTACGCTGCAATAGGCAATTCGCATATAGCGTATGCGTCTTCCCTGTATTACTGCCACATGTTTAAACAATCATTGTAATAGTTAGTCTTGTATCACTTGTTAAAATACCCTGAATAGGTATTGACAATAGGGAAAGCATTTTTCTGCGCAGAAAACAAAAGGTATATGAATGTGAAACGTATGCTTGTGATGTCATAAGGATAAGGAAAAAGAAAAATGGAGAGAAGGTTTTTACTTTTTGAACTGTTGAAAAGAGACAGGGCCGGCTAAGGTGTCCAAGAGGCGGATAGGGCCAGCTGAAGCAGTATACATAGCAGGTATAACTGAGCGAGAAAACTAAGCCGTTTTTCTCGGCCAAACCCCCAATAGTAATCGCAAAATCCATTGATAAGGTGTAGTGTCTCTGGGCAATGTGATTGGACCGCACGATAGTGGAAACCGTGATTGTGACTTGGGGGTCGTGGGAGGAAGTCACTGGCAAGGCTAAGTGGTGAGATACTTAGATGCTACCAGTGAAAATTAACTCGAAGTAGGAAGCGGTAGACGAAGCTTGGTGTAATTCGTCTGTAAAGCAGGAGTATAGTATAGGCTAGATTCTGTTCCCTCATTTGTGCAAAACTGACAAAATGTTTAGCGGTCATTTGTGCACAAGTGGGTAGAAGTGCATGGACGCAGCTTGTTGTAATTCGTCCACTGGTCGAAATCTCTACCAATAGTAGCCAAAGCGTTTTCCCAGATGGGTGCTAAGCAGTCACTAGGGATGGTCGATGAGATGCTGCTTATGAATCGGGTCGTCAAAGGTACATAATGAATGTGAAGTCTGGCGGGTACGCTACTGCATACTGCGACATATGGGTCAAGATGACCAAGGGATATGTGAAACCCTTTCCCAAAGTTGGCAGTTTCGATTCGGAGGTACTAAATACAGTTAGAGATAACATATGTTTAGTCAAATCTCAAAAGAAAAGAGTAAAGTATAATGATTGTTTAAAGTTGTGGCAGCACGAGGGGAACACGTGGCACAGTGGTGTATGTGCATCGCAAAGCAGCATACTCACACCGCTAGGCAGCGTGCACATGCCGCAAAACAGCATGTTCATGACGCAAAATAGCGCACTCACGTTGCATAGTAGCATGCCGCAAAACAGCGTACTCATGCCGCAAAGTAAGATGTTGCCCGGTAGCGTACCCACGCTGCAAGGTAACGTCATTGTGCATAAAGGAGACAGCGCAAGCGCACCTCGGTCGCCATATGCGACCGCAGGTGAAAATACAGCCGATACCAAAAATAATGAAAAAATCGTATTAAGTAACTTGTATCTTGATTTAAGTCCCCTCAAGGAAAATGTTTTGGTAGAAGATGATGAACCTACTGTAATTTCAGCCATTACACATGCTGTTAATATGTTTCACAGAGAGGAAAGGCAGCGATCCAACCAGCAGGGCCAGCAGCTGAAATTGGTGAGACTAGTGGAGACTGTACTAGGAGAGGTAACCCTGAACAAAGTCAGACCCTAGGAAAGTTAGCCAAATACCAGAAATGTATTAAAGATTTAGGTAATGCTCATGAGCCAACTAATAAGGATTGGAGAGAGGTAGTAAGGAATCGGTGTGGAATACTGCCGGCCGCATGGAATCGGTTCGATTCCCGGCAGCGCCTGGCTGACAAAAGCAGAGTTCCCGGCAGCGGAAGCCCGACAGCGCTGGAAATCCCGATCCCCGCTAAGGTAAGTATAAACTAACCTAACCCCCTAACCCTCCTTAGGGGTGCCTAACCCTAACCTCCCCACCAAGCGCCTAACCCTAATCCCCCACTAAGTGCCTAACCCTAACCCCCCCTTCCCCGCTGCCAAACCCTAAGTCCCCCCCGGGGGTGCCTAACCCTAACCCTCCCTCCCCCTAGCCTAACCCTAACCCTCCCGGGGGGGTGCCTAACTCTAACTCCCCCCCGGGGGCCCTAAACCTAACCCTCCCCCCCATGGCTGTCCGCTCACGGCGCCCGGCATCCCTTCGATCGGGATGCTGGGCACCTGTCTCCCGGCATCGGGGAAATGACAGGCGTCTAGATATAGACGCCCGGCATTTCACCCTCGCCGGGATATGACAGTCGGGAAGCCGGCTGTCGGTATTAAGGCAGCCGGTTTCCCAATTGTATAGCGGTATTAAGGGCCTGTCTCCCTTCAAATACTGATGTGCAAAAGTTTGTAAAGTATTGTGTATTGGAGGAGGATGAATCCTTAACTAATGAGGATAACCAGGCAAATATAAAATGTATAATAACACAATTGGTTATATATTTCACAGTGGTAGTTAACTGGAGTAAAATCTTCACTATTAAACAAAAGGATAGTGAATCTGCATCAGATTATTTTGCCAGAGCACTGCTAACAATAACCCAGTACACTGGGATAGCAAATATTAAAGATGATGTACACCACAGGGAAGTAGCTGTTACGGTACTTATGGATGGTCTCAAGGATAATCTAAAAACTAGAGTGCAAACCTCTCTACCTAACTGGAGAGGAATTACTGTAGATGCACTTAGAGAGTCAGCCATGATAAGAACATTGGCAGAAGGAAAGAGGCACTGAGTGAGAAATTAATGGCAGTAAGCATTCAGGCTATAGAGGGATCACATACACAACCACAGTCTTACAACACATACCAGCATAGGGGTAATACAGTTAGGTGTTTTAATTGTAATAAAGAAGGACACATACAGAGGTACTGTAAATTCAGAAATCGGGGGTAATCTAAGAAGGAAACACCCGGGTACACTCAGAGAGGGCACTCACAAGATTCATGAAATTTCCAACTGTCACCTGCTCACATAGTGACAGCCAATGCTCTGCTGGAGGATGATAGTCAGTGCTAGGGGTCAGGTCATACCTGTAGTCTACAGCCATTCAGGTTAACTGAGAATACTAGGGAAGAACCTACAATGACAGTTGATATATCTGGTACTAAACACACTTTTCTTTTAGATACAGGGGCGACCAGATCCGTGATAATTTCTCCATTTCATTTACAGGTTACCAACAAGACCCTAGCAGCAGTGGGAGTAACGGGGAGGGTACAGTATTACCCTCTAACCAGATATGCAGACACGGCCGCCATCAGGGGGGGGGGCTGCCGGGCCTTGAGTCCAGGGCCCGGAGAGAGCTGAAAGAGAGGGGGGCCCGGATGCAGACTCTGTTTATTTGCAGACTCCCATTCCTATCGGCAAAGGAGTCGCATCTTGTGTACGCTAGTTATGGATGATAGGGAGTTATTGCATAGAAAGTTATTATCTGTATGCAGTGTTGTAGCTAGTATTAACCAGTTATTCGGAGGGTAACTTCACAAAGAGACCGTTGGAGAACTGAGACATGCCCCTGATGACACCGTATGAACCGACCAATGACCAGAGCATCCAGAAGCAAGAACCAATGGAAACTTGTCAACTAATCCCTTTGTTAACTCTGAACTCTGTAAGGTATATAAACTGCATCCCGATCCCAGTGTTTAGACATCCTCTTTGATGATCACAGACTTCTGGATTGATGACTGTATACTGGGACCAGTGTGCATGCGTATATATCGGCTTGTACTATTTTATTGCTTTTTACTCTAATTGTTAAATCTTTCATCTTGTTACTTTTTCTTTACATAAATAACTTTTTGTGCTTTGTAACCATATGATTGTACTGGAAAGCAATTCTTTCTTAAGCGACTTGCTAAATAGCGACTAGCAACTATTAGGAATCAATATCATGATGACGTTGCAAGGCCATCAAAGTCATCTATGAAGGCCGATGTACCAGGGCTTAAGTCAGGCCAAAAAGTCAGGCTAAAAAAATCTACTTTTACCCTGTTAAAGAAAAAAAAATCTAAAGCTAAGTCATCTTTAGAGAAACAGAAAATTGGCAATATGCCATTCATTACACAAAGTGGCAAGGAAAGGATAAGGCCTTGGTTTTTATTATTTATGACTGGTGGTTCTAGTGATGATTTAAGCCACTCTGCTTGAAGGAGAGGTACAAAAATAATTAAAATCGTTAAGACGAGTAAGTAAAACCAACTGTGTGCTTCGAAAAATCACAAATCCCCGAGGAGAGTACAAGTGTGTTCGCGGTTGCCATGTGTGAGCCTGACCTTTCTAAAGGTGCCCACACACATAGCGACATTTTACACGATTTGGCCGATTTCGACGAATCGTGAGGACGAATTGGGTAAAAAAAAGTACAAATCATGAGTTTATACTCACGAGCACGATGCCGATGTGCGTCCCCGCTCGTCGTATATCACATCTTCTGATCTGCCGTGCTGTAGGGCAGATTAGCTAATCTGGGATACAATGCATTGGCTGCAAGATAGATCTTTAGTCAGATTGGACATTTTTAACTCCAAATCGTGATCACAATGGCAAGGGAGCTCCCATGAAAGTTCATGAGGAAATTGGCCATAAAATCGTATCGTGAGGACATCGGTATGTGTGTGGGCACCTTAATACTGTACTTGAAGAGGATCCTCCTTCCACCATTTGTGTGCCCTCTGCAAATGTGGAGATGAGCAGCACAAGTCAACATGCTGACGTAGAAATCGAGGATGCTTCTGTGGAATTGCATGAGGAGGAGGAGGAGGATATTTATGTAGTTGGCGATAACAACAACAAAGATGATGTTGATGGTGATGAGGATGTTGATGCTGAGGATGTTTGTGCAAAAACTGTAAATCACAATCAGGCAACAGTTGTTGCCCATGGTGGGAAAAATCTCATTGTTGGCATTCCTGGTCAAAGGACGAAAAAATCCACTTCCATTGTGTGAAATTATTTCCTTCTTGTACCTGTTTTCTTTACATTTTGTAAATTTGGGGCATTGCCGATTGACATTATTATAGTTTATTAAACTGCCATCCTGTCGGCCACTGCTGTGTGGCAATGTTTCATAGATGTCCTATATTTTTTTAAACTGCCGTGCGTTTGTGCTGATGCTCTGTTGCTTACTTTAGCCAGCCAGCTCGCTGCAGACTTTGGCCCATATTGGTGAAAAATAGTGAAATCAATATTGTGAGCTGTGGGGTGGTTAAAAATGCCTAGAAATGCCTGAAAATGATTGTTATTAAGGTTAATAATACTGTAGGGACAAAAATAGGCCCAAATTATGTGGCTTTAGCTGTATATATAAGTTTTTGGAAAAAATACAGATCCAAAACCTAAAAACAAAACACCAAGGAAAAATATCCAAAACCAGATCCAGATCCAAAACCAGGGGAGATACAGAACCAAAACCAAAACACGGGGGTCAGCGCACATCTCTATTATTGACCCAATCACTGTGTGACATATGCATTTTCATGAATGTTTACCACTTACACACAAGGTATAACATGTCCTAGGCATAATGTAAGGTGAGGGAAAGAACACTCCCAGCACCACAAATGTGTTATGCAAACTGTAGTGCCCCCAGTTCACATTATACCACACAGAAGCCCCTATATGCATATGCCACAGTCTCCCTAACACTGCTGTTGTATCTATGTGTATCTGTATGTGGGGCCCCCGAGCTATCTTTGTACACATATTTGGTATTAATAACATTTTGGGTGAATATTTAGAGTTGCTGTAATTTACTATATATGGGAAATATCATGCAGAACTTGAAGTGATAATTTTTTCAGATATTTTTGCTAATTTAAGAATCATAAAATACCTATAAAATCCAAATAATTTTTTTCTGTATTCTCCAGCAAATTATATATCTGAAATCACTGGTGCAAACTCAGAAATGAAACATTATTTTCATATTCTTGACGCATGGAGGAAACTCTGAAGTCTTGCAGAGGTTATTTTTCGTCTGGGATAGACTACTAAACAATTCAGCAATAGCATGAATAGTGAAGTACACTTATCCACATAACAGTACGAAAGTCAAGGGGATAAGGCTGCACAGGGATGCAATCAGGAAGCCGACGGTCAAAATGCCGACCGCCGGCTTCCCGACTGTCTAATCCCGGCAGGGGTCTAATGACAGGCGTCAAAATCCAGATGCCTGTCATTTTACTTACGCCGGGAGCCCGACGCCCAGCATATCGATTGAAGGTCTTCCTTCATGTGTCCGGCTGTATTCCATACCGCAGTGTTATACTAGTGCAGACTTTTGCTTGGTAGATACTGGGCACACTGTTAACTAGTCAATACAGTACCAGTGATACAGTACTTCAGCACTGTTTAGCAGCTTGTACTGTCCCATGGGCATCACTGTCAACTTCACTCTGGCAAACCTTCCCTTGTGGAATTGCTTTTAGAGTTTTTTACTGGCCTATTTATATAATAATATTTGTGGGCTGACCCCCTAAACACAGTCTAGAAGCAGAACCCATAGGTTTCAAAGGGAGCTGCTAAAATTTTGGATTTACTAAGCTCTGGACCAGGGGCATATTAAAGCCTGAAGGGGCCCGTTTGCAGCTGGCCCCCTTTTTGGAGCAGCTTTGAAAGCAAAAACAACTGGATCAGCCACAATTTAACGTTGCACATCTGTATACAGGGGCAGAACTATGGGAGACAATGGAGGCACCTGCCGCCGGGCTCCAGCTCTGAAGGGGCACCTCCTCAATTGTCCATAACATATTCCCCCCACTTAGGGCTGTAATTATATACCCGGAGTATACCGTCACGGCCGCCCAATACATGGCACCCCTTCCCGGCACCTGAGAAGTCACCATACACTTGTGGAGAGCTCCATGTCACACCATCAGCTGCTGCCTTCTTCTATCTATAGTATGCCTGCATTCAAATAGCTACATTACAGTGTCAGCAGCTGTGATAGGAGGGGCAACAAATTATAATTTGCCTCCGGGCGTCTGCGATGAACTTACGCCACTGTCTGTATATATATATATATATATATATATATATATATATATATATATGCCAAACACACATTTTTATTTCATATATAGTCAGGTGCATAAATATTGGGACATTGACAGAATTTTCATATTTTGGCCTCTATTCACTACCACAATGGCTTTGAAATGAAACAAACAAGATGTGCTTTAACTGCAGACTTTCAGATTTAATTTGAGGGTAATTACATCCAAATCAGGTGAACGGAGTAGGAATTACAACGGTTTCTATATGTGCCTCCCACTTTTTAAGGGGCCAAAAGTAATGGGACTATCAACCCAAAAGCTATTTCATGGACAGGTGTGGGCTATTTCCTCGTTATTTCATTATTAATTAAGCAGGTAAAAGGTCTGGAGTTGATTTTAGGTGAGACATTTGCATTTGGAATCAGTTGCTGTCGACTCACAATATGAGATCCAAAGAGCTGTCACTATCAGTGAAGCAAGCCATCATTAGGCTGAAAAATCAAAACAAACCCATCAGAGAGATAGCAAAAACATTAGGTGTGGCTAAATCAACTGTTTGGATCATTCTTAAAAAGAAAGAACGCACCGGAGAGCTCAGCAACACCAAAAGACCCGGAAGACCACAGAAAACAACTGTGGTGGATGACAGAAGAATTATTTCCCTGGTGAAGAAAAACCCCTTCACAACAGTTGGCCACATCAAGAACACTCTCCAGGAGGTAGGTGTATATGTGTCAAAGTCAAAAATCAAGAGAAGACTTCACAAGAGTGAATATAGAGGGTTCACCGCAAGATGTAAACCATTGGTGAGCCTCAAAAACAGGAAGACCAGATTCGAGTTTGCCAAACAACATCTACAAAAGCCATTACAGTTCTGGAACAACATCCTATGGACAGATGAGACAAAGATCAACTTGTACCAGAATGATGGGAAGAGAAGAGTATGTAGAAGGAAAGGAACTGCTCATGATCCAAAACATACCACCACATCAGTGAAGCATGGTGGTGGTAGTGTCATGGCGTGGGCATGTATGGCTGCCAATGGAACTGGTTCCCTTGTATTTATTGATGATGTGACTGCTGACAAAAGCAGCAGAATGAATTCTGAAGTGTTTCGGGCAATATTATATGCTCATATTCAGTCAAATGCTTCAGAACTCATTGGACGGCGCTTCACAGTGCAGATGGATAATGACCCGAAGCATACTGCAAAAGCAACCAAAGAGTTTTTTAAGGCTAAAAAGTGGAATGTTATGCAATGGCCAAGTCAATCCCCTGACCTGAATCCGATTGAGCATGCATTTCCCTTGATGAAGGCAAAACTGAAGGGAAAATGCCCCAAGAACAAGCAGGAACTGTAGACATTTGCAGTAGAGGCCTGGCAGAGCATCACCAGGGATGAAACCCAAGCATCTGGTGATGTCTATGCGTTCCAGACTTCAGGCTGTAATTGCCTGCAAAGGATTTGCAACAAAGTATTAAAAAATGAAAGTTAGATTTAGGATTGTTTAGTTTGTCCCATTACTTTTGGCCCCTTAAAAAGTGGAAGGCACATATAGAAACCGTTGTAATACCTACACCGTTCACCTGATTTGGATGTAATTACCCTCAAATTAAATCTGAAAGTCTGCAGTTAAAGCACATCTTGTTTGTTTCATTTCAAAGCCATTGTGGTGGTGAATAGAGGCCAAAATATGAAAATTCTGTCAATGTCCCAATATTTATGTACCTGACTGTAGTTGAAGTACATTCTCTTCATAAGTCATAAGTAAAGAAGTCTCTGACCTGCGTCAGCAAAGAGAACTGTGTTCGGGTGGTCATGCTCACCGAAGAGAGCTATTTAGGAAAATAGATTGCTGAAAGAATCAGCCGTGGCCAGTCTACTGTTGTACCGATGATACCGAAAAAAATGGATGTTTTGAGTCAACAGGAATGGTATGTCAAAGTCTTTAGAAGATTGGTGTGAAAGGATGAAGGGTTAGGAGAAAGCCTCTGATGACAGTGGCCCTGATTCAGAGCCGGACGCTCTGACAGAGCGCTCGCTCTGAATCAGGGCCGGGCTATTATATTTTTAGAACGGCCTCCTGGCCGCTCGCATAGCTGTGGATGACCACCCACAGCTATAGCGAGCGGCCAGAAAGATGGTCGCGATACCATCGGGCTTGCGACGAGACCCTTGTGGTAAGGTCTCGTTGCCGCAAGCCCCAGAGAGATTTCGGCTCTGACAGAGCCAAAATCTCTCCCACTGACATCACTCGTGCAATGCAATGGCCGATAATCGCACGTTTGGGCATGCGTATGCATCAATATGCGCATGTGCGAGTCACTCACTACGCTCGGAAATTGTGCACTCGTAGTACACAGACTGGACGCTAATTTGAGTGACGGTGACATTTGTGGTGGTAACAGGGGAAGGTGTTTGTGAACGCGGGAGTGGATGTGTAAACGCAGGCGTGTCTGGGCGTCTAAACGGTGTTTTAGGGGTGTGCACGTCACTTGGCTGTATTTTAGACAGCACTGATCGCAGTGCTTGCGGTGAGGTAAGGTCTACCTCAAGCACTGCATGCAACTCCGATGCTCTCAAAGTCACACACTTCCTGGAGATGATGTGTTCTAATGGAACATACACACGGTCAGATTTGTCAGATCTGTCAGATGAACGATTGAACGATTTTAGCAAATATTTGAACGATTTGAACAAATAAACGATTTTTGACTGCATTAAAATGAATGGAATCGTCCAAGTCCGACTGCAAACTATCGGGAACGTGCATCGTTCATCGTCCATCATTCAGGCATGTCAGATATGTCAGATTTTCCTTCAGATATGAACGACTGAACGATTTTTGAAATCGTTATCGTTCTTAGTAGTCAATGGCAAAGTATTGATGTTCGGTCGATGGTCAATTTTGGTCGTATATTTAATTTTGCCTTTAGTAAATCCCAGTTTTGCAAAATCGAATGAACATTACATAACAACACACCCAAAACCCAAAATCGACCTTTAGTAAATATACCCCTGAGAGTCTTGTGGCAGTGCCTTCCTATGAGAAGTGCTATCACAGCCAGATAGACAGCCCCAGGATTATGTGCTTTATCCACCTGGGACTGCCAGTCAGGACCGCCATTAGCAGAGAGAGCGTTTCCAATGCAGTGGCGTCACAAGGGGGGTGCGGTGGGTGCGGGCCGCACCGAGTGTCACCCTCCAAGGGGGTGACACCAAAATCCGACTCATCCCCGCCCCCCGCTCAGCAGAGCCTGCACTGCAGGGAGACGCCAGGCTGGAGAGGCGCTCTCCCTGCAGCAGCTGCTGAGACAGTTTTTACTTCTGCCGGCTGCCGCTGCGCCTGTCACACTGAGACAGCCAGCGGCAGCCTACTGTACAGTAAGTGGCAAGTGCGGCTGTGCTCTTCATACAGTCCCCTACATGTGGGGGGGGGGGGGGGTGGAGGAGGAGCGCTAGAGGCACGGGGCTGATTACCTGCTGTCAGTGTAAAGATGATCAGCCTGACTGAAGCCTCCGGGGTGGATGGTAGCTGAGCTCCTGCTCCTCCTCTCTTCAGTGAATCAGCTCACTCCCTGCCTTACAGATCATCACCCTGGGAGCAGGCAGGGACAGTCTACAAAACATTTGCCATTTTACAAGTGTATTTAAACACTGTTGATTACACTTGAGTACTGACAAGTATTTTGTACACTGTCCCTGCTTCTTCCCAGCGTGACCCTCTGACCTCCCAGTCAGAGAGGATGAGAAGGAACTGGGAGACAGCAGCAGCAGCAGCAGTGACTATGGTCTAATGTATACAGTAGGTGTAATGGGAAGTAACTAATTCAGTGAGGAGAGAGTTTCTATGCTGGGGATGGTGTATTAATGTATGTGCATGGGTATACTCATTGTGTTTCTGTGTGTATAAGGGGTGTATTCATGTTATGGGTTATATGTGGGTCAATGATGGTCTCTGCATTATCTGGCGGTTACTACGACACTGCATTATCTGGCGGTTACTACAATGCTCTCTGCATTATCTGGCGGTTACTACAATGCTCTCTGAATTATCTGGCGGTTACCATGACGCTCTCTGCATTATCTGGCGGTTACTACAATGCTCTCTGAATTATCTGGGGGTTACTACAATGCTCTCTGTATTATCTGGCGGTTACCATGACGCTCTCTGCATTATCTGGCGGTTACCATGACGCTCTCTGCATTATCTGGCGGTTACCATGACGCTCTCTGCATTATCTGGTGGTTACCATGACGCTCTCTGCATTATCTGGCGGTTACTTCAATTCTCTCTGAATTATCTGGCGGTTACTACAATGCTCTCTGAATTATCTGGCGGTTACCATGACGCTCTCTGCATTATCTGGCGGTTACCATGACGCTCTCTGCATTATCTGGCGGTTACTACAATGCTCTCTGAATTATCTGGCGATTATCATGACGCTCTCTGCATTATCTGGCGGTTACTACAATGCTCTCTGAATTATCTGGCGGGTTACTACGATGCTCTCTGAATTATCTGGCGGTTACTACAATGCTCTCTGAATTATCTGGCGGTTACTACGATGCTCTCTGCATTATCTGGCGGTTACTACGATGCTCTCTGCATTATCTGGCAGTCACTGTTACACTCTATGCAATACAATAGGGGGCATTACTTCTGGGGGTAATATTATAGGGGGCATTACCACTGCCGTTGTGGGCACTATTAGGGGGCATTACTAATGGGGGCACTACTACAGGGAGCATTACTTTTGATGGCACTACTACAGGGGGCATTACTACTGAAGGCATTACTACTAGGGGCATTACTACTAGGGGCATTTCTACTGAGGGCATTAATACTGGGGTCACTACTATAGGGGGCACTAATACTATAGAGGGCACTACTATAAGGGGCATTACCACTACCGCTGGGGGCACTATTAGGGGGCATTACCACTGGGGACATTGCATAGGGGCACCACTACTGTGGGCACCACATACGGGGCACCACTACTGGGGGCATTGTGTAAATGTGTCTGCTGGACTGGTATTTGGGGAGAATTTGCGGAGCTGCGCATCAATTTATTTTATTTTTTTGGTGGGGGGGGGGTGTCACCATGAGTTATAGCACCGGGTGACACCAACACTAGTGACGCCTCTGTTCCAATGGGAAGCCACTCCTTTGCCTTTACGTGAGCCCTATGGTTGGTACACACTAGATGATCTGTCGCATGATCCGGTAGATCAGGCTAAGATATTGCCAACATCGACAAGTGTGGACCCATGTGCGCTCCCGCAGGGCCATTCATCGCATCGACAGATCGAGCCTACATGCTGCTCAATCTTTCACGACCCCATGCTTGCAGAGGCAGCTGGTGAATGACATATCGCGCACTCGTTCACCAGCTCGTGCGGTGTCAAACGACCACACAATATGTAATCCATCGCATCGTGGGTCAGCCGGGTACATGTGTACATGGCACTACTTGGCTTCTAGGGGTTGCAGCTGATGCAGTCCCTAGAATCAGGCATTTGTACGCATGCGTTGGTCACAGGTCCTGCCAGCTGCATTGCGCATGCTCAATACACCTGGCAGGTGCCAAAGAGAACAGGGGCCAGACCACTGCTCGGACTGCAGCACCCAGGCAACTACACTCACATATTAAGGTAGGAACCACCACTGCAAATAACAGACATAAATATACATATACAAATAGCATAATAAAACATACAATCATATAAAAACATGCATTGCATATAATCTAGACTTAAGCTGGCCACACACTAGAACAACTTACATCCAACCAGCCAACTTGTTGATTGGTTGGAATGAAAATCTGGTAAGGAATGGGAGTAAATGATGATCAGAAATTTACTCCTAAATGCCAGAAAACAGATGAAAATGGTAGTCAGACAAGTTTGTTAAATGTTTGATTTAAACTATTTGTTTATACAACAGTTTTGGTCCATTTTTCAGCGTCTGGGAGCAAGTTGCTGATTGTATTCCTTACCAGATTTTCATTCCAACCAATCTACTAGTTGGCTGGTTGGACAGATAATCTTTAGATGTGTGGCCAGCTTAACTCCTGAAATGCATCTCAATATAAAAACAGTTTAAAAAAAAACTGATTATAAAACCAGAGGATATAAAAAATTGTAAAATTATTAGTAATACACAGAATGGAAGTTGCTCAACAAAAATCATTAGCCCATCACAGGTGCATGTAAGAGAGGGGTTAATCTAGACAAAAAAATCCTCCTGCACACTACAATGGGCCAGCAAAAGAGACTTGCATCCTATGTAATAATAATATGCAGAGGACTCGGCCTGATTCAGAGCCGCTCGTAAGCGGCCGCTCGTTCGCTCTGAGCGATGTTCGCACAACTGCGCGTGCGTATGGTTCGCAATGCGCAAACCAGTTTTTGCGGTCAGAAATCGTGCGCTCGTAAAACAGCGACGGACTGCTAATTTGATTGACAGAATGTACCGTTTGTGGGTGGTAACAGGGGAAGGTGCTTGAAAACGGGGGAGTGGAGATCCGAACGCAGGCGTGCCTAACGGTCAAAACGGCACTTAATGGGAGTGCATAATTAGTAAAGGAGCGTCATCGACCATGTCACTTGGTTGTCTTTTAGCCTGAACTGCTTGCAGTGATAGCGGGAAGTAAATCCTACCATAAGCACTGCGAGCAGTTCATATGCCTTTCGATGTTCCCGATTTATCTAATAAATAACGGAGATGACGTGTGATGCGAACAGCAAAGGGGCTTCTTTACAAAATAGCGAGCGCATTTTTCGGACGCTCGCTCAGACATAGAGGCGTCAACACACCGCAAAGTGCGAGCGCTCAATTTAAATATCCTGCCCCTTTTTAAAAATGAGCGTCTGCAAATAGCGTCCGGGTCTGAATCAGGCCCTCAGTTACATACATTTGTAGAATTATTATATCATAATTAAAAATCTTACATACATGTGGTATCAATTGTAAAGGAAAAGTGCAATTTCATAACCTTTGTTTAGGTCATATAGGGGTCTATTTACTAAGCAATGTTAGGAGACAGAGTGAAAAGGGATAAGAAAGTGATAAGGTGCCAGCCAATCAGCTCCCAACTGTCATCTCACAGGCTGTGTTTGAAAAATGACAGTTGGGAGCTGATTGGCTGGCACCTTATCACTTTTCGCTCTGTCTCCTAACACTACTTAGTAAATAGACCCCATAGTGCTAGAGTATTGAATTGATGTAGCCAGAACATTTCACATCTCAACAGTTTATTATCCAAATCTCCTCTCTTTTCACCTAACTGTACATTATCAATAGCCTTAAATTTCATACATTTTGGATCAGACAGATGACAAAGTGCCTAGTTCATCAGCAGTGAGGGGGTTAATATAGGTGCAACAGATATGAGGTGAGTTGAGGGAAAGTTGCCATGGCAACCCAGCAGATAGGCCAGCACAGTGACAGTTGGTGTGATGTAACCACTGACAGAGGTGGCAGTAAGCGCTGTAGTACCCGGCCTGCAGGAAGCTTCCATTAGTTCCCCATATATCTGGTGAGAGGGAAAGAGAGAGTGAGTTGTGAAAGGAAGCCGAGAACACATGGAGGGAGCTGGCAGCCAGAACTAGGTTTTATTGCTCTTCTGAATTGAAGACTGATCTGAAAGTGACTGAAAGAGAGACGGTAAGAACGGAGCCTTTGTGAGGAGGTCAGAAAAGGGTTGTATCATCAGAGTGAGGTACTACAGACAAAAGGGTCGATGTACTAAGCCTTGGAGAGAGATAAAGTACCATACAATCAGCTCGAAAAATGACAGGAGCTGATTGGTTGGTACTTTATCTCTCTCCAAGGTTTAGTACATAGACCACACTATTAGGTAGATGTACTAAGCCTTAGAGAGAGATAAAGAGAAGTGAGTTAAAGTACAACCAATTAGCTCCTAACCAGTGGCGGCTCCAGGGGTGGGTCTGCAGCGCAGTCCAAAATTCAAATAGGGGAGCCACACCACCTGCCAGTGGGTCCCAGTCATCTATATTTGGCAGCTTTTGAAATTGCAGTTGTTGCGGTTCCCCTATTTGAATTTTGGACTACGCTGCAGCCCCCCCCTCTGGAGCCGCCACTGCGCCTAATTGCCCTTTTCCAAACACAGCCTGTAAAGTTAGAACAAAAACAAAAGGCATTCTCAAATATAGGCGCTAAATACCATATGAACAGTCATAACAAAAAATGTGACAATGATGTAATACAAAAAAATTATACCAATCCTTTCTTTAGATAGTTCCATTAATTTCTCATTGGTAAGTCCTCATAGTGCCAGACGGAGGAGGATGTGGTAAGAAAAACAAGGGAGAAGGAGAAAGAAAACAACAATGTTGAGTTCCTGTGAAACACTTTCCAGTATTTGTATAAATACAAGGGAAATGGGGTTCCTGTATCCCACTTTATAGCATAAATAAAAGGGATGTACCCCACTTACAAAATAAGTAGGTAGTGAAATTCCTATAAAGGTATCTTTGTAGATATGTCTACCATACTCACATCGACCATCCGATGATTCCTCTTTATAAAGGTATCTTTAAATAACCAGGGCAAGACCATCACGGTGTAAATAAAAGCTATTAAATTTATTCCAACACAGTAGATGGTTTTGGTAAGTATAGCGGTCATCTGTAGGCTGCAATGGTTTGAATCTGCAGAGGTTCAAGCTGAGCCAAAAGGCTGTGGGCACTTTGCATTTGGTACTACCCATGAGCAATTCAGGGCTCGTAGTTTGTGCAACAATTAGCAGAACTTGTGTTACACCAATCGCCGCTCACCGCATCATTTCTTTGCCCATTTGCTCCAATCTATAATAGTGAGCATGAGAAGGGCAAGGATTGTTGATGGAGAGGGATCCAGTAAAAGTTTCTAAGGAATCGCTATTAGGGCGAAGAAGCGGCTCCACCAAATGAATGCCAGAAGATGCCATGACAACATGAGAAGGTCAAACGCTACTGTTGCAAGGGATTATTTTGTAAAAAAACTTGCCCTGGACCCATATTTTGTGAGGTGAAGACACTGAGAAACAAGACTGGTGAGAAGTACCTGGATGAAGGCCCAGCGAGAATCAAGTTGAGGATCAGTGAGGAGCATCGCTGACTCTTACTCTGTTCCCATTGAGGTTGGACAGACAGGTAAGGCCTCTGTGGGGCACCTGTCTCTATATACAAATAATGTTTTAATATGATGCATAACTATGGGTAAACATGATACACAATATTGTTAAAGATGCAGAGCATAATAGTGTACAAATCTGATATAAAATAATAATTTACTGCAACATATAAGAATGGATATCCATAATATATAACAGTGTTTTAGATGTACCACACAACAATGTACAACTGATATAAAAAATGTTTTACTGAGACACATAGCAAAGAACAAATGTGGTACATAAAAATGCTCATCCCCCGCCCCAAACATGTGAAAGGAGCCGCAGGCGGCCACGGATGGTTAGGAGCTGTTCGTTATAGCAATAGGCTGCATAGCTCCTGGACCGCATGGAACCGGAGGTGTTATATGCGATCTTTAAGTTAAAATACCGCACATTACATCTTCTCCTCCGACCTCCATGCTGTGCATGTGCTGTGCAGGGATCAGTATGAAAGACTGCCAGACCTATTTCCTACAGTTGAAGTCCCGACAGCGGAAGACCGGCATCTCTGAAAATTTCAAAAGTAAGTATTTTAACTATTGCTAACCCTCTCCCCCCCTAACCCTCCTTTAGGGGTGCCTAACCCTAACCTCCCCCCTAGTGCCTAATCTTAACCCCCCCTGTAAGTACCTAAAACTAACCCCCCCTTTCCCGCACCCTACCCTAACCCACCCAGTGGGGTGCCTAACCCTAAGTCCCCCGGGAGCCCTGAAACCGAACCCTCCCTCACCGTGGCTGTCCGCGTTCGGTATCGCGGGCGTCGGGCTCCCGGTGTAGGTCGAATGACAGGCGTCGGGATTTTGATGCCTGTCATTAGTACCCTGCTGGGATTTGAAAGTCGGGAAGCCGGCAGTCAGCATTTCCACCATCGGCATCCCAACTGCATACCGTTGTGCAGCCTATTGCTATTAAGCACAGGCCAGCTGCCTGCCGCTCAGTCAGGCAAGAGAGAGGGAGTGGGGGAGGGGAGGGGAGAGGGAGAAAGGGGGGTGTCACGTCTGAGACTGGAGGAGAGGACGTGATGGGCCTATGTTGGGGAAGGAAGCGGAGACGAGGGGCCTGGATATATGTTCTCCTCATCCACAGGTCTTGAGTGTTGGCGAGACCTGGGCAAAGGTGCGGAGTCTAACCCACAGGATGGTGTTCGCCAGTGACCCCCCCCAATTGGGATTTGGGCTTAGCTGCACCCCGTGAGTAGGTCGCGGTCCTTTGACCAGGTACCCAAGCCCTGCAGGGATAGAAACACTACACCCGTGGCCCAGAGAGGTTATGCCTGCTTAGGCACAAAGCAATTCCTTTAAAACACTGTACAGTAATACACCTTGACACGAGGATCAATAAAAGGATTACAAGTGGGGAGCGACTCACGGTTACTTGAGAATTCACCAGAGATACAAGGCACACAGGTAGAGGTGGTATACGCCGTGTGCCTTTACGTCACTGGAGACGTAAAGGCACACAGGTGGAGATGATAACACTGCTGCACGGGTATTCACCAGGGACGTAAAGGCACGCAGGTAGAGATGGTAACACTGCTGCACGGGTATTCACCAGAGACGTAAAGGCACACAGGTAAAGATGGTAACGCTGCTGCACGGGTATTCACCAGAGACGTTTAAGGCACACAGGTAAAGATGGTAACACTGCTGCTGTAAGGAAAATAGGAACCTGGACCGGGAACTCACTAAAGCACGCTAGGAGACAACCGTTGTTCAGGCAATTTCCTATAACCTGTGGAACAGTTTT
Source organism: Taudactylus pleione (assembly GCA_031769625.1). Classification (NCBI taxonomy): domain Eukaryota; kingdom Metazoa; phylum Chordata; class Amphibia; order Anura; family Myobatrachidae; genus Taudactylus; species Taudactylus pleione. Next base: position 10,963,714 of record JAUIMM010000036.1, on the reverse strand, counting down.
ATACCCAGGGGAACCCTTAGACAGGTGCACAGCATCAGCTGATCACGGACCTATCAGGGAGAAGGATACAGTCACATGGGCCGACTGTCATGGCGGCGCCCATGTCCGGACTTGCGATGCCGGACACTAGCCCACCAGGAAGCCACTGCATGCGGGGAGAATACTCAGCTTCTCCCCCGCCGTCGCGCAAGCTGCCCGACCACCCAGGATGACAGGGGAAGCCGGCGGCGCGGTAAGCGGGAGCCGATCCCCGGCTGAGCCCTGACAGGGGGGCAGGTGCTGGAATGATTTTATGTTGCCCCTCCAACATTAAATTGTTCCAACGCCCCACCTGGATGAACGTCCAGCGAGAGTCAAGTTGAGGATCAGTGAGGAGCATCGCCATTGAGGTTGGCCAGACAGATAAGGCCTCTGCGGGGCACCTGTCTCTATATAAAAAAAATGTTGTAGAACGTTACATTAAGTATAGTGGCACACTAATTAGGTAGTTTTAGAGAAAAGGGTCAATGCACAATCAGCCAGTCCTTTTGGATTCCTCCGCTCCTGTCTGGGTCCTTCCACTGGACATTGGGGGCTCTTGTGTGCGCGCGTCACCTGTATGTGATGCATGCGCAGTCCCATCACTGCTCCAAAAAGGAGCAGTGAAGCAGCTAGCGGGGACAGCTGATATTGCATCAGCTGTCACGGAGAGTCAGAATGTTAATTATCGGGGACCGTTCGGACCACGATAATTAACATAATGAATATGCCCCTTAGCCTAGAAAAAAATGGACATCGCAGGGATTCACATGAGTTTTTTTCGACTAAAATCTTTCTATGGAGAAACATGATACACAACATTGTTTTATATGCAGCTCATAATAATTTACAAAACTGATATAAAATAATTATTTAATGTAACATATATCAATGGATATCTGATATAAATAGCAATGTTTTAGATGCTTCACATAACAATGTTTTACTAATATAAAAATGTTTTGCTGCGACACATAGCAACGGATAACAATGTCTAACTGCAAAACAAATTAATTACTAAATACATATTTTTTTCTGCAATTCATAACAATGTATAACAGTAATAAATTATCATTTCATAAAATATATTTTAAACGCTGTACATGACAATGAATAGCTATTATATAAACAAGTTTTCCCACAACATGTAACAAGTAAAAACTGTTATATAATAACATTTTACAGTGATAAATAACAATTTATAACTTTTAAATGTAATCAATGTTTACTGCAACTGATAACATTAGGTTTCTAATATATAATAATATTTTACTGCATCACATAGCAATATATCCTTATGAAATACAATAATATTTTCCTGTATCAAATCGCTGTGTGTAACCAGAACATACAGCAACATACTGTGACACATAAAAGTGGATAACATTTAAACATAAAATTATACTATAGTGCATAAAAATATAACAGTAATGTAACAAGGATGCTGGGGGCTCCTAGCCTGGGACCGGCTTATCGCTGGGACAGGAAGTTCATGGCACAATTGAGGAGCTACCCTCGAAGTTGCACCGGGTCTCTGTCAACAGAGTAGATGGTTTTGGTAAGTATAGTGGGCAACTGCTTTGCTGTGATGGGCTTGAACTTGCAGAGATTCACGCCCAGCCAATCGGCTTTGGGCACTTTCCATTTGGTACTGCCCATGAGCAGTTCATGGCTTGTAGTTTATGCAATAATTAGCAGCAGTCGTGTTGCATCAATCGCAGCTCGCTGCATCATATCTCTGCCTATTTGCTCTGACCTTGATCAGTGAGTACGAAAAGGGCAAAGTTTGTTGGTGGAGAGGGATCCAGTAACAGCTCCTATAGAAGTGCTATTAGGGAGATGAAGAGGCTCCACCAAATGAAGGCCACAATATGCCATGCAACAGGAGAAGGTCAAGTCCCTGCTGCAGCAAGGGATCTTTTTGCAAATAAAGTTGGATGAAGGCCCAGTGAGAGTCAAGTTGAGGATTATTGAGGAGCATCGCTGACTCTTAATCTGTGTCCATCGAGATAGGCTGACAGTTATACTGCAGTGCATAAAATATATAACTGTGATGTGGGGTCTTCCGACACTGGAAACTGCTTATCGCTGAAACATTTTTTCATAGTACAACTGAACGGGAACTGTTCTCAATGTTGTGTACTTACTGGGACTCCCCCAATGCTGTAGATGGTTTTGGTAAGTACAGCGATGTATATTATGCTGTGGCGGGATTGAGTCTGCAGAGTTTGAAGCCCAGCCAAACACTTTGCTTTGGTACTGTCCATGAGCAATTCATGGCTCGTAGTGTGCGCAACAATCAGGAGCAATTGCATTACATCAATAATGTTACGGTACATCTTTTCTCTGACCATTTGCTGTGAGGTTTATTAGCACAAGAAGTGAAAATTTCATTGGTGGAGAGGTATCCATTTAGGGCCCCTGAAAAATCGCTATTGGTTAAAAGAAGCAGTACCAGAGCTGAATTAAGACTTTGGGGGGGCTGGGACACTTCGGGCAGGAAAGGGTGGCCCTAAAGACCACCATTTTGGAGTAGGGAATTGGGTCATAGTGCATAAGCCTTTGGCATGCACATTTCACTTTATGCTGGGGATGTGCATATCACTTCCCAACCTGTTGGGCTGCCATCAGTCTCACATGCACAGCAGGTGGGAGCATTAACTCCCTACCTTACCTCCAGCCCACAGGTGAGATAGTACTCAAAAAACAGGACTGTCCCACCAATTATGATGGTTAGGGGAGATATGCATATATAGAGTCACAGATATATACAGTCACACAGATATACATATATGACACACAGGGGCGCTGTTCAGGCCTGTCAATTTTCTGTTTATTATCATTCTCACTTGTAGCTTCCCCTTCTTTTATCCCCAGCATCTCCTGCCCTCCCCTCTCTCTTCCCTGGCCCTTTCCCATGAGGTCATTCCCTTTTTTTGGGTGATTTATGTCCCTATTTGAAAAATAAGGGGGGCACCAATGTTCTTTCTGTCACAGGGCACCAAAAAGTCTAGTTACGGCTCTGATGACACACATATATCATATATACAGTCACATATATATATATGTACAGTCACACACATACATACTGTCACACACTGTCCTAAACATATAAACAGTCACACATATATACAGTCACACACATACATTTATACAGTCACTCACATACACACATATATGTACAGTCACACACATATACATAGTGTCACACACTGTCCTAAACATATAAACAGTCACACATATATCCCTTCTCCCTCTTACCTCATCACTCAGCACACTGTCTGCTCTGCAGCTGCTTCTGCCTCCTCCCCTTCTCTCTCCCATCCCATGCTGCTGCTGGCACAGTGTAGCCCTACTCCCTGCTAAGATTCCACCCACCCTCCCTGAGTCCTTTTCAATTTCTAGTTTTCAGAGCATTTTTGAAGATTAAAATGTAAGGTTACTATACTGTCTGGCTAGATTTGAGAAAAATTATTGAAATATCTGCAAAATATTTTAAAAAATATAAAATTATTTTAGAGGAGGGTGGGGGACAAAAGGGCAATAAAAAACACTTTTACATCCTAAAAATATATTAATAGTCTTCTTAAAGAATATGTTTTGATTACTCCTCATACATGAAGCATGGTAAATCTATTTACAGACAGTAACATGTAACAAGCTGAAAACGTAACTGCAACAGACTAGAAATGTTTAGTTATATTTGCAGCGAAAAGACAAAATGATTGGCATGCCAAAATTATGGTTGTACAAGCTCAGCTTCTAATTAAGACGGAGACCACTCATGTAGATCTCATGCTTGATAGTCACAATTACCTAAAACCCGCAGTATCCTACTTACCTACTTTTCAATAAGCATTTCAGGGAGATTGTGAAAACAACACCCATGAGCGCAGTGGTAAAGTGGGCGTGTGCTGCTACATCTGAGAGGTGTGTCATAAACCTGACTTACATCCAAATGTAAACGAGCCCAAAAGCAGTCAGTAAAATCTATTTGTTGATCAAAATACATTTATACATTTGAGAAAATGCATGTAGCCATAGGGATCATTGTGCCTCATGACCAATGCAGGAAAATTATACTAATGATCCCATTTGAAAAAAAAAAAAAAAAAATATATATATATATATATATATATATATATATATAAACAGCAACATAATGGGGGTAAGGTTCAATCAGGGAGATTACTAGACTCTTCAGGGAGACTGCTACTATTTCAGGGAGTCTCCCTGACTATGAGGGAGAATTGGCAAGTATGCGCAGTATAGTCTTTCATCTCAGTGGAGTGAAAGATATGATAAGATATATTTCCACAAAGAACTGAACTTGGCCAATGTAATGCTCTTTATCTCTTGCTTCACATTTGCGTACTTAAGATAAAACATCCTTTTATAAAGTTAATTTGCAAATTGCAGCTTATTCATTTACATTTTGCAGTGGACAGTTCACGGAACTCTTCCTACTGGATAGGTTACCAAGGCACCAGTGTGTGATAACTCATGTTTCCTTTTGTTTCCAGTTGCAAAACTTAAGTTAAAAAAAAAAAAAAAAATCATACTTGGTGTTACAACATTCTACCACTAGAGGGTGGCATTGATACAGGGCCTGATTCAGCAAGGAATGCAATATAGTGTATGCACGCAGTTCAGTGCGATAGAATGCTAATCCATAGTGATCATAATGTCGCCGCAGCACTGCATAAGGACGCCCACTTTACTTTACACTCACATCCTTAATGGTTAGCAAAGACTGCGAAAATGCACAATTATGGCAGGTCAGGAATTACTCAGGAATTGCTTACTTCAGTGCACGCTATCAGGCCTCAGGCTGCATATGGTATTGCAGTGGCTAATTTAGGCATGCCCTTGCAACAGCATTGAAACGCAGTGGCACGCCTGCGTTCGGTCAATCACCTCCCGTCACCACCCATAAACGGCACTTCCTGTCAAACTCTGCGATGGGTCTGCGTAGTCACTGCGATCGCAGTCCCGATCGCAATGACTGGTGTGTGCACTGCGATGCATACGCATTCTCAGAACGCAACAATCGGCCGATTGCGTGCGTATAAGCAATTGTGTTTCTTGCTGTTCACAGAGCACACTTTAACATTGCTGTATTCTGTAACAATGTATTAAGGGGCGTATTTACTAATTATCTGGTCCTAAACCTGATAAATATAATTTCCTATCACCACTATTCACGGCAGTAAGAAATTAAGTGATGAGTATTATAGTTCACGTGCTGGGTCGGGGGCTCCGATAGGCGCCACCTCTATGATGTGTAAAAGTAAAGTGGTACTTTCTGCAGTCTGATGAATGCGCGAGTTGTGAGTGCCAGGGAGGGATCCTTCTCCCGATTCAGTTTGTGAAGTGTAACCCAAAGGCTACAACGTCTAACACCATCTTCAGCTGGTGTTAGGTACCAAAAGGGCCGGCCCAAGCCTAATTTTTTTGGTAAGCAGATAGATTTTGGCGCCCCCTGGTGAAATAATCCCGATTTTTCGGCGCCAGAACAAGGCTATTTAATTGTACAGCCTTTCCCCGCGCACCCTTCATCTAGTTGAATAACCCCCATAGGCTAGGCATAAAAAAACACAATAACCCCCACGTGAAAATAATTATGCTTTTATTTGTTGCAAAAAAACACACACAAAAAAAAACACACACAGGCCCCACGTGAATATGTATGAAGTCCTTATACAGCAGGACCACCCTGGGTGCTAAGCTACACTTATACCCAGAGATACATATTCAGGGAGGGGGTGAAAGCCCGGGGTGAAAGCCCTTGGTGACAGTGAGAGGGTGACGGCACTGGGTGACGACAGGGAGAGAGTGACAGCACTGGGTGACGGGGAGAGGATGACAGCACTGGGTGATGGGGAGAGGGTGACAACAGGGAGAGGGTGACAACAGGGTGAGGGTGACAACAGGGAGAGGGTGACAACAGGGAGAGGGTGACAGCAATAGGTGACAGGGACTGGGTGACAGCAGTGGGTGACAGAGAGCGATGACAGGGAGAGGATGACAGCACTGGGTGATGGGGAGAGGGTGACAGCAATAGGTGACAGCAGTGGGTGACAGGTAGAGAGCGATGACAGGGAGAGGGTGATGACATGGAGAGGGTGATAGCACTGGGTGACAGGGAGACGGTGACAGCATGGAAATAGCGACAGCAGTTGGTAACAGGGAGGGGGAGACATCAGTAATGCCCTTTCTAATACATTTATGCCATACACATGTAATGCCCTTTCTAATATATTATGTCACACATGTAATGCATTTTATAATATATTATGCCACACACATGTAATGCCCTAATACATTATGCCACACATGTAATGCCCTAATACATTATGCCACACATGTAATGCCCTAATACATTGTGCCACACATGTAATGCCCTTTATATTGCATTATGCCACACACATGTAATGTCCTAATACATTATGCCACACATGTAATGCCCAAATACATTATGCCACACATATAATGCCCTAATACATTATGCCACTCATGTAATGCCCTTTATATTGCATTATGCCACACACATGTAATACCTCCCCCCTCTCCTCAGCATTTCATTGCCTCCTAATCTCCCCCTCCCCAGCAACTCACCGCCTCTTAATCCTCCCAGTGACTCTCCTTCTGTGTGTCCCTCCAGGGAAATGCTGCTGCTCCGTGTCCTGTCCTGCAGGCTGCTCCGTGTCTTTAGTTCTCTCCCCTGCGTACCAGAATGCCAGGCGTGGATGCGATGACGTCACGCGGTGCACCGCACAGGCATTCTGGGAGACAGTGGGATGGTCTTAGGGACAGTGGGAGGCGATGATCATCATGGCGGGCAGCGCAGCGGCATATAGTATAAGTCACTGTGACTTATTGTGATGCCGGCTGCACCCACACAGCTTGGTGCCATACGTGGCTGCGTATAACGGGCCGGTCGGCCCTGGGTACCAAGCCCAAGCTCCCATAGGGGGCTGCTTTTGCAGTTGAATAGAGATATCTGAAATGGAATCGGTATGATCAAATACAGACAGCGGAAGACCGACAGTTCAAAATCCCGACGGGGGGTGGTAAGTACCCTAACCCTCTCTTAGTGGTGCCTAACCCTAACCTCCTCCCTTAGTGCCAACCCTAACCAACCCCCGTTGGTACCTAGACTTAACCCCACTTCCCGCACCCTAAACCTAATCCTTCTGGTGGGGGTGCCTAACCCTAACCTCCCCCCGGGAGTGCCTAACCCTAATTCCCCTTCCCCTAGCCTAATCCTCCCATGGCGGTATGCCTACCCCTGAGTCCCCCCTGGGGTTCCCATAGCTACCCTCCGTGGCTAGAATCGAAGGCACCTGGTTTACCTGCGTTCGGTATGCCGGGTGTCGGGATTTCGTCATGGGGCTAATGATAGGCGGCAGGATTTCCACGCCAATCTTTAGTCCCATGTCGGCTTTTAGTGTCGGGATTTCACATGATGGAGCCCCGACTCTGCTGCCTGGACAGCTTGGTTTGGCGCTGTGAGTGTAGCTGGGATCTGTTCCTACTATCTGCTGGTTGTAGCTTTATGAAAAGTGCATCAAAAACTACAGGTGAATTTATGTCACTCCGTTATTAATGAGATTTTACTAAATACCCATGTCATTACCGTTGTTACTATGGATAAAATCAATCTCCATTCCAGTGGATTTATGACATTATTTAATGGACAGTGTTTAACCTTTATACACAGAGGGGGTGTGCAACATATGGAGAGATATTTCTATTTTCTACATTGTGGACATTACAAGGAGAGGGAGTTTGCTGGAGCGTATCTATAATGGCTGCATAGTGTGCGGTACGCACAGTCCCCTGGGTCCAGGGGGGCCCACACCGCACACCCTGCACCCATTTAATCTTTATACTTACCTGTCTGTTGTCTCCGGACTGCTGCTCTGCAGCACCAAGCTGGCACTGCAGACTAGCAAAAATCACTGGGAATATGGTGGCAGACATTTTCCCAGTGTCTTGCGCATGCACAGTACTGGTGTCCCAGGGAAAAAGCATGGGCTCCATTTTCCCGATGACCCGCACATCCACAGTAGATTCTGGCACGAAACCAGAATCTACTGCACCTGCCGGCCATCTCGGCACCGCTAGAGAAAGGGGGGTGCCCGCACTGAGTCTGCACACGGGCCCTTTCCTCTCTTAAAATACCCCTGGGTTCCACATTCTATCCTATTGTGTCCTAATCTGCTCCCCATTGATTTTGTTGTTTACTGATTGGTAGAGTGTATGGGTGCAGGGTGTGCAGTGCACACGGGCCCCTGGGTCCAGGGGGGGCTTGCACACCTTACACCCATATTATACACCTCTCCGGACTCCCACATCGGCGCCGATGTCAGCGCTGTAAATACGCCTGGAAAGTGGCCGCCGCTGCTATTTTCCCGGGGATCTGCTCATGCGCTATAGACTCTGGGCATACTGTAGTGCCCAGAGTCTATCAGTGAGGCACAGTGCTCATTGCGCTGCCCACTGCTGGACTGAGAGGAGGGGGCCCGTGATGGAGACTGCACATGGGCCCCCTCTACTCTTGAAACGCCCCTGAGTGTTACCAAGTTATTTTTTGCACCGTTTTATATGTTACTAGTTTTTTAAATACATTTTTCCTATTAAAATTGTGGTCACTTCTTCAAACTAGCGCTCCACTTTATTTTTCATCTCTGGTTACAATACACCTTCGTACTCACATAAGGGTCTATGTATCAAATCCCCCCACCGCTTGTTAAACATGGATATGAGAATTTCCATATTTGTTTCTCAAATTAAGTTTCCTATCCTATCTATGTTTAAATGGGTCAATGTAGTCTGCTATGTTCCTCAACTTTCTATGTCCTATGTATCATAATCCGTAAACTGAAAGTTTTCAGAGCTTTACTGTGGGAACTAATGCTGTTAGCCTGCTACTGCCTATGGGAGTCTAGAGTGCAAACATGGTTCCATTGGATCCCTCCGCCTCTCCAGCCCTCACAGTGCATAGTAACATTACCAGGATGGAAAGGCTGTGTAAGGCATAAGTCTATTGCAAATGTAAAAAACTTTATGGAATACACCGGCTTCTGCGCGATAAGTAAACTATGCTAATAGACACTTCAATATGGATATATATTTAATAACACAATTTTACGGGAAATCCTGCTAACACAGCTATTCTAAAGGGATACCTGCAAGGATGAAGTATCCCCTAAATGGAAGAAGGGGTGACAACAGCAGTTATATGGGAGCTGCTAATATATGACATGTACCAAACAACCGAATGCTATGCTTTACCTCCATAGCTCATATTATCTTTAAATGGAGTTTTCCACTGTAGCCTATAGTTTGTATTACTGCAATTTTTTTTTTAGCATTCTTCATTAGCAGCTGCTTACACATGTGAGATACTATAACTGTGCATGTGCAGTAACAATGCCAAACCTGGAAGTAAAGTGTTAGCTATCACTTTTCTGTATACATTTAGGGCTCTATTTATTAACATTATTTTTACTAAAATAAAGTGAAAAAGGGTGTTTTCACACCCTTTTCACATTATTTTAGTTTCACCTGTAGTTATTACAGGGCAATTGGAGTAGAATTAGTAAAATTCTACTCCAACCCCCAGTATCACTTATTTTTAGTAAAGCAGATCGCATTTCCCATAATTGTAATGGGAAATGTGATCTGTGTGCAAGTTACTAAAAATAAATTGTAAAAAAATACCGGGGGAAGCCCTGTGATAATAACGCCACCTGGAGGTGGCGTTATCCAGGGTCTCCCCCGGTTACCGGGCTCCCACTCTGCTCTAACGGGGAGAGCAGAGGCGGGAGCCGGTACCAGTAATCAGCTGTGTGGTCTAAGCAAGCTGATTACTGTAAAAAAAAGAAAAAAAAAATTAAACATTTTTTTTTCCTTACCTGAATCCAGGGACCGGTGATCGGGCCTCCGGTGATGGCTCCTCTCCGGTCAGCTGGTCTCCCACAGTGCACTGGGGCCCGGTCATCAGGTGATCGGGCCCCAGTGCAGTATGGGAGATCACCTGATCGGGAAGCCCGGAGAAGACCACCGGAGGCCAGGAGGATGCAGGTAAGTGTAATGAAGGGAGCGGAGGTCGCGGGGGGGGAGGGGGGTTCGCGGGGGTCCGCGATCGCGGGGGCGGGGCTTAGCGCTGGGGGGCGGGGCTTAGCGCCGGTGGGGGGGTAGTAGCGGTGGTCGGTCGGCGCATGCACGGGCTCTTAGTCGCGGTATTTTTTCTGAAAATACCGCGACTAGAGTGCGGATGGGATCCGCAGGAACAGAGCTTTATCGCAAGCTCTGTCCCTGCAAGGGATTTATAGTAAATCCCTGTGATATTGCCTGAATTCGCAATGCTAATTCACTCGGTAATATCACACTACAATCCGCATTCAATATGCGGATTGTAGTAAATAGAGCCCTTTGTGTTTGCAGGAATTATCCCGTGACCCTGCATGGTATTTCAATACACTCCCATGAAAAAGACTTTATGCTGTAATTGCCACAGTTTGCAGCAATAAGAAATGGTAGTTTTTGGAGGTAAATGTTGGGCACAATAAGTATGCTCCTTAGTAACATAGCTTTGCAGTTCTTTGTGTAGTGATTTAGGCAGCACTTAGGGACATATTTATGAAAATCCGTAATTTAGCTATGATAATTAGAATTTCTTATTGCCTCATATTGTGGTAGTAATAAATTATTTATCAGAGTAAGGCATCATAAAATGAATGGAGTTACAGATGATCCGATAGGTGACTGTTCCTGCAAAGTGAAAATAGTAAAGGAATTATTTAAGCAATCACTTTACTGCCAAGTTTAGGCTCAGTAGAGCTAGTGCACATGCACATCTGTCTGTCTGTGCTTAGTCAAGCGATCATTACCAGAGAAGGATCCCTCTCTGAAAAAATTGCGATATTGTAACCGATAGGCTACAATAACTTACGCGATCAAAGGATAGTGGGCCTGATTCAGGGCCTGATTCAGACCCGGACGCTATCTGCAGTGCGCTCTCTATTGCTGATGATTTCTAATCTGCACATGCGTATGCATCGCAGGGCGCGTGTGCAAACTATACAGTGCGTTCGCAGATCCCTCGGTCGCACAGCAAAGCCAGCCCAGCAGAGTGAGTAACAGGAAAGGCCGTTTGTGGGTGGTAACAGGGGCAGTCCAGTAAAAACGGGGGAGTGGAGGTGTGAACGCAGGCGTGCCTGAGTGTTTCAACGCCGTTTTAGAGGCGTGCATAATTAACAGGCAGTGTCATAGTACACGTCACCAGCCATTTTTTTACTCTGTTTTCCTCGCAATGCTTGTGGTAGAAAAAAGCTATCACAAGCACTGCGTTCACATCTGATAGTGGTCGATGTACCAATGTTTTCAAAATCTTCCAGGTGATGACGTGGGGCAGTGGGCATCTCTGCATTCGCTAAGGGAGTCTGCATACACAAAGCGAACGCTCGTACAGGTAAGATGGGCGTGTGCTTATGCCTTGGCGAGTGATCGCTCCCCGCCGTGTCACTTTAAAATATTTGCATACGCATTGAGCGAGCGTACGCTCATAGCGACCGGGTCTGAATCAGGCCCTGTGTTAGCTATAAGGACCCATAAAGCACTCCCTATAGGCTCCGGTAAATGCCACGGGAGTCTGTTAGGTTGTGGTGGGCTTGAATCTGCAGAGTGTGGCACTTTGCATATAGGACTGCCATGGGACAGTCAGTTGTGCCCACTGCGAGTAAATTACAGCTCGCCACATCATGCCCTGCCCCCTCAACAGCTTAAATTAGCCAGCGCAAGATGGAAAAACTTAGATCATCTACAGAGAGGGAGCCAGCATGAGCAGAAGAGAAGACATGCCACTGAGGAAAATAGATGGAGACCAGAAGACACTGTGGCAACAGGAGAAGATCAAAACCCTCATGTAGCAAAGGGACTCTTTGTTAAAGAGCTTACCCTTGTTCCCTTTCTTGACAGAGGTAGACAAGGAGTCAAGACTGGTGAGAGGCAGGGCTGTAACTAGGGTGGTGCGACCAGTGCCCTGGGACAGGGGGCGCTGTTTGGGCCTGTCAATTTTCCTGTTTATTATCATTCTCACTTGTAGCTTCTTCTCCTTTTATCCCCAGCATCTCCTGGCCCCCTTATCTCTTCCCTGGCCCTTCCCCATGAAGCCATGGCCCTTTTTCAGGTGCACTATGTCGCTATTTAAAAAATGGGGGGCGCCAATTCTCTCTCTGGCATAGGGCACCAAAACATCTAGTTACGGCTCTGGTGACAGGCACCTGGAAGAAGGCCTGTTGGGAGTCCAGCATTGCTTACCCCTTTGTGGATGGGAAGGTGGAGAGGGTACCCCTCTGTGCCGCTGTGGTCAGCCAGACAAGTAAGGCCTCAGTGAGGCACCAGTCTTGATATAAAATAATATTTTACTGCAATGCATAAGCAATGGATAACCGCGATACAATGTTTAAGATGCAGTGCATTACAATATAAAACTATGATATAAAGTATGTATACTGTGATGCATAAAAATGTATAACTTTAATACATAGCAATGTGTTACAGTACTGCATAACAGTTTAGAATTCTGATATATATAATAATTCACTGCATAACATTAGATTACTGTTACACATAACAATGGATAGCTGTGATACATAACCAGGGGTGTCTTAAGAGAGGAGGGGGCCCGTGTGCACTCCCCGTGCGGGCCCCCCTCCTCTCTCCCTGGTGGCCGGCAGCCTACTGACGCGGCTAGCCAGCCACCGGAGCCTTAGTAGATTCCAGGCACTAGAGTGTGCCCGGAATCTACTGCGCATGCCGGAAAATAGCAGCGGCGAACATTATTCTGGCGTTCTCCGCATACGCAGTAGACTCTGGGCACACTATAGTGCCCGGAGTCTACTGCGCATGTGCAGAAAACCGGAAAATGGCCCCGGTGGCCATTTTTCAGTGTTCTGAGCAGCGCAGACACCCGGTGTGGGACCACGGACAGGTAAGTCTAAAATAATATGGGTGCAGTGTGTGCGGTGCGGGGCCCCCCTGGACCCGGGGGCCCGTGTGCCCCGCACACACTGCACCCATTATAGATACGCCACTGTACATAACAATATTTGACAAAAGTGTTCACTAAAACCAATGTTCAAACCAGTGATGTGCGGTCAGGTGAGGCAAAGCCTTTCCTGTCATACTTCAGTATACTCCAGAGTTTTGACTATAAAAAATATAAGAAAAATGTAAAGAAAATATAATATCTTCTTTGTATTATTCTAATCATTTTTTTTCCCAATATATGTTTATTGGTAGATTTTTTGTTGGTTTTTTTTGCCTCCAAAAACAGTTTGTGACAAAAACAGCATACATTCGGTAACATGACTTGAAATATAAACCACGCATAACAAGTACTAGATATAAAAATAGATCCACACCTTGACAGCAATAATCAAAAACAAGAAAGAAAACACAGATAAATAAAAGTAATATAAAAAATAAATGAATACATAAATGAATAACAATCTAACACAAAAAAGAAAAATACAAATAAAGGGGGAAGTAGGGCTAAGAAAAAAGAATGGGAAAGGAAGAAAGAGGGTTCGGAGAGCTGGTGGCTCATAATTAGAAGTAAGTAAATGTTCCATAAAGAACAGCCTTTTAGCAGAAAAAAATTAGATTAGAGATGACAGGAAAATAATATCAGAGCTCAATCCGCAGATCTTAAATATGTACTAGAAGAGTTAAATTCCAACCATGGGTGCCAGGTAGAAATAAACTCCTGATATTTCTCCGGGCCCATTCGAAGATCTTCCATGGTCATATATAAGTCTATACGGGTGAACCACTCCTTAAGCATAGGAATGGAAGTTGATCACCAACGCACCGGGATCACAGCTTTGGCGGCGCTATTCAGAAACTTTAACAGGGACTTTTCATAGTTTGAAATAGGACGAGGGAATAAATTGAGAAGCCAGAAGGAGTCGTCAGAGGGGTATCCTCACCCACTATAGTCTTAGTAATAGAAATCACCTGGCTCCAAAAGGGACGTAAGAGACTGCAGTCCCACCAAATATGCAGTGAGGAGCCTGTGTCCATGTCACACCTCCAACATTTGTCCGATAGCCATCGGGACAAGACCTTAAATTGTGTCTCAATCACAGAGTAGCTAACCGAGCTAGCTAGTGTTTTGAAGAATTTTGTTCTAATCACTCTCCTCTAAATCAAGTTGTAGGTCCCGCTCCCAATCCTTGGCGTATTTTGGAAGAGTAGGGTACAAATGTTCAATCAAAAGTGCATAACCCCGTGAGAGAAAATGCGCCGGGCGCAAAGGTGTCAGGCACAAATCCTCAAAGGGAGTCAAAGATCTAGATCCCGCCATGCGAACATCACTCCTTTGTAGAAAGTGCTTCAATTGGAGATACCTCCAAATCTCAGCCGGAGGAAGCCCCCATGTAGCCTGCAGAGCGGAGGAGAGCACAACTCCCCCCTCGATCAGCTGGCCAACTCGCTGCACTATAAGGAGGGGCTCTAGACTGCACACCCTAATAGTAATGAAAGGTGCCATCATGCTGAGATTTCAAAGTGATATATACAAAAAACAGAGTTGCAGATGCACTATGCGATCATTACTGTATACATTAAAATTTATAATATAGAATTTCAGAGGTAGTTTGCATATCAATGGCCATTGATATGGGCCTGCCAACCAGCGTCAAGGTCACCTCATTGTCACTTGTTAATTACTTTACACACCTGATACTTTAACACTTCACTGTCACCTCTGAAATTCTATATTATAAATTTAAATGTATACAGTAATGATCGCATAGTGCATCTGCAACTCTGTTTTTTGTATATGCAACTCGCTGCACTATCTGATGTTTTCAAAACAGCAGACGCGATGCCAGCAACACCCGGAGGGAAATCAAGGTTACTGAAAAGGGGGGTCAAGGGGGAGAGAGTAGAGAACACGCACGTTAGTTTGCATAATCTATTCCATTAGACTAAGGTGGGGTCAATAGTGGGATGGGAGGCAACCGGAACCCTGGATCCCCAGGGGTACTGCACAATGGGAATGGGAAGGGAATGATTGTCAGGGTGAACCCACTGTTTGGCGACAGTTGTCTGAGACCACTCCATTATCCTACCCAACACAATAGCGTCATAGTAGACTGAGAAATGGGGAAACTGAAGGCCACCCATATGTCTGCGTCTGAAGAGAACTGCGTGTTGAAACCTAGGTCTGTTGTTTCCCCAAAGTCTCTGATAACATTATGTAGCTCCCGGAACCATGACTTGTGGATATGTGGGCAGGGTTTGGAGGAAAAACAAAACTCTAGGGAGAACATTCATTTTCATTACACTAATTCTACCGAACCATGAGAGCCACTTGGTACACCAGTCCCTAAGATCTGAGCGGAGTGTAAGGAGCAACCATTTAAAATTGACGTCAAATAGACGAGAAGAATCAGTATGTAGAGTAACTCCAAGGTACTTGAGACTAGTGACATGCAATGTGAAGGGGAAGGAATGTTTGAGCCCTGCAATCGAGTGGGGAGGTGGGGATGCCGACACATTCACCGCCATGGATTTGGAAAAGTTTACTTTAAAATTGTAAAGGGAAAAAAGTGATGAAACTCGGCCATCAGGTTAGGGATCGAGATGACAGGGTTAGACAAGAACGCCAATAGGTTGTCTGCAAACAATGCTAATTTCTAGTCCGTATTACCCACCTTCAATCCTGTGATGTTAGGATTAACTCTAATGGTACAGGCGAGAGCCTCTATACATAATATAAAAATGACAGGAGAAAGGGGGCATCCCTGTCTAGTACCATTATTGATCTGAACTGGGTCCGAAAGGATACCATTAATCTTAATCCGAGCAGAAGGGAAGCAATAAAGTGCTAATATCTGTTGGAGACTCGCAGGTCCCAGACCCAGGTATCGCAAAACCCCTTCCATGAATATCCACCTAATTCTATCGAATGCCTTTTTGGAATCTGTTGAAAGCATCACCACAGGAACAGGGCCACCTGAAGCAAGATGAATAAGAACTATAGCTTTAGTGGTGTGGTCCCATGCTTCCCTCCCGGGTAGAAAACCTACTTGGTCCGAGTGTATTAAGTTAGGGAGCAGCATCTTGATTCTATTAGCAATAAGTTTTGCAAACAATTTCACGTCAGTATTGAGGATGGAGATAAGGTGGTAACTTGCACACTGGGCCGGGTATTTACCCGTCTTGGGGATAACGGTTATGTGGGCCTCCAGTGATTGAAAACCCACACTTGTCTGTAATAACATTGAAGAGCATTTTAGGCAAAAGGGAATCCTTGAAAAGTTTATAATAAATTATAGAAAAGCCATCCGGACCTGGGCATTTTCCGGAAGGCGTGTCTTTAAGGGCTGTCTTGAGCTCCAAAAGGGAGAAAGGAGAGTCCAACCAGGCACTGTCTTCCTCTGATGAAGGCCAGATTCTCAAAGGTATTGGGCCACAAGATTCTGAGAAGAAGCTAAGGATTCTGGAGACAATGGATCCCGTAGGTTATATAATTTGGTGTAATAAGCGTGGAATGTGTCGGCAATATCCCTAGTAAGATGATGCTGGATCCCTGCAGAGTCCTTGACTGTTTGAATATACAAAGTGGCTCTCTGGGCCCGCAAAGCTCTGGCAAGCAACTTGCCTGGCTTATTTCCCCATTGATAGAACCGGTTTCTACAGAGTCGGTAATCTTTTTTAATGTCGTCAAAGAGCAAAGCATTAATGGCAGACCTAGTCTCAATCAAATCAGATAGGATTTGAGGGGAAATGGAGGACTTATGTGTTGTTTCCAACACTCTAAGCTGCTGGAACAGGGCAATTTTCCTACTGGAGTCGCCAAGTGTCAACCAACTGGTAGTCATGGAGGGAGCATCTAACCTTGCGATGGGAAGTCAGCGAGAATCTAGCAGGTGTTCCTGAAACATCCACTTCCGGTTGGAGAGACCAGTTCAGATCACCCCCCAAGAACCTGAATACCTACGACCAGCGGGGCAAGCTGATCCAGAACGGTTGAGAGAAAAGATGGCTGATTTAGGTTGGGGACATAAAGATTAATAAATGTATACAGTTGACCAAATAACGTGCACTTAACCAAAAGTGTCCTGCCCTCCTCCAAAGCTACTGAGGTCACATCTTGAAATGGTAGGCGCTTAGATAACAGAATGGCAACTCCTAGGAATTTGCCTTTAGTGTTGTTTTTATAAAAAGAGACAGGGAAATTGCAATCTTTAAGGATAGGGGCATCAGCAGGCCTAAAGTGCCTTTCCTGGAGAAACGCTACATCCACCTTAGTTGCGAACAGGTCACGTAGAACCCTAGATCTTTTCTCTGGCAAATTTAGGCCCTTTGCGTTGAGCAAAACCACTTTAATGGTTGTAGCTAGTGTATCAACCGCCATCATCTATTGTCTATGACAGTGATCATAAATCATTATGGAGCACACCAACTCTCCCAGGGAGGGGAATAACATTGGGGTAATCAAAATAAAAAAAGGAAGAGAAAGAAAAAGAAAACAAAAAACAGAGAACACATAAAAAGGAACATAAAGAACAATAGCTTGTAAACACTACCGCCACTTGGGAGCTCGGGCATGAGAAGCACCACCGAGACCAAGAGAAACCAGACGGTAAGGGGGTCAGTGACAAACAGCAACCCTAATAAAAAACCAGTGCATACAAAACTTTTTAAATACATTGCAGAGAAGACATTGCAGATACAATCGAACCAAGGGTGCCCCTTGGGGAATGCTTATTGGTAATATCTAACTGACACATACATGAATGATATAACACAAGTAATGCGATAACACATTGAAAGAGGAGGACCAAAGGGAAGGATTCGGCTCGCCAGTTTCCATACAGGGCATCATCCAAAAAACCTAAAAAACAAGATGAGAAACAGCAAAAGGGACAAACAAAGAAATTTCTTTCTCAATAGAAATATCTGGAAAGTACATTGAGTCCCCTTGTAGGAGTATGGAAGACGGCTCAGAATATATGAAGACCATAATTTGGGAGCCAGGGGTACAGACTTGCGGTGGTTAGTAGGAGGTTTCGGGTTGCGACACACCAGATGCCAGTCGTTGTTGGAATGAGAGAGCTCTGGCGGGAAAGAACTCAAAAGTTATTCTTGCCAATCCGGAAAGGGACACCAAAGGAATGCTCAGGGTGGAACAGAAAGAGGGGAGGTCAGCTGGATCTTTGAAAGTAGACAACTTGCCGTTATGGTAAACTTGAAGGCTGAAAGGGAATCCCCATCTGTATTTAATATCGAGCCTCTGCAGTTCAGCAGTAAACTATGCGTTTTTGGAGTGTCGACCAAGACAAATCCTGAAAGATCTGAATCTGTTGATCGTCGATGTTTATGACATCCAAACGACGAACCTGGCATAAGATATCGTCCTTCTGGGAATAATAATGCAGCCGATAGATAACATCTCTCGGGCGGTCTGACGGGGCTCCTCTGGGATGCAAGGCGCGATGGGCGCTATCAAACTCTACCCGAGAGTTGGGATCCCGGACCAGGATGTCATTGAAGACCTTGGTGACAAGACCCTGACAAGACCCTGTGGTAAGATATCTTCCGACACCCCTCTGATCCGCAGATTATTCCGCCTTCCTCTATTGTCCAAGTCATCGAGACGACCTTGAAATTGCTGAAATACCACCGATTGTTTGAGGACGGATGCATGGAGGGCATTATGTGCAACCGTGGAGTCGGAGGTGAAATCTTCTAAGGAGGCAAGACGATTGCCGAGATGAGATATGTCTCCTTGAATCGAAGCAATTTCAGAGCAAACAGTTTCATGAATCCTACGTTCCAACTGCCCAAAATCTTGTTTAGTTGGCATGGACCGCAGCATCTCCAGGATCTGTGAGATCCCACCCGACCCCGAAGCAGCGTCTGGTCCCATGGAAGAATCTTCAGTCCGGGACGCAGAGTCAGAGGCCAGGGAAAGTCTGGGAGAAGGCGGGGCAGATGACTCCCCCCATCTGAGCAGAGCCCTGGGATCTAAGATACTGTCGCAAATCTGAAGTAGGTATAAGGCAGGCAGAGTCTTTTCTCTGGGGTCTCTTCTGTTCCATGTGAGAGCTTCTCCTACCTCTCACCATGGGGCAGGTATTAAAGAACAATCGGAGGGTAAAAAGGAAAAGATAAAAGGGCACCGATGGTTCCAAAAGCGTGAGTAGGGTATATTGCGATCAGGGTCGCCGTTGGCCCATCCCCCCTAGAATATAGCTAGGCCAACATCAGCATATGAAAGAGACCATCCCATGGTTGTGATTGAGAAACGGGGGTGTCTACACTCCAATCTCTGGCTAGTAAAATAATAACCAGAAATAATGGTAAACAAGGAAAAGGGGTCAATGATTTCCGTAGTATCAATGAACACCACCAGGTGTCACCCGTGCACAGGAGTTGACATTCAGAGAAAAACTGGTTTCAGTATAATAGATTAGTAAAGCCAGGGTCAGTATAGTGAAAGAATAATGGTGAAACCCCCTGTAAAATAAGCAGCACCTTGAAATCCGGAGTAGATGTATGTAACAATATATTAGGTAGACCTGGAGCATAAGCAGGGCATCTGGGAAGCAGGCATACAGGAGGGATATGTAATAGCAGGGATCAGCCTCCCACAGGACTCACCAGGAGCAGGGTTATCAGTTCAGAAGCCAGGCCAGCATTGTCACTTCACAGCGCGCACAGGGATCAGAGGCAGTTGGAAGCTCAGTGTCTCCGGGGGGCCATACGAGGTCCAGAGAGAGCCACATGCAGGAGGTGGTCCCGTGGGAGATCACCCTGCCGACAGCCCCATTCTAATCATTTTTACAGTCAAAACTCTGGAGTAAAAAGTGTATGGCAGGTGAGGCACTGCCTCCCGTCTACCTTTTCTGCACATCCCTGATCAAAACTCTCCAAATTTCTAGCACCATATACTGCTGCACATTTGTATAATGCCAACATGAACTCATGGGTTCATATATGTATCTGTAATCTGGCTCTGAAACTTGCCTACTCTACCAGAACTGCTGGGAGCCTCCCGAAAATCGGGTGCCGCTCCCGGCTTCCCTCAAGAGTAGGCAAGTCCCCCGGAATGGCGGCCGCCCCCCGACCGCTGTGGAAGTGGGTGGTCCAGGGGTGGTTCACGCTGAATCGTGTCATTGTAGCCCTGCTCCCTGCTTTATAATGCCAGTAATATCGGCATAATAAAGCAGGGGGGCGGGCCGCGATGACACAATCACATCAGCACCCCCCCGCTCTGCCTGCCTAAACCGCCCCCACCCGCCCTGTTTCACCGACCTGGCAGCCCCCTCCCAGAGTGTGCTTGCCAAATGTCGGTAAGTATGCTCCTCAGCCATTAACCTGACCACACGTCACTGGTTCAAACACATAAAGAATGGAAAATACTTATCTGCAAAGTCCTCTGATGTATGATCTTGTATGCCATTTCTCAAATCACATGTATATAAAACAGTAGTCTCCAACCTTAATTGAGGCTACTTTAGAAAATTGAAACCTCCTTAAGAGCTACTAAAATTGTAGAAAAAAAAAATCTGGCTAATAACTGAACAATTGAAGGTAATTTAATGAAAATGAAAAAAAAAAATGTTTCATAGAAAATAAAAATGCATTTAATTATTACAGTGATATTGCTGTAGTTTGTAAATACAATTTTACACACAGGCACATTTCACTGTTAATTACCAGCTCCAAGGAGGTACGTGCAGTAGAGGAGCAAAAGATATAGGCAGGGCTGCTGTGTGATTTTCCGGCAGAGTTGGGCGGGAGTCTCTCACTCCGCCGTGGAGTAGACGCCGTGGGTGGAATCACAGGGATGCACGTCAGGTGATTGCTGGAGGCTGCAGCAATCACCTGACATGCTTCCCTGTGGCTCCACCCATGGTGTCAATGCCACGGGGAGCACACATCTGAGGTCACTACCTCCTAGTTGACTCAGCAGTACTGCAGCTAAGTGAGCTAACAAAATGAAGACCGCGAGCTACCGATAGTATGCGAGCTACAGGTTGGAAACCACTGATACAGTGACGGACTGGGGTACAAAGGGCCCACCAGGGCAATGCAGTGATAAAGGCCTATACTTTGGGGTGTGGCCAGCCTCCAGAGGGTGTGTGGCTATTCTCCACAGAGGGTTGGCTAACCATTAGAGAGGGCATGGACTGGGCCTTAAAAAATTTATATTTAGTAAATACTGCTGGTGCATGCATGATAATGTACCAGATTAATAAGAGCAATGCATTGCAGAAAATACACCATAGTCCTGTGCAGTATAATGTAGCATATGTATACTGCATAGTTCAAATGCACAGTCTTGAACCTGATCCTTGAAGAAGGGAGTGGGCCCTCAGCCAGTGGGGCCCACCGGAGGCTTCCCCTGTGCCCCTGTGGGCCAGTCCAATACAACATATAAAAACACAATAGTGTAATATTGTCTCATAACAATAATTAAGTACCAAACCAGTGAAACGAAGAGGAATGATGTGCTTCTTTATCCAGAATCTGAACTCCAAAAGCAGAAGTGCTCCCCTCAAAGCCAGGAAATAAACCACATTTCTGTATTTAGAATCTGATGCTTACATGTGAATCTATGATGTAGATGCATATAAAGGTTTCTTTCAACTCTGCCTTGTAAAGATCCTCTCTCCAAACTCCTGCTGTATTCTATGAACTTTCGTCTTGCCTTATTTATTTTCTAAGATGGAATTGGTAAAATCCCTTCTTTTTCCATGCCGACAGTCATCTGCAGGCGTTTCTGTTGTAAATAACAGATGACTGTCACCGTGCATAACAATAGAGAACCATGATGCATAACAGTTGATTGTTTAGATCAGGGGCATCCAAACTTTTTTCTTGGAGTGCTATAGTAAGGAAATGACTTTAAACGGAAGGCCACAAGATTGTTTTACGCAATTTGCCTACCAGTAAGTAGGTAACAGTTCTTTGCTGAGCTCCTTATTGTGTGCCAGCTCAGAGACCCCCACTTTGTGTACCAGCCCAGAACCCCACCTTGTGTGCCAGCTCAGAGACCCCCCTTGTGTTACAGTCCATAGCACCCTTATATGCCAGCCCAGAACTCCCACTTATTTGCCAGGCCAGAGCCCCCCTTACCTCTATTGGTCTGTGACCAAGTCCTGTCTCCCTCAGCCTGCCCATCTGGTGCCACCTAGCATCGATGCAGTCTGCACTGACACATGCAGCTGTAGAGAAAGCTGGCCAGTGGCGGAACTAGAGAGTGGTGGGCCCAGGTGCAAGAATATGCTTTGGGCCCCCCTATGCAGTGCCTCCAGAAGTGCTCCCTCCGTGGACTCATGCTGCTATAACAAACATGCTGGTGGCGGAGTATTTGTTACTGTGTAGTGCGGACCGCTCTCACTGCTGTCTGCACTACAATTAAATACTGTGGGGCCCGGGGGACACTGGTGGCGGGTGCAGTGGCTATGGGCCCCTGCACCACAGCAGGCCCTGATGCAAGCCACCGGCTGCACCGACATTAATTCCGCCACTGGAGCTAGCCCAGCAGTAACAATGCCGGGCCGCATTGCCATGCTCAAATTTTACTACATCCGGATTCCAGACATAGGTGTCTGGAGCTCCAGAGGAATCCCGGATGGTACAGGATGCCAGGTTCTAGCAGTGAGCAGGTCGCATTTGGCCTGTGGGCCATAGTTTGACCTCACCAGGTTTTGATAGAGTGCATAACAATGTATAACTCTGATATAAAATAATTATATAACATAAGGCTAATTCTACAGGTCTTATATACAGGGGTATATTAAGCTTTGGGGGGCCCAAGGCATGTAAGACAGAGTGGCCCTCCTCCTCATATTAGCACCACCCCCCTTGGCTGTGCCATGCGGTCTGTGTGTGTCTCCCCCCCCCCCTGTACCTCTGTGAGGCAGCAACACAGGTCCTACCTGCACTCCTGCAGTAGGTGCAAACTCCAGAGCAGACCCCGATTAAGAACCCATGGGATCCTAGGCAAGGTACCGGTTATGGGCCCCCCTCCAATCATCCACACTTACCTTTAACTTGCCAGCAACTTTCTCATTTTCCTGCTGCACACATATCTATCTCTGTCTCTCTCTCGCTCTCTCTCTCTCTGTGTAGCTGTTTCACATAAAGTATACATTCTCAGTCTTTGGCACACGAAGGTGACTGGTATCAGGTGACTTAATGTCTAAGATACCAGTACAGCAATAAAATAGCATATGCAAAACTTATTTTAAAAAGGTCACATTTACTTGCTCAGTGATTCGCTGATTGTCACCAGTCCCTGAAACAGTTCTTTTCTCAGCTGCAGTCAGACACCGGTGTAATCAGTCACATGATGCTGAGCAGCAAGGGGGTCAGAGAAGCATGTGATGAGCTCCTACATTCAAGGCTCAGCACCCATGTCGGACTGGGGCATGCAGGGCCCACAGTGGAAATGCAATGGTAGGGGCCCCCTGAAGTGCAGTGCCACAAAGCTGAAGAGGTGTAGACAGCCACCAGGATGGCAGAAGGAAAGAAGTATATGGAGAGAGAGATAGAAATAGAGAAGTATATAAGGAAAGAGGAATATGGGGAGAGAGGTATATGATGAGGGAATATGAGGAAGAGAGAGAGGTTTTTACCGCATTTTCATATGTACTAAGTCCCAGCCGCCCTATTTTCGGTGCGGAGGGTAACGCCAGGTTTTTCTTGAGTTACCCTACAGAAGCCTATGGTCTTCTTACTGCATCCTCTCATCGTCGCCTCGCACGACTCCTGCCGGCTCCCACACTCACCTCAGGCTCCTGTGTGCCGGCCCATTCTCCTCCTGGGTCCCCCGCCTCCTCCTCCTCCTATTCTTCCAGGTGCAGGGAGGAGGAGGAGCCCGGGACTTCCTGCAGAGGTCACCAGCAGGAAGCTCCCGGGGCTTGGAGGGGGCGGAGACCCCCTCACCCAGTGGCGGATGCTTCACAAAGGGTAGCTCTTATCGCAAGATCTGTCCTTTGCAATACTATTTTGCGGAGACTGGCGGGATGTACACCGCAAGTTTAGTACATCCCGCCCAGAGTGAGAAATAGAGAGAACAGTATATAGGGACAGGTATATGAGGAGAGAGAGGTAAATGGGGAGGGAGAGAAAGAGAGAGAGATGAGGAAGATCGAGGGAGGGAGAGATGAAGAGATGGGGAAGAGAGAGAGAGATGGGGAGAGAGGTATCTAGAGGGAGAGATGGGGAAGAGAGGTATATGGAGAGAGACGGGGATATAGGGTGAGAGAGATATGGGAGAGGTATATGGGGAGGGAGAGAAAGAGAGAGAGATGAGGAAGATCGAGGGAGAGAGAGAGAAAGAGATGGGGAAGAGAGAGAGAGAGATGGGGAGAGAGGTATCTAAAGGGAGAGATAGATGGGGAGAGAGATATCTAGAGGGAGAGATGGGGAAGAGAGAGGTATATGGAGAGAGAGAGGGATATAAGGTGAGAGAGATATGGGGAGAGAGAGCGATAGAGAAAGATGCTGAAAAGAGAGGTTTAAAGTATTTGGAAAGAGAGAAATGGGTCTGAAAGAGAGGTATATATATATATATATATATATATAGAGAGAGAGAGAGATATGGGAGCGATATAGAAAGATGGTGAAGAGAGAGGTTATATATAGAGAGAGGGATATGGAGGGAGGTACAGTGCATCCAAAAAGTATTCCCAGCACTTCACTTTTTCCACATTTTGTTATGTTACAGCCTTATTCCAAAATGGAATAAATTCATTTTTGTCCTGAAAATTCTACATACAATACCCCATAATGACAACGTGTAAAAAGTTTTTTTTGAGATTTTTGCAAATGTAATAAAAAAAGAAATCACATGTACATACTGTAAGTATTCACAGCCTTTGCCATGAAGCTCAAAATTGAGTTCCAGCCCACTTTAACCCTAGCATCTTACAGGTGTGTAATGGGGGTGTCAGAAGTGGTTGAGGACTCGCGTACATTGTCTGACATACAATTTGCACCTAGCATGGGGCTGGTGTAAATTTCAGTGGTGCGACCGATGGTAGTGCCTTAAATTGCGCCAAGCAGTATTTGAGCATCTAAAAATGCGTCTAGAAGTGAGCATCTCAGTTTTTGCACAGACATGGTCATCACTGCATCAGACTCAGATTTATGTCATTTCTGCTTTATCCCTTATAACATAGAGGACTTTCAGGTTCACTTCGCTTCTGGTTTTCTACCTCCAGTGGATGAAAATGTACATGGTTTTGAAACTAATGCTGGAAGGTTTTACAGTGACTTCACAGTGTTTGCGGATAGCTCTCGTACTGTATGGACATTTCTAGTTTATATATACTGAATTTGACTTAGCTTGTTTTAGTTATCCCTCTGTTATGTCTGTACAGTATACACCTTTCAGATTACTGGCTGTTCGGTGGTGGGCATCTTGGGCACAATTTAACATACACAGGATGCTGATTCTGAGATGATAGCAAAGCAAAAACAGTAAGTAACTGTATCTGGGACAAATCACATTGTAATGCCAGGGGTGTACATACACATTTTTGCATGCAGGGTAAGTACTGGCTTCATTTTTACACTGTCATTTAGATTTCAGTTTGGCCATGGCACTCTCAAATCTTTATCTCTGCACATTTACATCTGCCCCACCTGCAGTGCAACATGGTTTTGCCAAGGTCAAAGTAACTTGCGTTTGCTTTGCTCCCAATTAAAAATCAGCCCCACTATATATACCTGGTATTTTTTCATATTTGTCTTGTACCCCTGAACAATGACCAAACACGTTGGGTTTCCTGTTTTCTCCTGGTACATTCGCAAGATTTGCAGAGAGCAATACTATTTCATATACATTGTATGAATAAACCATTTGAATATGTCATCCAGAATTGTATGAAAACAGGAATACATTATGTCATTTTTCTCTTGTTTCAGCTGAGAAACATAAAAGAAAAATTCTTGCTCACAGCGACCCCCTCCACAGCGCACAGCAAGTAGTTTTTCTTCATTTTCTTAGAATTGTCTTTATTTTAAATATTTCCTTTACAGGGGGACTATAAGTAGCATCGGCCTCTTAATGCCCCGTATGCTGGTACTTGTGGTTCTCCAAGTACCGGCATGCAGGGGAGACTTGCTGGAACCTATAGTCCCCATGTAAAAGACAATATTAGTTTTAATACTATTTTTTTTTTAACTCAAATAATTTTTATTAGAGAAATGTAAAATTGCAGATCATAAACATCTCAATACTATTTTTTACAACTATCAACCCCACACCCACCGCCCAGGGGTGCGGGGAATAGCCCCGGGCATCAGCCCTGGCCTGGGGTTACCTGGAGAATGGGAACCCCTTTATTGGGGGTCCCCACTTCCCCAGGAATCCCTGGCCTGGGCTGACTAATGTGGGGTGCTGAATCTTTTGGCAGGGGGCCACGTGTTGGTTGTTGAAAGTACGGGGGACCCCTACATCTTTTTCTCCCCAGATTTTCACAATCAGGACCGGCTCACACAGCCTGGGGCTGGTTGTGCTTTTGGTGGGGGGAACCCCACATCATTTTTTGTCTTTATTTTATTACTTTCATACACATCACACACAACAGACCTGCTAAAATCAGCAGCGTGAAGCAGGTCTTTTATTTTGGGGATGTTGTGTTTGATTTTATAGGAGATTGTATGTTCGATCTTGAAATGGACTTCCAAAACTGAACAAGAAATAACTGATCAAAATCGAACAACATCAAATTGGATTTTGAAGTAGAACTCAAAATCAAATTTTAGTAAATGTGGGATTTTGACAGTGATATCTAAATTCAATTTGATTCGATTTCAGGTGAGTTAAATCGAACATAAAGTCGAATACATAATTGAACTTTTGTAAATATACCACTTGGGGCGGGATGCACTAATAATTACCGCCAGTCACCGCCATTGTACAGATCGCATATGCACTAACATATGCGATCTGTACAGCAAAGGACAGCTCTTCCAATAAGAGCTTTCCTTTGCGATCCCTGCTGCCATGTGGACTTCCCGGTTTTTGACCCAGGAGTCCATCTGCACATGCGCAGACTTACGTGGCGGCCTCGGGGCATGCTGGGAGGATCCCTCATAGCAGCGCGATGCGGCAGAAGCCCATAGGCAGCCTGGCGGCTAGGAGATTGCTGCATACGGAAAATGCGGTAAACATGGGTTTTACCGCATTTTCCGTTTGGTGCATCCCGCCCTTGGTGTTTAACCACTTGAGGAAAGACATACAAGTGAAAACATTGCCAGTTAGCAAACAGTGTGGTACAGAGATTGGGGTTCAAGTCCAAAAACAGAAGATAATGGCTTTACCATGACAGGCAATAGCATAAACGTAAAGAATGCAGTGTATTTTTCAGTTCATAGAAAGCAAATTTTATACTTCACGTGTACTCTAAATCTATTGTGGAAAATTGTGCAATTCTTCTTATTACATCAAAGACAATAGTAACATGGTCCAAAAGTGTTGAGGCCAATGGTGACTTGAGAAAGAATGATGAGAAGAAGACGATCCACTAGGCGGAGCTCCGCATTTTATGGGGCTTATTCAGTTAAGTGCGAGAATAGCAAAAGTCCTGCACCCGCTGGGTTTTCCTGCAGGTGAGGGATTTTTGCTGTTCAGTTAGGTGCAGGGTTTTTCATTTTTTGGGTGGGGTGGGATTTTTTTTCTCACACCCCGTGTTGTGTATGTGACCCCCTGTCATGTGTGTAACCCCGTCCAGAGTGTGTGACCCCCAGTGTGCTGTGCAGTCACTTACCTCACTCTCGTCAGCTTCTCTGGTGAAACAGGCAGTAGCAGCCAGTCCTGGGAGTGAGAAGCAGCAGCCGGGCACAGCAACTACTGGAGCCACCGAAACAGGTGAGTTCTCTATTTTTTTTCACGCACCGCAGGGTTTTCAATGTGGAAAACCCTGCGTGCATTTTTTTAAATTGGATACCGCTGGTATCAGGACGAGTATACCCATGGTGATCCAAAATTAGTCACGAGGTCCGCATGTTTTTTTGTGGTTAAAGTCTTGCGACCAATTGAATATGCTCTATATGTTACAGAGGTTGATAGAGCTTGTGCACCTCCCATGTTGACTGCCTCTGAAGTAGAGTATGCCAATAAAATCATGGGACGTATTAGAGCCATTTGAAGAAGTAACAAAACTGATTAGTGGCAAACAGTGCTTAAGGTGAAGGACCGCCAGCAGGAGAAAGTAGAGCTGCCTGGTTCTCTGGGTGGCTCAACACATTGCATGGTGTGTGCCTGGAGCATCCTTTGGATGCATCGGGCAGCACTAAAGCAGTGGCCATGGGCCAGCTTGTGTTTGTTAATTTTTGTATTAGCAAAATCTTGCGTCATCTCAGTGTAAGATGAGACAAAGTATTTGAAATGTTATCTGACGCTTGCCAGATAATTTTTTACTTTTAACACATAGTTTCTAGCCTTTAAAGATAAAAACAAAAAAAAA
This sequence comes from Taudactylus pleione, assembly GCA_031769625.1. Classification (NCBI taxonomy): domain Eukaryota; kingdom Metazoa; phylum Chordata; class Amphibia; order Anura; family Myobatrachidae; genus Taudactylus; species Taudactylus pleione. The sequence continues at coordinate 10,935,179 of JAUIMM010000036.1, read as the reverse complement.
TATATTTTTAAGGACTTTATATTTTTGATATTTAGATATTTTTTGAGGATTTATAGTTCTAGAACAGTGTCTATGTCGTTAATGATTGTTGATTAATGTTATTTGTTATGAACAGGTATAGTTTGCAAGTGCTAAATTATCATTTCAGTATCTTGTTTCGGGTGCTCAGGGCGTGATACAGAGCCGGACACTAATACCGCAGCTTCTGCAACTTTTTACACGGTGGATGTGTGCGAAAATATGCAAATGTCGCAGCTGCCGGGATTAGTATTTATACGGACACCGGTGGCTTTGCAAATCCAAATGACTGCTTAGAAAGAGACAGAAGTGGATGCAGATCAGTCGATTAACAGACTTCTGAGTAACCTTATGGTCGGCCGCTGTAACTGAGACATTTGTGCTGTTTGTTTCTTTGTTTGGGATAGCCACTCACGTGAGATTGTTGTTTGCTCTGTGTTTAGTGGCCTGTATTTTCCTTGTCCCTCTATATTAATAAAAACTCAATAGACTTTATGTACATTCTGCTGGTTGTTTTATGTGTTTTTCTGTGCCCATATTACATAGCAAAAGTTACAATTGTTTTATGAATTATTGGTTCATGTCTTATTTCTTTAAGGATAAATAATATGAAAATGAAAAACTTTGATGTTTATGTAATAATTAATTAAATGTTTCTCAATTTTAAAATGTTAACAATGGAATAGCCAATAATGGCAATAATAACTGGAACTTTTCTATAACTTTCTATATATGCACTGTAAGGCATCTTTTATCCAACAATAAAGGGGATAGACTCATTTACAAAAGAAATGGCTGGGTCCTGCAGGATGCACTAAAGCTGTGCGTTAATGTAATCAACACAGTCACAGGTGTATATCCTTCAACTGTACCATTGTGCACCAGTTTGCTGGAGTTGTACTGAGACTCCTGCTCCTTGCTCTCTTCACAACTTACCTTTTGAAATTACCAATACTGGTTCAACCAACGCATGCAAGGGTAGTCACCAGTGGACCACACCCCATTACTCTATTGCTGCTATAGTTTTTTTGATTGTTTAGATTCTTACTAGGAGACAGACAGCAGCCTCAATTTCACTGAGCAAGACACAGAGTTAAGGAGAATGATTTGAGTCAGTGGGTGCACATAGCACCATTGGATGGCGTGAAGAGCTTGCAGGGTGTACACACACGATCAGAGATGGGGTTAAGAAACATCAATGGTGAACCATTTCATTAAGAGGGATTGAGCTGAAGAATAACGGACCCTTAATATCTCCATTTCAAAATGGAAATGGACCTGCTACAAGGGCTCTCCAATTTTGGGTTATGGCAACTCTGGTAGCTATTAAAATATGTCCCAAAACATATGAATCATGTTTCCAGACCAAAGAGGCATATAAATGGAGAAGTGCCAAGCCTGGGTAAAGGTCTACAGTCATAATGATAAATGTCCAAACACAATAAGAGGGGATAGAACAGTCACAAAATGTTATATAGGGTACCTACTACAGTCAGGCTTTTGTTTTCAACACTCCACTGAGACAGCACTGACTAATGCTGGGTACACACCTTACAGATATATCTGCAGATGATGGTTGTTCATATACACTAAACAACCATTATCTGTCCGCTGGCCGGGGGGGGGGGCATGTTGCGCTCCCCTTGCCGCGGCCTCTGCTGCAAGTGTTGACCACCCGTACACACAACACGATGCCCCAATATATCTGCAGATGTGCAACACATCCCACATCATATGTCTATGAACGATTTAGTTCACAGACATATCACTGGTACACACTGGCCGATGCACACAAGATATATTAACCAATTCATTGATCGGCCAGCATATCTGCCAGTGTGTACCCAGCATTAGGTAGTGAATGATCTGATCACTGCTAAGTCTAATGCTGGGTGGTACACACCTGACAGATATAGCTGCAGATGATGGTTGTTTATGCACACTGAACAACCATCATCTGTCATATGGCCGCCGGTCCCGCTGGTCAGGGGCATGTAGCGCCCCCCTCACCACGGCCTCTGCTGCAAGTGTAAAGATGGTCGGTAAACCGCCTGTACACACAGCACGATGGACAGATAAATGTACTGGGTGTGTTACCTGCAGCTATATGCTGATGGGGGACACCAATAAACATCCGATGTCCGGCCGGGTCTTCAACATTCAACACAGATTGTCTTGTAACAGTCGTTTTGTGATTTATTGCCTATTTTACCCTTGTGGCAAAATTTACATAGGGAAGACGGAAAGAAAGTTCAAAGAAATGATGGCACTGCAGAGATCAGCGATCAGGGCAGCCATCCTTTCTGGTGGCAGTGAGCAACCTGTGGCTAGGCAGTTTGCCACCATGGGGCACTCACTAACCTCCATGAAGCATAAAATCATTGACCACATACTGCCCTTGATAAGAGGAGAAGCCCGCAGAAAGTTATTGTTGCAGAGGGAATCCAGTTGGATATTCCTACTGGACTCACTGGCACCAATGGGACTTAACGAGTCACTTGGTTTAGAAAGATTTTTGTAATGATCTTTTGTTCCTCCTAAAGGCACACATCAACTAGACAAGGGGTTCCCATCCACGGTCCTCAAGGCACACTAACATTATAGCCATACTTGAGCACAGGTGACTTAATTAGTACCTCAGTTGGATTCAGTATGATTTACCGCATGGCCGGCAGTTCAAATCCTGACAGTGGCAGCCCAACAAGGATGAAAATCCTGATCGTCCCAAGGTAAGTATTCACTAACCTATTCTACCCCCTAACCCTCCCTTAGGGGTGCCTAACCCTAACCTCCCCCCTAATTTCCTAACCCTAATCCCTCCTCTAAGTGCCTAAACCTAACCCCCCCATCCCCGCCACCTAACCCTAACCTCCCCCCGGGGGTGCCTTACCCTAACCCCCCTTCCCCTAGCCTAAACCTAACCTCCCGGGGGGGGGTGCCTAACCCTAAGTCCCCCCAGGGAACCCTAAACCTAACACTCCCCCCTGCGGCTGTCCGCGCCCTTCACCCGGCTTACCTTCGATCGGTAAGTCGGGTGTCAGTCTCCCGGCATAGGGAAAATGACAGGCGTTGGGATATCGCCAGTCATTTAACCCTTGCCGGGATTAGACAATCGGGAAGCCGGCGGTGGGGATTCCGTCCATCGGCTTCCGACTTTTTCCCCCTCAGTTATTTTGATTTAACCATCTGTGCTTTAGCATGGATAACACTAAAACCAGGACTGTTAGTGTGCCTTGAGGACGGAGGTTGGGAATCACTGCACTAGACGATTAAATTGAGCGATTGAACGATAACGATATCGTTAGATAATCGTTTGCAGATTATTTAAAAAATGTCTAAAACGACCAGTGATGCGCGTTCCCGCTGGTCATTTATACATCTATCATCGTACAAATATGTTGTACAACCTGATGACATGTTTGTACAACATGTTTGCAGATGATTGATGTGCCTTCACTGAACGACTGCTCGTTCAGTGAAGGCACATCACAGACAGACAAACGACTGCATGATTACAATGTTGTACAGTCTTTTGTCTGTCGTTTAGTGGATGTGTGCCGTAACACTCTGGGACCCATATTTACATGCCAATTACATAAAAAAAAATTAGTATGTAATATTTATATTTGGCCACTAGATGGCATTCTTATTATTTACATGATTATCTGTTATATTTACTTATCGATCTGTTTTGCACATTTGCATTACCTAACATCCTTTTGTATATGCTTATTATGTTTCCTACACACCTATTGGTGGGTGTTTTCAAATTGCTGTATTTTTAAATAACTTTATTGTAAGTTTCAGTCACATTGCCTGTGACAATGGTGACGGGTGCACTTGGGTGACATCATCGTGAGCGCGCCTGTTGACGGGACCAGCTGGAAACAGCGCCCCAGCTTGGTGAAGGGGGAGCACCTACTTAAGGGTGAGTGTCATGTATATTCTTTGCCCTGATGAAAATGCTATGTCATTGAAACATTGACCACAGGAAGTAATCTGTCTCGAGTATCATTGAAGCACTTGCAATATTTTCTAGTTACAGCGTGTCCACATAGACACGTTTGTGCTGGCAATGGGGTGAAGTAGACATTTATAATAATTGAGTGCCAGATCTCTGGATTATATATATATATATATATATATATATGCACACACACAGCATACACACACACAAGCATGCATACATATATACACATAGAATTGATATGTAATGCCGGCTGTCGGGATGCCTCCTGTGAAAATACTGACAGCAGCATCCCGATGGTTGGTATCCCGACAGGGGTTGGGTAAGTATACTTACCCTCACCCCTTCTCCCCCTAAACCTCCCTTCTGGTAGCCTAACCCTCCCCACCACGCACCCAAACCTTTCCCCCTTAGTGCCTAGCCCTAACCCACCCCCAGTGGTGCCTATCCCTCCCCCCTAGGGGTGCCTAACCCTAATCCTCCCTAGGGGTGCCTAGCCCTAATCCTCCCTCCCCAAAAACCTAATGCTAACCCCACTATGCTACCTAAAGCTAACCCTCTCCCCCCTGTGGATAACGCTAAGGGTGCCCGGTCTTACGACTCTGTGGAATGCCCTCCCACGCACAAAAAGACTTTCCCCCAGTCTCCAATCCTTCAAGCAGTCCCTGAAAACTCATCTCTTCAGACAAGTTTATCAAATTCCAGAACCACCCACATAACCTACATAAGCTATCCTAACCAATTACATCCCCTCTATACAGTCCACACATCACTCTTTCTCTTTCTTCACTTTCACATCCTCTGTGTGACTGGATCCATATAGCCCACCTAGAATGTCTGCAATCTGGCTGGACCCTTATGCATCAGGTAGCACTTATAATTGTGTATCAATGCCTATTTCCCTATAGATTGCAAGCTTTCGAGCAGGGCCCTCTGACCTCTAGGTCTGTCTATTATTAACCAGTCTTGTTTTATTACTGTTTGTTCGCAATTGTAAAGCACAACAGAATATGTGGCTTTGTATAAGTAATTGTTAATAATGATAAGATCCATGGTACCACAGATGCACCAACAAATTTTAGGACACGCCGGCCAGAGGTTATACAGCAGCTTCAAATGAATCTCTGTGTGGTTCAGATATTTCGATATACTGTAGTTATTAAGATTGATGACCTCCCCTTGAGGGAGTGAGAATGTACTATTAAGATCTGCTTCCCAGTGTAATTGCGACCGAGCCTTCAGAACATGGTCAGGGGGTGAGGCATACCAGTACCAAAAGAAATGGCACTTCTAGAGCCCCCTTCAAGTAATTATGGATCATAAGTGTGAGGGAGACAGGCGAAGAGAAAGCAATGTTTTATTCACATCTAAAATCCAATGTCTGATTTGTATATAGTTAAAAATATCAGACTGTTGTAGTCCAAACTGAGCGGTCAACAGATCAAAAGGAAAATGGGAGGCTGGAGCTTGAGACGTTATTATCTAGCCATACAGTACTTATCTCGCAGACAGGCAGAGATGCAGCTCTCCTTCTCGTACTGTATGGATACTGTACATGGCATTTACATGTAGTAGCTTCTCATTTTGCTGTGCACAATATAATACTTTCCAGTAATATCAACTCATCATACAATTGTATCACTTAGAAAGCTATCATTTGAAATTAATATTAATAAAACAAAAGCCACTGTGAGGGTAAGTTATGAGATATACACTTATGGGTATGTGACTTTTTCAATGGTACTTTGCCTGATGGATAGCTCATGCTATAACTATTACAATATAGAGAGGCAAAAAAAAAGATTAAATGAGATCATTTGAAAAGATATAGTGTCGATTAGAAATCAGTGTAAACTTTCCAGGCACCTGGATGGTACAGAACTGCTAATTGGCTGACAAACTTGACTTGGATGTAAGCAGATGCTTAGAAAAACGAATGGGTCAAGGAGAGTGTGCGTGGTGGGACTGGGAGGCACCCCTCCGGGGAAGTAAGCTACACTCCTCCTCTGCCACGGTTACATTTCTACCTTTTCAGCTGTAAAATGAGTGCATGCAGTAGCCGGATACACTCATTCATAGAGAACCATAGAATACATACTGCTAATTACACAAGAAGACGGTCCCAGCAAAGCACTGCTATACAGGTTATAGTGGTGGTAGTGCATGGATATTTATTATGTCTGTTGTAGCGAGGAGCATAGTCTGGTTACAGAGCATCCACTACACAGCTGAATATCAAGCAGGAGCTGCACTATATTTACTCATACTACATTACAGTGTCAGCGGCTGTAACGATGTAATGTAGCATTTAGCATGCAGATACTGTACACACGTAGTCACACACAGAATATAGGCATGTCACATATCATTTTAATCAGCAGAAGCTGCTTGTGTGACCTATTCATATCATTTACGAATAAGATTCATTTAAAGGTAAAAAGTCTCACAAAAAGATGCTCAGTTCTACTGAGTCACATGTTGTTTATCGCGCCTCGCAGTGCACGGAGGTAAGATGTACTGTATGTGGACACATCTGTATCTATGTATATATTTACCTCAGCAAATGTTCTATAAGAAAAAGCAGGGGGCACTTACAGGGTTTAGTATCAAACGGACATATTTTGTATTGTTATATACAGCTTCTCAGTACTTAATCACCAGGTAAAGCCCCGATATACAAACAAGTCATCAGTCATATTGTTGTAAATTGTGGTCTATTCAATCCATTCACTGTAGCGATGTAAGTCAGTACAGTAAGTGTAAGACATGCACAGTTGCCAATTTCTTTCTTTGGTGCAAGTGTAGTATGCTAAAATCTGCGAGTTACATCAGTATCTGTGGCCCATAATGTTTACATTTATAAATGTCAGTTATTGTGATATGTTTCAATATATATATGTGTTCACATGTAATATGCTGGTATAATCTGTTTTTTATAACATTCATGTTTTTGCATCTTGTCCTGTGTTATAAGCGATCCAGTCTACACATATGCTGATTTATAATATGATCACTAATTCTAGACTTTGGGCCCGATTCAGAGCTGCACAGAGTTACGTCTGCATATGAGTTTTGTGATTTTTAGGGAAATTACAGGAAACTCAGTCATAGGGATCTCAGGGCCTGATTCAGACCCGCTCGCAAGGCTGCGTCTGCATGCAGCCTGCCGATGTTTGCATTCTTCGCATGCATATGCATCGCAATTCGTGTGCACGAACTAGTCCATGCGATCGGGAAGCATTCGCTTGCTGCACATAGATAGCTCGCTAGGTTGAGTGACAGGAGATGCTGTTTGTGGGTGGTGACAGGGGTTGGTCGATGAAAATGGGGGATGGTGGTGTGAACCGGGCGTGCCTGAGCGTCTTAACGCCGTTTCAGAGGCATGCATAATTAAGAGGTGGCATCATAGTACACGTCACCTGGCTGAAGTTTACACTGAAGCACTCGCAGTGCTTGCGGTAGTGTATGGTCAACCACAAGTGCTGCGTTCGCTTCCAATGGTACTTGATGTTACCGATGGTTGCATACACATCCTGAAGATGACGTGCATAAGTGGACATCTTAAGAAAGGCTGGTGGGCGTCTGCATACACACCGCAATCGTATGCCAAGACATAGTGGGCGTGCTAATGCTTTGCCGTGTGATCGTGGATTCGCATACTTTCGCTGCGTGCGAACGTATCTATCGAGTTCTCAGTCTGATCTCCACTTACTGGGTGGCAATGCGGCACTTGCATGTAGGGAAAAGTGTATCATGGGCATGTTGACAGAACTGTGAGCTATTCAGAAGTAAGCGAATGCAGAGACCTGGCTTTCAGTCGTATCTCTTGCACCAAGGATAGGGCTGATGCAAATGCATATTGCTGGACTTGGGCAAGGTGGCTTCTGCGCCCGGACTGCAGAACCGGCCCTAGCCAAATTAGTGCAAGATTTTGGGTGGTGCCCCCCCCCTTGGTGGGATCCTGAAAAGGGGTGAGCCTCACGAAAGCGGCATGGTCTCACTGTACTGTGGCCCCTTCACTCATTGTGCTGTGCTCCTAGCACCCCTCACCCAGCACCTTTCTCGCACCACAGCACAGATCCCAGCACCCCTCACCCAGCACAACCCTCTCCCAGTACAGATAACAGCACCCATCACCGCTCTCCCAGCACAACACCCCTGTGAGTCTGTAGCTGACATTTTTTTTATGTTTGAATAAACCTTTCAGTTGGGTTTAGGAGGTGATTTTATCATGAGATATTTAGTGCTACATTTGAGGACTTTGTAAGCCACTGCTTCTCCAAGGGTTTGAGGTGAAAATTGAAATCAGTACTAACAAGTGTAAAGACCGGCATGCTTACAAAAATATCCACTTCGTAGTCCTTAGAGCAGCGGTTCCCAAACTTTTTTGAATCACGCGGCTCTAGAGTATCAGCATTGTTTTCACGGCATCCCTAAGCCAAAAGCTTGTTATTGAGAAATTCAGAAAAAAATGTAGTAAACTAGTAAAGTGAAATAAATTGTGCTTACCTGTCATCCTTAGGTTCAGTTATGTGGTGGTGGACAGGTTTTCACTTCTGTTTGTCCACATATTTACATTACAATGACCATAAATAATTTGATTTTGTGTTGGCCACCATCCTGAGGCACCCCTGCAAGTGTCCTGAGGCACCCCAGAGTGCCACAGCGCACAGTTTGGGAACCACTGCCTTAGTGTTATGTACTGCCATCTACTGTACAATGTTGGTTTTACATTATAATTCTCTCTTACGGTACTGTTGGTTGATCTTATTATCGTTTGTATGATTTTAGAAAGTATTTAAAGACTGCAAACTCTGAGGTCTATTGAAACATTTTCTAGCAGATGAGGTAGCCTTGTGCCCAGTATTCTTAATCTGAAGATTTTACTGAAAGTGACAGGTTTTAACCGACAGAAGCTCAGTAGAGTTGAATTGTTGCCACAATGCTGGTTTTTAATCAAAACTAATTAAATATCTTTTGTGTGTTTGTAATTTTTTCTTTGCACTCTTATGTCATAATTGTAATCTTGTTAACCTGTTACACTTTATAAGTTAATGGTTTTATATTATCATTTATAGGCCTGTATTCAATTAGTTTCGCACCCGCAATACTTTTTGCCGTCTTCGCGTGTTTTGGCCGCAAAAACTTTTCTTGCGTACTCCTGCTATTCGCTGTATTCAGTTCCAAAACACGTAAAAACGCATCCTGGCAAAACTCAAACAGGCGAAAAGTGCAGTCAAAAATGGGGAAATCACCCCCAAAAGATGCACTAACATTGGGGATCAATGTAGAGAATAGCCCTAATAAAGCTATTTGGGGTACTTAAGTTTTGTCAATAGTCTTTATATAGAATCTTTGTACTTGTGGTGAAGAATGGCATTAAGCAGTATTTTTTTGTTAAAAAAAAGTAGTCCTGTAAAATTTGGGGTACTTGAAAATGGGTGCTAGCATGTTTTAAAGTCTCAAAAGTGAAGTTTTAAACATCGTGAAGCAAACACCTGCAATCAAAAAAACACCTTACCCATCCTTGCAGACCCCCCAAAAATCTATTTCGCTAGTTTTTATTCTTGTACTCCAACTTTGAACTTTTTCGCCCCCAAAATTAAAGTACTTTTTTGGGGTGTTCATAAGTTTTTTTAAGGGATTTTTTTGCAACACAGTTATCCTTTGGGGGACCGTCCCAAGGGTTCTGAGTGGTTTCCCCACCTTTGCACCCCAAAATAACAATTTTGCACTTTTTTTCACCACCTATTCAGAGGCAAAACTTTTTCACCTATTACATTGCATTGACTTTCCGCAGACACGAAAAGCGTTTGCAATTGAATACGGAGATAAGTTTCCGCCTGGCGAAATGACGTCCCCCACGATACTTTTTCGCGGATTCTGACTTTTCGCCGCTAATTGAATTTGGGCCATAGTTTGCTCATCTTAAAGCTGACCATAGACTGCACGACACTGCAGCCAAACAGCCATCATGAATGAGGGAAAGAGTGACTGCCGATAACTGAAACTCCTCCCTACACTGCAAGATGTATGGAGGTGATCTCCATTCACACCACAGAGTTGGCAGAACGTTAGTCGGGAGGATCGGAGTGGTTTGATAAACAAACCATCTGGCTGATTTTTGGTCGTTTTCAGGCTGTGAACGATTGTCATTCAGGTCCATACACTGAAAAGTAATTTCATTGGCTGAGCAGAACCATCACAGTATGTTCACAATATGGCCAATTTTGGGGGGGATGTATCCAACCTTCTAAAGAGAAAAAAGTGAAGAAGTTGCCCATAGCAGCTTTGATCTGTCATTTTATAGAATGTGCTAGATAAATGATAACTAGAAGCTTATTGGTTGCTATGGGAAACCTCTCCACTCTTTATCTTTAGGTTGGATACATCTTCCACCTAGGAAACAGAGAGAGACTGCAAAGACATCAAATAGACATATATAAATGTCTAACGCTGCTCCTCGCCTCTATGGGAGGAATTCAAGAGCAATTCCATTGTTTTTTCTTTATGGGTGCGCACAGCCGCCGGCGCCAACATTTCTACTCGCAGCCCCCTGAGCTGCCGAGCAGAAATTTCCTACAAATGACCTGTTTTATCACTCAAATGGGACTTTTCACGGGAACAACAATGTACCATCATTTTGACGTGCAGCTAACTAATAAGATAAATAATACAGATAAAGTAATATGTAGTGCATTAGGCATTGCATGTTACATTTTGCTCTATAGGTGATTTTCCTGAATTTGGTCACAGCAAATCATTTTACTCAACACACATGAAAAACATATAGGGGGTCTTCTTAGTATAATGGGTGGCTGCAGAGACTGTTTATCTCTGCAAACTGACCTGATGATATGACACCATGGGGCCCATTTTTCAAGGATCGCTTTTGCAATGCGATCAGGGCATGCCAGTAACGCCCCTGATCGCATTGCAAAAAGCGATCTCTTCGGTCAGATGTCACATTCGGGACATGCAGGGACACAGGCTCCAAAAGGAGCCCGTCCCTGCAATGTCTCCGGAGAGCTGCCGACAACTACAGGGGGTGGGGCGCATGAGCAGTTCCCTGGACTGCACATGCACATCCGCCATAGCTGGGGAGGGTTCCGGCAGATCCCTCCGCCGGCTAATAGTGCGCAGTGTAGCCCATAGGCTACAGTGGCTAACGTCATCTTCAGATGGCGTTAGCTGCGGGGGCCAATATCTGGAATGCATCGCATTCCGGATATTGGTACATTTGGCATCATTGCCTCCCCCATAGAAACCTATGGGGGAGGCGGAGGCCAGCGGTAATGGAGGGATCACAGAAGGTATCGCAGATACCTGCTGTGGTCCCTCCTTAATACATCCAGGGGACACCTAGTATTGAGGTAAACCCCTGAAAACGGGTGTTTTCTGACATTTTACCTCAAATACATTTTGATAAATGGGCCCCCTAGTCCTTGGGGTGACAAAGATTGAGCTCCTGCCAATACTTACACTGTAAACAATGCATATTGCAGAGGAAGCTACAACTTTCTGTGCACAAATTTAATATGTACAAATGTAGTACATGAAGTAAAGACAATCTCAAGTCTTCCTACTCTTGTAACTTATTGAAAACATAAATAAGAAAAATTTTAAAACTGTACATTATAAAGAGGGCCGTCCAAAAATGGCATTTGTATGGTATGCACTTTTGTAAATGACCCTGATAGTGTTTTCATTTATTTTATTGAAAAACATTCCCCTCTGCAATATACTGTATTACAGATAAGACATTTGAAACATTTATAAAATACAAAAGATTCTTTCAAAACATTATCCACTTTGGACAACTCCTTCTTAATCGATGATGCCCCTAGCACAGAGGTTCCCAATCATGGTCCTCAAGGCTCTCCAACAGTTCATGTTTTAGGGATATCCATGGTTGAACACAGGTGACTTAATTAGTACTGTAGTAAATTTGATTTAATCACCTGTGCTCAACCATGGATATATCTAAAACCTGAGCTGTTGGGGAGCCTTGAGGACCGCGTTTGGGAACCTCTGCCCTAGAATATAGTGAATGGGAAGTCGGCTTTCTCTGGCAGGGGACTCTAGAGCAGCACAATGGATAGCTTGCACTTTTTACCTTTTTTGTGCTGTAACTTTGCAGCAAATGAAATGAGCACTGAATATAGCTAGCCAGTGCTCCGGGAGAGGTAACAGTAAGGATATATTTTACCTGTTTTCATACTCTTAGAGGACTACTGATCTCTCAACCATGCCTGTATCTGAGACATAAAAAATCCTCACAGCCAGGTTCAACATAATTCTATAAAAAAAAGGTATGCACCAAATCATCCAATCAACCTTTTCCATACTGGTCGATTTTGCATCATACATTAATCAGCGATGGAAACTTCAGTACTGCCTGTCACAAATGGCGTTTGTGATTTACCTGACTCTGGTGATGAACCGGATTCAGCAGAGACCGACTTGACTGGAACCATGGGTAACGTGAATAGATCTTTTAACATAAGAATTGGATAGCAGGAGAACGGCCTTTGATGATGAATGACTGGAACCGGAAACTTGAAATGTTGGAGTGAGACCAGAAGGAACTTGGAGGAACTGGACTGGGACCAGCAGGAAGGCTTACTGAGCTGGACGGGGTACCAGTAGTTGGGCTTGCAGACGGATGGTAGCACGGAAGCTACTTGGTGCGGCTGGGAAGCCGTGTAGAGACTGATGGTAGCACAGGAGCTACGTGGAGTGGCTAGGGAGTCGTAAGGTGAGCGGTGGTAGCTCGGGAGCTACTTGGTGCGGCTAGGGAGCCATGAGGTGAGTGATAGTAGCACGGGAGCTACTTGGTGTGGCTAGTGAGCAGTGAGGTGAACGGTGGTAGCACGGTAGCTACTAGGTGCGACTGGGTAGCCGTAAAGAGACTGATGGTAGCTCGGAAGCTACTTGGAGCGGCTAGGGAGCCGTGAGGTGAGCGTTAGTAGCATGGGAGTTACTTGGTGCGGCTAGGGAGCCGTAGATGTTTAGTGGTAGTGAGGAAGCTACTTGTTGCAGCTAGGGAGTAGTAGGTGGTTGGTGGTAGTGAGGAAGCTACTTGTCGCGGCTGGGGAGCCGTAGGTGGTTGGTGGTAGCGTGGAAGCTACTGTTTGTGGCTTGGGAGCCGTAGTTGATAGATGGTAGCATGGAAGCTACTGGTTGCGGCTTGGGAGCCGTAGATGCTAGATGGTAGCATGAAAGCTACTTGTTGTGGCTTGGGAGCCATAATGATAGATGGTAGCATGGAAGCTACTAGTTGTGGCTTGGGAGCCGTAGATGATAGATGGTAGCATGGAAGCTACTGGTTGCGGCTTGGGAGCCATAGTTGATAGATGGTAGTGTGGAAGCTACTGGTTGCGGCTTGGGAAGCTGAATGGAGATGGCGGTAGCAGGATTGCTGGACATAGCAGGTTTTCAGAGAGAACTGGTCTAGGAACCAGCAGGAGCCTGGGATACACTTGGTCTGGCAGCAATTGGAGGATACGAACAGGTGGTCTGCCAGTAGTATTCTGAGTTGTGGAAGGCACAACATGCAGAGGGATTAATCATCTCTGCAGCCCTTGAGAATCAGGACCACACCTGCGATTCCAATTAAGACTAGCAATGCTCACAGACAGAGGAGAGTCCAGGTGGCTAATCACTGTGGGAAGGAGAGCAGTCTGCACACACAGAAATGTTACAACCAGCATGATTCAGAGCAGATCTCCCAGGTAAATTACAAACACAGATCCATGGAGCAGCTGGCAGAGGTAAGTCTCAAAGCAAAGGTAAAAACTAGTCAGGATTCTGACAATGCCTTTATTATGGGATGGGTGCGGGATCCCGGCGCCGGCATCCCAACAGGGTTAGAATACCGACACTTGTCGGTCAGTATTCTAACCTTCCCCCTCTCCCTACCTGTTGCCTGAACCTAACCCCCCCAGTGCCTAAAGCTAAGCTCCCCCTCCCCACACTCTAACTCTCCCCCCGCTACTTACCTTTGTGATTTCGGTGGTCTGGATGCAGGCCTGGGATTCTGAGAGGTGTCGGGATTCCGGCGCTGACACTTTGAGTGCCAGAATCCCCTCGGTCGGGATATTGACCGCATCCCCTTTATCACATGCGTTTTGATCCTTTTTATTACATTGCTTTGAGTATACCTGGAAACATGACTCTTCACTGAATTGCAACATAGAGGCATAAAAAGGTATCATTAAAAATAGATGACAAGAACCGAAGGCGTCCAGTTATGAGCTGGTAAAAATTAACATCTTTTTGTGGAGTAGAAATAGCCCAGAGCTTCTCTCCACAGTAAGAAACAATCCTAAAGATGGCTCTCGTGGCCAACTATATCTCATTATAATAATCTCACACTGCAAGAGAAATCGTACTTCTACAAAATGTCTGCTGTACATATTAGGAACACCTTTATACTGCCCAACACCTCTCCACTGGCTATGCAGCCTCTGCATATACATTGCTGAAGACGTAGGGTTACTTCCACAAATCTACTTTTGAACTCTGCAATGGAGGATTTGTGCTTTTTACACAGTTCACTCTCTACACTGCAGCACTTTGAAAATAAACACTATATACATACATAAAGCTAGGGTCTAGAGCAGCCTTTTACAATCGGGGTTCTGCAAGCCATGCTGAGGGGTTACACAAAATATTCAGTTTAGTGTAAGAGTGCAGCGCAGGAAAATGCCACTTCATGTGACCAGGGACTTCCCATTTTGCGCAATTGCGCTGCAGTGAGTTATTTAGTTTGGTGAGTGGTGCTATACTAATTCCATTGTGAGATCTCCATCCAGTGTGACAGAAGCAGCTTGCAGTCTCACTCCCCTCCACCTTCCTTATCGCAGTTCTGTATCTCCTCATTGGTTCCATCCATCCCAGCAAAACCAGCTTCTTTCTGCTGCTCTTTTTACTTTGTTTCAATCATGGTCAGTGGACCATTCTGTTACCCACAAACACCGCCACCACTCCTGAATACACCACCATCTTTGCTATGATGGATGCCTCATTGAGGTGCCTTACTTGTGGATTCATTCAAAATAAAACAAAAATATTTACCTCAGTAACTAATTACACTGAATACACTATAAAAGATTTTATTAACTGTCAATCAGAATATACAATTTATTTACTTAGTTGTACATGTCCAGAACGGTATATTGGACGTACCACAAGATCCCTGAAAGAGAGATTCAGAGAACACCGTACCAATATAATTAAAGGTTTGGTGACACACAGTGTCTCTCGCCATTTTGTGGAACGCCATAATAGCGATCCCAAAGAGATGTCTATTATAGGGATACAAACTGTTAAGCATACCTCAAGAGGTGGTGACCGTTTTTGGAAACTCTACAAAGCAGAATCGGAATGGATATTTAAACTCCAGACACTGGCTCCAGATGGGCTGAGTGAAGCTCTAGAATTTTTGGATTGATTCCGGGACACAGCTGGTGGTCACGATTTCTCATCCACATGTACTGTCTTGTCAGTGGATGGCACATTGTGCCCACCCACCGCCTCCTCAATTCCTTTCCTTTAATACATCTTTCCATTCTACATTACTCCATTATACCATCATTTCTCTTTTTCTCTCTCATTTCAATATCTCTCTACCCATGTTTCAGATATACTCTGGATCAATATATGTAATGTAGATTTTTATGTGTATATGCCTTTGCATTTACACATATATGTGCTATGCTTTCCTGTCTAGACCTTTCCACGAAATTATATCATGCCTGTAGTTACCTTTATTGGCTAAGAGGAACTTTTTGCTCCTTCTTGAACCAATTAGTTTTATGCTGCTATTTTAATTTATATTTAATTTTTTCTATATACTTAATCTACAATTCCCATCTTTAGTCTATTATATATTTTTTCATTTTAGTACTAAGATGTCTACATTTACTGTAATAGTCATTATGTTATTTGTCTGTTTGTCATTAGTATTCTTTATTCACTGAACATCATTAGGGTTTCTTTTTAATAGACTGTCGAAGCTGAATAATTGGCTGAGACAAGTTCAGTTTAAAATTGAATCGCAGCGACACCATCTTGCGACTGGCCGCAAGACGGCATTTTGCGAAATGGCTGCCTAAGCGCCATTTTAGATAAACTCACATTTTAGTACATGTGGCGATAATACCATTAGCATCATATGAATGCATCTGTGACCATTATCATATGTTACAGTGATTCACTAAAAGCCTATTTCATTACGTTACGTATTATAAAGGATATATTCCAGAAATGGCTTTATAGTATTGATAAGCAATTGGCCAGGTGACAACTGGCATTGTGTAGATAAGTTTCCAGCATAGTGTTTGCTCACTACGGGTGGTCTGGCTAGAATGTCTCTTGTAGTTTGCATTTTCACACAAGAGACCGACAGAGGTATTTTCCCTTTGAACACAGGAAAGGTGGGGGGGGGGGGGGCTGCTGACAGGACATGTAGAACTATCTAACCCAGCATGCCACACTGCTAAAATGTTCACTCAGTTAGAGACAAATGCATTTTCATACACACATTAATTATGTCTTTATACCAAACCCTGAATACCCACACATTTCATATTCATACATAAGGTTCAATAAGCTTTAAAGTGTATGATTCAAGAAGGTTCAGTTAGTTTAAATGCTAAGAAATAAAGATATTTGTTAACTAAGGAATTATACAAGATAAACACGTCATTCTTGGAGTTGTTCTGATGCATACTCTTTCCACAGTTTCCCGATGCTATCAGTGAGGAGATCGCATTATGCATTCTCGAGTTATGGACCGCAGAACATACAAGCAACCAAAATGTATATTTTAGATTCAACTGTTAGGATGCTGAAGGCGTGAGGAGGAAGACCCCTAGCTGCTAGAGGCAGGGAAAGTCTGTTTAAACCAGCCTGTTAGATGCACTGTAACAGATGCTTCACCTCTGAGAACCAATGACATCAGCAACAGACATACCTTTTGTCTTGTATATACTGGGGGGGTATAAGTATGGGTGCACGGACACTATTTGGGAGTCTTTGTGCTGAATGGGTCTCTTGCTGAAGCCTATCTCTGGGTCCAGAAGCGCCTGCGTACGTATACTGTACTTGTGGTCTGTATGATTTACTTTTGCGCCTAAATTGTGTCTTGATCAATTGCGTGTAACTGTCTGAACTTTTACCTGAATATCACTTGTGCTTTGGAACCACAGGTTCTATGTCTAAGTCTTTATTTATGGTGTGACTGCGTACGCAAATTAGCGTCATCCTTAGAGGTTTATAGGAAGGATTTTAGAAGGTACAGGCAAGGGTACATAGAGGTTCTGATCCAATATTGTTAAGACCTATTTTCATTCCACTTAATTTGTTACTTACATAACATCCATACCATCTGATTGATTTTTGTTTTTGTTTCTATTTAATATTAGTTTCTGGTTCATACGGTATTTGATTTGACCTTAGTATTATTTAGGTTTCACTAGATCTACATAATTCACGTCTATTCCCCTCAATTTTAAACCATGTATACTCGCATTATAATATTTATTTATTTAATCGTATTTATTTTCTTTATGATGTATTATTTATTGTCTATGCGATCTTACTAAGGATATAGAGGTATACTGAATATAATGTATCCATACTAGACCATATATATATATATATATATGTAGTCATTTTTCAACTTGTAAGTATGTATTTATTCATTTATTTGTGTTCCCCCCTTTTCTTTATACATATTTATATGCATATCGATGTTTGTTTATAAAAATCTTTGACCACTATGTTTAACATAATAGACATGCTGTTCAGAGTCTAAGGACCTATACACCTGTTCTCACTAATTAAAGTCTGAGGAGATCCGCCAAGCTCCCTTTATAAGGGAGGGACTTTCAATATGGGCACAGAATAAAAAAGTCCCGAGATCGGGACGAAACGCGTAGCTGCCCTTTCTGCCCCACTACTGGCTCTGTCATCACCGACTACTACCGCTAAACACTCTGCACCTGCTGTCTTCTCCGTGCTGTGGACATTACAACAAGCGGACACTCCAACATTCCAAAAGCCGCGGCCGCGCCTTCTACATGTTGGACTCCACACAGCACCAATCCAGGCCCTCTAACCAGGTGGCTCTCTCACACATATGTACTTCATAGAGCTGGTCACCGGAACAATTCTATCTGCCTGAGATTTATACATCGGCTAACATCTTTTGTTTATTCTATACCGGTTGGATGTTGTAGCGGCCGACAGGGTGCTTTGTTATAGGTTCCATATACAGTGGCTTTTATCAAAACATCCAGCCCTGTACCAGTCATTTTTTATGGACCTGATACATTTAGCGGATACACTGTATCACTACAGGTACTATTGAATCTAATCTGTGGAAACTAACCTTTGCAACTGTTGCACTTTGACTGTGCACAAACCACAAACTATTGACTTACTTTCGGGACACAGTGCAACTGGGGCTATTATTAACAAAGAACTATTGTATTTATTCATAACCTAATGCCATTGTTATGACACTATCATTTCATTATTTCATCTATTGTTTTCTAGCCTTAAATATTTCATTATTTCAATATCATATTCATCATTATATTATTTTCCTTGTTTATTGTGGCACATGTGCATACTGTTATTTCATGGTGTATTTTTTATAATGTATTAAAATAATTTTTATGCCAATGTCTGTATATTAGCTTTTTCTATTTTCGTGATGGATGCCTCATCAGCCATGGTGTTCAGCGGTGAGACCTCCTCACCTATGCCACCAGTGATGATGTCACTAGGGGGAGAGAGCTACTGCTGTGTTACCCTTCATCTGTGTATCAAAGGATCTGTTACATCTCATAGTGGTAGGGGTCTCATCATATAAAGCTGGAGGGATTAGAGATGGCTACTAAGGGAATGTCTGGACACATTGACTCGAATCTTGTAGATGTCCGAATGATTAGAGTCATGAAACTTTGGTGTGTCAAGACATGATACTGCATCTGCTGTATTTTCTTCGTATTAATCGGCATGTCTGGCCTGGGAGGTAGGGAGCGACTCTGGGTACCCAGCTGGGAATTGGTGATGTATGAATGAGCATCATTGTATAAGTGTATGTGGATATTACAACGTAGTAAAAGAAACACGAGCTGTAATTCAGGCAGTGGGGTATAAGCAGTGAGTGTGAGTGGTGCTGCAGTCACACAGTAAGCACAGCAGCCGCCCTTCCCGACCCACTACCAGGTCATGTACCTGGATTGGAACTCAAGTGCTGCAAAAATTGTGACACACAGAGTCAGTCCCCAAGTCCAGGCAGTCTGCATTCCCAGAAGAGCCATGTGCCGAGACACTGTCTCGAGCCACTTCACTGAGCTGAATCACGTAGCTTAACTCAGTTCAATGTCTCACTTTGCCCATCGGTAGGAGGGATGTCTGTAAATCTATCCCTCCACCCCACACCTTCACCCAGGGACAGCACAAGTGTCCCACAAGTGCTGGGAGCCTGTTTCACCCCCATACTCACTGTAACTCTCCCCTCACGTCACTAAGCATCAGTGTCCATTGACTCTCCTACCTGCATCACTGTCTTTTCCTGCTGACTGAGCTCCGATCTCTAAACACTCCAGTGCACTTCCTGGTCACATGACACATTCAGGGTGTCAATCAGTGCTCACATACTCAGAGGTATGCCTCTATTAGCTCTTTCTGTGCAGCTTACTGCCCATGGTGTGGCCCCCGCCCACAGCTCTGCAAGCAGTGTCTGACTACACAGAAGGGAGTCCTGAGATTTGATCTAAAAATTATTCAAATAATACCTAACTCTCCTCTGCTATCAGCTACACAGGCAGCTAACTCTCCTCTGCTAACAGCTACTTGGTCACGGAACGCTGCTCTGCTATCAACTACATGGGCACCTATCAGTCTATCAAGTCTTTGTGAACAATCTGACCAAAACCAGGAGGTTTTGGTCGCATTGTTCACAAAGTCGTGTAATGGATAGCCGGCAAGAACAAGCGATTTGTGTGCACGCTGGGTCCTTGCCGACCCCGACTATCTACTGAATATGCTCGTCAGGTTCGGCATGTTCAGAGATAGTTCCGCACTGCACCGCACCTCAGCGACCTGAAGGTCTGAACGCTAGACGTTCGGTCTTTCAGGTCGTCTAGTGGATAGGCCCCTTAACTCTCCTCGGCTATCAGCTACGCAGGCACCTATCAGTCTTCTGATATCAGCTACACTGACACCTAACTCTCCTCTGCTATCAGCTAGGCAGGCACCTATCAGTCTTCTGATATCAGCTACACTGACACCTAACTCTCCTCTGCTATCAGCTAGGCAGGCACCTATCAGTCTTCTGATATCAGCTACACTGACACCTAACTCTCCTCTGCTATCAGCTAGGCAGGCACCTATCAGTCTTCTACTATCAGCTACACAGACAACTAATGCTGGGTACACACTGGCCGATCAACTTATCGGCCAATATATATCTGCTGCATGTCGGCCAGTGTGTAACAGCGGTGTGTGAACGGCGTCGTTCAGATAAATCGCATTGGCTGTGCTGCACAGCTGATGGACAGATACAGTATGCCTGCATGCATATTTGTCCATCGGCGGATGTGTACCGGCGGTCTGTAGATACCCGTACACGCACAGCAGCTGGGTGGAGGGGGGCGGGACAAGCCCCCCGGCCGCCGGGACCCGCTGCAGCATGCAGACGATGGTGTGTATGAACGACCATCATCTGCAGATATATCGCTTAGGTGTGTAACCACCATAACTCTTCTCTGCTAACAGCTTGGTCACGGATCTCTCCTCTGCTATTAACTAAATAGGCACCTATTACTATTCTGCTATCAGCTACATGGGCACCTATCACTTATCTGCTATCAGCAACACAGGAACCTGTTTGGTTGATGTAGTTATGTGTATGTATGAAAATTGCACACCGTAGTAACACTTCCCTTGTTGTAAGTGTTGAAAAAAAGTTGCAGTATCTGTTTTTAGTCTCATTATATCAACATTGGCACAGTGGAAGCTGTATGAAACATCAACAATATCCTGTGAATACTTCCAGTGGGCGGACCTAAGTGACTGGCCACACTTTATAGGGCTCCCGTGGCGTCTCTCTCCCAACGCATTGCAGCATAGTTTGGAGAAGTTTGCTGGACTCCCCAAGTCATCCGAGGGTCCCCGGGACACTGCGGGTAAGAGCGGCATTTACCCCGGCACCCCGCACTGCTTACACACAGAAGTACAGCCGCACAAAGGAAGCGGCGCTACCTGCGGCTGCCATATTGGATTGCGGCCGGGCACTCTCTCACCTCTCCTCCCCATCCGGCAACAGCTGTCTGTGGGGCCGACGACTGTGAGTGGTCAGCGGGACATTCGACTGCCTTCCTCAGGGTGGCTCACTCCTGTAAAGCTCCACCCGCATATAAGTCCTCACGCGGCCGCCATTTTGAAGACTGGTCAGATTGACCCACGCAGCACCTGCATTCCCCTCACAGCCTTCTACTTCACCTGCCTCCACTGTGGTACTCTGTGATCGCCTCTCCACATTCAAAGCTCCCTCCTCCCCTCCCCAAAGTTCCCAGCCTGTTTTCATTACCTAGGATACAGGTTATATGTCTTATTTTATCCATTACTTATATCTGGATTGCCTGGTGCTCCCTCTAGTGGCCTTGGATTTACCTACACTCCATTCTATTATATTATGGAGAACTTTGTGGCTAGACCGCAACGTGTGCCTAAAAATCAAATGGCTAAGGGGAAAGTAAATACAACTTCTTCCTCATCTCCTGGCTCTCCTACGTCACCTTGGATTGAGTGGCTAATTCGGCTCAATTTGGCACTGCTTTGGTAGCCAAGGCTCAAAAAATATCCTAACTACTCTCTCATTTGCTAGATAAAAAACTGGCTGGCCTCAAAGAAGCTATAGATTCTGCAATCTCACTACTTAAGGACCTTGGCCGACGCTTCACAGAGGCAGAACAACGTATCTCCAACGTTGCAGATGATATAAATGAAGCACAAAGCATTATCCGCACACAAGAATCAGCGATTTCGGCTATGCAAGATAAATTAGAAGACTTGGAGAATAGAAATTGTCGTAACAACCTGCGCCTTATAGGTTTACCATAATCTGTAAAACAAAAAAGATCTTATGGACCTGGTATACGTTGGTTGCCCTCTGAGCTCAATAGCCCCATCTCCTCTAATACTCTCATCATCGAACGAGTCCATCACACAGGCCCTGATCGGTCGTCTGATCAGACGTCCTCACACCGTCATAATGAAGGTGCTTAACTACCTGGACAAGATACGTATCCTTGATACATATTGCAAGTCTGAAGGATTTATGTATCAAGGACATAAATTATTGCTGTTCCAAGATTTCTCATACCAAGTGGCGATGAGAAGAGAGTTTTCACCTGTCTGCAAGGCATAATTTGATCTACCGTATATACTCGAGTATAAGTCAACCCGAATATATATGCCGAGGTACCTAATTTTACCACAAAAAACTGGGAAAACTTATTGACTCGAGTATAAGCCTAGGGTCGGAAATGCAGCAGCTACTGGTAGTAATCCCTCCCCTGGTACTTCCCCAGTAGTAATATTCCCCCTTTGGTAGTGCCCCAAGTAGTAATACCCCCTGGTAGTGCCCCCAGTAGTAATACCCCCACTGGTAGTGCCCCCAGTAGCAATACCCCCCCTGGTAGTGCCCCCAGTAGCAATATCCGCCCCTGGTTGTGCCCCCAGTATTAATACCCCCCCCTGGTAGTGCCCCCAGTAGTAATCCCCTCCTGGTACTGCCTCCAGTAGTAGCCCCCCCAGTAGAGAGAGATGTAATTAAAGAAAAAAAAAAAAACACTTACCTGAAACCCCGCTCCTGGTCCCGACGCTGCTACTGGCTCCTTCGGCCGCTTTGCATTATGGGAGAGACGTCGTCATGACGACGTCTCTCCCATTACCCACTGCGGGAACCGGAAGATGGCTCGCACAGTGGGAGCAGCTGATGAGAGTCTGACAGACTCTCATCGGCTGCTGATTACAACAAACACACAGCTGCCGGCTCCGGCGGCTGTGTGTTTGGCAGTGTGTAGTGCTGACCGAACTCCGTCCGGTCAGCGCTACACACGTGGTGCAGCTGTGTCACAGAGACAAAGTCTGCACCGCGGCCCGCATGGTACACTACTCAGCTGCGTACCATGCGGGCATGACTAGAGTATAAGCCGAGGGGGTGCTTTTTCAGCACAAAAAATGTGCTGAAAAACTCGGCTTATACTCGAGTATATACGGAAAAACTCGGCTTATACTCGAGTATATACGGTAGGTCTAAAATTTGCATTAATGTATCCTGCGAAACTCAGGATCCTACATGACTGCAAACAGCACTTTTTTGATTCTCCAAAGCCTGCAAAGATCTTCCTGGACTCTCTATCTGGTGCTACGGCTCCTATCATTGATACTGATGACTGATAAGTCATGTCTTATCTTTTATATCCACTTGATATCATAAGTATGGAGAGTTTACTCTCAGATGTATACATTTTATATCTGCTTTATTGTTTGTTATTTTTCTTACTAATTACTGGATACCTATGGCAGAAATCACAAGCTATCTGCCGGTTTACTGCTTTTCTCCTTTTTTCTTTCACACTCACCCATTTATCACCCTACCTATTTTTTACTTCTCTTTCTCTTTACTTCTCCTTTGCTCGATACTTTTACACTTTAAAGTGTTTATATGGGCCCACTTGGACTGATTCCTGGGTTCTTAAAATGTTTAAAATTTGTATTGCTGCATTATGTTTATTATTTTTCTTATATTATTACTGGTCAAGTTTTTGTCTTCTGTATTTCTCTACAGTAGGAATTTTCAGTGATTAATTGTAGACTCTCCCTGCTCGTTGGGACTGGGGGAGTCACATTTCCACTAGGTCAGACCATTCTTTTATTCTACAGGACAGGTATAGGATAATATGTCACACCGTTATTGATTCCACTATTGTTCAGCAAAATTTTTAATTTTTAACACGCTCGGCTTCAAGGGTGGGCGGAGGGAGCCCTTATCTTGGGAGGGGACTTTAATACCACTCTTTCTCCCAGTTTGGACAGAACAGGAATATCAGGTGGGTGGCGGGGCAGCACATCTCCAACATTACAATTGCTAATTGACTCCCTAACCTTAGTTGATCCATGGAGACACCTCCATCCCCTAGCACGTGACCACACGTTGTACTCACATCCTCATCATTCCTCGGCTAGATTAGATTTTTGGCTGGTCTCTGATTCATTACTCACTAGGATCCAAACTGCACATATTTGAAATATAATCATATCTGATCATGCTCCATGATGGTTTTTATTACAATTATCTACTCCCAAAACGTCTTCCTTTAAATGGAGATTCCCTACATATTTATATACTTCTCCAGATTTCAAACAACGCATAGAACAAAAATTCCTCAACATATAATACTGATAATATTTCTCATGTTGATGATATCTCCTTATTTTAGGCTGCATCTAAGCCAGTGCTGAGGACACATCTTGGTATGTTTCTCACAAACGCCATCATCTTAAGTCACATTTTGTAAAACTGAGTAAAGCTCTGTCCCAGTCATATGCCACTAAGGCCCGTATTCAATTTGAGGCGAACAGTCCAGACTTTTTGCCTGCTGGACTTTTCGCCTCCTTTGCCTGTTTTCCAGGCGGAAAAGTATCGCGTGTGTGCCCGCTATTCCCCGTATTCAATTCCAAAGTAGCTGAAATCGGGAACTGGCGAAACCTGGATCGGCGAAAAGTCATACCAATTTTCGGGTTTTCTTCCTAGGACCCCCCTAAAGATGTCCAAACATGGGGGTTCAGTCTGGGTACCCCCGTTTAGCCCTGCAGAATGTGTTCTGCATTTTTAAATAGCCGCGGCAGGTGTTTTTTTCCCGACATTGAAGAAGAGATGCCGAAGAGCACTTAGCTTTTTTTTTTGTTTTTAAAAGTGGTCCCATCAAATTTGGGGTACATGAAAATGGGTACTAGCATATTTTTAAGTCCCTAAACTATTTTTTTTTAAACTCTGCATAAAAGCACCTGCCGCTAATAGCCTATTCTAGAAAACACCTGCCGGATACTTACAGAATACCCCTGAACCTATTTCGCTATTTTTAAACACTGTTCCCCAATTTTTTTTTTCCCAAAAAAATTTTAAATAAATTTTGGGGGCCCCGATTTTTTTTTTTACATATTTAATTTTAAGGGGGCATTCCCAAGGGTGCAGGCTATTTTTTTTTAAGCCTGCACCCCTAAACCCCAATTCTGCATATTTTTCGCCTGCTAATGGCATGCGAAAAATTATCCCCCGTTTTGTTACATTGACTTTTTGCACCGGCGAAAAGTCAATGTGATTGAATACGGGGATATTTCAAATAGGCGAAAATTACGTCATCGGCGATAAATTTTCGCCGATTCCGACATTTCGCCTCAAATTGAATACGGGCATATGTTGCAGATGGATACCAAGGAGTCACGACAACTCTATCTGAATAATAAGAGATTGTATGACACACTGTGCACTGAGAGAACTCAACATAATCTTGACTTTCAGAAACATTCGTTGGGGAAATAAAGCGGGCAAGCTTTTGGCTGGTGTAGTGCGAAGTCAGATCATCTACCCAAGTTATATTACTAAAAGGTCCTTCAGGATCCCTTTACAAAACTGAAGATATTGCAGACTCCTTCTTACAATATTATACGGATTTATACTCTGCATAAGACGATGACCCCTCTTTAGGAATGCATTTTCTAAATGACGCTAATTTACGGAATCGGTATGAAATACTGCCGGCCGCATGGCCGGCGGATCGATTCCCGGCAGCGCCTGGCCGACAGATGAGCAGAGCCCGGTAGCAGAAGCCTGACAGCGCTGGAAATCCCGATCGTCGCTAAGGTAAGTATATACTAACCCCCTAACCCTCCTTAGGGGTGCCTAACCCTAACCTCCCCCCCAAGTGCCTAACCTAATCCCCCCTCTAAGTGCCTAACCCTAAGCCCCCCCTTCCCCGCTGCCTAAACCTAAGTCCCCCCCGGGGGTGCCTAACCCTCCCGGAGGGGTGCCTAACCCTAAGTCCCCCCCGGTCGCCCTAAACCTAACCCTCCCCCGCTCACGGCGCCCGGCATCCCTTCGATCGGGATGCCGGGCGCCTATCTCCCGGCGTCGGGGAAACGTCACGCATCTACATCTAGACACCCAGCATTTCACCCTCGCCGGGATATGACAGTCGGGAAGCCGGCTGCCGGTATTAAGGCAGCCGGTTTCCCGATTGTATACCTAATTTACCATCCCTTTCTGAGGAGGCCCGTGACTCACTGACAGCCCCTGTTTCGGAGTTAGAGGTTTCTTTGGCTATCAAATCTTTGGCCAATGGAAAATCCCCTGGCCCAGATGGCCTTAACGCCGAGTATTACAAGTTATTGACCTCCCATTTAGTTTCTTTATTTAACTCGATATTAAAAGGCTATATGGAGCCGCCAGAGTTTAATCAAGCCCGAATCATCCTTTTATTGAAACCTGAGAGGGATCCTACCTTGACCCAATCTTATCACCCAATGTTCCTCTTTAACCAGGACTTTTTACTGGGATTATTGCCCAACGCCTACAATTAGTACTACCCCATCTGATACACCCTTCACAAACTGGATTCATGAAGGGTAGACACTCTGTGCATAACATATGTCACTTAGTCGCAGTGTTAACTAAAACCCACCAGATATAAGAGTGTAGTGTTCACATCTCTTGCGTGTCTTTCAATTGCAACATTTTGGGCCTGACTTTATTGCGCTATTCAGATCATTATATCATACCCCTATGGCATTCATAACAGTAAACAGCTTGAATACTCCTTCTTTTAGATTACATAGGGGCACTCGTCAGGGTTGTCCCGTCCCCTTTATTTAATCTGGCTATAGACCCCCTTATTCGTTCTTTTTTGTTATGTCAACAATGGCAGGGTGTAAATATCGGATATATCACAATGAAAGTCTCTGCATATGCAGACGACTTTCTATTATATTTTAGGAATCCACATTCTGCCATATCTAAACTTCACCTTTTGAAGGATTTCCATATAGTCTCTGTTTTTTTCATAAATTACACTAAGACAGAGGCCCTGGCCTTACATCGCGAAGCCACAAGAGGTTGGAATAATTATTTTCCTTTTAAACGGGCTGGGACTTTAAAATATCTAGGCCTTAATATCCCGTCTCATCCCTCGGCCTTATACTCAGCCAATTTCCCTGCTTTAATACAACGCTCATTCCTAGATTTAAAAAAATGGAAACACCTCCCACTTTCATATCTTGGCAGATGTCAGCTAATCAAAATGATTTCCTTTCCTAGGATTTTATAATTTCTTCAGATGCTTCCATTACTTCCCCTGAACTCTGATTTACAACTGATAAACAGGGCTGTCAGCAGGTTCATTGGGCAGGTAAAAAAACCCAGGATCTCATTATTCAGGTTTAGTCAATCACCCACCCTAGGAGTAATTCACCTCCCCTGCTTAAGATCGTACGTCATAGTGGCAAACTATCGCTATGTAATTGACCGGATTAAGGGCACGAGTGGATTTGATGACACGCTCTTGGAACAATTTTTTAGCTATGATGTTCCATTAGTTAGCTTACTACATACACACCCCTCACCTTTTCCACCTCATTTAACACAAAATCTACTACTTCACACTACCTACTTGGCTTGGCGACAAGCCAGAGCGCAAATGAAAGTCTCACCTAGCATTTCTTTATTTCTTCCCATTAGCCACAATCCTGGGTTCACTGCGGGTTTTTTAACACAGGTCTTTAAAACCTGAAGCTCACAAGGACTCCGGTACATATATCAATTATTGGACACGTATGACTGTTTATTCTCACAACCAATACAGGAAAGATCCCTCATCTCCAAATCCCATTATTTGTTTATTTCCAAATACGCAGCTATGTCTCAGCTTTGGTCCCCCGACTCACGAAAAGTGGTTTGGATGATGTGTTGTCTTATTGCCCGGTGTTATTTTCCACCTCCACAATTTATACTTATATACGCCGAGTAATAAATTTGGATGTGAAGACAACTGGAGTCATTAAATGGCGCTCCACATTTCCTACCAAACCTTTGCCCTCAGGGCCTGATTCAGAGCCGCTCGTAAGCATGCACTTTTTCGCTCCGAGCGATGTTCGCACAACTGCGCATGCGTATGGGTTGTAATACGCATGCGCGAACCGGTCATTGCGGTCGGAAATTGTGTGCTCGCGAAATAGCGAATGCCTGCTAATTTGAGTGACAGAATGAGGCGTTTGTGGGTGGTAACAGGGGAAGGTGCTTGAAAACGGGGAGTGGAGATCCGAACGCAGGCGTGCCCAACGGTCAAAACGGGCGTTTTAAGGGTGTGCATAATTAAAAAAGCAGCGTCATCGACCACATCACTTGGCTGTCTTTTAGCCTGAACTGCTCGCATGATTGCGGTAGGAAAATGCTACCACAAGCACTGCGAGCAGTTCATACGCCTTTCGATGTACTCGATTAATCTAATAAATAGCGGAGATGACGTAGGATGCGAGCGGCCAGGGGGCGTTTTTTTAAAAATAGCGAGTGCATGTTTAGTTCGCTCGTTCAGACATAGAGGCGTCAACAGACCGCAAAGAGCGAGCGCTCTATTTAAATATCCGGCCCCTTTTTCTGAACGAGCGAGCGCAAATAGCGTTCGGCTCTGAATCAGGCCCTCTGTTTTTCAATGTTTTGTCAGACTTATCAAACAATCAATCTTGGCATCATATGCCGTAATGCATTATATATTACTGCATCGTGCTTATTTTACCCCTTAACTGAGATTCCTTACTGACGCTTCCACCGACTCTCATTGCTTCAAGTGTAGACAGCCCAATGCAGATCTAATGCATTGCATGTGGTCCTGTGTGGAGGTACAGAGGTTCTGGTCCCTAGTCCACGCATATATATCCACCATGTTGGGAATTAGCTTTGAATTAACGCCAGAGTGGGCAATGTGGGATATCCTGCCAATGTCTGAGTCGTCTTGTCCCCCTAAAGGTGCCTGTCAGCTATTAGCAAAGATTGCAGTAGCTGCAAAGAAAACCATTTTATCTCAATAGATCTCTGCTGATTCTCTGACGCTCACTCTCTTACATCCCAGAATTTCATATTTATTTCATATGGATTGGTTGGAATTATCTCTTAATAAAGATAATGGGGCAGAGAAGTTTTTGCCATTTGGCTACCCTATGTTCAGAATAGGTATGAAATACCGCCGCCGCATGGCCGGCGGTTCGAATCCCGGCAGCAGCAGCCCGACAGTGCTGGAAATCCCAATCGTCCCTAGGTAAGTATTAACTAACCTAACCTACCCCCTAACCCTTCCTTAGGGGTGCCTAACTATAACCTCCCCCCCTAAAGTGCCTAAACCTAACCCCACCCTTTCCCGCTGCCTAAACCTTAGTCCCCCGGGGGGTGCCTAACCCTCCCTCCACCTAGCCTAACCCTAACCTCCCGGGAGCCCTAAACCTAACCCTCTCTCCCCCGCGGCTGTCCGCTCGCGCCGCCCGGCGTCGGTGAAATGAGCGGCGTCTACATCTAGACGCTGGGCATTTCACCCTCGCCGGGATAAGACAGTCGGGAAGCCGGCTGTCGGTCTAATGTGAGCCGGCTTCCTGATCGCATTCCCTATGTTCATACATTGCACTCTCAGATTAAAATATGCTCCATACTGCAATCCAATTTATTGCTTGGTATAACGAAGAAACTTTACCTACAGGTATTCCTCCCTTTTAAGAATACAAATAAGAAATCAGGGGGGGGGGGTGAATTTCTGTGGCTCGCACAGTGATTCACTAAATAGCTAAATTGTTATGTTGGATATTGTCAACCTTACCATAACTGGTGTATGTATTGATGACTATGGATTTTGTTATAGATTATTGCTGTCTACCTTTTTGGTGTCTTGTCATCTCTAGACCGATATGTTGAGATGTTTATTGCAGTCTTACAATAAAATATGTTTAAAAAAATATATATCCTGTGAATAAATAAATCGTTCTACACTGTTTTGTGTAGGACTATGATCCATGAGATGGTGTGGCTTGTGATACATTTTAGGGTAGTTAATTTGATGTGCCTATAGTTGGCCTACAATAGGAGTAACTACTCTGAGCCTGCTCAAAAGCGTAATGAGACCCCTCCTAGAAGAATCTACTGTCAGACAGGCATAATTTACTGTGCTTGAAATGATAAGACTTTAGACATTCGGCGTGTGGGCTTGGGGAATTATGGGTATGGCTGCACCAAGCATCCTTGGACAAAATATGATGTGGTTAAATGCTATCCCAATTCTTTACTTCCGGTGCTGAGAGTTCTACAACATTAATATATGAAGAAGCTAGCGGATTAATTAATATACAAAGTGGGTGCAACCTGATTAGAGAGTGGAACAGTTACTGTCCTTGCCACTTTGAGGCATTATCACTCAGATGGTGATAATGCCTTATTTCTGCATTATCAACCCAACAAGGGTTTTTTAGTACTTTTCCAAATGTATTAAAAAGCAACAAGATTAAACCCTAGCACAATATAACCTATGTCATCATAATACAAATTATATATCCACATAAATTGTAATAAAAATGCAGCTCCCAGCTTTGGCAACACTGTTTCTGCCCAAAAATATAATCAAGTAGATAAGCTCCAACAAGGGAGCGCAATTAATATATAATTTTATTAAAACAAACATAAAAAGCAATAAATATAATAACATATACAATGAGCATAAAAAAACTATTGATAAATAAACTCTGGTTCTGCTGATTGTTAAAACCGGGAGAAAAAAGTCCATGCATAGAAAACAGACACTTGTGGCCTCATTTCCTCTTTAAAATAACATTAAGAGGTCACACTGCCAAATTTACACAATCACTGATGAGTGGTGCCGATATTTAGTAGCAACATCTAATGAAACTGTCCCTTCATACAGGCAGATAAACCGGTCAGGACGATTACCATATATACTCGAGTAAAGCCGAGTTTTTCAGCACATTTTTTGTGCAGAAATAGCCCCCCCTCGGCTTATACTCAAGTGATGCTCCAGGACCAGGGCCGGTTCTCCCGTTACGCAGCTGAGTAGGGCGCCACATATTGGAGGGCGCCTCACTCAGCTGCGTACCATGCGGGCCGTGGTGCAGACTGCGTCTCTGTGACACAGCTGCACCGCGTGTGTAGCACTGACCGGACGGAGTTCGGTCAGCACTACACAGTGCCAAACACACAGCCGCCGGCGCCGGCAGCTGTGTGTTTGTTGTAATCCCATTACCCACTGCGGGAGCCATCTTCCGGCTCCCACAGTGGGTAATGGGAGAGACGTCATGATGTCATGACGTCTCTCCCATAATGCAAAGCGGCCGGAGGAGCTGGTAGCAGCGTCGGGACCAGGAGTGGGGTTTCAGGTGTTTTTTTTATTTTTTATTACCGGTACGTCTCTCTCTGCTGGGGGGGGCTACTACTGGGGGCAGTACCAGGGGGGATTACTACTGGGGGCACTACCGGGGGGGATATTACTGCTGGGGGCACTACCAGGTGGGGTTACTACTGGGGGCACTACCAGGGGGGGATATTACTACTGGGGGCACTACCAGGGGGGGGGGATTACTACCAGTAGCTGCTGCATTTCCCACCCAAGGCTTATACTCGAGTCAATAAGTTTTCCCAGTTTTTTGTGGTAAAATTAGGTACCTCGGCTTATATTCGGGTCGACTTATACTCGAATATATACGGTATCCTCCAGGATTTTTAACATTTGATTCTGTTCCTGAAGAATTTGTAATCTGCGATCTCACTGCAAAGCCAGCTCACTGTGACTGCCGTAACTGCGGGATGCAGCAACGCCGTATTATGAGCAGAGGGTAATGGTGCATACACACGGTCAGATCTCCCTGGACGATTTGAATAACGATATCAATATACCGTTATCGTTCAAATCGACCAGTTTCTGGCCCCTTCAAACGATGTTCGATGCGCGGGCACGGATGGTCGATATCGACCATCGCCCGTTAATGCAGGCCAACCTGGTGGATATCGACCAGGTTAGCCTGTTTACTATAGGGACCCGCATAGTAGTTGGGGGGTTGATAGGGACATAAGATAGTGCATCTGAAAAAAGACCATGGCTTCATGGGGAAGGGCCAGGGAAGACATAGGGGAGGCCAGGAGATGCTGGGGATGAAAGAAGAGGAAGCTACAAGTGAGAATGATAATAAACAGGAAAATTGACAGGCCCAAACTGCGTCCCCTGCCCTGGCACAGGTCGCACTACCCTAGATACGGCCCTGATGCAGGATGTCTCGTTGCAGTGTGATAAGTGACATCTTGATACATCGCCCCCTATGTCTATAATAACAGCCAGGATGATATACCAAGCAAAGCAACATCTTGAAATGTTTATAAAAACTTTTTTTTGTCAGAAAATAGTAAAAGTTTGAAAATGTGCCTATTGCAGGCAGTGGCTGAAAACATATTATGATAGGTCCTCTTTGTGCAACTATTCCATTTAGGCTGGTGGTTGTCATCCTTAATTTTGTGAGCTACGGTCTTTGGTACTGATCTTGGCCTCATGTGGGTAAACGAAATACATTTACAAATGGACATAATATTAGACCTCTATTTACGATTAATTTCCTGACCACCGTACCATGCTTTGTGGGCTCTACTCCAGATACAGTGCCATGCAAAGTCACCAGCATTGCTTATGTTATTCAGCGATTACATGTCCAAGAAAAAATATGGTGCGCTAACTAATGTCTATTGTAAACACCTGCAGCTGACACCAGAGGGATTCCTGCAATCATCCCTCACACAAAATAGACAAAAGAGAGAAGGTGTCTGCGCTGGTGTTATTACACAAACCAAAAATCTAATATATGTGAATACAAAAAATTATTTATTAAACATGTAATATAAACATGTACTAGGGACCTTTTTGGATACATATTCCAATTCAGTCAGTAAAGCAACTTTTATTATATCGATTTGCCTCAATGGCATAAGTTGGACATTGAGATCATTTGGTTACATTATTCACAGTTACCAATGCAAATTGGTTTATTTTATCTGTTTTATTGGTTACAAGCCTGCCAATTGCTTATTTATCATATTGCCATGCATGTGTGTCAATTTTAAATTATTGTTTTTTGAACTGCAGTTCATATTACATGTTTAATAAATAATTTAGATTTGTGGTTTGTGTAATAACACCAGCGCAGACACCTTCTCTCTTTTGGTTACATGTCCAAGGCCTGGTTTTGTACTTTATATAAATGGTATGTCTACTGTATTCAAATATTTCCACATGTATTACAAATGTAAGTTACTAATGGTCCCTTATTTCCACATCAATTGATCATTTGCACACTAAGGGGCATATTCAATTAGCCGCGATAAGTCATTTTCGGCAAAAACGTTTCGCTGGTGACATCATTTCGCCCGGCAAAAACTTATTCCCGTATTCAATTCCAAAGACTTTTCGCAGCTGCGGAAAGTCAATGCATTGGAATAGGCAAAAAAGATTTGGCTATGAAAGAAGGCGAAAAATAGTGCAGAACTGGGGTTTTGGGGTGCAAACATGCGGGAACCACCCTGCACCCTTGGGACAGCACCTCAAAGGTAAACTGTCAAAAAAAAAAGTTTAAAAATATCTTAAGTACACCCCAAAAAATGACTTTGAAAAAGGGTGCAGCAAAGTACAAAGTTGGGGGACAAACTTAAAAGCTAGCGAAATAAGACTCCAGGGGGGTCCCCATGTATGCCCCAGGTGTTTTTACAATTGCAGGTGCTTGCGGAAGGTGTTTTTTTTTTTTTTTAAACTTCACATTAGCAACTTTAAAATATGCTTGCCCCCATTTTCATTTACCCCAAATTTGCTGGGACTACTTATTTTCTCCCAAAAAAACTGCTATTCTTCACCACTTGTGCAAAGACGCTAATTAGCAGCTATTGAGAGCATTTAAGTACCTCAAAGATCTTCAGTAAGACTATTTGGGGGTATCTATAGTGATCCCCAATGTCAGTGCATCTTTTGGGGGGTGTCAGGCTGATTTTCCCAAAACTGACAGCACTTTTCGCCTGTTTGAGTTTCGCCGGGTCCCGTTTTTGCGTCCCTTGGAATTGAATATAGGGTTAAGCAGTGACGCGCGCAAAACTTTTCCGCAGGTAAAACCAGTGATGACGGCGAAAAGTACGGCATTCGAAAAGCTGGCGACTTTTCATGGCTAATTGAATATGCCCCTAATTCTCTTGTTCTGTATATTAGGTGTAATTCTTATCATCTATGCCTTTTACCTAAGTCTCAAAATCAAATAGTATTGTAGAAAATTGTTTAAAGGGCATTGAAAGAAATGAAGTGCTTAGAGCGTCAGCTCAGCAGCCAATCGTGCCGGAGGTAAAGAAAACATGTTGGTCCCTATACAATACAGTGTACTACTGTTACTCCCGGGCTTAGAGGGTCAGAGCGTCCGAGTGCTGCATCTCACACACACAGAGCTGCCTGTTACAGCGACACTTCTCCGTCCACAGCTCCAGCAGCAAGAACGCAACCTGAGCGACTGACACAGGCTGCTAGACGCGCACGGACACACGGACACATGGACGGCTGGCCGCTGGCCGGAGGCTGAGCCCGAGTCAACACACTGTACAGTACACAGCGCTGACGCATCACCTGGAAGGACTTGAACTAGGCAGCACCTTCTTGCCTCACACGTGTCACTCCGCGCCGGATCTTCATGATGAGTTACCGCCCCCTATCGAAGCATGTCCATGGGAAGGCTTGGCTCCGCCCTCAGCAGAAGCGGAAGCAGAGGGGTTGGTGTGGGTGGAGCCTACGTTGGCCCCTCCTCTCCCGGGCTGCCGCAGTGAAATTGGGCGCGTTTGCGCAGTGACGTTCCTTTTTTTGTTGGAAGGTAAGGACGGGTTAGCATGGCGCCTGGCGTGCCCGGCGGAGGGTTCCCAGTGTGGCCGGCTGAGTGTGCAGCGACCCGTCACCCAGTTACGCCCGGCCTGGTGGAAGCGCCGGAGGGAGATGCGAGCGGAGTCCGCGACAGCGGGTGAGCGTGAGGCCGGCACGGGCGGGGACTCTGCGCCTCCATCTGGCTGCAGCGCGCCATGCCGACTCCCGGGCTGCGCGGAGAGAGGCGGGGGCGGCCATGTGGCCTGCGGGGGGGGGAGAGCGCAGGGTCGTGGCGTGTCTCCGGTACTCCCGCACGGTGGCTACTGGGCCTCTGCCCGCGTCTTCCCGGGGATGTGTACGCGGCGGGTGTCCGCCATGTCAGGCCGGGCCTGTGGTGATCGCAGAGTCATCCAGCCGGGGGAGGGGGGCGATCCCACCACTGGGCGATGCCGGCTGCTGCCTTGCGGGCCTTGCTGTAACACCGGCAGCGCGGCTTCCGTTTCCTCACACGTGTGCAGTGTCAGGGCCGCTCCCGTCTCTCCTCCATGTGCAGCCGCCCCGTTGTGCCCGGCGCCTCCTGCTCACGGCCAGTCCTGTCCTATGCCAGCTTCCCGCACCCTGATGCTGCTGATTCTTCCACCCCCTAGAAGAAGCCTGGCTGATAGTAGACTGCTTCCACGATATTTAAGCTGACTCAGACCCTGGCACGTCACTATAGATGTTACATGTATGTCCTATAATGTGTGTGTGCACCGCTGCTGACTATCTCTTCTGAATTGTCCAGTACTCGCAGTCACCCACCAATATGGCAGATGAGGTAGATTTCACCACTGGAGATGCCGGGGCTTCCACTACTTTCCCCATGCAGTGCTCTGCCCTGCGCAAGAACGGCTTTGTGGTCCTGAAATCACGTCCCTGTAAGATTGTTGAAATGTCAACTTCCAAGACTGGCAAGCATGGTCATGCCAAGGTACTGCGTTGTGTTTGGCAGGTTAATGCACTTTTATTCCTTGTATTTGCTTGTAACATTTAACTTTTTTTTTTTTTTTTCTCTTTAGGTTCACCTGGTTGGTATTGATATCTTCACTGGTAAGAAGTATGAAGATATCTGTCCCTCCACCCACAACATGGATGTTCCTAATATTAAAAGAAATGATTACCAGGTAAACTTGAGGTTGATGAAGCCTAGGTTCTGGTCACTCCAGAGCACTAGACATTTGCTAAATTAAATTGCAGTTAAAGCTTTGTATGGCTAACCATTGGAGGTTAATTGTTCAATGGCTGAAGAGGTGCATGCTATAGGTTACACGTAAGCTTGGCATTAAAAGTGTAGTGCCATTTGCTTTTATGAGCAGTAACAAGCAGTCCCAATTGTCCATAAACTGGTAGAAAGTGATAAGTGTATGCATTTTGAAGTATAAAGCATCACATATCCCCAAGCCTATAAAGATGTGAACTCTGAATGCCTTAATAGTAGGTGGTGATCCAATGAGATTTACCCTTTTCTCTTCCTGCCAGTATATTAATGGCAAGAACTTGCTCCTGTTTTACTAATGCATACATTGAAATGTCATAAAGGCTGCTTAGATTACTTTCATTGCTTCTAAAATATGGATCCCTAGTGCCTGATAAATAGAAACAGAGTACAACATTACACTAAAGTGATGGGAACATGCGTATAAAGCTCATTTTGTGTCTGTCTAGTTTTTGTTTTTTGTGTGGTGGTATGTTTCTGCTGCAAGTAGCTGGACAGTTGTTTCTCATGCCTGTTTAGTTAAGCAAACTCTACCAATATTCTCTGTGGTAATGTGGGGGTGGCGAGACAAAACAGGCTATTCTTGGTATACATGTAGATACCAAAACATGGATGAAGATTTGCTCACAAGTGATGTCTTCATGTTCTTACAAATAACCACCTAATATGAACCATATTGGAAGACTTTCCACCTTTAAGATCTGAGACTTGGCTGTACAAGTACATAGGTGACGTCAGGTTAATTAGTACCCAAGTCAATTTGTTACCTACAGAGTACCATTGAAACAACCTTTAGGGGAATTCAGTTCATTGTGATGTGCGCAGCTGGGCACATCAGCCAGTTATGATGGCCTGTGTATCGCAGGTTTTCCCTTGCACATTCATGGGGTGTGGAAAACTTGCAATGTCAGCAGATGCAGTGTGCAATTGTGGAACAGCACAGTTCGTCAATGTATTTGCATTTCCTGTGGTCCTACAGCAGGCTTTAATCTATTTGTGCAATACATGTGTGTCCACATAATCTATCCTCCATGCGCTACAAGTCATGCCACACAATGCAGGAGCTCCGTGTGCTTTGGTAGCGCTGAGCTTCTTTCATGCCACTTTTTACCTTCAAATGTGTCATTCACAGTGATGCGAATAGCTAGCACAAGCAGCTTCTGCTGATTAAAATGATATGCAGCATGCCTATGTTCTGTCTCCATGGGTTTATCTGCATATGTAATGCTATATTAGTGTCAGTGACTGTAACGTAGTGTTCCGCATGCAGATGCACAGAGAACATAGGCATGCTGCATATTTTAATCAGCAGAAGCTGCTTGTGCTAGCTATTCACATCACTGTGCTCGGCGCTAGTGGTGCAATTAGGACTGTTTAACGTGCAAGGAGGCTAGATGTATGAGGACACATTTGTAGTCCCAAAAAGAGATGGAATATTGATGCTTGTCAATTTAGTTTAATGTATGATTACCAGTATCCTCAGTGTGCTTGATGCCTAGAGTTGAGAGAAAAACACCTCTACAGTATTTATGTTGCTTGTAACCTTTCACTGGGGCCTGTCCATCAGCATTTCTTCTAAGGATTCCTTTTGAATGTGTAGATAGTAGATTGCATCTATTCCTGTGACTAATCATACAGACACTTGTGTGTATTGGTTTAAAGCAGGGGTCAGGGAACTTTTCTTACCTTTTACCCCAAAATATATGTAGCTACGCCAATGTTACCCCCTTGATTTGAAAGGAAGGAAATATATAGTAGTGCCGCTTGTACAAAAAACTCCTTAGTCCCCGCTCCTGCATCTACCGCTGTCCTGTCCACCCGGCTGCTCCTTGGAACTTTGGGAGAGACTTCATGACGTCTCCAATAGTGCGCATGGAGAGATGCGGAAGTTGGAGTTCAGAAGAGAA
This sequence comes from Taudactylus pleione, assembly GCA_031769625.1. Taxonomy (NCBI): domain Eukaryota; kingdom Metazoa; phylum Chordata; class Amphibia; order Anura; family Myobatrachidae; genus Taudactylus; species Taudactylus pleione. The sequence continues at coordinate 10,897,034 of JAUIMM010000036.1, read as the reverse complement.
CGGCTAACGCGGCGCTGCAGGGAAGGAGCTGGGCGCCCGCTGGTAATATCTCAGCGGGCGTCTGGCTTAGAGCCTCCCTGTGGCACAGCCGTGCATGCATATGAATCATTCTGTATTATAGAATGATTCATATGCATGCCTGGCTGTCTGTCCATTACCCCCAGGAACTTGATTTTTACCCCATGTGGGGTAATTTACCCCTGTTACCTGACCACTGGTTTCAAAGCATACTCCTAAAGAGCCTCGGCAGCATTTAAATAGTTGGCTTGTGTTTTAAATTAAATGTTTGTTTTGTTTGCTAAAGGATGCTATATATTAAGGGATGACCTATTAAAAATGTTCCCTTTTTTTTTTCTTTTTTTTTTTTAGCTGATCGGTATTAATGATAGATACCTGTCCCTGCTGACTGACAGTGGTGAAGTTCGTGATGACCTGAAGGTGCCAGAAGGAGACTTGGGAAAGGAAATAGAAGCTAAATATGAAGGTGGAGATGAGATAATGGTAACAGAATTAAATAAAAGACCATTTTGTTTAATGTTAGTTCCTGCATACGCTCACAAATTGCACAGAATTTAATTTCATAGTGTTAAAATATTGCTATGCTCCTGCTTAGCCAGATCCCTCATCAAAAACTAGGCAGTGGAGTTGGGTCCAATTGCACACCTTGCATGCCACTCCTTTCACTATCACTTATGGAATTGCTCTACCAGTAGTGTTGCTTTGTGTACAATTGTCCATAATGTATAGTGCTAATATTGTATATGGCATGAGCTCTAAACTATTTTTCTATTCCAGATCTCAGTCTTGCAAGCAATGGATGAAGAATGTGCGGTAGCCATCAAGGCCATGACCAAATAAACAGGGATCCCCGGCTCGAGCTATCTGCTCAGGTCAAGATAAACCACAGATCTTAAATTTGGTTTTGATTGTCACCAAAGCTATGGCCTTCACAAAAACCTCATTTCTTTTTGACTTGTTTGCAAATACTGCTGGATTCTAAATTTGGTTATGCAGGTTAACTGGCACTTTCCAAAATCACTGCAGTTTTTTAAATTGTTAAATTTGTTACCTTTCACATTCCTAAAGGTGTTCATTGAGGGTCCAGCTAAACTGAATCATCTTTAGTTGATGTGCATCTGTTTGCCAATGAGGCATAGTTTAAATCTGGCTTGGTTTGAAAACACCTGGAGTCAAAAAGGTAATTTAACAAAGCTAGGTAACTATAAAACAGACCTTGTATTCCTTAGTAATATGTAGGACAAAATGGCAAGACTTAGTATAAAATTTAAATCTCTTGCATGTTAGATTGTTTGGAACCCCAAGTGCCAAGTCAATCACTTGGCCACTTAATAAATGTAAGTGATTTAGAAATGCCAGTTGATGCGCCACTTTTCCTGCCCCTTCCTTATTAAAAAATAAAGTCCTGGTGGCCATGTGCAAGTAAAATGTATTACCTCTGTCCTCTCCTGCCAACATGTTGGCTTGCATATTGTAACCTTATTAAAATGGTGTCAAAGCCTGCCTATGGTATAGTCAGGCACTTGGTATGTTGGGTGATTCTACATAGCAGGCACTTAAGGCACAAAATGAGGGTTAGAGTTGTTAATGCTACAGATTTTCACTCGAGGCCTTTGTCATCAGACTGAAAAAATAAAAATAGAAAAATGCAGTTCAGTTGCTTTTTTTCTTTTATTGTATTTATCTTGAAATATTAAACAGAGTAAAGACCTTCCCAGGAATTGGTTTGCGGTGCTTCCAGTGTGATTTCTTTTAAATATTTGAATTCTAATTTTTTTCAGTACAAATGTGGATACTGGAAACTGGATTTGAATGAATGCTGACTTAGTCTGTCCTCTGAATTTTTGCCAGGGACTGTGATCTTCCCTTATGTTATTTCAATACACCATTTTCAGAATGCCCATGCCTTTCTATGTAGGCATTTCAGAGTTTGTTTTTTTTTCTACCCATCTAAACAGATATCAATCTAAACTGGTAGAATTTGAGTTACACATTGTGGCAAATGGCATTTTCAGAATTCCTTATACAAACCTAAGATGTCTACATTTGACTTGAATATCCAAGAATGTCCCATGCTTCCTTGACCTACAGCTATGTGTACAAGCTTACAATGTGGTTAAATGTAACTTCGTTATGAAGTCTTTGGTGTGCACAGCTAAAGCTTTGAGATTTGAACATATACAAAAGTTTTTCAACTTTCTTCACTGATTGGCTTCTGGAGAAGTGACTTAACTTAAATGGAGGTTTTCTGCAATGGATTGAAACTTTTACTTGCCTTGCATGTGCCATGTGCTGGACACACAGGAGCCCATAATACTTAACAACTGGCCTGTTTGAGAGGGACTGAATGGTGAGGTGTGGAATGGGGACCAGTAAATGTAATGTGGATACTGGCAGATCCAGTAAGGTTTGCAGCAAAAAACAATGTTTTATTGAACTCCACCAAAAAGTTTGATAAGAGTAACTTACAGTTTAGAATAGGATACAAAAGCACTACTTTGGTGCTGGTTATATTGCACGTCATGTTTCACTTTACAAAACTACTTGGCAGAGTGTAAATGCCTTTGTTGCAGATGCCATTCAGATGTCTATGTACGGTTTGGAGCCTTGACACAGAACATTTCATATTTGCATGAAATCCTGTTAGCATCCTGCTCTTAATTGAAAGCTAATTGCCCTTAGCTACATCACACTGCCATAAGATGGTCTTTGGAATACTGGAGCTTCATATAATCAAACATTGATCATTTTCAGTCTGCAAGCAATATTTTGCTTTGCTTAAACATGTGCTGCTTTTAGATGATATTCGTTCTAATGTGGACCCCAGGAGTTCGTGTCACATGCCAATTTTCTTGGTCTTTGGCAAAGTTGTCTTGCAGTTCTCTAACTTTATGAAAATCTAGGTGTGCATAACAAAGGGGAATTGTGATTTAACTGGCTCTTTATATCTGGATGATGTGATTGCCATGATACGTTCTACAATGTTGCATACCTTTTACAGCAGTGTTAATGCTTGTACAAGTAGATCATATAGTATAAACCTGAGCATCTTCTGTAATGCAGTGTACTATATTAATAGTACATTGGTGCCTAAAATGCACCTCCCCACTTCACCACTGTTGTAATCTAAGTGTCATCACTAGACTTCAAGCAATAAATGCAAATTATTTAATAAAACAGATTCTAGCAGCCTTTGTGTTTAGTGTGTAGTACTGCCATGCCTGCAGCATACATTTTAATTATGCAATTGGTGCTAAATATTGGAAAATGCTTATTACTCCTGAATTGAGTTCAGTTTGTTTAAGGTCTATTGTATTGGCTTTCCCACTTCACTAAAGATATAGATGGCTGCATTGTGTATACTAGAACTTTATTTTTTACTTGGTGTGCGGTAAATAGAGAATAGCCTGGCAGGCAATAGGGAGGGTGGAGACTACAAGAAGTTTGCAAAGTGGTTATGTGTCTTTAGTGTTAGGTGTTTCCATAGGCATGCACACTGACATTTGCATTTCACAAGAGCAAAACTCCTGTAAACCTGTTACAAACTTTTTCTCCAGCTGTTTTGGAAGAACTTTAAATTTTACTATATTTGTACAATGAACAATACATCCTAATTTAAGATAAAAAAAAACACTACAAGGGAATTACAAATGTGTGCTCTCTAAACCTTTGTAGGTTTATGTATTGTATTAGTTTTGCCATTTCTGTACAAAAGTCTAGCAGCCTTGTATATTTTGCAATTCACTGTAAAGTTAAACTTAATTGGTTAATGAAAACATGTAAAGTTTCAAGATTGTGTTACTAGGTTATACAATTGTGGATTGAACAAAGTTAATAAGATCAATAAAACATAGGTGATTTCTGATGTCTATATTTAGTCCTTTATTCTACCTGTATGCTAGATGGAGATGTTAATTTTCCCACAATTTTATTTTGGACTGGTTTTTAACTGACAAATCACGATGGGCCACGAAGCAGTGCTTTACATGAGGGAGATGGAGGCGAGAGTCTATAACTGCATACTTTCTACAGCACAAAGCTGATTGGACACTATTACATGGGGCATAATTGCTGTTAATTATTTGGCTTGTGTCGCTGAAACATATTTGTACTGCTTACAAATTTTCAAGCACTTTGCAGATTTTTGAAATGGCCTTTACAGCATTCTACATTAATTTTAATACTTTTATTTAAACTGTCTGGTGATAATGCTACATGCAGTATTCATGATTGCTTTGGAAACTTAGGGAGACATTAAACAGATCCCATCAACTTGACAGGTCTGCTTTTAATAACTACCCGAACTCCACAATGCTTTTTCTAAAACATGGGTGATAAGTCTTAAGGGGATGTAGTTGAAATCCTGGCTGTTGGGAGTGCCGTTGCTCAATGCTGGCATGGGCACCCTGGCGGTAAGTAGTGGGGTTAGGCACCAGGAGGAGAGGGTTAGATTTAGGTACTAGGGGAGGTTAGGTTTAGGGTAGGGTTAGGATACTTATCGACAAGTGGCTGTATCCTAACCCTGTTGGGACGCAGTCGTCGGGATTCTGACTGCCAAGCGCCGGCTTCCCGTACCCAACCTGTCTTACGCCGTTTTAGCGTTACAATCTGATTGTTGGGTCTGAAATCTAGCATATTGTGAATTGTCTATTACATGTGTAATGGTAGATTTAACTTGGCAGTTACTAAAATCAATTTCACTTTTAGTCCTATTTGATTAGTCTGACTAGTAGACTGGAGTTATTATTGTACCTGGTGTGCATAAAGATCTAGCTTGACTAAAAGCTCTTGGATGGCTGCATACTAAATGAGAAGCAATAAAGTATAAAAAATAAAATGGCAATTTGTAATGTTTACAATATTTAATTTTGACATGTTCCTTAGGAAAAATCACTAATCATGTGCTGTCTCCTATGGTTTGTGTCCTGGTCACACATCAACTGTGCAGTGTGATGAGCTGCAATTGGAGACCCTCTGGCTCCCATCTCGCGGAATGCTTTGCATATTCTATGCTGCTCAGAGGGGAAGTACATTATTCCTTATTGAGTAGATTTAGTTGGATCTTCTGTCCACAGCATTCTGGGGCGTCAATCTGAAAGTGTCTTGATCAGAAGCTGCTATGTTGTGATGACACTGGAAGGCTCCCTGTAGTGCTCATAGTTCTTAAAGGACTGCAGTATGGGTAATCTTGAGAGAAACTGGAGCGTTTTTGAGCTAGCATTGTTGCCAAGAATAGAACAGAAGTATGACTGCCAAAAATTAAGTGTCACCTGTTACATTTTTTTTAAAATATCTGGTTAAATAAAACAATGTTTATATTCTTTTAGATATATTTTGTAGATGTGGGAATTAAAGTGGGTTATCTCCAATGTTCAGAATCTCCATTCTCTTCCTACCTTATACCTCTGGACAGTTGGTCTCTCTTCGCCAGGCAGGTGCGTTCCACACTAGTTTGGAATGCGTAAGGGCTAGACTGCTGAGATGTCTTCCACGAAAGATTTCAGCGTGGTGACTGGGATTGGCAGGCCAATGTTGAAATCACTCCAGCAAACGAAGAAGCTAGTGTTCCCAATGTCATCAACCTTGTGCCACTGTGGCCAGATGTTCCCTGTCACCACACTTTTTTTTGTCTCTTTTGGAAGACCTCTTGTCAGTCACCTGGACCTTACACTGCATACAAACTGTGCTAGTGTGCCAGCAGTGGAACTCACCCGCCTGGAGAAAGTATAATTGTCTGGCGGTATAAGGTAGGGAAAGTCGGTGTGAGGTACACAAGAGAATTGAGATTATATGAACATCTGCAATAACCCACATTAATGCCTGCCTCCACAAAATATAACTCAGAGTATAAACATTGGCACCTGTAAATATAAGGGTTAAATAAACACTCATGCTTCTGTTCTATTTATACATATTATACACACTAGCATGGAGAATTTCTAAGGTTAGAGTATTGTGAAGGATGTTACCCTGTGTGGGTTGGAGCCATGTGTTTTGAGAAAATGTTCTGTAAGTGCACAATGAGCATGATTCTACTATCATGAGGGCTGCTCTTTACCATATTTATACTAGGGATATGCCTAGTGGTCCAGAAGAAGGCTAACCTACATAAACAAAAGGTGAAAATAGAGAAGTTGTCTGGTCTGACACATGTTTTTAGTTCTAAGGGCTGTTTTAAAGACCACTAGCACTGTATGTGATCCTTTCTGAATAAGCACCACACAATTCACCATTGCAGGCGAGACCTCAGAGCTTTATTCAATTGCTTTGTTGTTATCCTTTTATATAGTCCCAAAGGTCCTGCAGCGCCTTACACAGTACTGGTTGTCGGCCATATGAAAAATACTTGGGACCAGGGGTATTTTAGATATTGGAATATTCTGTATTTTGGAATATTTGCATACCATTATGAAATATCTTGGGAATGGGCCCCAAATCTAATCATAGAATGCATGTTATATACACAGCCTGCATGTCATTTTATACAATATCTTTTATAATTTTGTGCATCAAAAAAAGTTTGTACAGATATGAAATTAATTTGTTTAATATACACCCAGCCTGCATGTCATTTTATACTGTATTTTAATAATTTTGTGCTTTAAGCAAAGTTTGTGTACATTAAACTTTCTACTTCAGGGTCCATAGGGTATCCACAGGATACCTTGGGGGTATAGGTGTGACGTCAGTCGCAGGGCACCAAAGAGTTAAGCTTTCAGCCTCCCAGGATGCACTAGGTCCCCCTCCTATACCCCGCCCCCGGGCCAAGGCACCTCAGTTTAGTTTGGTGCCCGGCCGGAGTCGGGTGCACCTGTTGGAGTGGGGGCTAGAAGAGCCCCTGAAGCTTTTTCTTCATGCAGCTGTGGCTGCACATCTGGATGAACAGCATGGACAGTCAGTCCTGACGTCCATGCTGTCTTCCCTACACCCCGCCGGTACCAGAACGCCGGTACTGATCCGGGGATGCTGGTGGGCGTCTGGGGTCACAGCTAGCGGTGACCCCAGATGTTCCGGACCATGGCCGGATTCAAGGGGGACAGAGGTAAGCAGCGGGGTCCCGCGGTGGGTCCCCGCTGATCACATGGTCCTAAGTCCCCAGGCAGGGGGCTCCCTGGGGACTGGCTGCAGCGTGGAGCCAGGCGACCAACCTGCGCTTCCACTACCCCCTGGGACAGTGGACCGCAGCAGAGCGGTAGCGCTGCGGCGTCCCAGGGGTTAAATGCATGCCAGGGGAGCGCGCCTTCCCTGTCTCACAGCCGGCGCCTCCCCCGCTGCACACAGCCCTCTCTGCACTGTGCTGACTGGTCCTGTGTCAGCGCTCCTCCCCCAGGCCAGCTTCTCTCTGCTCCTCGGCGGCCATCTTCTCTGCAACGCATGGTGAACGCTGCTGGAAGTCTGGAAGGAAGCATCGTGGTCTGGGTCCCCCCGCATACCTCTCCTCCGCTGTGGCTCAGGTCTGTGTATGCAGCGCTGTGTCCTACCAGGCCCTGTGTCTGTGTAGTTGAGTGATCAGCGCTGTTAGTGCAGGAATTGTTATTTCTCTGCATTGTATGTGACTGTGCTAGCGCTGCCTGTAACTTTTCTTCTCTAAACTGTCAGCTTTATTACTGTCCCTGTTCTTTCTGCTAAAGCCCTTGCGGTGCGGTGCTGCAGGGTGGTCTCTCGCCTATTTAATACTTAATTGGTGAGAGAGGTCACATACGTGGTGCCATCATGTCTGAAAGTGATTTTCCCCTCCGGCTACAGTGTACCATGTGCAAAGTACCGTTAGCGGAGGGGGAGGGTAGCGCGGAGGGCCTTTGCCGGCAGTGTTTGTCCATGGCGCGGCCTATTACGGTTACAGCACCGGTACAGGAGCCGCCCTGGGCTTGTTTCGCTCAGGCGTTAACAGCTTTAGTGGGCCAGTTAGCTCCGCAGCCCGCGTTTACTCCGATGGGTTTGTCCCAGCAGTCTGTGGTGTCGTCACCCATGCAGGGGTTCCCACGACAATTGGTGGTACCCCACAGTCTCCCTATTTCCCCGCTCCCGGGTTCTCAGGAGCCAGCGTGGGTTAACTCCCTGACGAGTTCTGTACAGCACTTGTCGGATGTGTTGCAAGGGGAGTCTGTGATGCGGCCTCATAAAAGGCCGGTGGCGTCTCTGTCCGCTCCTTAGGAGGATGACGAAGGGACGTCTGATGATGGGGAGATTCTGGATCCTTACGATCAGGAACCTTTCCATACTAAGGACGCTGATGCTAAGTCCAAAGTATATATTCCTGGACTTATTCGGGCGGTCCGCACAGCCTTGGTGATTGAGGACGAAGTTCCCCCAGCGGCTAAATCTAAGTATGCCTTTTTCAAAGATGTGAAGGGCGATGCCACAGTCTTTCCTCTTTCGGGTCAGTTGGTGGACCATTTAGAGGAGGCGTGGAAACAACCTGGCAAAAGATACCAGCCGCAGAGACGCCTGGCGGTGGCTTATCCGTTCGCGGATAATTATTTTGCTAAGTGTGAATCCCCTCCACAGGTGGATTCTCACGTGACCCGTCTTGTCCGTAGTGCCACATTGCCGATGCCATCCATGTCCTCCCTTAAGGATGCTACGGACCGCAAGGTAGAAATCTGCCTGAAGTCCGCTTATTCCCTTGCAGGGGGGGCAGCACGGCCGGCTATGGCCATTTGCTGGGTTGCCAGAGCGATGGAGCGCTGGGCGGATTCATTAGAGGCTTCTTTTGAATCCGACTGTCCGGCCGAACAGGCGGAGTTGATTGGCAATCTCCGTGATTCGGCCACCTACATCAACGCGGCGGCTCTAGACATTAGTACTCTGGTGTCTAGAATTTCTTCAGCAGCGGTAGCTGCTCGTCGCACCTTGTGGCTGCGATCCTGGAAGGCGGACGCAGATCCAAGAAAGGTCTGGAAGCGTTGCCGTTTACCGGAGAAGTTCTCTTCGGTCCGGATCTGGATAAGATTGTGGCCACGCTGGCGGCAGCCAAATCTGCTTGTCTCCCGTCGGCCGCTGCTCCTTCTGGTTCTGGACCATCGTCCTTTCGGTCATCTAGGGCCCAGGGCAGGCCCAAACCACAGTCGTTTCCTCGACAGGCTGGCCCTAAGAAATCGGTCAAGCCCCGGAAACAGGCATGGAGTACCAGACGTCCGGCCCCCAAGCCAGATGACAAGCCTGCGGCCTGACGGTCCGGGTCTCCCCTTGGGGGATCCCAGGATGGGAGGCCGCCTGCTGCAGTTCTCCCGGTGTTGGTCGTTCACTACGACAGACACTTGGGTTCTGGAGGTGGTCTCTCACGGGTACGCCCTCTCCTTCCGGCACAGACCCTCGGCTCGATTCTTCACCACGGGTCTACCATCAGACCGGAACAAGGCTACGGAGCTGCGGAAGGTATTGCACACTATGCTCCAGGCTGGAGTTATAGTGCCTGTTCCATTCTCCCAGAGGGGCCAGGGTTTCTATTCAAATCTATTTTTGGTACAGAAACCCAATGGGTCATATCGTCCGATTCTCAACCTCAAAGCACTCAACAAGTCTTTGCGGGTCCCGAAGTTTCGGATGGAGACCCTACGGTCCATCATTCTGGCGCTGGAACCTGGGGACTACATGGTGTCATTGAACTTACAGGACGCTATGGCGGTCATGGCGGCTTCTCTGCGGCTGCAAGGAGTCCGCATGTTGCCGTACTTGGACGACCTGTTATTGGTGGCAGGATCTCCAGAGCTCCTGTTACACCACTTGGACCTGACCATTGCACTGCTGCAATGGCACGGCTGGCTAATCAACTGGCAGAAGTCCACTCTAATCCCGTCTCGGAGGATTCTGCATCTTGGAGCCTTATTGGACTCGGGACAGCAAAGGATCTTCGTGACGGAGGACAAGATCTCTGCTTTACAGTCAAGGGTGCGCAGTTGTCTGCACAGCCGCCGGGTGTCCTTACACTCGGCGATGAGGTTACTGGGCTCCATGGTGTCGGTGTTCGACATGGTGGAATACGCCCAGTTTCACTCCAGACCTCTGCAGCACCTGATCCTGTCCAAGTGGAACGGGCTGCCTCAGTCTCTGAAGTTCCAGACGATTGTGCTCACCCCGGAGGTTCGCCTGTCCCTTGCGTGGTGGTTAAAGACGACCCACCTCAACAAGGGACGTCCGTTCTGGGTTCCAAATTGGGTCCTGTTGACAACGGACGCCAGTCTTCGGGGCTGGGGAGCAGTTTCGGGTCCACACTTGTTCCAGGGCAGGTGGACACCGACAGAAGCGGAGCTTCCAATAAATATCTTGGAACTCCGTGCGGTCTTCAATGCTCTCCTGCAGGCACAGCGGTTTCTCCAGGGTCACCCGGTGCAGGTCCAGTCGGACAATGCTACCACCGTGGCCTACATAAACAGGCAAGGAGGAACTCGCAGTCGGGCAGCTCTCGTAGAGGTCTCTCGGATCCTGGTTTGGGCGGAGCGCAATCTTCCGGCCATATCAGCGGTCTTCATCCCGGGAGTGCTAAATTGGGAGGCGGACTTTCTAAGTCGCCAGGACGTTCATCCAGGGGAATGGTCCCTGCACCCGGACGTTTTTCAACTACTGGTGGACAGGTGGGGTCTTCCAGAAATCGACCTCATGGCGTCCCGGCACAACAACAAGTTGCCGGTGTACGGGTCTCGCACAAGAGACGAAGGGGCGTCTCTGGTGGATGCTCTGTCCGTCCGGTGGACGTTCAGGTTCGCATACCTGTTCCCTCCGGTCTCCCTTCTTCCACGGGTAATCCGGAAATTCAAACAGGAAGGAGGGACGCTCCTGTTGATAGCTCCCGCGTGGCCCAGACGGCACTGGTTCTCAGACCTTCAGGGTCTGTCCGTGGACAGTCCTCTGCGGTTGCCGCTACGACCGGACCTTCTGTCTCAGGGTCCTTGTCTTCACCCGGACCTGACTCGGCTGTCTTTGGCGGCGTGGCTGTTGAGACGGCCATGCTGAGGTCCTGGGGGTTTTCCAGCTCTGTGGTGCGTACCATGTTACGAGCTCGGAAACTGTCTTCCGCGAGGATATACCATCGCGTGTGGCATACATTCTTCCAGTGGTGTCGACCGAGAGGTTATGCACCGCGGGAGTTTCGTCTGTCTCGGATTCTCGCCTTCCTGCAAGCGGGACTAGATCATGGGCTTCGCCTTGCTTCTTTGAAGGTACAGGTTTCGGCCCTATCTGTCTGGTTTCACCGTAGGATTGCTACAATCCCGGATGTGCGCACCTTTATGCAAGGTGTTCTCCGTATTCAGCCGCCCTTTGTTCCACCTGTGGCGCCTTGGGATTTGGCTGTGGTCCTGAGGGCTCTCCAAGGACCGCCGTTTGAACCACTGGGCTCAGTGGATATTAAATGGCTAACAGCTAAGACTGTTTTCCTTCTGGCCGTTGCTTCAGCCAGACGTGTTTCTGAGTTAGGGGCTCTTTCTTGTAGACCCCCTTTCTTGGTTTTTCATGGGAACAGGGCAGTGCTCCGCACTCGGCCCGAGTTTCTTCCCAAAGTTGTTTCCCAGTTTCATGTTAACGAGGAAATAGTTGTTCCGGCCTTTAACTCACCGGGTCTTTCCGTGGGTGAGGCCTCTTTGGATGTTGTGCGGGCCTTAAGGACTTATGTTGACCGCACTTCTTTGTTTAGGAAGTCGGACGCTTTGTTGTCCTCTATGGCTTCTGTAAAAAGGGTTGGCCTGCTTCAAAGCAAACTTTGGCAGCCTGGATCCGTATGGCTATTTCTGAAGCTTATCTTCATGAAGGCCTACCGGTCCCTCCTTCTCTGAAGGCTCATTCCACTAGGTCTGTGGGTCCTTCGTGGGCAGCTCGACGTGGTTCCTCGGCAGTTCAGATCTGCAAGGCTGCTACGTGGTCTTCTGTCCATACCTTCGTGAGGTATTACAGGTTTGACACCTTCGCCTCTCAGGATGCTTCCTTCGGGCGGCGGATTCTCCTTTCTGCACAGGAGCGTCCCCACCCTTAAAGGATACTGCTTTGGGACATCCCCAAGGTATCCTGTGGATACCCTATGGACCCTGAAGTAGAAAATATGAGATATGGTAAGAACTTACCCTTGTTATCTCTATTTCTACAAAGTCCATAGGGTTCCACAGGACTCCCGCCCTGTCGCACCTGTGCTGCAGATGGGCTTTGCTCTGGTCACCGGTTTTCCGTCTCCCTCTGGTGAGAATGTGATTCTTGTATGTGTCCAGATCTTTGTTCTCTCTCTTCCTTCTCCTCCTCCGGCCTATGGCTTGGTAACTAACTGAGGTGCCTTGGCCCGGGGGCGGGGTATAGGAGGGGGACCTAGTGCATCCTGGGAGGCTGAAAGCTTAACTCTTTGGTGCCCTGCGACTGACGTCACACCTATACCCCCAAGGTATCCTGTGGAACCCTATGGACTTTGTAGAAATAGAGATAACAAGGGTAAGTTCTTACCATATCTCATATTATCATAAAGCAAAGGTTTCACTTTCTCAGTCATGCTAAAAATATTCTGTATTTTGGAATATTTGGATATGGGAGACTCAACCTGTATCTAAATGCGCACACAAGAAAAAACATTAACAGTAATACAAAACAATGCAGGACAAGGATGTGGTTTATATACATACAGTGCCTTGCAAAAGTATTCTCCCCCTGTGCATTTTTCATGTTTTTTTTTTTCCCTCAACCTGGAGTTAAAATGGATTGCTTGAAGGGTGTGCATCTTTTCATTCACAGAACATGCCTACAACTGTGAAGTTTTTTTTTTAATATTGTGAATCAAACATTCAGGTCAACGTAAGAAAACTTCAGCGTGCGTAACTATTCACCCCCCAAGTCAGTACTTTGTAGAGTCACCTCTTGCGGCAACTACAGCTGCAAGTCTCTTTGGCTAAACCTCTGAGCTTGCCACATCTTGCCCCTGGGATTTTTACCCATTCCTCAAGGCAAAACTGCTCCAGCTCCTTCATGTTGGATGGTTTCTGCTTGTGAACAGCCATCTTCAAGTCTGACCACAGATTCTCAATTGGATTGAGATCTGGGCTTTGATTAGGCCATTCCAACACATTAAAATGTTTCCCCTTAAACCACTGGAGTGTTGCTTTAGCAGTATGCTTCGGGTCCTTGTGCGGCTGAAAGGTGAACCTCCATCCCACTCTCAAATCACAGGCAGACTGACAGGTTTTGTTCAAGAATATCCCTGTATTTAGCACCATACATCTTTCCCTCGACTCAAATCAGTTTCCCAGCCCCTGCTGCTGAAAAACATCTCACAGCATGATGCTGCCACCACCATGTTTCACTGTGGGGATGGTGTTCTTGGGGTGATGGGATGTGTTGGGTTTGCGCCAGACAGTGTTTTCCTTTGGTGGCCGAAAAGTAAAATTTTAGTCTCATCTGACCAGAGCACCTACCTCCATACATTTCGGGAGTCGCCCATATGCCTTTTGGCAGACTCAAATTGTGTCTTCTTAGTGATAAAAATAAGTAATGGCTTTTTTCTGGCCACTCTTCCATAAAACCCATCTCTATGGAGTGTACGGCTTATTGTGGTCACAATCACAGATACACCAGTCTCTGCTGTGGAACTCTGCAGCTCCTTGGTCTCTGTGCTGCCTCTCTGATTAATGCCCTCCTTGTCCAGTCTGAGTTTTGGTGGGTGGCCCTCTAGTGTTCACTCTAGGTGCAGGGTGCTGATCCCTGAGGAGGGCATATTTTAGACATGATGTATCACTACAGATATTGTAGCTGTATCGATACATTACATCTAAAGTTTTGCCCTTCAAAATTAAAATATGCCCTCCTCAGTGATCAGCACTCTGCACCTAGAGTGAACACAAGCCCTCTCTTGGCAGGTTTGTTGTGGTACCATGTTCTTTCCATTTGATGACATCAAAGTTTTGGATAATTTTTTTTTTATAACGACCCAGAATTGTATTTCTCAACTTTGTTCCTGACTTGTTTGGAGAGCTCCTTTGTCTCCATGGTGTGATGCCTCTTAGTGGTGTTGCAGCCTCTGGGGTCTTTCAGAAAAAGTGTGTTTATACTGACAGATCATGTAACACTTAGATTTCACACAGGTGGACTTCATTTAACTAATTGTGACTTCTGAAGGTAATTGATTGCACCAGAACTTTTGCGGGGCTTCATAGCAAAGGGGGTGATTACATATGCACATGCTAATTTTCAGAATTTTATTTATAAATATTCTTTTTTATAAATATATTTTTCTCATTTCACTTCACCAAATTAGACTATTTTGTGCAGGTCCATCACATAAAATTCAGATAAAAAAAAAAAAAATACAGATTGTAATGTTACAAAATAAAAAGGTAAAAAGCCAAGGGGGTTGAATAGTTTTGCAAGGCACTGTAGTTGCATAACACAAGCAACAAAGTGTTAAGTGCCACTTGGGGAGTTAGGAGTAAATGATAGTATAAGTAGGGGCAGGAAAAATATGTGAGTGATGAGGGCCTTGCTCACGAGAGCTTACATTCTAAAGGGGAGGGGCAAGCAGACAGGCGACACAGATGGGGTAGATAGTGAGGAAGGAGCAGTGGGTTAGGATATATGCTGTGGAATGTGTGAATTTTGACATAACATAAGGTCATCTTAAAACAAAGTCCTTCGTTCATCTATCTATGACAAAAAAATAAATTTGTGTTATTTACATGACAAATGTACAAAATAAAGTAGTTGCAGTTTAATATATGTCTGTTACATTTTAGCATGTAAATACATCCAGCTAAATATGCAGCTATTATGGGACTGCCCTGCCATCCTAATAGTGAATACTTTAGTCCCAGCTGCTGGGTGCTATGCCATGCTCCTGTGAGTGGGTGCTTCTCACATGCTAGACCCTTCCGCAAAGGGGTGTAGCCATGCTCAACATGCTGTGGTCCCAAAGGATGTTGCTGTACCCTGGCCCAGAATTGTTATGTCTGTAAGCTGCAAATATTCCTTTCTGCTATGGTTTGGAAAATACAGCAGCTGTAAATGATTTATAGATGTAGAGAGCAAGTGCAATTGTGATAGTATTTAACAGGCTTGAGAGGGAGGTGCCTTATAAAGATAGGAACTTGGCACATGGATGTTTAATGGTGCACTTCTAAATGTAGCTAAAACCCTGCTGCTAACACCAGGTTCCCTAAGGCATATAAGTGTTCCTACAGTAAAACACTTTATCGTCCTTCCTTGTTTTTTTTTTTTTTTATATAAACACTCTCAATGAAACAGTATCCGGTCTAAAGATCTACAGTAAAAAGGTAGACAATGTCTTGATAGATACCAGATGTTAGACAGGCAAAGGGTCGACTTGGACAAATGGTTGACACTTTTTTTTTTAAGGGTTAGGCACCAGGAGGGAGGGTTAGGGTGAAGATTAGGGTTAGGGAAAAAAAAGAAATGTGTCGACCATATGCATGTTGACCTTTTGACCCTGTTTACCTTCTCACATGTCGACCTTTAGTGTGTCAACCTTTTGTCCCTGTTGACCTATTGCCTGTCTAACATCTGGGGGTAAATTTATCAAAGGTCAATTTGAAGAGTGATTTAGCTCCTCACGTCAATTTTTACTTTTAACTGTTTAATTACTTTTTACAGTCAGATACGTGCAGGCATCTCAATGATGTCTGCATGTATCTGTGTCAATCCGACCTGCTCATGCTCAAATCGAAAGCGTGAAGCAGGTCTATTCATTTGGTGATTTGAAGTCCGATTTTGAGGTCGATTTCAAATCGAATGATACTAAATAAGGGTTTTGTGTGTTGGGCTATGTAAAAGTACCAATGTTTTTCCGATGGTCGATTTGAGGCCGATTTGACTAAAAATTCGATTTTACATTCGATTTGGCCTTTAGTAAATACTCAAAAGCAAAATCGAATGAAAATCGCACCTCAAATCACTCAAAATGCAAAATCAACCTTTGATAAATTTACCCCCTGGTGTCTAGCTATCTAGACATTGTCTACCTTTTTACTGTAGATCTTTCAATAATTAATAGAAAGTTGTTACCATAAGCATTAAAATAAAAATGTCTATAGACACATTTACAAAATGTGTGCAAAAAAAAAAAAGTAATTCCTAACTTAGCTGTAGCATGTATATAGCATTGTCCTGGCATCTTCAGGAGGCTAGCTGTACAATGTTCCACATCACAATGACACAACTTGTGGAATGGCTTTGACATTTCTGGATATAGTTGCAGTTTGGTATTTCAACACTTTCCAGGGCATACAAATTTAAGGGGAGTTAGGTAGGGGGTATCTTTCACATTGACCATGTCACATGTATTAAGTGGTAGATTCAATTATACCCCTTTTACACCAGAGCTAAAACCCGGGTTATCGCAGGGTTAACCCGGGTAGCTTCTTGGTGTAAAAGGTGAAAGGGTTGGATTCCTGGGTTGATTGACCTGGCAATCCAAACCAGGTAACTTGCAGGGTTTAACACTGGAATGACCCGTGAAACCCTGCAGTGTAAATAGCGCGATCCGGGTCACGATGACACGGATTGTGTCGCATGCCTGCCGATTGGCCAGCTTCAGTGGCACTTGGAGATGACGCCCTCTCCAAGCGTCCACTTCAGCGCCGGAAAAGCCGGATCACTGCACACTGCATTTTGGTGTGAACGTCGCCAACTCAGGAATATCCTAGGCTCTGTGTCTGGAAAATTCCGGGTTTGATCCAGATTGGAACCGTTCCAACCTCCGGGTCAGACCCGGAATTTAGGTATAAAAGCAGTATTACATGCAAACTGTTGGAAGCATAAGGCGTACGTGTTTTGGCCAGTTATGGAGCGTACACACGGTCAGATTTGTCAGAATTGTCAGATTTGTCAGATGAACGACTGAACGATTAAACGATTTGAACGATTTGGACGATTTGACCAAAGTTTTGAACGATTGAACGATTTTTGACTGCATTAAAATGAATGGAAAAGTCTGACTGCAAACCCATCAGATGTCAGATATCGTTATCTGACAAACGGGAACGCGCATCGTTGATCGTCCATCGTTCAGGCATGTCAGATATGAACGATTTTCCTTCAGATATGAACGACTGAACGATTTTTAAATCGTTATCGTCCATATCTGAAGAAAAATCTGATCGTGTGTATGCACCATAACAGTAGGCTGATTCTACTTAAAACTCCATTTGCTGCAAGCAGAATCAACTTTCTGTGACATGATGCCCAAAGCTATTTATTAACTATGTATCAAGCACAAGGTAAGTCAATTGCTACATTGAAACTTGTTGCAGACATGTACAAGTAGTACTACAGCCTGGTACAACTTTGTAGCACCTTGTCTTTGCAGCTGTTACCAATGCAATCAATGTGAATGTAGGGAGTTTTGGGAGAAGACCCCATATAGTGGAATGCTTCAAAAGCGCGATAGTTCTATTCTAGGAAAGAAGTTAGATTAGAGCTATACTATCTAGTCCTCCTGTCATCTGGTGATTGGTCATGTCTGTGTTGGAAGCCCAAGCTCACAGTGCTCATTATGGACATGGGACTGACCTCCATTGATTTGCTATATAGATTAGCGAATTGTCTTAAATCCATCAATCAGCATATTGTACCTCTACTATGCTTTCTCATTAATACTCTGCCTTATAATTGCTCCTAGTTTAAAGAATGCATGGATCACTTTATTTTGTGTACTGCTTCCCGGTGCAGTGCTTTCTGTTTACATCTGATGTTATTGCAACTAGCTCTCTACCTCTATATGCCCCAGGCTTAGTATTTATGGATACACCTGTGGTTCCCAAACTGTGCACCACGGCGGCCAGAGGCTTAAAGAGACCGGCCAATGTATTTCTTTTGGGTGTAATATATAAATTACATTTTTGCACAGGTGGAAGAGGGGCTGGGGGAAGGGGTGCTGTCACTGTAAAGCAACACGTGGTAGTGAATCCTGAGGCTGCATGTTGCTTAATGAGGTCCTACAACGCAACACAGGTAAGTAAGGAGGGGGCAATGAGTAGAAGTAGCACAATGTTTCTCTTTAATTTTTTAAATACTTAGTTCAAAGTGATGTAATAACTACTTAAAAACCGGGACTGCTTGGTGATTATTTTGTCTTAGGGGTGCCTTGAACAAAAATTATGGAGATCCTAATGGGTGCCTCGAAGTGAGAACCACTGGTGTGTGCACAAAGGATATATTATGTTAGGATACTACATCAGTGTCTACACTGCAAGCAATGTGTGATACAAATATAGGGGTTGATGTGTCAAGCAGTAGAGAAGTTACCCATAGCAACCAATTAACTTCTTCCTATCATTTTGTAGAATGTGCATAAATGCTACCTCAAACATAATTGGTTGCTATGAGAAACTTCTCCACTGGTCCACTTCCCAGCTCTTTCACTGCTTGATACATCAACCCCTCAGTGTGTTATTTAAAATAAAAAAATATGCTAAATGCTCACCTGTAGCCTCTATGTACAGAGTATGCAGTCGGGATGCCGACCGGCTAAATGCCGACCATCGGCATCCCGACTGTCTAATCCTGGCAAGGGTCTAATGACAGGCGCCAAAATCCTGACGCCTGTCATTTTACCTACGCCGGGGGGCTCAGAGTCAGCCACACCCCAGGAGGGTTAGGCTAGGGGAAGGGGGGTTAGGGTCAGGCACCCCCAGGGGGAGGTTAGTGTTAGGCTGCGGGGAAGGGGGGGTTAGGTTTAGGCACTTACAGGGGGGCTAGGGTTAGGTTAGTTAGTACTTACCTTAACTGCTGTCAGGATCTTCACTGGTGCCGGTCTTCTGGCGTCTGGATTTGTACAACATGTGTTAATACATATAGAAAGCTAAAAGGGTGAATAAATGTATTTCTTCAAGGTCCACAGGGATACATCAATTCCAGGATGCTCCAGTCCTTCTCCCTATACCCCGCCCACAGCCTGAAGGCAACTCAGCTTTGTTGGTGTCCGGCAGGAGCTGGATCACCGTTAGCTGGATCATAATAGAGCAAGCAGCGCTAGACAGTCCTCTGGATGTCTGCACTGCTGCTCAATTACCCCTCCGCAGCGCCGCAACTCCAGCCCTCGGCTAGGTACTCTCGGCGGGGCTTGGACCCCAAACTGCAGCCGGGACTCAAGGGGACAGGTAAGGGGGACCCATATCTATGTGCAGTCTTACCTCAGGTCTCAGGAGACAAACCGGAGGCGGTGATGTGGACAGCGGTTTGTTTGGAACTCCACTAGACCACCAGGGTATAATATACTGGCGCAGGGGACAGAATACTAAGGCCAGAGACTCGGTGGTTGTCAGCATAGAGGGGAAGGCCCTCTCCCTGCGGCCCCTCACCCAGTTTAGGGTGCCATTCCACTGCGGTCTTGCTCCTCCCTCACCCTCCGCCCCCTCAGAGACTCACGGCAGCCATTTTCTGCATCAGTCTCAGGTCTCCGGGAACGCTGGGTCCGGTCTCCCTGTATATCTCTCCCATGAGCCAGGCAATACAGCACTATTTTCTACCAGCCACTACGGTCTGTGTAGTTGAATTTAGTGCCCACTGCTCTGCATTGTATGTGACTTGTGCTGCGGTCTGTTAATTTTTTTCTATAACTGCCAGCTTGCAATCTGCATGATTGGAATCCCGACAGCGGCTGCCCGACATGGGTGAAAATCCTGATCGTCCCTAAGGTAAGTATTCACTAACCTAATTCCCTCCCCTAACCCTCTTTAGGGGTGCCTAACCCTAACCTTCCCCCCAGTGCCTAACCCTAATCCCCCCTCTAAGTGCCTAAACCTAACCCCCCTTCCCTGCCACCTAAACCTAAGTCCCTCCCCGGGAGTCCTAAACCTAACCCCCCCTGCGGCTGTCCGCGCTCGGCGCCCGGCATCACTTCGATCAGGATGTCGGACGCCGGTTTCCCGGTGTCTGTAAAAATGTCAGGTGTCTAGATTTAGACGCCTGTCATTTAACCCTCGCCCGGGATAAAGCAGTCGGGAAGCTGGCTGTCGGGATTAGGTCCGCCGGCTTCCTGACTGCATACCGCCAGCTTATACCTTTCCCTTTCTTTCATTATAACCCTGGCATACTGCTTTATAGGGAGTTCATTGTACCTCAAATCTACCTATATTTGTGAGGGCTAGCACATACTGTATATCTGTTGCGCACTACACAGTGCCATATTGTACATATATCTGGTTTGCTGTCCGCACTGTGCCAGATTATGTGCTACAATTATCCTTGCAGCTATGTCTAGCAAAGGCAAGAATAACAAAGCCTGCTGCTCCCATTCTGGTGTCCTGCAAGTCCTATTTAGCAGGTTTAGCTTCAGAGAATCTCATTCAAGATGGTCTATGTGCAGCTTGTTATACGGCACCTGGCCCATCAGCCCCTGCATCCTCTAAGGATCCTCCCATGGCTTCTTTTTCACAAGTTTTGGCAATAATTGTGGACCACCTAGCGATGTCTGTGGTAGCTCCCCCTAGGGTATGGCCACAGCAGGTACTCCCTGCGAATCCTTTGCCTCCCCCATGGGTAGACGTACTTTCTACCTCAGTGCAGTATCTGGCAGCTACCTCTACAGCCTTTCAACAAATGCTGCAAAAGGAGAGACCCTTACCTAATAAACCTACTAAGCGTGTTCTGTTATCTTCCCAGTCCACCCAGCTATTAGATTCTGCTTCACACGCCCTACCCTGTACTCTGTAGCTTATTGCAGGCTACAATCAACCTCTGCACATTCAAAACTTGCTCATACCCTTTATATCACTTACATCAAAGGTTCTCAAACTTGGTCCTCAGGACCCCAAACAGTGCATGTTTTGCAGGTGTCCTCACAGAATCACAAGTGAAATAATTAGCTCCACCTGTGGATGTTATAAAATGTGTCAGTGAGTAATGAGTACACCTGTGCACCTGCTGGGTAACCTACAAAATGTGACCTGTGTGGGGTCCTGAGAACCAAGTTTTGAGAAACTCTGACTTACATGAACTCTCTTCAATCCCATACAAATACTTAGACAGTGTTGCCCTTTAAAAAACACATGAGATTAACCTTTTTCTTTCACTTTAAAATTGTGACACATCTGTCAAAATAAAAACCTCAGAAAAACTACCCTATCCGTGTTACCTGTCTTTCGTTATCAGGTCAACACACCTGTTACTCCACCTGTAACTACAAGTCTACCCTGTGCTATCTGTCCTTCGTTATCAGATTTCGCACCTCCACATCAATATTATCTCGTTATCAGATATCTGCAGATTGATTTTACACTATCTAGCCATGTGGACTTCTCTTTGTCTATAATATTACCCCTGCAACTCCCACATAAGCAGATTCACGTCTCAATACACACTTTTCAGAAAAGACAATAAAGAAAACTAAAATAATTAATAACAACAAAAAATCTAAACATTTATCTGATACAAAACACATCTTAAACAATATTTCAAATTCTGGAATAAACACCTCAAGTTTCCAATATATCATAACACATCAGCAGAAACTGATCTATGTTAATCAAACTGTCTGCTAAATCTAACACAGCAAAATACCAACAATTAAAACACATCTACTTTAACTACCCAATCAGGGTTCTTTTACCGACAGAAAAAAGTAGGAGAAAGATAACAGAAGTATACGCAACCTTATTTTGATGGATCATTCACACATGTTACATACACTGCTGTCTACAGCCTTATAGTGTGTGTTTTTCACTAGTGACAGGACCTATTCTAATCCCAACTCTGAGCGACAGCCATAAGCGATACCCAGGTAGGATTCTGACCAAATTCTGCTGTAGTAAAGATCAGCCAATCAACCAAACATACCAAACATGTACACTACTTTCTCATACAAAAAGGGAAGGGAAAAAATAAAAACTGGTTTGCATTATTTTTGTTTTTATCTCAGAGTGAGCAGAAAAAGACAGAAGATATTAATGCAAATTCCTTAAAACTTATAAGTTCAAGACATTTATTCTCTATTCTCAAGAAATTATTATAGCATAAAAGTCTGTCCAATATCTGACAGATAATGCAATACCTTAAAAAACAACAATCCTGTAATAATTTCAGAAATCAATATACCAACAAAAAGAATAATGCAAAGACAATCACTTAATTAATAAATTTAAGGAATACCAACATTTACACTATAACATAGTTTAGTGGAAAGTGCTCCGCCGAACAGCATAACTTTTTCTTATCTACTGGCACTGCCCATACTGTGAAGGGGGAGAATCTTCTGAGAGTGAAGGGGAAAAAAAGCTCACAGAGCTATTTTCTGACAGGCTACAAAACTACACTTATTATAATGAGGGGAAAACTTATCAAACTTCTAACACAAATAAATCCAGAACATTCAATTAATACAGCACAGTTTAACTTACCACTATAGCGGGCATTAACTGGTGTAGCCCGCTGCTGAGGGCCTCCATAATTGATAACGGGATGTGTTCTAGATTACTTACAAACCTTACGTATTATAAAAGATAATGAAATAATTCACACAAATACAGATTCTAAAATAAATGACAATGTGCAGACTCACAACAAAAACATAGGTTATATTAACAGCAGTAGGGAATACTTGTAAAATAAATTTGTGACACCCAGTGCAGCATACCAGTCAGCCAATTTCATACATACGTCTGGCACCCAACACCCCCAGACCCTCGTGTGCCCTCTCCTCTGTTCTCCAACTGCTCCCCCTCCCTCTCTCTGCTAAGTTTTATACTATAATTTTGGCTATACCTCCAGTTAACCCAATGGGGAATATTATTTTATTATTCATACGTGCTAGGCCTTAATTTGTTATGGGTGTCTTAACCATAATATTGACACTATTTGGTGTTATCTTTATGTTCCCATGTAGGATTCTAACATAATTGCTCATCTAGCCTTCACCTCTGACTATTGCAGACAAATGCTATCTTGATAGTAACTGTTTTTGTTTATAAAAACTGAGACTTGCTGTCTGCCATACTGCACACACTAAAACTGACACATTTTAAATTCATAATCCTTATTGCTAAAATATTAAACAAGATGGCTGCTGCATCAGACACAGATTTGCTTACTTTAAAGAGAAAAGGGAAGGCCTTATCCTCTCTAGGCCTGAGGCCATTCGATAAATGCGGCCTTCTGCAACTCACACAACTAATTTATATATTCTTAATTGATTCTATATACTTTAAATTACAGTGTAAGAAAAGAAAATAACATAAGTATGCATATATTTGTGAATTACTGAAGGAATATGTACATTCACATATTCCTGCGTTATCATCATCTGGGGAGGCAGAAGACTCAGACCTCTCTCACGCTAAATCCCCCTCGGGAGAGGAAGAAACCTCCTCTAAATTGAATATACCTGCACTTGTGAGACCTGTAAAATCTATTCTTCAAATAGAAGAGGCAGAACCCACTCCTAGGGCAAAAAAGCCACTATTTAAGCGACAGAAGGTAGTTTTGCCAGAGTTTCCTCACTCAGATCAGCTATCTGATCATATGTGTGAAGCATGGAATATGCCTAGTAAAAAGTTTCAGCTGCCTAAACGCCTGATTGCCTTTTACCCTCTTCCAACTGATTGCCACGTGACACGTCTAGTAAAGAACGCTACTTTACCTATCCATACTGCAATCTCCTTCAAGGAGACTACGGATAGAAGCTTGCCTGAAGTCTATATACTCTCTTACAGCAGCTATTACTCGTCCTGCCATGACTACAACCTGGGTGGCAAATGCCATTGAGAGTTGGGCAGAGGCCCTAGAAGATGCATTTCCCTCCGATGCTTTGAGAAACAGCTGTCCTATATATCTCACATTAGAGATGCAGCCTCCTGTTTAGGAGAGGCGGCTTTGGATACTTGTCTCCTAGCTTCCAAGGCATCTGCTACTTATGTATTGTTTGGCTTCGCTCAAGGAAAGCAGATTTGGACTTAAGGCTTTGGAGTCTCTGCCTTATTCTGGGGAGATCCTGTTTGGCCCATGTATCAGGAGTGACCAAAATGGCGTTTTCAAGACATTTTTGATGTTCAGTGCTCTCAGTCGGTTTTGCATCATATACTGATTGTGACAAAGTCCAGTACATGTCAATATGTTTTAGAATGCTAACTAGTTAGCTATTGCAAATGTTTAGTTATGTGACCAAACATAGTTAATTATGTTAGCTTCAAACTAATCTAAATACATACCATAAACATTGTTATTGAGATATGAATTCCAATATTCATAATTGAGACAACAGGCCCCCTACCTTTATACCTGTTAAAATGCCTACTCAGGATTTTTCCTTTCAAAAACAGCCTACATAAACTGTAATGTGTCAGTATAGAATTAGCCTTATTCCTGGAACAACACTGACTGCAGAAGTGCTAGGACGTTTGAACAAAATCCAGTCTCTAGATGCTGAGAGAAGGGTTCCTGGATTGGCTTGGCTCTTGAGACATCCCTCCTAAGATCTAAAGGGTTTTCTAACTCTGTGGTCCAGACCATGCTCAGAGTGCGTAAACCGGTCTCTGCCAGTATATTTCACAGGGTGTGGCATACATATTTCCAGTGGTGTGCTCCTAGAAACTATGACCCTCAGGTTTTTAGGGTTTCTAGAATCCTTGCCTTCAAGCTGGAGTGGATCTTGGACTCCATCTAGCTTTTCTGAAAGTGCATGTCTCTGCTCTGTCCATCTGGTTCCAGCGCAGAATTGCTCCTCCACCAGATGTTCACACCTTCCAGCAAGGTGTTCTACAAATACAACCTCCCTTTGTCCCTCCTGTGGCTCCATGGGCTTTGTCAGTGGTTCTCCACACACTTCAGGAACCTCCATTCGAACCCCTGGATTCAGTAGATATCAAAGGGCTCACTGCGAAGACTCTGTTTCTTCTGGCTATAGCATCTGCCCATAGGGTATCAGATTTAGGGGCGCTTTCCTGTCGCTCCCCATTTCGAATCTTTTCATTCGGACAGGGCTGTTCTTCAAACGCACCATGGCTTCCTTCCAAAGGTGGTCTCATTTCCACCTCAATGAGGAAATTGTGGTTCCAGACCTGTCAGCAGGTGAGGCCTCTTTGGATGTGGTCCATGCTCTGAGGATCTACGTGAACCGTACTAGTGCCATCAGGAAATCGGACTCCCTCTTTGTCCTATATGGATTTCACAAGAAGGGATGGCCAGCTAACAAACAGACTCTGGCCAGATGGCTTCACATGACTATCTCACAGGCTCACACGCAGACTGGCCTTCCTGTACCAGCTACAGTATCTGCTTATTCTACTCGCACTGTGGATCCCTCGTTGGCAGCCTGCCAAGGTGTGTCTGCCGAACTATGCAAGGCGGCCACGTGGTCTTCTGTCCCCACCTTTCTGAGGTTCTATGCCTTTGATACATTTGCCTCCCAGGATGCTTGCTTCGGGCACTGGGTTCTCGTCTCAGCTCAGGAGCATCCCTGCACTTGGGACATCACCATTGTCCCTATGGACCCTGAAGAAAAGGAGAGTTATGGTAAAACTTACCCTTGTTAACTCTCTTCGAAGTCCATAGGGTCCACAGGGCACCCACCCTGACTTCTATGGGTTTCTTCTCTTGGTCACTTGTCTCCTTCTCTGTGTCACAGTGTGATTCTTCAGTGTACCAGTCTTCCTTCTCTACTATCCTGCTCATGCCTTGGGCTTGTTAACAAAACGGAGTTGCCTGTAGGCGGGGTATAGGGGGAAGGACCGGAGCATCCTGGGATTGAAAAAAGCTTTGCTGTTGGTATCTGGTCCTCCAAGTTCCACCTACACCCCAATGGCTCCCTGTGGACTTCGAAGAAAGAGAGTTAACAAGGGTAAGTTTTACCATAACTCTCCTTTTTTGAATCCCTTACTTATAAAGGTGCGAAGTGGGGAGCAATTAAAACATTCGTCCGCCAGTGTTATGGAGGGGTGAATCTTCACTGGCCTGAAGATTTATGTACATTTGTACTTTAGGTAATGTGTCAAACAACACTTTTTTATGTTTATCGAGTGGTGGAACACACTGTCCGTGAACACTAAGCTCCACCTACAGCTGAGGATAACTTTAACTTGTTTTACCCTTTTGAGGATTTGGAGAAGGAAGGTTAACTAACTGGCTCCTGGAAGTATACCATCTACTAAATTTTGGTGGAACAAAATTAAGATTTTTAAAGATTTCTAAGGCTTATTTCTTTAGAGTCCATAGGGCTCCACAGGGAAACATTGGGGTGTAGGTGGGACCTGGAGGACCGGACACCAACAGCAAAGCTTTTCAATCTCAGGATGCTCCAATCCTTCACCATATACCACGCCCACAGCCTGAGGGTACTTGTTGGTGTCCGGCAGGAGCTGGACCACCATTATAACAGAGGGCTGCATTAAGCAGCCCAATCTTTAATTTTATGATTTAATTTACATTTTATTTTTTACCAAATGGACGAACAGCACCATAATGTCCTCCGGATGGCTGTGCTGTCATCCCATCACCCCTACGTGGCGCCATAACACCAACCCTGTGCTAGCTACTCCCGGCGGGGCTCCGAGGGGGACTAG
Source organism: Taudactylus pleione (assembly GCA_031769625.1). Taxonomy (NCBI): domain Eukaryota; kingdom Metazoa; phylum Chordata; class Amphibia; order Anura; family Myobatrachidae; genus Taudactylus; species Taudactylus pleione. Next base: position 10,870,545 of record JAUIMM010000036.1, on the reverse strand, counting down.
CTAGCAGGCTCCCCGGATCCCAGACTGCAGCCCGGAATCCAGGGGACAGGTAAGACGGAACCCCGTTCACGGGGACCTATATCTTAGTGCAGTCTTGCCTCCGGTCTCAGGAGACAGACCGGAAGCGCTGATGTGGACACTGGCTCGCCCACTACTCCACTAGACCACCGAGGCATAACGATACTGGCGCAGATGCATTTTATAAAGGCCAGGGGACCCGGTGGTTAAGGTCAGCCGGGGGATAAGGCGCTCTACATGTGGCCCCTCCCCCAACTCAGCGCCTTTCCACTGCAGTCTTGGTGTTCCCTGAGCTACTTCCTCACCCTCCGCACCCTCAGAGATGCGCAACAGCCATTTTAGGCAAGCAGGTCTCCGGGAAACGCTGGATCCAGTCTCCCTGTATACCTCTCTCATGGGCCAAGTTATACAGCGCTAACCCTACCAGCCACTGTGGTCTGTGTAGTTGATTTTAATGCCCATTGCAGACATTTAATGTTTTTTCTGCGTTTATGACTTATGCTAGTGCTAAACCCTATTTTCTATACTGTCAGTTTATACCTGTCCCTTTTTTCTACTATACCCTGACATACTAAGGTATTGGGGGTTCATTGTACCTCACATCTGCTAATTAAATGTGAGGACTATCAAATAGTGCGGTTGCACACTACACTGTGCCATATATAGCATGGTTGCATACTACATTGTGCCATATTACACATACTGCAAGGTGTTCATTGCACTGTATCATACGGTGTATTCTATTATTCTTGTGACTATGGGCTCGCAAGTGCTATGCGCTCGCAAGTGGGTCGATGGCCGGGCAGTGCGCACGCGTGAGCCCCGCAGCGAGCGAGATATCACTCGCTGCGGGACTCTCTACAAGACGGGGCGGCTGTCGATGTTGATTGACAGCTCGCCCCATTTTGTAGGTGGGGAGGGAGGGTGGCTGGCCGAAAGGAGTCATTCCAGAAGGAACGCCTGCCGTTTGGGGGCAGCCCTACTGACATCACGAGTGATGTCAGTAGTAAGCTTCCTGCTCTTTTTGAGCAGGAAGCTCACTGGGGCTTGCGAAAACAAGACCCTACCACAAGGGTCTCGTTGCAAGCGCGATGGTCGCGACCATCGTGACCAGCACCTGGCCGCTCGCAAAAGCTGTGGGTGGTCACCCACAGCTATGCGAGCGGCCAGTAGGCCGGCTCCCAAAAAAAACCACCACCCTAATTCAGAGCAAGCGATGTCTGGCAGAGGAAAGAACAAGAAGCCTGATGCTGCCCCTCCTACTCCGATATCTTGTCCGATATCTACTCCGAAGTCCTGCTCTGCGGGCTTAGCCAGAAGGGGCCTCATTCAGGATGGTCTTTGTATTCATTGTTACTTATACCTCTACGGCTTTTCAGCAAATACTGCAAAAAGATAAACCTTTACCTACATAGGCCCGTATTTAATTTGCCTGCTTGACTTTTCGCCTGTTTTCCAGGTGGAAAAGTATTGCACGCGTACCCGCTATTCCCCTTATTCAATTTCAAAGTAGGTGAAATCGGGAGCCAGCAAAACTTGGATCGGCGAAAGAAAACGGGAATTTTTGGGAAATAGTCCTAGCACACCCCTAAAGATGTCCAGACATGCGGGATCACTATGGGTACCCCGTTTTTGCCTGCAGAAGAAAGTCGGCTTTTTAAATAGCCGCGGCAGGTGCATAAATGCGGCTTTGAAGAAGGTGATGCAGAAAAGCATTTAGAAGGTTTTTGGGGGAAAAATAACTTTGCCCATCAAATTTGGGGTACTTGAAAATGAGTGCAAACATATATTTATGTCCCTGAAATAATTTTTTTAAATTCGGCAAAAATACACCTGCCGCTACTCCCGCAATGAAGAAAACACCTGCTGCATATAAGGGAACCGCTCTGGACTCAATTCCGCTAATTTAGAAGTGTGTTCCCTATTTTTATTTTTATACCCCAAAATTTAAATACATTTTTTTGGGGGGGCCCTATTTTTTTTTTAATACTTTTTTTAACAGATCATTTTAAGGGGGCATTCCCAAGGGTGCAGGCTATTTTTTTAAGCCTGCACCCCTAAACCCCAATTCTGCACTTTTTTTCGCCAGCAAAAGGCTGGCGAAAAATTATCCCCATTTTTTAACATTGACTTTTTGCACCAGCGAAAAGTCAATGTAATTGAATACGGGAATATTGGAAATAGGCGAAAATGACGTCATCAGCGATAACTGACTTTTCGCCCCATATTGAATATGGCCCTAAGCCTACTAAACGTACTATGGTATCTTCCCAATCCACAATTATCTGATTCTGAGATATCAGCTGGGGAGGCAGAAGACGCAGATCTCTCTCACTCTGACTCCATCTCAGTAGAAAAGGAGCCACCCTCTAAACTAAATATACCTACTCTTGTGAGAGCTGTTAAAACTATTCTACAAATAGAAGAGGATGAACCTGCTACTAAGAAAAAAACATGCAAAAGGTTGTTTTACTAGAGTTTCCTTACTCTAAACAGCTATCTGATCACATGAGTGAAGCTTGGCATATGCCCGGTAAAAGGTTTACAGTTCAGTTCCTTTTACCCGCTTCCAGCTACTGATTGTACTAAATGGGAAGTTCCGTAAAGGTGGATTCTCATTTAACACGTCTGGTTAAAAATGCCACCTTGGCCATTCATACTGCAACCTCCTTGAAGGAGAACACAAGATGTATAGAAGCTTGTCATAAATCTACAGGAGCTATTACTCGTCCTGCTAGGGCTACGGCTTGGGTGGCAAAAGCCTTTGAGAGTTGGGCAGAGGCCCTAGAAGAGACTTTTCTACTGCAGGGTCCGTAGGGTATCCACAGGATACCTTGGGGTATAGGTGATGACGTCAGTCTTCAGGCACCACAGAGTTAAAGTTTTCAGCCTCCCAGGATGCATCTGGGTCCCTCTCCTATACCCCGCCCCCGGCCCAAGGCATCACAGTTTTCGTCGGTGCCTGGCCGAAGTCGGAGGCACTGTGCAGAGGGGGGCTATGAAGAGCCCCTGAAGTTTGTTTTAAAGGCAGCGATGGCTGCACATCTGGGAGTACAGCATGGACAGTCAGTACTGACGTCCATGCCGTCTCCCCTACACCCCGCTGGTACCAGAACGCCGGTACTGATCCGGGGATGCTGGTAAACATCTGGGGTCACGGCTAGCGGTGCCCCCAGATGTTTTGGACCATGGCCGGATCCAAGGGGATGCAGGTAAGCAGCAGGGTCCCGTGGTGGGTCCCCGCTGGTCACATGGTCCTGAGTCCCCAGGCAGGGGGCTCCCTGGGGACTGGCTGCAGCGTAGAGCCAGGCGACCAACTTGCGCTTCCACTACCACCTGGGACGGTGGGCCGCTCCGGAGCGACATGCGCTGCGGCATCCCAGGGGTTAATTGCATGCCAGGGGAGCGCGCTTTCCCTGTCTCACAGCCGGCGCCTCCCCCGCTGTACACAGCCTCTTTGCTTAGGTTGACTGGCCATAGTGTGTCAGCGCTCCTCCCCCAGGCCGGCCTCCTTCCTCTCTACTCCTCGTGGCCATCTTTACAGCATGGTGAACGCTGCTGGAAGCCTGTGAGCGGTGGCATCGTGGTCTGGGTCCCCCAGCATACCTCTCCTCCGTTTGCCAGAGGTCAGTGTATGCAGCGCTGAGTCCTACCAGCCTGAGGGTCTGAGTAGTTGAGGATCAGCGCTGATAGTGCAGGGATTTGTTTCTTCTGCATTGTATGTGACTGAACTGCTAGCCTGCTGTCTGTACTTTCACTTTCTACTGTCAGCCATATTACTGTCCCTAATCTTGCTCTGCTCAAAGCCCTTGCGGTGCGCGGAGTGCAGGGCGTTTTTCACACTATACCAATAGTATAGGTGTGAGTGTCACATACTTTACCATCATGTCTGAGACTGATTTTCCTCTCCAGCTCATGTGTACTAAATGTTATGTACCGATAGCGGAGGGGGAGGGTAACGCGGAGGGGCTATGTCGCCAGTGCCTGGCACTGTCACGGCCAATTATGGTCACGGCTCCGGTACAGGAACCTCCCTGGGCTTGTTTCGCTAAGGTGCTTACAACCCTTGTGGGCCAGCTAGCTCCGCCATCTGTGTTTACCCAGACGGTCTGTCCCAGCAGTGAGTGGTGTCATCACCCATGCAGGGTTTCCCAAGACAACTGATGGTACCCCACAGTCTCCCCAATTCCCCTCACCAGGTTCCTCAGGAGCCTGCGTGGGTTAATACTCTGAGTACATCGGTTCAGCATTTGTCCGATGTTTTATAGGGGGAGTCTGAGTTGCGGTCTCATAAGCAGCCGGTGGCATCTCTATCTGTTCCTTATGAAGATGACGATGAGACGTCAGTTGATGGGGAGATTCTGGATCTATCTGACCAAGAACCTCTCCGTACCAAAGAGCCGGACGCTAAGTCCAAAGTGTATATCCCTGGTCTTATTCGGGTAGTCCGCACGGCTTTAGTTATTGAGGATGAGGATCCTCCGGTGGCCAAATCCAAATATGCCTTTTTTAAGGATATTAAGGGTGAGGCTACGGTGTTCCCTCTTTCTGATCAATTAGTGGATCATTTAGAGGAGGCGTGGAAAAATCCAGGAAAACGGTATCAGCCCCAAAGGTGCTTAGCCGTGGCTTATCCGTTTGCGGACAGTTATTTTTCTAAGTGGGAACCCCTCTGCAGGTGGATTCACATGTCACACGCCTAGTCAGAAGTCCCACGTTGCCTATGCCTTCGAAGTCATCCTTGAAGGATGTCACAGGGTGGAGATCTGACTCAAATCTGTTTATTCCCTGGCAGGGGGAGCATCCAGACCGGCTATGGCCGTGTGTTGGATAGCCAGAGCTATGGAGTGCTGGGCGGATAGTTTGGAGGCGTCTTTGGACTCTGACTGTTCGGCTGAACAGGCCAAGTTGGTGGGCATTCTCTGAGACTCGGCCACTTACATCAATGAAGCAGCCTTAGATATTTGTATGCTCACCTCTAGGATTTCCTCTGCAGCTGTGGCTGCTTGTCGCACCTTATGGTTGCGTTCTTGGAAGGTGGGCGCTAATTCCAAAAAGGGATTAGAAGGTCTGCCTTTCAATGGAGAGGTCCTATTTGGTCCAGATCTGGACAAAGTAGTAGCTACGTTGGCAGCAGCAAAATCTGCATGTCTCCCGTCTGCTACGATGCATTCAAGTGCTGGTTTGTCGTCCTTTCGGCCTCACAGGGTCCAAGGTAGGCCTAAAGCACAGTCTTTTCCACGACAGGCTGGGACCAAGAAATCGTCCAAGCCCAGGAAACAGGCCTGGAGTACCAGACCCCGGCCCCTAGGTCAGATGACAAACCTGCGGCCTGACGGTCTGGGCCTCCCTTTGGGGGATCCCATAGTGGGGGGCCGCCTGCTTCAGTTCACCCAGTGCTGGTCAAGAACTACGACGGACACTTGGGTTCAGGAGGTGGTCTCTCACGGGTATGCCCTCTCCTTCCGGCCTCCATCCCGGTTCTTTACCACAGGTCTTCCATTAGAACGGAACAAAGCCTCGGAACTGCGGAAGGTTTTGCACACTATGCTCCAGGGTGGAGTTATAGTGCATGTTCCATTCTCCCAGAGGGACCAGGGTTTCTGTTCCAATCTATTTTTGGTGCAGAAACCCAATGGGTCTTACCGTCCAATACTCAACCTCAAGGCCCTCAACAAATCCTTGAGGGTGCCTCGGTTTTGGACGGAGACCCTACGGTCCATTATGCTGGCACTGGAACCTGGGGACTACATGGTGTCATTGGACATCCAGGAGGTTTACCTGCATGTCCCTATTCTTTTGCGCCATCAACAGTTCCTCAGATTTGTACTGCAACGTCACGGCTGGTTGATAAACTGGCAGACGTCCACTCTCATCCCGTCTCAGAGGATCCTGCACCTCGGGGCCTTATTGGACTCCAGGCAGCAGCAGATCTTTGTGACGGAGGGAAAAAATCCTTGCTCTACAGTTGAGGGTACGCAGTTGTCTGCAGTGTCGTCGAGTGTCGATACACTCGGCTCAATGGTGTCGGTATTCGACATGGTGGAGTATGCCCAATTTCACTCCAGACCTCTGCAGCTATTGATTCTATCCAGATGGAATGGACTGCCTCAGTGTCTCAGGTCCCAGACGTTGGTGCTTACTCCGGAGGTTCGCCTGTCTCTAACCTGGTGTTTGCAGACCACCCACCTCAACAAGGGTCGCCCATTCTGGGTGGCGAACTGGGTCCTGTTGACAACGGACGCCAGTCTCCGGGGCTGGAGAGTGGTCACGGGTCCACACTTGTTTCAGGGCAGGTGGACTCGGGCAGAAGCGGAGCTTCCAATAAACATCTTGGAACTCTGTGCGGTGTTCAGAGCTCTCCAGTTGGCACAGCCGGTTCTTCAGGGTCACCCTGTGCAGGTCCAGTCGGACAACGCCACCACAGTGGCCTACTTAAACTGGCAAGGAGGAACCCGAAGTCGGGCAGCACTCGCAGAAGCGTCCCGCATTCTGGTCTGGGGGGAGTGCAATCTCCCAGCAATATCAGCAGTGTTCATCCCGGGAGTCCTCAACTGGGAAGCGGATTTTCTCAGCAGGTAGGACGTGCATCCGGGAGAGTGGTCTTTGCGCCAGGAGGTCTTTCAGCTTCTGGTGGACAGGTGGGGTCTCCCAGAGATAGACCTCATGGCGTCCCGACACACAAGTTGCCGGTGTACGGGTATCGAACAAGAGACGAAAAGGCGTCTCTGGTAGATGCTCTGTCCATCCATTGGACGTTCCAGTTCGCCTACCTCTTCCCTCCGTTATTCCCTTCTTCCGCGGGTAATCCGGAAATTCAAACAAGAAGGAGGTACGCTACTGTTGATAGCTCCTGAGTGGCCCAGACGGCACTGGTTCTCCGACCTTCAGAGTCTGTCAGTAGACGTTCCTCTGAGGTTACCACTACGACCGGATCTGCTGTCACAGGGTCCTTGTCTTCACCCGGACCTGACTCGGCTGTCTTTGACGGTGTGGCTGTTGAGATGGCCATGTTAAGGTCCAGAGGGTTTTCCGGCTCTGTGGTGCAAAACATGCTAAGAACTCGGAAACCATCCTCAGCAAGAATCTACCATCGTGTGTGGCATACTTTCTTCCGGTGGTGTCGACCTAGAGGGTATTCTCCTAGGGAGTTCCGCCTGTCTAGGGTGTTGGCATTCCTACAGGCTGGCCTGGATCATGGGCTTCGCCTGGCTTCTCTGAAAGTGCAGGTGCATGCTCTGTCAGTCTGGTTTCATCGTAGGATTGCTGCGCTCTCTGATGTGCGCACCTTTATGCAAGGTGTTCTTCGCATTCAGCCACCTTTTGTTCCACCGGTGGCGCCTTGGGATTTGGCTGTGGTCCTGAGAGTTCTCCAGGGACCGCCAGTTGAACCACTGGGCTCAGTGGACCTTAAATGGCTTACAGCTAAAACCATATTCCTTCTGGCCATTGCCTCGGCCAGACGTGTGTCTGATTTAGGGGCTCTCTCTTGTAGACCCCCCTTTTCGGATTTTTCATAGGAATAGGGCGGTGCTTCGCACTCGTCCGGGATTCCTTCCCAAAGTGGTATCCAGTTTTCACATCAATGAAGAAATTGTTGTGCCGGCTTTCAGTTCACCTTTCAGTGGGTGAAGCCACTTTGGATGTTGTGTGGGCATTGAGAATTTATGTTGACCGCACTTCTTCTTTTAGGAAGTCGGACGCCTTGTTTGTCCTCTATGGCTTCCGTAAAAAGGGTTGGCCTGCTTCAAAGCAGACTTTGGCAGGCTGGATTCGTATTGCAATTTCAGAAGCTTATCTTGATGAAGGTCTTCCAGTTCCCTCCTCGGTGAGGGCTCATCCCACTAGGTCTGTGGGTCCTTCGTGGGCAGCTAGACGTGGTGTCTCTGCAGTTCAGATCTGCAAGGCTGCTTCGTGGTCTTCTGTCCATACTTTTGTGAGGTATTACGCTTTTGACACCTTTGCCTCTCAGGATGCTTCCTTCGGGCGGCGGATTCTCCTCTCAGCATAGGAGCGTCCCCACCCTTAAAGGATACTGTTTTGGGACATCCCCAAGGTATCCTGTGGATACCCTATGGACCCTGCAGTAGAAAATAAGAGATATGGTAAGAACTTACCCTTGTTATCTCTATTTCTACGAAGTCCATAGGGTTCCACAGGACTCCCGCCGTGTCGCACCTGTACTGCAGATGGGCTTTATTCTGGTCACCTGTTTTTCTGTCTCCCTATGGTGAGAATATGATTCTTGTGAGTGTCCAGATTTTTCTTCTCTCTCTTTCTTCTCCTCCTCCGGCCTATGGCTTGTGACGTAACAGATGTCTTGGCCTGGGGGCGGGGTATAGGAGAGGGACCCAGATGCATCCTGGGAGGCTGAAAACTTTAACTCTTTGGTGCCTGAAGACTGACGTCATCACCTATACCCCAAGGTATCTTGTGGAACCCTATGGACTTCGTAGAAATAGAGATAACAACGGTAAGTTCTTACCATATCTCTTATTTTCCCCCTGTTGTTTCGACGGAAAAGCTGTCCTACATATCTCATATTAGAGATGCAGCCTCCAGCTTAGGTGAAGCAGCTATGGATACGGCTATCCTGGCCTCCAGGATATCTGCCACTTCGGTAGTGGTCTGCCGTATTCTTAAGCTATGTTCCGGGAAAGCAGATTCAGAATCAAAATGGGCTTATGTAGGAGATATCCTATTTGGTCCAGAATTGGATAAAATTGTGACTACTTTGGCGACTAAGTAGACGGCGTTCCTGCCCCCTGCTTATAATACAAATCCATGGACGACATCCTTTCGCCCTCAAGGCAAAGCCAAGGGTCAGTCCTTTCCAAGGCAACAGACATTAGCCAAGGCCTCCAAGTCTAGGATACTAGATGTCTACCTGCCAAGTATGTGGACAAGCCTGCAACCTGACATGGCGGGCCTCTCCCTGGGGGCTCCCAGGGTGGGAGGCCGACTTCTTCAATTTATCCAAGTTTGGCATTAAACCACATCAGATGCCTAGGTAAGAGAAGTGGTATCCCATGGATACGCCCTCTCCTTCCTGAGGCGACCCCCCCAACAGTTGTATTGTACAGAACCTCCATTGGACTCAACCAAGGCAATGCTGCTCCAAAAAGCCATTCAGTCCTTACTGAATTCAGAAGTAATAATTCGGGTCCCCTCCTCACAACGGGGCAAGAGCTATTCTACCATTTTCTTAGTTCAGAAGCCCAATGGGTCTCATCGGCCTCTCCTCAACCTCAAGTCTCTGAACAAGTTTATCAGGGTGCCCAGGTTTCGTATGGAAACCCTCCGTTCTATGGAGCATGGAGATTTTATGGTATCCCAAATATTCAGGACGCTTACCTACATGTACATATAGCGCCTTCTCATCAACAATATATCCGGTTTGCTACACTGCAGCAACATTACCAATATCAGGTTCTGCCGTTTGGCCTTTCATTGGCCCACTCGGGTCATTACCAAGATCATGGTAGTTATGGCAGCCTCTCCTCATTGATCGTCAAGGGATCAGACTGCTCCCGTATTATCTTGCTGATGGCAAGCTCCCCAGAGACTCTTCACAGCTAACTGCAGGTAACCATTGCCTTTCTACAAATGCACGGTTGGTTGATCAACTGGAAAAAGTCTTCCCTGACGCCCTCTTAAAGGATGGTATACTTGGAGCGCTCCTGGACTTTCGAGTTCAGAGAATCTTCCTAACAGTGGACAAGTTTACAGTACAGACTAAGCAGACTGCTTCACAATCGCGGAGTGTCGATTCACTTTGCAATGTAGGCCATGGAATCAATGGTGTCCACCTTCAACATGGTGGAGTTTGCCCAGTTTCACCCCAGGCCCCTCCAACATCTGATCCTCTCAAGGTGGAACGGGCTACCCCATTTGCTCAAATCCCAGACGATGAGCCTCCCCCCAGAGGTTCGCCTGTCCCTAGCCTGCTGGCTACAGACTTCCCATTTGAACCAGGGTCATCCCTTTTGGATCCCGGACTGGGCTCTCCTCATCCCGGAAGCAAGCCTCAGAGGCTGGGGTGCAGTAACCGGCCAGGGCCGATGGTCCCCAGTCGAGGCAGTGTTGCCAATCAACATTCCGGAAATTCGAGTCATCTACATAGCTCTCACTCTGGCTCAGAATATTCTGAAAAACAGGCAAATACAAGTACAGTCCAACAATGCCACGGCTGTGGCCTACCTTAATCACCAATGGGGCACTCTAAGTCAGTAAGCAATTACAGAAAAGTCTTGCATTCTCACCTAGGCCAAACGCAATCTCCCAGCCATCTCCGCAGTGTTCATCCCGGGAATTCTAAATTGGGAGGCGGATTTCCTCAGCCATCACGACGCGCATGCAGGAGAATGGTCTCTACATCCAGACGTTTTTCAGCTTCTAGTGGACAAATGCAGTCCGGAGGTGTATCTCATGGCCTCCAGACACAACAACAAACTTCCAATTTATGGAGCCAGAAAAAAGGACCCCGACGCGGCCTTCATAGATGCATTGTCTGTGAAATGGAACTTCCATTTAGCATCTCTCTTCCCTTCAATATCTCTGCTTCGTCAAGTGCTTCGAAAGTTCAGACAGTAGGAAGGCACAGTCATGTTAATAGCTCCGGCCTGACCCACACGTCACTGGTACTCTGATCTTCAAATGCTCTCCATAGACGTTCCTCTTCAGCTTCCTCTATGGACCTAGCCCATCTGTCTTTAATGGCTTGGCTCTTGAGACATTCCTCCTAATGGCTAAGGGTTTTTCCAGCACTAGGGTCCAGACCATGCTAAAAGCACGTAAACCAGCCTCAGCCAGGATTTACCACAGAATATGGAATACATATTACCAATGGTGTGCTCCAAGAAACTATGACCCTCAGGTCTTTAATGTTTCTAAAACTCTTGACTTTCTTAAAGCTGGATTGGATCTACGCCTTCGCCTAGCATCTCTGAAAGTGCATGTCTTTGCTTTGTCTATCTGGTTTCAGTGCAGAATTGCTCCTCTACCGGATTTTCACACTTCATGCAGTGTGTTCTACGAATACAACCTCCCTTTGTCCCACCTGTGCCTCCATGGGATTTATATAGGAAAGATTCCTGGACTGCACACCCTAAATATATATAATGGGAGGTGCTACCAGATGAGACTAATTGCAGGCACAGAAACAGACAAATCTCAGGTGCACAACTCCAAATTATTGACAATATATTAATGCAATAAAATTTTGCAATCAATAGAGGTTTTCAGCATAATCATGGCCAAGGTTATGGGCCTACCCACCATATCCAGGTAAGCTCTTTAGGGTAGGTCCCTAACATACTAGGGTTCAAATACAGAGCGCAGGACACCCCCAAACTGGCCCAGCTAAGCTGCCCCTGGGCACCCCCATAGTAATAAAAGTGCAGTGGTGTAAAAGAGATAGTTAAGTGCAGCCACAGCTGCATATAAATAATGAAAATAAAAAAGTGAAGTACATGTATAATAAACAAACAGTGTAGGGTTAAAATGTGTTAGAAAAGAAAAATGTGTTATAATGCGGTGCCCTGAAACAGATCAATCAAAGCAATCCAGGGGGACCCACGCCCAAAAAATGAACCAAAGTTGCACTACAGTATATAACTTTTCATTCTTTATATGCAGCTGTGGCTGTTCTTAACCAAACTTTGCACAGTCTTTTTTTGCCATAGTACGCAACTTACGATTTTCTTTTCCGGTAATTTATCATTAGGGGGGTGGTCTCCAAAGAGCTCTGAAAGAAATCCCCACATTTTTAGCCAAAAATAGGGATTTTGCATTTTTTTTTCTCCTGGTCTGGGATGGAGAGAACTTTTCTCCAGTGTTTTTTTTCGCATGTTGCCGTTTTCGATTGTTTTTTGGCGAAAATTTAGCCGTTTTATTTCTGGCGAAAACTACCGTTTTCACAAATGGCAAAAAAAACCGCTGTTTTCGCTGCTAATTAAATACGGCCCTAAGACGGAATTACACCGGAGATCTTATTTGCAATATGCACACCTTGCATCATGTGACTTTGCTCTTTCTCAAATACAGGTAATTTGCCACTACTGTTCCCATCAGCTGCTACATTGATTAATATAGCACAAGTTTGAAAAATTGTTTTAGGTAATTTGCCACTACTTTTATATTAGCAGCCATTACTATAACTGAAGTTAACAATTTATTGTGAATCTGTGATGGTCTTCTACCCTCTCACCATTTGTTTATCTCAAGGGGCATACACACAAGACAACATCTTTGAATGATATGAATGATAGCAATATTGTTCAATGATATATCATTCATATCGTTCCGTGTGTATGCAATGAACGACCAACGATGCGCACTTCCGCTGGACGATAACGATATCTTTCGTCGTCTGTACATGCAGGCCAATTTGGACGATATCATCAAGAATTGCCTGTTCAGAGATGTGGTAGGATGACTTCACTGAAAGATATCTTTCAGTGTGTACACCCAATATCATTTGTCCTGCACTACAAAAAGTTCAAGGGAAATCTTTCACCAATATCGTTCAAACAGCACATCGTCCCATGTTTATGCGGCTTTAGACTTTATTTCATCCCATTCTAGTGTGTGTTAAATACTGGAGATGGGGTTCCAATCAATTCAACGCGAATTGAATAGCGCCGGGAGCAAGCTCCCGGAGCTAGTCAATTCAGTGTACTGTGTGGTCGGAGAATGTCGATTATCGTGCCTATCGCCCTTAACAAGGGTGTTGAGGCGTGTTAACCGGCATTCTCTGACCAAAGTGCCTGGCACGCGACTGTTAGCGCTGCGCTAAGCTGAAAAACAGCTGCACTTTGGTCAGATTTCTCCTTGCATCCCCAGGGGGGTGCGAGAAGAAATCATGAGTGCGCCCAAACAGCGCGGTGAATTGAATAGCTGCAGGAGCTCCCTCCCACCGCTATTCAACATCGCGTTGAATTGAATTCCCCCCAGTGAGACATATTTGTAGCTATACTTAGTGATCAGTTAGGCTGCATAGCCATAGGCTGCTATAGCCAGTGTTATGATAATGACATGATAAGTGTAATTACAATTTGATATACATAAGGCCCCCATACATCAGCGACGGATTGCCGCGATGTAGCGATCCTGCAACACGGCATTGCAGGATCGCTGAAATCCAACATGTTGAATTTCACAGATATGCCGATCACGATCAAATCACGATATTGTGATTAGCAGATCGGTGAAATTTAACATGTAGAATTTCACCGATCCTGCGACGGATCGCAGAACATTGATGGCCGTCGGTCGGCATTTCTGATCCGTCGCAGATGTATGGGGGCCTTAAGATGGAGTTATGCCAGAGTTAAGCTGGAGGAAAACTGAAGGGGAACATCCTGAAACTAAGAAGTCCTGAAGGACATCATACGACAGTGATGGTGAATCAGCTAATTCACATAAGTAACACCTGCTGTATGTACAGTCAGGTTCATAAATATTGGGACATTGACAGAATTTTCATATTTTGGCCTCTATTCACCACCACAATGGCTTTGAAATGAAACAAACAAGATGTGCTTTAACTGTAGACTTTCAGATTTAATTTGAGGGTAATTACATCCAAATCAGGTGAACGGTGTAGGAATTACAACGGTTCTATATGTGCCTCCCACTTTTTAAGGGGCCAAAAGTAATGGGACTATCAACTCAAAAGCTATTTCATGGACAGGTGTAGGCTATTCCCTCGTTATTTCATTATCAATTAAGCAGGTAAAAGGTCTGAAGTTAATTCTAGGTGTGAAATTTGCATTTAGAATCAGTTGCTGTCGACTCTCAATATGAGATCCAAAGAGCTGTCACTATCAGTGAAGCAAGCCATCATTAGGCTGAAAAATCAAAACAAACCCATCAGAGAGATAGCAAAAACATTAGATGTGGCCAAATCAACTGTTTGGAACATTCTTAAAAAGAGAGAACGCACCGGAGAGCTCAGCAACACCAAAAGACACGTAAGACCACGGAAAACAACTGTGGTGGATGACAGAAGAATTATTTCCCTGGTGAAGAAAAACCCCTTCACAACAGTTGGCCAAATCAAGAACACTCTCCAGGAGGTAGGTGTATATGTGTCAAAGTCAACAATCAAGAGAAGACTTCACAAGAGTGGATATAGAGGGTTCACCACAAGATGTAAACCATTGGTGAGCCACAAAAACAGGAAGACCAGATTAGAGTTTTCCAAACAACATCTAAAAAAGCCATTACAGTTCTGGAACAACATCCTATGGACAGATGAGACAATGATCAACTTGTACCAGAGTGATGGGAAGAGAAGAGTATGGAGAAGGAAAGGAACTGTTCATGATCCAAAACATACCACCTCATCAGTGAAGCATGGTGGTGGTAGTGTCATGGTGTGGGCATGTATGGCTGCCAATAAAACTGGTTCCCGTGTATTTATTGATGATGTGACTGCTGACAAAAGCAGCAGAATGAATTCTGAAGTGTTTCGGGCAATATTATATGCTCATATTCAGTCAAATAATTCAGAACTCATTGGACGGCGCTGCACAGTGCAGATGGACAATGACCTGAAGCAAACCAAAGAGTTTTTTAAGGCTAAAAAGTGGAATGTTATGCAATGGCCAAGTCAATCCCCTGACCTGAATCCGATTGAGCATGCATTTCACTTGATGAAGACAAAACTGAAGGGACAATGCCCCAAGAACAAGCAGGAACTGAAGACATTTGCAGTAGAGGCCTGGCAGAGCATCACCAGGGATGAAACCCAGCTTCTGGTGATGTCTATGCATTCCAGACTTCAGGCTGTAATTGCCTGCAAAGGATTTGCAACAAAGTATTAAAAAGTGAAAGTTAGATTTAGGATTGTTTAGCTTGTCCCATTACTTTTGGCCTCTTAAAAAGTGGGAGGCACATATAGAAACTGTTGTAATTGGATGTAATTACCCTCAAATTAAATCTGAAAGTCTGCAGTTAAAGCAAATCTTGTTTGGTCATTTCATAGCCATTGTGGTGGTGAATAGAGGCCAAAATATGAAAATTCTGTCAATGTTCCAATATTTATGCACCTGACTGTATATCCAGGAAACTCCTTACAGCACTCCCTGCTTGCACATTGCTAGTTCTTCCCAATCTGCGTGCTGCCCTTATTGATTGCTTTTGTTGTTCAAAACACCTCTGACTGGATCAGTTCTTTACAATGTACTTTTTACCGTCATACTACTGAAAATCCTGTTTGTATTGCCTTTTTCCATTGCATCACATCTATCCACTTTAACCACTCATTTTAGTAACTAATTCCTGCACCCACTACTCACATACTTCTCTTTATATTTCACATTTGTAGCTGTGCTCATACATTAGCAGCACTGTTCTTTTACCTGTATTCTTGAACATTTGACTACAGTTATCTACACGGTCTCTATATCACACAGCCTCCACACCAGTCTTCATCTTACTTATTACCTCATCCACAGCATGAACACCTTTACTTCAACTACCCCCTTTATTCGGTGTGCAGTCGGGAAGCCGGCGGACCTAATCCCGACAGCCGGCTTCCCGAATGCTTTATCCCGACGAGGGTTAAATGACAGGCTACATCTAGACGCCTGTCATTTTCCCGACGCCGGGAGACCGACATCCCAATCGAAGTGATGCCGAGCGCGAACAGCTGCAGTTTAGGTTTAGGGCTCCCGGGGGGGAATTAGGGTGATTTGTTGGCCATTTGTTGGCACCCCTGGGGGGGACTTATTGTTAGGCACCCCCCCGGGGGACTTAGGTTTAGGCGGTTAGGTTTAGGCAGTTAGAGGGGGGTTTAGGGTTAGGCACTGGGGGGAAGGTTAGGGTTAGGCACCCCTAAGCAGGGTTAGGGGAGGGAATTAGGTTAGTGAATACTTACCTTAGGGACGATCAGGATTTTCACCCATGTTGGGCAGCCGCTGTTGGGATTCCAACTGCCGGACAGGCGTCCGGAGGTTAATCATACCGATTCCCCTTATTCAATTCCTGTACTGTACCTCCTTTTTCCACCCCTATCCACCCCCTCTAGTCTCCTCCACTTGCTGTTCTCCTCCTCGCTGCTGTTCTCCTCTGCTTTCCAACCCTCTGCTTCTCTTCCCGACCTTTCCTGTTCTTCCACTCTCAACCACCTCCATGGCCTTGCTACCCCACTCCCTCTTGTCTCTGCCTGTCACCTCCAGGGCTGCCAAGAGAAATCCTGGGCCCCTCCCCCTGGAGGGGGTGTGGCCACAGCATGTTGGGCATGGTTGCACCTCTTTGTGGGAGTGTCTAGCATGTGAGAAGCACCCACTCACAGGAGCATGGCATAGCACCCAGCAGCTGGGACAAAGTATTCACTATTAGGATGGCGGAACAGTCCCATAATATCTGCATTTTTAGCTGGATGTATTTAGATGCCGTACTGTAACAGACATAAATTAAAGTGCAACTACTTTATTTTGTACATTTCTCATGTAAATAACACAAAAAAAATCTATTTTTTGTTATAGAGATAGATGCACGAAGTACTTGATTTTCACATAACATCAGGTCATCTTAAAACAGAATCAGTATGTAATACAGATCCCGACAGCGGAAGCCCGGCAGAGGTGTAGATCCCGACAGCTAAAAAGGTAATTATAACGAAGTAAAATAACTGAGGAGTGCTATGGTGAGGTGAATATTCTATAGTGAAGGAAGCAGTTGTATAAAAGAGGTTAGTCAGACCAAGGATAACAGCGCTGATCTGACAATTTCCACAATTAGTATATTTAATAACAACATATAAACATGTATCAATAAAATCAAAATAGAGACATATAAAAAAGCATCATCCAATCCACCATATAGAGCTAGTCCATGAGTGCTCTAAGGTTAGGTTGAGTTCTAAGAGTGTCAATACTCAATTGCTATATGATAAATACAGGCTAAATAATTACCAAGTCCAATATGAATGAGGGGTCCTAATTAGCAGTGCTGGCAGGCTTCTGCAATAGTGTGGTCCGCTGGGCCCAGGTATGGCGATAAGCTGGATGAATAGAGTTGAATAGATAGGCAGGTAAACCTTGCAGATGGCACTCCGCATCTGTGTCGCCCTTGTCTGCCCCTCCCCTTTAGAATGTAGTCTCTCGCAAGCAGGACCCTCATCCCTCACGTGCTTCTCCTTGCCCTACTTATACTATCATGTACTCCTAACTCCCCAATTGGCACCTAACACTTTGTTATTGATGCCCTGCTGCTTGTGTTATGCAGCTATGTTTATAAACCATGTCCTTGTCCTGCATTGTTTTGTACTTATAACTATCTTTCTTGTGTGCTCATTTATGTACTCTGTAAGGCGCTGTGAAACCTTTGTTTGCGCCATATAAATAAAGAATAATAATAATAGCAAATGATTGTTGCCTTGTTAATGATTAGGTGCAGGGTCCTAGAATGAAACCGTATCTGTTGTAGCGTTCAACTTGTGCTAGAGGACAGTAACTACAAGCATGGATAAGTTGGTAGCGCTGCTCTTTAATTTGTAATACCTGTTTCAATCATGTGTTGCATACATTGGGCCTGATTCAGAGCCACTCGTAAGCAGCAGCTCGTTCGCTCCGAGCGATGTTTGCCCAACTGCGCATGTGTACTGATCGTTATACGCATGCGCGAACCAGTCAGTGCGGCCGAAATTCATGTGCTTGCAAAATAGCGAATGCCTGCTATTTTGAGTGACAGGATGAGGCGTATGTGGGTGGTAACAGGGGAAGGTGCTTGAAAACGGGGAGTGGAGATCCGATCGCAGGCGTGCTTAAAGGTCAAAACTGGCGTTTTATGGGTGTGCATATTTAAAACAGCAGCGTCATTGACCACGTCACTGGGTTGTGGTAGCAAAAACCAACCCCAAGAATAGCGAGCAGCTCATACCCTGTTCGATGTACTCGATTAATCTAATAAATAGCGGACATGACGTAGGATGCGAGCGGCCAGGGGGCGTAGTTTCCCAAAAAACGACCGCAAGTTTTGTTCGCTCGTTCAGACCTAGAGGCGTGAACATACCGCAAACAGCGAACGGTTCATTTGAATAGCCACCCATATTTTCTGGACGAGCGAGCGCAAATAGCGACCGGCTCTGAATCAGGCCCATTATTCTAAACTCTGTTTTTTTCCATTTTTTGGTTTACAGTTTTCACAGTCTCAGCACTTAAAAAGAAGACCAAAACTGAAGTTGGCAGGCTCAAGAGAATACCAGACTGCAGCGATTCATAGACAATGAACGTGAACTGCAGAACAATTTGCTATCACAAATGTTAGCTATGCAGGAAATGGTCAGTCGCGATAACCTCAAATTGCTCAGCCAAGTATGTACACAACTCCGCTCACAACCAACACAGTTGCCACCCCCCACCCATTATGCACAACAAGCGCAGCCTAGCACCTCATTTGGGCCTACATCCCAGTATGGCAACAAGCACCTCAGTTGGGCCTACATCCCAGGATGGCCAACAAGCGCAGTCTCCCACCTCATTTGATCCTACAGATGTGTCCACACACATTTAACCTCCGTACGCTACAAGTCACGCCACACATAACGCGGGAACTCTGTGTGACTCGGTAGCGCCTAGCGTATTTTCACCTTCAAATGCGTCTTATTCGCACAGCAGCTTCTGCTGATTAAAATGATATGCAGCATGCCTATATTCTTTGTGCGTCTGCAGGTGTATTTGCATGCAAAATGCTACATTAGTGTTACAGCCACTGACACTGTAATGTAGCGTTTCACATGCAGATACACTCATAGTTGCTCACAGAATATAGGCAAGCTGCATATCATTTTAATCAGCAGAAGCTGCTTGTGCTAACTATTCGCATCACTAGTCACACCACGACATGGAGCAAATAGGGCTTTTTAGCACGCAAGGAGGCTAGATGTATGTGGACCCATCTGTACATCCTAGTATGGCCAACAAACACAGTCTCCCACCTCATTTGGGCCTACATCCCAGTATGCCCGACAAACGCAGTCTCCACCAGCATTTTCACAGAGTAGACGTAGTAGTGGCCAGAGTGGGCAACTATTTGTAGATTCATTGGCTACTACTACTCCACAATACCTACTCCAAGCAATAGTCCAGAGTTTACTGTTTACCAAAATATTTAAGTGCAGCGTGCGCACAAATTTTGTTTTTATTATACGTACACCATATGTTAGAAATGGCTGCATATTCCAAAGTCCATAGAGAAATAATAGGAGATATGGTAAGAACTTACCTTTGTTAACTCTATTTCTACGAAGTCCATAGGGTTCCACAGGATACCTTGGGGTATAGGTGATGACGTCAGGCATCGGGCACCATAGAGTTAAGTTTTCAGCCTCCCAAGATGCACTAGGGTCTCCCTCCTATACCCCGCCCCCGAGCCAAGGCATCTCAGTTATGTACCAAGCCATAGGCCGGAGGAGGACAAGGAAGAGAGAGCAAAAAGATCTGGACACACACAAGAATCACATTCTCACCAGAGGGAGACGGTAAAACCGGTGACCAGAGTAAAGCCCATCTACAGCACAGGTGCGACAGGGCATGAGTCCTGTGGAACCCTATGGACTTCGTAGAAATAGAGATAACAAAGGTAAGTTCTTACCATATCTCCTATTTTCTACATCAGGGTCCATAGGGTATCCACAGGATACCTTGGGGATGTCCCAAAGCAGTATCCTTCAAGGGTGGGGACACTCCTGTGCTGAAAGGAGAATCCGCCGCCCGAAGGAAGCATCCTGAGAGGCAAAGGTGTCAAACGCGAAATACCTCACAAAGGTATGGACAGAGGACCACGTGGCAGCCTTACAGATCTGGACTGCAGAGGCACCACGTCGAGCTGCCCACGAAGGACCCACAGACCTAGTGGAATGAGCCCTCACAGAGGATGGAACCGGAAGGCCTTCATGAAGATAAGCTTCTGAAATTGCCATACGAATCCAACCTGCCAAAGTTTGCTTTGAAGCAGGCCAACCCTTTTTACGGAAGCCATAGAGGACAAACAAGGCGTCCGACTTCCTAAACAAAAAAGTGCGGTCAACATAAATCCTTAAGGCCCGCACAACGTCCTAAGTGGCCTCACCCACTGAAAGATCAGGTGAGTTAAAAGCCGGCACAACGATTTCCTCGTTGATATGGAAACGTGAAACAACTTTGGGAAGAAATTCAGGACGAGTGCGCAGCACTGCCCTGTTTCTATGAAAAATCAGAAAAGGGGGTCTACAGGAGAGAGCCCCTAAGTCAGAAACACGTCTGGCTGAAGCAATGGCCAGAAGGAAAATTGTTTTAGCTGTCAGCCATTTAAGGTCCACTGAGCCCAGTGGTTCAAACGGCAGTCCCTGGAGAGCCCTCAGGACCACAGCTAAATCCCAAGGCGCCACCGGTGGAACAAAAGGCGGCTGAATTCGAAGAACACCTTGCATAAAGGTGCGCACATCAGGGATTGCAGCAATCCTACGATGGAACCAGACAGACCGGGCAGGCACCTGCACCTTCAGAGAAGCAAGGCGAAGCCCATGGTCTAGTCCCGCCTGTAGGAAAGCTAACACTCTAGACAGACGGAACTCCCGAGGGACATAACCTCTTGGTCGACACCACTGGAAGAACGTATGCCACACACAATGGTATATCCTTGCAGAAGATGGTTTCCGAGCTCTTAGCATAGTTTGTACTACAGAGCTGGAAAACCCCCTGGACCTTAACATGGCCATCTCAATAGCCACGCCGTCAAAGACAGCTGAGTCAGGTTCGGGTGAAGACAAGGACCCTGAGACAGCAGATCCGGTCGTAGCGGCAACCGCAGAGGAATGTCCACGGACAGACTCTGAAGGTCTGAGAACCAGTGCCGCCTGGGCCACGCGGGAGCTATCAACAGGAGCGTCCCTCCTTCCTGTTTGAATTTCCGGATTACCTGTGGAAGAAGGGAAAACGGAGGAAAGAGATAAGCAAACTGGAACGTCCACTGGACGGACAGAGCATCCACCAGAGACGCCTTTTCGTCTCTTGTTCGAGACCCGTACACTGGCAACTTGTTGTTGTGCCGTGACGCCATGAGGTCTATCTCTGGAAGACCCCACCTGTCCACCAGAAGTTGAAAGACGTCCTGGTGCAGAGACCACTCCCCTGGATGAGCGTCCTGGCGACTGAGAAAGTCCGCCTCCCTGTTGAGGACTCCTGGGATGAATACTGCTGATATGGCCGGGAGATTGCGCTCTGCCCAGACCAGGATGCGGGACACCTCTACGAGTGCCGCCCGACTTCGGGTTCCTCCTTGCCGATTTATGTAGGCCATGGTGGTGGCGTTGTCCAACTGGACCTGCACGGGGTGACCTTGGAGAACCCGATGTGCCTGCTGGAGAGCATTGATAACCACAAGATGTTTATTGGAAGCTCCTTTTCCGCCTGAGTCCATCTGCCCTGGAACAAGTGGGGACCCGTGACAGCTCCCCAGCCCCGAAGTCTGTTGTTAACAGGACCCAGTTCGCCACCCAAAATGGACGACCCTTGTTGAGGTGGGTCATCTGCAACTACCAGGCTAGGGACAGGCGAACCTCCGGAGTGAGCACCATCATCTGGGACTTTAGGGTCTGAGGCAGTCCATTCCATTTGGACAGGATCAATTGCTGCAGAGGTCTGGAGTGAAACTGGGCATATTCCACCATGTCGAATACTGACACCATGGAGCCCAGTAACCTCATCGCCGAGAGCAGAGACACTCAGCGACTCTGCAGACAACTGCGTACTCTCAACTGTAAGGCAGGGATCTTTCCCCCCGTCACAAAGATCCTCTGCTGTCTGGAGTCCAATAAGGCTCCGAGGTGCAAAATCCTCTGAGACGGGATCAGGGTGGACTTTTGCCAGTTTATTAGCCAGCCGTGATGTTGCAGTACTGCAATCGTCAAGTCCAAGTGGCGTAGAAGGAGCTCTGGAGATCCTGCTACCAACAGAAGGTCGTCTAGGTATGGCAACATGCGGACTCCCTGCAGCCGCAGGTAAGCCGCCATGACTGCCATGACCTTGGTGAACACTCCCGGTGCTGTCGCCAGGCCAAAAGGTAATGCCCGGAACTGGAAGTGATCGTTGTGGATTGCAAACCTGAGGAACTGTTGATGGCGTAAAAGTATAGGGACATGCAGGTAAGCGTCCTGTATGTCCAACGACACCATGTAATCCCCACGTTCCAGCACCAGAATGATGGACCGTATGGTCTCCATTCGAAACCATGGCACCTGCAAGGACTTGTTGAGGGCCTTGAGGTTGAGAATCGGACGGTACGACCCATTGGGTTTCTGCACCAAAAATAGATTGGAATAGAAACCCTGGCAACTCTGGGAGAATGGAACAGGCACTATAACTCCAGCCTGGAGCACAGTGTGCAAAACCTTCCGCAGTTCCACGGCTTTGTTCTGGTCCAATGAAAGGCCCGTGGTGAAGAATCGGGATGGGGGCCTGTGCCGAAAGGAGAGGGCATATCCGTGAGAAACCACCTCGTGAACCCAATTGTCTGTCGTAGTTATCGACCAACACTGGGCGAACTGCAGCAGGCGGCCTCCCACTTTGGGATCCCCCAAAGGGAGTCCCGGACCGTCAGGCCGCAGGTTTGTTATCTGACTTAGGGGCCGGACGTCTGGTACTCCAGGCCTGTTTCCTGGGCTTGGCCGATTTTTTGGGGCCAGCCTGTCGGGGAAAAGACTGTGCTTCAGGCCTACCCTTGGCCCTGTAACGCCGAAAGGACGACATACCCGAACTGGAAGGGACCGCAGCAGACGGGAGACATGCAGATTTAGCTGCCGCCAGCGTGGCCGCAATTTTGTCCAGATCCGGACCAAATAGGACTTCTCCATTAAAAGGCAAAGCTTCCAAGCACTTTTTGGAATCAGCATCCGCCTTCCAAGATCGCAACCATAAGGTGCGACGAGCAGCCACAGCTGCCGAAGAAATCCGAGATGTGAGGGTACTGATATCCAAGGCTGCTTCATTGATGTAAGTGGTCGAATCCCGGAGATTGCTTACCAACTCAGCCTGTTCAGCTGAACAGTCGGAATCCAAAGACGCCTCCAAACTATCAGCCCAGCGCTCCATAGCTCTGGCTACCCAACATACGGCCATAGCCGGTCTGGATGCCCCCCCCCCGCGAGGGAATAAATGGACTTTAGGCAGATCTCCACCTTGTGGTCCGTAGCATCCTTCAAGGAGGACATGGAGGGCATGGGCAATGTGGCACTTCGGACTAGGCGTGTCACATGAGACTCCACCTGTGGAGGGGATTCCCACTTAGAAAAATAATTGACCGCAAACGGATAAGCCACCGCTCAGCGCCTCTGAGGCTGATACCGTTTACCAGGGTGTTTCCAAGCCTCCTCTAAATGGTCTACTAACTGACCCAAAAGACGAAACACTGTGGCGTCACCCTTAATATCCTTAAAAAAGGCATATTTGGACTTGGACACCGGAGGATCGTCATCCTCAATAACTAAAGCTGTGCGGACTGCCCGAGTAAGGCCAGGAATATAAACCTTGAACTTAGCGTCTGACTCTTTAATACGGAGAGGTTCTTGGTCAGATAGATCCAGAATCTCACCATCATCGGACGTCATGTCGTCATCCTCATAAGGAGCAGACAGGGACGCCACAGGCCGCTTATGTGGCCGCAACACAGACTCCCCTTGTAACACATCTGACAAATGCTGTACTGAATTTGTCAGTGAATTAACCCATGCAGGCTCCTGTGAAACCTGGGGAGGGGAAATAGGGAGACTGTGGGGTACCATCAGTTGTCTCGGGATCCCCTGCATGGGTGACGACACCACTGACTGCTGGGACAATCCCATCTGGGAAAACGTATGTGGCGGAGCTAACTGGCCTACCAGGGTTGTAAGCGCTTTAGCGAAACAAGCCCAGGGAGGTTCCTGTATTGGAGCCATGACAGTAGTTGGCCGCACCAATAAATAACACTGCCGACATAGCCCCTCCGCGTTACCCTCCCCCTCCGCTATCGGTACATTGCACTTAGTAAACATAAGATGGAGAGGAAATTCACTCTCAGACATGATGGTAAGTATGTGACCCCTCTCACTGATACTCGTTAGTATAGTGGGAGAACCACCCTGCAATCACCATACAGCAAGGGCTTTAGCAGAAGAAGAGCAGGGACAGTAAAATGGCTGACAGTAGAAAGTGAAAGTACAGGCAGCAGACGCTAGCAGACATCACATACAATGCAGAACAAAAATTAATCCCTGCACTATCAGCGCTGTTCCTCAACTACGCAGACACAGAGCCTGGTAGGACACAGCGCTGCATACACAGACCTTTAGTCAACGGAGGAGAGGTATGCCGGGGGACCCAGACCGCGATGCCACCGATCAGCAGCTTCCAGCAGCGTTCACCATGCTTTGCAAAGATGGCCACCGAAGAGCAGAGAGGAGGCCGGCCTGGGGGAGGAGCACTGCCACAGGGCCAGTCGACAGCGCAGAGAGGGCTGTGTGCAGCGGGGGAGGCGCCGGCTGTGTACAGGGAAGGCACGCTCCCCTGGCATGCAATTAACCCTGGGACGCCGCAGTGCTACCGCTCAGCTGCGGTCCGCTGTCCCAGGGGGGTAGTGGAAGCGCAGGTTAATTACCTGGCTCCCCGCTGCAGCCAGTCCCCAGGGAGCCCCCTGCCTAGCGACTTTGGACCATGTGTTCAGCAGGGCCCCACCGCGGGACCCTGCTGCTTACCTATTGCCCCCTTGAATCCGGCCATGGTCCGAAACATCTGGGGTCACCGCTAGCCGTGACCCCAGAGGCTTACCAGCATCCCCGGATCAGTACTGGTGTTCTGGTACCAGCGGGGTGTAGGGGAGACAGCATGGACGTCAGTAGTGACTGTCCATGCTGTACTTCCAGATGTGCAGCCACAACTGCCTCGAAGAAAACTTTTGGGGCTATTCTTAGCCCTCCTCTAAACAGGTGCTCCGACTCTGAGCCGGGCACCATCGAAACTGAGATGCCCTGGCTCGGGGGCGGGGTATAGGAGGGGGACCCTAGTGCATCCTGGGAGGCTGAAAACTTAACTCTATGGTGCCCGATGCCTGACGTCATCACCTATACCCCAAGGTATCCTGTGGATACCCTATGGATCCTGATGTAGAAATGGAGAGAATTGTTGACAGAAGTAGAGGCGCACTTTTTTGAGTGTCGTTTGCCTGCCTTTTTGAATACAGGCCTTTATATTATGTGAAATACCATTTATTAGATGAGCAGCCTATACCAAAGTCCATACAGAAATATAGAGAGAATTGTGCACCCTTAGTAGATGTGCAGTTTTTACTTTTAGTTTTTGGAGTGTCTTTTGCCTGCCTTCTTAAATAAAGGCCTTGTTATAATAGCAGCCATTGGTGATTTTTGGGAAACTTTTTTTAAGTACATAATGGATTTTTGAAATGTGTTTTTTCATATATATATATATATATATATATATATATATATCATATATGCTCTTAACATAAGCTATTCATTCTTTATTCATATGGAACAAATATGGAAGTTAGCCTTTGACACGTCTTTGAACTTTGAAAAAAAATAAAATAAAATAAGAAATGTTGTGGAACATCATATCTTGTCTTTTATTATATTTCTAGCATAACCTCATTATTGTGGGCCACTGAAACACCCTGCTTATGTCTGAAAGGGGTTGTCCTGGGAATTTCCCGGGTCTTAGGTGTAGTGTGAAAGGGGGTCTCGAGCAAAAACCGGAGTCTGAACAGGGAAATTCCCGGGTCGTATGTCTGAAAGTGATATTACATTTATTTGCATCCCTGACAAAATATGGCAGTTACCCTCATGTATAAAATTACTATGTCCTTGAAGACTGCAGCTTGCCGGCTCTTTGGGAGAAATTCAAGTGATCGGACCTGTAAGAGTTTTGAGCTTTGCCCACATCTCTGGATATTACGGTGCTGTAAGCACCACCTTTTTTTGCTCACATCTCTGAGGTGCACTGATGTTTAAGTACCATAATATCCCACAGCACCTTGCGCTAAATTTAATCCCCACCACTGTCTGTTAATAACCAGTAACGTTTTGTTACTGTTTGTCTAAATTGTAAAGTGCTGCACAATATGGTAGCACTATATAAATGTTCATAGTAACTGACTAATATTGATACTTACAATTGCTGGATAACCTCATAGAAATTGAACACACAATACATAACAAGATATTGTAAAGTATTTAATAATGCTATAGAGCAATTCATGTACTTGACAACATGCCCAGTATTTAGTATTAGATATTAATACACTATTAGAGGCTGATGGAAATGACATGACAACCATATACATATCATTCATAATACATACAAAGCACAGAAAAAAAAGCTTGTATCAAAATGCGCCCAGCAGTAACATTTGATCAAGGATCATAATAGCATAGACATGTAGCTTCAGTGTTAGTAGTAAATATGAGTCATATTACCATATTTGTACACAATATAACAATGTAATTGAGTGTTTTATAAACCCAAACTATTATATTGACAAAAGTTACATGTGCCATATGAAATATAATTAAACACAATTCAATTAAGTAGAAATATGTAGAATACACCTTTATTATCAAATGGTGTAGTCCAAATGAAAATATCAATAAAGTAATCTAATTAGATGGCTGCAACTTCATGTAGTGCAGCAGTCGCACTAATGATTTTACTGTCATAAGTGTAAAGCTGGCCACACACTAGACCAACTTACATCCAACCAGCCAACTTGTTGATTGGTTGGAATGAAAATCTGGTAAGGAATGAAAGTAAATGACAATCAGCAATTTGCTCCCAAACGCCGGAAAATGGACAAAAACTGTTGTTTGAACAAATTGTTTAGATCAAACATTTAACAAACTTGTCTTACTACCATTTCATCTGTTTTCTGGCATTTAGGAGCAAATTACTGATCATCATTTACTCCCATACGTTACCAGATTTTCATTCCAACCAATCAACAAGTTGGCTGGTTGGATGTAAGTTGGTCTAGTGTGTGGCCAGCTTTAGATGCAACAAAATATGCATACAGATGTAGATGCTTGTTTATTTGGTGGGTGTCCTTCATTTGGCACTTCTTAGGGAGGCTCCACCATATATAAAACAAATAGTAGTGCCTCCCTTATGAAATAAAAAAAACAATCCATACCTCTCTTGATTTGCACGGCTAGTAAGTACTATATTTTTTTATTGCTACATTTCATTATTTATTCCCATGTCTTGTATTAAACTGATGTTTGTATGCTTTGTAATTTACTGAAATATTTTTTTAATTTGAAACTATAATGTTCCCCACTTGTTATTACCGGTTAGAGAATTGTCCTTCCTTTAATGCAGTGGTATCCAAACTTTCCTGAATCACAGCGCTCTAAAATATCAGCATTTTTTTCATGGCACCCTTAGGCCAAAAGTTTCTTAATTGAGAAATTCAGCAAAAGTTATTAAATTATAAAAATTATTATTAAAGTAAATTGTGCTTACCTGTCTTCCTTAGGGTCAGTTACTGTATGTGGTGGAGGACAGGGCTGCGCTTCTGGTTGTCCACATATTTTATAATAGGCAGCCACCAGCACTGGCTTTGCCTAACATACTGACCATAACAAATTTGATTCGGAAATGGACTACCAACCCATGGCACCCAGTTTGGGATTTAATGTATTCCTTTAGCTGTAACCTTACATACATTAGGCTAAGGTTGCTTGTCCACGTTACTAACAATTGAATCTCAGCTTATGCCACAAAACTCTCAAATAGCAAATATTGTTTTCATTTTGTCCTATTGAACACTGTAGATCAGGGTTTCCCAACCTCGGTCCTCAAGGCACACTAACAGTCCAGGTTTTAGTGATATCCAGACTTGAGCACAGATGGGTAAATCAAAATAACTGAGGTACTAATTAAGACACCTGTGCTCAAGTATGGCTATCCTCAAAACCTGGCCTGTTAGTGTGCCTTGAGGACCGTGGTTGGGAACCCCTGCTGTAGATTGTTGGTAGCCTAAATTACTCCATATTTCTACTTCGTATTCTCTATCTTTACTGTCTCCTTCATAGTGTGCTACTCTTCTTTACACACATTATAGCACCCAAAATTCTGCAATAGAACCCCTGACTTCTTTTGCCTTCTTCTGTCACTTATACTTATTTGTGTGGCAGTAAGCTAATAACCTGACCTATTGGTGGCCATACTTTAGGCAACTTCTCTCTACCAGTTTCTGCCTCTAAAATTACTTTTAATGTGAGATTCATTAATTGCACCACTAAGCTATCTGTAACTTTATATTAATTTGGTGAACACTATACTGATACAGTGGGAGATCAGGAATGTCTGAATACTGTAAATATCCCTGCCTAAAGTTTCTAACCACACTTATATTGAGGTTTCTAGCCCATGGACCCAACAAAAATAAAAGCAGTGTCAATCCTCATTCACAATAGATTTCAAGTCCAGGTAACTCAAATGGAATGCCAATAAGATACCTTATACTTAAATGTACTAATAATGATGATTTATTTATCCCGGTTAACATTTATCTTTTATAAACCTGTCCATGAAAAAGTTTCATGATGGTTTTCAAATTATATTTAAATCGGTGAAAGAAGGACTTAATTTTATCAGGAAACTTTAAAACGGTCACTGGGTACTGTCCCCCGGACAGAAGCATTTCTCGCAGGTATCAACTGACCTGTTCAATTTTGCTACATTTCCAACTGAATTTTAATTATATGACATTTACCTTTATGACATTGTAATAATATGATCTTATGACCATTTCTCTTATTCAAGAATAAATTAATTATGTTTTCCGACATGTTTTCATATATTACGAAAGTTACTGGTCAGACACCTGAAACATTTCTATAACTTGACTCACAAGACACTATATAAAGGCCCCCATACATCAGAGATTGATTGCAGCAATTGTGCAATTTGCAATCGATTGTGTATAAAAATCTTTCCCTTTTTCAATCGATTATGGCAATGCTGCAATCTGCAATCGATTGAAAAAGGGAAAGATTTTTATACACAATCGATTGCAAATTGCACGATTGCTGCAATCAATCTCTGATGTATGGGGGCCTTTACCCTACTTCATGGACACTTAAAAATTACTTGCTGTAATCTAACGATAGTAATGTAATCATATTAGTCCTATATTGTGCGCATATAAAGTGATTTTAAGAATCCACTTCATACAACCTATAGCTTATTGAAAACACTTTAGATCAAAAGCTGGACATTTGCTAACTGCGACACCTGAACTCTCTCGTCACCCTTTTACTACATTGGAGTACTCATCTCCTGCTCCTGTTACATGAATTTCATTAATATGGGACTGTCTTCATTCAGCTGCTGAGTGTGTAAATCAACAGACTGCAGGAAAGGGCATACTTCATATCGGAGATCATCTTTCGACCATCCCATGTACGTCAGTTCTGGATTTAACTTTGCATTCTCATCATTACTAGTAATTACCTATACCCCTATTAATTGACGGAATAATGGGGCAGATTCAATTTAGCGTGCTGTTGATAGCACTGGAATCTATTCACAGTGAAGGGAGAGCTTGGGGGCAGCCCGGCATGTCCGTAAGTGCTGGGCACACCCCAAGAGTAATGAAAAGGGGGAGCATCTTAAAGACACTCCCCCTTTTCATGTGACCACACCCCCTTATAAGCACTCAACTGATTGCCCTTTCTCTAGGTCCAGCGCCCGAGATCGTTCCAGGAACGCCATCCTGTTTATACGTGAATCGGGAGAACAACTGCGGTAAAACTGGTGCCAGAGGAATGAAAGGCAATAGGTCCCAGTGATATCTGTGATTAAGGTGGAAGAAATTTGTTTTAGAAATATTCTCTCGGCGTGATTGATGCTTGTGTGTATATATATATATATATATATATATATATATAAAATGTATGATGTCATTTCCTGTAAAGCTATTATTGGTCGGCCGTTCTGTTAAGTACATGGCCCTTTCCACATAGTCCTCACTTGTCTTGATAAAGGCTCCGACTGAGCTGAAACTGGTCGACCTGAAACACTGTGAGGACTCTTTTTGACTTTCTGCTGATCCATGCAGACATTGAGGTAATTCACCATTCTTTTTTCATTTTAAACGGTCCAGGTTCCTTTTTTTTATTTAACTAGGTGGTATACCCAGTCTGCATGGGAATTGTTTTTTTATCAATCAGGATTTTTTAATTGATAGCTTTGTTTTATGTATTTTATTATTGTGGATTTTTTGCTGATGTATATAAACCTTTTTTGGATTATATCCTGGTGTATCAATATGGATTTGCCTGTCTTTAACCACTTGCCGGCTGGTATGGAGTCCAATTGGACATAAAGAAAGCCAGATAGGAGGATTTCTACACTTGTTGCTGTAAGGGGTGGTACGCTTAATACTACATATTCTCCACTCCTGCCTATAAAGAAACCTTTGTATATTTTCACTTACCACGACTAAAGTGAGTTTGGGTACACCTGTTTCCGCACATATTTACTGCAGTGAATGGTTTACATGGTTGAAAAGATACCTTTATATGTTTACCAGCAAGTTGTTCCAGTGTGAGTTTGGTAAGACTGAATTACCAGTGGAAAGCAATTAGTGATCAGAATTGAAGACATTAAGTACTGATTGTATCAAACAATACCACCCATTGTGTGTATTTTTGTACCTTTCTTTATGCACCTGGATACCATCACGGTTAAACCTGGGAGAAAACGAAAAGAACAAAATTCACCATTACTTAGGAAGGGATGTATTGTATTTCTTATATTCCTTTTTTATCTTTGTTTATTGACTCACAGAATTTTGTGTCACACCATTTAGTAGTGCTTTGCCCTGTGTATCCTCATCTTCTAATTAGTATTGTTATCATTTGCTATTTTGGGATTGGTGAATCCCAGTAGATTTGGATATACTTACTAAAGCTGCTCTTGCGCACATTTTGAAGGTCATCTATTTTTATTGTAAAATACCGTTAACTGTCTATGAATTTGTAGCCTTGAGTCCCACATTTAATTTTCACACTTAAATACATTCCTCTGCTTGCCATGTTGAAGAAAGCCCGTCTAGATAGCTATATTTTGGTTGGATTACCAATATAAAAATTATGTTTATTCCACAGTTACATAGCTTATTTTAAACCATCCATGACCCTAGTTCTAAAGCTGGATACACACCTTTGCAATCACTCTTTCAATGCAATGATTCGATCGACTTCACTCCCATTCGGAAGTCCCGACCACAGTGCCGAACGACGCGTACACATCTGTACAATCTCACTTGTGATCTTCAACCACCATCTGTCTAAAGTTTTGGATAAAAAGACACAAAGACAGCATAGGCAGAATGGTCGGCTGTGCATACACACCTCCATTTTTGGTCTGATATGGCACCATCGAACCGGGTGAGTATTAAACAGCACATAGGATGCGATCCTTCAATTCGACCAGTTTTCATCCCACAAAATATAATGGAAGATGAGTACTCTTGTGATATCGAATGAACGGGGCGCAGTTGAAAGAACAGCCCGACGATTGTATAGGTGTGTACTCAGCTTAACTCATTCTTTTAACAGCGAAAAGTCCTTTATCTGAAAAGGTAAACATCCTAGAACTACATGAGCACAATTGTTTATATGTACGAAGTAATAAAACTCTGCAGTGCTGGACAGTCAGTGTTACAAATCAACAATGCGTAATGAGTAAACACTTTCCCATTGGAAAATCTTGCCGTTTGCTTAACACAGTGAAGAAAGACTTTACTTCCTGACTTCGCAAATGGTAAAGTTCAGTTGCCGAATATTTATCAATGGGGAATTGTAGGTAACATCATCTGAAAATGGCATCAGCCACTGGAGGCAAGCTCTGAAAAGATAAGCTGGTAAATTGGGTCATTTTGTCTACCAAATAGAAATATGGGAGAGATGTACTAAGTCTTGGAGAGAGAGGTAAAGTGTGCCGATCAGCTCCTAACTGTCATTTTCACAGGTAAGGGGGGAAAGGGGAAAGTCAGAAGGGAGGCTGCACCGGAGTATTAAGCAACTGTGATATACTCAGATATATCTATTATGTAGTATTCCCTATGAATGGGAGAGTTAGATGACTGGAATCCCTATTATGAGAAGTAGAGAAGGTGCTCCCCTAGAGTAAATAGGAGACAGTAAATGAAAGAGAAAAGTACTCTTTGATGGGGTCACACTTCTCTTAATGTAGATAATTAAAATTTTACTTTTAATATGATACGGATAAAATAATACAGATACGAGGTATGTCTATTAAATAACGAGACTGATTAAATAACACATCTTTATTTATTGGTATTACAAATTTAATGTTTGTCCCCTTCAATATACTCTCCATTTGCACTAATACATCGCTGTTGTCTTGTTTTCCACTGGTCGAAGGCATGGAGCAAATCAATTTCTGTTAGTTGTTTCAACATATCTGCCGTTTTCTTCTTTACAGCATCAACTGATTCAAAATGTGTCCCTTTAAGCATTGATTTAACTTTTGGGAAAAGATAAAAGTCGCAAGGTGCTAAATTGGGCGAATATGGAGGATGTCCAAGTGTAGTAATGTGATTGTTGGCCACAAACTGCTTCACAGAAAGTGCTTTTTTATATCAATATTTTTTTTATTGAGACAAAGAAAAGTTTACAATCATGAGGGATTATAAAATACAAGACATTCCATATGGTATGGAGGTAGATTAAACATAGTATTACAGTTACAGGAGTTATAATCATAGTGTATTTAAGATACCAGCAAACAATAATAGAATTGGATTTAGTTTCTTGTTTTGCGTTATGTCGTCATAGCATCCAGAAGAAAAAAGTCCATAACTTAATGCAAATTCCTCATGAATACATTTAACATGGAAAAATGTTTTAATCAGTGTCATCAATTTTGTAATTTTCATTGTTAAACATAACATATTCACAAAGATTCATCATTAAAGAGAGAATAAGCTTAAAGAGTCAATTATTTGTGTCTTATTTGAAGATAAAGAAACTTTGTAAGAAAGGAAGAAGGGTAGATAAGAAAAAAGAGAGATTAATATAGGGTAGGGTATTGGAGAAATAGCCAGGGGGGGTGTGAGGGGAGGGACGGGGAGCAGGTCAAGGTGATGCGGCGGACCCAGGACAAGGGATCATCGATGATGTATGATAATATGGAGTCATGAATCATATGTCGTATTTCACGCTTGGGGTGATGGTTATCGGAAACTAATTGAGTTTGTAGCCATTTCGTGGGTTGGAAACATGTAAGTATGAGGTTCTTGATGTCGTTAGGTTGTGAATAGATATATTGTTCCCAGGTTTCAACGAATTTCTTTACGCGAAGCTCCTTTTGGAGGGAGGCTTCCACCCAGTCCATTTTAAATATAAAGAAGAGTTTGTCTTTAAACATACTAAGAGAAGGAGGGTGAGGAGAGAGCCATTGCTGCAAGATACTCTTTCGGGCTACGTTGGATATTATGGTAATGACCTTCCGTCTACCCATTGTTAAGCGAGCACAGGGATCAAGAAACCCCAGTACAGCCCATTCTGGGGTCAATGTAAATGTTTGGGTGACACTTGAAGATACAAAGTGTTCAATTTGCACCCAGAATTGTTTAATCTGATCACAGCCCCATACACAGTGAAACAAGGTGGCAGGAGAGGTGTTGCATTTGGGACAGGAAGAAGAGTTAGCCAGGCCAATTGTATGTGCGCGGGATGGGGATAAGTAACCCCTATAAAATATTTTATACATCATTTCTCTGTATGTGATCGCTGATAAGGTATTTAGTGAGTATGAGAGAGTGTTTAATATGTCAGATATTTGGAGATGGGGGAATTGTTCCTGCCATACCGTTATACCTGTGCGATGTTCACGAGAGAAAGAGGGTGTACGTACAAGAGAATAAAAAGAGGAAATCGATTTGGGGATGTGGTTAGGTCGGGTGAAGGCCGAATCTATTAAGTTGTTCCAGTCATTTGGTGAGAGATTGTGGAGAACTTTGTCAACATAAAGTTTAGATTGAAAAAAGGCAAAGGTATGGAGTTTTAGGAAGTCAAATTTTTCTACCGCTTGTGAAAAATTTCATGATGTGTGCAGAGAGGTATTTACTATACATCTAATTGAGGAGAGTCCTGCTTTTGACCAGGAGTGGAATGGGTAATTGGCTTGACCATTTTGAAAGGCTGGGTTGTCCCATAGTGAGAGAGAGACAAATACAGGTTTAGATTCCAGGATTTTCTCAATTTAAACCATGTTGATCTTGTGGAGGTTAATATTGGGTTGTCCAGAACTGCAGGAGGAATGTCTTTTTTTGCCAAATGTAGAAATGTCACTAGATGTGTATCAGGTATGAGCTGTTGTTCTAGCTCTGAGTTAGCATAATGATTGGTAGAGTTGATCCAATCTTTGATGTAACGACATATGGCAAAATAAAAAAGAGGGAGGTATAAATTTTCCACATATCACAGAAAGTGCTTTGTGTCCTGGTGAAGAATTAAACAATTTTTCCACAGTTGCGGCCGTTTCTTTCTGACTCTTTCTCTCAGCTGTTTCAAAACTTCCTTATAATAATGCTGGTTAACTGTTGTGCCTTCTGGTACACATTCTCGCAAAATTACACCCTTGGTATTGAAAATTTTTTACTAAAAAGTCTGCTTATATATGTATTGGAAGACTCATTACAGTACATGCACTTAGGGGCCTATGTACATAAGATTACGTAGAAACTGCAGTTACAGCATAATTGTATGTGTTGTAGTTATGTACTAATGGTGCAATGCAGGAGATTTCACAGAAATCTCCGGCAAAGTGTTAATTAGCACTTCAGATCGCAGACCCCATTATTATCAATGGGGACTACGATCTGACCCCTATGTACCAAAAGCCCTGGTAGTTTACACCATTTTCAGCTGGTGTAAACTGCTTTAAGCCTTTGGAGGCTCCAGGTGTAGGAGAGAGCTCTCTCGCTCTCACAACCTCCGACCGCTGACCCTGTGCACATGTGCCGTGTCAGCTTCCACAGAAGTAATTCACAAATGTGAAAGACTTCTACAATTTCCCTGGGATATAACTCGCAGGGACAGCAGTTACCGCACTCGCTGTCCCTGTGAGTTCCCCTTTGAACATTGCAGGGATATTTTCATTACAAATTGAAATATCCCCTGCAATAATTATACTTAATAATTGTGGCAGTTCCGTGATTATTAGTACATAGAACTTTTTATCACCATTTAATCTATTACATTCTGTTTTTCAATTGTTTATTTTAACATATTATATTTATGTCTGACTCTGATTTTATGGCTGTATAGTTCTAGACAAACTCCGCTGTCCACCCTGTTTTTATAGTTTATATTAACATATTGTTTGTCTGATTCGGATTATATGCCTGTAGTTATAGACAAACTCCGCTGTCCACCCTGTTTTTATAGTTTATATTAACATAATGTTTGTCTGATTCGGATTATATGCCTGTATAGTTATAGACAAACTCCGCTGTCAACCCTTTTTTTTTGTAAATTTTTTATAAAGGCGGGTATCCACTACCCGACTGAACGATAACGACATCGTTATCGTTCAGTCGTTCACTAAACTGCAGAGTGCCCACACTGAACGATATATATCGCTCAGTGCAGGCACCCTCCCTCATCCCCGAACATGGTCAACCTGATGATATCGTCAGGTTGGCCAGCATGTTCGGGCGATGAGCGATACCGGCAATGACCAGCATGAACGCGCATCGCTGGTCGTTGCCGACATATTAGTGCCTGATCAATGGACGACTGACTGATAACGATAAGACTATTATTGTTCTTCCACAGTTTGGATTTATGCATGCTTGTCGTTGCCTTTGTTGAAAATAAGAAAACTTAAATAAATATCAGACAGACATGGTGGAGATAATACAATAAGGTATCTTGTTATAAACAATCGATGTAATGTATGCTATATAATAAATTATGTTTTATTAACAACTTCTGCCACATGATATTATCCCTTAAGCTCATTTCAAATGCAGTGATTAATCACTACAGCAGTGAAAACCTAACAGTAAATGGAGGACACTGAACTGGCATTCCTACAAACCAGAAACTCTAGTTTTGGGTCTGCATTCAATACTTTGTGTTAGTGCAGTTTCCCAAACTTTGCCTTTACAGCCAAGGATTAAAGATATACATGCTTGAGTCCAGATGGTTAAATCATATTGACTTGCTAATTAAGTCACCTGTGCTCAAGCATGGGTCTCACAGACAATGTAATGGTTAGCATTACTGCCTCACCGCACTGAGGTCATGGGTACGATTCACACTACGGCCCTAACTGTGTGGAGTTTGTATATTCTCCCTGTGTTTGCGTGGGTTTCCTCCCACACTCCAAAAATATAGTGGTAGGTTAATTGGCTCCTAACAAAACAAAAATTATCCCTAGTGTGTATGTGTGTGCATGTGGCAGGGAACATAGGCCCTGATTCAGAGCCGGACGCTCTGACCAGAGCGCTCGCTCTGAATCAGGGCCCACCTCCATAATTATGGAGCGTCCTCCTGGACGCTCGTATAGCTGTGGGGCACCACCCACAGCATATACGAGCGTGAAGGATGATGGTCGCGATGGTCTTGACCATCGCGACCAATGCCACTGCGAGCCTAAGCCTGCGGTTGAGTTTCTCAACCGCAAGGCCCGGAGTGATTTTGGCTCTATCAGAGCCAAAATCACTCCCACTGACATCACTAGTGATGTCAGTGGGGCCGGCTTCTGACGGTAGGCGTTCCCTTGGGAACGCCCCCGTCTGGGAGGCACGCCCCCGGCACGCCTACCAAAGGGGGCGTGCTGTCAATCAACATCGACAGCACGCCCCCTTTGATCAGACACAACGAGCGAAGGAAAGTCCTTCGCTCGTCGCGTCTCGCGCATGCGCACGACGGAGCTCCCTCCGTTGTGCACATGCGCAGTGCACACCATCGACCCACTTGCGAGCGGACAACCGCTCGCGAGTGGGTCTGAATCAGGCCCATAGATTGTAAACTCCACTGGCGCAGGGACTGATGTGAATGGCCGTATATTCTCTCTGTAAAGCGCTGCGGAATATGTATGCACAATATAAATTACTTGTAATAAATAAATAAAATAAATCTCCTTAAAACCTGGACTGTAATGGTGTAGTTTGGGAAACTGTGTAATACTTTCACACTGCCATCAAGTAACCCGGGTTATTGCACATGAACGCGCAGCAGCTCGGGTTACTGTGAAAGGACCAGGTTGAAATATCCCAGGTGCAACCCATCATTTGTTATCTGAAAGGGGTATTACTGATTAAAGCAAATAAAATCTAAAATTTTATTTCCTCATTTCACATCACTTTACTCCTTGGACATTTATTTGGGAGCATACCTGAAATACATTTAAGTTTAAATATGCTTAAAAAAATCGGCTTTATTCTCTTGAGTGGTGCTGTAAATAAAATAATACTTATTCACAAACACTAATGAGTTTTGTTTTTTTTCGTTGTTGTCTGGTTCATACAGCAAACATGAGGGTTTGCTCCTATCACAATTTTGAGCAGGGTGTAAGGGGAACAGTTTGGGCAGAGGTTCCCAAACGTGGTCCTCAAGGTACCCCAACAGTTCAGGTTGTAGAGATTTCTATGGTTGAATACAGGTGGTTAAGTCAACTTGACAGATACTAATTAATCCATATGTAGTCAAACATGGATATCCTTAAAAAATGGACCGTTAGGGCATACTTGCCAACTCTCCCTCATTGTCAGGGAAACTCCCTGAAATAGTAGCAATCTCCCTGTCTCCCTGAAAAGTCTATCAATCTCCCTGATTGCACCTTACCCCCATTATGTAGCTGTTATATAGATAAAAAAAATAGATATATACATTCAAATGGGATCATTAGTATAATTTTCCTGCATTGGTTATAAGGCACAATGGGCCTGATTCAGAGCCGGACGCCATTTGCGGACGGTTGTTCCAAAAAAGGGGCCGGCTATTTAAATTGAGCGCTCACTCTTTGCGGTTTGTTGACGCCTCTATGTCTGAGCGAGCGAACAAAAAATGCGCTCGCTATTTTGTAAAGACGCCCCTTTGCCGTTCGTATCACACGTCATCTCCGGTATTTATTAGATTAATCGGGTACATCGAAAGGCATCTGAACTGCTCACAGTGCTTGTGGTAGGTTTTTCTTACCGCTATCACTGCGAGCAGTTCAGGCTAAAAGACAACCAAGTGACGTGGTCAATGACGCTCCTTTACTAATTATGCACTCCCTTTAAACGCCCTTTTGACCATTTGGCACGCCTGCGTTCGGATCTCCACTCCCCCGTTTTCAAGCACCTTCCCATGTTACCACCCACAAACGGTACATTCTGTCAATCAAATTAGCAGCCCCTCGCTGTTTTGCGAGCGCACGATTTCTGACCGCAATGACTGGTTTGCACGAGCGCATTACGACCCATACGCATGCGCAGTTGTACGAACATCGCTCAGAGCGAACGAGCGGCCGCTTACGAGCGGCTCTGAATCAGGCCCAATGATCCCTGTGGCTACATGCATTTTCTGAAAAGTATCAGTGTGGTTTCATCAGCAAGTAGATCTTAAAGGTGCATACAGACGTAATGATTTTTTGAATGATTTAACGATAACGACGTTGTTATCATTCAAAAAATCGTTCAGTTTCTGAGTTACAACAATGAACGATAATCGTTCATGCGCGTTCCCATTTGTAGTTCATCGCCCATTTCTGACTGACCAACTTAACGATTTTCATTAAGGGAAGGAACATTTTTCGTTCATCGTTGAAAAAATCGTTAAAAAAATCATTCATTACGCTTCAAAGAACGTGTGTATGCAGCTTAAGCCGCACATCCACTAGGCAACTAGGGAAAGACAGTACGATTACGACATCGTTATCGTACCGTCATTCCCTATGCCCTGCAGTGCCCACACTGAACGATTAGTCGTTGAGTGTAGGCACCCTCCATCATCCCCGAACATGGGCAATCTGTCGTTATCTGCAAATTGACCGGCATGTTCGGGCGATGATTGATGTCGGAAACGACCAGTGGGATCACGCATCGCTGGTCGTTACCGACATTATAGTGCACGATTAATGAGCGATTGCACGATTACGATGTCGTAACCGTGCAATGGTTCATTAATATCGCCTACTGGATGTGCGCCTTTAGTAACTGCTTTGGCTCATTTACATTTGGATGTAAGTGAATTTTATGACACGCCTCTCAGATGTACCATCGATGGCATCACCAACTGATGGTCAGCCCTGTTCTATGACTGACTGGGCCAATCAGAATCAGGGGCGTGTCTTTACAGGTGTTGGAGCTATGCTCTGTGTGTCGGCACCGTGTAAAAAAAAAAAAAAAAAAACTATTCAGTTATGTTTTTCCATAGATGGAGGGAAACCAACTGGTTTTCCCCCATTGATGGGAAAAAAATTCGACATCAGCCATAAACCATCGATGATTACCAATCATCGATGGTCGATGGCCATCCTTAGCTAGGGGATTTGTGTAGGGAGAATAAACATAGGGGGTCATTCAGACCCACTCGCAAGCGGCAGTACGCTCGCAAGTGGGTCGATGTTCCCCACTGCGCATGCTCACGATGGAGGGAGCTCCGTCGTGCGCATGCGTGAGACCCAGACTGCGACAGCCAAGCTGTCGCTCTGGGTCTCGCACCACAGGGGGCGTGCTGTCGGTGTTGATTGACAGCACGCCCCCTTTGGTGGGCGTGGCTGCCAGACGGAGGCGTTCCCATGGGAACGCCTACAGTCTGAAGCCAGCCCCACTGACATCACTAGTGATGTCAGTGGGAGTGATTTTGGCTCTGATAGAGCCAAAATCACTCCAGGGCTTGTGGCAGGGAGACCCTACCGCAGGGTCTCCATCGCAAGTATGATGGACGCAATGGTCAAGACCATCTTTTTGGACGCTCGTATATGCTGTGGGTGGTGACCCACAGCTATACGAGCGTCCAGGGGGACGCTCCATTTTAATGGAGGAGGGCCCTGATTCAGAGCGAGCGCTCTGGTCAGAGCGTCCGGCTCTGAATCAGGCCCATAGAACATGCATGCACTATTATGCACCTAACACCCAGTAACTGTATAGTATGTGAGGCATTACACATCCTGCTCTCAGTATCTCCTGGCAGAGGGAGTACTGTATGGGGAACATGGGATTTATCACATGGAGCATATTGGTGCATACACACGATCAGATTTTTCCTTCAGATATGAACGATAACGATTTAAAAATCGTTCAGTCGTTCATATCTGAAGGAAAATCGTTCATATCTGACATGCCTGAACGATGGACGATCAACGATGCGCGTTCCCGATGGTCAGATAACGATTTCTGACATCTGATGTGTTTGCAGTCAGACTTGGACGATTCCATTCATTTTAATGCAGTCAAAAATCGTTCAATCGTTCAAAACTTTGGTAAAATCGTTCAAATCGTTCAATCGTTCAGTCGTTCATCTGACAAATCTGACAAGTCTGACAAATCTGACCGTGTGTATGCTCCATAAGACATTATAAATGTAACAGAGACAGCTTATCTTTTATGGTGTTACTTTTATTATACAGTGCGTATACTAACAACACGATGAAATTAACGTTGTGATACACATGAGCTGCTTCCCATATGGTATCTTACGTTTCTATAACATGCTGAGTGGAGCAGCAACCAGGTCACACGTCAGCACTCCCAGCATGTCTTACTATAGTGTTATACCCGGGCTCTCTCTCCCCAGCCTGATATATATCCAGCAGCAGCAGCAGCATGTTAGTTACAGCCATGATCATTATCAGCTATTGCCGCCGGTTCCCCCGCCCCTACCATTCACATACACAGCACAATATATAGACCCGGCTTGGAGGTGGTGTCGGTGACGCGGCTCCCGCTTCGGGCCAGCACAGCAGACAGGCCACTCCCTTGCTAGGGCGTAACCCCCGATCCCAGCCAGCGCCTGACTCAGCAACATGCGGCCAGTGCACACGGCGGATGTGACGCCCAGACCCGGCGCATCACAGGAGGTACAAATTCCCCGGCGGAAACTGCTCTCTCTCTTTGAAGAAGAAGTGTCGGGGTAGAGAAGATGGCGCCGGTGAGTTACACGTGTGCCGGCTGCATCTGTCTAATCTATCCTCCCCGGGCGTGTGTCCCTGTTACTCTCTGTAATGTGGGAATGTGTACCAGCACTGGATGTTACTAATTACTTACATGTGTTTAATCTCCGTTATCACCATTAGATGCCCTATTCTAGTCACTTCCAAGTACAGAAACTGAAGGGGAAATATACCTGGTATGGAAGTGGATAGATCCCCTTCAATTTTTGTACCCTGACGTCAACAGTTACTGTCCAACATCATTCCCTACTATCCACCTAAAATATAATCCTGTGGAGATCGAAGCGAGTCACGGTGCCCAAAGCGTGGTGAGCGGACAAGTAACTTTTTCGGTGTACTATATGGAAATGCGCTTCTGCTCTCACTGTAAATCCCTTCCACGTACTAATACTGAGGCAGAAATATACCTTACCTGCGTGGTATGAATGCCCTTTTCCAATATTTAATTGACAATCTGCAGCTTGCTGCGATTTGTAATTCCACAGCAGCAGGAAACCAGATCTAGATATTTGGGGGCGGGGGAGGTGGGAGGGGAATTTATCAAAACTGGGAGAGATATAAAATTGTGAGTGATAAAGTATATAAATTTTCTCTCTCCCAGCTTTGATAAATACCCCCATTGGGCTCATTATACATGTTTGGAGTTTGCCTCTGGGAACCAATGCCATTTTAACATGGTATTCGTTCCTGGAGCCGGAAGCGAAGAAGCGCAGAGTTGCATTTTTTTTCAAAGACCCTGGTTTCTCTGATTCCTTATGCTTGACCACTAATTCCTTTCCGTATGCAGTCCCCTATACCTGTACTTCACTACACGTCACATATTGTGGAATAACTGCAAGACGTCTGCTGAAGCTATATTACATGGGTTTAGGATTTTTTTTTAATTACACACAAACTGTTTACAGATAATTGGCATTCCTTTAGTACGTCCTTACATCTTTAAGGTGTGCACTAAGATATATCTGCAGATCGACTGATCTGCAGATTATGGTTCCGTGTATGAACAACCATTACTGCCATTTGGCCGCGGTTCGCATCGCGCTACCCTTCCCAGTAGCCTGTGCAGCAAGTGTA
Source organism: Taudactylus pleione (assembly GCA_031769625.1). Lineage (NCBI taxonomy): Eukaryota > Metazoa > Chordata > Amphibia > Anura > Myobatrachidae > Taudactylus > Taudactylus pleione. Next base: position 10,828,276 of record JAUIMM010000036.1, on the reverse strand, counting down.
CAGGCGATTGTCTGACCCCAGGAGAGGATTTCTCCGGAACCCTCCCCGGTAATGGCCGCTGCTCATGTGTGATCATGCTTTGTTGTGCACATGAGTCTTGATAAAGGAATGAAGTGACTGCCGATGCAGGTACTGGCTCCTTATGTATTCCCTGTCCCTGCATATGATAGTGTTCACTCTAGCTCTGGCGGCACGCATTTCGCCGGAGCTAGAGTGCACTTCCGTGCGCGTGACCGAAAAGGGGGCTTGTCTATAAGACGCGTCCCCTTTTCATCACTCTTGGGGGCATACCCGGCACTTACGGACACACCGGGCAGCCCCCAAGCGCTGCTGACAGGAAGAATAGATGCCGAGCACATGTGCCCGGCGTCTATTCTCCGGTGGTGACCTGGTCACCGCACATTTCCCCACCCGAGGGACACTGCGACGCGTGGGTGAATGCAGCACCTGCAGGCTGTGAGGGCAGGGTGCCTTTTGCCCTCCATAAGTAGGGCAGGGCGCCGCGCCCCACTAAAACAGCCTAGCGGGAACGCTAATATGACTTTTGATACACTGGGGCAGTATAAAACTTCTTATTGTCACTACTAGCAACAATTAATTGGGTCTAAAACCCAATAATTGATTATTATACCTCTAATACCTCTTTCACCAAAAACCCAGCTCCAATCTGGAATGCTGAGCAGAGGTCAGAGCTGGGGTTTACCCCTTTAACACTGGTGGCTGGACCCGGGTTATTCCTGGGCCCAGCTGTTCACACCAGGTTCGAGCCTTCCGGTGTTATAGTGGACGCTACTGAAGCCAGCCAATCCACTAATTTGAGTCATCACCCAGGTAATCATGACCATTATCAGGGTCACTTGACTAGAGTATTTTTTAAAGACACTTTTAAACCAGGCCGCAACCTGGTTATAACTATGGTTATTTGGGCAGTGGAAAAGGGGTCTCTAATCAAACTACAGGAGTCCAGAACATACAGATGTGTCCACATACATCTTCCTTGCACGTTAAACAGCGCTTCTAGACGTGCCATGTTATGGCGTGACTCAGTAGCACCAAGCATATATTAGTGCGACTTAATGTTCAAATGCGTCCTATTCGCAAGGCGATGTGAATAGGACACTCATGCGGCATGCCTATATTCTGTGGGTGTATATGCATGTGAAATGCTACATTAGTGTCACAGCCACTGACACTGTATCCGTAGTATTTCACATGCAGAATAAAGGCCACAACATACTAAATGATTCTTTGAATGATTTAGCCTATTTGGAACAACAAATTGTCAAGTGTACGCACTATGCGAGCTTCCGCTGCGTCGTCCGTCGCTTCTTCAAATCTTCTCTACATGCAGGTTAATCTGTCAATCTAGTTAACAATTCCCCGCAGATTGTGAATTGTACGCGCTACTGGTCGACCAGGTGATATGTTAACATATAGTTTAGTGTTCACTCTAGGTCCGGTGGCAGTCAGGGTGCCGGACATAGAGCAAGGTCACTTCTGTGCGCGCGCCCGAAAAGGGAGCCTGTCTATATGACGCGTCCCCATTTCATTACTCTTGGGGGCGTGCCCAGCACTTGCGGACTTGCCGGGCAGCCCCCAAGCGCCGCGGTCACTGTGAATGGATGCCTGACGCATGCACCCGGAATCCATTCACCGGCGGTGACCACTGCTCTGCTGTTTTCCCCACTCATGTTACACTGCAGCCTACAGGTGGAGGACAGAACTCGCAGGCTGTTTTAGCGGTGCGCTGCGTTGGAGGGCAGCAGTGATTGCGCTGAGTGTCAAAATATGTGGGTCCCAGGGCCCTTCCACTTAAAAAAAAAAAAAAAAAAAGAAGAAAAAATTATCTGGGTCCCATCATAATTTATGCTTTAGGGCTCCCCATATGCCACCCCACATACCCCTGGAATGCCCATCTGATACCCCCTAAAGCATCAGATCCTCCCCACATGCCCCTTATACCCCTTTCAGACATACTGAGAATCCTGGGATTTTGGCCTGCCAAGCAGCTTTTGCATGTAGCTGACAGCGCAAAGAGCGTCCTATAGGACGCTCAGCGTTGCTGCTTTGAGCTGACAGCGCAGAGCGTCCTATAGGATGCTCAGCGCTGCTGCTCACCACCCGCCGGCTGTGCCACAGCGGGCCTCCCGCTAGACCACCAGGGAATTAAAATAAATGTTAAAAAAATTATTTAAAAAAAACTGCATTATGATTGGCTGGCTTTTAGATGCTGAATGATGACATCATCAGCCAGAGAGGGGATAGGCTAGGAGGAGCAGACTGCCGAGAAGAGGCAGGTAAGCAGAAAAACCCTGCTCTTGTCTGAAAGGGGTTTACCTGGGAATTTCCTGGGTAGACACTGGTGTGAAAGGGGGGTCTCGACCAAATACCTGGGAATTCCCAGGTCTGAGCAGGAAATTTCCTGGGTTGTATATCTGAAAGGGGTATAAGTTGCATGTTTAATGCCTCAATTATCCTACATTTGATATGACTTCTCTATTCACTAACCTATAGTGAATAAGACATTAGGTAATAAGAGGCATAATGTGTGTGGTATACCCGGAACACAACCGAAACAGCCTAGCGGGAACGATATAGTTGATGATCTAAGCACCAAACTGTGTGAAAAAAATCTATTGGTTTTTGTTTTTAATTTAAATTGATAGTAAATTGATGTAAACAAATAAACCAAGTCAAAACAATAATACAAAGTTCACTTTTAAAATACTGTAACTTTAATATATTTTAAATGACTTGACAGTGTCACCATGAACCATGGAATGGTACAGCAAACTACACACCACACAAACTACAAAAGGAAATAAACAGCAATGATGTAAAGTTACAATAGTTGGCAATTGCCTTGCCTGATTTGTTAATCTGAATAAGACTACATGTTAGGTGTATTGAACGACTTAAAAAGAAACGAACGTTTTGCAGCTTTGTCAGCATCCAAGCAGTTTCTCAGTTTCCAATCTATTGGTGCCACTGTTGACACCACATCGTGGTCAAGCAAGAGGTCATTAAATGGGGTTGCTTTTGCTTGGAACTTGACTAGTGTTGGTAGAAGGGTATTTGTGTATATTTTTCTTTGGCAAACTTAAGAGCTTCTAACTTTTCTTCTGCAGTTAAATAACTACCACAGTAACGTTGGTCCATCAAGTAAGCGAGAAAATGTGCAGGTCCCAATGCTGGATTATAGCGGTCTAAAAATTTCTTCATGCTTGGTTTGTCCAGATTTATTTCCTTCAAACTATCTTTTAATTCTTTCCACAATAGCAATAGGCATAGATACAGACCTTTTTATTTGTCCATATTGTACATTATGCCAATTACCAGTAATTCAGATGTTCGTGCCGGGCAGCCGATGGAGCGGAATCTGTTCGATTCCCGGCAGCGGCAGCCCAACACTGGAACAGATCCCGGCAGCCCGACAGCGCTGGAAATCCCGATCGTCCCTAGGTAAGTATTAACCTAACCTACCACCCTAACCCTCCCTTAGGGGTGCATAACCCTAACCTCCCCCCAAGTGCCTACACCTAACCCTTCCCCGCTGCCTAAACCTAAGTCCCCCAGGGGTGCCTAACCCTAAGCCACCCCCGGGAGCCATACCCCCGCGGCTGTCCGCACGCGGCGTCCGGCATCCCTTCGATCGGGATGCCGGTCTCCCGGCATCGGGGAATTGAGCAGCGTCTACATCTAGACGCCGGGCATTTCACCCTCGAAGGGATATGACAGTCGGGAAGCTGGGTGTCAGTAAAATGTCAGCCGGCCTCCCGATTGCATCCCGATGGAGCAATTCAACTGTTGCTCCATTCATGCACAATCAGGCGCCGGTATTTCTGCTCACCCCCTCCTGAGGCGGCGAGCAGAGATGTGTGAAGTACTGATGTTGGGCACCCTGACAACAAGGACTTTCAACGGGTTTAACCGTTTTTACATGGCTAAACACGCTCTAATTTGGTGTGACAAGCGTGATAATTAATGGGCACCCAAAAAGAATTTAATTGTAACATTGGGCACCTATTAGAGCGCCTTAAAAAACAAATCTCCCCCTAAGAGTGCTGACAAAAGTAACTGCATGTAAACAGATTATGGAATTTATTGCTCACATAATCAGGTTTAAGCCTTAAAACCTGAGCCATATATAAGCACTTGGTGTTTGCCAATGACTTGTATTAAATCTGTTACCAAGACTATGATTCTACTTACAGCAGAAGGTCAAAAAGGTGCAGAAGGACAGGAAGACCAAAAAGGCTACCTGGAAGTTCACTCTGGATCTTACCCATCCTGTAGAAGATGGCATATTCGATTCAGTCAACTTTGTAAGTTTTTAAAGATTAGATTACCTACTTATATGGCTATTCATAATCAGTAAAGTAGTTTATGGTTAAAAAAATATCTTAACAAATTGTCTAACTAGGGTTCCCTTCCCTAGTTTGTACCTAGGGTTTCTTTCCCTAGTGTCTACATGTTTATGCTTTTTCTAAACAGGAACAGTTCCTAAAGGAGAAGGTGAAAGTCAACGGGAAAACTGGAAATCTTGGAAACACTGTTCACATTGGACGTTTAAAGAACAAAATAAACATTGTATCAGAGAAGCAGTTCTCTAAAAGGTAGAGATGCGAAGAAAAGTTAAATGACTAAAGCTGGATATGCACTATACAATTATCTGGTCGATTAGCTGATAGTTGGCTGATCAGCCAATAATTGTATAGCATGTATACTGCATTAGCCGATAAACTGCTTCAAATGCTCCCGCTGTAGTGAGAGCGGGAGGTCAGGATCAGATGTTGCTGCACACGCTGTTTTGTTCCTGAGCTCCCGATCTGAGGGAAGTACACGCTGAGCTAGAAATTGTTCAAACAGTCGATCAGAGTGTTTATTGTATTGGTAAACTCTGCCATTACCGTCAAAGTTTCAAGGATATCCATGCTTCAGTTCAGATGGTTATATAAAAGTGACTGAGGTACTAATTAAGTCACCTGTGCTCAAGCAGATATGACCTTAAAACCTGGACTGTAATGGCAGTTTGTACCCAGCATTTATTATTCTATTATATGGCACCACGAGTTCCACAGCACCTTACAAAGTAAAAAAAAAAAAGTGAACAAGTTACTAATACAATGCAGGACAAGGCCATGATTTATACAACTTGCTACGTAAGCGAGCATAACACTCAAAATAAGTAGCTGGGTGTTGGAAACAGTGTTAGGTGCCCTTGTAGGGAGTAAGGAGAAGCGCATGAGAGAAGAGGGCCCTACTCGTGAGAGCTTACATTTTAAAAGGGAGGGACAGACAAACAGGCGTGACAGGGGAGGAAGGAGCAAGTAGCAGCGCGTTAGGAAGAGAGCTGGAAGGCTTTGATGAACTAGTGGATCTTTAGAGCCCGTTTCAAGATTTGTAGTGAGTTGGAAAGGGAAAGAGGGAGAGTTCCAGAGGTAGGGAGCAGCATTGGCAAAATCTTGGCGGTGAGAGTGGGAGGAAGTAAGTAATAAGCTGGCAGGAGAGGTGGTGTGTATTTGAGTGAAGTGGGGATGTGAAGGGAGATTAGGTCAGAGATGTAAATGGGAGAAGATTGGGTGACACCTTGTAAGGGTGTATAAAGAGCCTTGAATTGGGTCCTGAAGGGGTAGGAGAGGGGAGGGAGATGAGTCGAGCAGCATCATTGAGGACAGTGATTAATTAAATGAGTAGAACCTGCGCTTACTCTAAGAAGTAAATCGGCAGCGGGCACCTGGGGGTAATCCAAACCCCTAGATTATAATTTACAACAAGAAAATATGTGCTTGAAAATGAGTAAATGTAGAAGTGAATCTTCTTGTAAATGATGACTAAGTACTGTATGTTCTTTATAGGTTTAATTGCTGTTTTAGAGAATAAAGTGGAGTCACAATGCTCCTCTCTGTAAACAATAGCAGTGTTTTTAAAGAAAAATGCTGGGATGGGGCAGGGCAAAGTGAGGGGAGAGACTGATAATAGCCTTGATAAGGTTACTATGGAGGAAGTGTAGAACAGAATCAAAATTTCAGGATAACAAAACTTCTGTACATGCAAAAGGACCTGGTGAAGGGGAGAAAAGTGGGGTTAGTGTTAGGTTTTTTTTTTTGGTTGGGGGGTGGAGGCACTGGGGGGGAGGTTAGGTTTAGGCACTAAGTCTTCCCCCTTCATGCCTAAACCTAACGGGGAGGGTTAGGCTACAAGAAGGGAGAGTGAAGTGGGTTGAGGGTAAGTATACTTACCTGACCCCTGTCGTGATGCTGCTATCGGTATTTTGACAAGAGGCATCCCGACTGGCGGTATTACATACCCATTCCATGAGCAAGGACACATCTGTACATTTTTTTTTTTTTTTTCCTCATTTATTTAGACATGGGCTAACTGTTGCTTTTGCTGTAATGAGGATGGAAATGGTTAGTTTGGGAAAAGGTACCTTTTATTAATATATATTTTTGTCATATTAAAACACGCACTGCTTTCTCCAGCACCTGATGTGGTACAATTGGAAGACTGATGAAATTGCCTGTTAGAAGACAAAGATCATAGCTTTTGTGGGCTCCATAAGAAACTATAGTCTGGTGTGTATGTAGAACTAATGCCTGTCTACAAAGAAGGGAAACTTTCTATGGCATTCAACTAGGGGTAGGCTGGAGAGGATGAATGGGCAAAACATAACTGAGTAATGCAAAGTGTGCAGGGCAGATCAAGCAAGTATTCATGCTGAAAGGAAGAAGCTGTGCTGAATTGTGCAGTCTTACTGCTGGTTGTATGTTATGTCTGCACTATGTTCTGCAACAACAGTGTTATTACATTAGTTAATTGGTGCAAGGTTGTTACATAAGGCTTCTCACTGAAGGAAGAAATTAATTCTGAAAAATTGGGTTCCCCTTCTTCAAAACATCATACCCATGGTTTTTCTTTATTCTAATCCCATCTTCTGTGTAGGTACCTGAAATATCTTACAAAGAAATACCTCAAGAAGAACAACTTGCGTGACTGGTTACGTGTAGTTGCATCTGACAAAGAGACGTATGAACTACGGTACTTCCAGATCAGCCAGGATGAGGAGTCGGAATCAGAAGAATGAATGTCTTTATAAAATAAAGATCTTTTACTATTCATTTGTCAGTGCTGTGATAGTGTATAGTATAGTCTGTACAAGGGACCTGTGTGCAAACTTTGACCCATCTAAGTGTTGGGAAATTCGTGTAACAGAACTGCTTATGGGTGATTATCTGTCTACGTCAGAGTTGCCCAAACTCAGCCATTACAGGTTTTATGGATGTCCACGGGTGACTTTATTAGTACGTCAGACATTTTGGTTTATCCATCTGGACTCAAGCCTGGATATCATTAAAACCTGCACTGTAATGGCAGAGTTTGGGGAACTGATCTATGTCCTACTGAGAATACCATCCCGTATAAAAGGGAAGATGATTGTGTGTAAAATACATTCAGTCAAAGAACTAATAGATTTGATTATATAAAATGTTTCCTAAAAGTCAGATCTAATCTGTTAGAGGAATAACATCTTGAAATGTGTTCAGTTTTTACAATCTAGCTGCTGTTCAGTTGGAAGGCCTAAAAGGTTTTTGTTACACTAAAGCAGTTAAAACATGTAAAATATAAATGTTTCTTAATTAGGAACCCAACTCGTACTTGAGGATTAAGTTTCTTGTCGTTCATTGTACAGTTTCAGAGATACACCAGGGTTATTAGTACTCTACACTGCTGGAGTGAAACTTTGTGTCCGAAGCGTCACAGCTTGTGTAATGTGACAAAGGGATTGTGGCTGTTTTGACAGTCTAAGGCGATGCACACACCTGACTGACCGCGCTATCATTTTAGTAAGCATACACACTTTCCAATCAGCTGCTCAGTATGTCTGGCCAGACATCACAGCTGGGTGGGCATATAAATATGCCCACCCACTTGTGATCATTGTTGGCAGGTCCTGCAGCATAACTGGTCAGTTGGTTGCCCATACACACCAGCAGATGCGGTATATCTTAGATACATTGCGCATGTACCGTGCTGCAAGGCCGATGCAATATATCTCTGAACAACGTTGTGCAGATATATTGTGTGTACACACTGATGCACTGTACAATCTATTGTACCGTGTGTACGCAGTATAAGACTTGGCTGAACTGTACAACTACTCACTAATAAGAAACTATTACAATCCTAAACTAAAAAAAATGCATCAAACTGCTTAAGAACTTATATTTGCATTAATGATGAGTTTTTGTATAAGCCAAATAGATAAGGTGCATACACACAACGATTTAGTAAATTAACTATTTTAGTTTTTATCAAGGGAAAAATGAACGACAGTCGTTTGCTAAAATCGTTCATTTACTAAATGTAATGAATGATTTTTTTTTTTTTACGACAAATGATTTTTGCATATTCCCTTACTGAAAATCGTGTTGGTCAGTCTGACTGTACTGCCAAGGTGAACGCACATGTACTATAATCGTTCATCGTTTTAGCTCAGAAGTGAACTATTTTTTCAACGATTGAACGATATCGTTATTGATGATCGTTCAAAAAACCGTTGTGTGTATGCACCTATAGAGCTAGGTGGTGTCGGACATAACTGCACCTATTGCACACATTCCTCTTGCAAAAGCTGCATGGAGTCTGTCTGTAACCAATGGTTACTTTTTAAATTATCGGTGAGGCAAACACAAATGGGTGTGATTGGTGGGAAGCAAATGGCATTGCTCCAGCATGGAGTAGCTTTTGTAGCACCCACGTGTGTATAGACTGTTCAACATATTGAAATAACCCATCCGCCTTGTAGAACTTTACGGAATAAGATCTTGCGCTGTTGTAGTGACCACTGCAGTTATTTATATAATGACTACATCTGTTGCAGTGCTTTACAGAGAATATTGAATCAGCCCCTGCCACACTTTACTGTCAATCTGTTTTCTCAGACACAGGGACATACACACTAGGGTTATAATTGTATTCAGATGCCACTCAACCTGCTACACTCCATGAGGAAACCTAGCTAAACATGGGGAACATGTACAAGCTCACAACTATTTTCTTTTTTTTTTGTACTGCACCCCATTTCAATTTGGGCCTTTGCTCCACTTGTGCTTTTGTAACATGAAGGCTTCAAACCACTCTCTTAAAATGTTGGACTGCACAGCTTATTCCTTTTACCTATAAAAACACAGATGAGTCGCTTTTCTAAGCGCTACCCATGGAATCATCTGTGTTTGTGTTCTTTTGAGGTCTGGAACAGAATAGTCTCTTTAGGCTGCTCTCCCCACACTATTGCAGCACGATTGTGTTCCCCGACTGAAGTCTTTTATTCCTTTTACCTGCCTGCCCCTCAACAATCTGGTTTTCATGCTTCATGTGTGCCCAAAACTACTGCCTCACCTGCTGTGTCTCATGCATCAACGGGATGCCATATTCCTGTGGTTTGGACTGACCACCCACCACTGAGGCCCTGACCTGCCACTCTGCCTACTATATACTAAGCATTGTCTTTTTCAAATATACTTTCTGACCATGTCTAGAAAAAAAAAGTTGTACAAGCAAAACTCTTAGAGGCAGAAGCATAACTGATAAAATCCCTAACTAACTGCAATAATGGCAAGGGATGAACTAGATATTGTAGTAATTACATAGTCATGGTGTAATGAAAATCATGACTGGGGCATCACTGTACTCTACTTAGAAAGGAAAGAATGGGGAGGATTAGAGGAGTAGCTATGTATGTGAAAAACAGCATAAATGCTACTAAAATATAAAAGAAAAAACAGGCACTTTAGGTGACCATAGAAATGGTGTAAAAAAACCCAAAGAATTCTGCGCTGGAGTGTATAGTTATATCAACACATTATTTTATTGATAGGGACACAATCTGTATACACATAATTTGAGCTGATGGAAGCAAGCCCCCCCAGATCACAGGAACCGAGAGTCTTGATAGCTTGTTTAGGGTCTCAATTGGATTGGAGGGGCGTCCATCTCGTAGGTTACTGTTACCTAACTCTGGCTTGGTAGGGAGATGTGCTGGACCTCTATTGATGGTAGTGGATATTGCTCACAAGGCTGCTCCTGGGTCCCGTTTCTCATTCCAAATGGTGCAGCTTGCCGTCAGCTACAATATTCAGTTAGAAGGTGAGGAGGTCACGGTGTATCAGGAACAACAATGTGTTTCAGTCACTCCAAGTTAAATGTTCCTGTCTCGATCAGATACTTTTAATAGCATGATCTCTCACGTCATTGGTGCTTGTTAATTAGCATTTGGTGTTCACCTGAGGTGTTTCTAGGTATTTAACTGAAAGGGTTCCAGCTAATTTTGTTTCTAACAGACACCTGTATACTGACGTGTGCTTAAAAAAGTTATGCAGTTATAGGTGTCAGTATTGGACCATTTTCTCCTCAGCTTCTGCCTTTGCACGTCTAATCATGTTTACATATATATATATATTATATATATTTTTTATATATATATTAGTATTTCCGTGTGTGTGTGTGTGTGTATATATACTTTACATATGCATGCTCTGAGAATGAGTAATTTTTCTAATACTGACACGTATAACAGCATAACTTGTTTAAGCACACGTCAGTATATAGGTGTCTGTTAGAAACAAAATTAGTTGGAACCCTTTGAGAAACGGGACCCAGGAGCAGCCTTGTGAGCAATATCCACTACCATCAATAGAGGTCCAGCACATCTCCCTACCAAGCCAGACAGAGTTAGGTAACGGTAACCTACCAGGGGGACGCCCCAAAAAATTCGCAGAGCATGCATATATAAAATATATGTACACACACACACAAATACTATATATATACATATATATATGTAAACATGATTAGGCGTGCAAAGGCAGAAGCTGAAGAGAAAATGGCCCAGTCAGTGGATAAAGGGGGGCAACATTTTTCTTAAGTACACTGCTCAAAAAAATAAAGGGAAGACTAAAATAACACATCCTAGATCTGAATGAATGAAATATTCTTATTAAATACTTTGTTCTTTACATAGTTGAATGTGCTGCCACCAAAATCACAGAAAAATTATGATTGGAAATCAAATTTATTAACCAATGGAGGTCTGGTTTTGGAGCCACACTCAAAATTAAAGTGGAAAAACACACTACAGGCTGCTCTAACTTTGATGTAATGTCCTTAAAACAAGTCAAACTGAGGCTCAGTAGTGTGTGTGGCCTCCACGTGCCTGTATGACCTCCCTACAACGCCTGGGCATGCTCCTGATGAGGTGGCGGATGGACTCCTGAGGGATCTCCTCCCAGACCTGGACTACAGCATCTGCCAACTCCTGGACAGTCTGTGGTGCAACGTGGCGTTGGTGGATGGAGCGAGACATGACGTCCCAGATGTGCTCGATTGGATTCAGGTCTGGGGAACGGGCGGGCCAGTCCATAGCATCAATGCCTTCGTCTTGCAGGAACTGCTCACACACTCGAGCCACATGAGGTCTAGCATTGTCTTGCATTAGGAGGAACCCAGGGCCAACTGCACCAGCATATGGTCTCACAAGGGGTCTGAGGATCTCATCTCGGTACCTAATGGCAGTCAGGCTACCTCTAGCAAGCACACGGAGGGCTGTGCGGCCCCCCAAAGAAATGCCACCCCACACCATTACTGACCCACTGCCAAACCGGTCCATCCTGCTGGAGGATGTTGCAGGCAGCAGAACGTTCTCCTTGACGTCTCCAGACTCTGTCACGTCTGTCACGTGCTCAGTATGAACCTGCTTTCATCTGTGAAGAGCACAGGGTGCCAGTGGCGAATTTGCCAATCTCTGGCAAATGCCAAACGTCCTGCACGGTGTTGGGCTGTAAGCACAACCCCCACCTGTGGGCGTCGGGCCCTCATACCACCCTCATGGAGTCTGTTTCTGACTGAGCAGTACGCATGCACATTTGTGGCCTGCTGGAGGTCATTTTGCAGGGCTCTTCCTGTTCCTCCTTGCACAAAGGCGGAGGTAGCGGTCCTGCTGCTGGGTTGTTGCCCTCCTACAGCCTCCTCCACGTCTCCTGATGTACTGGCCTGTCTCTTGGTAACTCCTCCATGCTCTGGACACTACGCTGACAGACACAGCAAACCTACTTGCCTCAGCTCCCATTGATGTGCCATCCTGGATGAGTTGCACTACCTGAGCCACTTGTGTGGGTTGTAGACTCCGTCTCATGCTACCACTAGAGTGAAAGCACCGCCAGCATTCAAAAGTGACCAAAACATCAGCCAAAAAGCATAGGAACTGAGAAGTGGTCTGTGGTCACCACCTGCAGAACCACTCCTTTATTGGGGGTGTCTTGCTAATTGCCTATAATTTCCACCTGTTGTCTATTCCATTTGCACAACAGCATGTGAAATTGATTGTCAATCAATGTTGCTTCATAAGTGGACAGTTTGATTTCACAGAAGTGTGAATGACTTGGAGTTACATTGTATTGTTTAAGTGTTCCCTGTATTTTTTTGAGCAGTGTATATAAGTGAAAGGAGGAAGTCAAATGGAGGAATTATAAGACTTATACAGGGGTATTCAATATGGGAGCGAAAACATCGTTTTTGCGTTAATATCGCACTTTTGACGTCATTATCGCAGGTTTGACTTTTACACCGTATTCAATTTCAAAGACTTATCGCAGGTTCGAAAAGTCTTTGCTAAAAAACGGGGATAACTTTTCACCATTGAATAGGTGTCGAAAAAAAGTTGCAGAATTTTGGTTTAGGGGTGCAGGCTTAAAAAAAATAGGCTGCACCCCTGGGAATGACATTTAAAAAAGAACTGTGTCAAAAAAAGTTTTAAAAAAATAGGGACACCCCAAAAAATTAATTTAAAAATTGGGGTAAAAAAAAAAATGGGAAAAAATTGTTTAAAAATAGGGAAATAGGTTCAGGGCTATTCTGCAAGTATGCGGCAGGTGTTTTCTAGAATAGATTTATAGCGGCAGGTGCACAATTGCAGAATTTTTAAAAACTTACTTTAGGGACTTAAAAATATGCTAGTACCCATTTTCATGTACCCCAAATTTGATGGGACCACTTAAAAAAATGAAAAAAATAACCTAAGTGCTTTCTGCAACACTTCTTCAATGTCGGGAAAAAACACCTGCTGTGGCTATTTAAATCCCCGACTTTCAATTACAGGCTAAAACGGGGGTATCCATAGTGATCCCCCATGTTTTTACAACTTTAGGGGGGTCCTACAATTTTTTTAAGGAAAAATTTGTAACTTTACGCAAATCCAACTTCGGGGTCTCCCGTTTTCGTTAATTTCATATTGAATACAGGGATAAGCGGGCGCGCGCCCGATACTTTAACGCAGGTAAAAACTCTGATATGAAACGTAAACTTCGACAGCGAAGTTTACGTTTCATATTGAATACCCCTCATAGAGACTGAGTACTTGATCGAGGGAGACAAAGAAATAGCAGTAGTGTAGTGAATACTGAACAAATAATTTTGTTCAGTATGCACTACAGAAGGAGAGGGGAAGGGACCACAGTTAAGTTGCAGAGGCATTCATAAAAAATGAGGTACATGAAAGTACATTTATAGAGAAGAGGGTCATAACAGAACTCTCAAACCTGAAAGTGGATAAGTCCAAGGATACTAAAAGAGCTTAAAGGGGTTCTGGTAACACCATTAACAGAATTATTTAATCAGTCGCTAGTATCAGGAGTGATTCCAGAGGCCTGGAAAAGCGCAAATGTAACGCCACTGTACAAAAGTGGAAGCAAATAAGAAGCAAGTAACTACAGACCAGTAAGTCTTACATCAGTAGTGGGAAAAATAATGGAAACATTATTAAAAGAAAGAGTTGTGGAATATCTCAAATCCAACAATTTACAGGATCCCAAACAGCATGGATTTACTCAGGGGAGATCATGCCAAACAAATTTTATTGACTTTTTTGACTGGGTGACAAAAGTAATAGATCAAGGGGGGGCCGTAGATATAGCTTATCTAGACTTTAGTAAGGCTTTTGACACCGTCCCACCTCGCAGACAGATAAACAAGCTGGAAGGCTTGGGATTGGATTCTATGACTGGTGAATGGATAAGATCTTGGTTGCAGGGGATGTAGTTTGGAATCCGACTGTCTAAATCCCCACCGCCAGCTTCCAGACGTTCTAATCCCGGCGTGGTACTAATGACAGGCATCTAAATCTAGACGCCTGTCATTTTACCGACGCTGGAAGACCGACGTCCGGCATCCCGATCGACGTGGTGCCGAGAGCGGACAGCAGCGCGGGGGGGGGAGGTTTAGGTTTAGGGTTCCTGGGGGGGACTTAGGGTTAGGCACCCCCCCGGGAGGTTAGGGGAAGGGAGGGTTAGGGTTAGGCATCCCCGGGGGGAGGTTAGGGTTAGGCACCCCCCGGGGGACTTTGGTTCAGGCGGCGGGGAAGGGGAGGTTAGGTTTAGGCTCTTAGAGGGGGGAATAGGGTTAGGCACCCCTAAGGGGGGTTAGGGGGTAGAATTAGGTTAGAACATACTTACCTTTTGACGATCGGGATTTTCACCTTTGCCGGGCTGCCGCTGTCGGGATTTGAACAATGCATCTGGTGGTATTACCTAGTATACCCGGTTGTAGGATAGGAAACAGAGAGTTGTAGTAAATGGTGTGTATTTACGGGAGGGAAAGGTTACCAGTGAAGTACCTCAGGGATCTGTACTTGGGCCAGTGCTTTTAATATATATGTTGGTGAGATTGCAAATCTTTTATAGAAATACCAATGCTGTCTGGAATACACTGATTTTCTAGGTAAACATCTATTTGCACAGGCATATATTATAGAAATACCAATGCTGTCTGGAATACACTGATTTTCTAGGTATATTGTCTTTAATATCTGTAAACTCCAGAGTGACTTAAGATCTGACTATATAATTATATATTATCTCCTAGAATCATGGGATGCTGTTTAGGCTCTTTTTGTTTGTATTAGAATTTTATGACTTGTATCTGGTGTGGGTGAGGTTATTGGGGGTGGGTGCAATCAGACTACACATGTTATGGTTCACTATATAATCAATAGGTTACAAGGCTGCATATGTTTTTATTTCAAAGTGGGTTTTTTTTCTAAGTGGGACTACATGTACAGCATAACTTAAAGAGTTAGCCAGGAGTTCAACAGGAGGACAACATTTTAAAAGAACTCTCCGTAACTTGGAAAAATGTGCAAATTATCTTCTGAGCTTCTGGATACCCTGCAACTCAGCCACCTGCTTTCATTATAACCTGGACACACCTTTTGCCAACACCCTGCTTCAGCATTGCAAGCAACTACCTGCTTGCTGAACATTTAATTCTTGTATGTTTGTGTTTCTACTCTACACTGTTTAAATCATTCCAGTACAAGTGTCAATTTACCTCTATACCTCTGTAGTATCTACCATTTAATCATACTTTAGTTTATACTATTTCTAAAATCTTGCAACTTTACGATCTCTCAACTCCTTTTGTTTATAATATACTATTGTAGCTGTGCCTTTACACTAGCCAGCACTATTCTTCCTTTTATCTGAGTTTGACATTTGAACTGTACTGCTCCTGTATCTCACACTCATTACTACTACTGACTTTCCCCCCCACTTCCTCATCTACACTATGGCCCTGATTCAGAGCCGCTCGCACAAAGCGAGCGCTCTCTCTGAATCAGGGTGGCCGGTTTGTATTAAATCCAGCCTCCTGGCCGCTCGCTAAGCTTTGGGTGACCACCCACTGCTTTAGCGAGCAGCCAGGTGATGGTCGCGACCATCGGGCTTGCGACGAGACCCTTGTGGTAGGGTCTCGTCTGCCGCAAGCCCCAGTGAGCTCAGTACTGACATCACTCGTGATGTCAGTAGGGCCGCCCTCAAACGGCAGGTGTTCTTTCGGGAATGCCTCAGTTTGTCCAGCCATCCCCCCCTCCCCGCCTACAAAACATGGCGAGCTGTCGATCAACATCGACAGCCGCCCTGTTTGTAGCGAGCCCCGGAGCGAGAGAATTTCTCTCTCGCTCCGGGGCTTGCGCACACGGTTTGTGCACGCCACACGTGTGCAATGCCCCACCTTCGACCCGCTTGCGAGCGGGTCTGAATCAGGCCCTATGTCTCTTTTCTACTCCTCCCTCACTCAGCAGCTACATTATCTCCTCTACAACCAGTTTTCACCTCATTTCTCCACCCGTAGTCCCCTCTACATTCTTCCCCTCCTCTGTCTCTCTTCATCACATATAAGTCTCTCCACTGCATCTCCCACAACTCCAGTATTATTCACGTCTCTTCCACCATGGTCCTGCTCCACCACCACTAAACCCTGCACCCTCTCTTTTCTCCAAGTTACCTGTTCTCTTCCCCCTCCACACCACACTAAACCTTTACCTTACCCACCACCTGCTGTCACCCTTCCTCATTCAGAAGCCAGCCACATACCCCCACACGCCTTATCCCCTTGCTCTAGATCAATATCACCTCCACACTACATCAACCCTAATAATCTCATTCTCCTCTCGCCTCTTAACTCTGTCCCTCTCTCCTGTTCCCTCTGGAAAGCCAGTTCTGTCTAAAATAAACTGGTCCCCGTTCATGAGAGCTTCATCTGCAACGCCTTGATTCTCCCTGCTATCACCAAACCCTGGATTTACCCATCTGACACCACTGCTCCTGCAGCTATCTCCTTTGGGGGCCTCGCATTCTCTCACACACCCTTGCCTGGAGGTTTCCATGGTGGTGGTTTTGGGGTCCTTCGATCCTTGGGTCACTCCTACCAACCTTCTGAATCCTCCATCTAATTCTTTCCATTCGACACTCATGACATTTGCTTCTTCCAACTTCTTTGAGTAGCTGCCTTTTTTCGTCTCCCTGGCCTTCGCTCAAACTTCCTCCATCACTTGGCTTCGTGGCTCTTAATCTTCAAATGGGCTCTCAAGACCCATTTCTTCCTCAATGCTTTCCAGCGCTCATCCTAACCCACTACTCTATGCTCCTTTCTCACTATCTAGCCCATCTGTGTCACCCCTGTTTGTCTGATCCTCCCATTCAGAATGTAAGCTCTCGCGAGCAGGGCCCTCTTCCCTCACGTGCTTCTTGCCTTACTTTTACTTTAGTTTACAATTACAACTAAAACTTGGTTACTGACACCCTGCTGCTTATTTAGGTGTTATGCAGCATTGTTTATAAAACCTGTACTTGATCTGCATTGTCTGTACTGTTAATAACTGTTGTCTTGTGTGCTCATTTGTTTCTGTACTTTGTAAGGCACTGCGGAACCCTTGTGGCACCATATAAATAAAGGATAATAATAATAAAATGTTATTGAAGGGAAAGTATGCCTTTTCGCAGATGACACAAAAGAATGCAACAGGGTAGACACACCAGGAGGGGTAAAACAAGTGACTGAGGATCTGGGTAGACTAGACGAATGGGCAAGAACATGGCACCTACAGTTTAATATCAAAAAATGCAAAATCATGCACTTGGGTCTCAATAACCTAAAGGCTAAATATAGGATCAAGGACACTATAATGGAAAATACAGAGGAGGAAAGGGATTTAGGAGTCACCATTTCAGATGACTTGAAGGCAGGCAAGCAATGCACTTGTTAAAACCTTGTTAAAACCCTTGATGTATTTCAAAGTTACTATCATGTCCCCCCCTTCCCTTCTCTGCTCCAAACTATACATATTAAGATCTTTTAGTCTTTCCAGGTAAGTCCTGTGCTGTAGGCCATGCACCATTTTAGTTGTCCTTCTTTGTACCATCTCTAATGTATTTATATCCTTCTGGAGATATGTCCTCCAGAACTGAACACAGTATTCTAGATGAGGCCGTACCAAGGGTATGCAGTCGGGAAGCCAGCGGACCTAATCCCGACCGCTGGCTTCCCGACTGTCTAATCCCGGCAAGGGTCTAAAGACATACGGTGGGAGCCTGACGCCCGGCATCCCAATCAAAAGGGATGCCGGGCGCGGATAGCCGCAGGGGTGGGGGAGGGTTAGATTTAGGGTTCCCGGGGGGGGACTTAGGGTTAGGCACCCCCCCGGGGGACTTAGGTTTAGGTAGCGGGGAAGGGGGTGGTTAGGGTTAGGCACTTAGAGGGGGGATTAGGGTTAGGCACTTGGGGGAAGTTAAGGTTAGGCACCCCTAAGGAGGGTTAGTTTTAGGGGGGTTAGGTTAGTGGATACTTACCTATCCACGATCGGGATTTCCAGCACTGTCGGGCTTCCGCTGCGTCAAACTCTGCTCCTGCCGGGCTGCCGCTGACGAGAATCGAACCGCCAGCCATACCCATTCCGTCTAATATGAACTGTGCACCTAAATTCTAAGAATATTATAAGCAAATATGGCCATCTCCTTCAATATAGTCCTGAAATGTACAAGAAAGTGTTC
The DNA here is from genome assembly GCA_031769625.1 of Taudactylus pleione. Lineage (NCBI taxonomy): Eukaryota > Metazoa > Chordata > Amphibia > Anura > Myobatrachidae > Taudactylus > Taudactylus pleione. The sequence continues at coordinate 10,809,896 of JAUIMM010000036.1, read as the reverse complement.
AAGAAGATGACGTAGGTCACATTCATTGTATTATAGTCATAGCAGGAATATTTCTTTGTCTCATGAAGACACCTTAATTACAGCAATATTAATGCATAAAAAGCTGAGAGAAATTCAGACATACTTTATGATTTCTTAACCGTACCTGAAGTTCCTGGAGAAAAGCTGGGCATACACTGTCAGACCGACAGGCATTTTATCTGACACCCAGCAGATGGCCATACACTGTGAGATAGTTCACAGTGTATGGCCACAATATCTGCTTGTAGGAAACATTTTCCTGTTCCTCTGCCTATCGGTCGTGGGCATACACTATGCAATTATCTCCCTGATCTGCCGATTGGCAGTTTGGGACGGTAATTGCATAATGTATGCCTGAAATAAGCAAGTATGATTCAGAGTCTGCATTTTAAATTTTATACAGCTGTGTTGACCTTATTCAGTCTCCTTAATACAATATATCATAAATCAGCGCAGATGAATGATTGACCTATTATGTTATTCGTTAACACAATATGATTGGATATTAGATAATTGGTTCACTCAGACCCTTTTGTTGATACGAGTACCCAAATATAGATGTGATAGCATTAAAGGAGTATAATAAACATATGGAAATTTTCAGGAAAACAAGGACACTGTAACATCTGCTTCTTTTCTTTATAAATTGTCCATTTTTTTCCTATTAAGTCACTCTCCTCATCTTGCATAGTTTCAGCAATATTAACATAACCACAAAAGAATATGTGCAAATTTGTCATTATATTTGAAATCAGAGGAGATATGTAGACGTGCTCCGATATTTTTGCACTATAGAGGATAGTGACAGTCGATAATCTCCATTCGCTTTTCAGACTATGGGGGAGATTTATCAAATTTCGGAGAGTGGTATAGTGTTGAAGTTGCCTATACCAACCAATCAGCTACATACTGTAATTTTCTAGGCTGTGCTAGAAAAATTACAGAAACTGGTTACTATGAGCAACTTAACAAAACATCTACATTTTAAATGCTTTATATTTATATGCTTAAGCTTCTTTTTTAGAATTTTTTTTTCTATTACTAGATGTCTTGTTATTTTTCAACAAAAATTATGCACAATCGAAAGCACTGGATTTTTTTTTAGGGGGATTCCATCCTTGCATTTAAAATATAATTTTTTTGTATTTGTATTCTAGATATAATAGAGAGATACTTTGGGGCAGAAGTACTAAGCGCTGGACAGGGATAAACTACCAACCAATCAGCTCCTAACTCATTTTTCAAACAAAGCCTGTAATATGACAGCAGCTGAGTGGTTGGTAGTTTATCACTGTCCAGTTTATCACGTTGCTACACCCCTTTATATGTATATACATTTTAAATGTAAATAGTGCTCTAGAAAGCTAATAAATTGCACAGACCTGCATAAAGGATTCACATATTCATACATTAAATTGCAGTACTACAGCATGTCTTAATAATTTTAAACAAGGCACATGGCAATTATAATTCCTCCTGCTTTTGCCTCTGCTAGTTTATGTTATTAATTTGGGACCAGTTGTATTCTTTGTTTACTTGAATATAAGCAGAGTTCTAATCGTTTTTCTCCATTAGATGGCGCTGTGACTTCTCTTAGTGCTGTTTGATATAAGTACTCTATACATATGTGTGATGATTATATAAACATACCTCATATAACTACATATTTATTTAATAAGAAATGTAGGTAATATCAAAGGCATACCTGTCATAGTAGCAGGCGCTGCAGCTGCTAAGGGGACCACAGCGGGAGGGGTCCTACCTTCCTTGTGAAAGCCCAATGTATATAGGTTTTTTTTTTTACACTTGGATTGGGCTTTTGGGCCCTTACACATTACCCAAAGCTATAATAGCAATTTAAGTAATTCAAGTCCATTGAATAACCTGAAATGGTACAAAGATAAAAAGTAAACTGCTGAAGATTTCATAAAAAGTTTAGAAAGGCAAAAACTGAAAAATAATATAAATGTCACAGTTATAAAAAAAAAGTACCTTTTCAGGGAACAAGTAATAGGTTAAGAACTTACAGTTGATTTCCAGCAATGAAAATGAGGCTTGCCTGGGCCATGGAGCACCGTCTGTGGACTTATAGAAGGTCTTTTAGATTAACTTGAAATCTATGCTTTATAATGCAGGATTTTTGTACGCTGTCAATTCGGCAAATGGATGATTCCTCAGTGTATGAGATTTATTTACTAAGCTGCTGCTTGTAAACTCCACCGTTTGCTGGCGGTTTAAGTACAAAATTTAAAACGGCATAGCCCTTTTACATTTTGAGCTAAAACATGTTGGGAAGCAGAATTTTTTACATGCTGTTTAGTAAATAAGCCTGTGTGACACTAACTGTCAAACAAGGAGGAGGAAGCATGATGGTCTGTGAATTCCAAGTTGGCTACTTTGCACCCTGAGCCAAAAGGGTTACCATACCATTTTGCAGCACCATTACATACCCTCTGGTCTAGCCTACTTGGTCAAGGGTTCATGCTACTGCAAGATAATGACCCAAAACATACATCCAGGCTATGTAAGAACTATATTTGAGGAAAAGAACACAACGGTAGGCTTCAAATCATGAAATAGCCAGCACAGTCCGCAGACTTAGGGGTTTATTTACTAAGCATCAGGTTCTAAAATCCAGCGCTTCCGATTATGTTTATGGCCAAAATTTAAAAGGGAATTGATTTTACTAGCAAAGCACAGCTAGTAAATGCATTGCCCTTTTAAATTTAGTCTATAAACACAATTGAAAGTGTTGGGTTTTAGAACCTGATGTTTAGGAAATAAACCCCCAAATTACCATCAAGCTGGTTTGGGATGAACTGGACAGAAGGTTAAAAGCAAAGCAACACATTTGTGGGAACTTCTGCAGCAGTGTTGGGAAGAACTTCCCAAACAATATTTGATTTCTGTTGTAAATAGAAGCTACAAGTGTTCAGCGGCTATATCTGCAAAAGGAGTGATATGATCCTGGCAGTATTCATTCCCACTACCAGGGGTTTCCAGACTGTAATTGAGCTGTAGGTCTGGAAGCTTCCAGAGGTGCTGCTTTTCTGAGTCTGACCCCCGGGTGTCAGGCAATTGCCTACTTTTACCAGCATGGATTGCACCTGAGACCTGGCTATTTAAGTCTGTCTGATCCAGCACTCATTGCTGGATCATCAATGTCTCTGGATACCTGTTTGCTCTGGACTTCTGTGTTTTGTGCCTGCCAGTTCCCAGAAAGAACTTCTGAATACTCATCAGATATGCCATTGTGATCACTCTGAATTAACTGAGACTTAAGTGTTTGGGTGTATGCACTGGAGGGACAGCAGGTGGCGCTGTTACCAAATGTGTGTAAATAGTACTGTACTCTGTAAACGGAATCTTCTAGAAGAAGATGGTGAAGTAATGTTTTGTTCATGTTAACCTGCCATGTCTATACTGTTACACAAAGTGTTACGAATTACAGTGACCACTCCTAGTAAGCCATCTAGAACTCAGGCTACATGGTTTTTGGCCAATAACAACTGCTTGTTGTTCCCTTAGAGACTAATTGCTCACCGGTACTTAGGCGGCCACCTGGACTTCCTGCTCTGAGTAATAGCAGTTTACAGGGGTATCGGCTGGAATCCTATGAAGAGGGAAAGAGTTACGAACAGGAAGAATTAGTAGTGAAGTTTAGAGAGGCGCGGCTTGTGTGCCGATGGTGCTGCCAATGTGCCGATGATGCAGCAAGAGCCGATGGTGGAAAGCTGATAAGGAGCGCTGCGGCTTTGAGAGCCGATGGTGCGGCAAACGTGCTGATGGTGTGGCAAACGTGCCGATGGTGCGGCTTGTGTGCCAATGGTGCAGCTATAGCCGATGGTAGACAGTTGGTAGTAGGTGCTGCGGCTTTGAGAGCCGATGATGCGTCAAATTTGCCTATGGTACGGCAATAGCCAATGATAGACAGTTGATAGTTGATGCTGCGGCTTTGGGAGCCGATGGTGTGGCTTGTGTGCCGATGGTGCAACAATAGCCGATGGTAGACAGTGATAGTAGATGCTGCGGCTTTGGAAGCCGATGGTGCGGCAATAGGCGATAGTTGACAGTTAATAGTAGATGCTGCAGTTTTGGGAGCCGATGGTTGACAGTCAATAGTAGATGCTGCGGCTTTGGGAGCCGATGGTGTGGCAAATGTGCCGATGATGCGGCAAGTGTGCCGATGGTGTGCTTGTCTGCCTATTGTGTGGCAATAGCCGATGGTTGACAGTAGATGCTGCGGCATTGGGAGCCGGTGATGTGGCAAATGTGCCGATGGTGCGGCAAAGGAGCGCCAATGGTGCGGCAAAAGCCAATGGTAGAGTCGGTAGTAGGTGTTGCGGCTTTGAGAGTCGATGGCAGCACGGTTGTATAGATGCAGCTAGGAAGCCGTAGAAGAAGCTGGAGAGCCGGAGATAGCACGGAAGCAACTACGGGAAAACCAAAATCTTCACCACGAGGAGAACAGAACGCTGATCATGCAGCTGAGCCAAGGGAACCCGCAGATACGCTATAGTCGGCAAGGCGGCAAAAGTCCAGTGTGTTGAAATTAAAAATACCATCCAATCATGCTGTGCTATGGAAAGCATGTCACTTTGTGAGGCGTGCCAATCGCCTAGGAACCAACGGTGCTGGAACAATAGCGTCAGTAAAAGATAAACTGCTAACAGAAAACAAGTTGTGACTGCGACTTGTAACACAGAGCCAGTTTAATATGAATAGTTTTACCAGAGAGCTTCCCAATGTGTGCCTACCGACAGTGTATGAAATAAGGATTTGATCTGCTATAGCAACCTCTGCTAACAGTCTGCAGTTACCTTTGTTTGTTCTTGTGCATATTCTGGACTCTCAGTGTCTCCCTTGTGTCTGTATGCCAGTTTCCTCATTTACCTCACATTTGCACCTGTGGATTATTTACAGTTCCTGTTCATATTTTTATGGTCTGTCACATCATATTACCTCCATTTCCAAAGTGTACTACAAGGCTTCCTTGTAATAATGCATTACCTATTGCCATTCAGGCTGTCGAAGCCAGATGATTGGCTGAGACCAGATCTTAAGGTAGTATCGGGCGACGCCAACTTGTGTTGACCCTGACGACTCCATCTTGCGTCGTCAGCATGAAACCATTGTGTGCGATGCTATATGCGATTATTAGCGTTGTGCGTCTGCATTGCTACCACATATTGTTAAAAGTCCTACCCTACCCCATACGCAAATTAAATCATACATATAATATATAAGATGCACAGCGCTCAGTTGTGCTGTTTATCAAAGCACTCTACACATAAACGCACCACGCATATTAGCGACTTTACGCAATATTCTCACACACATACCAAAACTTATATAAAGGTTCCTCCACATTAAAAGCTTAGCGTATACTTATGTTGTCAAATGTAATGTATACGATATTTAAGGTACATAAGCTAGTAGACATATCATGTTTGGTACCATTCTAAATCACTGTTTATTTGCAGATTTCCAGTTCGACCTTCAAGGAAATCGCATCATGCGTTCGCAAGATATGAACAATATGAAAATAGTGGTTAGAATGTGAAACTGTATGAAGTGTTTTTTACTAGTTTAAACCAGTTCTTCGGCGGGAAAACCACACAAAGAAACATCTGAAGAACTGAGACATACCCCTAGTGATGCTATATGAACTGTCCAATGACCTGCATCGTACCAGAATGTCCACGAGCAAGACCCAATACAAACCCGTTAACTAGTTTCTTTGTTCTGGGAGGGTATATAGCTTGCATACTGGTTATAGCATACAGCCATTCTTCTTGGATGACCACAGGCTTCTGGACTGATGACTGTATGCTGGGACCAGTGTGCACGCATATGTATTGGGCTGTATCGTATATTCTTTATTTAATTGTCTTTGCGCTAATTGTGCTAGATGAAAGTGTGTAACTTTTTGTGCGTTGGAACCACAATTATTGTCTGGATAGCGATTATTTCTCTCTAGCAATTTAAGGGTATTCATAGATTGGGGCTCGCAAGTTGATATCACGCCACCGTGATTCGCACGATAGCGAATGGACCTCGGTTCTGCAACATAGGGTTGAAGGCGCCATAAGCAGGCAAGAACGCACTGTGTTCGAAACCCTGCTACCATTCAGTGTTGTGGAATCGAAGCCTTTATTGTGTGATCTTAAGGGGTGCTGATTAGGAATAAACTTCTTTTATTGTCTGCCCATGCTTTGTGTGTTTGTCGCTTTAATGTGTATGTGACTAGTCGCACAATAACGTATACGTGTTTCCGGTATTGCTGCCACGTGTTAAAACAAATTGTTTAAGATTGCATTGTTGTATTGATAGCATGATTACATTGTTTTGAGTCTCTTAATCATACTGCCATATCTGAGAAAAAAGTTTAATTTCTTTTCTGCACAGAAAAGGTGTATGATAGACGTATATTTGTGATGAGAATAGGGGTACTGTGTGTTCCCTATTGCTAAGGGTACTGTGTGTTCCCTAGACCTAGGAGTACTGCGTGTTTCCTAGGGTACACATAGCAGGTGTATTGCAGTAAGGGGTACTGTGTGTTCCCTACTACTAGGGGTACTGTGTGTTCCCTACTACTAGGGGTACTGTGTGTTCCCTACTACTAGGGGTACTGTGTGTTCCCTACTACTAGGGGTACTGTGTGTTCCCTACTACTAGGGGTACTGTGTGTTCCCTACTACTAGGGGTACTGTGTGTTCCCTAGAGGTAAAATCATCTCAGTGTGATCGCAAAATCCATTGATCAGTTAGGTTCTTTGGGCATTGCGATTGAACCACACGTTTGGGGCAGACCGTGAGTTGTGGTGGAGGAAATCACTGCTAGCAGTGGAAAGTACTCGAAAAAGGATTTTTTTTTTGTTAGGGGTACTGTGTGTTCCCATTTGTTAGGGGTACTGTGTGTTACCATTGGTTAGGGGTACTGTGTGTTCCCTATCCGGAAGGCAGGTTATTGTATAGGTGGCATTCTGCTGCTTGTTGTGTAGGTTGACTGTAATAATTACCGAGTTGGTTGTACACAGCGGGTGAAAGTGAGTGGACGCAACCTGTGAATTCGTCCACCGGTCCACATACTAGAGAAAAGTGCTTAGTGTTTTCCCAGATGGGTGCCAGGCTGACGCTGGGTATGTGCTGCTTTTGAAAGGGCCGACAGGATTGGCAAGGCATATAATGACGAGGAAGTGTGTGAAACCTTTTCCGAAGATTGGCAGTTTTGATGTGGAAATATTGAACAATGTTAGAGATAGCATCTGTGTGGTGAAATCTCTGAAGAAAAGAGTAAAATATAATGATTGCTTGAAGCTGTGGCAGCATGAGGGAAACATGTGGCTTAGCGGTGTGCACACGGCGCAAAATAGCATCACGCTCACGACGCAAGGGAGCACGCACGCAATGCAAAATAGCGTCGTGTGCACGCCACAGGGGAGCACGTGCGCATGGTAAGATAGCGTTGCTGAAAGTACAGTTAGTAGCGCAGGCGCACCTCCACCGCCCTATGCAGTGGGAGGCGAAGATACAGCCCATACCAAAAATGATAAAAATTTAACAAGTAACTTGTACCCTCTCCTGAGTAATTATAAGGAAAATGTTTATGAAGCAGATGATGAACCTGTTGTAATGTCAGCCATTTCTCATACAGTTCAAATGTTAAATGTTCCTCCACAGCAGGTACAGGAAGTGGCCTCACCAATGGTAGTAGCAGAAATGCTACCACCCGCAGAGGCCGTAGCGGAAGCTGGTGTAAATAATATATGTTGCAGTAATAGACTAAACCCCCCAAGTACCAAGGCCAAAGGTAACGGTGTGGTAGGCATGCATCCAGTCCGGACAATAACAGTTCCCAATGGGAATCTGGACGCAGGTGGTGTAGTGCCTACAAGGGAGGTAGCAGTGCATTGTCCATGGACGAGAGCGGAGCTACATTCCATAATGACAGATTTCCCTGACCCTAGAAAAGAGTTAGCAAAGTGTCAGAGATTTATAAAAGATTTAGGTAATGCTCATGAGCCAACAAACAAAGATTGGCGGGTGGTATTACGGGCATGTCTTCCACACAATACCGACGTGAAAAAGTTTATCACGGCTTGTGTATTGGATGGAGATAGTCCCTTAACTGACGAGAGTAATCAGGACAACATAACCCGCATAATCACCCAATTGGCCGTATATTTTCCAGTGGTAGTTAACTGGAGTAAAATTTTTACAATTAAGCAGGAGAGTGAGTCTGCAGAAGATTATTTCACCAGAGTGCTGCAGACTATTACCCAGTACACTGGGATAGAGGACATAAAAGATAGCACATACCACAGGGAAATGGTCATCACGGTATTTATGGATGGTGTTAAAGACAATCTAAAGACAAGGGTTCAGACCTCACATCCTGGGTGGAGGGTAATTATGGTAGACACCCTCAGGGAAACTGCTATTGAACATGACAGAAACATCCTCAGGAAGCATGAAACACAGAGTGAAAAGCTAATGGCTGTTAGCATTCAAGGTCTTGAAACAATGCACCCACAGCCACCAGACATCTACTCACCTGCGCAGCTACAAGTTCTCAATACATATCATCCTGCGCAGTCACAAATTACACAGCCATACCACACATATCACACTCGGCAACAAAACACACATCAACATACCTTGCCACAGAACACATTCCACACACAGCCACAACCCCCATATCCACATCCTCAGCCATTATCTTTCCACACTCCCCAACCCACACAACAACAACCTTTCAAACCATACCCACCACGAAGGTGTTATAACTGAAACCAGAAGGGACACCTAACTAGGGACTGTAAAGCAAGGAAACAGGGACCATCTAACCAGGGAATTCCAAAACATCCCCAGAATGCAGGAAACTTTCAGCAATCGCCTGCTCACATAGTGGCAGTAAATGCTTTATTGGAGCAGGACAGTCAGCTCTAGGGGTCAGGTCACACCTGTAGTCTACAGCCAATCAGGTTAACTGGGAGTACTAGGGATGAACCTGTAATGACGGTTGATGTAGCTGGTACTAAACATACTTTTCTTGTGTTAAAATCTCCATCCAATTTACAGGTGACTCGCAAGACAGTACCAGCAATGGGTGCAGCATTATCCTTTAACCGAATCTGCAGAGGTTAGTATCGGGCCATCGCATACCAGTCATTCCTTTCTCCTGGCAGCAGTGGCTCCTACTAACCTACTGGGAAGGGATTTGTTGTGTAAAATGGGATGTGTCATTTATTGTACCCCTGATGGTATATTTTTAGATATCCCAGAAAGTGTTGCGCATGAGGTAAGGGATATATTGGACACTCGACAAAGGTTAATGCTTCACTTTACCATTCTAGAGCAAAGTCCATCACAGGCAAAGGAGATGTTATCTCAAATACCGGGTTCTCTTTGGACCAAAGATGGACAGGACACTGGATTAATGGCAAATGTAGCTCCTGTAATGATCAACTTAAAGGTGGGAAGACAGGTTCCAAAAATACCTCAGTACCCTTTAAAACCAGAAGTGGAGTTAGGGGTGTATCCCATAATTGAGAGATTGCTCCAGCAGGGGATTTTAGTCCGTACAGCTAGTGTAGCCAACAGTCCCACCTTTCCTGTGAAGAAGAGTGGTGGGAGAGGTTATAGGCTAGTACAGGACCTTAGAGGGGTTAATAAGGTAGAGCCAATTCCCTGTAGTGCCAAATCCAGCTGTCATTCTCATGCAGATCCCACCAAATGCAACCCATTTTACTGTTATGGACCTCTGTTCTGCCTTCTCTGTCCCTCTTCATCCTGACTGTCAGTATTTATTCACCTTCACATACAAGGGGGTACAATACACATGGACACGGTTGCCCCAGGCCTTCATAGACAGCTCCCGTATCTTCTCCCAGGCCTTACACGACTGTTTACAATCTTTTCAACCTGCCAATGGATCTGTTCTAATACAATATGTAGATGATTTTTTGTTGTGCTCTGATTCGTTTATGTGATGTTTAAATGATACTAAACTACTGTTGCTTCATCTCTCACAGACAAGACACAAGGTTGCTAAGGACAAATTACAGCCATGCCAAACCAGGGTTAATACTTGGGACACTGCCTAACCCAGGGGCTACGACATCTGACTACTGACAGAATCCAGGCCATACAGACCATGACACTGCTGCAAAACCAACAGCAAATACATACCTTCTTGGGCATGTGTGGATACTGCAGATCATGAATCCCAGGTTTTTCTATTTTGGCTTTACCATTGCAGGACTTAGTTTCTTCCTCAAAATCCGATCGTGTCACACACACTGAGGAAACAGAGCAGGCTTTCCTTAATCTTAAGGACAATCTGAGAAGAGCACCTGCATTGGGAATACCAGATTATGAAAAACCTTTTGATTTATATTGTACGGAGGCTAATGGCTGCGCAGCAGGTGTCCTCACACAAAAACATGGTGATGCTAGTAGACCCGTACCATACTACAGTGCACAATTGGATACTGTGGTAAGATCACTCCCAACGTGTTTAAGAAGTGTAGCAGCATCTGCTCTTTTGGTCAGTAAGAGTGAGGATGTAGTATTAGGCCATGATATGATTGTCTATACACCTCATGCTGTACCAGACATGTTTCCTCAGCTAGGTTCACAAAATGGGAACTAGCTCTAATAGCACCTGCAAATATCACCATTAAACGGTGCAGTACGGTAAACCCAGCAACATATTTACCATATGTGCCTCAGGATGCACAAAGGGTGGAAAGAGGTGAGTCGCTGGTGGAAGGTGAGTTTTGCAGGTATATTGATGCACATAATTGTATGGAATATTTGAATCAGACCTTTACAGCAAGACCTGACATACGTGATACACCTTTAGAAAATGTAGATGTGACTTTTTACATGGATGGGAGTTGTCATAGACAAACTGACACTGGAGAGTTATGTACAGGTTATACTGTTGTAAATGACGAGGACGTTATAGAAGCCGAACCCCTTGGTCCACCTCACTCGGCCCAAGTGGCGGAGCTAGTGGCACTAAGAAGAGCATGTGAGTTGGCAGAAGGCAAATCTGCTAACATATACACTGACTCAAGGTACGCCTTTGGTGTCATACACGATTTTGGAGCTCTATGGCGTCTTAGAAATTTTATGACAGCAGCAGGCACACCAGTAGTATGCTCAAAACATATAAAAGGACTATTGACAGCAATTCAAATGCGAAAGGCAGTGGACGTCATTAAGTGTAAACCTATACATGTGAGGATGATCTGGTGTCACTGGGCAATAATAGAGCAGACGAAGCTGCCAAATGGGCAGCAGGGTTAAGAATGAATGCACAAATTGATCAAATGATGATGTTCCAAACTATTGATATGCAGAAATTAATTGAGATGCAAAATTTGTGTTCCATCAGGAAAAGGCAGTCTGGAGATCCAAGGGGTGTGGGCAAGAGTCCTCTGGACAGATGGACAAGGTAAGCCGGTGGCTCCCAAGGCATACTACCCAAGCTTGGCTGAGGCAGCGCATGGCCTAACACATCTGGGTAAACAAGGTATGTGCAAGTTGGTTAGGGTGTATTGGTGTGCACGGGTTTTTCTTCTCAAGCGGAAAAGAGGGCAATGTCCTGTCTGACCTGCTTGAGGAAAAACGTTGGAAAAACAATACCAACCGAGCCATCCCACATCCCTCTGACAGATGGACCTTTTCAGGTAATACAAATTGATTTAATCCAGTTACCACCCTGCAGGAATCTCAAGTATGTATTAGTTTGTACCAATGTGTTTTCTAATTGAGTAGAGGCATATCCAGTTGCCACTAATACTGCTGCATTTACTGCTAAAAAGATTGTTCAGGAATTTGTATGCAGATACGGTATCCCTATAATCATAGAAAATAAAAAGGGGTACTCAGTTCTCTAGGGATGTCTTCCCGAACATGTGTAAGTTGATGGGTATTAATAGTAGACTTCACACCCCATATTGACCACAAGCCTGAGCCAAGGTGGAGAGGATGAACGGTACTATTAAAAACAAATTGAGTAAGATCATGGCTGAAACTGGATTAGGTTGGCCAGAAGCCTTACCGCTAGTCCTTCATAGCATCAGGACAACTCCTAGACCCCATCTTAATTTGTACCCCTTTGAGATACTGTTCGGGAGACAACCTCATCTGATTGTAAGTCCACAGGAAGACTTGAACAATAACAACGAGGTTACTTGCCAGAAACAAACTGTCATGATGTTGAACCTGGAGAATTTGTTATGATCAGAAATTTCTTACGTTCAGGTTGTCTGACAGATCGGTGGGAAGGTCCGTATCAAGTGTTGCTGACAAGTACGACATCCTTGAAAGTGGCAGAGAGAGATACCTGGGTCCATTCCACTCACTGCAGGAAGGTCAACTATGCGATGGAAACACAGGGCGCAGTCTAGGCAGATAACGCAGACCTGTCAATTGCGAGCCTTTTCCGCGAGAGTTAAAGACTACAGTGAGATACCTGCCTGTAATGGTGGACAGACGATGGAGGGAGAGGTCGATGGTGATACCGATGGAGAGGAGTCGGGAGAAGGAGCAATACAGTCACAAGGGCGGTATCTGACCAAACTCAGTACAGTAATTAAGAGATCTGTCATTCTAGAAACTCGGAGTCAGTGTGAAGGTCTATTGTCTGAGGAATACTGCATGTGTGCAAACTGTGGATCTCTAATTGATGAAAAGTGCATCCAGCGATACCAGTCCAAGAGTAACGTGTATTTGGGCGAGCATCCTTTAGAGGATTACCATTCCTTAGTGGGTAAGGTCTTAAACCAGACTGAGTGTTGGGTTTGCACTCATGTGCCTCAGGGACAACATAATGTAGGTTTAGTACCACTCCAGTTAAATGTCTCTGAGGTTCTTGGATTACTTAAGGGGAAAACGCTGGACGGGAAATTCATTAATTCCAAGCCTCCAAATTTTAAGCTCCATCAGTACCAAGTGGATAGATCCCTGTTATGTTTAAACATCACCAATTCCAATAAACCAGGAAATTGGGAGATGTCCGGGAACAATCAGACAATGACCTTCTCACACAGAGCTGATAATGAACCAGTAGATGGTGGACTTATACGTAACATTACCAATGGAAGATACTTCCGGTATAAGTATACACTTAGTCCTAGCAAGGTAATGGTTGGCAGAGTACCAGATGGGTACTGTGCAGTTATTGTACAATTTAAAACGTGTATCAGCCAAATGGGAAAATCTGGGGTAGGGTTATTTGTTAGAGAATTGTGCCCGATGATAATTATGCATTCTACCCCTTATGCACTCCCAGATGATGTGTATTTTATATGTGGAAGGAAAGCGTACAAGTGGCTCACTCCGAGTTCTGAAAGTTTATGTTATCTGGGAAGGGTACTCCCAGAGGTTATGACCCTTACACATGGTGAAATTCTTGGTATTCATAAAAACACACCATCACCATATCTTGAAACACAGTATGAACACAGAGACAAAAGAAATATGATACCTGGTGATGTACATACAGCTACACATTGATTAGCGAAACAACTGGCTTCCAAATTTTGGTAGCATTAGATCCCACCAGGATCGCTCGGGGTACTTTAAATTTTAGATATATCCAAGACCTTGCTAAATTAATAGATAATATCACCGAGATGTATGATGGCATGTTCAGGTACACAGGCAAGAAGCTACAGGCCTATAAGAAAGAACTTGTGCAACATAGACTAGTATTAAATTATTTAACAGCTGTTACTGGTGGATACTGTGTGACTCTGGCCACCCAAATTGGTGTCAAGTGTTGCACTTATATCACAAATAATACAGGCAATCCCAAGGAGGTGATAGACCGGAAGATGGATGAGATTCTGCGGCTGAAATTGGAATTTCGAAAGAACCATAATGCCTCATTGAGTGAGGTAGAGGAAAAGGTAGAAGAGTGGTTCTCATGGTTGAACCCTGTAAAATGGTTCTCCAGTCTAGGAGAGTGGGTCCAGGAAATGGTTGCTAGTGTAGGTAAACTCCTGATCCTCATATTGGTTATCATCTTAGTAATTGGCTTAAGTGTCAGATGTGTTCCTGCTGTGTTGAAGTGTGGAAAATGTAATGCTAAGGTAAACCGGGAGAATGAAATTATGATGGTGGTTAGTAGTAATAATATGCATACTAAGGTAAATGAAGAACTACATTACAATCCTGAACTAGAATGTACCATCAGATGATGTATAGATTTAGCCATGCATGAAATGTATTATTAAAGGTTATTTTAAACATCCTAAATAATGTAAGCCCTTATCCCCTTCAAGACTTCCTTTATAGGTTAGGTGCATCCCCACATCTTTCCAATGATCTTCCAAGATCCGCGGTGTGCGTATAAGGGTAGTTTTATGTCCCTCCCAGAGACACATTATTGATGGTTTAAAGACCAAATTGTGCCATCCCCTAATATAACTTTAAATAATATTTCATAGTGTATGACTGAATAAAATGTAAGACCAGAGTGTGATAGCGTATTGTTTGCTATCAAAGAGTGGACTGTCGAAGCCAGATGATTGGCTGAGGCCAGATCTTAAATTAATATCGGGCGACGCCATCTTGCGTCATCAGCATGAAACCATTGTGTGCGATGCTAAATGCTATTATTAGCGTTGTGCGTCTCCATTGCTACCGCATACTGTTGAGAGTCCTGCCATACCCTATACGCACATTAAATAAAACATAAAATTTCCAAGACACACAGCGCACAGTTGCACTGTTTATCAAAGCACTCTACACATAATCGCACCACACATATTAGCGACTCCACACAATATCCTTACACTTACACATACCAAAACTTATAAAAAGGTTCCTCCACATTAAAAGCTAAATATTAAAGGTTTTATTAGCGAATACTTATGTTGTGAAATGTAATATACAGGATATTTAAGATATATAAGCTAGTAGACATATCATGTTTGGTACCATTCTAAATCACTTTTTATTTGCAAATACTTATGTTGTGAAAAATAAGGTATACGATATTTAAGGTATATAAGCTAGTAGAAATATCATGTTTGGTACCATTCTAAACCACTGTTTATTTACAGATTTCCAGTTCGACCCGCTGGGAAATCGCATTATGCGTTCGCAAGATATGAACTATATGAAAATAGTGGTTAGAATGTGAAAATGTATGAAGTGTTTCTACTAGCTTAAACCAGTTCTTCGGTGGGAAAACCACACAAAGCAACATCTGAGAAACTGGGACATACCCCTAGTGATGCTATATGAACTGTCCAATGAACTGCATCGTACCAGAATGTCCACGAGCAAGACCCAATGGAAATCCGTTAACTAGTTTCTTTGTTCTGGGAGGGAATATAGCTTGCATGCTGGTTCTAGTATACAGCCATTCTCTTTGGATGACCACAGGCTTCTGGACTGATGACTGTATGCTGGGACCAGTGCGCATGCGTATGTATTGGGCTGTATCGTATATTCTGTATTTAATTGTCTTTGTGCTAATTGTGCTTGATGAAAGCGTGTACTTTTCTTTTTCAATGCAATAAGAATTTTTGTGCTTTGGAACCACAATTATTGTCTGGACAGCGATTATTTCTCTCTAGCAATTTAAGGGTATTCATACAACAACACTGCACAGTAGTAAATACAATTTTTTTTAGGTTTTTTTAAATATATCTATTTTACATTATGTATATAAAATGTAAAATGTAGAAAACATCATTATCACCAAATTTTATCAATCCCAATAGGTAGGCTGCTGTATGTGATAGGGTGGGTCAGACGCCAGTTTGAAAAGGCCAATACACACATGGCACAAGTACAGATTGTGGCCCCGGCTTCCATCAATCCGTACTTGCGCCATGTGTGTAGTGATCTTGTCCAATCAGCTTCATCACCACCATATAGCATACAGCACCTATTGGGAGTGATAAAATTTGGTGATAGTATAGTATAGGCAACTATAATAAAAAAAACCTTATAATTTACGAATAACGGGGCAAATCATCCGCTACCTCCAGCAGATCATTATAAACGGTCTGGCTTGTGGGTGGGGTACTGGGTGGGGGAGTAACCTCCAACTGGGCTGGGGGGGTCCTCACATAGGCAGTTGGGGTAGGTGAATACAGAAGTGTGTCTGCAATGTAAGTTGACTCATGTAAATTTCTGTTTAGAGACCTTATTAATAGCTCATACACGAACCTTTGGAAATGTATCTTTGTTGGGTCATCCATTTTACGCATTCTACTGTTGATATGCGCTGTGAAATCATCAATGTCATCCGGCTGTTTTTTAAGGATGCGTTCCGCTAGTTGCAGATATATGTCCTCCTGCTCTGTGTACTGCTGCTGCTTTTTCCCCTGCTTTTTCTTTTTTCGTTCCTCCCTTACTAGCACCTGTTTAAAGTAAAGTAAAGTAACTTGCATTTTGTATATCAATGTTTTGAGAGGCATACAGTATATGGAATCAGTAGCTGACAGGGAGCGCTGGTCTTTGTAGTGCCATATTGGAGAGCTTTGGGGTACCTCCAGGTAAGTTAGTTCTCAATTTGAAACACATGAATCTATGACCCAATATATAGGGTCTCTCATTGTTTAGAGTAGGGACCACTCTTAGCAGAAATGCCTTGCCGAGTGCCTTATCATAAATTTACAAATGTGTGTAATCTGAGTCTTATATGCACACACACAAGCCTTAGCGCTAACCAGTCAGAGACTCAAATATCGGTGCAGCAGTAATTATGGAGGTGATTGCCAACCTCACTAAATATAAATAAAGAAGAAATGTATTTACTGCGCTCCAATAGCAATGCAGGGACACAGGGAGAATATAAACCACGTGAGTATTCAAATTTTAATTGTATATGCTATAACAAACACAATGGCAATGTATATGACCATAAATGAGTGGAAGTTACATTGAACTCCACTAATAAATATTAAACATGAAAATCAAACATGGAGAAATAAAAAACTTAAAACATAAATTCACAGGAAGGGGACAAAAGAAGGAGTTGATCAGGCTCCAATATTAAATCCCCAGTAGCCCCTGTGAAAAATCGATTCCAATTAAATAACTGGAGAACCAATGCTAAATAATTGGTGTATATTAGAAACCAAATTATAGCATTGGGACCCTAATAAAATGCAACTCTCCCTATATGTGAGTGGACCTAGGTGCTATTGGCCCCTCACTAAATTAATCCAACAAATGTATCAAAGTCACGTATAGTATAGTCAGCTATTGTATAAAGCTGATATTACAGTCTGATACTCTGTGATAAAGTCCAAATTGCTGATCCTTTGTAGTATATTGTACAGTACAAATTATAGTATTGTACATAATAGTAAAGCCGGTAGTGTACCTGTAGAAATGAAGCATGTGTATAGAGAGCAGCAACGCATTTTCGGATACTCCTGTATCAGCTTGAAAAAGGATACAGGAGTATCCGAAATGCGTTGCTGCTCTCTATACACAGTTACTGGAATATCTCCCTATATAAAGACTTTCTGCGCTGATCATCGCAAGCCGGTTTGATACTTTTTGTTTTATTCAAGTCCCTGGCCTGACGCTGATACCTATTATATACATCTTCTCAAATATCACTGGGAAGATGGCGTCGCACAGGAGGAGGGAGTCGCTTGCCGGCACAAGGTAAGTATATGTGGGGCTAGGGGTACCAGCTGCTTAGAGGAGGGGGTCAGCTGCACATGGGTAACCAATATTAGTTTTGACACACATAAAAAAATTTGTTTAACCCTTATTCCTACAACATGCTTGTTGACTGAACAGTATTCGAATATAGTATTTCTATACACATTTTTTGTTATGTAAAGTTACACACACTTGCGGTCACTCAATCAACTGATATAGGAGTGCATAATGGCAGCAGTGCACAGTTGCCGACTTTTTGGCTGCCTCCTCCGGGAGGAGGCAGCCACGTTGGTACTGTGAGGGGCGGGACTCGATGGAGGTGGCAGGGTCTGGGGGCAGTGATGGGTGGGGGCTCAGCGGAGGTGTGCGAGCCCGGTGACGTGATGATGCAATCATGTCATTGTCGCTCCGCATCTGTTATGCAGTGCTGACCAGCATTGTGGAGCGGGGGGTGGAGCCACGATGACAAGATTTAATGCGAATTGCATCATTGGCCGCCTGTGCCACCCACTTCACAGGGAAAGTGGGCGACTGTGGCCGGGTTGCCCCAGCTCCCGGAAGACTTGTCCAGCGTTTCAGGTGGCCGGGAGTTCCATCCGATTTTCAGGAGCCTCCCGGTCATTCTGGGAGGGTAGGAAAGTATGCAGCAGTGTTGTCAGCTGTGCCTGTGATTTTGCGGTGACCCAATGAGAATTAATAAGGTCATGCAGTTACTGTACATTGCCTACTTTGGTCGTAAGGGTAAATACATGCATAACATATTTGACTCACTTTCTTGGCTCACTCTGTGCACAATATATGTTACTCCAACTGGCACTGTGCATCATCTCCTGTATACCTAAGAAGTTGGACATTAATGTCTGGATTTGATCAATATCACAAGAATTGAGTCTATGAATACTGATCTGTATACTTGCTACCGCTTATGTGTATTTCATAAATTATACTTATCCATAGATTTTCACTGTTTTCTAGTTTTGCAAAGCATTTTGCAAAATATAAATAAAAAAATGTAATAAAGAAAAGGTAAGCTGACTGCTACTGCCAGGCAGGCCTATTTCATCAGTAAGCACCAGCTTTGGCCTGTCAGCACCACTAAGTAAAAATCCCCCAGAGCCCTGCTTTTTGCTGTGAGGCACTAGGAAGGTTTAAAAGTGTTGTAGTATTAAGCTGGAGTTATGGAAGTAGATGGCATTATTCTTACTGTAACATTTATTGTAGCAGTATATACTGATACTGATTACTTCACAATGCCAATATAAACATTAATACTTGACATATAGATTATAAATAACTATGCATAGGTTATGTTATATAACTTACTTAGACATGACAGCTAGAATATTGTGTTTTTTTTATAACCTTATATTATCATATTTTCCATTTTCACATTCTCATATATTCACATAAAGCCAAAGATAACATCTGGATGTGGGACCTTACATTCATCACAGAAAGATGTCTTTCGTAAGTGAAGGTCTACAGCAATAAAATAATAAATAAAATGGGGACGTATAAACAAAATAATCCATAACAGATGAACGCAAGCAGATACAGGGTAGTAAAGATACATTTTCACTCAATACTTTTCCTCCCTCTTAGTACAAGTCATTTATTTAATAACAACAATGCAGTAGAAAACCTCCTATAAGTTCTGCATATGCTGCTTGTAAACGTCACTAAGTGCCTGAGTCAGAGATGGACGGGATTGCAGAGTCACACACAAGCAGCTGTGCAATTCTGTCCATCTTAAATGCTAATGCAGAAGTAGGTGTCTGTAGGAAACAGACCCCTCCCTGCTGCATCTGCGATCCCAGTGCTGCGACCGAGGTCTCAACCTGGGATCACCATCGCAACCATCGTGATATTTGGCCAGGCTGCAGTAACTGAAGCCTACCGCAGCCTGACAGAGTCCTGTTAGCTGGGTCCTGTACTCAGACTGGGTCCTGTATTCAGGCTGCTCCTGCTAATGGCAGCTTGCAGCGCTGTAACAGGGATGAGAGAAGACTGGTTAGGGTGCCCCCGAGGTTGGATCAGCCACCTGTCCTTGGTGCAACAGTGATGTAATATAGGGTATATCAGGAACTGGCTGTCAACTTTCAGCGTGGGAGGCAAACACAAGCAAGTGGCCCTGGATTTTCAATATACATTTACTTTATTATATATTATTCATATTTTAATATGTATGAATAATAATCTACTGTACATCTTACACTGTGTTCCACATCCTAGACTGTGCCCTCCCCCTCCACATCCCACACTGTGCATCCCTTCCCCATCCCACACTGACCATCACTCTGCTCCCCATCTAAAGTGTGCTTTCTGCTCCCCTTCTCCCATACACATACCATTGTGCTGCCCTGTCCCTCCTCCTAATACCACAGCTCAAAGTAACCCCACCCCCACTGGCGGCCGCGTCCACCCTGACCTAGGGGTGCACTTACCTTACTTCCAAAGAATGTTGCTGGGGTGCTGCTGGCTGCTTGCAGGACGGTACGGAAGACTAAGCACTGGGGTGGGGGCTGCCTGATGACTCCTCGGATATTTCAGCCAGTGATTAGAGATGGTCATTGGAAGCTGATATTTAGCAACCATCGATGTTTCAGATTTGATAAAAGTACTGTTTCCATCGAATACTGGAAATTTGATGGTTGCCAGCCATCGGATGCATCTTTTCGATGTCCATCTGATGGCTAGCTGTGGAAAGAGAGTACACACCCCTGCTCTGCATAGCAGAGCAGCAGGTGTGCAGCAGGAGAATAAGTATATAAGCAGAAGGGGAAAAACAAAAGGTGGAATAAAAAGACTGAAGACAGAAAGAGGGAGTCTTGTCGAAGGAGACAATGTAATAGCTGATCATCTTAATAATTATTTTTGTTCAGATATTCACTACTGAGAGAGAGGGCAAGGGGCCACAGTTAAGTTGCAGAAATCAGAAAAATGAGGTAGGAACAAGAACATTTACAGAGAAGATCCTAACAGAACTCTCAAAACTGAAAGTGAATAAATCAATGGGGCCAGATGGGATACATCAAAGGATACTAAAAAGCTTAAAGGGGTGCTGGTAACACCATTAACAGAATTATTCAACCAGTCACTAGCTACTGGAGTAATTCCAGAGGACTGGAAAAGAGCAAACGTTGTCCCACTGCACAAAAGTGGAAGCAAGGAAGAGGCAAGCAACTACCGACCAGTGAGCCTTACATCAGTAGTAGGGAAATTGATGGAAACACTCTTAAAAGAGTCGTAGATTATCTCAAATCCAGCAATTTACAGGATTCCAAACAGCATGGATTTACTGGGGGGAGATCATGTCAAACAAATCTTATTGACTTTTTTGACTGGATGACTAAGGAAATAGATAAAGAGGGGGACATAGATATAGCTTATCTAGACTAGTAAGGCTTTTGACACTGTTCCACATCGCAGACTGTTAAATAAACTGGAAAGCATGGGATTGGATACAAAGATAGTTGAATGGATAATATCATGGCTGCAGGATAGGAAACAGAGAGTTGTAGTAAACGTAGTGCAGTCTCAAGAGTGAAATGTTACCAGTGCAGTACCTCAGGGATATGTACTTGGACCAGTGCTTTTTAATATCTTTATTTGTGAAATTGTAAATGGTATTGAAGGGAAACTATGCCTTTTTGCAGATGACACAAAGGTATGCAACAAGGTAGACACATCAGGAGGGGTAAAATAAATGATTGATGATCTAGGTAGACTAGAGGAATGGTCAAGAATGTGGCAACTACAGTTTAATGCCAAAAAATGGAAGATCATGCACTTGGGTCTCAAAAATCCAAAGGCTAAATATAGTATTAATGGCACTATACTGGAAACTACTGAAGAGGAAAGGGATCTAGGAATCACTATTTCAGGTGACTTAAAGGCAAGTAAACATTGTAATAAAGCAATGAGGAAGGCAAGTCAGATGCTTGGTTGCATAGGGAGAGGAATCAGTAGTAGAAAGAAAGAAGTGATAATACCACTGTATAGGTCATTGGTACGTCCTCATCTCAAATACTGTGTTCAGTTCTGGAGGCCATATCTCCAGAAGGATATTAATACATTAGAGACTGTACAAAGAAGGGCAACTAAAATGGTGCAAGGTCTACACCACAAAACGTACCAGGAAAGACTAAAAGATCTTAATATGTATAGTTTGGAGCAGAGAAGGGAAAGGGGGGACATGATAGAAACGTTCAAATATATAAAGGGTTTTAACAAGGTAAAGGAAGGAGACATTCTTCAAAGAAAGAGAAGTATTAGAACAAGAGGACATGTTCTGAAACTGGAGGGTGGTAGGTTCAGGGGAAATTTGAGGAAAAATTACTTCACAGAAAGGGTAGTGGACAAGTGGAATAGGCTCCCATCAGAGGTGGTAGAGGCTAAGACAGTAGAGCAATTTAAACATGCATGGGATAGACATAAGGATATCTTTCAGAAGAAGTAAGGATCAATAAGGGTTGAGGTAACAATATGTTTAAAAATGGGGCAGACTAGATGGGCCAAGTGGTTCTTATCTGCCGTCAAATTCTATGTTTCTAGATGCGCTGCGCATACGCACGGCATCTATTCTCTGTATAGGGGAGACTGGGGACAGTCCATCATCTCAGAGAGTGATGGGCATGCCCCCACAGTGACCTGAGTGGTGGTGTCGCAAGGTTCCATCCCTTTCCAATAGGCCCCACTACTTTTTTCATCCGGTACTATAACCATCGCGATGGTTATAGTATCAAATTGTTGCACTGCGATGGCTAGTTGCCATCGCATTACTTGATGTCGGAAACCCACCAACTATTTGATGCCGGGCTTCCAAGCAGTCTGAAGCAGACAGTTCAACTTATTTCTGACTCCTGAAATCACTGGCTGAGAGATCTGTGGAGTCAACATTGAGCAGCTCCGCCCCCACCCCATGCTCTGCCTTCCAGGTCCTGGAGACAGACAGATAGATGCAGGGGCGGCCAATTCTGGGTGTAACCCGGTTTGTGACTGCAGATTGGTTAAGTTTAGTACCTCCACAAAGCTATTTACTGTTATAATGTAGTATGGGTCCACTTGGGCAAAACCCACCTAACAATTACTAAATTAGTGTAGCGTTACATAGAAACATCATTTACCTGCTACCTGTATGTCTATAATTCTTCTCCACTGAATTCACTTCTTGAAATATCTCACCTAAGGATTATTAAGTAAATAACACCACAGTACAAGTTTCTTTTCTGTATTGCATTGTGCGTCTGCAGGAACTAGCGGCCCCCCAGGGCTTAAAACGTACCAGCCCGGGGGGCAGATGGCATCCTGCCCTCCCGGCCATACAGTATATATCTGATAATAATAATCTTCCTCCTACCCACTGTATGCTGCGTACAACGGTGCAGTGTCTCCGGGTGCTCAGTCTCCGCAGCACAGAGCCCCCTGCAACCTCGGGGCCCAGTACAGCTGTGCCATTAATCTCTCCCTGTCACCGGATCTGTCAGGCCCTAATTCTGTAGCTTCATATATGATGACTTGAAAACAATACAAGTCTGGCTATTCTCAAACAAAGAGGTAATACTATAGGATCCTGCAAGCAGGTTTACAATCTATAGGAAAATAGCGGTTAGATTGATTAGGTTAAGTGCAACAAATTACATATTTGTTAAACCAGATTGCTATGGAGAAGTGCTTCCTGGGGCTACATAACCCTTTGAAAAAGAGGGCACCAGGACCATATAATTAAAGTGGACTTATCAAAACTCCCCGGTGACCAGACTGCGTTGCTGGATACAGGGACTACTGATGGGTCAGTGAGAATGTGTGAAAGAACTGTCACTTTGAAATGGGATCAAGTAGTTGAGTGAACTCACCAAAAGCTTGTAGGGCCTGAGGAGAAGTTCACAGCAGTGTAGGGGTTATGAACCCCTGGACTTTACCTGTGTGGAGCAGATGTGCTCAGAGTATTATTTGCTGTCTTTGGATCTGTAATTATAGCTCATATCACTTTCCTGATATCCAGTTGGGTTAGCAAGGACCTAAAGTCTCTAGTTATTGTTGATACGTTTTCCCTGTATTAGTGTAATGTACTAGTTATGCCAGTGATGTGCGGTGAGGTGAGGCAGAGCCTTTCCTGTCATACTTAGGTATACTCCACCATTTTGACTATGAAAATTATAAGAAAAATTTTAAGAAAATATTATAAATATCTTCTTTGTATTATTCTAATAATTATTATAATCAAAACTCTGGAGTAATAAGTGTATGACAGGTGAGGCACTGCCTCCCATGTCTACCTTTTCCACACATCCCTGATCAAAACGCACCAAATTTCCAGCACAATATACTGCTGCACCTTTGTATAATGCCCACATGAATCCTTAGGTTCATATATGTATCTGTAAATCTGGCTCTGATACTAGCCAGCAGGGCCGTAACTAGGGTGGTGCAACCTGTGCCATGGCACAGGGCACCCCATGGCAGGTGGCGCTGTTTGGGCATGTCAATTTTCCTGTTTATTATCATTATCACTTGTAACCTCCTCTTATTTTATCCCCAGCATCTCCTGGCTTCCCCTATCTCTTCCCTGGCCCTTCCCCATGAGGCCATCGTCCTTTTTCAGGTGCACTGCCTCTTATCTCCCTATTTAAAAAATATGTGGGGGGGACGGGGACGCACCAATGCTCTCTTTGGCACAGGGCACCAAAAAGTCTAGTTACGGCTCTGCTAGCCAGAGCCTCCCTAGCCATTTACAACACCGCACATCACTAAGTTATGCTAGTGCCGGGCAACTGTTTTTGGTCCGATGGCCACATCAAGAGAGAGCACTTATTTGAAGGGGCTGCAATAAACATTATCTTGCTTCAACATGAAGAATACATAGAATTTACTACTAATTTGGGTGATACTCATACACTCAGATTCACTAAAAGACTTTCTTCACTGACAAATACACGGTCTCGTTGTAGGGGTGGGGATTAGGAGAGTCCTGAGACCCGTAGAAATAGTGAGACCTGGTATAATGTGGGACCGATGGAACTTCTCTGCTGGATGTGTAACTACTGGGCACTATGGTGGGCACATGTGTACTGTACACTCAGATGTTGCCATTAGGGGAAAGAAGCTTTGCCTCTGGATAACAGATTTATGCACATTCATTAAATAACGTCCTATCTCATCATTTCCTGTTTTACACTATAGAAATTAATAATACTATCTTACATTATTCTAATGAGCAATTTATTTGGGGACCCTCCACCCACATGTGGCATCACATTAATCTTTCTTGAATCTCGGAACACTAGAGTATCAGCATTTTCTTAAGGCACCCCTAGGCCAAAAGTTTCTTAACAAGTTCAGTAAAATTATTAAATTAAGTAAATTGTGCTGCTATGTCATCTATAAGTTCCGTTGTGTGGTGGTGGACAGGATTGTACTTTTGGTTGTCCACGTATTTTATGATTTGCAGCCACAGCACTGGTTTTGCTTGTCACATAGACTATAAACAGTATTATTTGGTACTTGTCCACCATCCAGTGGCACCGCTGCGAGTGCCCCGCGGCACCTCAGGGTGCCATGGAACCAAGTTTAGGAACCACTGGACTAAAGAAAGAAACCACATTTATGCTGGCTGCATCTCTGCATTATTACTCATTTGTAAATGACCCTAGCGTTATTACCTTCCTTTATTACCTTTCTTTCATGAGAGTGCTGTATGAGTTCTTTGCTGGCTAGAGATTCTTAGTGTTCCTGACCATAAGAAGTAGAAACTTGTTGCCTGGAGATTTGCACTGTTTTATACATGTGTGGTTATTGCTATGCTTTTCTGCATAAAGGGCCTGATTCAGTACGGATCGCAACAGCAAATGCAATAGCAATTATGAACGCAGTCTCACTGTCACAGCGCGCCGGACACCGGCTGTCACTTACCGGGTCCGGCGGCGCTGGAGTGCGGGCAGCGGGCAGTGTATTCCCGGCGCCCGCTGTCCTCTGCTGTCTCCTCCCCAGCGACTCGCTGCTCTCTCTCCTCTGGTGGCTCCCCACTGTCTCTCCCCTGGTGGCTCTGGGGGTCATTCAGACCCGCTCGCGAGCGCAGGACGCTCGCAAGCGGGTCGATGTTTCCCTACTGCGCATGCGCACGATGGAGGGATCTCCGTCGTGCGCATGCGCGAGACCCGGCGAGCGACGGACTCTCCGTCGCTCCGGGTCTCGCACAAATGGGGGCGTGCTGTCGACGTTGAGTTACAGCACGCCCCCTTTGGTTGGCGTGCCGGGGGCGTGGCTGCCAGACGGAGGCGTTCCCATGGGAACGCCTACCGTCTCAAGCCGGCCCTCACTAGTGATGTCAGTGG
Organism: Taudactylus pleione; assembly: GCA_031769625.1. NCBI lineage: Eukaryota > Metazoa > Chordata > Amphibia > Anura > Myobatrachidae > Taudactylus > Taudactylus pleione. The sequence goes on along the minus strand of JAUIMM010000036.1, from coordinate 10,783,888 downwards.
GAGTGATTTTGGCTCTGATAGAGCCAAAATCACTCCAGGGCTTGCGTCAGCGAGACCCTACCGCAGGGTCTCCATCGCAAGCCCGATGGTCGTGATGGTCTTGACCATAGCGACCATCATCATGGACGCTCGCATAAGCTGTGGGTGGTAACCCACAGCTATGCGAGCGTCCATAAGGCCGCTCCATTTTCATGTAGGAGGTCCCTGATTTAGAGCAAGCGCTCTGGTCAGAGCGTCCGGCTCTGAATCAGGCCCTCTGGTGCAGGCAGACGCGGCTCCCAAAGGGACGTGCGCACTGCACTGCTTTAGATTTAAAGGGGCAGGCACAGGAAGTAGGTGGTGCTAATTGAGGCTGGTTGGACCCTTACCTATTTAAGGAAGTTCCTGGGATTGATCCAGTGCCAAAACATAGGCTCTATTACCTTACTCCAGCTTTCCTGTGTATATCCTCTGAAAACGTTCCTTACCTTTGGCTTGCCTGTGAGTCCAATTCTGCCTGATCCTTGGTACTGCGTTATATCTGGTTCTCACCTCGGCTATTCCCTGTGATCTGCTCCTTGTGTGCTCCCTGGTACCGTATTGTCTGTTTGGTCCTGACCCGGCTTGTCGACTACGCTGAATATCCGCTACACTCCATCCAGAGTTTACCAGCACCTGTATAAGGGAACCTATCCTGAGGGCCGCGACCTGTGTGTTGGACGCAGCCAAGCCCATACCTTCTTGCGAGGGTCCCTGGTGAATACCGCTGGCACATTAGACTCCGTGCCTCAGGCTTAGGTCTAGCCAACTCCCTAATACGGCGGCATCCATAATCTACCTGAGAGTTGCGACACTCACTGAGAAGACATGCTAATCCATTGCAATCGCTATGCCGTCACAGCACAACATAAGGACGCCCACCTTACCTTACACACATCCGTCATACTTGGCAAGACTGCAAAACCACCGGTAACATCGAGTACCATCGCAGCATCACGCACACTTGCACAAGCTCTGACCTTACTCAGGAATTGCTAACCTCATCGCATGCAGTAAGTACTCAAGCTGCATATGGCATCGCAGTGCCTAATTTATGCACGCCCCTGCAACGGTGTTCAAATGCACTGGCACGTCTGCATATCGCCCACCACCACCACCCCCGTCACCACTCACAAATGGTACTTTCTGTTAGTCACTCTGTGGTGGGTCTGCATAGTCACTGTGATCCAGTGACATGCGGTGAGGTCAATGTCTGGTGAGGCACACATGTTTAAAAACATGTATAAAAACACAGTTTTTATATCAAAACTCTGGAGCGTGACAAGGAATATAATAGGGAAGGGAGTATAACAGGTGAGGCTCTGCCTACCCTGCCTTCCCTGACTGCACGTCGCTGCTGTGATCGCAGTCCCCATGGCACTGGCTGGTTCGTTCACTGTGATGCATACGCATGCACAGAATGCAACAATCCTTGTTGAATCAGGCCCAAAGTGTGCTGGATGACATAAAGTCCTCCTTATTGAAAGTACCAGCCGATTTCCACCACCTGCAAACCCAACAGGGCATGCCTAGAAATATGTGTGATTATATTACAATGCTGCACTAGTTCCTGCTAACAGCTGCTGTGAAAATGTTCAGAAACAAAGTAATCGTATGTGTATGTTGTTGTTCTTTTATTTATCAGCGTTTACATAATAATAGCACAAAGGGCTACATTTTTTAAGCATCAACTTTTGCAAACAACTGAATAAGGGTCTCAAAGAGGACGAGAACAGAAAAAATTATAGTATTAGATGCTGTTTTTTTATAACATAGCTTGCTGAGAGCTTCACAAGTAATGACCACTTTGTCATTTTGTTCCAGTTCACAAGACCAGGCTTTGGGAATTGTTAACACACAATATTAAATTAATCTGGAATCGCAGTAATTGACTGTATAATGTGCCAGTTCTGTGACAATGGCAAGACATCATTGATTATTTGATTTAATACAACCTACACTGATTATTATATCCTTCACTGTATCATAGATAAAATATTTCTACACAAATAGATTCACCCGGGGCTGTCTGTCCAACCATCTTGAATGTTAAGTAGCTGGATATGTTTCTTAGCAACGCTTACTGGGTCTGCTCTAAATTAGATTCTGGAAACCAGCAATAGTGTATGAAAGGATAACACAAATGTATGAGCATAAGATTTGTGCCTTGTAATAGAATTGGGCTCATTCATTCTGCTATCTGTTTAATTTGGTAGCAAGCTAAAAAATCTGCCCAGAGATAAAAAGGCGATGTGGAGTTATTACTGGGGTACATATACATATAGAAGATGAATGAGTTGCTAAACCACATTTATTATTTTCTTTGAAACAAATATAAATCTTGACAAATGAAATTAACAGGCTTGTGTAAATACATTATATTGTTTATTCATATTTTTATGATAGCCACTTCTACTCTTCCCAGTCTGCTTCACTTTTGTACATGTCATTGGACTATATTGGACACATGTGAACGCATGGGGCCTGAACCCTTCAAGAGTGCTGGCTGACATTTATATTTTAATTCATAAACTTTAGGAACAATCAACCCATCCCACTGGCAGCCTGCACACATAGGTCTTCATTTACTAAGCACACTGCCTGTGCACTGTAGAAAAAAAGCCTTAATTTTCCCCCATGAACCTGGAAAGCACACACATTGCACAACAAGTTACATGTCTATATACACTCTAGGCTGACAACTCTGCAATATACAATACCTCTCCAATCTGCCTAGCTACACCTGCCCATCATAGGGTCAAACTTCTGATACAGAGATTTGGGCAGCAATACCTGTCACAGTAATTCCAGCCTCCCACCGGGTGCTACTAATTACTTTGAGGTCAATCCCTTGAAATGTTTAATTGACCTTCAGGGGACTTTTTCTCATATGCATTGGGTCTTCCGTCTAGTTATCAAGCGGTAGCTATTGCTGGTGTTAACCATCACTGGGGCTCTCCTCTCACAACTTCCCCATGCAAAGCATTTACCGCATATACACCAAGAACAGTGGTCATTCCCCAATGCAATCACCATCTCAGGATGTGTGATAAACAAGAATAAATAAGCAATATTATTAAAAAGCAGCATTTAATTCAATTACAATTATATATATATAATTTCGTCAGGAGGTCCAAGTGACGAAACCGGTAGGGGCGTGGTTTGGCATTTGAGATCGTGGTCGGAAGCAAGCTCCCTGAGAGCCGCTTGGAGATGTCCAGGTCAGTGGCCGGTGATTGCCTTGTTCCTTCGTTATATGCTGTATACACTTGCAGTGGTGTAAGACCGCCATTTCTGGTACGCTTAGTTGGTTATTGGGAAGATTGCAATAAAAACTGTTATACTTTTAAAGCATTATGTGGCGCCCCCTGTCTCTGTTTTACTTTTAGTGTTACGTCCGGCTGGATTTGGGTTTTTGGGGAAGATGCCGATCCACATCATCTTTGGGATCTTTGCTTTATTCCACTATATAGGAGGAATTCTAAGTGACTAATAATGCAATCACTTGTTTGAAACAGAATATTTCTCTGGTCTCAAGGACATTTGGTGTTCATTTTATTGAAGCACACTGATTGTCCTGTATATATGTATGTATGTATGTATGTGTATATATATATGTATATATATATATATATATATATATTAGGGGTGAGCGGGTTCGGATTTCTGAAATCCGAACCCCCCCGATCCGAGGCAGATCCGAGTCAGGCTCGACTTTTCCCGCCTGACTCGGATCTGAAATCGAGGCAAAACGTCATCATCCCGCCTTCCGAGTCTCGCGGGTTTTGGAACCTATATAAGGTACCCGCGTCGGCGCCATTTTCTCACTCGGCTGTGGACAGTGAAGAGGGAGGGTGGGAGTTAGGGCTGGCTGGGCTGTGTAGTGTAGTGTAGTGTAGTGCAGAGTAGTGTTGTGCTGTGCTGTGCTGCGCTGTGCTGCTGTTGTCCACTACTTCAAAGTCCATAGGGGCTGGCTGTGTTGTGCTGTGCTGCTGTTGTTAATAGGGGCTGTGTCCACTACTTCAAAGTCCATAGGGGCTGGCTGGACTGTGTTGTGCAGTCAGTTCTCCACAGGGGCTGTGTCCACTCCAAAGTCCTGTGCAGTGTCCCAGTCCTAAAGGGGTGCTGTAGTGTTGTCCAGGGGGTGCTCTGTCCATCAGGGGTGCTCCCCCCAAGTGCTAAAAAAATTATATTTTTTGTGTGTTTGTGAATTGTGTGCGCAGTAGCCGCACGTGCATCAACAAAGTAGTGCCAAGCGTGCGCCTGTGTCATAAGTAAAGAGCCGGCTTGCTTGACCGTTAAAGGGTGCTGTAACCCCCAAAGTACACTCCAGTCCAAACCAAAAAAATAATTATTTTCTGTGTTTGTGAATTGTGTGCGCAGTAGCCGCACGTGCATCAACAAAGTAGTGCCAAGCGTGCGCCTGTGTCATAAGTAAAGGGCCGGCTGGCTTGACCGTTAAAGAGTGCTGTAACCCACAAAGTACAATCCAGTCCAAACCAAAAAAAAAATAATTTTCTGTGTTTGTGAATTGTGTGCACAGTAGCCGCACGTGCATCAACAAAGTAGTGCCAAGCGTGCGCCTGTGTCATAAGTAAAGGGCCAGCTGGCTTGACCGTTAAAGGGTGCTGTAACCCCCAAAGTACACTCCAGTCCAAACCAAAAAAAAAATTATTTTCTGTGTTTGTGAATTGTGTGCGCAGTAGCCGCACGTGCATCAACAAAGGAGCAGCGCCAAGCGTGCGCCTGTGTCCCATAAGTAAAGAGCCGGCTGGCTCATTTCTTAAAGGCTGGTGTAACCCACAAAGTGCACTACTCTCCAGCAAAAATAAAAAAATATTTTCTGTGTTTAGCCGCACGTATATATCAAATCGATATAACATAAATGGAGGACCAAACTTTCTCCGATAAAAATAAAATAGAGAAAGATCAAGAACCACTTCCTCCTAGTGCTGAAGCTGCTGCCACTAGTCATGACATAGACGATAACATGCCATCAACGTCGTCTGCCAAGGCCGATGCCCAATGTCATAATAGAGGGCACATACAATCCCAAATGACAAACTTCAGGAAAATGACCTTGAAAAAAACATTTAAATCATCTGAAGAGAAACGTAAACTTGCCAATATGCCATTTACGACACGGAGTGGCAAGGAACGGCTAAGGTCGATCCCTAGCATGTTCATGACTAGTGGTTCAGCTTCACATGACGATGGAAGCCCTCCTCCCACTAAAAAAATCAAAAGAGTTAAGCTGGCGAAAGCACAGCGAAGAACTGTGCTTTCTAAGAAGATATCACAAATCCCCAAGGAGAGTCCAAGTGTGGTGGTGGTTGCGATGCCTGACCTTCCCAGCACTGGACGGGAAGAGGTGGCTCTTTCCACCATTTGCATGCCCCCTGCAAGTGCTGAAAGGAGCACCCACAGTCCACTTGCTGATATGCAAATTGAAGATGTCACTGTGGAAGTACAACAGGATGAGGATACTGGTGTAGCTGGCGCTGAGGAGGAAGTTGGCAAGGAGGATTCTGATGGTGATGTGGTTTGTTTAAATCAGGCTCCGGGGGAGACAGTTGTTGTCCGTGGGATGAAAAAGCCCATCACGGTCATGCCTGGGCAGAAGACCAAACATTCCACCTCTTTGGTTTGGCAATATTTCTATCCAAATCCGGACAACAACTGTCTTGCCATATGTACCTTATGTAAAGGTGGAATAAGTAGGGGTAGGGACGTCAACCACCTAGGAACATCCTCCCTTATACGGCACCTGCAGCGCGTTCATAATAAGTTACTGTCAAGTTCAGAAACTTTGGCTAAGACCGTAAGCAGTCCAGGGACACCTAAATCCCGTTGTCCTGTTGTATCCAAGTGCCTCTAAACCACACCGTCAACTCCCTCCTCGTCAATTTCCTCCTTAGTCAGGATCGGAAGAGTCCTGCAGGCCATGTCACTGGCATGACTGACTCTCCTATCCCGGATTCCTCCGGAGGATCCTGCATTGCTACGCCTCCTGCTGCCGCTGCTGCTGTTGCTGCTGCTGGGAGTCGATCATCCCAGAGAGGAAGTAGGAACACCACTACTTTTACTAAAAAATTGACCCTCCAACAGTCCTTAGCGAGGAGGATGAAGTACGACAGCAGTCATCCTGAAGCAAAACGTATAACTGAGGCCTTGACTGCTATGTTGGTGTTAGACGTGCGTCCGGTATCCGCCATTAGTGCAGTGGGATTTAGACAATTGCTGGAGGTAGTGTGTCCCCGGTTCCAAATCCCATCTAGATTCCACTTCACTAGGCAGGCGATACCGAGACTGTACAGAAACGTCAGAAAAAGTGTCCTCAGTCTCCTGAAAAAAGCCGTTGTACCCAATGTCCACTTAACCACGGACATGTGGACAAGTGGAACAGGGCAGACTAAGGACTATATGACTGTGACAGCCTACTGGGTAGATGTATCACCTTACGCAGCAACAGCAGCAGCGTCACCAGTCGCAGCATCTCAGAAACGCCAGCTCGTTCCAAGGCAGGCTACGCTGTGTATCACCGGTTTCAGTAAGAGGCACACCGCCGACAACCTCTTAGAGAAACTGAGGGAAATCATCGCCCAGTGGCTTACCCCACTTAGACTCTCCTGGGGATTTGTGATATCTGACAACGCCACCAATATTGTGCGGGCATTACATCTGGGCAAATTCCAGCACGTCCCATGTTTTGCTAACACAATAAACTTGGTGGTGCAGAATTTTCTGAAAAGCGACAGGGGCGTGCAGGAGACGCTTTGGGTGGCCCGAAAAATTTCAGGCCACTTTCGCCACTCAGCGACTGCGTGCCGAAGACTGGAGTGCCAACAAACACTCTTGAACCTGCCCCGCCATCACCTGAAGCAAGAGGTTGTGACGCGGTGGAACTCAACCCTCTATATGCTTCAGAGGATGGAGGAGCAGCAAAAGGCCATTCAAGCCTATACATCTACCTATGACATAGGCAAAGGAGGGGGTATGCACCTGACTCAAGCGCAGTGGAGAATGATTTCCGTGTTGTGCAAGGTTCTCCAGCCCTTCGAACTTGCCACACGTGAAGTCAGTTCAGACACTGCCAGCTTGAGTCAGGTCATTCCCCTCATCAGGCTTTTGCAGAAGCAGCTGGAGAAAGTAAAGGAGGAGCTAAGACGGAGCGATTCCGCTCGGCATGTGGGACTTGTGGATGAAGCCCTTCATTCGCTTTGCCAGGATTCCAGGGTGGTCAATCTGTTGAAATCAGACCACTACATTTTGGCCACCGTGCTCGATCCTAGGTTTAAAGCCTATGTGGTGTCTCTCTTTCCGGCCGACACAAGCCTGCAGAGGTGCAAAGACCTGCTGGTGAACACACTGTCAGCTGAAGCGGAAGGTGACACGTCAACAGCTCCTTCTTCATTTTCTCCCGCAACTGGGGCTGCCAGGAAAAAACTTAGGTATCCTAAGCAACCCGCTGGCGGTGATGCAGGGCAGGCAGGACCAAGTTTGGACATCTGGTCCGGACTGAAGGACCTGGCAACAATTTCTGACATGTCTACTGTCACTGCATATGATACTGTCACCATTGACAGAATGGTGGAGAATTACATCGGTGACAGCATCCAAGTAGGCATGTCAGACAGTCCATACCTGTACTGGCAGGAAAAAGAGGCAATTTGGAGGCCCCTGTACAAACTGGCTCTATTTTACCTGAGTTGCCCCCCTCCAGTGTGTACTCCGAAAGAGTGTTTAGTGCAGCCGGGAACCTTGTCAGCGAAAGGCGTAGGAGGTTGCTTCCACAGAATGTGGAGAAGATGATGTTCATCAAAATGAATTATCAGCTCCGCCAGGGAGACCAGCCTCCAGAACGTACAGAGGGACCTGTGGTGGTGGATTCAAGTGGGGACGAGTTAATACTTTGTGAGGATGAGGATGTACACACTGAAGAGGGTGAGGAATCGGTGGATGAGGAGGATGAGGATGACATCTTGCCTCCGTAGAGCCAGTTTGTGCAGGGACACATTAATTGCCAGCTTGTTTTGTGGGGGCCCAAACGAACCAATAATTTCAGCCACAGTTGTGTGGCAGACCCTGGCGCTGAAATGATTGGTTTGTTAAAGTGTGCATGTCCTGTTTATACATCATAAGGGTGGGTGGGAGGGCCCAAGGACAATTCCATCTTGCACCTCTTTTTTTTCTTTGCATTATGTACAGTTTGGGGCCTAGTTTTTCAAACTGCCATCCTGTCTGCCACTGCAGTATCACGCCTAGATGGGTCACGTGTTTGTGCCGCCCACTCGTGTCGCTTAGCATAGTCATCCAGCTACCTTGGTGCAACCTTTTGGACATAAAAACACTATTGTGAGGTGTGAGGTGTTCAGAATAGACTGGAAATGAGTGGAAATTAAGGTTATTGAGGTTAATAATAGCATAGGAGCAGAAAAACCTACAAATCCTGTGATTTTAGCTGTTTTTATGCTTTTTTTCAAAAAAATACAGATCCAAAACACAAAACCCAGAACCCAAAACACGGAAGGGTGGTTTTGGCAAAACCAATCCAGATCCAAAACACGAAGAAAGATCCAGATCCAAAACCAAAACACAAAACACGAAAAGTGGCCGGTGCACACCCCTAATATATATATATATTAGGGGTGTGCACCGGCCACTTTTCGTAAACTTTAATAACCTTGCGGCTCCCACCATTGACTACAATGGAGGCAGCCGTTCATTGGCTGAGAGACGGGAGATGACCTCTCCCAGCCAATGAACGCTTAGCAGCGGGGTTTCCATGGTGATACCCTGCCACTAAGCTCTCATTCGGGAAGTACCGTTCTATAGAACGGTACTAAGTTCGTGGATCGCGTTTTCGTTTTTGTTTTTGCCAAGTCCGAGGATGCCTACTTTGGAACGAAGAGGACAGAACCTCGCATAGGAGATGGAGAGTATGTTTTTTTTCACAGGTCCCCTATGGATACTTTACCGGACAAGTGGACTGATGCTACAGGTTACATAGGTGAGTATGTGTACATGTGTGTGTGTGTATGTATGTTTAATAAACTTATACTGTCACGGTGAACTACAGGTACTAGTGGGCCCTTAATGCCCTGCATGCTGGTACTTGTGGTTCTCCAAGTACCAGCATGCGGGGCAGGCTTGCTGGGACTTGCAGTTCTACTTGTAAAGACAATGTTTGATATTCTTTATTTACACCACACCACACAATCAACCCGCCACCCACCGCCACCAGGGGTGGCGGGGATAGCCCCGGGCTATCAGCCTGGGCCTGGGGTGCCCTGGAGAGGGTGACCCCTTTATTGGGGGGGTCCCCAGCTCTCCAGGGATCCCCAGCCTGGGCTGACTAGCGGTCAGGGCTGATGCTGCGGCTGGGGGGCCCTGTGAAAGGGCTCCCCTGGCTGTGGCATCAGCCCCCCGCTAGAAAAAGTCCAGTGCTGGTTCTGGAACATACAGGGGAACCCTACTCATTTTTTTCCCCTGTATTTCCAGAACCAGGACCGGATCAGAGCCCAGAGCTGGTTGCGCAGAATACGGGGGACCCCTACGTCGTTTGTTCCCCGTATTTTGGCAACCACCGCTGGTTCTGACTAGCCCGGTGCTGGTTGTGCTTAAGTACAGGGGACCCCTACGTCGTTTGTCCCCTGTATTTAAGCACACCCAGCACTGGGTCACTAATGCCCGGGGCTGGTTGCTCTTTTTTTTGGGGGGGGGGGGGGCACGCCATTGTTTTCTTTTTTTACACAGGTTTTTTTTTTTTTTTTTACCACAGCAGCACAGACGGGTCTCACGGACCCGTCAGTGCTCTGTGTCAATGACACAGATGCAAGTAGCACGGATCTCCTGGTCCGTGCGTGCATCTGTGTCATTGAAATACACAGCAGCACAGACGGGTCTCACTGACCCATCTGTGCTCTGTGTCACTCACTGTCAATCACACAGATGCATGTAGCACGGATCTCACGAGTCCGTGCTACATGCAAATGAGCACCATAATGCTGATTGGCTGAGAGCCGTGACAGGCGGCTCTGTCAGCCAATCAGCACTTTGCCCATTAAAGGCAAAGGCATTTTTTTTTAAATGGCCGCTCGAGGCAAAACCTCGAGATCCGACAGCAGATCTCGAGGTTTTGCCTCGGGAGAGGGATCCGGGGCAGACAGGGAGATCCGAGCTTGGTCTCGGATCGCCCCGGATCCCCGAAGTTCGGGTGGGTTCGGTTCTCAGGGAACCGAACCCGCTCATCCCTAATATATATATATATATATATATATATATATATAAAGTGTGCGACTCGGCACACGCAGTAAGGACATGGGCCGTAATGTTTTAAACATTTGCCAGTATCTCCAGGGTGTTGACCATCACTAATGCTGGGCATACACCATACAATTATCTGGCTGATTTGCACGATGTCAGCCAGCTAACTGCACAGTGTATGTGGGCGGCCAATCAGGAAATATTGATCGGTTGGACATGCCGGATCGTCCAGCATACCAGTTCGAGACAATATTTTCAAAGTGAAAGTTGGCCGCGACCAGCCGATGGACATTTCCCCTGTTCCTTTATACGTAAGGAACGGGGAAATGTCTCCTCCCCAGGGGAGGAGCACAGATATCAGGGCCCATACACTGAGCTATCTCAGTCTGACAGGCATTTTATCTGAATGTGTATGCCCAGCATAAGTTGCAGATGCAATTTGTTTGTTAAGTAGACGTGACCGCAGCAAATGAAAATGTACATTTTCAGGTCTATTTAATAAATAGGCCCCTCAGACTGTAATTTATTGCAGTGCAAAACCTTACTCTTTGACATAATTCACTAAAGTTTATTAAACATATCTTAAATTGTAGGTATATTAATTTTTGGTTTACTTATCTTAAGCCAAAAAAATATTATTGACAAAAAAGTTCCCATTAATGCAGACCATCCAGTACCAAGTGATCTGCCCTCATTTCCTATTTCATTTACCTTGGCTTAATTACTGTAGTTCCTGCAAACTTTTTCCAACATCATTTAAACAGATCTGCCCAGTTGGGATTAGAGCATTTTGCTGCAATATGTAACATTGAAGAGTGGGGTATGTGTCATGCTTTCTTATGCTGCCCATCCACTAGGCGATTAAACCTAGCGATGGAGCGATAACAACGGTCGTTATCGCTCCATCGCTTGGTAATTGCCCACAAATCGGGCAGTAAATGTTAAAAGCGACCAGCGATGCGTGCGCCCGCTGGTCGTTTTTAACATCAATCATCGCCCGAACATGACTGTCAACCTGACGACTGCTGTCAGGTTGCTATGTTCGGGGATGATTGATCAATACACTGAACGTCTGAACGTTCAGTGTATGTAGTTCACCCCGCGGGAGACGACGGCGTCGTAATTGTGCCGTCGTACCCTGCATGGATGGGCAGCTTTATTGTGATTTTAGTTTTCATGAAAATCTGACTAATAGATATCTTCTGTTGTTTGCAAACCGTTTTGTTGTGGAAAACAGTGTTCTTGCAAAATTAAAATAGACAGTTAATGAGAGTTTCAAGAACTGATTTCCTGCTTGTTCCTGCTGAAAAATAGCACCAGATATACCTATTTGAATTGCAGAATGTAGTCTAAGAGCCGTATTCAATTTGAGCCGAGCCACGACTTCACCTGTTTTGTAGGCGTTAAAGTTTCACGCGCGTGCACGCTTTACCCCGTATTCAATTTCAAAGTACGCTTAAACGGCACCTGGCGATACTGTAACTAGCGGAAAGTACTGTCATTTTTGGGGAAATCAGCTTGTCACCCCCCCAAATGATGCTCTGACATGGGGGTTCACTATGGTACCCCCGATTTGGCTCGCTGAAGGCATTTGGGGCTCTATTTACTACAATCTGCATATTGAATGCAGATTGTAGTGTGATATTAACGACTGAATTCGCATTGCGAATTCAGGCAATATCACAGGGATTTACTACAAATCCCTTGCAGGGACAGAGCTTGCGATAAAACTCTGTCCCTGAGAATCCCATCCAGAGCCTTAACACGGTATTTTTGCAAAAAATACAGTGAATAAGTGCCCGCGCATGCGCCGACCGGTCGCTGCTGCTACCCCCCTGGTGCTAAGCCCCGCCCCCAGTGCTAAGCCCCGCCCCTGCGATCGTGGACCCCACCGCGACCCCCCTCTCCCTTATTACCTGCATGCTCCAGGCCTCCGGTGATGTTCTCCATTCCTCCGGTCAGGTGATCTCCCATACTGCACGGAGACCCGATCACCTGATGACCGGGCAGCAGTGCACTATGGGAGACCAGCTGACCGGAGGGGAGTCATCACCGGAGGCCCGATCACCGGTCCCTGGAGTCAGGTAAGTACATTTTTTTTTACTATTTTTTTTTCATTTTTCTTTTACAGTAATCAGTTTGCGGTCTGTTTACACCACACAGCTGATTACTGGGACCGACTCTCGGCTCTGCTCTCCCCGTTAGAGCAGAGTGGGAGTCCGGTAACCGGGGGAGACCCTGGATAATGCCACCTCCAGGTAGCGTTATTATCACAGGGCTTTCCCCGATAATTTTTCACATTTTATTTTTAGTAACTCTGGCCGGATCACATTTCCCATTACAGTTATGGGAAATGCGATCTGTTTACTAAAAATAAGTGATACATAGGGGTTGGAGTAGAATTTTACGAATTCTACTCCAATTGCCCTGTAATAACTATAGGTGATACTAAAATAATGTGAAAAGGGTGTGAAAACACCCTTTTTCACTTTATTTTAGTCAAAATAATGTAAATAAATAGAGCCCTTGGTGTTTTTAAATGGGCTCAATACCTGCTAAATAGCGTTTTTCTATACCTGATGCAGAATAGTATTTAGGAGTATTTTTTCCAGAAAATAAGTTATCCCAGCAAATTTGGGGTACTTGAAAATGGGGGTCAGCATATTTAAAGTTGAAAAAGTCAACTTGAAAAAATCATGAAAAATCCACCTGCCGCAAACACCTGCAATCTAAAAAACACTTGGGGCATACTTGGGGACCCCCCCAGAGTCAAGTTCGCTAGTTTTTAAGTTTTTACCCCAAAATATTTTTATTTTGCCCCCTTTTTCAAAGTCAAATTTTGGGGTGTCCTTAAGTGTTTTTTTACACAGATTACCTTTGGGGGACTGTCTGAAGGCTGCATGGGGGTTCCCGAAACGTTGCACACCAAAACCCCAATTCTGCACTTTTTTCCGCCTGCCATTCATAGGCGAAACTTTACCGCCTATTACATTGCATTGACTTTCCGCCTAGGCAGAAAGTCTTTCAAATTGACTACAGGGTAAAACCAAACCAGGCGATAATGACGTCATCGGCGGTAACTTAACGCGGATCCGGACTTAACGCTTCAAATTGAATACGGGCCTAAAGCTGCATACACACGTAAAGATTTTCTGTCCAACCATCCAACTAGTTGATTGGTTGGAATGAAAATCTGGTAAGGTATGAAAGCAAATGACAATCAGCAATTTGCTCCCAAACGCCGGAAAATGGACAATAACTGTTGTTTGAACAAATTGTTTAGATCAAACATTTAACAAACTTGTCTGAACGTCCATTTTCATCTGTTTTCTGGCATTTAGGAGCAAATTGCTGATCATCAGTTACTCCCATACGTTACCAGATTTTCATTCCAACCAATCGGCTAGTTGGATGGTTGGACAGAAAATCTTTCCGTGTGTATGCAGCTTAACTGTTTTTTTTTAAATAAGACAACAAAGTAATTTTAGAATTTCAGTGATGTCTTTTCCTAGAAAGATCATCTGTGAGCCCATCTCAGCTGAGTTTCATTAAAAGTACAGCTCCCAGTATGTTATCCAGCTATTACTAGGTATATGCAGAATTCATTTGCATTATATTTTTAGCCTACAGCAACGGATCACTGTGTATATTACAGTGGAAGATCCAGTAGTATTTTTACTTAATTTAGACATAGCCTATTAAAATTCTTTGAATAAGCTACAGTGTGTAGTATTAATTTTATTTACTGTCTGCTATAAATAAAATAGTGACATTCTGTACTGCAGGGATGAATTATGAAACACATCCAGGGACAGGGGCTCCAATAGGATCCTGTCACTTTGATGTGTAAAGTAAAGTGATTGCAGCAGTAATCACTTTACTTTGAGCTATGAGACCTCTGGCTGTATACTGCACATGCACTATCATCAGAACAGGGGTGCCGAGAGGGCGGGGAGTGGGTATTAGTTACCCGGGCTTGCTGGAGAGGCACACAGCTCTCCCTCCCCAGCGCGCAAAAAGGTTTTTTTCTAAGGGGCCTGACCACGCCTCCCACAATTAGGCCTGACCGGCTCTCTATGGCCCTGCATCAGACCACTTATGTGTGAGTGGCTATTACCGGGGAGGATCCTTCTCTTGGTAAAATCTGTGATATATAGCCTTTAGGCTACAGTGAGTCTTCCTAGGAAAAAAAAAGAAAACATTTCAATAGTGTTCTTGTAAATACCTCATGTCCTCCCCAAACCAGCACAAAAACAGCTCCATACAAAGAAGTTCAGATAACAGAGATAGGGGCTGGTTCTGAGTCGTCATCCACATTTATGTATTTTACTATAGTCGCGTCTGAAACTTTATACCAATGCTAGTAACAGCCCTTCATCTGCTGTACAGCCATGCATCTGAATGCACAAGGGCTGGGATGCCCACTGTGAGCAGTTGCAATCATCAGATAGCACCTTCCAGACTTGCATCTGCCCCATGCTATGTGCAGAATCTCTGTCAGATTATGGCCTCCGATGTACGTGATTAAGTTTCTGGGTCCTCATCCACTCATACAACACGCCTGTGACAATCCCATAACATGCCCATAATACAGAATATCTTCATGCATCTAAATAGCCACCTCCCAGTTACCTCACAAGAGCGGCCATTATGCAGAGTTGGTCGGTCCTACAACTCTGTGCACATACACCGTTGGACACATACACAGTGTAACCTTTTAGGGATTTAGACGCAATGTACAGTTGAAAAAACTTTGCACGAACATCAACATTGCGGCAGTAGAAAAGGACCTTGCGTTACTCCCCCAGTATGCATCACATTGGGGGCATGACCGAGCATATCAATCCCTTGCTTATATGGCTGGGAGCAAGGTCGATGCTAGGTGTCTCTGCACCCAGCGCCATCCCATACTTCTCCTCTGCTCGCTCCTTCCCTGTGTCCTCCCCCTAACCATAAAATAATAGCTGCAGCAGGTGGGTGGACGGCGGGAATTTTCTTCAGCCAGACCCTGTGCAGCCGCACTGACAGAACGTGTCATTAGCCGGCCCTGGCTGGGAACATGCTTTCTGAGTTGCTAGGCAGCCCCTAGCCTCTTTCTCTACATTCACCACCACAGCGCAGTGGTGAGAAAGTGCCCTCCCATCCTCCCTCATTCCACCGGGGATAAAATCACCTTCATGACTTTCATGCTTCATAATCAAATCACAAAACAGCAGAAGAGACACTGTATGATACAGAAATCATTCTACATTTTGCTGAGGAACAGTTAAGAATGGCAGCATGCTGCTACCATCCAAACGGTACTTACTCCTTATTTGGCTACAGAGATACAGGAGTTCTGTAGACTACCAAAGAACTTAATGGATGAACAAAAAGACCTTATATGGTCTCTCAGCCAATCATGTATACAGGGCTGCCTCAAGGCCTGTTACAGCTAAGCACCCGCACAAGGATGCCACTGCCATCTCATAATGGGCACAGTGTGGAGGCCGCCAGGACCCACGCCTACCACTCCTTATCCTTGTAGCTAGGCCGGGCAGCGCTGGGTTCTTCTGGGCTGGGTGTGACCCTACAGACAATTTCTTATGGATTCGCAATAGTGAAAATATGCAAATGCCTGGTGCAGTATTCACCTTCTGTAATAGCGTGTGACAGACTGAGTAAACCCTGAGATGCCCGCTTCCATTATCTGAGCACAGTGCAAATCCGCTGGTAGTTAAGAACACTCCACCATTGATGCACAATAGACCCCTTGCGCAGCCAATGGGTTGCTCAGTGTATCCACCTCAAATCCCTCAACTCTGTGGCTGCAGTGCTGTGAAAAAGAACGCAGCCACATGCATTAACACGTCCATGACACTCCCATAAGACAGCAATCTTTGCGGTCACTTCAGGTCATCTCCCAGAAATGCCCATGGGCACAGTGTAGAGGCCGCCAGGACCCACGCCTACCACTCCTTATCCTTGTAGTCAGGCCGGGCAGCGCTGGGTTCTCTCGGGCTGGGTGTGACCCTACAGACAATGATGAGGGGCTCAGGACTGAGGACGGTGTTGAGGATCTGTGGACGGTGATGAGGTGCTAAGGGGCGGAGATGGTAAGGGCATTTTTTTTTTCTGGCTGTGGGTGCAATGAATCAATGTATTTTAATTTCTGTGGGGGTAATCATTAAATCTATGTGTTTTTATTTGTTTTCCCTGTGGCGGCCAATGTGTGTTTTTTTTTCCTGTTGAGGACTATGGGCTCTATTTATTAACGTTATTTTTATTAAAATAAAGTGTTTTCACACCCTTTCCCATTATTTTAGTGTCACCTATAGTTATTAAAGGGCAATTGGAGTAGAATTCGTAAAATTCTACTCCAACCCCTAAGTATAATTGTAATGGGAAATGTGATCCGACCAAAGTTACTAAAAATAAATTGTAAAAAAATATCGGGGAAAGCCCTGTGATAATAACGCCACCTGGAGGTGGCATTATCCAGGGTCTCCCCCGGTGTCCGGCCTCCTGCCCTGCTCTAACGGGGAGAGCAGATCCGGGAGTCGGTCCCAGTAATCAGCTGTGTGGTCTAAACAGACCGCAAGCTGATCACTGCAAAAAAAAAATTGGTAAAATTTTTTTTACTTACCTGACTCCAGGGACCGGTGATCGGGCCTCCGGTGATGACTCCCCTCCGGTCAGCTGGTCTTCCATAGTGCACTGCTGCCCGGTCATCAGGTGATTGGGTCCCAGTGTAGTATGGGAGATCACCTGACCGGAGGCATGGAGAACATCACCCGAGGCCCGGCACATACAGGTAAGTGTAATTAAGGGAGAGGGGGGGTCGCAATGCGAATTCAGTCGATAATATCACACTACAATCTGCCTTCAATATGCGGATTGTAGTAAATAGAGCCCAATGTGTGTGTTCTTTTTTTTTCATGTGGGAACCAATGAGTTTAATTTTTTTCCTGTTGGGGTGAATGTATTTTTTTTCATGTGGGGGCTTAATGTGTGTTTTTTTGTGAGGGCTTCACATCTTGGAATTTTTTTGTTTTTCTTCTATGGAAAACTGTGTTTTATTGCATGTATTTTGTCCTGAAATATGTATGTATGGCATCCTCACAACATACACAAAATAGGATTTCAAATTCTTTAGACTGCATTACACCAGTCTACAGGGATGGAGAGACATGATTCTAGCTGGGAAGCTACATATTTCTCATGCGATTCCCTCCACCTTCCTGATCCCTACCATTTCCCTCCCTCTCCCCTTACTCAATTTGAACCGGAGGTTAGGAGGGTGGGCAGGGTTTTATACTCTGCACCGTGAAGGGTGCCTAGCGCCCTACACGCCAGCGGACCATGCTTAATGGTTGGGCCAATGCTGCCAGTCTAGTCCAAATGACCACTTCAGGCAGTACGTTAACGGCACTTGTCAGAGGACTGTGGATTCTGCCCAATTGCACCATATACTGCTGGCCCGTTTACTATTAAAAAAAATTGACAGAGAAAACCCAAACTAGCACACCACCTACATCAACGCTAGCATCCGTCTACATCAGTGATTTTCAACCTTTTCAACTCGAGGCACACTACACAAGATTTTAAAATTGCCAAGGCACACTATCCAGCGATGCGGTGTGCGTAACCAATGGAAAAACAAACATTGGCTCCCACGTAAAAATATACACACATATTGGCCACCACAGGAATAGAACACACTACATCGGCCTCCACAGGAATAGAACACACTACATCGGCCTCCACAGGAATAGAACACACTACATTGGCCTCCACAGGAATAAAACACACTACATTAGCCTCCACAGGAATAAAACACACTATATTGACCTCCTCAGGAATAAAACACACTACATTGGCCTCCACAGGAATAAAACACACTACACTACAAGTGCGCTGAGCTGACCGCCGCGACACACTTGACAACCACTTGCGGCACACTAGTGTGCCACGGCACAGTGGTTGAAAAACGCTGGTCTAGATGCAGTTTTTGTACCGTTGGGGATGTGGAAGAGAACTCTTTAGGGGTTCAGATGCTGAGGAACCTTCCAAAATGCACAAGTAGAGCAGTGTTTCTGCATGTTTGATAACCAATGTTGATATCAAGCATTGACAACAATTAAAAAAATAGCTTAAGCACCCAAATATTTTTTTTTAGAGGTGGACACAATTCATGTAAGGCTGCGATTTCTTGTGGATTCGCAATAGCGAAAATATGCAAATGCCAGGTACAGTATTCACCTTCTGTAATACCGTGTGACAGACTGAGTAAACCCTGAGATGCCCGCTTCCATTATCTGAGCACAGTGCAAATCCGCTGGTAGTTAAGAACACTCCACCATCGATGCACCATAGACCCCTTGCGCAGCCAATGGGTTGCTCAGTGTATCCATCTCAAATCCCTCAACAATTGGCCTCTGTGGCTGCAGTGCTGTGAAAAAGAACGCAGCCACATGCATTAACGCGTCTATGACACTCCCATAAGACAGCAATCTTTGCGGGACTTCAGGTCATCTCCCAGAAATGCCCATGATTCGCAGTGGCCTTTTCTAATGATAGCTATCCTGTACGCAACTGCGACTGATATCATACAGTTAGGTTTGTGCATTTGCAGTTTCTTTGACCTTCTACTCATGCACAGTAGTAAAACATTGCTCAACTGCGCAAAACATCAGCACTGCGTCCTCTGAATAAGGCCCTATATTTTGAAAGGAACAGATCATTTTTACCCCTTCTATTTATAACAACTAGCATAATGCTGACTGTCTCAGGTAATAGGTATGTTAAAGCCTATTTGATGTAAGGTTGAGTTGACTCTATGGGTCCCACAGCAATTTGCTGGTCATTTTTTAAATAGAAAGTAAAAAATGGACCTGGCCAACCACTGATATACTATCTCCTGTGGGTGTATTCTGGCCTGGGCATGTCCAGTAACAACTCACTGGGCCTGATTCAGCTTAGGACGGAATTACAAAGCAGCTTTGCAATTCTGTCCTCGCAATTATGGTAATGCAGCAGAAGGCATCACGCCCCCTGCATGCATTACTTATCCACGCTACGTTAGAACATCGGCCGGCTAAGTGACCCATTTATTATTATTATAGCTATAGTGGGGTCATATTTTTTTAATAAATACAGTGGTTCACTAGACCCGTGATCTCCTACTGTTTCATTTCATGCACTTATACTTTCCATACAACCACTTGTAAATTCCACTTTCACCACTGGATATAGATATAGTAATTTGAAGATCATATATTTCTGACCATTTTGAGAAGGGTAGAGAGTGACAGAATAGGCACTTTTTTGTCTACTTAATTTTCTGAGTAATAATCTTATGGAAAACTAAAACATAGAGGGAAATTTATCAAATATTGGAGAAAGTTAAAGGGCCTGATTCACTATGGATCGAAACTGCGATTGCAAGAGTGATTACGCACGCAGTCCAACTGCGATACTATGCTAATCCATTACGATCGATGTGCCATTGCAGCACTACACAAGGACGCCCACTTTACCTTACACAGATCCGTAATGTTTAGCAAGACTGCAAAACCATTGGTAACATTGAGTACAATCGCAGTTTCACGCACACTTGCACAAGCTCTGACCTTACTCAGGAATTGCTAACTTCATGCCGATGTTTCAGAGTCTTAGCTCTTGATAGAAGAGCTGAAACTCTGAAATGTTGGCATTTGAATGCTGGTCCAAGCGTGTTTTTTTCTATTTAGTAGCCGGTTCTATCTGTTTTGTATGCTATTATAGGAAGGGCACAGTGAACACAGGAGTGCCGGGCATATTTTTGTTTATATACAGTATATATATATATATATATATATATATTAGGGGTGAGCGGGTTCGGATTTCTGAAATCCGAACCCCCCCGAGCCCCCCCGATCCGAGTCCGATCCGAGTCAGGCTCGACTTTTCCCGCCTGACTCGGATTCTGAAATCGAGGCAAAACGTCATCTTCCCGCCTTCCGAGTCTCGCGGGTTTTGGATCCTATATAAGGTACCCACGTCGGCGCCATTTTCTCACTCGGCTGTGGACAGTGAAGAGGGAGGGTGGGAGTTAGGGCTGTGTAGTGTAGTGTAGTGTAGTGCTGCTGTTGTCCACTACTTCAAAGTCCATAGGGGCTGGCTGTGTTGTGCTGTGCTGCTGTTGTTAATAGGGGCTGTGTCCACTACTTCAAAGTCCATAGGGGCTGGCTGGACTGTGTTGTGCAGTCAGTTCTCCATAGGGGCTGTGTCCACTCCAAAGTCCTGTGCAGTGTCCCAGTCCTAAAGAGGTGCTGTAGTGTTGTCCAGGGGGTGCTCTGTCCATCAGGGGTGCTCCCCCCAAGTGCTAAAAATATAATAGATTTTCTGTGTTTGTGAATTGTGTGCGCAGTAGCCGCACGTGCATCAACAAAGTAGTGCCAAGCGTGCGCCTGTGTCATAAGTAAAGGGCCGGCTGGCTTGACCGTTAAAGGGTGCTGTAACCCCCGAAAGTACACTCCAGTCCAAACCAAAAAAAAATTATTTTCTGTGTTTGTGAATTGTGTGCGCAGTAGCCGCACGTGCATCAACACAGTAGTGCCAAGCGTGCGCCTGTGTCATAAGTAAAGGGCCGGCTGGCTTGACCGTTAAGGGTGCTGTAACCCCCGAAAGTACACTCCAGTCCAAACCAAAAAAAAAATTATTTTCTGTGTTTGTGAATTGTGTGCGCAGTAGCCGCACGTGCATCAACAAAGTAGTGCCAAGCGTGCGCCTGTGTCATAAGTAAAGGGCCGGCTGGCTTGACCGTTAAAGGGTGCTGTAACCCCCGAAAGTACACTCCAGTCCAAACCAAAAAAAAATTATTTTCTGTGTTTGTGAATTGTGTGCGCAGTAGCCGCACGTGCATCAACAAAGTAGTGCCAAGCGTGCGCCTGTGTCATAAGTAAAGGGCCGGCTGGCTTGACCGTTAAGGGTGCTGTAACCCCCGAAAGTACACTCCAGTCCAAACCAAAAAAAAAATTATTTTCTGTGTTTGTGAATTGTGTGCGCAGTAGCCGCACGTGCATCAACAAAGTAGTGCCAAGCGTGCGCCTGTGTCATAAGTAAAGGGCCGGCTGGCTTGACCGTTAAGGGTGCTGTAACCCCCGAAAGTACACTCCAGTCCAAACCAAAAAAAAATTATTTTCTGTGTTTGTGAATTGTGTGCGCAGTAGCCGCACGTGCATCAACAAAGTAGTGCCAAGCGTGCGCCTGTGTCATAAGTAAAGGGCCGGCTGGCTTGACCGTTAAGGGTGCTGTAACCCCCGAAAGTACACTCCAGTCCAAACCAAAAAAAAAATTATTTTCTGTGTTTGTGAATTGTGTGCGCAGTAGCCGCACGTGCATCAACAAAGTAGTGCCAAGCGTGCACCTGTGTCATAAGTAAAGGGCCGGCTGGCTTGACCGTTAAGGGTGCTGTAACCCCCGAAAGTACACTCCAGTCCAAACCAAAAAAAAAATTATTTTCTGTGTTTGTGAATTGTGTGCGCAGTAGCCGCACGTGCATCAACAAAGTAGTGCCAAGCGTGCGCCTGTGTCGTAAGTAAAGGGCCGGCTGGCTTGACCGTTAAAGGGTGCTGTAACCCCCAAAGTACACTCCAGTCCAAACCAAAAAAAAAATTATTTTCTGTGTTTGTGAATTGTGTGCGCAGTAGCCGCACGTGCATCAACAAAGTAGTGCCAAGCGTGCGCCTGTGTCATAAGTAAAGGGCCGGCTGGCTTGACCGTTAAAGGGTGCTGTAACCCCCGAAAGTACACTCCAGTCCAAACCAAAAAAAAATTATTTTCTGTGTTTGTGAATTGTGTGCGCAGTAGCCGCACGTGCATCAACAAAGTAGTGCCAAGCGTGCGCCTGTGTCATAAGTAAAGGGCCGGCTGGCTTGACCGTTAAAGGGTGCTGTAACCCCCGAAAGTACACTCCAGTCCAAACCAAAAAAAAATTATTTTCTGTGTTTGTGAATTGTGTGCGCAGTAGCCGCACGTGCATCAACAAAGTAGTGCCAAGCGTGCGCCTGTGTCATAAGTAAAGGGCCGGCTGGCTTGACCGTTAAAGGGTGCTGTAACCCACAAAGTACACTCCAGTCCAAACCAAAAAAAAATTATTTTCTGTGTTTGTGAATTGTGTGCGCAGTAGCCGCACGTGCATCAACAAAGTAGTGCCAAGCGTGCGCCTGTGTCATAAGTAAAGGGCCGGCTGGCTTGACCGTTAAAGGGTGCTGTAACCCACAAAGTACACTCCAGTCCAAACCCAAAAAAAAATTATTTTCTGTGTTTAGCCGCACGTATATATCAAATCGATATAACATAAATGGAGGACCAAACTTTCTCCGATAAAAATAAAATAGAGAAAGATCAAGAACCACTTCCTCCTAGTGCTGAAGCTGCTGCCACTAGTCATGACATAGACGATAACATGCCATCAACGTCGTCTGCCAAGGCCGATGCCCAATGTCATAGTAGAGGGCACATACAATCCCAAATGGCAAAGTTCAGGAAAATGACCTTGAAAAAGACATTTAAATCAGCTGAAGAGAAACGTAAACTTGCCAATATGCCATTTACGACACGGAGTGGCAAGGAACGGCTAAGGTCGATCCCTAGTATGTTCATGACTAGTGGTTCAGCTTCACATGACGATGGAAGCCCTCCTCCCACTAAAAAAATCAAAAGAGTTAAGCTGGCAAAAGCACAGCGAAGAACTGTGCTTTCTAAGAAGATATCACAAATCCCCAAGGAGAGTCCAAGTGTGGTGGTGGTTGCGATGCCTGACCTTCCCAGCACTGGACGGGAAGAGGTGGCTCTTTCCACCATTTGCACGCCCCCTGCAAGTGCTGAAAGGAGCACCCACAGTCCACTTGCTGATATGCAAATTGAAGATGTCACTGTTGAAGTACAACAGGATGAGGATACTGGTGTAGCTGGCGCTGAGGAGGAAGTTGGCGAGGAGGATTCTGATGGTGATGTGGTTTGTTTAAATCAGGCTCCGGGGGAGACAGTTGTTGTCCGTGGGATGAAAAAGCCCATCACGGTCATGCCTGGGCAGAAGACCAAACATTCCACCTCTTTGGTCTGGCAATATTTCTATCCAAATCCGGACAACAACTGTCTTGCCATATGTACCATATGTAAAGGTGAAATAAGTAGGGGTAGGGACGTCAACCACCTAGGAACATCCTCCCTTATACGGCACCTGCAGCGCGTTCATAAAAAGTTACTGTCAAGTTCAGAAACTTTGGCTAAGACCGTAAGCAGTCCAGGGACACCTAAATCCCGTTGTCCTGTTGTATCCAAGCGCCTGCAAACCACACCGTCAACTCCCTCCTCGTCAATTTCCTCCTTAGTTAGGATCGGAAGTAGTCCTGCAGGCCATGTCACTGGCATGACTGACTCTCCTATCCGGGATTCCTCCGGAGGATCCTGCATTGCTACGCCTACTGCTGCCGCTGCTGCTGTTGCTGCTGCTGGGAGTCGTTCATCATCCCAGAGAGGAAGTAGGAACACCACTACTTTTACTAAACAATTGACCCTCCAACAGTCCTTAGCGAGGAGGATGAAGTACGACAGCAGTCATCCTGAAGCAAAACGTATAACTGAGGCCTTGACTGCTATGTTGGTGTTAGACGTGCGTCCGGTATCCGCCATTAGTGCAGTGGGATTTAGGCAATTGATGGAGGTAGTGTGTCCCCGGTTCCAAATCCCGTCTAGATTCCACTTCACTAGGCAGGCGATACCGAGACTGTACAGAAACGTCAGAAAAAGTGTCCTCAGTGTCCTGAAAAATGTCGTTGTACACAATGTCCACTTAACCACGGACATGTGGACAAGTGGAACAGGGCAGACTAAGGACTATATGACTGTGACAGCCCACTGGGTAGATGTATCACCTTACGCAGCAACAGCAGCAGCGTCACCAGTAGCAGCATCTCAGAAATGCCAGCTCGTTACAAGGCAGGCTACGCTGTGTATCACCGGTTTCAGTAAGAGGCACACCGCCGACAACCTCTTAGAGAAACTGAGGGAAATCATCGCCCAGTGGCTTACCCCACTTAGACTCTCCTGGGGATTTGTGATATCTGACAACGCCACCAATATTGTGCGGGCATTACATCTGGGCAAATTCCAGCACGTCCCATGTTTTGCTCACACAATAAACTTGGTGGTGCAGAATTTTCTGAAAAGCGACAGGGGCGTGCAGGAGACGCTTTGGGTGGCCCGAAAAATTTCTGGCCACTTTCGCCATTCAGCGACTGCGTGCCGAAGACTGGAGCGCCAGCAAACACTCTTGAACCTGCCCCGCCATCACCTGAAGCAAGAGGTTGTGACGCGGTGGAACTCAACCCTCTATATGCTTCAGAGGATGGAGGAGCAGCAAAAGGCCATACAAGCCTATACATCCACCTATGACATAGGCAAAGGAGGGGGTATGCACCTGACTCAAGCGCAGTGGAGAATGATTTCCGTGTTGTGCAAGGTTCTCCAGCCCTTCGAACTTGCCACACGTGAAGTCAGTTCAGACACTGCCAGCTTGAGTCAGGTCATTCCCCTCATCAGGCTTTTGCAGAAGCAGCTGGAGAAAGTGAAGGAGGAGCTAAGACGGAGCGATTCCGCTCGGCATGTGGGACTTGTGGATGAAGCCCTTCATTCGCTTTGCCAGGATTCCAGGGTGGTCAATCTGTTGAAATCAGACCACTACGTTTTGGCCACCGTGCTCGATCCTAGGTTTAAAGCCTATGTGGTGTCTCTCTTTCCGGCCGACACAAGCCTGCAGAGGTGCAAAGACCTGCTGGTGAACACACTGTCAGCTGAAGCGGAACGTGACACGTCAACGGCTCCTTCTTCATTTTCTCCTGCAACTGGGGCTGCCAGGAAAAAACTTAGGTATCCTAAGCAACCCGCTGGCGGTGATGCAGGGCAGGCAGGACCAAGTTTGGACATCTGGTCCGGACTGAAGGACCTGGCAACAATTTCTGACATGTCTACTGTCACTGCATATGATACTGTCACCATTGACAGAATGGTGGAGGATTACATCGGTGACAGCATCCAAGTAGGCATGGCAGACAGTCCATACCTGTACTGGCAGGAAAAAGAGGCAATTTGGAGGCCCCTGTACAAACTGGCTCTATTTTACCTGAGTTGCCCCCCCTCCAGTGTGTACTCCGAAAGAGTGTTTAGTGCAGCCGGGAACCTTGTCAGCGAAAGGCGTAGGAGGTTGCTTCCACAGAATGTGGAGAAGATGATGTTCATCAAAATGAATTATCAGCTCTTCCAGGTAGACCAGCCTCCAGAAGGTACAGAGGGACCTGTGGTGGTGGATTCAAGTGGGGACGAGTTAATACTTTGTGAGGATGAGGATGTACACACTGAAGAGGGTGAGGAATCGGTGGATGAGGAGGATGAGGATGACATCTTGCCTCCATAGAGCCAGTTTGTGCAGGGACACATTAATTGCCAGCTTGTTTTGTGGGGGCCCAAACGAACCAATCATTTCAGCCACAGTTGTGTGGCAGACCCTGGCGCTGAAATGATTGGTTTGTTAAAGTGTGCATGTCCTGTTTATACAACATAAGGGTGGGTGGGAGGGCCCAAGGACAATTCCATCTTGCACCTCTTTTTTTTCTTTGCATTATGTACAGTTTGGGGCCTAGTTTTTCAAACTGCCATCCTGTCTGCCACTGCAGTTTCACGCCTAGATGGGTCACGTGTTTGTGCCGCCCACTCGTGTCGCTTAGCATAGTCATCCAGCTACCTCGGTGCAACGTTTTGGACATAAAAACACTATTGTGAGGTGTTCAGAATAGACTGGAAATGAGTGGAAATTAAGGTTATTGAGGTTAATAATAGCATAGGAGCAGAAAAACCTACAAATTCTGTGATTTTAGCTGTTTTTATGCTTTTTTTAAAAAAAATACAGATCCAAAACACAAAACCCAGAACCCAAAACACGGAAGGGTGGTTTTGGCAAAACCAATCCAGATCCAAAACACGAAGAAAGATCCAGATCCAAAACCAAAACACAAAACACGAAAAGTGGCCGGTGCACACCCCTAATATATATATATATATATATATATATATATATATATATATAGTCCAAATAGGTCCACACTCTCGTCTTCAATAATAAGTTGCTGGGGTGACACACCCATATGGGATCACAATAATCCTCTTCATGCACAGGACCGAAATGTTGTAACATATTTACTGAGATGCAATAAAGACATGTTTTTAAGAAGACGGGTGAGTGCTACCCCCCCTTTTTTTCTACATATATACATCTCCCTGACTCCCTGAACAGTCTAGCAATCTCCCTGATTACATCTTACCCACATTATGTAGTTGTTGTACACTTGGAAAAAAAATCACATTGGTTATAAGGCACAATGATCCCTATGGCTACAAGCATTTTCATAGAAAGATTCTCTTGGACACAGGCAAGCCCTGAAATGTACCTGTGGTTTTTTTTTTATCAAAAAGTAGATCTTAAGGGGCCTATCCATTAGCAGACTTTCTGCACGATGCGACCAAAACCAGGAGGTTTTGGTTGGAACGTGCAGAAAGTCTGTTAGTGGATAGCCGGCAAGGACCAGCGAACGTCTTTCAGTGCTGCTCAGCACCCGGCGACTTGAAGGTCTGAACGCTTTCAAAGTCTATAAATGGATAGGCCCCTTAACTAACTGCTTTTGGGCTTGTTTACATTTGGATGTAAGTCAGTTTTATGACACGCCTCTCAGATGTAGCAGTACACGCCCACTTTAGCGCTGTGCTGATAAGTGTTACTTTCACAATCTCCCTGAAATGTTTTTTCAAAAGTAGGCAAGTATGATATACCGGTATGTATGTGTGTTCACTACTGGCTAAAGAGCAACACCTTAGGAATGCAGTATAGTTTTATCAATCATTTATTTACAGAACTGACAGAAATGATTTTCACAAAAACTTTCCTCAACTTTTGAAAGACAATGCTTGCTTTGAAGTCACTACTAAGAATGTGAAGAATGCTTTGTTTTTTAAAGGACACAATAATGGACTAATATTAATAAGCCTTTCCACAGTGCTCCACACATACAGGGTTGGTAGATGATTTCAGTTAAGTTAATTTAGTTAGAAATACATTTATTGAAACCTTGTCTGTATGTGACCCTCTAAGCTTGAGTGACCTGCCCTGTAAACAGATGAAGGCCTTAGCTGAATTGAGGAAAATAATGTGCAGAAAGTCCCTGTGTTTGTACAGGTGTTTTTGGTTTCTCAACGAAACAAAATACCACCTCTTCTTGTTTTTTTGTAAGTAGTCTGTTCTTCTCATTAAGTACTGATCCATGCTGTGAAACCAGACATCAAGCATAGAAAATCATATTAGTTACAGAGCCCTGGGACCATGCACTGGGAGTTTTCACAGACTAAAATATTATACTTCACCACACTGACATAATAAATCCTTTCACAGTTGTGACGATAATGGTTCTGATGTAACTTTGTAGAAATAAGCTCTTCATCTAGTGGGAGCAGCAAATAATGGTTGAGAGGACAGAAAAGCTTACGGTATTACAATAATTAAGTAATAAAGCAGATGCCTTAAACACACCAGTGTTAATTGTAAGAGACACCACGATAGAGCATTTTGTACAGGGTGCTGCTAAAATATGGGAAAGAATGTTGTCATGTGAATCAAATTTGGATACTGTCATATTTAAGTTTTCAGAAAACTAAAGAATTGCCATTTGATTGATCAGTTTATAGCAGCATTATGTTTTAATGTCTTTGTGGTATAGGGTAATTTTCCTTAATAAAGTAGTTGGGCCATCCCCTGTAGTTGATGTCTATCATGAACAGTGAGAGTGACTCCACACAGAAAGCAATGAGTAGAGATGAGCGGTTCAGTTCTCCAGAAATCTGAATCTAACCGAATTTCGTGAATCCAGACAGATCCGAGTCGTGTTTCTGATCTCCTGGGGAAATCCGAATAAATCTGAGTTACAGTTCTGATCTTCCAGCAGTTTGGTATTCGGATTTGGATTGCCAAAATTACATGGTTTTAGCTGTTTTTAAAAACTTTTTATCATTTAAAAAAAACAAAATCCAGATCCAAAACCAAAACACTTGAGGGTGCTTTTGCAAAACCACAAACAAAACAAGAAGATAAATCCAGATCCAAAACCAAAGCATGGGGGGTCAGCGCACATCTCTAGTAATAAGTTGTACAGGGTGCAAAGCTAAAGCACATCTATGCCAATGTACTGTATTTGCAAACCAGCAAATGTATGCGCAGATTATTTTATGGGGTGTCTGGGCATGTACAAGGATATGTGCTTCTTCAACAATTAGGGACATATTCAAAGGTGGATCCTCTGTATCCACTGCTGCTTCTGTTTGCAGAGTCGCGGCAGTGATAATAGGCAAATGCTAGAATCAGCCGTAACCTGCGTCTCTGCATGCTGAAACCCCGCCGGTGGGTCTTGGCACACCACCATCGCGTGCACCGACACTTGCACCAACCCTAATGCAGATTTAGTTGAACAAGGCCTCTGTGGCTGCAGCTCTGAGTCTGAGAACGCAGCCGCTCTCAGACATGCCAATGACACTCCTATAACGCCCATGAGACATATTTTTTTGCATTCACTGCAGACCACCTCCCAGTCACCACCCAGGATTGCCCATCACTTTGCAGCCCCATTCATGATACCGTCTCTAGTGATCGCAATAGAATCATTGAGCGTACACTCTGAGTAACGAATGCACCACAGGTGTTTTCAGGACTTTTCACGTATGCGCAGTGACAAATATTCTCTCAACTTTGTGAACAGTGACATAAGGCTCTATTTACTACAATCCGCATATTGAATGCGGATTGTAGTGTGATATTACCGAGTGAATTTGCATTCCGAATTCAGGCAATATCACAGGGATTTACTACAAATCCCTTGCAGGGACAGAGCTTGCGATATAGCTCTGTCCTTGCGGATCCCATCCGCACTCTAGTCGCGGTATTTTCGGAAAAAATACAGCGACAAATCCCGCACATGCGCTGACCCACCGTCGCTGCTACCCCCACCGACGCTAAGCCCCACCCCCGCGATCGCGGACCCCCGCGACCCCCCTCCCTTCATTACACTTACCTGCATCCTCCTGGCCGCCGGTGATCTTCTCCGGGCTTCCCGATCAGGTGATCTCCCATACTGCACTGGGACCTGATCACCAGATGACCGGGCCGCAGTGCACTATGGGAGACCAGCTGACCGGAGAGGAGCCATCACCGGATGCCCGATCACCGGTCCCTGGATTCAGGTAAGTAAAAAAAAATGTTTACATTTTTTTTTTCTTTTTTTTACAGCAATCAGCTTGCGGTCTGTTTAGACCACACAGCTGATTACTGGTACCGGCTCCCGCCTCTGCTCTCCGCGTTAGAGCAGAGTGGGAGCCCGTTAACCGGGGGAGACCCTGGATAACGTCACCTCCAGCTTCCCCCGGTATTTTTTTACAATTTACTTTTAGTAACTCTGGTCGGATCACATTTCCCATTACAATTATGGGAAATGCGATCTGCTTTACTAAAAATAAGTAATACTAGGGGTTGGAGTAGAATTTTACTAATTCTACTCCAATTGCCCTGTAATAACTACAGGTGAAACTAAAATAATGTGAAAAGGGTGTGAAAACACCCTTTTTCACTTTATTTTAGTAAAAATAATGTTAGTAAATAGAGCCCATAGTGTTCAAATTGCATACACCTCTGAATCAGGTCCTTAGTCCTTAGTGCAAATAAATAAACAGGATGAATGTATTTTTATTTTTAAATAAAGTCTTTATTAAGATTTTTTTTTAAAAAATTCAAGAATAAGGGGCCTATTCATTAAACGTAAAAATTCAATGGAGATAATTAGCTTTAGAACTCTCATGGAGTTCTAGCTAATTATAGGTGGAATTCATCATTCCACCTCTCCATAAGTATCTATTCCGAAAAGCTGTCATTTTTGCGATGACAGCTTTTCGGGAAATAGATACCTTTCCCTGTCTACACTACCTTATCGCGTGTGGAAACAGTGCTGCGCATGCGCTGTTACATCTGTAAAACCAGCGCATGCGCAGCACTGCCTACAGATGCGTTAAGTTTCGTACCGCCCCCGACCCCCCCCCCCACCTCCCCCCTCCGCTCACCTCCCCCCCCCCCCCGACTTACCTGTCCGCGCAGCAGCCTCCGGCTCCGTCCTGCTGGTCTGTCATGTGGTTTCCCTGCAGACCACATGACAGATTAGAAAAAAAAAAAAAATTTTTTTTTCTTTTTCTAAACTTTCTTGTGCTCTGCTGGGGAGCACACATGACAGACCAGCCTCCGGAGCCTGAGGACGGAGCAGAGCGCCGGAGGGACTCGTCGGGGGACCTGCACACGCTGATACAGGTAAGTGGATTGTGCTATTCGCCACCTCACAGTGGCGAATAGTAACTGCATCAAATTCCGAAAATTTATAATTTTCGGAATTTGATGAATACCATAATTTCCACATCCCCATACTAATGTATGGGGAGTGTGGAAATTAACGCAGGGGAACTTAGCAAGGAGATATCTGTGATATCTCC
Organism: Taudactylus pleione; assembly: GCA_031769625.1. NCBI lineage: Eukaryota > Metazoa > Chordata > Amphibia > Anura > Myobatrachidae > Taudactylus > Taudactylus pleione. Next base: position 10,753,012 of record JAUIMM010000036.1, on the reverse strand, counting down.
TGTGTTAAGTCTGTTCATGAATACCAAAATAACGTTATTTAAGGAAAATGTCCTTAAAAACGTTATTTTAGTGTTGATGAATAGGCCCCTAAAAATTAAAAACAACAACAAGAAAAACAGTATAATACAACAGGTAGACAAGAAACAAAATATACCAAAGAAGATTGCACAGTCCATTGGTAAAACAACAGAACTTCACTATGTGACAAGTCTTACCCACACATTTTAGGAACTACCTACATCCTGCATAGTAGCAGCTTTGCAGGGTTGGCCAATCTCAGAAGAAGAAGGTGAAAACACGTACACTATCCATCAGCCTCCACCTAGGGACATATTGCAAACCTAGTGTTGTACCAAGGTGACCATATTCTATGATACTTGTGATAGCTTTCTTACTTGTGTACATAAAGCTCTAATGTTGCATAGTATGGTTAAAAAGCGCCTTCCAGGTTGATGTGGTAGGGAGCCCAGCCGATATTTGCTTTCTGGTCACAATGACCTTGGCCAATAACGTTTGGGTAAAATGTACTTAAATACTTATTATGGGGATCCTCTAGGGCAGGGGTTTCCAACCTCGGTCCTCAAGGCACACTAACAGTCCAGGGTTTTAAGGATAGTCATACTTGAGCACAGGTGTCTTGATTAGTACCTCAGTTATTTTGATTTAACCTTCTGTGCTCCAGCATGGATATCACTAAAACCAGGACTGTAAGTGTGCCTTGAGGACCGAGGTAGGGAAACACTGCTCTGATTCTGAACAGACAAATCAAGGAACTGCCAACAGAGTTGCATGAACACAATTTCACCCAAAAATCATTCACAACAGGGTAATCCCACAGTATGTGCCAAAAAGAGCAAATTTTTTCATCCACAAAGAACACTTTGTGAGAGACTCAATTTTCTGTCATGTGCTGTTGCCATGTTCAGCTGGGCACATCACATAAGAATGAGGTGCTCTCATAGCACCACTAGGGGCTGCAAAGGAAAATTAGTGAAATTACTGGCCATGAAGTTCTTGAGCCCAAACGCTTACAATTTAATCTATCCCTTTGTGTGTGTGGTATCTACAAACTCTGGGGTCTACGTACTGAGCCTCGGAGAAAGAAAAAGTGGACAAAGATAAAGTACCAACCAATCAGCTCCTAACTGTCACTTTTCAGGCTGTGTTTGAAAAATAAGAAGCTGATTGGTTGGTACTTTATCTCCGTCCACTTTATCTCTCGCCAAGGCTTAATACATTAACCCCCATGTCTCTCTGCCCACCCACTGAAAGAGTTTAAGGTTTTGCGGTTCACCTTTTTTCTGTACTGCGCATCTATTGTAAGTATGTTCAATGATCTGTAGAACCAAAATGGCAAATAGCTCTGTGTAAGATGATTGTCACTAAATTCACACCTTCCAACATTGTCCCAAGGCAAATCTTCTTCACTATTATACTACATTCTATTCTACTACATGAGGGTATGAAGCCCCCTGGGTTTCTTTAAATGTCATCCAAAATGAGCAAACACCCAAGTTTATTATATTAGGCTATATAACAATAGTGAAATGTTTCCTTCTGTTTAATTGAATTTCTATAAATGTTGTCTGGAGGATGGCACAGTGATACATATAATGTATTAAGTTTTATTATGTGATGTCATCCAAATCCATCCAGTGGAAAGCCCAGAACAAGCCTCCTGGGTCAAAGTTCTGCCCAGCGCACTCCTACGTGAGGTCCGACCAGGACCCCACCACTCGATTAGGCATTCCGGACCAATTGCTAATTGTGAAGTTTTCATCCCAATCCATCCAGTGGAAGGCCCGGGAACAGGCTCAAAGTTTTGCCCAGTGTACACCAATGGGAGGTCCGACCGGGACCTCAATCCCCTAGTATGTCTTCTGAGATCCAATGTTACCATTCTTTGTGAAGTTTTCATCCAAATATATCCAGTGGAAGGCTCAGTACAGGCTCCATGGGTCAAAGTTCTGCCCAGCATACACCAATGGGAGGTCCGACTGGGACCCTAACCCCCCTAAAACTTGTCCGGGATCCAGCTGGACCACCTCGTATTGATTTCATCCCAGTCACTGCAGGGTTTTCCATATGCATAACTGGACAAACTTCAAACAAACAGACCAATGAAGTTTATGTATGAGATGGTGATCATGCCATGTGGCTGCCAGTTTGTAGTATGGATTTAAGACACTAGGGGCCTAACATTTCCCATAAGCTTCTCATTAGATCTACAACTGCTTCTGCCATTGATTGATGCAGAGCATCTGTTTGAGGTCGGCATTTCCTTGCTTAGGGCCCTCAATCATGTTTCTGGGTCTCTGCATAGGTGTGCATCACCACTTCTTCCTGTTTAATATGCTTATCATTAAGAACCTGCGATAACAAATTGTTTTTGCATCAGAAGCAGTGGACTTAAAAATATGCTCAATTCACATTATTGTTTCTAAGCAACAAGTGTCATTGCTATTTCTGTACTACTTTACTGAAGTCTGAATATAAAATACAAAGTTGACTTGTTCCTGATCTTCCTGAATCTGACTGTTGTCTGACCATTCATTACCACCTGTATCTGACCAGTGTCGCCTGCTCACTACCCTGACCTTTAGTCTCTGAATGTGCTGGTGACCTGACTTTTGACCTTTCTCTGACTTTGTCTGTATCTTGTACTATTGTCTAGTGCTACATGCATTGAGAGTTGCTACCTGATGAGTTTACAAAGGGAAAGCATCCAGCCTGTCATTACCTTACTTCCTTGAAAGGATAAATAATGTTTCCAGGAATAAATACTTTAACAAAATTCCATGTTCTGTGAGAACATTGGCATTTTAATGTGCATGCTCAGTCCTTGCATTCACTGATAACTGAAGATTGTACTGAAACGTTATTAATACGTCATGGCTAAAAGTTTGTGAACACACAAACATCACACAGATATGTGTTTGGTGAACATCTCATTCAAACACCATGAGCATTAAAATGGAGTTTGTTCCACCATTACTGCTATAACAGCCTCCCTCTTCTGGGAAGGATTTCCACTAGATTTTGCATATGGCTGTTGGGCACTGATGTTGGGTAATAAGGCCTGGATGTGAAAAGCCACATCCCAGGAAAGACCAATACATCTGTGTGTCTGAATAAGTACTGTCACTCTGTGTGCAGACAAATGGGATGTACGCGCACTATATATATATTTTTTTAGTTAATGCATTTTGTACGCTGCAAATTTAGGTGCTAATTTGTACAAACTCAACATGAGCCCCTGCATGTATAAAGCTATATTTGACTGCTAAATGTTGATAAGCAGGGAGGGTCATTTACTGTTCCAAGATGGCGACCAAGGTTAGTACTGAGCATGTGCGGGGCCATCTTGTCTTTACTGTGAGAGAGTGACACAGTGGGAGACGAACGTCTCACACTTGGCTCAGAGAGACCCGGCATAATTAGCTGCATCGCTACCTGCAAGCTATATACCGTCACAGGCTGATGAGCTGTATCACACGCGCTCCAGCTCAACCTCTGCTCCATCATAACCGGTGTATAGCAGTGAGTACGTCTGTACATCACATATCTCTCAATAAGCCATCCTACCAGTTAAGCAACTGGGCTGACTGAAGTGATAAGGCATTCCGCTGGTGTGTACATAACTCTGCCATACCACCACATCTGTACACAGGCATCTCCAGCACTAAAGTGGTGGATTTTTCCTTAATAAGTGATCCCCTAGGTGTCCAAATCATCTTAGCATTGTTTTAGTATAACTTTGTGTTTTAAATAGAACATTAACTTAAAACAAATGTGTTTTCTAGAGTTGGTGTCCTAGCTGGCAGGAGATCTGCAATCGTATGATTTCTCCCTTCTGCATGAGCAGCTCTTTACAGATGTACTTTACCTGAATTTACTTTTTTTTTTGGGGTGGTGGGCAGTTTACAAATGCATGTGCGGACATTAAGTTTCCAAATTTCTATATATCTACAGTATATGTTTTCAAAGCGACACAGAGAGATAATAACCTGTACACTTATTACAACTTCACCCAGACCAGTTGTAGAAAGTTAAATTATAATACGAATTAAAATCAATCTGCTTATCAGTTAAGCCACCAGATGGCAGTGTGCCCATGCCAACTTTAAACTACCGTATGACAACAATATGATAAAAGATCTTGTATACTATTTCAAATATTTTCATGCATTTATTTCCACTTACTTTTTTATTCATTTTTAATTAAAGGGCATACACATGCAAAAAACAACAATACAAGCACCGTTTGTGAAATGAGTTGTCATATAACAGAAAACAGTTTGAATATTAATTAATCTGTCTCTGTAAACTAGTTTAGATAATTATTGTGCATGGCACACCTCTAATATCAAACTAGGAACCTTGGGCCTGATTCAGACCCACTCGCGAGCGGCTGTCCGCGCGCAAGTGGGTCGATGTTCTGGACTGAGCATGCGCACGACGGAGGGAGCTTCGTCGTGCGCATGCGCCAGACGCGACGAGCGAAGGAAAGTCCTTCGCTCGTTGTGTCTGATCAAAGGGGGCGTGCTGTCGATGTTGATTGACAGCACGCCCCCTTTGGTGGGCGTGCCGGGGGCGTGCCTCCCTGACGGGGGCGTTCCCATGGGAACGCCTCCCGTCAGAAGCCGGCCCACTGATATCACTAGTGATGTCAGTGGGAGTGATTTTGGCTCTGATAGAGCCAAAATCACTCCGGAGCTTGCGGTTGAAAACCTCAACCGCAGGCTCCGGCTCGCAGTTTCGATGGTCGCGATGGTCAAGACCATCGCGGCCATCAAACTGCACGCTCGTATAGCCTGTGGGTGGTGACCCACAGCTATACAAGCGTCCAGGAGGACGCTCCATTTTCATGGAGGCCGGCCCTCATTCAGAGCGTGCGCTCTGCTCAGAGCGTACGGCTCTGAATGAGGGCCCTTATTCAGATTTGGATGCAAATGCAATTGCAAAATGTGGCCACAGGGGAGAGTCACATTTTGACACCTATTCTGAGTTGGCCACAGATGGGAAAGACGACTAATGATGCATACACACGTAAAGATTTTCTGTCAAATGATCCAACTAGATGATTGGTTGGAAACAGGGCCGGCCCTAGCCCAAATTTTTTGGTAAGCGAGTATATTTTTTGGTGCCCCCCTATGCAGTGCCCCTTTTACAATTCCCCGGTAGTGGTCCCCCCTGTGCAGTGCCCCTTGTGCCCCCAGTAGTAAGCCCTTTATATAGTGCCCCCAGTAGTAGTCCTCCTATGAATTTCCCCCCAATAGTGGTACCCTTTATGCAGTGCCCTTTAAACAGTGGCCCTAGTTGTGGTCCCCCCCCCTATGCAGTACCACCAGTATTGCCCTTTATCTAGTGCCCCCAGTAGTTGTCCCCCCCTGTAGTGCCCCTAGTAGTAGCCCCTCCTTGTAGTAGTCCCCCCAGTGGAGGTTCCCCTCCTATGTAGTGCCCCCCAGTAGTAGTCCCCCTCTTGTAGTCCTACCAGTAGTAATCCCCCCTTGTAGTGCCCCCAGTAGTAGTCCCATCTTGTAGTGCCCCCAGTAGTAGCACCCCCTTATAGTGTTCCCAGTAGTAATCCCCCCTTGTAGTGTTCCCAGTAGTAGTCCCCCCTTGTAGTGCCCCAAGTAGTAGTCCCCCCAGTAGTAATCTCCCTTGTAGTGTCCCAACCCCCCCCATGCCCATAGTAGAGACACATGTAATAAAAATAAAAAAAACCCCACTTACCTGAAACTCCGCTCCTGCTCCTGGTCCCGCCGCCGCTATCAGCTCCTCCGTCCATCCACCCGGGCCGCTTTGCATTATGGGAGAGAAGTCAAGATGCCCGGCAGTGGGAGCAGCAGCCAATGAGAGTCTGTCTGACTCTCATCAGCTGCTACAGCAAACACAGCTGCCGGCACCGGCGGCTGTGTATTTGTAACTGTGTAGCGCTGACTGAACTCCGGGCCTGATTCAGACCCGGTCACAAGCGCTGAGCGCTCGCAACAGGGTCGATGTTTGCCCACTGGGCATGTGCATGACGGAGCCGGCTCCGTCGTGCGCATGCGCGAGACCTGGCTATCGACGGGTGTTCCGTCGCTCCAGGTCTCACACCAAAGGGGGCGAGCTGTCGATGGTGATTGACAGCTCGTCCTGTTTGGTAGGCGTGGCCGGGGGTTGGCTTCACAAACGGAGGCGTTCCCAAGCAAACGCCTGCAAGTGATGTCAGTGGGAGAACTTCCGGCTCTATTAGAGCCAGAAGCTCTCTGGGGCTTGCGGCCATGAGACCCTATCACAAGGGTCTCATCACAAGCCCGATGGTCGCGATGGTCTTGACCATCGCGACCATCATCCTGGCCGCTTGCAATAGCTGTGGGTGGTCACCCACAGCTATGCGAGCGGCCAGGAGGCCGCACAAAAAAAGAAAACGCCCAGATTCAGAGCGAGGGCTCTTCCAGAGCGTCCGGCTCTGAATCAGGGCCTCCGTCCGGTCAGCGCTACACACGCGGTGCAGCTGTGTCACAGAGACACAGTCTGCCCGCGGCCCGCATGGTACGCAGCTGAGGCGCCCTCCACTATGTGGCACCCTACTCAGCTGCGTACCATGCGTAATGGGAGAACCGGCCCTGGTTTGAATGAAAATCTGGTAATGTATGGGAGTAACTGGTGATCAGCAATTTGCTCCTAAATGCCAGAAAACAGATGGAAATGGTCGTCAGACAAGTTTGTTAAATGTTTGATCTATACAATTTGTTCAAACAACAGTTTTTGTCCATTTTTCGGCGTTTGGGAGCAAATTGCTTATTGTCATTTGCTTTCATACCTTACCAGATTTTCATTCCAACCAATAAACTAGTTGGATGGTTGGACAGAAAATCTTTTACATGTGTATGCAGCTTAACTCTTTATAGGTAGCAAAAATTGCTCCCTCCCAATGCACCAGAAATACAATGGAATCGCACAGAGCTGTAACTAGACTTCTTGGTGCCCTGTGCCAGAGAGAGCATTGGTGCCCCCCCCCATTTTTTAAATAAGGACATAACATAGTGCACCTATAAAAGGGCCATGGCCTCATGGTGAAGGGCCAGGGAAGAGATAGGGGAGGCCAGGAGATGCTGAGGATGAAAGAAGAGGAAACTACAAGTGAGAATGATAATAAACAGGAAAACTTACAGGTCCAAACAGCGCCCCCTGCCCTGCGTTGCCCTGTGCCATGGCACTGGTCGCACTACCCTAATTACGGCCCTAGAATCGCAGTACACAATGCATATACAGTACCTTTGAAAAAATGGCTAGAGAATATATTGAGTAACCAAAATTAGAGCTATTACACTTTAGCTCTACTCTCTTTATTCATTTTATGCATTTTACATTTTCTCCAAATATACTGCACAGCTTATCTTACATTAAATTAATCGTGAAGTAATGTACATTGGCACATTCTTTTTATTATATGTCACTTCTGTGTACAAAAGTTTGCCTTGCCCTTGAAATTTGCTTTTCCGCATAAAAAGACAGAATGCACTGAAATTATAGTATGAGACCCAGTAGTGATTTTGTAAGGAGAAAAAGGCTGGTAAAGGTGCCCTTTTGTCTAAATTAGGGATGTGCAGGCTCGGATAGGTTCGAGTTTGCACGTGGAGTTCGGATTTTTCCCTCCAAAAAAACGGAACTCAGAACGAGGCAAAACGTCATCTTACATGGACGAACATCATCATTCCTGGACAAAAGACCAGGAATGATGATGTTCGTCCATGTAAGATGACGTTTTGCCTCGTTCTGAGTTCCGTTTTTTTGGAGGGAAAAATCCGAACTCCACGTGCAAACTCGAACCTATCCGAGCCTGCACATCCCTAGTCTAAATATTTATTTCATACAAAACGTAATCTTGCTTTTATATACATTGTTGTAAAAGTAGGTGCACTCGTGTGCTTACGCTGGACTCAGGAAGGAATACCCCTGATTTACCCAGCTTCTTCTATAGATGATACCTTACTGGCCTGCAAACTCATGTACTTTCCTGTGAAACCAGGTGCAACCACACATTTGTAGTCATGTGACATCACATAAAACATCTGGGTGTACTGTGAACTTGATTCATTAATCGCTTTTATTGGGTTCAACACACTAAAGCCAGTAGAGACCCATCACACTACACAATAATAGACCAGAAATGAGAACAGTGCCCCCACACAAGTTACCAGCAGATGGCTTATTCTTATTTCCTTTGTGCCCTCAAGGACAATCGCTACAGTGTTCTTTATGCATCTATTGTCCCTGGGAGTTTTCATTTGATAATTCAGTTGTTTTTAGTCTGTTTCAGTACCATACTGTGCCTTGTGCCTTTGTTTCTGATCTGAAATATAGCTTCATAAATTTACAGCATGCACAATACTTTCTAGTATTATTGAAGGAGAGACCCTCAGCCTACTCAATATAATATTTCAAAGTAAACTTAACGTGCTGGCATTAAAGTGGGGCTTCCTTAAATTTCTAAGTTATTGTTGAAGAGTTGGACTTTTATTTTAGCAATCCCAATGCATTAATTTGCACTAAAGATGCCCTCTTGTTGTTAACCTAAAATGCAGATGTAATGTTGTTTTATGCACATTGAATCTAATTGTATCTTTCTTCATTCCGATATATACATAACACTCTGCAATAAAAGATTTCTCAAAACGAATCACCGTAGATATCAAAGTCAATGAATAACTTATGTCCTAGTGTTGTGACCACATAAATATCTCCAAGATACCCGCTTACTTGATGGAAAGGTATGAATATATGCAAATATATAGCATTGTTATGCTGAAGATAAAAGTACTTTACCCTAGTCGCAGGGGCGTATCTACCCATTGGCCAGGATGGCACTCGCCAGGGGCGCCGATCAAAGGGGGGGGCGCCGTCCGGCAGTGCCACCAGTAGCCAAGGGGTGGACAAGTCCCCCGGCCCCACAAGTGTAGGGCAGACCGCAGTGATAGCGGTGGCTGTGTGTTTGTAATAGCAGCCAGCTAATGAGAGTCAGACAGACTCTCGTTTGCTGCTGCGTCGTCCGCGGAGGGAGCAGGCTGGAGCTCACTAATAAGCTTGTGTGCCGGCTCCCCCCGCAGCATGTGATGGGAGAGATGCCATACGTCATGACGTCTCTCCCATGCAGGAGAAGAGCGGCCGGGACTCAGAGCAGACAGCGGCGGTCGCGTCAGGAGCGGGGATCGGGTAAGGTGAATTTTTTTTGTTCTATGTTTGTGTGTTTGTGTGTGTAAGCCTGGCACTACAGGGGGGGCACTGAAATAGGGGGTGGCAGCTACTGGGGGGCACTGTATAGGAGTGGCCACTACTGGGGGCAATTTATGGGGGTGGCCACTACTGGGAGCACTGTATAGGGGTGGCCACTACAGGGGGCAATTTAGGGGGTGGGTGGCCACTACTGGGGTCACTGTATAGGGGTGGCCAATACTGGGGGCAATTTAGGGGGGTGGCCACTACTGGGGTCACTATATAGGGGGGGACTACTATTGGGGGCACTGTATAGGGGGGGCTACTACTGGGGGCACTGTATAGGGGGGGCTACTACAGGGGGAAATGTAGCATAGGGGGGTTACTACTGGGGGATTACTATTGGGGGCACTGCATAGGGGGGGTGGGGGGCACCAGTCCATTACATTGCCAGGGGCCCTTGGATCACTAGATACACCCCTGCCTAGTCACACACACAAATCACCGTGTCCAGTCTATTAGTGAGCAGGCTCTATATAGTCAAAACTTGTGGTGTTCTCACCCAGCTAAAACTTGCTCTGTTTCTAACACTGGCAGCTCAATGTAGAAGCACCGCTCACCGCATCTTTCCCCGGCGCTCAGTGGCATGGCAGCACTGTGTCAGTATACACTCAACAGTGCACTGTAGGCTCGGCACAAGGTTAAGCTAACCGCGTTCTCTCCAGAGCCAGATAGCAGGGGTAGTGCTTCATGAAGCAATAGTTGGGTGCTTGGCTGGTATTTGAAATAGTGCTGATATCGGTCACATAATACGGACAGAGGTAGAGTAGAGGTGAAATAGCGTGTACACCCTTTGAGTCTTTGATGCCTTTATCTTTCAATTAAAGTTTCCTCAAAAGGTTCTGCAGCACCATGCAAGTTTTAAGAGGGTCTGATGCAAAGTTGAACGCAAGTTTATCGTAATTGTTTTACGCTTCTCTGCGAGCAGACTGCTCTTATTCGTGCACCTGTTGTAGACCCATCTCCATCATGTTTTTTTGCACTTGCACCAGCGATATCCTTGGTTTCAATAATACAACTGATCACAGACATACGTATTTTAGCTTAAGGACAGCTTTGCATAGCCCACAATGTGTCAATACTCCCTCTCTATGAAAGCCCTGCTACAGACCTAGGGGTCTATTTACGAAGCAGTATTAGGAGAAGTGAAAATTGAAGAGTCAAAAGTGATACGGTACCAGCCAATCAGCTCCCAACTGTCATTTTTCAAACACAACCTGTGAGATGGCAGTTAGGAGCTGATTGGCTGGCATCTTAATCACTTTTCACTCTTCACTTTTCACTTCTCCTAACACTGCTTAGTAAATAGACCCCCAAGTACGCCACTTCAGTCACAAGTAGAGATATTCATTCATATGACTTCTTCATATGTATTGATCATACTTATGTATTAACAGTTAGTTATATAATGCACCCACATTACTCAGCGCTTTTTCATATTTAGCCATTCACATATAGCCCCTGCTCCAGTGGAGCCTACAGTCTGTGGGCCTGATTCAGAGCCGGACACTCTTTCAGAGCGCTCGCACTGAATCAGTGCCTGTCTATTGTATTTTTAGAGCGGCCTCCTGGCCGCTCGTATAGCTGTGGGTGACCACCCACAGCTATAGCGAGTGGCCAGGAAGATGGTCGCGATGGTCAAGACTTGTGGTAGGGTCTCGTTGCCGCAAGCCCTGGAGTGCTTTTGGCTCTATCAGAGGCGAAAGAACTCCCATTGACATCACTTGTGATGTCAGTGGGGCCGGCCCTCAGACGGTATGCGTTGCCATGGGAACGCCTCCGTCTATCCAGCCACGCCCCTGGTACGCCCACCAAAGGGGGCGTGCTGTCACTCAACATCAACAGCACACCCCCTTTGTAGCAAGACCTGGAGTGACGGTTTGCCTGTCGCTATCCGGGTCTCGCACATGCGCACGATGGAGCAGCCTCCGTCGTGCCCATGCGCACTGGGCCAACATCAACCCGCTTGTGAGCGCTCAGTGCTCGCGAGCGGGTCTGAATCAGGCCCTGTATTCCCTACCATATGTAGGTATAGCCATCGATGGTTAGCAACCATCCATGATTTGCCAGGTATGCATGCCACGCTTGGGTCTTTAGTTTAGAGTAAGTCTAATGCACTGTAAAAGTCTCCTATATGTGAGGGAAGGAGGTGGAGAAGGAGCGGAGCAGCACACCTAGGAAGTGACTGACCCTACGGGTGCCACTCTAAGCATCTTTAGAGTGGCAGAAAGTGAGCAATTTTTTTTTTTTTTTTATCTGGAGGAGGGAATGGGGCTAAACTCCGCCCCCTGAACTAATGGGTCTGCCTGCTGTCTTCCACAAATGAAAAGCCAATTAGTCTACCAATATATTTTTGGAGAATGGGAGATAAGCAGAGCACCCAGAATAAATTCACGCAAACATGGGGAGAACAAACAAACTCTACACTAATAGGACTTAGATCTTGAGTTAAATTCTTGACCAAAGTGCTGTGAGGCAGTAAAGCTAATCACTATGCCACTGTGTTGTTGTATTTGTGTAAAATTGGTTTCCAGAGCATGCACAGAGCAACAGCACACATACATTTAACTGCATCAGCCCCAGAATATACAACATTATGGGTTCTATTGACTTGTTTATACTTTCTCACCTTAAGCAAACCAGTGATTGGTAGAGAGCGGTGTGACACTATGATTACATCTGGGGGACCCCTATTTGGGACACAAATATGGGGGTACCCCAAATAGGGGTCCCCCACATCATTGCGGCTCCGCCTCTGTTATACAAAGCCAGCATTCCTGGGATTGTAAAGTGGGGGTGGGCTACCATGGCACGATTCAGCACAAAACAAGTCACCAATCTACTCAGACCACCCCTGTCACTCGGGAAGTGGGTAGCAGCAGGGAGCAGCCATGGGCCTGAGGAATACTTAACTACATTTATGAGCATCCAGTAGAGCCACCCTAGATTCGGGAGTTTCCCAGACATTCCAGGAGACAAAGTATGTTATTCACACTTAATATAAAGATGCACCCTCATCTTAATTAAAATACTGCAGGTATTATTCTGAATCTGATGCAATGCTGATATCAGACGCAGTTGAGTGATTTTTTTCTATTGCGTATGCGTCAATGTTACACAGCACATGTGTCCAGTGACTGTGCACACCAAGTCCTATTTGCTTTTGAGACGCGCAGTCTCAGAAATGTATTGATAATGTATTGGATGTTCCTGGGCGATGACTGGGTAGTGGTTATGCGGATGCAAGGAGATGGTCCATCTTACAGGTCTGTTATGGGAGTTTCGCAGGGGAGTCGCTGATAGTTTGTGCAAACTCAGATGCTTCATCTCATATAGGAGGCCGTACTCTGTTGGATAATCTGCACCAAAAATGATGCTGGTGCAAGTTTCGATAGTGTGACCGATGGTTGCATCTAAAGACACTCAAAGTGGATGTCTCAGTTCTTGCACCTTCGGATGCACAGTTTTTGATTTAGGGCTGCGACTGCGGCAAAAGACACAGACATGGCTGCGTCCCAATCAGAATCAGCCCCGAGATATTCTTTCACAACGACCAGTGTGTAAACATTTTTTATGGTCAGTTGCTAGATACAACAGTTTTAGACAGAACTGAATAACACTACAATACAGTGTAAGTACAAATTACTTGAAAATAAAATCACATTACTAAAATCACATTAAATTAAAGTTTCTAAAATAAGGAAGCAAGTTGTTCCCAGAGGCGGCTTTATGGGTCAGGCTGCTCCAAGGAACATTATTGCCCCACCCCCTAAAAAATATTTTGCATTGCCTCCAGTAATAAAATAAGATAATTAAAGTATGTGGCCTGCTACTTAAATACATACTATTATTTATGTTATATTTAAATTCCAATAAGGGTAAATTGTAACCAGGGCTGTCTGTACCACCAGTCAGGGATCCATGCTTCAACATTTGTGGTGGTGAAAGCCTTCACCTGCAGCAACCATTCCGTCTCTATGGACACTGCAGTTCAGTATACCTGCAGAGCCTCTCAGCAGTGACAGCCATTGGCAGGCTGCACTGCCTCCGCCTGTCACAACATTATGATTGTGTCACTGTCCGAGTCAAATGCCTCTGGAGTTCGGACAGGGGAACAGCAATGAGGTAGAAGTCAAGCCCAACCTCACCCCCACCTCCTGCACATCTCTGTCTGCATCCCCCCAAACCCACTCAGAGGTGGTAAATAAAAAAAGGGCAAGCTGCCCAGATGAGATGGGGAGCGGCAGCCTGTTGTGCCACCCCCAGTAAGTTGCCTCTATAGGCACATGTCTAGTGGGAAATCCGCCACTGGTTGTTCCTATATGAAATTATACTTTGTAAAAGGATTTGTGTATTTGTTTGTAGCCTTTGACAGAAGAGATAACATTACTGATACAGATGCGTTTGGAGTTAGACAGAAAACCATGCAGGATGGAACTATGGTCTCAGGGTTTAGCTAGAACTTTGTGGACTCCACAGCTAAAATTTGAAGCTCATATTGGGAGGAAAGGTGCAGAGCCACTCATGGAGAGGCAGGGGGCAAAGACACTCATGGGAAGGCAGGGGGCAGAGGCACTCCTGGGAAAGTCTTGTGTGCCTCTCTTACTGCTGATCATGAAGGAGGAGAATTAAGGAGAGTTGAGGGCGAGGACACATGTGAAAGTCGAGGTCTCCATTGCAGACTTAAGCCTCTTATAAGAGGAGGGACAGGGTAGCTGCTGCTGATCAGTCTGACAGGGGGCCCGTAACGCTGATGATCTGTCTGACAGGGGGCCCGTAACGCTGATGATCTCTACAGCAAACTGCTTCCTAGTCACAGGCTGAAGTTTGCCTTTGACTATAAAGCAGTTTGCAGGAAAGATCATTGCTCCCACAGTCCTGACAACATACACTAACTTTGGGCCCAACAGCACCCCTTGTATCCCTGCCCCCATGTAGCCCCACCCCCATATTGACATAGTGGAAGTCACCATGAATGACTTCATGCTGTTGTGGCCTCTTCTGTCACTGTGCCCCCTAAGGTGAGCTGGGTGAAGGGGGAGATGGGATCTGGAGGGCTGCGGGCCCCATATCAACCATACCCCCTGCACCCATGATAGCTACGTTCCTGTGTGGTCTGTCAGTCACCATCAATCATATATCCAAGTGGGGGTTCCCAGTCACAAGAATTGAAGTAAAAAAATAAATACACAAGTACAGTGCCTTGCAAAAGCATTCACCCCCCTTTGCATTTTTCATGTTTTGTTGCCTCGCAAACATGGAATTAAAATGGATTGTTTGAAGGTGTGCATCATTACATTTACAGAACATGCCTACAACTGTGAAGTTGTGTTTTTTTTATATTGTGAATCAAACAACATTTAGGACAACATAACAGAAAACTTCAGCGTGCATAACTATTCACCCCCCTAAAGTCAGTACTTTGTCGAGCCACCATTTGCGGCAATTACAGCTGCAAGTCGCTTTGGATAAGTCTCTATGAGCTTGCCAAATCTTGCCCTTGGGATTTTTGCCCCAAGGCAAAACTGCTCCAGCTCCTTCATGTTGGATGGTTTCCGCTTGTGAACAGCAATCTTCAAGTCTGACCACAGATTCTCAATTGGATTGAGATCTGGGCTTTGACTAGGCCATCCCAACACATTTAAATGTTTCCCTTTAAACCACTCGAGTGTTGCTTTAGCAGTATGCTTTTGGGTCATTGTGCTGCTGGAAGGTGAACCTCCATCCCACTCTCAAATCACAAGCAGACTGAAACAGGTTTTGCTCAAGAATATCCCTGTATTTAGCACCATCCATCTTTCCCTCGACTCAAATCAGTTTCCCAGTCCCTGCTGCTGAAAAACATCCCCACAGCATGTTTCACTGTGGGGATGGTGTTCTTGTGGTGATGGGATGTGTTGTGTTTGCACCAGACATAGTGTTTTCCTTGGTGGCCGAAAAGTTACATTTTAGTCTCATCTGACCAGAGCACCTTCCTCCCATACATTTGGGGAGTCGCCCACATGCCCTTTGACAAACTCAAATCGTGTCTTCTTATTTTTATCACTAAGTAATGGCTTTTTTCTGGCCACTTTTCCATAAAGCCCAGCTCTATGGAGTGTACGGCTTATTCTGGTCACATGCACAGATACATCAGTCACTGCTGTGGAACTCTGCAGCTCCTTCAGGGTTACCTTTGGTCTCTGTGCTGCCTCTCTGATTAATGCCCTCCATGTCCGGTCTGTGAGTTTTGGTGGGCGGCCCTCTCTTGGCAGGTTTGTTGTGGTACCATGTTCTTTCCATTTGACGATGATGGATTTGATGGTGCTCTGAGGGATCATCAAAGATTTGGATATTTTTTATAACCCAACCCAGAATGGTACTTCTCTTCATGGTGTGATGCCTCTTGCTTAGTGGTGTTGCAGCCTCTGGGGCCTTTCAGAAAAGGTGTGTTTATACTGACAGATCATGTGACACTTAGATTTCACACAGGTGGACTTCACACAGGACTTCACACAGGTGGACTAATTATGTGACTTCTGAAGGTAATTTGTTACACCAGCACTTTTGAGGGGCTTCATACAAAGGGGGTGATGATATATGCACATGCCAATTTTCAGAATTTTATTTATAAAGATTATTTTTTATATATATTTTTCTCATTTCACTTCAGCAAATTAGACTATTTTGTGCAGATCCATCACATAAAATTCAGATTAAAAAATAAAATAAATTACAGGTTGTAATGTAACAAAAAAGGTAAAAACCAAGGGGGTGAATACTTTTGCAAGGCACTGTAAAATAATGTATGTACTGGGAAAATCATGGCCTTCACAAATACCATTGCTCTTTGCTCTGTCATCAACCATCAGTGTCAAACCATCAATGGCCACCCCTATTTTTGATCTGTGTCTGCGATGACGGTCGCAGTGCCCCCTAAGCCACAGCATGATTCACTGCTGAGGCCGTTTAGAGGTGGGGAAGGGGTGGCGACAGACAGCATCTCTGCCCCATTTTCTAGATATGCCTAGGCGAGTGACTACTCGGCTTCACTGGCCTCAGAAGCGTGAGTTTCACGGCCACCATTGGTAACCTGAAGGTTACTCAGATGGCCGATGTTCACGCAAGTGATCCATTTGCTGTGTCTTAGGATGCAGTAGTGTATAGGTTTTCACACTCGGCCCTCAGGACTCAAAACAGTGCATATTGTTCAGGTCTCCTCACAGAATCACAAGTGAAATAATTATCTCCATCTGTGGATCTTATAAAATGTGTCATTGCATAATGAATACACCTGTGCACTTGCTGGGTGACCTGGAATACGTGACCTGTGTGGGGTCTTTAGGACCGAGTTTGAGAACCACTGCAGTAGTGGATCACAGAAGCCGTCAGAAGGCATCTCTTTACACACGCTGCCTCCTCTGGTATTAGCATAATTTCACATCACCCGTGCGTCTTTACAATGCAAATAGCATATTACGCTGAGTCAGGCCTAGAATTCCTGTAGTAGCAAAAAATGTCAACTACTGACTGTACAGTTGTTCAAGGTCATAGCATTTTCCGCAGCAGGGATGTGAGTCAAGATGTTATTTCTCTTTCAGCATCTTCATTATGTGGCCTAGCTTTCTTTACATCTCTGAGGGGGATACAGCTTTCAGATATTAACATTCCCATATATAGAACTTTCTCAATTCAGATTCTTACAGTTAATCTCCAGGTGTTGATGGGAGGTCACAAATGAAACATCTTAGTGGCCAGTTACATTTCTTAGCAAAACTAAACAGGTAAAATTTTTTTTACAGAAAATCCCAATGTTAAGTGTGTTAGAAAACACTACCGATGAAACGTAAAAACATCTAGGGGTCTATTTACTAAGCAGTGTTAGGAGACAGAGGGAAAAGTGATAAGGTGCCAGCCAATCCGCTCCCAACTGTCATCTCACAGGCTGTGTTTGAAAAATGACAGTTGGAGCTGATTGGCTGGTACCTTATCTCCTTTCACTCTGTCTCCTAACACTGCTTAGTAAATAGACCCCCTAGTCTGCCAGAGGGGGAAGTGAAAACTCCCCTCCGGCGATCCCTGTCAGAGCCCATAGCGCATCAGCCAAGTGCTGGTATAGCAAATGGAGCCCAAGCTGTGGGTGCCAACTCATCGGAGATCATGGTAGAGCATAGAAAAAATTAGTGGAGTCCCACCAGGTGCGCCCCCCTTCCTGAACTTATAGCTGTCTAAATATAGTCACTGTGTTTCCACAGGGAATGCAGCTCTTAATGTGCACATGGTGTGCCCTCAGATCTCTACTCCTCCTTCCCAGGGTTGATCACTTCCTGCTGCTTCTCCAGCTGTAATCACAGCAGCAGTAGAAACTACATCTCCCAGCAAGACCCACGGCTGGAAGGGCAGAGGAAACCAACAATTGGGGGTGTATTTACTAAGCGGCGTTAGGAGGAGACAGAGTGAAAAGTGATAAGAAAGTGATAATGTGCCAGCCAATCAGCTCCCAACTGTCATCTCATAGGCTGTGTTTGAAAAATGACAGTTGGGAGCTAATTGGCTGGCACCTTATCACTTTCTTATCACTTTTCACTCTGTCTCCTAACACTGCTTAGTAAATAGACCCCAGTGGCCAGGAGAAGGTGGAATCTGTGAAAGGGTAAAGGAGATGTCTGTGGTTGCCAGGAGCGTGGAGAGTAGGAGCAGAGCAGGGGCTGTGAGTACAACGCACTAAGGAGTTGCAGCCACCAACTGAGAGTTTGTCTAGCATCGAAGGTGCAGCAAGGAGCTGGCACATTACCAGGACAAGATTTGTAACACCAACCACCAGTATTTCCAGAATATAATTTACACAGCTGCTAATTGTCTTCAATTCCCTTTTGATTTTGTTAACCAAAACATATGCTGCTCGCTTGTTACACTGCAAATAATAACAATGGATTTCCCTAATTTTCCTACCATGGGGTTTAGTGAGAGGTAACAGAGCCAAGACCATGATTTGTAGTTTCCTAAATATTGCTTCTCCCCCTTGGACTGGCCACACCCCTCTGGTGGCTGCCCACACCCATACATAGCTCTTCGTCAGGGGCATATTAAGAGAGGAGGGCGCCCGTCTTCGTTCACCGTCCAGGAGGGGTCCTCTCTCCCTGGCTGCCATCGGTGAACTGGCAGCAGCGGTAGACTCCGGGCACTAGAGTGTGCCTGGATTCTACTGCGCAGATCACCAGGAAAATGGCGCGGCAGCTATTTTCCCGGTGATTTCCTTCTGCGCATCTGTGGTGGACAGTTTCTGGCATTTACTGTAGCGCAACTCCGTGGGACATCGGAGAGGTAAGTATAAAAAAATGTATGGGTGCAGGGTGTGCAGTGCGGGCCCCCTCTGGACCGCACACCCTGCACCTATTATAAATACGCCCCTGCTCCTCGTCATGCCCAAAGCTTACGCTGCCATTGCTCATTTTTTTATTCACTTCAGCATGACCCACATGCTGGCAAAACACCTTCCCCAGGCATGCCTCAGTACTGCGGGGGAAGGGGGCTGTAGTTAACTCTTGCTCCAGGCATTACGACTCCATGCTACGCCTCTGCCGGTAGTAATGGTAGAAGGTATGTATGCAACAGGACCTTCAAGTTATATTTTATTTTTCATTATGTACATTCCCATCTGGGTCCACAATTCACATTAAGCATCTTCATAGGGACAATTCCCAAAAGTGGAAAGTGGTTATGAACATATGTATGCAATAGGTAATCAAGTAAATACATTTGCCCAAAACTAGATAAACTGTATTTCCTTATCCTTGGTAAATTACCTCACCTGTCCAAATGCATAAAACAGAAAATAAATATTCCACAACTAATTAAATATGATTTATTCATTTAATTTAAAAGCTATCTCTTTGTACGTTCCCCTAAGAGATACAACCAAGCAATCAGGAAGAAGCAGCACTTGGCTTAGTGCTGTACTTGACATACATACTGAAATAGCTCCACAGGGTCAAAAAGGTTCTGCTGCCTACTCCTACATTAGAATTCTGTTCCACAGTTCAGATGAGGTTTTTAAAACTGTGTCCTCATTCCACTGGGTCTCATTTTTTGCATATTTCACAACACATTTAATTGCTACATTGATTTAAATTTCCATGTCATTAATAGTCTCTTTATATTCACCATCTAATTCCTATTTTGTGACTTTTTTTGGGTTTGATTCGTAAACAGTGGCCTTTACTAAACCAGACGTGTTTTGCACTTAATAGTGATAATAGTATTCGGGCACAATCGCTGATAATTGATGGCTTTAAAAAAATCTCTATTTAGTAAATACACCCCTTGTTCTTATTCTCTCTTTAATGTGATTGAGATCACTAGGCTCTGCAAAACAAGTATATTATACAGAAAAAACGCATCTTTGCTATTTGTACTGTATAAAGGTGCATTTTCAACTAATTAATATAAATAATGTACTGTATAAAGGTGCATTATCAGCTAATTAATATAAATAATGTACTGTATAAAGGTGCATTATCAACTAATTAATATAAATAATGTACTGTATAAAGGTGCATTATCAACTAATTAATATAAATAATGTACTGTATAAAGGTGCATTATCAGCTAATTAATATAAATAATGTACTGTATAAAGGTGCATTATCAGCTAATTAATATAAATAATGTACTGTATAAAGGTGCATTATCAACTAATTAATATAAATAATGTACTGTACCCACCTTGTACAGCAGTGTGGCGCTGTGCGTTTTTATTACTACCTATTCCTTGCACCCATTCAGTTGGATAGCAAACTGTTTAAATACATTTGAAGGGAACACCTCAGTCCATGCTGTGATCACAAGTAACAGTGCCAGTAATGCATGCAGGAGGGGTTCTGAGTATCTAGAAAACCCCCTGACAGATGTGTGGGGGCGGACCATGTTACTAAGCCCCGCCCTCGATTTTCCATGATTCGTGGGGTAATTGGGAGTAGGCACAGCCAATATGTTTTGCGAAAAAACCAATGGAAGCGCAAGATTTTGGCTCCACCCCCTCCCATTTGACCCGTGATTTATTGCATTTTGCCGCTAGGCGAAGGGACCTAATGACATAGTGCCTGGTCACTTCTTTAACTTCATTCCACAGCTGCTGGAAGGTGTGTGTAATGTATGTGTGACACTTATGTGCGTGTACAGTATACATATATATATATATATATATACTATGTGTGAGTCAGGGGAGCAGCTAAGGGGGCTGACGGGGCATGTGCCCAGGTGACAGAGGAAGGGAAGCAAGAACCAGAGCAGCAACTGCTTCAGGGGCTGTGATCATGTAGAGAGGGAAGGCAGGCCAGCATACAGCTACCTCTACCCAGGGTCTGCGCTCTGCATGCCCTGCCTTCTCACTGAGAGCAGCAACCTCAGCAGAATCTGCCCGCTGGCATCTACTTGATGATGCTTCTTGATCACAGTGCTGCAACAGGAGAGACACAGAAGAGAACAGGTAAGTTAGAGTATATTGGTGAAGGTTTGGGTATAGATTATGGTAGGGATTTGTAAGAATAAGGGGTTACTGCTATAATGGTGTTAATTAAGATGAAGGGTTTTTTATGACACTTGGGGTAGGAGGAGGCTTACTTAATACATATACATCACCATATGTGCTAAAAAGGACTGCAGCATATAGCAGAGATATGACAAACTCTATGGGGTTGCAATGTGCCCATATTCAGCAAGCTCTGGAAAGTGTAACTTCCAAAGCTTTTGTCTGATAGGCATTGCCATCTATAGATGGCTTTGCCTATAGAAGCTATGGCCTTCTTATCGCAAAAAAAACTCCCGGGAGAGGGATCTGAAGCACCAAGTGACCGAAAGCCTAGCTTCACCCTGCTGTAAGTAGAATATTACTAAAAGGGAAGTATCAGTCAATTTCCATTTGTTTAATCTAGTCCCTTATTATGCCTTCTGGGTCACATACTGTATATCTGTAACCTGGCCCTTGTCCATCATTACCTTCTGACTACAGCATCCTCAATGCACAGTCACTGAAATCAGCAACTACAGTGTATGGCTGGCAGCCTGCTTACTGCACCCCACTGGCCATTCTAGAAGCCACTAGAATTTAGGAGCAAACAGTCATGATCATAATTATCCTCCTGCAAGCACACACAGCTGCTCCTTATCATGAGTCGCAACCACTGGAATTTCGGGTATTGAGATCATTGATTGCAGCAACTGGACAAGTTATAATAATGTAGTGTCAATGTGTAAAGGTGCATACACACACAACGATTTTTTGAACGATTATCGTTAAACGATATCGTTTAACGATAATCGTTTGTAAAAATCGTTCACTTTCTCAGTCAAACGATGAATGATTTTCGTTCATGCGCGTTCACGTTTGTAGTTTGTAGTTTGTAGTTCAGTCAGACTTGTCAACTCAACAATTTTCAGTAAGGGAATATGCAAAAATCGTTTGGAGTTCTAGAAAATCGTTCATTACATTTAAATGAACATAGTGATACCCCTTTTACACCAGAGCAAAAACCTGGGTTTTTGCTGGGTCTACCCGGCCCGCAGCTCAGTGTAAAAGGGTCTCTGAAAAATAACCTGGGCCAAGTGACCCTGCAATCCAACCCAGGTAGCTACCAGGGTTGGACCCAGGATCGACCCAGGTAATGGTGCAGTGTAAACGGTGCAACCCAGGTTATCTGACCTGGATCATGCCTAAAATGAGCGGATTGGTGGTTGTCGAGCATTCACCTCCCACTTTTTATGACCTCACAGGTTTAGCAGGGCAGACCTGAGTTCAGTGTGAACAGGGCTGACCTGGGAGTAACCCAGATCAAAGGTGCAGTGTAAATGGGTCTGACCTGGGTATGACGAACCATGTCCAAAAACCCAGGTCGGACCTGGGTTTTTGGTGGAAAAGAGGTATAAATGAACAACTTTAGTAAACGATTTTAGTTCAAGTGAGAAAATCGTTTACTAAAATCGTTCATTAACTAAATCGTTGTGTGTGTATGCAGATTTAGAAGTAAATAAAAGTGTGCTTGACGACTGTAACTATTTCCTGATTGTTTTCAAATGACAGTTGCAATTTAATTTATAGTGTAAATGCCAAGTCCAGTCAGTCATCTCTACTGCTGCACTAGGAGTCACTTCTAGGGCTTAGGGCCTGATTCAGAGCCGCTCGTAAGCGGCCGCTCGTTCGTTCCGAGCGATGTTTGCACAACTGCGCATGCGTACGGATCGTAATACGCATGCGCAAACCAGTCAGTGCGGCCGAAAATCGTTTGTTCGCTAAATAGCGAATGCCTGCTATTTTGAGTGACATGAGGAGGCGTATGTGGGTGGTAACAGGGGAAGGTGCTTGAAAACGGGGAGTGGAGATCCGAACGCAGGCGTGCTTAAAGGTCAAAACGGGCATTTTATGGGTGTGCATAATTAATACAGCAGCGTCATTGACCACGTCACTGGGTTATTTTACAGTCAGAACTGCTCGCAAGATTGCGGTAGGAAAAACCAACCACAAGAATAGCGAGCAGTTCATACGCTGGTCGATGTACTCGATTAATCTAATAAATAGCGGACATGACATAGGATGCGAGCGGCCAGGGGGCGTAGTTTTCCAAAAAACGACCGCATGTTTGGTTCTCTCGTTCAGACCTAGAGGCGTGAACAGACCGCAAAGAGCGAACGGTTCATTTGAATAGCCACCCCTTTTTTCTGAACGAGCGAGCGCAAATAGCATCCGGCTCTGAATGAGGTCCTTAGTCCCTGGGCATAATATTGTCAGACATTAACTACTTAATATATAAAGAGGAAGAGGACAAACAATATGATTACTAAAAGGGAGGGGGATATTTTATTTGACTTCCTCAGTCCCTTTCCATCCAGTGTGTAAATTTGTTGGTACCCTTCCAAGAAACTGGCATAAATAATTGGCATCCATCATTGTTCATTCCATGTTTAATAGAAATCAGACTTTGCAGTTGATCTTTGATTCAACAGAATATTTATAACAAATGAAAATGAAATGGACAAAATGATGGGACCCTTAACTCAATACTTTGTTGCACAAGCTTTAGAGACAGTCACTGCAATCAAGTGATATCTGTAGCTCTGAAGGTGCATACACACGTAACGATTTTTTTTAATGATTTAACAATAACGACGTCGTTATCGTTCAATTGTTCAGTTTCTGAGTTATAACGATGAACGATTATCGTTCATGCGCATTCCTGTTTGTAGTTCATTCTGACTGACCAACTGAACGATTTTCATTAAGGGAAGTTACAAAAATCCTTTGTAGTTCAAAAAATCGTTCATTACACTTTAAAAAATCTGACAGAAAATCTTTCAGAAAATCGTTGGTAACAAAATCGTCGTGTGTGTGTATGCACCTTTAATGAGACTTCTGCACCTGTCAACAGGTAGTTTGGCTACTCTTCCTGAGCAAACTGCTCCAGCTGTCTCAAGTTTTAAATGGGTGTCCTTTTCAGACTTAATGTTTCAACTCTTTCTATAGATGTTCAAATGGATTCAGATCAGGGATCATAGAAGGGCACTTCAGAATAGACCAGTGTTTTCTTCTTATCTATTCTCGGTAAATTTTAGCTGTGTGTTCTGGGTTATTATCCTGTTGGAGGACCCATGACCTGCGGCTGAGACAGAGCTTTCTGACACTGGGCAGTATATTTTACTCCGGGATGACTTGATAATCTTAAGATTTCATTGTGTCCTGCACAAATTCGAAGCACCTTGTGTCAGATGCAGCAAAACAAGACTGCTTAATATCTCACAGTAGGTACGGTGTTCTTTCTTTTGATAACTTAATTTTTTCATCTGTGAACATAGGCCCTCATTCAGAGCCGCTTGTTAGCAACAGTACACTCGTAGCGTTCCGATGTTGTGAAACCACGCATGCGCCGGTGTTACACAGCGCATGTGCGTACGGCTGATTGCGATCTTTTTTTAAGTCGTTCGTCGAATAGTGAACAGGAAGTGACATGTAAAATGTGATTGACAGAACAGGCCGTTTTTGGGCGGTGATGGGGGTGGAGATGGGAAAAAGCAGACGTGTCGAGGCATTTTGTGGGCGTCCCTAAATTATCTCATGCGAACGGCAAATGTGATCGGAACGAGTCATACGTCACTGTCTGATCCACTTTCCGTTCAAACTGCTCGCATAGCTTGTGGTCTGGTATGCTCTACCACAATGTCGATGGTCTCGTCCTCCTCCCCGTGCCTCTTCGATGTTTCATCGACTTATCAATTTTAGCCAGAAAAGCAATCAACTTTGATTACAAAACTTGCTTGTAATGTGTTTAGCAACTAGTTTTTTTTTTGTAGCACAAAACCGTATGCAGGTGAAATACTCAGCTGCTAATTTCTGGATTAGACAATCAATTAGCGTACCATTTTTTTTTTATTTTTTATTTTGGATTTTTAATTTTGGTTTTCTGTTATTGCAACAATATTGTCATCATGTTTGTGGTTTTGCCACATTTTTAATGTTTCCGGAAATTTCTCATCCATTTTGTTATGGAAAAGTGTTCCTTTAAACTCCTAAATAGTTTTTAACCCTTTGGAATCTGAATTAAAATTATTATTTTTTTGTTGTTGTTTTTTGGGGACGGGATTACCTAAAAACCATTTTTAGAATAATGTCACAATACAATGGAGAAGATTTTTAATTGTTTTTATTTTTTACACACATTTTTAGATTTTCATGTGCATTTGCCAGTTTGCAGGTCTGGCTAACATTAAAAAAATTGACAAATTTTTTAAAAAGACAATAGTGGCATTTGGCCAAAATAAAATAACACACATTAAAAACAATTCACAAGAAAGGAGAGGGAAGTTTTGGCCCTTAAGGAATATGGGGCAAGCACAGAAGGATTGTGGGAAAATTAGCCAGTGCTGTCATCGCTTTTTGCCCCGTTTGGCTGGGGTAGGGTGGGAGCCTGACCGGGTCCGGGATGTCCTTTGGCTGGCCTGTCCAGAGGTAGATGTTGTGGCCTCTGGACTAGGCAGAGGGCTAGGCACATTTGGAGGGATGGCTTTTGTTGTGCCAGAGGTGGAGGATCCTGATGTTCCTGCAGGAAGGGAGGCAGGCTCCACCATGTGCTGGCGAACGAGCTGCTCCAGGGCATTGGCAATTCTGATGTTGGCCCTGGTATTTTCTGCCAGGGCCTGACCAATGGTCACGTTGGCCGCAGCATTTTGCTCCAAGGCCTCTGCCACCCGTAGCAGACTGGCGTCCATCCTCTGCAGAATCTCCGTGTGGTGATCCGATTTAAAATTGAGATCCATGAGGAGGGCCACTGCCTGCGAGGGGGATTGCCCTGGACTGGCTTCTGCAGGGTCCCCAGCCAGATCTACTGCTTCCTCCCCTGCAGAGCCAGCACAAATTCTGCGGCCAAGGCTCCCCTCTGGAGCAGACTCATCCGCCTGTGTCTCTGTGAGAACAATGAGAAAAGAGGAACATTACAATCTACATATTGTCACAAACACATTTCTGAGTTGTTAACATAACAACATTTACCTGGGACAACATGAGGAGCCGCAAAGTCTGGCATGTCCGTATCCATGTTGGACACGCCAAACACCTCCTCATACTGCATACACCCCTGTGCCAGCTCTTCCAAGTCATTTAGCTCCAATGACACAGGGGTGGGACCCCACCTGTCTGACTTGCATGTCTAGCCCTCTCTGCCAGTTTTTGTTTCAGCCGATATTTATAATCGGTCCATCTGTGGGCGAAAAAAATTGCATTATTCCTGCATTATTTGGGCCACTTATATTAAAAATGTAGTTTTTATGTACCGGCGTTTGACATCCCGGGGTAGATGTTCAAACTCCCCCACCCTATTGACAGCACTGGCTATCTCCGACCACATTTTCCACTTCTGGCTTGCACCCATATTCCGATCTGCCTGTGGCAGGGTGTCAACACACATTTGTACCAAAACCTCCATCTCCTTTCTTGTGAATTGTGGCTGCCTTTATTTTTTGGTTTCTTTTGTTGGCCTACTCGGCCCAGCAGCCTCTTCCATGGCATCCTCCACACCTTTTTTAAAAAACATTTTTTACATTTAGATGTCCAACTTTCTCTAAATTCGGGTTCTAAATAATCCTTTAATCCTGAAGAGACAAGTACTTACCGGGCGCCTCTTGGCCATCGCTTTGCTGGTCTGTAGCCATTTTGAGCAAAACAACTTGAACTACACCAGACCGTTTTAGATTTTCCGTGACGTATTTATACATGCGTCCTTATTTTTGGTACGCATCATTGATTGTGCGCTCCTATGATCCGTCCTTAATTTGAGTGGGAAAATAAAGACTATTTATGGCTATGGGCGACTCGAGTCGAGGTGGCGGGTGTTGATTGTTGGAGTATCGTGTGTAGTAGTGGATTGTTGGCGGGATTAGTGGTTTGAGGCGGATTGTTGGAGGAGTTGGTGATTGGTTTTTTTCTGGTATTTTTGAGTAAGTATTTTTTACAAGTCCTTTAAAAAATAAGGGATCTACAAACCTAATTTATTAATTTTATTTTTATTTTTTTTTTTACAGTTATTTTGGCTGGGCCCCATCGAAGTTTTTGGACTGTGACTTATTGTTCGACTTTTGGTAAGTTTGTAATTTTTCATTTTTTTCAGAATTTGATGTGTTGGTCTTCGCATATATTTTGACCATTAATGTCTTATTTATATTTTATCTATCATGTATTAACACTAAATATAGCGTAAGGTTTTGGCAAATATATTTCCTTGGTTTTTCCATGTAAAAATGCGAACTATTTAGCGCACTAATGTTTCTTTATTCTCCATGTAAAAATGCGAACTATTTAGTGCACTAATGTTTCCTTATTCTCCATGTAAAAATGCGAACTATTTAGCACACTAATGTTTCCTTATTCTCCATGTAAAAATGCGAACTATTTAGCGCACTAATGTTTTTTTTTGTATAAATTTGGCCATTCTTGTTTGTCCACTCAATGTAGGGTGCAATTTCTAAATAATGTGTGCTCCCCCCTATCTTTTAACACATTTTTGGTAATTTTTTAGAATCAAATATGGCCCCCAAAAAATCTAACCTGAATTTCAAATTTGGAAATGTAGGTTGGTGCACTCATGACAATACCCCGGCATGTAAGCATCTTTGGATTTTTCGCCAAAGATAAGTATATTTTTGATTTTACATTTTCAACAAACATTAACTACCTGGCTTCCCATTTCAGGTTGATGTTGGTCGTATTGTTTTGGCCATGCTTCCGGAACCCGACCAACCTCAACCTCGTCCCAGGCGTAGGCATCGTAGGTGTGCAAGGCCCAAGATATATAGAACACGTGTCACCCTTTTTGGAATGCCCGATGATGAGGTTTTAAGACGATACCGTCTTCCTCCACAAATCATCATAGACACTCTCTCATTAATAGAGAGTGATCTGGAGCGGCAAATTGACAGTCCTACAGCAATACCACCACTTACGCAATTAATGGCGGTGTTACATTTCTGTGCCTCAGGATCCTTTCAAATCACGGTGGGAATAGTGGCCGGAATCTCCCAATCCTCATTTTCAAGGATCCTGAGGGCAGTGATGGAGGCCCTTTTCAAGCACCTCCATAATTTTATTAACATGCCATTGGATATGGGTTCCCTTAGTGTGTAGGGGTTGTGGATGGTACTCACATACCACTTCAGCCTCCAGCATGGCTGGAGGCCATTTTTAGGAACCGAAAGCACTATCACTCACTGAATGTAATGGTGGTATGTGATGCCTCCCTCCAGATCCTGTCCCTGAATGCAAAATTACCCGGGAGTGCACATGACTCATTCGTCATCCGGCAATCAGGGATTTGGCATAAATTAAACAACCTACAAGCTGGTGATGCATGGCTTCTGGGTAAGTGGAGACCTTTAGTTGAAACCAATGCAAAGCTTGATACACAGTGATCCTGATTGTTGTGTTTGTTTTTTCACAGGAGACAGTGGCTACCCTTGCACGCCCTGGCTGCTCACTCCTTATTTGGCTCCCACACCAGGGCCACAAAGTGAGTATAATTCCACACTTACAGCCACCAGGCAGGTGGTGGAGCGCTGTATCGGCCTTTTAAAAGGCCGATTCAGATCCCTCCACCGCTCTGGTGGCGAACTCATGTATTTGCCGGCTATGGTTTCTAAAATTGTGGTCCTGTGTGGGATCTTTCACAACATCGCCATAAGGAGTGGTGTCCCAATGCAGCCAGAGGATGCCTTGCCTGAGGATGGCCCCCCGAGGTTGGCCGGAGGTCAGTATGTGGGGGGGCCATACGCGATGATGTGGTGGCCCGATTTTTCAGGTAATTATTGTCAAACATTAACTTAATTGACACAATGTCGACATGTAGCATTGTAATGTTCCTTTTTTAAATTAAATTTTTAATTTTAACTTTTCTTGTCTTCCTTTACACACCTCGACAAAACGATGCCTACTACCTGCTCCACTAAATTGTGTACATGTGGCCACATTGGATCTTACTTTGGAATCAATTATTTCATCGCCCCATTTGTGGCTTTATGTTGTCCTGCTACTTATTTCATCAGTTCTTGATTGTTTCTTTTTTTGTTGGCTTTTGGTGTTGGGTTTTTTGGGGATTGTCTTTTCACTGTGTGAATTGCTTGACACAATTCACTTTCTGTATGTGTTTGGTGTGTATTAAATTTTTGTTTGACATTAAAAAGACTGTTTTTCACTAAATTCTAGTCACGTGCAACCTGGCACAAAAAAGGCCAACTTCCGTAATGCCTAATCCTGTAATGTCTGAAATGTTTACGTGTTTGAACATGCTTTTTGGCTTAACAAAAACCTCAAAGGTATTATGTTGAATCAGTAGGTTTCAAAAACTAGGCCTAAGCTGTTTTTATAAAAAAAATACATTACCCACCCAAAGAAAAACAAGAAAATGTTTGATTTGGTAATAACCTATTGGTATGTTGAGGTGTTTAATGTGGCAGCTTACATACTACCTAGCGCTTTGTACAATATAATTTACCTTACTTTAAAGAACTTGATCAAATAGTGGACTTATGGAAGGTTAAACAATGTAATTGTTTCAGACAATGAATGAGACTCATTAAAATACAACGCAATTTTAATTACAATACAATAATTTTCAACAAAAAAACAAGGTAAACCAAAAATTAACGCCGAAGGGCCGCCACCATGTGGTCAAGGACCACAAACATGGCAATCATGTGGCCACGCAAGGCGGCCAAACCTTCCTGGATACAATGCATCTGCCTCTGGTCCTCTGTTGGAAAAAACAAAGAGAAAAAAACAAAAACCTTACATTAGAAGTTTAAAAAACCAATTCCGCCCCCCAAAAAAGTGTAAACAAAGATCCAGTTGTGATGAAAAAAACAAAGTAATGGAGAATGCAAAGATGGCAGAAATACTAAATTACAAATGAACACACAAAAAGGCAACCACAAACAATAAGAAGTACCCTTGTTAGGGTAAACAATAACTACCCAAGTATGAGTGTTTGGACATGTGTGATATGTATCATGGCTAAAAAAACAATACATTGTCTATCAAAATAAAAAGGTCAAAACGACAATTTTACAAATTTATAACAGGTAAACCTACCGGTCATCGGGAATTGGGGGTTTGTAGGCCCTACATCCTCCTCTTCCTCGGAGGTGGGACAGTGATGTAGGCTCCATGGAGGGGAGATCTGGGAGCAGCTTGATGGTGATGAAAAGCGCCGGGGGGGGAGGGGAGGGTGAAGAAAAGAGAAGGGGGGGGAGTGGAGTCGGGAATTTGTGGGGGGCTACAAATTCCAGAGGGAGGTGCCTCAGGAAGTGGCCGGTCAGGGGTGGAGGGGGAATTGGTAGAAAGTTGTGGAGTGTCTGCAGTGCTGGGCGTTGGACTGAGGGCCCGAGCCCGGCGTCTGTGCCTGCGGCGACGGCAGATTCTGCGTTCAGCCCCTAAATGAGTAGCGGAAAATGTTTGTAATATTTTTTGGGGTGGGGGGGTTGGGCCACAAATTAACAACTACACAAATGTTAGAACATTTTACATTTTGTAAACATGCACACGCAGGCCTTTCCCAAAAATAACAACAGGGCTAGACTAAAAACATGCACACGCAGGCCTTTCCAAAAAATAACAACAGGGCTAGAGTGAAAACATGCACACGCAGATAGGGCCGCAATAAAAGAAAAGAAAAAAACCAAACAAATAGTTACTTTCAGCTATCCGCTGTCTAAAACAGGCCAGCAAGCGTGGCGTGCGGCGGCGCAGATTCGACCACCTGCGCTCGAGCTGCCCGATCTGTCGGCATGAGCCGAAGGAGCACAGGCGGCGGCGAACCTCCGCATAGGCGGATCGCTTCTGGTGGTTGCTGATGGGGGGAGGCTGGCTGGTGATCCGCCGGTCCATCACCTCCGTTAGGACCAAAAGCTCCCGCCAGGTCAACGCGGAGGCTCTCATGATGGCAATGGTTTATTTAAAAAAAAAACAGTTTTAATAATGGCCAGAGAAAAAATTTGATTGGCTAATGTAGTTGGTAAATTAACAGGAACCATTCTATTGGTTAGTGTATGAGTCATGTGTCCTCCAGGCTAAAAAATATAATGTGAGTTATGATAGGCTTGATGCAGTGACATTCGTAAGGTAATTTAAATAAAGAAATGAAAAAACTAAAATATGCCTAGCACAAACACAGGAAAATAAGAGGATCATTGGACAAAAACATGTATTTTTTATAAAGTTACACATTGTTGAAACCGTACGTATTCTGCGGGAAAAATGACACATGGACAAGATTAAAGTTTATTGAAAATGAAAAAAAAAACGGATTGCAAACATGTGAAGAGCAATTAAGCTAATTAATATATTGATTGGCATGAAACAATTAAAGTAGGTTTGCAGAATGAATGAGCAGGTAATCGAAATCTGACAGGCCCACTTCCGGTTTGGACTTGTGCAAGCGTTCCCTGCAACCAAATTGGGAGATGGACGGTCGCAATTTTGCTCGCTTGTTAGCTAGAGGAGGAGTTGGGAGACTTTGGGGCGGAAGATTAGCTACAAGCGAACTTTCGAGCGAGCGCTGGAATTTACATTTTCTCGCTCGTTCGGTGAACGAGCGTACTGCCGCTTACGAGCAGCTCTGAATCAGGCCCATAGAGCTGATGTAACGTGCCAAGAAGCTCCAGTTTTCACTAAATTGGCCAAAGTACATTCTCCTTGTGGCTTGTCAATTGTGTTTTAGCAAATTCCAGTTTGTTTTTTTATGTTGTTTTTCAAAAGTGGAAACCTACTGGGTCTTCTTCCATGGAGCCTAGTGTTACTCAAAAAGTGTCATGTGGCACAATCAGACCCTGATGTACCTTGACCTTGAAGTTCAGCTTGTATCTCTTTTGAAGTTTTCATTGGCTCTTTTTCTACCATTCTCACTATCCTTCTGCTTAATCTGTGGACGAGGTTTCTCTTGCAGCAGCTTCCAGGGAAGTTGGCTTTATTCCCATGGAATTTAAACTTCTTAATAATATTTGCAACTCTAGTCACAGGAACATCAAGCTGTTTGGAGATGGTCTTATAGCTTATACCTTTAACATTATTGTCTATCATTTTCTTTCTAATTTCCTCAGATAACTCACACCTTTGCTTTGATGTTCCTAATCTCGCAGGCTCTGATCTGTTTGGCTTGATTTTATAGATGAGTTCAAACTTCGCCATAAGGACCACAAATCCTTCGCAGACCTGAAGGGCCACCATCCTCCAAGGTGACCCTTTTACCTGGTACGTCGTTCTGTTGGAGCCAGCAGTGTTACCCGAGACCAGCGAGGTGCCCCCAGAGCACCTACAGGAGGTTTCTCCTGAAAATGAGTCACAAGAGGTGCAAAGTACACTTGTGCAAATCTCTCCATGACAGACAGAGGATACAGTAAGTTACCTTTTTGCACTTCTCTCCCCTCATCTTTCTCAATCTTTAGCTTCCTGGAGCTAGATAACCACAGATAGGTGGCTATTAAAAATCATAGAGAAAGGTCTCTTTCACCCTCTCTTCTGCTTTCCTCGCCAGAAATTTCCCTGCTCGAAAATCGCCAGCCCTCTGCTCGACGATGTCCTGTCCCTAGCTTTGTCTTAGGGCAAGATAGAATTACAGTAGCAGACACCTCCAAGACAGGCTGGTTCAGCCATCTTTTTCCCATAAGGAAACAGGAGGGTTCTTACAGACCTATTATGAATGTTAAATTCCTCAACCAATATATAAAATCTTGTTCATTCCACGTGGAGTGTCTTGCAGGCATGCCTTTTCTGCTTCTCCAGGATATTTTTTGCATAAAGATAGTACTCAAAGAGGCCTTTCACACAATTCAAGTTGATCCAAATCACAGGAGACTTCTAAGGTTCCTTTGAAACAATGTCCTCCCTCCACCAATGGATCATCATGGTTTTCTGCCTGTCCAATGCATCTTATACATTTTCTCGGCTCATGAAGGCTGTAGTGATGAAACTTCACCAGAAAGAAGTTCACAGTATCATTTATTTAGACAACCTTCTTGTAGTTCAATCAGTCAGATAGAAACTTCTTTCCCACCTAGACCTCATTCTCATGCTTTTCCAGAATTTCAGTTTTGCTGTAAACATTATCAAGTAAATATTAACACCTTACCAGGCCATTGTTTTGTTGCAATTCCTAGTAGATTCCCGTTGTTCCTCAATAGTGATCCATCCAGAGAAATGGACGGATGTTCAAGTCTTTTTCTCTCAGGTTTTTCACCACCAACTTTCTATGAGAGATTTAGCCAAAGTCATAGGGAAAATGACAGCCATAGATCCAGGTTTATACCATGCTTCCAAATATGCATATGCTCTCAGATCCTGCTGTTGTCTTTACTCCGGGAAGGATTCACTTGGTCTCACAAGATTCTGTTATCCCCTGCAGTCTGCCGGGAGATTCAGAGTTGGACAGTCCTTCCTCTGCCTCCTACCAGCCACTTTTATCCCTTTCTCCAGACATTGTCATAACTTCTGATGCTTCCCTCACAGGCTGTGGTGTGTTTACAAAAGAAAAAGGTGGTAAGAGAAAAGTGGTCAGCCCAGGAATCTGTGAGTCACAACAACTTTCTGGAACTAAGAGCGGCCAAGTTAGCACTGTTTTCAGTAGTGCCCCCTCATATTCAGGAGATCTCTGTCCAGCTCTGCCTGGACAACAGAATGGCGGTTTCTTATCTCAACAGTATGGAGGCATTCAATCTCTCCTTCACTGTTGAGAGGCGGTAGAGATTTGGAACTGAACGGTGGAACACTCCATACTTCTGTCTGCCACATACATTCCAGGAGAGTTGAACAAACTTGCCGATTCCCTCCCCAGGATGAGACTCGCATTAGTCCAGGCTAGTGTGAAATCAGAGATTTTCCTTAAAATTGTGGCAACCTTCGGTCAGCCGCAAATAGACTTGTTTGTGATCTCATCCAATGTGCAGGTTCCAACTTTCGTTTCCAGGGTCTGGACCATGGGGGGGGCTCTTTGCATGGATGCAATGTCCTTCCCATGACTAATCTTCCCCTCCTTTATGCCTTTCCCCCTCCTCCTCAGAGTTCTCCACAAGGTCAAAAAGTACAGGGTGTATCTCAGCTCATCATAGTTTACCCAGTTTGGCCCTCCAGAATTTGGTTCCCCTTGATCACCCAACTCCGCGAGGGGCACAAACATCCCCTAGGCATGTCCAAGGACTGCATCTAGGGGATTCTAAACCTACTTCAGGAACTTCCCAATGCATGTGGATAGCAACATTACTCAGCTGTTGATCAACTCTAATCTTTGGGCATCCTCCAGAGCCTTGATTAGCACTTCACTCAGACCAAGGACAAGATCCAGATACCAGGCCATCATAGACAAATTTAATTCCTGGTGGTCTACACAACTTGCATCTGCTCCTTCAATTCTGAACTCAACTTGGCAATAGATTTTTTTGCCGCTAAGTTTGATGGGAGTTTAGCATCAGCTACAACTCGCTCTTATGGTTTTGCCCTGGCCCTTCTAAGTCCTAGCCTTACAGAAAACAAGCCATAAATTCTATTGCTTAGAGGTATTTTCTTGTCCAGGCCATCATGACCTCACTTTCATGTGGGATATTGATCCTTTTCTGAACTTTTTCCCTTCTATGCGTTCCACCGCTGACATATCTTTTTTGAGGAAACCTGCTTTGCTACTAGCTTTGGCCTTCACAGCCAGGGGTGCCGAGCTCTCACTGATAAATACCTCAGAACCTTGGTTGACCCTCTCTATAGCCGGTTTCCACATTATCCTTAAAGGTCACACTAAAATCTGTTCAATTCAGAACCCCCTTGTGGAATTTAACTTGGTTAGCAACCTATCTGATTTTTTGCCTAACACAATGCCTATAATCTTACTTGACTTTCACAACCTCATTAAGAGGTGACATTTCCAGTTTTTCCAACACCTGCCATACGCTCTTTCACCCTGCTAGACCTTAAATGATACGCAGTTGGATAGTTTTCGCTATGTGGAACTCAGGGATAGACACTTCTTTCTTTGATGGTTAATCCTTATGTAGGGCTGCTGTTATTTCTGCAGCTTCCAAAGGTTTGCCTTAATTGGTCCTTAACGCAAGCAGCTTGTTGGTCTTCCACACTTACCTTCGTGAAGTACTATTGGAGATCTTCTGACTCCCAAAGGATCGAGTTTCTTTGAGCAACCACCAGGCATGTGGTACTCTGCCCACCAACTGTTGCTAACTTGCAAGCCTCCCGATAAACAAATATTAGTTTGCAGGAATCTATGACCTGCAAATTTTCTTTGTTCTAGGAAATAGGATTGCTACCAGGAAACAGCACCCTCCCTATACATTGCTAGGTCTGTGGGTTATATTCTCTTAACTTCAGTTATTACTAATTCTCAATCTTTCAGTTACTTCTAGGCACTCCAAACGGTCAGAAGAAACAGCAGGTGCAAGCACCTAATGAGCAGAAATAACTCCAATACTTTTCTTTGCTGCAAGTTTGCCTGAGATTTACTTATTTTTCCCTAAGGTGATTGAACCCATTTATCCCAGTTTTGATTCCCCAGACATTGTTCAGTTGTTTGATGACTATGACTAATACCTGCCTTCTCCAATAATGCTAGTAAACTCTATTTCTCTGCATCCAGTGGTCTCTAGTCCTTCCTTGGTATGTTAGAAATCATTGCAGTTATGTCCTTTCTCTCTTGTTCTATTTATGATTGCCATCTGTGAGATTCTGTAAAACCTGATGGGGGGGGCTTGGCGCGCACGTGACGTGTGTACAGTAAGTGGGGGGCACAGGTTTGAGCCCTGGCAGATGTGCCGTCAGAGAAATTAAGCTAAAGTTTTCACTTTACCGTCTCTGCGCTATGGGGCGACTTGCACACTTATTGGCTGCCTATAAGGTTAAAGAGAAGATACACAATTAGCTCTCTATGCAGCTGCAATCAAGTTGGTTCTGATGCTATAGGAAATTCTGCAGCACATAATTCTAGATGTTAGAAAGAGAAATTCTGTAATGAGACTCCTCGCATGCACCTTCAGCGTGCTTACATAGAAGGGGACGTGGCCTTGTGGTCGCTAGGTCATGCTCCCTGTTGTGTGACGTTTTAGTGGAGCAATCGTGTGTCATGCCCCCGTTTTCCATCACGCTGGGTGTGAGCCCAGCACTCCAGCAGCATCCATCTACCGTTGTTTCTCTGCTTTAGCTGCT
This sequence comes from Taudactylus pleione, assembly GCA_031769625.1. Classification (NCBI taxonomy): domain Eukaryota; kingdom Metazoa; phylum Chordata; class Amphibia; order Anura; family Myobatrachidae; genus Taudactylus; species Taudactylus pleione. Next base: position 10,717,046 of record JAUIMM010000036.1, on the reverse strand, counting down.
GTGACAGTGTCGCCCCAGCCAATCTGTATATATGTTATGGGTGCCCTTTAATTTCTAATAAACTGCATTGTGTTTCGAATAGCTGACAATAGCATTTCAGCTGAAAGAAAGGTGAAGTAGTGAAGCTGGATATATCAGTTATTATCTCTACTGTGGTTTACAGTAATCCAATTAAAATCACTCTGATAATTTTCAGTCATGTTGGTACATGCTTTCGGAAGGTGACAGCTCTTGACCTGTGTGTGCAGTTATCTTCCAAACACTGTAATGCCAGGTACACACTAGACAATATGTCGTCTGATCCGGCTGGATCGGACATATCGGGCACATTGTCTAGTGTGTACTCTCAATGTCACTGACGATGCGCGCTCCCGAGAATCGTCAGTGACATTGCTTACAGGTCCGACGGGCAACGTCGTCAGCATTGGCCTCGCTGCTGCTCCCAACATCGGCAACAGTGTATGCACTTGTCAATACAGGAACCCCCGCCGGGTCTTCCATCGCAGGATAGGTGGGCTGGGTACACATCGTTAAATGTGTACCCAGCTTTAAAGATCCAGCTGCTTTGTCTGTCTCACTGAATTGCATGGCCTACAGACCTGTCACTAGCCGCTCATGCGAACACCGGTGGATTGTTCGCTGAACTCCTCCTATTCACTGTCCATCATCCCTGCTCTGTTCTGGATTGGTTCCTGTGGCTATTTCCTTCTGGTGCGAATGCTGCTCCGATGATGGTAATAGCATTTCACGTGTTTCAGGTTTTGGCTTTGTCTCCTGTTTCCAGTTGAGTGTCCAGTTCTCCTGTCAGTTTTGTACTACTTGCCGTTTGTGTCATCCAGGCGGCACAGAGAGCACTTAGTGTCCAGAGTGCACAGTTCTGGGTCCAGCTGCTTGTGTCAACCAGGCGGCACAGGCCGCCATCCAGCATCCTAAGTGTCCAGCGTACCACCGCTTGTGTCAACCTTGGCGGCACAGGTCTCACATCAGCAACAACTTGCCAAGGCTGCTACATGGCTCAAAGGCTGCATCTTGCTCTATGGCCCACAGGCCACAGCTTGCCAAGGCTTACCAGCCCTCAAGGCTGCCACACGGCCTAAAGGTCGTATCTTGCTCTACGGCCTACAGGCCACAGCTTGCCAAGGCGTACCAGCCCTCAAGGCTGCTACACGGCCCAAGGCCTGCATCTTACTCTACGGCCCACAGGCCACAGCTTGCCAAGGCTTACCAGCCCTCAAGGCTACTACACGGCCGAAAGGCCGCATCTTGCTCTACGACCCACAGGCCACAGCTTGCCAAGGTTTACCAGCCCTCAAGGCTGCTGCATGGCCCAAAGGCCGCATCTTATCTCAATGCCCTCGTGCCACAACTAGTCAAATACTTACCAGTCCTCAAGACTGCTACATAGCCCAAAGGCTACATCAACTACTCCAGTCCTCAGGCCACAACTAGTTAAAACCTACCAGCCCTCAAGGCTGCTCCACAGCCACAGCTAGCCAAGTGTTCCAGCCCTCAAGGCTGTTGCTGGACTCAATCTCTCTTGATATACCCGAATCCTAACAAGGCCATAGTAATTAGCGGTATCTGGTATCAGACTGAACATGGTAGATAACCAGTTTAACAACCAGCCTGTCTTAATTCTTCCATGATGAAAGTGTTTACTACTGAGTTGACAGGTTGTAATCTTAATATATGTAAGACATCCAGGGCCTTATTCTGAGATTTACGCTAATGCATTTGCAACTGCGATCTCTCTCTTGGAATTGCTAAATTATGTTAATGACCTCCAAAGCTTTTCCAAAGCATAGGGACGCCCACTGCTGCCTTCTCATTTCACTCTAATGACGTGCAACAGCGTAAACATGGGGAACATCGATGCTGACCGGGCAGCCACATCGCTTCTGAGTGAAGTCTGACCTGACTCAAACACAGCATCTCTCCTGAAACGCTGAGAGCTCTCATGCTGCAAAGGAGAGCGCAATGGATAATTTATGAACACCCATAAAACTGTCCCCACATGCCTGCGTTTTCCTAGCCCCCCTGTTACCTCCCCCAAATGTTGACTCCTGTCATTCACTTTGTGAAAGAATCCCCTGTGCGAGCGTAATCGCAGACCAATCACACATGAGCAATGGCTAAAAATAGCTTGATCTGCATTGCAGCATTGCGTAAATCTCTGCATCAGGCCCAAAGGTATAAGCAACTTGTCACGGCCAGGGTATTTCAGCATGGCGCTAGGCAAGTGTTACCTGTGAGGTCATTGTGGCGCGGGCTGTCTGGTGGCGGAGCTGGTGTCTTTTGGGGGGCTTTGGCTGCGCGCGTTGTTGTGCGGGCCTGTTGTCACTCTGCGCTGGTAAGGCCTGGCGGCGTCTCCATTCCGGTTGGCATGGGCGCCGCCATCTTGCCTTCTGGCCATGTGATGTGGCTGGCCAATCCTGGTGAGTCACATGTTCCCTCCGGCCAGTAACAGCACGGCATGGGGTATTTAGGAAGGGTCAGTGCCTTCCTTCTTTGCCAGTGCAACGTGTATCTCAGCCTAGCTGAGAGGGAGTTCTCTGTGCTTATCCTGTTCCTGTGAATTCGCTGTCTGCCAGTCTGCCTGTCAGCTCCTAGCTCCCACTGGACTACCCCGACTCCTCCTTCACCCTTGCCCATACCTGAGTGCCTGAGCCTGCTGACATCCTGCGCTTCAGTTCACTACCTGCATACCTGGCTTGAATATTTTCAGTTCACTACCTGCATACCTGGTTTGATTATTTTCAGTTTCACTACCTGCACACCTGGACAGCTCTAATTGTTTCTACTTGGACATTAACCCTTTTACTCCCACCACTGAACTCTTGTGCACATTTATATATTCCTGGACTTTTATTTACTGCCACATTATATGTCTACTCAAGCACTTATTAAAAACCCTAGTTTTATTTTCAAATCTGCTTCTGTGATCGCTCCTGCTACCACCCCGGGTCCACAAACAACCCAGAACATAACACAACTTCTCCATTTATGTCTCTTAAAGCTTTGATATATCTCCCCCACAGTACATACCAACACACTCAAATAGCTGGTAATCTCCCAGACCACCAATAGAGTCTGGCAATCTCCCCGAAGTGAGAGCAGACAAAGGAGCAGGGGGCTAAACACAGTGCGTAGATGACATTTTCATCATTGTGATGCGGCAGGCATGTCATTATGATGTAAGTCATGTCATTAAGTCAGGATGCAGTCAGGAAGCCGACGGTTGAAATGGCGACCGCCGGCTTCCCAACTGTCAAATCCCATCAGGGGACTACTGACAGGCATTGAAATCTCGACGCCTGTCATTATACCTACCTCGGGAGCTCGACACCCGGCATACCGAACAAAGGTAAGTGGGGCGGCGGGCACGGACAGCCACGGGGGGAAGATTAGGTTACGGGCTCCCGGGGGAGACTTAGGATTAGGCACCCCCCAGGAGGGTTAGGGTCAGGCTAGGGGAAGGGGGGTTAGGGTTCGGCACCCCCCAAGGAGGGTTAGGTTTAGGCTGCGCCACTTACGGGGGGGGTATAGGGTTAGGCACCGCTAAGGGAGGGTTAGGGGGGGGATAGGGTTAGTCTTACCTACCTTAATCCCCTGTCAGGATCTTCACTGCTGCCGGGCTTCCGGCGTCGGGATTTGAACCACCGGACATAGGTCTGGCAGTATTTTATACCGATCCCATTAAGTTCTGCTATGCCCAACTCTTTGCATCTCACTATAATTTGGTAGGGTTCCTGTATATCAGCACAAAATGTCTGTTTCTGTGATAAATCATGTACATGTTAAAGTACATCAATTTCATTGCATCCACTAGCTTCTTACAAACTGAGGCTATTTCATCCAAATCACAAAAATTACAGTAATAATAGGCAGAGAAATTCTAAATTCTCTTCCAACAATGTGACTACTAGTATGACAAGTAGATATGGTCCGACCTGCAAAATATTTTCTTCCCATTTATGATGCTTCCTTTGAACAATGACGAACAAGTACAGTATGGACATTTCCACGGCTTCTTGAGGTTAAAGCAGCAATTCCATTTTCAAACATCACAGAGACAGGTTATAAGAATCAGCTTGATAATTAGTATTGTGTCCCTGTTTTGTTTCTTCACACTGCTATTAATAATAATTCTGCAGATTTTAAACTATGTAATGTGACTGCCATAATAACCACAGTCTCATGGCACATGACATAATGAGCAGATAGGCTTTGAAAAGTCCCTCTGAGCTCGGTTTTCTCTGACGTCCTCTCCAACCTTCTCACCTCTCTGTCATCTCATGACATACTGCGTGTCTGGCAGCCATACTTGTTTTCCCTTCAGATACATTTTGAAAAGGAGATAATGATTTGTAGGAGGATAGCTAAGAAAAATGACAACTACATGCTTAGAGGGTACTTAACTTGCTATTCAAAGAAAAATAAACCTTCCTTGTGTGATTGCTGCTTTTATATCACTGCAAATATGCCCTGACAAATGTTACCAAGTATCTATTAAATAACTCATGAAGGACAGCAAATGTATTTGTTA